>OX387193.1:2728601-4092902 GCA_947561395.2 Buxus sempervirens
AGAGAAAAGTATAATACATGCAAGAGAGGGAGGGAGGGACAACACAGTCACATGAAATAACTAACCTTGACTCTCAATGTTGGACATACACCATTCCTTTTACTGAGACTCAGGAGGGATACCAGAAAAATGACTCCCAAAGTGTCGCCTTGTTGGCATTTCGAATTGTTTTTTTCCCTATATATCACAGTTTATATATATTAACCTCTTCATTCTTATATCTTTTCCATTTAGTCTCCTATAGTTGGGAAGAGATAGAGAGGGGGAGGGAGAGAGAGAGAGATAGGGAGGATGGGGAGAGAGAGAGAGAGAGAGAGAGAGAGAGAGAGAGAGAGAGAGAGAGAGAGAGAGAGAGAGAGGGATGATGAATATTTATTAGAAGGAAGAGAGCAAGTATGATACATGCAAGAGAGGGAGGTAGGGAGGGAGGGGGAAGTGAGGGATAACACGGTCGCATGAAATAACTAACCTTGACACCAATGCTGGAAATACACTGTTCCTTTTACCGAAATTCAGGAGGGATGCCCAAAATATCATGTACTGATTCTTCAATACCCACTATGTTAGAATATTCGTGTAGTATTTTCACAGATTTTGCACATGTGATACATGTTCCTTCTATTTCTCCAAGCAAAGCCCTCCGCATCACGATGCCTATCATATCAGCTTGACCTTTCATAAGTGGAGACAGAGTAAAATGTCCATAATAAAGACGCTTATTGTTTGCTCTTGATTCAACACACTTCCATTGTAGCATCCAAGTACATGCTCTTAATTCTATGCAACCCTAGAATTTCTACCAATGCTTGGTCTCAATGATGGCTAAGTTTTATATCAAGCCAATAAGTAAATAAATAAATAAAATGGAAAGAATAATTTCAATATCTATGAATGTACTAATTTGGATGCTCATAATCTAACTAAATGTATTATTTTTAACAAAGAAGGATGGAAGGATAGGATATATGGTTGACACTAAGATGTCATTCGATATTCATTTTAGATTAGGAACTTTTTCAAAGAATCAGTTCTTTGATCTTATTTAATTTTTTTTTTTTTTGAGTGCATTAAGTTTACCCAATACCGAAGGGATTGTTTTACTCAAGACACATTTGATCAAGATATAAATGCAATGAGTTTTAAGTCAAGTTTAATGTATTTACAAATTTGTTAAAAATGGTATTCATCTAATTACAGTTTGCCACCATAAAAATGAAATATGGCCTTATTTACAAATTTATACTAACTTGTTGGGATGATGCATTTTGTTTTTGTTTTTTTTTTGTAAGCGACAACAATCATTGTAGTGAGATTCATAATGTAGCTAAACATGCCTAATATGCCCAAATTAGGAGGCGAAATGCATTCAACAATCTGAAATTCAGTCATTTGAAGTTTATGTCACCAAGGTGTCAATGTGCTTTGGCGAACCTGAACTTCCAAATTTTCTCCTTTTCCTATATATTTTGATATATATAAACCTCTTCATTCTTGTGTCTTTTCCATTGAGTCTCCTATAGTTACATTACATTGATCTTCCATCTTTTCATTACATCTATTTACTCTAAATTCTTCTCCATCAAAGTCTAACATTCCAAGTAGCATGATAAATTGTAATTTCTGTAACTAGGTTCTTTACTCATGCTTGTTAAATTTGACATGAGAACCATTACTTACCCTTGCAACTCGACAATGTTGCAACATGCTGTTTATGGTGGATGCCCTTGCTAAGCCTCGCTAAGCCTTGCTCATTTAAATATAATACTTTAACTCCTTAGAGGGGAGGAGATTCTGAAGTTCCCCAGTGATAGGAGATGTTATCTCCTTTCTGCTAGATATCGACGTGTTTCCTTCTTTTGCTTTGCTGGAGAAATCTGGTGTTTCAACTCATAACGTGAGCATGACTGAACTGGATTGCTTGGCATATCCATTTATTATTTTCATTATTTGGGAGTCATTGTTTGATTATGCTTCTCCTTTAAGTTACAGAAGCTGAGTTTCTTGTCTTACACATGCTTAATGCATAGTTACGTTAAATTATTTATTTATTTACTCCTATAGTTTTTTTTTTCTCAGATACGTGCTTTAACATTATAAATCTTATTTGTTCTTTTAATCCATTCACAGGTGAAGATAATAAAATGTCTTGTAGAAAACATTGTAGTAGACATATCCTTTAACCAACTTGGTGGGTTATGTACCCTTTGTTTCCTTGAGGAGGTGAGCTGTTGATATTTGGAGGACTGGCTTAAAATTATTCATCTGAAGCAAGGCACATTGATTATGTTTTTTCCCATTTATCATAAACCATTTATGCTTCTGTAGGTTGACCACCTGATAAATCAAAATCACCTGTTCAAGCGCAGCATTATATTGATTAAGGCATGGTGTTACTATGAAAGCCGTATATTGGGTGCTCATCATGGACTTATTTCAACTTATGCCCTTGAGACCTTGGTCTTATACATATTTCATGTCTTCAACAATTCCTTTGCTGGACCACTTGAGGTGACTGAAGCTATCTTTTTTTTCTCTTCCTTGCTTTTGGTGGGTAAAGTATGATTTGACTCATCAAAGCTTATGCAGTGGCGAGTGCATCTGATCAATTGATGCCAGAAGGAGCTATTTTTGCTCTCTATTCTATTTTTTTTTTTGTATAATACATTTGACAATTTAAATTAGTCTACATGATTTGGTTTTCCAGAAAATATGTAATTCTAAATTTATTTGATTAGAAACATGGAAAATCAATTGAAAATGTTTTCGTATGTTTGGATTGAAATCACGTGGGAAAATGTTATAGATCTTACAAACATTATAACGCTTAGAGTTATTTGGTGGGGGTGGGGGTGCAGGTGAAAGTGGGGTGAGTTTGGTTGTGGTGGTGGGAGCGGTGGGGGTGAGTGAATAGGCAGTGCTGATGGGGTTGGTGGTAGTTGTGGTGGTATCGGGGGTGGTGGTGGGGGTGACTTATGGGCGGGGGTGGTATACGTGGGGGTGGTGGTCATGATAGGGTGTTTGCTTTGGCATCGCAGTGGTAGTGGGGGTGGGGATGGGAATGTGGTCAGGGTGGTTTTTTTTTATTTTTGTGGGAGTGGGTATTTTTTTGTGGTTTTGGTGTTGTTGGTGGAGTTGGAGGTGGAGTTGGAGGTGGAGGTAGGGGTGGTGGTGGGTAGTGGTTGGGTGGGTTGAGGCTGCAGCGATAGTAATAGTGTGACAGTGGCAGTGTGGTGTTGGTAGTAGTGGTGATGGTAATGATAATGGTGGTAATGGTGGTGGTGATGATGCGCTGGCAGTGATTGTTAGATTTGTTGGTGGTGATGGTGCTGGAAGTGGTGGTGTGATGTTGATGGTGGTGCCTCATTTAATTTTTTTCTCTGGAAAATGACATGCAAGATTTTGAAAAATATGTTTTTTTTTAATTATTTAAAACTGACTTTTTTTGTAAAATGAAATACATTTGGATATGTAAACATCTTATTTTGCACTAAATCAAAAAGAGCATTAGATTTTCTGGGATCTAGGTCTGTATACTACTAAATATTTCTCGGCTCGGTGCTATCATTGTTCCTAATCTATGTATATGTACAAATGAACAAAAATAGAAACAACCCAGTAAGATCTTAATATCTTTGAAACAGAAATGGGTTCTGATGCTCATCTAACAACTTGAATGTTATTAAGTTGTTGAAATCTGTGTGGAATGGTACCCAAGATACAAAATGATTTCTGGCAAAACAATAGTTCCCTTTGCAGCTTCACCCTCTCCTTCTATGGGAGCATTCCCTAGTTTTGTATGACCTGATCTTAAGATCTCTCAAGTTGATTATGTTTAGTCTTAGCCTGAATTACATGCTTTTTCACTAACATCTGCAGGTCCTTTACCGTTTTCTGGAATTCTTCAGTAATTTCGACTGGGATAACTTTTGTGTTAGCCTCTGGGGTCCAGTACCCATTTGTTCACTTCCAGATATGACAGGTATATATGGAATCATAGTAATTTTTCATTCTTTCCTAATTAGTTCATCATTAAAATAAGTTTACAATGTTTCAGTTTTATTTGGAAATCTTTACAGCGGAACCTCCTCGAAAGGACAGTGGAGAGTTATTCCTCAGCAAATTATTTCTTGATGCTTGTAGCTCAGTATATGCCGTCTTCCCTGGTGGCCAAGAAAACCAGGGTCAACCTTTTGTTTCCAAATATTTCAATGTTATTGACCCTTTACGTACCAACAACAACCTTGGGCGCAGTGTCAGTAAAGGTATATTCAACTTTAAGCTCAAGCTAGGATGTTCTCATCTTCTGTGGACTTTTTTGAATCATTGCTTCAAGATCTAATATTAATTTAATTTTTTTATTTTTACTTTTTCCAATTTTTGTTAGTTAACTGGGAATGAATTGAACATGTTGAAAATAGAGGTCTGTATTGGGTAAGGTCATGATGCCAGTATGATAAAAAATTAGGATTTTTTTTCATTTTTTAAACCTTTCATACGGCATCTTTTCTGGTACTTTTATTTTTTATTTTATCCTTTTTTTTTGGGACTCAGATTGTCATTAAAAAACCAACTGTTTAGGCAGCTAGAAAATGATGGACACTGATACTTTGCCAACCATTGAAGTTTAGGTTTCTTGGATGGTGAAACCAAGGGGAGAACCTCTAATTTAAGTAACCTAAATTTTCTTTAATGAACTCAAAAGCGTAAAGGCTGATTTTCATTCAATTGTTTGCTTGCTATTTTCTCAAAAATCTATTTGAAACACAAAATTTACTTATGACCTATATTACATGGACCCTTTTTTTTAACAGACAGTACCCATGTCAACATGACATCTCACTGATGTGGGCAAGGATATGGCTAAGACATGCCCCCTAGTTTAATATGTTTAAACCAAATCAAAATTGTTCTTTATATTGGTTTTAACCATGTTTTGATAATATTAAATAACTTTTTAAAGTTGTAAAACTATTTTTTTATGGGAATACTATATTATGGTACCTTTTAACCTAAATAAGTTTAAAATATACAGTATACAGCCTAGGTCCATGTGTCCCAAGATGCGGTGATTTGACAAATCCGACACCTTGGTGCTCACCGAGATCCAAGTCCTTGTAATATAGCTTAAACCTGTAATAACTAGTTCCTTGTCTATTCAATCTGATCTTGGCAATTAAAACATTAAAAGCTCAAGCTCTTGGACTCTGCTTGACCCCCTTATAAGTCACTTGATGGTTAAAAAAAGATTTTAATGGCAAAAATGCATCTGAAAATATTCACTATTTGGGCATGGGCTGTAACTAGCTTGAGTATGAGGATCTCAGGAGTGTGAATGAGGGCATGTGAATTTGAGTTTTAAGTATTCTATAGCTTCCGTGCATGTAGATATGTAAAAAAAAAATAACTTATATATGAATTAGAGATTTGATATATTTTATATATGATCATTTAATCAAGATTAACGTGAATTATGGATAAGTTTACAGAGTTCTAGTGATATTAAAAGGCTTAGGATGCTACTTAGTGTTGTATGAAGAGAACATCTGCGTCTTTGGGCTTAAATATCCAACTAAGGGTCCTTTTTTTTGATCAGTAATTAAAGGGATATATTATAAATAATTAGAAAAGATTACATAGTACACAAACTGTGTACCAGTAGAAGAACTCATTACTGGCCCAACACTACAGAAACAGAACCATCAGCCAGATCTCTACCCCCCTCCCATCTCAAAAAACCTTTTGCACCCCAGAAATTCTTCAATGGGAATGTTAGCTCCCATCGGCTGGCTTGACACCCAGCTATGTATTAATCTCAGGACAAATAGTTCCAGTGTTGTCCCCTTCCTTTCTATAGTCTGAAAAATCTTCCTATTTCTCTCTTAATATGGAACTCTATCCAACTAAGGGTCCTTAATCACCATAATATTTTGGCTAATGTATGGAACGTTGGCACCCATCACTAAGGAAGTCCTGCTTATGGGAATCCATGTGCAAAAAAATTGTGATTTAATCTATTGAGACCATCTGATTGGCATATTTCAATTTAGAACTTTATCCAAGTTTTTCTTTATGTTTCCACTCTCCAGAAAAAAAAGGGGAATAAAAGCATGTTAAATAAATTTGATTCAGCTGACATTTGATTTGAAATAATTTATCTCTTAGACATAACCTGTTAGACGGTGGTTTCTACTCCTTTTTCATAGTAAAGTGTATCCATTTATGGTGTTTGAATGCCCTTAACGGGTTCTCAAGCACAGAAATTAGATTTTTCTTCTGTAAATGTTTTGGTATGTGTGTTTTAGTTAAATCTTCAATTATAAATTAACATTATAAATTGAGTAATTTATTACTGAAGTGGACTGATATTATTATTTATTTAAGAAGAGGGATTCAAATCATGAATGTATTGAGCAATATAACAGAGAAGTAAAGAGTGAATATCTGTGCTGTACTTCGAGTTTGAAAAAGAAACCAAGTTGTTTTTGGCTGAGATGATTTTGTTTCCTCTTAAATTATTTGCTTGAAATAATAGACCAATCACAGGTCTTGTGTATGAATGGGTGCAGACAATGTAAAGATGGAAAGGGTAGTCTTCGTAAGGAGAGAACATATTTTCAAAAATTAAAATTAAAATTTATAGAGAGCTTTTGAAGTTTGTATGGTTTGTAGGCATCCACTCTTGAGCATTTCCAGATCCACAGAAGCGAGATGCATTTAAACCTGCTGTGATAATCCCCAATCTAAAGGCCAGAGTGGGCCCCATCTGAGATGGACTTTTGGTTCCCAAAGTGGAGTCTTTATCTATGCTAACATTTTCTGCGCTTTTGTGATTAAAAGCCATTCACATATTTTTACATCGCAGAATCTCCCTTTCTCTCTCTACCTACATATGTGTATGTGTATATATATATATTCCAATACATACACGGACAAATACCCTCATAGCTGTAAATGGCATGTTCCTGTCTGTCTGAAACTTCATAGTTGTTCCCTGTAGTTTCAAATTCACATATATGCTTCTCTGTCCTTTTTCTTATATTGTTATTACATCATTTTCATATTGCTATTATTCTGTTTGCTTTGCATTTTCTTCAGGTAATTTCTTTAGGATACGTAGTGCCTTTGCATTTGGCGCTAAAAGGTTAGCCAGGTTACTTGATTGCCCAAAAGATAATCTGATTGCTGAAATCAATCAATTCTTCATGAACACATGGGACAGGCATGGTAGTGGTAATCGTCCTGATGCACCTAGTTCGGACATCAGGCGCTTTCAACTGTTAAATTCAGGTTGCATGGATGAGTCTAACCATGTCAAGAGCAATTCAAGTGGCAAGAAAATGAGCGATAGTTCCTCTAGCCATGAATATGAAGTGGAGGGTATTTGCACTGACACTTGTGGTCTTTCCTCTCAACATGATAACCATCCTTTGGAAAACAAATCAAGGACTAGTAAATTGTCTTCAGGTTCTCGTACTCAATACCAGAAGAATTGTGGCAACACATTTGTCTCAAGGATCTCTGATCAGATTGCACGGAATATTAGTTCTAATGAGAATGCAGGTATAGATAAAGGTAAAAAAAGTTCTAGATTGGATCACTTGGTAAATGATATAACATCCAGGTATCAATTTGCAAGGACACGCTCTAGTCCTGAACTTACGGACACATCCAGTGAAGTTTCTTCCAGAGGAAGGCGTAACACGAGGCCAGAGATGGTAAAAAGTGAGATTTTGACTGTAAGGGAGGGTCACAGCAATAGGAGGAAGAACTTGGGTTTGGGTTCCGAAAATTCAGGAAGTCAGAGTGCTAGATCTTCAGCTGATGATCAATCATCTTTGAAGCAAAATTCATCTTTTCACAGCCTTGATTCTGATGTTGATTCAAAAAGCGTCTCAAACAGTTATCATGGTGAATCTGTCTCGGGCACAGTTGGGGAAGAATTTGCTTCTGTCAGCGAGAAAATGGAGATGCATCAAGAAGAGCAAGATCTTGTGGACATGATGGCATCTACTAGAATGCATAGTTTTAATGGACACATTCAGATTCCAATGAATTTAGCTTCTTCTCACCTTCCTTTGTCAATATCACCTTCTGTTTTAAATTCTGTGGGTTTTGGTCATAGAAATTTGCGTGGAATGGTCCCCACGAATATTCCTCTCATGGAGCCTATATGGGGATCAAACATACAGTTTCCTCAGACTCTTGTTTCTTCTTCTTTATCCCACTATTTTCCTGGTATTGGAGTGGACTCAAATCCGGAAGCAATAGTTGAACCAGGAAATGGCAACTTGGGTTCAACAGAAACTAACCAGGAGGATGGCGATCATGGTTTTTGGCGTGAGCAGGATATTGGCTCTGCCAGAGAGCTCAATTCTGATAATGGAACCCTCCAGATGCTACAGTCAGATGATGAACAACCGTCAACTTCATCAGGGTTTAACTTTCTTCCCTCATCTCGGATAAGCAGCTCTGCCAATACTTCCATGAGAAGTCAACAAAGATCGATGAAAGGAAATAGAGAGTTTATCAGGGAACATGATGATTCTTTTCAGTGTCAAAACAGCAGATACAACGAGGTTTACTCAGCTGACAGGATCTCGAGTTCAAGATTTTTGCCTGCTTCACAGCATAGCTCATCAAGAAGTAGAGCATCATCTGAAAGTTCATGGGATGGATCATCTGCAAGAGTTTCCAAGTCAACACGGGACAAGCGTGGAAGGAAAACAACTCCTGATGTGTGCGGGAAAGGTCAGAGTGGATGGCAGCATGAGAGTGTATCAATTGATTATGTTTTTAGTCAGGCAGATGATGTTGCTTCATCTGATGTTCGAAACCATGAAGCACCTGGTTATGAACCAGCACATTTGGGTGCATCTGATTCAGTTATGCCCATTTCTCCAATGCTTTTGGATCCTGGTTCACAGCGAAGAACAGCAGATAATCCTGGGGTGGTACCCTTTGCATTTTATCCCACAGGACCACCAGTTCCATTCCTGACAATGCTCCCGGTGTACAATTTCCCATCTGATATGGATAATTCTAATACACCTACAAGCCATTTTGATAGGGAGCATGGGTTGGATAATAGCCACATGAACCAGTCCAATCAGAACCTTGAGTCTGTTGAGAGCATTGATCAATCGGAGACTTTTAGTGGTTACAGTTATACGAAGGGTGATACTTGTTTGGACCCTTCTGAGGAGTACAAGGACATTCTTACCAGTGACTTTGCTAGCCATTGGCAAAATCTGCAATTTGGCCGGTTCTGTCAAAGCCCACGATATCATGGGCCCTTAATTTATCCTTCATCTGTTGTCGTCCCCCCAGTGTATTTACAGGGCCATTTTCCATGGGATGGTCCTGGAAGACCACTTTCTGCCAATGGGAACCTCTTCAGTCAGCTTATGAGTTATGGCCCTCATCTTGTTCCTGTTGCACCCATCCAGTCGGGTTCTAACAGGCCTGCTGATCTTTACCAGCGATATGGTAATGAATTCCCTAGATATCGTGGAGGGACTGGGACCTACCTGCCGAATCCTGTAAGATAAGTTGTTGCAAGAACTGATTACTTTGTGTATTATTTGTAAATAATACTTTTTTTCTGTGTTTATTTTTGTGAGATGTTAGGTACCATGTGTGTAGCATGTAAGATGATTTCCATGTTTGATTTATATGCTTCTCATGCTACTTGGTCAATAAAATGGACTTCACGTTTTCTACGGGCTGTCCAAATAGGCCATGTCCCTTTTCACCTCTTGACCCACGAGCATTTCTCAATATAAGTTTTGGTGTAAAAGAAATGGTGATTTTTTTTTTTTTGGGGGTTTTTTTTAGGTTATAGCTATCCTGAAGTCTTTTCAGTCCTATGTAGTTGGGGTATAAGGCAGTTTTGGTGATGTTGAGATATTCCAGGGTTAGTTGTAAAGGTTTGGGGGTTTTGATGATAATAATCTGTCATATGTGATGATAACAGGATAACAATGAATTGCCTTATCATTACTTGTTTGGGTTGGCAACATGGATCCTATTCCATGATCCAACTGTCAAAAAGCTTTCTATATCTTTTAAAATATCTTTGAAAACCCTCTCCAGTTTATTTTTGAAAACCCTCTCTAGTTTATTTTTGGTCATCCTTCAATCATTCTAGATCTTTTAAATTTAACCATTTATTCATTCACAATGATTCCTCCAGGTTTCCATTTTTACATGCCAAACCCATCTCAAATGTCCTTTCTCTTTTCCCATTTGGGCTACTTCTATACTCTCTTGGACATGTAAGTGGGATGGATATTGATTCCTACATTTAAGTCATGACCACCAAAATTTTTTTATTTTTTTTCAATGCCTTAATGAAACATCTGAGATGCAGTTGTCTGTTTAGACTACAAGATTAAACCTCTATTGATGGTTGCCATCAACTACCTGTGCCTAAGTTGGTTGATAGTGCTTCTATGTCTGTGATACCTACCAACTTAAGTTTGTTGTAGTGTTTTTATGTCCATGACATGATGGCATATATCTGTTCTTGAGCCTGTCAATAAATGATAGAGACAGTAAGTTTTTGAGCTTTCTCTGCCTTAAATGTCAATCTCTCATTAACAAAATTCTGCCTGCTGCATTCTCAGTGCCCTTTTGAAGTGCACTCCTTGATGCAAGTCATCTTAAGGCCGTGATGGCATTTCATCTTTTGCAGTGATCCTGTTTGCAGTGATCCCGTTGGAAAATCCATATTTGAAATAATAATACCCATGGTATGGCTGGAACAGAAAAGATACTTCCTATTTGAACATGTAAAAAACAACCCTAGTGCTTAGGTTGTTGCTAATCTTAATCACTGTTTTGATTAACAGTGTCATATGTTGGTCTTTTGAGCATGTTAGCTAGAGATTAATTGAAACAAGGCCTTACCAACTAAGTCCCTCATATGTACGTGCATTGACTTTTGAGAAGATATGGATATATTGTCTACATATAAAATAGCATTTAAAGTGGCTCATTAATATCAATTTTTTTCTGCTCTGGAATATGACTTGCCATTGAAAAAGTGGGTTAGTTTTGTTTTGGTGTTTTTTGGTTTAGTTGGATTTAGTTCTATTCTTTTTTCTTAGAGTATTGCTATCTTCGGTAGAGAGTTGACTTAGTTTGAACTTTTCAGAAGGTTTCAGCCAGGGATCGACAGTCTTCAAGCACAAGAAATCAGAGAGGGAATTACAACTATAATCGGAATGATCATCATGGTGACAGAGAAGGGAACTGGAATGGTAATTCAAAGCCACGAGCTGCTGGGCGCAGCCATGGTCGCAACCAAGCTGAGAAGCCAAGCTCGAGGCTGGACCGATTGGCAGCAAGTGATAGTCGGTCTGATAGACCGTGGGAGTTGTACAGGCATGGATCACACCCTTCATACCATACCCAGAATGGTCCATTTATCTCATCAAATTCAGTGCACAGTGGCTCAACCAACATGGCATATGGCATGTTTCCATTGCCAGCTGTGAACTCCAATGGTGTTTCCCGAACTGGGCCTGCTGTTCCATCTGTTGTAATGTTATATTCCTATGATAATAATGCTGGTTATGGTTCAACTGCTGAGCATCTTGAGTTTGGGTCTGTTGGACCAGTGCATTTCTCAGGTATGAATGAAGTATCACAGCATGGTGAAGGAGGTCAGGCAAGGGGCATGTATGAGCAGCGCAGATTTCTGGGAAGTTCCACTTGTTCTTCACCAGATCAACCATCTTCACCCCAATTCCAAAGGTAAATTTCTCTGCTGCTTTCTTGACTTTGCTAGAGAACTATGGGTATTCCTTAGATTGTGGGTAGCCCCTATTAGCACTTTGTGCGGATTGGAAACTCTCATCAATTCAATTAATACTAAATCTGGCAAATCCTGTGATTGAAATAGTTGATTAGTTGGATGCTTAAAAGTGGCTTCTGGACGGTTTAGCTTGTTGATGTTTTTGTCTGGATTAATGAGAAGGTGCACACGTCGCCAACTAGCTATATGGCTTATTTATCTGCTTTTCATTTTTTTTCCTTTCTTGGAAAATCACTTATTTTGTATTTTATATTAATTTATCTCATTTTCTTTGTTACTGTGATTGCTTGTGATGCTGTTGATGTATTATCTTTACAGGGGGATTTGATTATTTTGCCAATTCGGTGGCCCAGAGGAATTATCAGTGGAAAGTTAAAGGATTTCCCTCCTTTCTAGTTTTCCGAAACAGGGGATTAATAGTGATGTGAACAACTTTAATGGCAAACTCTCCCCTTATCAGACTTTCATATTCAGGTCACGGTTCTAAAAGGGTTCTGGGTCTTTTGCTCCGCTACTTCCTGTATATTTTTCCAAATAGAAGTGGTGGATATCCTTTCACATTATCAAAATGCTTGTATGTACACAAAACCAAAATCTCAACATGGACCCATCTTAGAAATGTATAAGATGAATTTTGGAGTTGAAAGCAGGAAATATTCTTCCAAAAGCTTACATCTAGCGCATTGACTATGTCCTCTCAGGTACGGAATTGGTTTCTTTTTTCGATTTTCTAGGCTTTGTTTTATATGCAGTATATGTTTTTTGATTAACTAGATCAATTTCCACTGGTGTGGAGACTTATCTTGTTTCATTTGTTACAATGAAGCAATTGCCAAATATGAATTTATCTATAGGAAAGATAAAATTGTTGTCTAGTTGACACTAGCACTGTCAACGAGCGGAGGTAGCTCCCCTTGGGCTTGGCTTGCAAGAGCCGAGATTGAGCTTGATAATTAAGTCATGAGTTGAAGCTTAAAATAATGGCTCATTTATTTAATGAGACTGGCCTGAGATTGGTTAATGATTATTATAAAATAGATTTATAAGTTTATATTACTTAAAAAATGAAATTTTAGTATTAAGTTATATGTTATAATTTTTATTGTTTATTTTTTTATTTAAATTTGTGTATACTCGTACTGTTTTGTAGTCTTACACTCAATACACCTTTGGTTTAATTACAATTTGAACTGATGAGCTTTAACGAGCTAGCCTGAGCTTTAAGTAATTTTAACTAGCCTTATCCAAGCTTGAGCAAGAAAAGTTTTAATGGGTTTATGAGAGTTAGGCAAAGCTTGGCTCATTCACAGCCCTAACATAGGAGGCAACATACAGCCTTAAAGCTTGACAAAAATTGAGAGCCTTTGATGATTATCACGTTTGCCTGAGTACGAAAAGTTGATTGAACCGTTGTACTGGATTGTTGTTATTGTGATACAGATGAAACCTAGATTCTACTTCCATAGAGGCAGAGAAGGATTATTTGGCTTTGGCAGTCATTAGCATTGTAACACTAATATGATGATTGATATGAATGCATTTTGGCACTTCATCTCCCATTTCCATTGCTCGAAGCTCTATGTGAAAACCATTGACCTCCGTATGATGAACAGCTCTTCTCCTTCAGTAGTACGAAATTAGGCCTTTTGCCACTTTTAACTTCGTTTGCTGACTGAAATCTAAAGCGTCAAGCGAATCAATCAATGAATAGTTAGTTCTTTTCTGGGTTATGGAGATTTGTATCATGTTACCCTTACTCATGCAAGTCATGCTTAACGATTCAACCCCGGAAAAAGGACCATAGAAAAAAGGGGAAGATTGGGTTATTGGTCTAGTGACCGTAGGCCGAAATTCATTGGTACCAGGCTTCTGCTTACCCCGTGAGCACCAATCTGCATTTACAGATACACGAAGAAGATCGTCTTTTCCTTTCACTGCGCACTGCAAAGAGTCCACTATCGATGAATCCAACAAACAACGAATACAAACACAAATTTCAGGCATACAGCAGGTGGAAAATTTCATTAAGTTGTACGAGGCAACACATAGATGAGTGATAGTAGTTATCAGCAAAACAACAAATATTTATATATATATATATATATGCACACACACATAAATATCAATCCAAAACTGACCAATGCCATCTTACAAGACAAAAACTTGTCAATAGGAAGCATTAATACTTAGTTCCCCAAGCATCAAAAGACCTGTGAAAGTTACATCAAACTGTTGAAAATCAAAATGAAGGAAAGCTCGTGCTTTGTCACATTTTTTGTACAGTGTGATGGGCTATTTTTGGTCTTATATTCTAGGTATGATGGGATTTATCTTGGTATTCTGACGGGAGTGTTCTAGATCTTGCAAAACAGTGGAGAATTTCAACCTTTAGTAGGAGAGGAAAGCTTCTGTACCATGCAGCCTTCTCTTGGCACGATCTGGTATGTGCGGTTGGCGTACAATTGATGAATTTTACAAGGAGATTGTATCACGAAATCGAGGTTGTCATAGACACAATGTCCCTAAGAGCATCTTAGGTGTGCTTATGCGAGGAGTTCAGGCCTTTTTTTCCTAAAATATTGTAGAGCAAGACTGAGTTACACTTGCTCTGGATTTCTGAAATGTTGTAGGTCAGTGCTGTAGGGAGCTCAGAGTCTTTCTGTTCTTGTTTTCTGATTTCTTATCCACTAATGTGGGTTCCTTGTTTTCTTCTTTACTTTCAATAATATCTGAGTTAAGCAATAAAAAGGAAAAAAAAAATTTGTTTAACTTTAACAGCTTTAAACAAAATTTTTTTTTCACTTCCTTTTTCCATGGTCATCCAAACCAAAAGAGGGTGGAAAAGAAAATACACCGGAACTCTGGTTCTGTGAATTTCCAGCAAACAGGATTTGAGATTATAATGCATACCATAAAGCAAACATCTTCCGACCTTTAAGGATCCAAAATTAAGGCATTGAAGATATATCTAAAATTAATAATCGTTCAAAGAACGAAAAGTTTATGAAAACATGTGCTCACCTGTGAATGTGTTTCTCACTACTTTCTTTGACTGTACTGGTAAGTTCATGGTCCCCTTTCAGAGAAATATGAAAATTTTTGCAGGCCTGCATCTCAAACAATTTTTTTCCAGATATTTCTTCCAAATCATAGGGCACATGCATATGTCCCATACAAAGGAACCTCTTAAAGATCTGTAGCAGAAAATAATAGTCTTTGTAGCTTGGCTTAGAAATGCGGCTATGATTCTCTTGATGTGTCTTTGAAATACCATATCCAACAAACAATCAGCTTCATCAAGGGTGAGGATTTTACGTCCATCAGCCGAGTTACCAAACCCTTCTGTGTTCTCAATATGATTTCTCAGCCTTCCAGGTGAGGTTACAAGAACCTGTGGTTCCACAAATTAAAGTAAATTAAAGGTGTATAAATTGTTTCAGAATAACAGCAATTACATTGAATTGTAAGGTGGCACTCATTTAGCAGTACCTGTGGAACAGTTTAAATAAAGACAGAATTTGATGGGCACTGGGTGAAACATCCAAGGTAAATGCAGTTGAGCAATAAGGTTTGCCCCTGAAGTATGACATTCAATTAGTTCTTCAAGCCTTAAAAGTCTATGATTCAATTATTTATTCTACAATGTTCTAACCTGATACATTGAATGATTAAGATCCATTAATTGGATGCAGAGTGGGACCTGTCCTCTGTACAATACATTTCTTCTCAGCAGGATAAGAATTCAACCGGAAAGCGTTTGCTTCCATGGTCCTGTTCCACAGCAAGCCTTGTGCATCCTATTACAACTTGTACACTAACAGAAGGATTATGCTTTGAAAGGTTCTGACCTCTGCTTGACATGAAAATTCACACGTTGGGCCTATAACAAATACATTAATTGTAGGTCTCTTTTGATCACAATCAGCAGAAGGCAATTTTAAAATTACGTCAATTGATGGAAGATGAAATTAAAAACTAGGAATAGTGAGTGTATGGATTATGGAACTCTCACAAGTGGTGCATTAACCATGGACTAATGATTTAATTAGTCAGTCAAGCCTTTTGGGGGGCCTGTCCTTTATCATAATGGTTTTTCCTGTACCCTTTTTCGTCTTAATCAGGATGTCCTTACCTAATTCAGTAAACATTGTGATCATATGAACATGGAAAAAATGCTGTCGAAGGCATAAATTATAATATGGAGAAAGCAATAAATTTCTCTGACACTATTTATTACTTCACGTTCAGAAATTAAAGTAACAGTTCTAAGTACACAACTCCACATAATAAATATGCACAATCATGTTTTATTCTGTTCTCTTAGGAACTCGCAGGACATCAGCCTAAGGGAGGTGACCTTTTATTGACTAAATAGAAAAATTTCTTGTCTTCCTAGGATCTTTCACCATTTTTTCCACCCTCAATAGTTTGTCCTTTCAGAAACTATAACAGGTTGGATATTTACAACCCTCCAACCAGCGTTTGACCTTTCACGAAATTTCAATTTCGCAAGGTCAATGACATGAAATATCCGAGGAAAATGAAATTTCCCCAGTTTCCCGGATCTGGGCGAAATTGGATGAAATTTCCCCAGATTTCCCCATGTATGCATTTCTTATGAATATATTAAACCAAAAAAATACAAGAAAAATTGAAAAAACATATATTTCCCCTCACTGGGGAAATGTGGCGAAATATTCCTTGATTTCGCCAAAATTTTGGTGAAATTTCGTTGGATCTCCCCCTAGCAAAATTTCGACAAATGGCGAAATTCCATCCTTGCCTCTAATCAGGTTCATCCCAGCACGTGGGATCTGCATGGCATGAGGTGGTCTACCAACATAAGTAATACACACACACACGTCTTTATCAACAACTATCTGCCAATAACTTCACTTAAGTTGTTAGATTTTAATGTTTCCCAAATTAGATTTCTACCTAGTCAGAACAAATGAATGCCATGAAGTGTGTATAATTATACTCTACGGGATTAATAACAGCAAATTTTTAATCAAGCTTTTCATATCTTGACAAAGAAACTCATATGAAAAAATAAGAATATTGCTTTATCAGACCTTAATTATCCTTTGAACACTTTGAGAATTTACTCAAATTATAGTGAACTATATTTCAAGGAAATAACCTTTGAGAATGGTAGGGAGAGTTGCATCATGCACCACCATCGTTTTCTCATATTCGACGTCCTTTATTCTTTTCAATGAGAAATGAAAGATTGAGCATTGATAAAACCTGCAAGGAAGGATCTGTAAGATGGAGAAAATCAGGATTCTGGATATTTATACTCTGAAAAAAACATCGAGTAGATCTTATTAAAGGGAACGTGTACGAGAATGTTAAAGTTCTCTTGAAAACAAAATCCAAATTGTAAGAGCAAACGATCCTGGACTCTCTTCCTTGTGTGGGCTGAACGTGCAGAGCATATCACTTCCAATTACTAATAACTGCATATAATATGTTTCATCTAATTGCAATCTTTTGGGAACATACCTCGTAGCGCTTAAGTAAGAGTCAATTTTTTCCAATTGAAATTCTAGAAGAATTCTTGGCATTAAATTTTTTGTTTCTTTCAGAGAATGAAATTGCACAATCAAAGACATCCTCATCGTCATTTTTTTCTTCACTATCTTCGCTACATTTCATCTTATGATATCAAGAGAAGCATGTTGTGCCCAAAAATCAGAATTAGCACACTCACACACACTTGAGACAGATATTTACGTGGTTCGGCAATGCCTAGGTCCATGGGATCAGAGATTCGATTATAGTGGAGAAAATACAGACAATTACAAAACAGAGGGAGGAGGGATTCCTCTCTGAGAGCTCTCTCTATCTACTGTGTTCTTCCACACATTATAATCGAATCTCCGATCCCGTGGACCTAGGCATTGCCGAACCACGTAAATATCTGTCTCAAGTGTGTGCGCGCTAATTCTGATTTTTGGGCACAACAAAGCAATATCCCAGAACCTTTGTCCCTTTTAGAAAATTTACAACCCATCCATCCTATGCATAACTCAAACCAGAAACCCTTTCGGTTTTTTAATTTGAGAAGAATGTGAACTTTGAGAACCAGTATCCTTCCTTTGTGGAAAGGTTTTATTACATGATAGAAAGACTCGAAGGAAAATGGAAATTACCCGCGAGGAATGTAAGCTGGCGCCATGATTGATGATGGAAAGACCGAAAACGTAAACAGAAGTGTCGCGCAAAAGAAGTGGAAGCAGCTGACTAGCCATGGCAGCTTCACCAAATCGGCGACTATCGAAGACGAAACCCCAACTATTACTGTTTTGCTTCTCTGGTTTCCGGAAAAGATGGAGAGACGAGAAGGAGATGCTAACGAATTCCGGGGGAATTATTTCAGCCGAGATCGACTGATCATAATTTCGGTCCTAATGGCGGGACGAAGAGAGAAGGGTTTCGGTGGGGCTTTAGCTGCTGCTCACGGGTTTTAAGCTTTTTGGCGGCAATTTTTCGGCTCTTTTCTCTCCCTTTTCTTTTCGGCGAAACCGAAGGCATTGCAGTAAATAAATGGGCCGCTTGCCATTCTTATACATGTAATCATCGTCCAGTGCAAAAAAACGATGCAAATCAAATAAAACATAAGTGTCTTATAGCGAACTCTGGAGAATATTCCTGAGGATTTAAGCCAGCCTTTTCTGTTAGTCACAAATTATCTTTTTAATATCCCTAAAAGTCTCATCTATCCAATGGATAACTAATGGACATGCGTGCATGACATGATTTAGAAAGCCTTGACGATAGACTTTGCTTTTTCAATAATTCACCTATCTCCCAAAGAGATTCATTGTGTTTGAGAAGTTAATTAGTAATAAGAGTAAGGTTTAAAGTCCCAGATTTTGTATCTGTGACATTATGTACTGGCATTGGTCGAGATTTAAAACCTTTAATAACAGCTGAATCACTTTCTATTTCCAAAATTTTTTGCCAATTTTACTCCTAAAAATGCAGCTTCTGTCACCAGAGCGTTTGTGATTCCGAATTATGTTGCAATTGCTTCTTTGAAAAGACCAGAGCTATCTCAATTAATAACACTATGGGTGATTATTTTTCGTCTATGTCCATGTGCCGAGGATGCTGACGTGATTGATCTCTTTAATAGTAGTCCGGTGATGTGAGTGCAACGATGCGTTCCTCCGTTGTTGTCCAAAGAAGGGGGAAGAACGATGGCATACCGGTTTCCATGGTTCTGTCCATGAAATCTTAAGCTTACAAGTGAAGTTGCAGTAATATATATCTAAGGGACCATATATGATCTTTCAACAGCTCCATTAAAAAATTAAAAATAATAAGAATCTTGTTGGAGATGTTGGGCCAAGGTTCAACATCCTTCTATGGTATAAGGAAATAAAGTTGCGCTTTAACCAACATAAGTTATTGGTCTAGTCGTAAGCGCTTGATCCTAACAAATGTTTTAGAAGATGAAATATAAGAAAGTAAACAAACCTTTCAACATATACTCATAAAAAAAACACAAGCAAACTTACAACTCCATCAACATCATCAGTTCCCTTCCACCTAAATCGTTTCTCTGAAACTAGATAGGGCAACACATAAACCCACTAATATTTAGATAGACCCAGTAGTAGTACCATAGACCCCAATGTTTCAAACACAAAGAAAATAAGTAAAGCACAACCAAAACCATCATCTCATCCCTACTGTTTCTGTGATGAAACTCAGAAACATGATAAACTATTACCCACCTTCACAAACTACCATGTACATATTTCTTTCCCCAACGTACAGGAGAAATAATTCCTTAACTAAAATTTTATACTCATCTAATGAGAGAGAGATTGAGAGGAGGAAATCTTACTTAAGTAGCAAGAACTTCCCAGATCAGCTCTGGATCAAAAGACGGCATCCTTGAGAGAGAGCAACCTTCCAAATCCAAGTCCTCCATGACCAGAGGGCACGAAACAGAGGGCGGTGAATTGTTATCCATGAGAAACTGATCTGCAGAAACTCCAGATGACAACATTCCATTACACCAGCTATTGCTTTGAGCGAATGACAATGGCGCCAATGAATCTTCCTTCTTCACATTGTTACCACTACTGCCATTGCTTCTACTACTACTACCACTGCTTTTGCTGGAATTCCCACCTTTCTTACTACCCTTTTGTCTCCTCACCTTTTGACAGATCGCTTGAATCTTGGCATCCACAGCAGTCCTCAAGGCAGTTAATCTCGATGAATCTCCGAGTCCTAACTTACTCCCGTCGCCGAGATTAGGAAAATTCAGGCGAGCGTATTCGCCACGAAGCTTATACGCGGCGCGATCGTATGCGTAAGCTGCTGCCTCGGCCGTGTCGTAAGTGCCAAGCCAAACTCTCATTCTGTTCTGGGGGAGTCTGATCTCTGCAACCCATTTTCCCCAGTGCCTTTGCCGGACTCCTCTGTAGAGCTTCTTTCTGTACGTACTCGGATTCGAATACACAGAATTCTGAAATGGGGTTGCTGAGATGGTTCCATTAATGGCGGAATTAGCTCTGCTCTCGTCGCTGAACTTCTGCAGGATCTCTCTCTGACGCAGATAGACAGAAGAGCCCAGTGGCTCTGGTATGTGATTGTTGACGATGTTGGACGGAGGACAATAAGAGAAGATCGAGTCTAAGGCGGCATTCGGACCACCTGTTAATATCAACTCCGATACAGAGGAGCAGGCGTCGATACCGTCGGGGAAGAAGAATGGCATGCCGATTTCCATGGCTCTGTCCATTATACGTTATATTTTGTTGCCGGAAAAGGAAAAACAGAGTGATGTAAATAATTGCAGATTGCACGGAAAAATAATGTGCAAGAAACAGGGAACCTAAAAATTAATCCCTTTTTCCTCTGCAAATTGATGGAGAAAACTGAAAATTTAAACACGAAAAGAAGGGGTTAAAACTGGAGAAGAGAGATAATAAGGGGAGAGAATTATTTTCTACGATGCTAATAGATCCGAAGAAAACTTGGATCGACGGGAAATTTGGAAAATGAAAATTAAAACTTAAAACAAGGAACTCAGGTCGAGAATTCGAGTATCAAATGCAGAGATTTTGACAGAAACAGAAAAAAAAAAAATTGGAGGGAGATTTCAAAGGGAAATACAGTGGAGATTGGAGGAACGAATTTCAGAATGAGAATTATATTTTCCAGATGAACTGAGAATTCGTTCTCCTTGCCTCGGTTTGGTCTCATTGTTCCTATATTTATAGGCTCCATGGACGGGCTTTTCTCGCTTTTCGCATCTACCCAGACCCGTACTGCCCATGGATTCGTTAAGAAAGAGCATCCATGGATCTACTGAAATGACAAAAGTAACCTCATTGAGTTATGAAGCGCTGGGCATGATCAGTGAAGGATATTGTCGAGATTTAAAATTTCTCAGCTTCACACTGGTGGGGCCACTGGATCCGTACTTACAAAAAGTCTCAGAGGAAATCGAAGGCTCTACTTCTTTCTGACGGACTGCTGATCTTCTCTCTTCTCATTGGTCCCCGTTTGACGCAAAAAAGCTACTTTTTCTATTTATTACAGACAGCTGTTATTAAAGACTAATAGATGCCACGTGTCTCTCTCTGTTTCGACAGATTTGCTTTTATTCGAGTCTCCGTGCAGGAAAATTTTTATGTTCCTGCTCTTTCTTTAATGTGACTTTATTAAAAGTGAGACGTATCTCAGCCGAGTCAGCGCGAGCCATGTTAAAGCTTCTCCCGTAAATGCTCCGGGTTTTCAGGTTCCAGTTATTTTGTGGAATCATATGGCTTCCGAGGTAGCGGAATCTGAAGAATCAACGGACGAAGATGATGGAGGTGTGCAGCCGACTGATTCCAGTGGGATTGGTAGGTACTGTAAGCCTCACAAAAGTTCCCTTTGTAAGTTAGGTTTTGTCGATCAACCCCTCTTTTGTTGTCAATCTAAGGAAATCGTTGTTCTCTGTTTGATATTAGGGTTGATCTGGTCTTTGCACCCTGATAGGGTTTTGTTTAGGTTTTTTGTTGTTTGTGGCATGTCTGGGCGGTGCTATGTAACTTTTGTGGTAGTATGTAAAGTCTGGGTTCACGATGCTTTCTTTAAACCCTGCATATTTCAGGTTTGTGTTTGGGTACGTATTGGATGTTCCTTTACTTACCCACTTCCTATCTCGTGTCCAACGATGATAGATCTCTCCCCTTCGCTGGGTATTTCAATCCGTCATTGTGCGGACCCTTTTGCAGACACCACCAACAGTTTGCTGTTGGTATTGGTGGTTTTAACTACCAGTCTGTTGCCTCTGTGCATCCCTGAAAAATGATCTGTTGAGAAGAAGGATATCTTTTGCCCCTTTGTTAATGGTGTCCATGAAAGTTTATCCGTTGATGTAATCCTCATTTTGATGAATGAATATATATAGCATGGCTTCTTATAAAAAAAAAAAAAAGCTTCTCCCGTAAAACAAAGAGAGTGAAAATTTCTTTTTCTTCCATTTTTCAATGCAAAGGAAAGAAAAAATTTGAGAACTATTACCTGGTAAGCAACGATTAGTTACAGTTGAACCATTTTACAGATTTAACTCTAGATGAAATAAATCCAATTTTGGTGGACTAAATCACAACACGTCTACGCCTTTTGGTATGATTTTCACCTCTAAAAGTAGGGCTTGTTAGTCAATAATAGTCAAAAAGAATGTGGATTGCGTGTAATATATGTTTTTATGAAATCAAGATTCAAGAAGAGTGAAATCTAACCTAATTTTATAATTTAAGGTTCAAACCATAAAACCCCATGTATCTAATTAAGATCTAAGTCATGAAGGATCATTAAGGTTGCATTTGAATACCGAGAAACTGCAAGAAAATGAAGGATACCCACACGCATAGAGCATTTAGATATTATATATCAAGAAAGGAAAAAAAAACTTTTTTCCTATGGATCAACCTAGTTTATGAGAAAATTTCGGATCTTGCTTAAGAGGTCTAGAACTGAGAGAAACTGCATTACGAGGAACATAGGTTTTTCATGATACAGTTTGTTGTCGTCCAAACGAAGCCTAAGAGATAGACTTAAAACTGTATTTCATTTAACTAAGAACTCTCATTATGATGGGTCTATGAAGGAGCTTATATGCTTTGTGTCACTTCACTCTCATGGCTCCATATCTTTATATAATTGTCTATGTTCTTCACATGGCATAAGATTTCTAATAGTGCTCTCATTGCCAAATATATGTAGGAGCTATTGACTTTTGACTAACACAGATATCCATCTAGTCTATGGGAGTTAGTTAACAGGACAGATCTTTATCCTTGATGGTTTTGGTTACCAGGATGTGTTGATTTGCTTTAAAGTACATCACATGTTCATTTTTCTTTGAATCGCAGTTTTTCTTCCAAAGAATTCTTGGAGCTGAGGAGTCATTGGAGCACTACTAGAAAGTCTTACCTAAAAAAATCGTTTCCTCACTTGATGGGCACTCTTCATTGTCAGGTTAAAAAAGAAGTTAAGAGTTGGAATTAATGGATAGAGTGTGTCTACGTCTACGTGTGTTGTCACCCCGTTGAAGTTTTAACCAATGCCTTATTCATGGGAAAATTACCATTCAGTTACCTTTTGGATGACATATAATCCATTGGTCTTGCCTTTTCAGCAAATGATCAAATGAGTCCAGAAATGAAAAAATACAAACTATTTAATTCTCTTGATGATCTGACAAGTCAGTTAATATGGAATAACAAGTCTGTTAATAGGGGATAACAAGTCTGGAATTGCATGTCAAATGATGAGAATTACAAGTATGTTGCAGTGTTTTCAGTGCGTACCGCCGAAAAATCGATTTTTTTCAAGTATCGATGCGTTTTGACACAAAAAAAAATCGTTTATTTGAAAATCGACTGATTTTTTGCTGCGTGCCGATGAAACATGGCGGCATGCCCAGCGAAACGGGCCAAAACGAGCGAAACAAGCGATAAAGAGAAAAAAAATTGATTTTTAAAAATTTTTATTAGTGATTTTTTGCGGCGTGCCGGCAAAATTTCGACAGAATAAAAAAAATCAGTTTTTTTTCCAGTTTTTTGCCTTTTTGATTTTTCCAGCGTTTCATTTTTTTAGGGATCGGCACGCCCATAGAAATTGAAAACCTTAGTCTATTGATGGGGATTACGCGCCTGTTGATAAGGAATTACAGATTTATCACATCATGGAGGATCAAATGGTTTATATTTTCTCATTTTCGGATTCATTTGGTCATTTGCTGAAAGGTAGACCAATGGATCATATGTCATCCAAGAATAAAGTGAACAGTAATTTTTCCATTCTTCTGCCAATAAGCCACAATGCTAATTGAGAAGCCAAACGAACTCAATTCAGCTTCACATGTAAAGACGGGGAAGTTCCACAACAATCAACCACTTTAGGCATAGTTTTCTCTATCGATGATTGAATGCAGGCCATTGAAGACTTCGCGTCTTCAACTCATCAAACCAGAAAGGCAAACATCACCATCAGGGAGAACAAGGGTCCCCACAACAACGATCGAAGGTGCATTCAAGACGGAAGCTAGGCTTGAAAAGGTGATCGAATCACGATCTCAGTTTCCAGCATTACACGAACGAACAGAAGAGATGAGTCCGTGAGACACCAAACCATCTCAGTACTTGTGGCACTCAAGCCAAAATTTCGTCCTTTCTGCGCGTGAACTTTACCTAAAGGCGAGGGCGGTGTTGAAGCCTTGTTATGTTCGTATTCGAAGGATTAGGTTGACTCTGAATCGAATGTGCTCGACAGCGTACTTTCAGCTGGGGGTGCAACTCGTAAAATTGAATCCAAACCGACTATGGTTCGGATTGGTTAGGTTGGATGCTCGGAATCAAACCGAAATTTAACCGAATTCATCTATTTGCCTAAATCAAACCGAATATATTATATATGTAATATATACCACATATTAAATTTTGGAAGTATATTACAAACAATATCCTTGTTTGAGCACCACAATGTGTTAGTGTAACCCGAACCGAACCGAACCGAACCGAACCGAACCGAACCGAATTGATTTCATGTAATTCGGTTTGGATTTTGGTTTTATTATATATTTTCGGTTCAATTTTTGGTTTTACTATTTTGGTTCGATTTGATTGCAAATATTTTTGGTTTGATCTTGGGTTGACCTCAACTCGAATCGAATTAGCTCGAGTTGCACCCCTACTTCCAGCTATGATATTTTGAAGTTTTCCGAGTTGTTGATACATATGTGTGAGGCCTAGGGTCACTTTTTAAACTATGTTCTCCAAGGAGGTATCTATATCAGGTGTGCGCGTTTATATTGGCTATGTGTCATGCAATGCCCATAACAAACTTATCGGAAGAAAAAAAAAAGCAAAAACAAAAAAAGATTTACTAAAAAAAGATTGACTACTCAAATTAATTTTTTTGATCTTATCTTCATAAGCAGACTAGAGAGAGAGGTATTTATGGTTTCGCTCTGCGCGATTTGGATTCTACTCCTTCAGAGATGCATGACTTGATCCAACCCTTTCATCAAAAAGAGGAAGGAAAAAAAAATCTCAATAGGATTTGTGAGTTCATCGGCCAATCACCAACATGTTCTCCATGTGAGAGTTCACCTGCTTGTACTTGAGATGGATTTTCTTGTGACTGGTCCATGCACACTCAACAAATCATGTTAGTGTACATATGCGCTGTGGATGTGCTCAAAAAGTGTTTTTTCAACTCTCAACCAGAATTTTAGGTTGTGATGGAAATTTGGTTGGTCCCCTACTCATTCTTAAAAAATATGCGACTGAAGTTGAGGTTTTGATGGAAATTTGATTGGTCCCTTCGATTATTCCTATTTATATATATATATATGAACTTAAGATATTGAACTTTAATTTTAAAATTTTCTCTTCTAAATTTATGATATTTTTTTCCTCTGACATAAATCATATAATAATTGTTCATAAATTTTAACAAAACACTATATGTTCCTGAGCAAGACACATAATTAATGTGGTATGGCAAAGATGCTTGCGTCCACAGATGACAGGAGTTCTTTCAATGAGTATGTGAAAATAGGGTTACAGAGTGCAAAACTCTCTTCTGGTTGTTAACTGCAATATCTCCAGTACGACCAAAAATCCCTAATTCAAATCAATAACGGAATCTCTCGACTCGCGGTGTTGGGGCTGAGTGTACAGTAAACACCTAGTATTGACTAAATACAAGACATGTATACAACAAAATTAATTAATGAAGTTCAGTATATCTACTAATCTGCCTTCTCTATAAGTTAGCAGTTAGCATTAGAGGAAATATTTCAAACAGCTAGACTTATTCTTAAGGGATGACAAGGATTCCTGACTGGGTCAAGGCGTGTGGAGTTCTTAACTCATTTACTTTCGATTGCCCCAATCAAATTCCCAGTAGTATTGTAACTAATTAACCCATGAAAATGATAAAGTCCAATGAAAGAGTGGTTGAGGATCGCGTCATCGTCAACGGTTTCCATCTTCTTCTTCAAAACCCTTTTAGCAGCTGTGGCTTTGGGCCCCTACCACGATGCTCTGCCTTGAACTCTTAAAGACATCGTTTTCCCAGCAGTAAATGACTCTGCCAACGTTCAGGCACAAACAGTAACTGTCTATTCTATTCTGCAAGTGCAAATTATCCAGTTGCCTCTCATTTATTTTTACAGAAAGAAAGTACTCAATTAAAACAATCGTTTTCAAATTAGTTCATGGAAACACGACGACGGAGTCAAGCATGTTAGAATTGGAAGAATAGTTACGAGCTGTCTCTAATAATAATTAAGGAGTGCTAACTGTTATGGTCACGGTCATGGCCAGGTCTTGGTCGGTTTGAAAATCTTGTTAAGATCCACCACATTCTCACTTTTTAGACTTTTAAGACATTTTTGTTCTGAGGCTAGCTCCAATAATTAAGCTCCGCATTGATTGAGAAATCACGAAATGTTTCGAGAATTTTGATCCGTGGAGCTTGGTGTGAATGTTTGGGAACCCTGAAGCTAGGGTAAGTTGACTTCAACTGATGGGGGGCAGCCGACCTGGTGACAAGCACTGTTACTAGCTACCAGGATAAGAACACTGACTTTCAGGGATGTTATGCCTTTTTGTTGTTGGGTCGGTTTCATGTGGGGATCATATCCAAAACTAGTGTACTGAAGCCCATCCTCAGAGGAATTTTATGGGATAGGGGTTGGGATATGGTCCTGCCTTGCCTTGGCGTCAGGCTACAAAAGTTTGTGCTAAACCGACTGTCATCAAGAAACTAAAGAAAAGGAAAGGTTTTCTTCCTATTGTCAACTCTGAAACTTGTATTGACATAGATTCAACTCTTAAACCTAGCAGCTTAAGCCATCCTTGATAGGGTAAGGACCAAAGATTGGGTTTCCTGGTAAGGTCATACAATGTAACGTTTATAAATAAATTTCCGATGGGTAAAAGCCTCAAGTATAGGCCCATCTTGCCCATGTTTTTGGTAGTGTTCTAAAGCCTACCCATCTTGCTCATTTGCAACCTAAGCACAGGCATTTATTTTGTATTCAACACTAGAGTGTCTGATTATAAGCTCTTACGAATTTGAAGTTTATAACCATTAGGTGGTGAAATCCATGGGTACCCAAGTTATCCAATCAACACCTTTTAATGTCTTGATTTATATATTACTAGGTAGCGCACCATTAAATAAGGGTTAATTTTGATATTTCCGAGTTTCAAATCCTGTTTACGTACAATAAAAAGGGCTAGCCCAATGCACGAAGCTCTCGCCACTATGCAGGTCTGGGGAAGGTTTGAGGTCTGGGGAAGGTTTGATGTATGTAGCCTTAACCCCATAAAACCTTGTTTACAATAGATAAGAAAACCGGCTACATAATCAAATAAAGAAAAGACAATTGAATTCAAAGGAAAAAAAAACTGATATACTATTTCCAAATTTAGCATCAAGCTATTGATTGTCATCCATGACCCTTTTGAGGCATTAAATTACATATATGCCGACAAAAGCACATACAGCAGAAGCAGTTCTCAAACGACTGTTGCAACTGCTGAAAAACAAAAGGACACATAATGTAACCTATACAAAAACTAAGAAAAGAAAAGTTGTAAACTGAACTAATAATTTCCTCTCCTCTATCCTTTTTTTTTATTTTTTTTATCCTTGATCCTATTTTGTATTGAAATATTCATAGGTATATCATCTCCTCCTTTACTATGAATATCATATCCTCTTTTACTTTTCCATTAAATATGGATCAGATAAGTAGCCTACTACTAGAGGAGTTTCTCCTCCATCTCGCTAGACGCAACAGGAAAGTCATGACCTCTGACGGGTCTCTCAGGGAGTACGAAGCCTTGGTGTCCTTTGGTATGGAAGAAACGATTATAGGGTACCCTTGTCCTCGACTCCGTATAACCTGAAAATATATTCAGAAAAAAAAAAAGGAAAAAAAAAAGGGAGAAGTTCAGTTAATCTTATTTCACAAGAATCTAAGGTCGAGATTTGGAGATCTTCAAAGCTCAACAACAGCCAGAAGATGTCCCCATCTACTGGCAGACTGTAAAAGAAAACAACAACAAATCCAACTGGATCAATATGGATCAACTTGTTGGACACTGAATGCAGACTGCAGACTCGACTGGGCCACCCATGGTTCATGGGTTAAGCTGAAATGGGCTGGGGCACTGCAACATGTTTAGTCAATGATTGATGTTCGATCAGTACCTTGAAGGCATCTTCATCAGTTCGATCATCTCCTATGTACAGCGGAAGGACATCGCTGGAGCTTCCAAACCCTAGAGTGTCAAGCAAATATTCCAGGGCATGACCCTTGTCCCATTTTATTGAGGGACGTATCTCCAGAACCTGTGCAAGAAAATACACTTCAATATTTTACAGATACCCGAGAACCACTTGAGAGTTAGAACACAAGCATATCAAA
The DNA here is from genome assembly GCA_947561395.2 of Buxus sempervirens. Lineage (NCBI taxonomy): Eukaryota > Viridiplantae > Streptophyta > Magnoliopsida > Buxales > Buxaceae > Buxus > Buxus sempervirens. The sequence goes on from OX387193.1 coordinate 2,757,389, forward strand.
GACTAATCCTACGTACCTTTCTGCCCCTTGTTAGGTGAAAGAGAGGGTAATCTTCAAGCACCGAGTTTACCTGCTCTTCCAGTGTGCAAAAATCCTGCATTTTTACAAGTTATCATTTCACTTCTAAATCCCAATAACATTACTCAAATGGGTAAGAAGATCTACATATATATATATGGAATACAGACCTCTTCATGAACTCGCCGGAAATGAACAGAGATACAGAACCTATTGTTTTCTATCATTACTCCTTGTATTCTCTTGGTTCTCTCTTCCAACACCTTTATTATCTGCGTGAAACACATGGATGAGTTAAATACGCGTATGATGGATAAAAACACAAGTGCCTTCAATCTACTTGTGTAATTCACATTACATCACCTACTTTTTTTTTCTTTTTTTAATACCTCTTCAACTGTGGGTAAAAACTCTTTAGCAGGTTGGAAGAGAACAGCTTCATCACCCTGCAAGATATAACCCAGTTCATGATTTGTAGAAAAAACAAAAAAATTCACTAATCACTAATAGATGCGTTTAAAAGTTGTAACGAACCATTGCTCGAGTTTGGTTCTTGGAGTCAGATGACTTCACAGGCCGCGGTGGTGCCATTATGTCCATTCCATGGCTTCCCGCATAGTATACATTAGTTAGCTGTACAAATTCATATACCTGAAAAAAAACAGAAAAATGTAGAGAAACAAATGAGACTGTCGTTTTTTTTCTTTTTTTCTTTTTTGTGAACGACTCCTTTTATTACCCAAAAGAAAAAAAAATGTGTATAGATTCTTTTAAGGTTATTATACCTTGTCCCGACACCTTCCGCTAATAATTGCTGTTGGAAAATATCGAGAAACTTCACGTACTGCTGAGCGCATCTGCAATTTATTTAATGATTTCATGAGTAGCTGCTCATGAGGGTATCCCATGCTTTAATTTGGTCGAGCACTTTCATGCAATATCACATGTTTTCACATAAATTACTTACGGTATCGGACATGAAAGCCCGATCAGGGTCATCAACAATTGGTGAGAGGGTTCCGTCGTAATCCAAAAACACGACGATCTTCTTCCCTTTCGCTGCGGCCATCATTCGATCAAACACGCTCAATGCTGAAGGGTGTTTCATCTGTGCAGCAAAACCACCATAACGATCAAAGAAAAAGAAATTTAAAAATAATAGGCTTGACGATATTACCAAGTTAAAGAAACGTACCACCCATGAAGTATAGGTGAGATCTGAAGGATTTAAGGCTGTACAGTTACGATCACAATCTTTTGACTGCGCACTTAGTTTTGGCGTCCCGGAAAAGCAAATCCCGAATCTGTTATCATCATTCCTTGCTTTTGAGATGGCTTCCATGTCCTGCTGGTTTGTCAAGGATCTTTGATATCCCATTGCAGGTTTGATCGTCGATAGATTCGATTCTATCTCTGCATGTATCTTTGACATGTTTCACTGTCATATACTAGGAATTAAAAAGGGCAACTCAGTTGATGATATTACCCAAAAGAGAAATATTATTACACATCAAGAAGGGTCTAAACATTTTATATATACTAAGTCAAGACTAGTTCTATTAGAACTATAATTCCTAATCACTAATAGGAATATGAATTTATAAAGTTGGGTTATCCTCTGAGTTCAAAGATATTATAATTTAACCAATTACTCAGATTAGGAAACCAAAACTTGTTCAATATATAGGAGCTGAGCAAGACTGGCTGTGTCACCAGAACTTTGCTCAAATGTAAATTATTAAATATTCTAGATGGGTCCCACCAAAAAGAGGATCCCATTCTACAATATTATTGCTCTCTCATATATTTTAGATAGGTTACCGTAAGTCTGTATAAAAAATTTCATCATTTATACAAAAATCATTCTTTCTAAGAGCTTCCAAAGATTAGAGGCGAGATAAATATAGTTCTCGAACCTTCGTTATGTTAATTGGTCGGCCACTCGGTGGGTCCCAGATTCAAATTGAGGTGTCAGCGGAAATGAAACCCAACGAATTATGTCCCTGAGAGCCATCTTGTTTAGGTAGAAAACAGAATATCTTATAATACGTAATTTTACGAACCTGGTGTCTTCTTTTCTTTCTCTGATTAGCTGCGTTCGCACTACCTCCCTGCGATTAGAAGTTAAAATATATTTGTTAAACAAATCCATAGGTTAAGTTCACCCACCAACGCATCATAAAGGTAAAAAGCAAGGATAACATGCAATTCCATATATGATATAACTAGTAACAACGGGCTGTACTTGCAAACCAATCCAAGCTATCATCTGGACTTTTAGCGAAGTCTGGCCCAAATTTCTGGCTCAACTTGTGTAGTAAGGCCCAACGAATAGCAGCCTTTCTAGCTCTTGAAGAGAGAGGCCCACATAAATCTTTTTTTTTTTTTTGGTAATACGAGGCCCACATAAATCAAGGGGGGGGGGGGGGGGGGGGGGGTTTAGTTTTTGGTTAATTAATGCTTCAATATTCCACCACTGATAAAATTTTGTTTTTAATAAAAAAAAGTGCGGGAAGTTTTGATTTTTTGGCACTGAGGATCACGGATAAATAGATACATTTAATTGGGTTGAGTGGTAAGATTTGAAGGTTGATCGTACAAATCCTACTTGCCTAATAATATCTGCCATGTTACAAGTGCATGGCATGACGACCTAAATAAAATATATTTCTAGTACATGAAGGATACATATTTCAGTTCAAAAACGCCTTGATCAAATAAAGTATCCTTTTTTTTCTTTTGAAAATAAAATAAAAATATAAAGAACTAAATCAAAAGTTTTTCCTGGCAAAATGCAGTAATGATGAAACGAATATTTGGCATAAGAGTTCACACACCAGTGGGGACGGAAGGACGGTGGATGCGTGATTCCCAATGCATATGTTCGGTTGGTGTGTATGCAAATGGGTCATGAACGAGTGGGCATCGTCTACAGCGGGGGCTGTTTATGGTGTGGGGCCCTCCAAATGAATGGGGGGGGCCCCCATGGAATGTGAGGGGCTGTTTACAACCCCTGCTGTAGAGGATGAACGCTCGTCATGAACCCCAGATTTGTTATTCAATCAACCTAGCGTAACGAATTCCATAAGTCTTCTTCTCTAAACTTAGAGCTCAACGTGATATCCAATGCTTACAATCATTTCAATAACGTTGCATGAAGATTAATATATACATATAGACGCACAGCACACACGCATGCACACAGGCCACACACACCTACACATGCACACACACATTTATTGTGTGTGCACGTGCATGGGCGGAGCCAAGGGAGGGCATGAGGGGGCAATTGCCCCCCCTAAAATTTTTTTAAACAAATAATTTTGCTATGAGAAATTGTTTCCTCAAATTTTTGGTTTTTAGTTATGTTTTCAAAAAGTAAACTAGATTCAATCATCTAATTTTTCATAATTGGAAACTAGTGATATTTAAAAAAAAATTTGATAATGAGTATCATTTTACTGTTCATAAAGGATTTCTTTCAAAAATTCCTTCAAAAGACTTGTAAGAAATTTATTTATTATATTTTTTAACGAGGTTAAGAATTCTTTTAAGGATATTTTTGGGAAAAACCCTTTGTGGACTAATAAAATGACACTTGTTCTCAACTATTTTAAAAAGTATCACTAATTTTGAATTACCAAGAATTAGATGATTGACACTAGGTTATTTTTAAAAAGTATCACTAAAACCCAATTTTTTCTAAAACATTTAAGTTTAAATGTTGATGTAATTGAATTTATTCTAACTTATTGTTTGCCCCTCCTGAGCTAATTTTCTAGCTCCGCCCTTGTGCGCGTATGAGTGCATAATAAGTAATTATTTTCTTAATAAATTTTAAAAAATATTTAAAATATTATATAAATGTGTATATATATATATATATAAACACACATACATACATACACATATATTATAATAAAGGGCTTTTTGCATTCATACACCTGTATTATCATATATTTGCATCTATATCCTCTTGTTTTTAATATTTGTATGTATACCCCTCAATCCAGCATAATTGTTGCAAATGTACCCTAATGTCAAATTCCATTAACTTTTAGTGTTTATTTTTATTAAATGACTAAATTAACTTTCTATAAAATGAAAAAAATATTAAATAGCCAAATGACAATGGGTCTAAGTAGAATTCCAATGAAAAATTATTAATCGAGCAAATTAATACCAATGACTTAAAGTATATATGCAATAAAAATGATAATATAAGGGAGTAAATTCATTTATAAGATAATATAGAAGGATAAATGCAAAATATTTTTATTTTATAGAAAGTTACTTTAGTCATTTAATAAAAATAAACAACAAAAGTTAACGGACTTTAACGTTAGGGGTAAAGTTGTAATGATCATATAAAACTGAGGGGTATAAATACAAATATTAAAAAAGAGAGAATATGGATGCAAATATAGTATGATATAAGGACATGGATGCAAAAAGCCCTATAATAAAAGCCGACATCCATGCAATCAAGCTGATTATGAATACACATGACTAAAAGGGAAAATCTGATTTTAATTAAAATAATGTATGGATTTCAACAAGGACAAAGCTGCATACAAGATAAAGTGGACGTCTGCCCACCTTAAAATTGTTTTAGAAAATTACTATGTTTATTTATACATGTAGAGTCTTGCCCCTCTAAATCTTTAATTGCCTACTATCTTTTTAATCTTAAGTATTTATCTTCCATTTTGTGTCTACTCCGCCCATCCTAAAAGAAAGAAAATCCTGTCTAGCCACTAGATTTCAATGTATAATAACTATAATAATTAAAAAAAAAATTTTCTCATGTAGATTTTATGGAAAACATACAATTATTAGTGGCAGTTTATCGTCTAATAAAGATTTTAGACATCAAAGCACCAAGTCACATCACAAAATAGCTAGTGTAATTTTTTAATCAATACATCTTAAAACATAGAACTGCTAGTGACAAAGATTACCACCTAACAAGGATTTAGGTAAACAAGTGCCAAGAAAGGTCATCATCACTTCATATATTTGAATATTAAATCATATGGTACATGACTCTCGTGATCAAATAATTTAGGAATTAAAAAAAATGGTTATGAAAATTAAAGCATATCATACGTAGATGACAACAATAAGATCAGAGGGCTAACTAAAATATCTAATGAGTTAGATTCGATGACTCAACGTTACATGGCTAACATAGAAAAACGACTGGTGTCCGTCGAGTTTCAATCAGCCGAGTCAGCTGATACTGACACTAACGATCATAGAAAATTACTTCAAACTGTCATCCATGTTCTGCTAACTGAACTATCTTCTACTCAATACTCATACAGGCAGACCGACCTTTCCACCGTCCCTCTAATCGTGACTTCCTCCCCCCCTCTCTCTTTCTCTCTCTCATCTACACATAATCTTAGTCTTCACCCAGAGTTAATATTCGACCTAAGATATTGAGGGCATTTGGGGACAAAAATATACATGAACAAGTAGAAAACTCATTTCAGCTAATTTTCAGAAGAAGTTAAAATATACATGATGGTTTCAGGCATGAAAAAATATACAAAGCCAAAGTAACATGACATCATATATATATATCAGCAATAAAAGAATACATTACTGGCTAGCTATTGCAAGCTATTTGACGACATTTTAGGCTTCATGAAGGGAATGATCATAAAACCATGCTGAAGAGTGAAGATGAATAATAATCGGTTCTCTAGTAAGATTCTACTTTGTTGAAGCAAAGGCCATTCATTAGTTTTACTGAGTCTCTGCACAGATAAAATTAGAGACAACAAATTCATGTGTGCAGCAGTATAATTAACATCTGTAACTAATCAATTTATTCTCCAGAAAAGGAGAAAAAAAAAAGGTTCAACGAAGAAAAAGGAATTCTTCTGCAGTGGGATCGTATCTGATCTTCAAGAAGCTGTCCACACAGACCACGGACGTCCTCGTCCGAAGAAGCAAAACTTATTGCCCCACTAAATATTGTGGTCTTCTTTAGCAGCCACAACAGACAAAAGCTTAGTTGACGGCAACCACAGACCAACACGTACGCTCGTGAAACGCGTATCCCATGGACCTCTTAATATTTTATTGTTCCTTTTAACCTTGACTACTTGGCTCGAAACCAGAAGGAAAGCGTGAACAGAGACAAAAACGAACCTCTAATGGAAACAAATTTGCTTTCCAACTAAAGTAATAAAAGCCATTACCACGTGTCCGTGGCGGTGACTAATCAAGAAACCCGGACGTCCAGAAATGGAGAGAACGACACATCCTCACACGCTTTTTGACGAAGAAATCCTTTGGAACCAGACAGATATACCTAGCTAAGACGAAATCTCTTCGTTTCTCCGAGATCAAAAGAAACAACTTGGACCGGTAAGTTTGAATATTTAATTTACATATAAAATATTTCTTAGTCTGCCGGTTTTGTATTTTTTTTTTTTTTTTTTGGTATCCTGTCCATTGAGGCTCAACCGGCTAATCCCTTGTAACTCATACAAAACTCTGCAACCCACAATGCCCGAATAAATCTAAGACCTCAACCAACTAATCCCTTAGAATTCATGCAAAACTCTACAACCCACAATGCCCGAATAAATCTAAGACCCACAGACTTTATGCAGATGACTCCAAGAAATTGTGGCTAAGAGAATTTGAATCTAACACCTTAGAGAGAGCATATCTCTAGGCCCAAATATTTACCACCAGACCAACCCCTGTCGGTTTTGTACTTGTAAATATATACTGACGGGTATATATTAATTATGAAAATATGTATGAATATAATATGCATACAAAAGTGCATGTAATCATTGCACACGTGTTTGTTAATGTGTGGTGAAGATCGTGTTACGCCCATGTCTTTGTGCAGTCGGGATGTATTTGGCATATATCCGTGAAAGGAAAAACCAGGTTCTCGGCAGAATACACTAGCACATGATCTGGTTCAGAAAAAAGGGTCTCAAAATTTCTCTTCTCTAGACATCCTCACACGCTGCCTAAAAGCAGAGTATCTACTATCCACCTAGACTTTCAAATTTGAGAAGGCTCTCCGGGTGAAAGTTACCGAACACCTCACCATCAAAACATGGCTTAACCGATTTCAGGTAGTCGTCTTTTCAGCAAAATCCTGGAATCAGATATTTATTTTCTAAGGAAATTATAAAAGAATTTTCGCTTTTTGACAACTGTACTCTTCTTTATGCTTTCTTTTGGCAGCTCCACAAACATTGCCAACAGACCCAAGAAGGGGTGGATGACCCAAAAATGTGAAATTTTGGCTAAAAATACGTTTTAAATTATGTAAAGATTTTCCAAGTGATTTTTGGAACTTTGAGAAAATTAGAAGACCAAAACTATTGGGGTGCACGTGCAAAACTGCACGTAAGCGAGGGAACTATTGCAAGGGGGTTTCAATTTAAAAGTAAAAAGAATGGTGGTTGTGGTGGTTATATATTGGAATTCTTTTGGCAAGGACAAAGTTTGAAAAAAAAAAAAGGGGACGGAATTTAAGAATATTCCCCTCCTCAGTAATGGATATATAAGATAAAGGAAGGAACACCTAACAATATAATTTGGGCCTCTTCTACACCGATCTTAAACGTAGCAGCAGCTTGATCATGGAGGAGAATTTTGCGGGTTTCAAAGCAGAAGAGCTGCCTAATACAGACTCCGAGAAAAATAACTTTGATTGTTTGTCCATGGAGTGCAAAACTTGGAGCGGTGAACCTGTCACCACTAAATTGATCATTGGACCCGACCACCCGTCGTCAGCCACATTTATCTTATGGCTAGAGAATCTTAACCTTCCAATGAGAGATGGTCCACCGATATTTTTTTTTTCCGAAAATGAAAAGAGGATTGGTGAACCACCAAGGAGTTATTGAGCCACTTATACGACCACTGCAAATTTTTTTTTTCCTACACTTAAAATGGAAAAAGGACTTGAAACAGAAAATCATCTGAAAAAGAGATACGCTACCTTGAGTCCTTGACTCCCCAAGCAAGTCCTCGAATTCGAGGGCATGTTTGGAGGTTACAATATTCTGCATCATTTCTGCAGCAAACGGTAATTTTCTTTATAAAAAATGATAAAAAGAAAGGACCATAAACTCTGCTAGTCATTTCAGCTCAAAAACAAGGTGGAAATACAGAAAAGGGCAAGAAATTTAAGGGGGAAATGGAAAACAGAATCAGATTTTACAGAGAGAACGAGATTGATTTTAGAAATGAAGATGATCAGGCGCGTCTGATGAGACTCTAGACCAATCAGACGGTATCCACATTGGGAGGACAAATATGAACGCAGGACCCTAGAACTCCGAAATGGTGGGTATTTTTTTGGAATTGCCAAAATACCCAGGACTTCAACAAGAAATACCAGGAGTGGCGAAATGTATTACGCAGCTTCACACTACCAAAAAAAAAAAAAGTATTACGACGGAGCTTCTGCTGTCGCTTTTGTTACATCCACTTAATCGCTCGTTGGGGAGGAGAAAAAAACATCATCCGTTTTCAGTTTCCTTCGTCTTCTTGGTGTGAGTTTAACTGAGAGTCGGACCTCAGTGCATTTCGCTAACATGCGCTGAGGAGTAAAATAAAATAATATAAAATAGAACGGCCCATGGAGGTTAAACAGGGCCGTACGATTTAAAGCATCGCTCTTCCTTATTTCACAGATTGAGGTGGCGCACGTTAGAGCGAATTCTAGTTCGGATGGATGAAGCTCTTCTTCATCCAACCATTAATCGTTACCGACGGTCATTTCCATGATCGCCAGAAAATCGACGACATGCATGAAAAGAAACAGGACAGAGTAAGAAAACAGATTACAAGCGAAAACGATCAAATTTATTTATTTAAATCCTTGAATTTCACTTTGGAAAGAGGCATACGGACATTGAATCAAGCTCTAGATTAAGATTTTAGAGAAAAGCTTCTTTTTATCATGCAAGAAACCTAAAAAATAAAACTGGAAAGAGATTATAGAATAGCAGGAGAATATGGAGATGTGTAATGCAGAGGCTAATATATAATTAAACACGCAAACGTAAAGACGGACGAAAAGCTTACCGATCTGCCGACTATTTTTTGAGAGAATCTCGCTTTCAACCTCCTCGTATTCTCCCGTAGAAGAGCTGGAGAAAAATGGAACGAGATTGGAGAGCTTGAAAAGAGGAGAAATCAGAGCTAGAGAGATAGGAGGAAGACACAGAGAGAAAAGCGGAGTGAGAGAAAGGAGAGGGAAAGAACCGTAACGGACTGAGAGGTTTATTTATAGAGAGAGGGGCAGAGAGATTTGGAAGTTTGCCATTCACGGGATCCTTGCCGTTAAACGTTCAAAATTTACCGTAACATAAATTTTACCGTAACTAACCTCTTACTGCGCAATGACCATAGTAACCTTTTGTATTTGTAAAGTGATAATTATGTCCTCTATGACTCCAATAGAAAAACATTGTGGATCAACTCTTGTCAAACTAAGGTTAATAACACCTATCCCATGTTTGCTCCATAAAATGCCAATATATATAGGAATTAAAAGTGCAATAAGCTTAATTTTCTACATATATTTTTTTTCTTTTTTAGGTTTTTGATATGCTATGCAAATGTTGAGAGGGAAAAGGATTAGGTTTATTAATAAACTTTGTTATAGATACCTAAAAATAGGTTTTCATGGTACAAAGTTGGCAAGTTATTGTATGGATTAATTCTCATCCGATCGTGGCGGTTTAAGTAATTAATAGAGTCAATTTCCTCTGCTTACCGGCGGTGCTACACTGTGCACTTTGAATAGATGGAACGCTGTACACGTCAGCCGCGACTTTTACACGCGGAATTTATTCCAATTAACAACTTAACACTCTTTCGATCTGACATGAAGATCAACAACCTTCATTATTATCATAACGAATAACTATAACAAGCGCATCTGTCTCTGCTCTGTGATGACGCGTGTCTTGGAAACAAATCTATTCAGTTTTCAATAATCCTAGGATGATTCCTGTTTTTCTATTCTTAGCTAGATGCTAGAGACTTTACCTTGATTCAAGGTGTTATACAATCAACAATAGATGAAAATTGGTTTTGCAATAGACATATTTATTAAAGTTGAAAGTTATTTTGTTAGTTTTAGTAAGGAAAATGGTAACAAAAAACAAAAAAAAAGACAATAAATATATATATTATCATTACTCATATATAAGAAAAATAATTAACCAGAAGAGATCATAAATGGAAAAGCAAAATGCCTATAGATCACTAGCAACAAAACATAAGGACAATTGAGGAATTTAGGAAAACTTCATATACCATTAAAACCGTAATATTCCCATCATTAATGGTCATAATTACGCTTACATGGCCGTTTTACTTCCCTAACTTGAATTCTTTGAATTTGACCAAATAAACAAATAAACTGCATGCCATGAAGCTTCGCAGACATTTCCAAATGGAAGGGGCGGTATTCTCTAATAAATAAAGACCTTATAGGTTTCTCCGTCTACAGAAGAATCTACTCTCTGAGTAGATGCCTCCAACGAGGAACTTCGTTCCCCGGTAATAATTAGAACCTGCAGGTATTTTCACTTTCGGTTACAAATCCTGTTAGGAGTTTTTGGTGATTTTGATGGTATTGAAGGAGAATTTGGTCATTTTGCCGGTTTAACGTGTGACTTCGTTCATTTTCGTCGTTGACGAGGGGAAATGAAGCAGTTTCCCGTTGATATCAAACGGCGTAATGTCGCGTCAGAAGCTTCCAACAGCGCCGTAAGCCGACCTTTAACCGCCTTGGACGTTGACGGCGACGAACTGTTCAACTGCTTTGCCGTTTCAGTTACCGTTTGTTTGTCGCCTTTAATGTGGTTCCCCGCTCGGTATTTTTTTGGTCGGCTTGGCTTTTAGGAAGCTGCTTGGCCCGAACCCCACGGTCCCACCTCATACCGATTTGATTTTGATTTGCTATTTCCTTTTTCCAGAAACTGCTTGAAATGACCAGAAAGCCTCCGCAACATGAAAATTACCTATCTCCTCCAATTCGTATGCACTGAAACGGGAAAACAACACCTGCAATTCTTGCCTGCCTTCTTTTTTTTTTGGTAATGAATTCTTGCCTGCCTTCTGATAGCTTCTCAGGTCAATAGCCGCAATAAATATAGCATGAGGCACCCATTATTGAGGGTTTGTTGATCTTCGACTTCCGGACCGTGCAGCTCCTATCTATAATTTTATTTATAGTTTTAAAGTAGTGTCGTTCAATGTAGGTTCTACATACAAAAATAAAACCTAAAAAAATGGATGAACCCTAGGGAAATGACATCCTATATATGCTGCAAATAAAATTATAGATAGAAGCTGCACAATCTGTCATTTAGAATATCCTCTGCACCATAAGTCAAGTCATGCACATGTGCCAATCTTATTATTGGTGTATTTACCTAAAAAAAATGATTTTATTAGAAGAGAAATTTATGTGTTTTAAATGAATGCACTAATCCTATATAAAGCCCACTCCATGGTGGTGAAGGATTGCAAAATTAACCAAACAGTCCACCACGTAATTTGCTTCCCTGAAAACAGCTCTGAATCTGATGTCTTCAAACGAATTCGAGAGGAGGTAGATTTCTTCCACTTGTGTTGTGATCTTCTATGGAGGATCGATGTTCTAATTTAGAATTTCAAACAGTGTTTTGCAGTCACATTCAATGATGACTCTTCTAAACCTGAGGTGTGCTGCAATCCTGAGTCCTTCAACCACGGCCAAAGTTTCAACCGTTAAAGAGTCGGCAATTACTATTGTTGCTACAATGGCTCCATGCACACTCTGTCGCAGCTTTGAATACCTCATGTTTTTGGTTAAAAAATCCCCCTCCCCCATCTCTCTTTGTATTAGGGACGATTTCTTGGGGATTCCAAGACCCAGAATAGTTCCCCAGCTACACTTTGGTTAATTTATACATGTGAACCTGTCCATCAAAAAAAAAAGGGTGGTGAAGGAAATTGGGGCAGATTCGTCATTTGTGGCAAATAGACTCGAATTCTTTCTTTAACCAAAAAAGAAAAAAAAAAGAAAAGAAAAAAATTCTATAAAACCTCATTGTCAAAAGTATTGAAAAATATTCTAGAGAACCTCATTCTCCTATTGTTTCATGTCCAACCATGTGCTCATAACCACGTTCATTGCCTCAATACTGGGGCTTTCAGATTCTTGGACCAGTCTACTAATAAAGCTTAGTAAAAGAATATTCTATAGAACCTCATTGTCAAAAGTATTCAAAAAAAATAAAAACTATTAAAAGAATTAGAATAAGACTACCATGGCTCTTCTATTTGTCTGGAACGTGTTAAGTACGAAGGTTACAACCTGATTAGTTTACTGCAATAGTCAACATTTCTACTTGTTTTACAAAAAGACCTGGGAAAAAAATATGTATTAGAGGACATAATCACGACATCATAAGTCGTTGTTAGATACTGTTTTCACACAGTGCAGGTTAGGTTTTCTATTAATGGGGTTTTCTTCAGAACATAGTATCTATTGGCTTGTCTTTCACTGATAATTAAGTCTTTGTCGGTGAGATTTTAAACTTGTAACTTGTGAAGACTTATCCCGGCTGCTGCACCCCTCTCTGGCTTAGGATTCACACTTCGATCTTCAGCCTTTCGGACTCTTTAACTCTATCAACAACATTTTGAAAACAAATCTAAGCATAGCCCAAATAGTGTAATTTTAAAATGGAAATTCCTCTTTTGAATCTTAGTAATTTGAAGAATACTCAAATCCTATGAATTTATTAAATGTAGGTGTCTTATAATACATTCCACCCAATATCCATTAGGCCTTCTCCGAAGGCTGCGAAGCCCCTGAACCGAATTTTCTTGTTTTTATATAAGATAAAGAATTAGTTGTTGTTGTTGTTTTTTTTTTTTTTGGGTGTGTTGTAGAGTTTAGACTTTTATGAGAACAACTCTTGGTAGAAACATTTTTAGGTTTCCTAGCTTCTTGGTAAAATTAAGGTATTTATTGCTTGATTAAATAGTTTTATATCATTTACTTGTTCACTAATGACTCTTCTCATCTTCTCCGTACATAGACGTAGACATTAAAGCTAAGCCACAGAAAGATAGAATATTATACGTTTGTTTGCTCTATTATATATACTAGCAGGGTGCACGTTCAGCACTACATGTAGAGAGAGAGAATAGCTTTATAAGAAAGCATTTCCTGTAGAGCCAAAATCCGGCAGTTGCGTGAATCCATCAGCTGGGATGGAGTTTGGATGTGTGGGGCCCCTCCTCCTGACATGGGCATCCATCTGTGCGTTTCACGCTGGCACCACTGAATGGCACCAAATGAAACGTTCTCGTTTTATAACCATTTAGGTTTTGAATGATGAGGCAGACATATGACTGTTTAAACCCTATATTAAGTACATGGGCTTTTTGCCAAACTCGTGCATAGAGCTTGGCACGATTCGCGAGGGGTATCTCACATTAAATATAGTATAAATGTATTTTATTCTTTATTTCCAAAAAAAAATAGGGAAAATTACTGTACACCATATCTTTTAAAACTTTATTCCAAAGTACACGACCTTCACAACTAATTGCCCAGTTTATACTGGTTTTATAAACAAAATGACAGAATGCCCTCATGCATGTGTCAAGAGACAAAAAATGCCCATTTTGCCCCGGTTTACAGCCAATCACCTTCGCCAAATGTGCTTTTCCATGTTCTGTTAATCTTTTAGCTATAGAAGAAGGTAGACGAAAGGTTTTGATTGAATTTTTTTGTTTGTTTGTTTGGAACAACCAAGATAAAAGAGTAAGGTTCAATAGTTTTATTGTTTAAAAGGGGTATTTTTTGTCTTCTGATATATGCAGTAGGGCATTTTGTCATTTTGTTTATAAAATAAGTGTAAACTTGACAATTAGTTATGAAGATGGTGTATTTTGGAATAACGTTTTAAAAGATAGTGTGTACAGTGATTTTCCCAAAAAAAAAAACTCTTCAAGAAGGGGACGCGTGGAGCTGGGGACTCAAATTCAACTCTACCCTAGCGCCTATTAATCCGCGAATCCCGACGAAAGCCCTGCTTTGAAGTATGAACGACCATACCTAACATGTTTAAGAACCTTTTACCTTTTCATTACAAAAAAAAAAAAAAAAAAAAAGAACCTTTTCCTTTTAAGAATTCCGAGGGGTACTCCAGAGTCAATACGAATACTTCCTCGCGCAAGCCAAGCCAATGAGTCCCATGACTCCCATCCGAGGAGTCTCGCCGACCATCGCTTTTAGGGGTACTAAGTGGCCAATAGGATCTTCGGTCTTCTCAAAAGACACCCTTATTTTACATCTTCGTGGACAAAGATATTGATTTCAAATATAATTTTATATTTTTATCATTATCATTATGATTTGAGGCGGGGTCTCTCAAACTCAAAGGGACATTACACGTAAATTAAATTATGGTACAACGTATCAAATAAATAAATCAAGTCATGCCCCCCAAACACCTTTGTCTCCTAACCTTTACAAAAGCACAAACCCCCCTTTTTGACCCGTTTCTTTAACCGACACCTCAAAAAGACCATTTAAGGGGTTCGGGACCGTTCGATGGCCACGTGTGATCCCCATCATCCAACACGAAGACAAGTCGTGAAGTGCCGGAAATGTCGTCGTTTGCGGTCTGCGTGGACACCTGATGGGTTGTAAGTGGACAGACCCCAGCACCCATTTGTTTTATCCTATCTTTGGGGTTTTTTTTATTATGAAAGTGATTTAGAATAGATTACAAGTCCTTGTCCATTAACTACTTGACTGTCTTTTTTTCCATGGAAGCGGTGCGTCTTTAACAATCATTAATGTTAGTGTATCGTACGTGCCATATCTTATGCTTTAAAGTCCCTTTTTCTTTTTTCTACTATATACCTACAGTCTGATGTAGATTGGAATACATTTACGCACTTCTTGATCAATAAAGGGAAGAGGGCCAACGACCAACATATCCAAAAAAAAACTACTTTCAGGATTTCACATGAACAGAAATCATCATCTGCAACCAATTTATCGTGCACACCGACCACTTGTGATTGGTTTGTCCCACTTTAAAAAAAAATCATTTCTCTCTTAAAATGATTGACTGCACCAATCACGACAAATGGGTGCGTGGGTTTATGAGAAATTGGGTGTAGAAAATGAGACCGTTTCATCTGCTGCCACGCAATGGTGCCAGCGTGAAAAGTGCATATGGATGCCTTATTTCAATAGGGGCCCACATCCCATCCGGTGGTACGTGGATTCTAGCTCTAGAGGAAATGCATCATGCTCCAGGAGTTACAGGAAGAAGACATGACATCTTCTCATTAATTGTTTAGAGCTTTCACAATTGCTCACACAATACAAGGGGCATCGGCGTTAAGGACTTTGACAATATCTGAGTCGGCCCACCTGATCGCTTTAAATTTTAGGCCTGACCATTCTGGCTGGCTCATGGAGAGTACCCTTTTTATCAGAGCCCATGGGTCTAGCCCATGGAGATAACTTGGTGGACCACGTGATTTGAAAAAGCCTATTGGTGTGACAAAGAGTTTTCACGGGGAATATGATTTAGCATTAGGTACGGTCCAAGTCTTCTTGAATTTAAAATTTTCATCTAAAAGTCTTTCACTGTTTTTGTTATTTATGTGCACTTTGATATAATTTAAAACATATTAGATTATCTACCATGGATATCTATATGGTAATCTGCGATTGTTTCGAATCACAAAAATCACTTGATCTAAATCCAAATATCAGGATTTGGGATGTCACAGATTGAACCATTACAAATTATCCTGTGGCAAAACAGTGATGATAGTCTGCAGCGCACATCACGTGCAGCGCATAGGTGGGCCCCACATAAGCACTCTCTTGTTGTACATGCACTGCATATTTTTTGAGCTGTAGACAATGTGCAATGGCAAAAAGGTCATCCAACCATACTAGTTTTCCATTCATATGCATTATTTTAAAGCCAGTAATATATCAAATAGCTAAATGAAAAAGTGGCCTATGGAACAAATAAAGTGATACCCACTATGTTAGACTGCAAGTCATTCCGATGCTTCAAGAAACTATGAGAAATATTTTTTCTTTTCGTTTATAAGCTGAAAACTTTTCACAATTGTGCATGAGTTACATTAGTCTATATAGTTTCATTTAAAAACCCTGGAGCTAGAGGTGGCAATTGTGACCCGTGACCCGCTAACCCACCCGGTCTTAGGCAAGTTTGGGTTGACTATTTGAACTTGCAAATTGAGTTTTGGTCATGAATTCTCAACCCGATTATAAACGGGTTGGGTTAGGGTTTAACCCCTCAACCCGAAATGACCCGATTATATTTTTGTGTAATAGAAGTTTGGAACATTATATTAACAATAGTTACGGCTATTCAACCTTTCCTCTTTTCATATAAATAATGACAAAGGATAAAGTGAAGAAAGACTTTCTATATATAAATATTTCAAATTTATTAGCATCAACTAATATAAATTGAAGCCTTGATGACAAGTAAAGTTTTTTAAGACTTTATTATTATGTTTTAGTTCTTTTCTTTATGTTATTTTAGTTCTATCTTAATGATTGTTGTGTTATTATGCTTGTTAGGTGTTCTTTGATATTAGAAAGAAATAAAAAATAGAATTTGCATAGACTTTGATATTATAATGAATTAAAATTTTTAAGTTTTAGTAGTAATTTAAATTATTTAAACATGTTGGCGGGTTAGAGTGGGTTGGGTTAGGGTTGGGATATTTTAACCTGTTTATTAAATTGGCAGATTCGAGTTGAGCCTTAGCTTGTTAACCCTTTACATCAACCCGCCCGAACCAGATCCATTGCCACGTCTACCTGGGAAATACAAATGCATAAGATTAACATCTGGGATCTTGGAGTGAATATATTTTTATTGGCCCGTACTTGAAATCTTGGCGGCTACGAAAGGTCCCACAAAATCCCACTGTCCGAAATCGGTCTTAGGGTTTATCAGATTCAAAATCCCGCTTGCTGATAGGACTAATCTCGTCATTTCAAGGATCCGAACAGCTTCACCGAAGCGCATCGCATCGACAGTAGATTCCACGCTTCCGCTCGCAACTGGCCGCTTGAGTCCAACACGCATTCGGTGCTGTTTTCAACCTGCCGAGGAGCTGGTATTGACTCCTCTGTTCTTCACTCAATCTCTCGATTCTCTCTTTGAGCCTTATTGTTGGTAATGAATAGCTAAGAGAGGAGGAGAGATTGGTAAAAAGGTTGTGTCATCTTTGAAGCGTCTCTTCTTTCGGAATCTGTGGTTAGTGATCTGATCCATGTTCGAATTGCTATTGAAATCGTCAGCTTCAGTCTGCTAAACCCTAAAATTGTCTTAATTCATTTAATCTGGTCTTTGTTCCGTTGAGTTGGTGGAAATTAGGCTTTTGTTCTATGCTTTCTTACATAATTTAGTCTTGAAAATTATTGATTTAAATTCAAATTATTTTCTGTCTCTGGTTTTGCTTATTCTAACATATGGATTTAGTTTTTTGTGTAATGGAGGGAAGACAGCTTTTACGAGTAGATGGAGAGAAGTTGCACTTTCCTTGTGATGCTTGCGCTGTTCCTATTCTTCCTCAAATGCTCTTTTGCTGTATTAGAGGTAAAAATGGATAGAAGTCGTTTTTCCTTCTAATCTGTGAAATCCTACCAAAATTTCTCATCGTCATCAATTTTGAGTTTAGGTAAAAGAAACGAATTCTTCGAATGGGTTAGAATCGAAAAGTTCCCTACAATTGGATGCCAAAAACAGTCCTACCACGAAACCTAATGTAACAGAGTCTGTTTTGGATCCAGTGAAAGATGAAAAAGTAAAAAAAGGTGAATATCAAGATCAAGTATCACAGGGGGAGGTCAAGATTGACCCATTGAAAGGCAATTCAAGTATTCAGTTGAATACAAAAGAAGTTCCTGCTTCGGGAACAGAGAAACATAATCCACTGAAGGATTCATCAGGTAATGAGGGAGACAAAAAGAAGTCAAACAACACCTCAGAGTCTAATCCAGTTTCTAAAGATGGGACTAGGGAAGATGTTTTGCTCCCTTCAATGCCATTGAGGAAAGAAAATTCTCGGGGTGAAGAATGTGATTCGTCTAACAAGTGCTCCGTAAAAGACAAGTTCATTGCATGTTTAAGAGTGCCAGGAAATGGTATTTAATCACAATCCATAACTTTCAATCTTTTTTCGTCTTTTTACTAATCTTACTTCCATTGTTTATGCTCTTTGTTTGTCTGTTGCTTTCTTGTGAATACCGTGCATGTATGGGTAGTTTATTTGTTAGCATAATTTTTAATTCCACTGAAGAATTGTGCTTGTTCTCAACTCATAGTTTTTGTCTTTGAAAAATTATTTGCAATCAATGGTAGATTTTTTTCCCTTTTTCCTTTTTTTTTTTACTTTGCTTCCTATCTGTATTTGGTTGCCATATAAAGCAAAGTGTCAACTTATAAGCAGTAGTAATGTAGGAGAAACACTAGTCAATAGGGTCTGTAAACAGTACCCCTGTGAATAGTAATCTGTGAACACTACTGTGAATAATTTTTTTGAACATCAACATAGATGAAATAAAGATGAACACACCTAGGCTTGACACCTATGGTTCCTTGGCATCACACCTTGGAGATGGTTGCACTACACAATCCTTAGAGCAATAGTTGTTGGAAAATTCATAGCCCTCTTCTCTTGTAAAAATAATAATAATAAATAAATAAATTCATTCTTATTTACAGGCATATAATGCCTAACCCTAATGGGCTTGGATTCCTTGGGCTTTTAACTAATAAACCCAAACTTAAATTAACTAGAGAAATCCATAAATAAAGATTAACACAAATAATAAGCCAAAACACAAATAAAACCCAACTAGACTTGAATAAATTATGCAAGCTCTCATTCCACATCATCTAAAATATGTCAAATTAGGGCTTGGGTCTCAAGAGAATCTTTTCCTCGCCTTTTAAAAACTTTATAAGGATGCTACCACTTGTCTTCATCATATGATAAGATATCTCTGACAGCCATCTCCATTTGTAAGCATGAGCTGATGATCAACTCTATCTCTTCCTTCACACATGAAGCTTGTGGAAGTATGACAACAACAGCGTTGACATCATGCCCTTAGTATAAAGTGAGATATTCAATATTGAAGACGCTACTTATACCCATATGCTGCAGTAAGTCAAGAACATAAGCATTAGAGCTAAGCTTTTCCAAAATTGTAAGGACCTGGATTCTTGAAATGAAGCTTCGTATATGCACCTTTGGGGTATCTTTCAGGCCTAATTCACTCCATCACCATATCTCCTTTAAATTCAGCAAAGGTCTTTTGCAAGTCAGCATGTGCCTTGTAATTCTCATTGCTTATTGCAGTCTCCCATTACACATCATCATATATTTCACAAATATATATGTATGAAGCAAAGGTACATGAAACTATCTAGAACCCCCAAGAAGGGGGATGATGATAGGATTAAAAAAGAAAACAAACAAACAAACAAGAAACCAGAAATATGAGAAATATACCAGCAGGTGTGAACAAGCATCAGCTACCCCATCTCCAACCAGTCCCCAACTGGTTGGAGATGGGCTTGAATAGGAAGAGGAACCAAATCAGTTGGCTTCCTATGAAGTAACCCTGTCACAATTTTGAACGGGCTGTGACCTGTAGTCTTATTATTAGAGCTTTTGTAAGCAAATTCTGCCATAGGAAGTAATTGATCCAGTTGGAAATATGGTCTCCAACGAAGCATCAAAGAAGATCACCCAAAGTTCGATTAACAACTTCTGTTTGCCTACCAGTTTGGGGATGAAAAGAAGAAGAAAATTTTGAGCCTTGTATTCAAAAATTTCCACTAAGTTTTCAAAAGAAAATCATAAATTTCATATCACTGTTCGAAACGATGGTTTTTAGGCAGCCCACGGAGTTGAAAAACTTCTTTAAAGAAGAGTTTAGCAATATGGACAGCAACAAACGTCTTTGAACATGGAATAAAGTAAGCCATCTTTGAATGTCTATCTACCACCACAAAGATAGAGTCATGATGCCAAATTGTTCTAGGAAATCCTAGGACAAGGTTCATACTTAGGTCATGCCATGGTTCATGAGGAACTGGTAATGGAATGCACAGTCCTGTATATTTCTTTCTTCCCTTTGAAATCTGAAAAAATATGACAGTGAAAGACAATTCTTGCTACATCCCGCTTTGAGCTCGGCCAATAATAATGAACCTCAACCATTACAATGGTCCTATCTCTTCCAAATACAATTCTTGAACTACATACTCACACGTAGCAGATTAGGTAAACAAAGCCAAGTTCCTTTTGATAGCTGTCATGGAATGAAAAATCAACATTTATAGCATGTTATCCACATAGTGAATCAGCATATATAATTCTATAAAATCCTTGCGTAAAGGGTAATCTCTCTTAAGTAAATCGAAGCCCGTAATCTCAATATACATCATGGAAAAGAGAAGCATCCTTCGACTCTATGAATCAGGGAGCTTAGAATATGAAATTACAAAGAAACATCTCTCCACAGAGGTATTTCCAAAGAAGAATCTTAGACCCACAAGCTATGCTAATCAATGTCAAGGAGAGAAGTAAGGGGCTAAAGCAGATATTTGATTCCATGAGCGGAGAAAACTGATTCTGTTTGTGGGAAATCTCAAAGATCTGTTAAAGGGGAGTACAATTATTTTTTTCTTGCTACACCAAGGAGTAGTATTATTACTGTGTAGCAGAATGACGTGATCTTTTTAGGAGTAATACTGGTGCAGGAAGATTTTTTTAAGGAGTAATACTGGTGCATAGCAGAAAGATTTGCTTTATTTGAAAATTTATGGTGTTGTATAGCAGAAAGAATTTTTATCTGTTCTCTTAATAATAGTAGTGATGGTAGTGGTATTAGTTGCAGTAGTAGTACATAGTAGTACTGGTTTTGCTTTATTGGAAAACTTAAATATGGCATTGTGATCTTCTTTATTTGAAAATTTGGTAGTTGTTTATCAAACGGATCTTTTAGTCGTCGTACCAATGAAAAGGTTAAGATGGGTCCTTAAGCTCTCTATTCTAACTAAAAAGAAAATTTTACATGATTGCCATTAGGCTTAAAAGTTATCATGTACATGAAGTATATTTCTGATTGATTTTTGTGCTGCTCTGAAATAGGAACAAAAATAATCAAACCATTCTGTGGTATTTATGATTTTGTTTATGTTATCGAAACATTTAATTTTGTTTCCTATAAATGTAACAAGTTATATATATTTCAGGACCATAAGATGTATTGTGAATCTTTTAACTGCAGGACTGCATGGATATATTGCAAATCGTTAACCCCATTTGTTATTGTGATTGTTTTTACATTGAGCGTCTAAAATTCTGTTTCTTTTTCTGGGTATCTTGAATATTTTGTATTCATCATGTTTTTGTAATTTTCAGAATCTCCGGATCTTTTACTTCTGATTCAGAACAAAGGACAAAGCTCGATTATTGTCAAGATTTCTGTTCCTGATTTTGTCACACTAGAGAAAACAACAATTCAGCTCCAAAATAAAGAAGACAAAAAGGTACTCGTAAACATGTATAGCACTTTAAAAGCATGGAATTTGCTTCCATTGAATAGCTGAACCTAAGGAATTGGTTTTGTTTTCATGCCTAATCTAGCTGAAGCTAGTAAGCTACTCCTTATTGTATGGAGCAGTTTCATGGATATTGCATTTTCAGCTTACTAGCTGAAGCTAGTAAGCTACTGCTCGTATAGATATTCCATTTAGTAAGTAGTGATATAAAAAAAATGGCTGATTGCTAGATGTGCCACTTGGATAAAGTTGTTATTTATCTAACAGATTGAGCAGATCCTAGGAATGGAATTTTATCTTGGTTAAACATGAGTGCTGTAGACGGAGGCAGGCAGGCAGAGGTAGAGACAAAGACGTAGACATAAGATCAAAGTTGTTTGGAGTGGCAATAATGGGGCAAATATCAACCATTATTCTTACATTATAATTTGAGGTATAATCCAAAAAATATGAAGATGGCAAGGGACTGGGTTAGTTTTTGATTCAGTGGATGAATATCCAAACTTCAGCCTGATATTGCAATCCGAGGTATTCTAAACTAGATAAGACATTTGTTTGGTTTAAGTGCATGGGCCAGCTGTCTCAGCTCACTAGGGCCTGGAATCAGAAAATACCCCAGCATGTTGATGAGGTTAGATTAAGAACCCCTGCTCCATGTTTTTCATATGGGCAGATGGACAGATGCCTTATAATGATGATATGGATCTATAATCTGATTGAGATACTACTTTCACTCTGTCTCTGTGAAAGGAAGCATATTGATGTCATTCCATGCTTACTACACAAGTTCCATTTAAGGCACTGATCCCAGATGCCTATTTTCTATATTGATCTACTTGTGCTGTTGCAAAATGAATATATTGTCTGATTTTGCTTTTTCTTGATTATTTGGCTGAGGCATATCCATCAGAGGGACATGTTTCTTCTTGTAATTATCTGATGTATCATTCCATAGATCAAGTTACTTGTTCTTGAGGTTGCCAAATTATGTGGACCTGATCATGCACCACTTTCAGAAGTAGGTTATATATTAGGTGATTAGCCAGTATACGACATGCAATATTTGGATTGGCTCCCCAATTTGCGGTTCAGTAACTGTATGCAGCATTTTTTAGTGACTGAGGAACAACCTTGATTATATATACACTCTTTTGTGATGTATTGATGGGGTATTTACTGGATAGTTGGACCATGCAGGTTAAGGTTTCCGTTGGAACTGGTGGTACTGATGACAGCGTGATGGTTTTGAGAGCTGGAGATGACCGCTGCAGCCTTGATTTCAGGGATTTGCTTGGGCATTCCATTAAGGGAAGGGACTATAACCCCAAATCATCATACATTATTAACATCCTGAAACACCGCCGGTCCGTTGCATACATGTCTTTTCTTGCTATACTGATGATGGTGGCATCTTGGATGTGTTTTAGATTATGTTGGGGGCGCCTCACATCTGGTGGCTCCAGATATCAAAAGCTAGAAACGGAGCTGCCGATCTCAGGTGGAGGGAAGACACAATCAGAAGAAATAAATGGATGGGACAGCAGTTGGGGTGACAGTTGGGATGATGAAGAGGCACCAATGACCCCATCGAAACCCGTGACACCAAGCTTGTCCTCAAAAGGCCTTGCCTCACGGAGATTTAACAAGGAAGCATGGAAAGATTAGCAGCTTCAATTCGGAATGGAAGGCGGGAACAGACCACAAAAGATATGTCTCTTTACCTTCGATTAATTCTTTAATACATCATGCGTGTAACTTTTTACTGGCGCAGAAAAGCCAAACATGGTAAAAGATACTCGTACGATACAATTAACAATTTGACAGGTATCTGTTTAATTAGTCACATGAACAGTGTCTTAGTTATACATAAAAAGGTTTGTCAAACTTAGAGATTTGAGGTAAACTCCTAGAGATGGGTTAAGCAGATTTTTTCGAGACCATACTCCATATCGGCAACTCTGCCATCCCTATTTTGGATCAATCGTTTTTAAGCTTTGCATGTTTCGTTTTTGCATGGCAGCATGGTGATCGGTTCTGAATCATTTTTTGTCTCATTTGCAGTCTTCTGGTATAGGAGTAGCACTTAACAGACTCATGCACGCACGCTTACCTACTTGTCTTGAGAATGATTGTCAGGAAACTTACAGAATAGTCAGCACGGTTATCATTGTTGGAAGTCGTTTTTTTTCCATTTTGATGGATGAATCTGCCCAAGACGCTATAGGATAACACACGTACGTCTGCACAACTGACCCAAGGGGTGCCTTCGACCAGTTCTTAAACTGAATGGAGGTTGGGCATGGTCAAAACTCGGTACCTATGATAAGCAGGGCTTGGGTTCAAAACCCGTCTAGGTCAAATCAAATCACAACTTATATATAATTGTGACGTCGTAAGTTGCTTTAATTACCACTACGTACCTAGCCTAGCTTCTTAGTCTTCTTTAAAACACTTTACAAGGAAATAGATGTGAGCGAAAGCTCTTTGAGGAGGTAAAAGCCATGGGTATATTTAGTATATTCCAGCTCTTTGAGGAGGTAAATGTGATGAATTTATGTGCACCTATTGGCTAACGTGTGACTATCTGTGAGGCAAGGCATAACTTTTATACCTTAACCAACCAAGCGAAATTATCTTTGATGACAGATGTTTCATAAATTGGAGTCTACGACTTTGACGGTAGGCCAAGTCATGGCTTTAAAATTCTTAAATTTTTTATTTTTTCGTAAATGCTTTATGTGTGGCCCAGTTGGAAAGATACTTACCGTGTTATGCTCTACGTGAAAGCATCCAACTTCAACAGCAGGAACCAATCCAAGCCAAACATTGCAGACTATGAGGGTGTACGGTTGGGAAAGACATTAAGGGATCTCCACGAGACTGATGCACAGCATACTACACCTGGAAATGAGAAGTTCGCGTTCCAGAGATCATCCATCACAAAGCACATAGAAATTGAATAAACAAAACCCCAAGCCCACCCAGCTACTAAATATGCACATGAGCAATTGTGAAAAAGGGTGATCCAAATCAGCGGACTCTCAGATGCAGAAAAAAAAAATCTAAAAAGAAATAAATTACGACATCTCGTCCATGGTAACATCCGGATCTGCTTTGTCATGGTGGAACTTAACCACAATGCAGGTAATGTTGTCAGCGCTGCCACGCATGAAGGCCGTCTCTGTCAGCTTCCGAGCTGCTGCTTCCGGATCTTCCTCTGTCCTTGCAAGGGAAATAGCATCCTAAAATGTATAGCACCAGAGTCCACCTCATGAGTCCCAAGTCAGGAACCAAAGCAGTACATGATTTATGGACACCATCAATACAACCAATAAATAAGCTCCAGAGAACAAAAAGGAAATAGAAAGGAAAAATAAAGAACATGGGAGCTGAATCATAGTTGATTCCATAAGTTTCTTCAGTCTTTAGATGCCAAGATGCATCCAAAATGCCAACCCAATTTATAAAATGAACAAACTTGAATCAGTTCTTATGAAGCCCTCACAATCTTAAAGTATCAGGCGAGATGGTTCATACCATGTTCTTTGATCTCCAGGTAAGGTTTGTAATTTAAAAAATAAAAAGAGATGTAAAATGTTACCTCACAGAGGATCACAAGTTGATGATATAAGTTTTAAAAAAAAAAATTTGATCAGGACCTTTTCACAATAAAACATAGGATTGCATCAAGCAAGATACTTATTTTATATGTTTTCTAATTGAATATGGTATTTAAGCAATTGTCCAGTGTTATCAAGCTTGATATGAGAAGAGGAAAATATAGTTGCGGATACGTAGGATCAGAGAGAATAAAGAGCACTAACCTCATTTTGTACAACATCCCAAAGTCCATCACTAGCCAGCACTAGGAATTCAAGTTCATCATCAATCTCCAGTTCCTGAAAATTGCATGGCAAATTGTCAGATATCATATGCAACTATCTTCATTGTATGAATTCCCAGTTAAAAAGAGAACCAATGAATTGACATAAAAATAGAGGCAAAGTGAAATGACAATAACCAAATCTGTTGTGTGCTTCATTCGATGGGCAATCATTCTCATTAACACAGCATGTATGTTGTGAAGAAATATAGTAGGATTGTACAAATACAACATATCCTCTGCCATTCACGAAACTTCGGACAAGAGGTACCAATTAAATGATTGTCACTTGATTGTCCAAAGATCACAAGCCACAAGCAAACAGGTTTTTAGATACAACTACAATCAGTTAAACAGACTTCTGTGCATAATGATCATGCATCAACGACTGACCAGGGCATACCACGATGACTGACCAAAGACAGTATTGTGAAAATAAAACGGCATGATAGTTCATCCATTGGAAATTCACCGACTCTGATAGACCTCTTTCTTGGTATTTCCACACGTTCATCCTAACATCTTCATTTCAGCAATGCTCATCATATGCATATATTGCTTTTTTTTTTTCCCAACATTATAATCCATGTAGCAACATAATGGTTTTCCTATAAAATTTTTCTTTTAGTTTAAGTGGAACATATTGATCACATAATACTCAAAAAGTACCTCCCCACTCCAACCATCACTGATTTTGTATGATGCAACACCCACATCAATATCTCCCTCTTTATAAATAACCAATCCACAATAACAAGATTTATTGCCTTTAGGAATATTTTCATTCTCACTCATTATTATTACTTCACTTCTATTATTTATGATGGAGTCGAACACCATGCATCCATTTTGAATTCAACTTATTTTTAAGAATTTTTCATTCTAAGATATATCTATTTACATTTATGCACTGCTTGGTCCACCAAAACCACATAATTTGCATATAACATATGTCAAGGAAGCTTCTTTTGAATATGAGTAGTTAAGTCATCCATGATAAAAGCAAAAAGCTAGGGACTCATTAACAAATCCACTGACGTTTTATATTTGCCATATCTTTCAACATTGCCAATCCCAAGCTTGGGTAAAGGAAAGGGCCTGTGTCAACTTGGCAACCAATCTAAGACTTCTAATAAACCTCTTTGTCACAAATCCTTCTTGTATTTATTTATTATTGTTAATCGTGAATAGTCTATAATTATCCAGCCTTTTTATCGAGAAACATGCCTTACAGGTATGCATATATAGCTTACAAGTAAAAGATTCTTTAATTTTGCATAATTTTCCTTGTACTGTATATCTAGTATATACTAATTATTTCATTACTTTGAAAAAAAATTTAGCACTTACTCAACTCATAAGCCCTTTCATAATTTTAAGGATTATTTTTATGACATTTTACTTCTTCATTTTTTTTCTAAATTTTGATAACTTAATTTTTTGTTTTGTGTGAGTTGTGAGAGTGCATTGGCTGCATATTTATGCAAACAAGTAACATTGTCACATATGCATTTTATGAAAATGGAAAAATATGAGTTTGGGCCTACTTATAAAACTAAAAACTATCCTTAATTGAGTCATAACCCAAATATCCAAGGTTTTAAATATGGACATTGCTAAATATATCGCCATCTAAGGGAAAGAGATATCTTGCTTAATATAAACTTGACATATATAGAAGGAAACACACAAGATCACACTAATGGATTTATATTGCCTTGCAGGGAAAGAGGATATATCGCTAGATATATCAAGGGATATATCAATATTTAAACCCATGCCCAAATCAGCTTTGCTTTGCATTTATAGGAATGTGCCCTCATAGAAACATATACTTGTTACCCAGTATGTGCGCACATACAAACAAATACTAACTCATAACATTTATATGTCAAAGTAATTTACCATTAACTCATCAAAAAAAAAAAAAAATTACATACCATTATGATACTTATAGCAATGAAGAGATATAAATATGTAGAACCTTCCTACAAGATAAACTCGAATATTTTTAAATGATCCTTCACTTTAAAACACTGGTATAAGTGTGCTTATGGAGGCAGTCTGCTAAATTTTAAGATAGGAACAGAAAAAAATCAATCCTCATTCATATCATTTGCAGCCTTTTAACAATCCGCTAACAATTCCTCTCTCAAATATCCAGTTTTCCAAGGTTACTATCTACTAATTTTTTTTTTTTAATAAATGATAAATGATAGAGGATGTGTGAACTATTTTATACCAGTGTTTTAAAAGATGTGTTAAGCTTGCACCCTAATTCTTGTCTCGAGAAAAAAATGCCTGTTGGCTTAAGTGTGTGGCATATACCTTAGAGGCTTAGGCTGGTATAAAATAGTTGACACATCCTCTATCATTTCAAAAATAAATAAACAGTAGATAGTAACCTTGGAAAACTGGACATTTGAGAGAGTAATTGTTAACGGATTGATAAAAGGCTGCAAATGATATGAATGAAGATGGAT
Organism: Buxus sempervirens; assembly: GCA_947561395.2. Taxonomy (NCBI): domain Eukaryota; kingdom Viridiplantae; phylum Streptophyta; class Magnoliopsida; order Buxales; family Buxaceae; genus Buxus; species Buxus sempervirens. The sequence continues at coordinate 2,785,432 of OX387193.1, forward strand.
TTTTTCTGTTCCTATCTTAAAATGTAGCAGACTGCCTCCATAAGCACATTTATTATCATTACATCTAGACAGAAAAATTTCTCCAGTCTCAACATCTGCAAACTAATAATGAAATACAAAGGAAATCCAATGTATAGAGCAATTAATCTCTGATGAATTTCGTACCTGAATCTCAGGCTCTGCCACAACAAACTGCTTAAGTAAGCGGTTACCAAAAGCACGGGACATTGCTAAAACCCCTCCTACCCTCCAAGTACCTAAGGAACACAACAGGGACAAAAAAAATGAAGGAAAAACAAGTAACTCCAGAACAGTGAAATTTACCTACTATTACTTACTAAATACTCAAATGCACTGTTTTTCAAAATCATAGATTCAAAATTTTAATCTTTACAATGCAAACTGAATCAAAACTAAATCACTTTCAATCCCCCTCTTGAATTAGAACAGACAAGGGATTATATGATTTAAAAATGGATCACACAGGAAGAATAAGATGCATTTGGATTGTAGGATATGACTAGTAATCTTGCCCCATGAATCTAGTTCAAGAACAAAGCGTTTATTTTTTGGTTCATAATCTTTAATTTAGCATTAGCAACATCAAAAGAAGACCTAAATACATGATTTAAGAACATATAACTCACTCAAACACTGGTAAAAAAATTAAATAAGTAGAACTCAAAGATTTTAGGTTTTTCTTCTCTTCTACAGACTCCATGCACCAATAACTTGGTTCATCAGCAACAAGGCATTGAACCGTAGAATCTTTGTAAGGAGTCTGGATAAAATGCATTATGCGGAACTAAGTTTCACATGGCTAAATGTGAGATTAATTCCAAAATCAAAGTGAAATACACGTACCCATTCTACTTACATTTTTTTTTTCCTTCCAGTAATATTATGCAATTTTTAGACAATCAGTTCCTTAGGTTGGAAAAGGGCATTGTGCAGTAAATATTGTAAATTCAAATGAAAGTAAATTCAAATGAATTTAGGAATGAAAAACTCTTTTACCCAACCAAAAAAGTAAATAATAGAATAAAAAATAATAACTCTCTTTGAGTTTTGTGATTTTCATAGTCCATATTCTACAATCCATAGGTTTTTGGGGACTTGAATTTTTTTATGAATGATTGAGTTGTATTATATTTTATTGTGTATTTTCTATATTGGTTATCACTTTACTGGGAGAATTTATTTGAATTTTAGAATTTTATGATTTGAACCATGATATAAATCCAATCCACCCCTAATGACTTCACGACTCAATTTGAATTTTGTAATGTAGCTCAATAGTATTCTATTGTTGTAACTTAGCTCAATAGTAAAATGTATAACATATGGTGCAAATGATCGATTAACAAATTTATTGGATTCCCCATCCCACCAAGGGGCCTATCATGATTACATGAAAATGGTATCCTGAGTATGTAAGCACAAACAATTGATAAACTGTGTTCTTTGGAAATGGCCGATACGATAAGATACAATTATTACACAAAATAATGTCAATGGATCAGATTCAAACATGTGGACAACAAAGGCTTGAAGTTGTATTCTTTATTTTTAGTGAATGATTCCATGTAAAGAGACTTGAAACCATACTATATCCAATGTAATAGTTCACCTGTCATTGCCATTCTCATAAGGAAGAAATTGGAGATTCAAATTTTGGTAATATGATAGCTTAAATAAGAAGGCTCAATCATGTGTAGCCTAGTAGTTCTACTTCCAAAGTGAACTCATCAGGATAATCATGATGTCCAACCAATGGTTCTTCTACTTTGCTTAACATTAACAACAACAAAAAATGCCTTAGTACAATTATTCAGGATAGGCAACACAAATAAGAATCACCATCCCAAAATAACGTAACAGGTCAAATGGTAACATTTATTTATATAAGTCAGTTCTTAAATGAAGACTATAATGCAGGACCCATCATGCAATAGAAATTATGAATTAGTTTGATATTGCATGTGGTTAAAACTTCACTTTTATGGTCAACATATGGATACACTTTGCTATGCAAGTCATTCGGCAATCTCAAGAATAAAAAGAATCTTACCTGCCCACATAACAACACCTCCAGCACTTTCAATTCTCTTACGCTCATCAATTCTATTTGGTTTATGATCTTCAGAGAGAGGTATTGCTGTCCAGAAAGAATAAAATAGAACAACTTTTAGAAATTCCAGTTGCGCCCAATATTCCTTGAGTATCCATATAAAAAAGGTGAACGAAGATAAATCAGGCAATCATTCACATAATTTTTCAATGGAAATTTTTCTGGAGATAAAAACTTAATATAACACAACCACCACCCACCCCCCACAAACCCCACCCAAAAACAAAAACCAAAAAATAATAATAATAATTCCAGAAAGCATATACACAAACACAATCCATTATCAAAATGCATTCTTGCGAAGAGGAAACAATCAACTTTTTTTTTTCTTTCTATTTTTTCTTTTGGTTTTTGGTTTTGGCTTTGGGGTCAGGGAGGAGGTTTGGGCGTGTGGTGGTTGAGGTGGGTGTGGTATGCCTTCTGTTTGGAGAGAGAAGGAAATACTATTATGCAAAATGATTCAACCAAACTTTCCCAAATCCTGGCCATATGTGCACACACCACTCATCTCAAACTCAAAGAGGCTAAATATCCTAAGATGACCGTATGGTTATTAATGTCAATAAAGCCCAAATATCTAGCCTCTAGACCACCCTCAATCCCTGTTGTGAATCTTGCATCTCTCAGCCACATCAGCCAATGGATAATTTCTGTCAGACTTCCTAAAAAAATTTCAATGGATAATATTTAGCTCCCACTCTACATGAACTGAATGATACATCGTCATCATTATCATCCGCATAAGCCAGTTCTCACTATCAGTCATATGAAAAACAGCGAGTACCATCCACTGAATATAATATTAGTAGTACCTTTGCCAGCCTTTGAGACAACTGTCCGTGAATCTCCAACATTAGCTACGTATAGATGATTACCAACTAGCACAGCAGTAGAAGCAGTAGAACCATCATCCCTGTAAGTATTGCTTTCAGCATCCAAGAACTCCATATCAGTCTGTTGATATGTTTCACCTGTAAACTTACCAAAATAATAATTAATGCAAGATAATTGGGGGCAAGTATCCTCTGTCTAACCGAACATTGTGAGTAGAAAATACAGTAGGTCCAGTGTTCTGTAGTTCATATGTTTTGGTGTGTCAAATCTGAATTTTTAACATCAATAAAATGCACCAGAGGACTGGTATTAACAGATTACTACATCTATGTCAATCTGTTGATTGTGAAAACTCAAACACTAACAGTAGTCCTGTGTCAGAAATATCTAACTCACTTATTGCCAGTTTTGTGTTTGTAATAAATTGTGGATGCTTAATGATATTCTCAAATAGGTGTTCCTTCAAAAACTCAGCAGCACGAGAACCGCCATGCCCTGTCATAAGAAGCCATATTCATAAGAACCTGGATCCTGTGCATATAACAACAGAAATATAAAACGCAATATTTTACTAGGAAAGTATCAGAAGAACTTCATTAATCTTGTGATATATAGTGCAGTTCAAACCTATAAATGGACACTAGGATAGATGCATTGCACTAATGGCTTTAGAACCCATCATACTTTTGATGATGCCTGCTAGTTCTAGGCCATAAGTCCACCTTATTTAATGATCACAACCACCAAAGCTGTAAACTCTCTTTTTATCTGGCTCTATTTGCGACATCTATTTTGATTCTCTCAACTGGATGCCATATAACAGATGGTTGTAATCATTAACAAATGTTGACATTTTAACATATCTCCTAGGTACGATTCATCAAAATGGCATGTCCTGAACATTAATTTTGCTTCATGAGTCCTGTTATTCTGCGTGTATATCATAATAACCAAATTCCAATAAGTCAAAAACTTCAACAAATTAAAGAATGACGAAAGAAAATCTAACCATCAAATATACCGAACAGACAAACCATTTTCCCATCAATCTTGGAAGTTTTGACATCATAGAAGTCCTCCATGCTAGCTCTCTTTCCCCTAAAACTCGAATAACCACAGCTCAAACTTCCATCTTCACTGCAGATCAGTCCAAAGATCATTTAAAAAAATTATCTTGTATCCGACAGAATAAGAATCATATCACAAGACTGGTACATTCTAAATCATTAATAAATATCAGGTTGCATTATTGTCACTCTGGCAAAGTTTAAAAATAGCATCCAAATTATTCACATGCAGCACAAGCCAGATTATCCTGTTTAATGAGCTATAACCCCAAAAATGAATATATTATCCAAGCATCTGAATACCAGAATCTTATTCAAAAATTGTTAGATCAATAACGAACAACAGTCACCAAGTCCTTTTCCCCGAATAAGTAGGATCTTTTTGTATATAATTACCACATGACCAGCCAAATTAATAGCAACATAATTTACTACCTTCACACGGATAAGCATGGCATTTACCCAAGGTACCACATGAACCTGTTGCTCTCAATATGGACCAGCAATCATGCTTTTTTAAATGAAAAGACTAAATAACTACCATGCACATCTTATGATTAATGTTTCAGTCACATCAGACCCCAAAAAAATTTTTTTTTAAAGCATACTGCATTTAGCCTGAGAAGTTGCTTTCTCGACAAAAGTATTAAATAAATGGTATTACACACAAAATAGGACACCAAATAAGCAAATTTAGATGCACGTGCATGAATTTTTTTAGTGGACCCAGATCCTTCTAGGTTAAGAGCTTCTGCTAGTAAACTTGAAACCCATTAAATCTTGCCATTTCAAACAAAATGCTAGCCCAGTCAGTTGATTCGTGCAACTAACATGATGAGATTTGAAATCCTTCTAGCAATGGTATGAAATTTCATCCTACATGATAAGTTGTGCTTGGTTTCAAAACAGGGGATCCTAACTTCAGAGTTCAAGATCTTACAATAATTTAGCAACAAAAACACATTAATTTGCACTTGCCACGCAAATATCTTAAAATTATATCTGACAAATAACCCAACTTAATATAATTATTTAAATTTAGACTCATGAATTGGAACCAACGAAGCTAATGCTTGAACGTAGAACTTCAACATTAAACACATACCAAACATCACGACCAAAAAAAACGTAAGCGTGAGGCAAACTGCTAAGAAAAAGCAAAATAAGTCCAGATATCGAAAGTATCGAAACACGTAAATTACCTTTTCCATCCTCCACTTGGAAACCCATTGTCTTCCTCTTTCTCCGGAAAAACATGAACAACGCCTCCCCGGTCGTCAGTTGCACCCGTATCAACCATCATGGTTAAGTCCGCCCTAAATTTCCGGTGCCAAGAATAAGTCACCCCCGATCTTAGATCTAAACCTCTCCTGATATCCCTCAATTGCGCCTTTCCCTTGCCAAAACTCCCGATATGCCCGACTTGAACTATTATATTTCTCAAAGAAGTATTGCATATCATCTAATCAGACAACCTCGTATACCTGCAAGACATTACCGATCCGTAAATGCGATGCCATGCTTATAATCCAAAAGAATAAACACAGAGATTAATCGAATCTAGATCATAAGTATAATAAAATAAGGACCAATGAACACAAAGAATAATTAAATCTATAACGCTCGCTCGAAGAATGGATAGAATATTACTTCCAGCCTCCTTCCGACTTTCTTATGTGGCAAAACTCAGCTGCAGAACTAGTGGTTATGTTTCCCACCGTTACTTTTCCAGGTAATCAAAGAACGAAGCAGATCTCGTTACGTATGCACAAAAGCTTATAACCAGTACTGATCCCTCCCTGCAAATTAAATCTTTCTAACTACAAGGAAAAGAAGAATCGGATTAAAGAAACATACAACTTTGCAGATCTTCTCGATGTTCGAGCACTAAAAGAGCAATGGCAGGGGAATCCGAGCTTCTGAAAGAATCCCTCTCGAGATTCAGATCGAACTTTCCATTGGTCCGATGCGAAACAGAGGTAACTCCCTTGTCGTGACTCATGAATCGAAAGAGTCACAAGAACCCTAGATTGGGGATTACAATGAAATTCGAAGAAGTTGTGAACGTAACAAACACAGTGCGAGAGATTCTGAGAATTGAGATACGAGAGAGAAACTCGAGATTTGAAAGAACCGACTCCGAGACCGTATACGCTGGCACAGAAATGGAACGGACACGTGGCAGACCTCAAACATTCACTTTGAAACTTTCTCTTATCTCCTCAAGCGCGGGTATGAAATCGTCTGCGCACGTTTCAGTTGGTTTGGTGTAAACGGAAATCCGATTCAACCAAATCGAAAAATTTTTGGTTAGGTTTAGTTTTAGTTTGGTTCGATTTCAGTGTGAAAAGGTTCAAACCCGAATTAGTTTGGTTTAGGAAAAACCAATTTTGTAGCCATTGAAGTTATTTTCTTATATAGCAACCATTTTCCACCACTGACATATGAAAAGTAAACATAAATGTAAACATTTAGTTTTTTGGTTCGGCTTACGGGTTAATCAATTAATTTAAGCTTGGTTTTCTGTTTAAAATCATAAGTTAAAATTTCCGTTTGTTTTTCGGTTTTAGTCAAAATAATTCAACTTGGTTTAGGTTTGACATAAAAACAAAACAAAACCAAACGAACCTAATTAAACTACAGAATCTCTCCATAAAGGACTCACAATTAATTTATTAAGCCAAGGGACCAATAATTGCAGTGATATAGGAATGGTATTTTGAACTAGTAGCGTTACTCTGATTGATTTGCGGCTAGAAATGTAAACGGAAGTGAAGCCATGGCCCAATCAAATTCTTCAGGCTGATACGGCAAGCCCAGCCCAATCAAATTTTTGGATTGATTAGCCACCTAAATCTATCTTACTATCTATACTATATATAGAGGGAAATGCTCCTTGAAAGTGTGCCAAACATATACATTTTTCTCAACAATAACCTTAAGATATAATTTTATGTTATATATTTATATGGGTAATTTTGTCTTTTTCGTTTTCACTTTCCAAAATATACCCTTGAACAATTTCTTATCCCTTACATGTCTTAAACTTTTTATTTACATGCGTCCAATAAGAGCACCCCGCTAGTTAGAGATTATGACAACATCAAAGAAAATGCTAAAACAATGGCAGTTCAGCACCACCTCTAACCAAAATAATGAGGTGGCCAAGGCCTAGCGGTCTGACCCTAACCATTATAAAATGAAGCCAAAAGATTTAGTATGAAATTTGCATTCTTCTTAATACCTCCTTGAAAGTTTAGAAGACAGTAACAACCTACATTTCACTAACAACTTCTATGGACATGCATTACCAACATGCCAACCACTAAACTGTTTGTGGTTTATGAGCATGATGTATTGCAAGTGCCACCACCAATCTGAAATCATTTAAGAAAGTTACACCCACTATTTTGATTATACAATGAACAAAATCACCCATAAAATTATTCATGTCCCAATAAGAAAGAAAAAGGGTAAAAGAAACTCTCAGCACCAATGGAATTATATGATAAACTATAATTTACCTGTTGTACAATGAACAATAAAGAGGAGAAGAACCTCAATTTTTATGAGTTTATTTTAAATGAGTCAACTATTGGGATGTTCTTTGAATGTATTACATAAAAAGGCAAATGTTTTTTAAGTTAACCAGTTTTACTTGGACAAGAAAACTTCTCCAGTCTCGCCAAGGGATGTCTTTCTTTTTCTGGTTTCTTTTTTTTTTTTTTTTTTGTTCTTATTTTGCGGATCTCTTTGGTCCACGTGCAATGTAAGAAGAATAATAAACGTTTCCAGGTTAAGAAAGGAACGTTCACGTTTTCTCTGATCCTTAGCGATTGAGAAATAGTGTTACTTTTTTAAAAATAATTGAGAATGATTGTCATTTCATAAAAGGTTTCTTCCAAAAATACCCTTAAAGGACTTGTAAACCTCACTTGTAAGTTGTAACAAAAACAAATGACAAAAGGTTTATATGACTTTTGAGGATTTTTTTGACAAAACTCTTTATGAACAGTAAAATGATATTTATTCTCAAATATTTTAAAAAATTATCATTATTTTTCAATTGCCAAGAATTAGATAATAGAATCTAAATTGTTTCGAAAGAGTATCACTTAAAACCAATTTCCCGCGTGGGCTCAGGCATCTTGACCAATCAGACCACAAATTGCCAGCTGAGCCCGTACAATGGATCATGGGCAAAACTTGTTACAAAAATCTTGCAAGCTCATCCCATCATTCCATCGAACTTGGGGTATTACAAATGAAAGTGTTCTTATCTATTTACAAGCATATTTGCAGAGGAACTTTTGGTTTATTTTCAATTAATGCTTGGAGTTTAACCTTCACCACCCACAGAGGTTAAGGTCTCATTTGGTATTTATTTTGGATTATTAGGTTTGATTTTGATGAAGGATGATTAATTCTTGTAGAGCTTATATATTACAAGCTTTTCATTGTTTTAACTTAAAAGAAGTTTTCATATGATACATCTGTCCTTATCATATAAAGTAGTCTTTAAAACAAGTTTCAAGTATATCTTTCAAACTTATAAATATTACAAGTATATTATCGTATTTTTGCAAAACTTATTTTGAAAATTTAGAAAATGGGTGTTGGGTTGATTCTAGATCATAATGTCTTTTCTAAAACTTATTCTTCAAGTGGAACCAAACACCCGTTTAACCCCTGAAACTCAATCTAATCCCAGGAATTCATTCTAATCATGCCAAAATGACGCCTAAGAAATCAAAAACCGTTTTCAATCTCAAAACTGCCGCGAACAGCCTGATTGGTTTCAAACTTTCAATTGTTCTAGTCCCAAAGCCACAGAAGGGCCGGACAGCTAGATGATGACTCCGGCCTTTTATTTCATTTCATACTGCGTATGGGGGCAGTTGGGATATCAATCAATGAATCTAATAATTTTGAACTCAAAAGAGAAACTTAACGGCTTAAATGCGACAATCCGGGTCAATTTCCGGTTCGTTGTGTTTAGGCATTAACCCGCCGTTTCCCGTCTCTGATTGAAGAGTCCAAGCTGTCCAGTCCAGAAGCCTGAACGGCGATCCACCGTCCACGTTCATTTTCCTTTACCATGTAAACCATAATTCGAATTTTCTCGTGTACAGCCAATCCTTCGGTAGTTAGACGCATGTGAGTCGAGAGCCGAGACATGACACGAGACCGTTAATACGAACACCTGTAAGTGAATTTATGGGACATGTGGACTTAGCACGTGCAGAGAGATGGCATGACGCATGAGTTGTCCGTATCATCACGTGGTGGGGCCCCCTCCCAGGACGGTCGGATAGCAGTAGCACGAGCACTCACATGACCATGGATTTTAATGCTCCAAGGACCCGACACGTGTTCCGCTGTTCCCGGGGTTCTCGGTCACGCACAGGCGTTAATTGCGACTCCTCGAAACCTTTACCCTTCTGGCTTCTGCACACGCGGCGGGCCCACCAAGCGCCACTCGCGGAGAAATTGACGGCTCAGATCCGCGTATACGACATTCTCTTACACCCACTATTTGTTTAAGTTCATGAAAAGTGTAGAGAAGATTTATGTGATGGCACGAATCCACCGACACAAAACCCCTTAATCTGAACCGTTGATTACTTGGAACAGAGAAAAGCTTTCTCCGTCGTCGCCGATGAACGGTATAGCCGTTCAGCTCTAGCGGTCCCGAAACGTCGCAGAGCAGAGAACTCAGTGGTCCCAAATGAATAGGTCATCTAACTGAGCTAAAGTCAGAAGATCCTGTGGCGCCACCTGGCAAATACGTACAGATTTTTTTTTTTTGGTGAAACAAATACGTACAGATGAAGTGGGGCTGGAGATCCTTTTGCAGTTAATGGGGACGTTAAGATCGCCACGGATTCTCATGTCGGCTTTTAACTTTTCTAGAAACTGCTTTTTCAGTTCTTTAAGTCGAAATTAATGTTATTATTTAAATTATGCTTTTTTTATTTCCATTTTTTTTGGCCAGTTCTCGACGCACCTGCCATCTTATCGAAATCTACAACAGGTTCCGGACGTTTTGGGGCTCTAGGGGTCGGACCCAGGAAAAGGGATACATGAGTGGTGGGGCCCACACTCCTACAGCGACGTATCCGTTTCTGATTGGTGATAGCCTGATAGGGCTCAAAACAAGGAACCCGGTTATGCATAAACCTTTCCGTTAGTCCGTCTGTAACGGCAGCTCGGAGCGTTCTGACAAATAGGGTTAAAAACTAAAAAAGGGATAAAGCAAGGCCCGATAAGAAATCACGCTGAGGTTAAAAAGGCTTTATGGACCATTAGATAAGCTGATTTTCTACGTTGTCTTTGGAATCTCAATGTGCTTGTTTGATTACCTGTTGGCTAATACAAAGCCAAAAAGTGTACAAATTTCTGTATAATTTACATGATTGAATTTTTGTATTCCGACCAAATGATTGAGGCCATGGTCACGCATGGGATTCTAACGGAATAGAATACCATTTGAAATTATATTTATATGTGAAGACAAATTATTTTTGTAATTGCCATGTTAAAAACTTCTCTAGTTCATCCTTTCCAGGGATGACATCTGCTGCCGTATTATACTACAATTGTTACTGCTATGACTGTGAGATGCTGCCATCCGGAGCATCGTACGGCTTGTGTTTTTCCATAGTTCTAAATGTTTTGTATGGGGACTACTTGAAAAAAAACACAAGCAATGAGATGCTCCATATGGCAGCATCTCATGGTCATAACAGTGACAATTGCAGTATAATACTGCAGTAAACGTCATCCCGTCCTTTCAACATTTAGCAAAAACAATAAACCGGTTTTGAGATATTTGTTTGGGCCCTTTGATATACACTATTGTGCTTTCACTTATCAGTTTAAGCTTTTAGGTATAACAGTTGTCTAACATGCTATCAAAGTGTGGGGTCTTGTGTTTAACTCCCGGGAGTAAGTTGCCTTGGCATTTATTTGTATAAAAAAATCATGAAAATTTTCTTCCGCAAATAGAAAAACAACTTTGACCTTGAAGGTAAACAGTGTAATTTCTTATTTTTCGGCTTGAAATCTTCGGTTTCTTCGTCCTACAATACACTATAAAATATATATTTTTAGTGATAGGTTGCCAAGTATAACATTTCATGGCTGGTGGTTTTTCAAGTTGAAAAATGTGGAAAAACTCTTATTACTGAAAATACAATAGCGCATCTTACTCAAGCACATCGTGTGATACAAAAGGAAGTAGCAGACAACATCATTTTTGGATATAATCCCTTGACCTTGATGTGACATTATATTTTCCGTAAAAATTTTGAGATAAACCAAGTTTAATGACAATGACATACAAGAGAAGTAACAATGAAGACCACTTTATGGTTAACAATGTTTATGAAATTATCTATTTTTTGATGGTTTAACCTCGTATACGCGCCCGAATATGGTGTAGTAACCAAAAGGTGCATGGTCTAACAAGAAAAAAGGAAAGTAGAGAGTGACAATCTGTCTGAGGCCCCAGCCCCACCTATCCTCTGTTTGGCGGATGGGGGAAATTTCAGGGCCCTAGCACCGCTCATGTCTCACACGCTCTCATGTTTTTTCTCGAGACAAGACATGGAAATTAACACCATATAAATCACTAAAATCTCAGTAGGACCTCATGTCTCTACTTCATGCCATGTGCACGTGAGATCGATTCGAATCGCACACACGAGCGACAAGGGAAATAGGAAAAAAGTAATAATAAATAGATTCGTTAAAAAAATATCTTACACAAGCGGTTGGTTTGATCTACTTTCAAAATGCCCATTAATTTCAGTAAAGAAAAAGGAAAACCTAGGATTTCAATGATTGTGAAATATGCATGTAACAGCGAATTTGAAAGAGCTGATATGCAATAGTGTTAATTTTGACTTATCTTTTTTGGGGTTAACATCAGTTGATCATAACCTGTGTGAGCTTAGAACCACCGAAGGCTTGTCAATTTCAAAATCACTTTTTTTTTGTTTTTTGGTGAAGAACACGACATTGTATTAACATCAAAGTTTGCAAGCAAATCTGCTATTTGATTCCCTTCTCTAAGACAGTGAGAGAACTGAAGAACCGGGATCCTAATGCATAGCTCTTTCAGACCATTTAGGATGCCTCTAATTCGCCTAGGACAATTTCAACATCACTTCATCACATGGTGAGCCACACTTGGCTATTTAATTATACGGAGTCAGATCATTCTGAATTAAAAGCTTAATCATGACGGGTCCAAAAACTTTGCCTTATTTGTTAGGTTGAAGTAATGAATGAAGGGTCTGGTTGCATGCACGGCAAGGAAAAACAATTGGTTCTTTAGTGGTCTTTTGCATTTGATCCAATAGAATTTGTTTCCAAATTTGCTAAGAATATTGATAAATAACAATGATTTGAATGTAAAGTTGGTAGCTTTCCATGAGACAAGTAGGTAAAATCATGAACAATGAAACATATTGAAAATTCTGGCTGCACAATGATTTCATCATATCAAGAAAGCAGATCCATTCGAAATTAAATCCAAATTATTTAATTATATCTATATTTATACTATTATATAAAGAGAATACCTCTTCTAAAATTTAAATGACTCCCACATCCCTAAATAAAATACCCAATCATGTAACTGTCCTATAATATTTGTATTTAGCTAGGTATATACGTATGTGTAATATTGCACATATTTTCCCTAGCTAATATGAAACTTGAGATTTTGGCCTAAAATTTGATTTCTTAATATAACCTGTTGAAAGTTCAAAAGACTTTAATATTGCTAAATATCCACTACGACAATATCTTTAGAATGCCCTTAAAAAATTTAAGAGACCATTACATTATTTGAATAATTACTCACAACTAATTTTTATATACTTGCGAGTAATTTTGTACATTGAGATTGGTAATAGCTAGCGATGAATATTCTAACCTTTTGGACCACCCAAGAAAAAAAAAAAAAAGAAGGGAGGGTTGTGGGGTAGAAAAACAAGAATGTTTTAACTTTGAATCTTTTAATGATTCTTATCTTATATTCCTTCACATATCACATTCATCTAATAGTCTTTAGGTTATGACAGTTCTTGCGTTGTAGTAGATAGCTTAAAACTTCTTTTTAAACATTTTCGCTTTATGATCTTGGGTTATGAAAAGACTGAAGAAAGAGTAGCCTTGAAGGTTTGAACACTCACTTTAGGCGCGCATGTTGTTACTCTCTCTCCTCGAATGTTTATTATTTCCCTCCTCATTTTCTTTATCCTCTCTCTTTCTTTTCATAGCATCATCCTTGATCGTGCTTCATCATGTCTTTTTTGTGGGGATGGCTGAGGTAGTCACAAAGGCAGATTTTGCTCTAAAGTAAACACCTTCTCTAGCCTTGTATCTTGGTGGGGTCTCACATATGCTTAGAGTTTTCAAATCAATCTCAAACGAATTGACTAAGTCATCTAAATTAGGTAATTTTGTTACAAGTACAGGTAAGTCACCTCTTGTACCGCTAAAAGTGTTGTGAATCATGCAACGTGAATAGAAAATTACAAAAGAAAAATAATAACAAGAACGCACAAAATTCAAATAATTCGGTGATAGGCCTTCGCTCAAAGGACGCCAAGTCCCCTCATGTCCTTCTCTCTTGTACCCAGAATATGAATCACTATTTCCAACAAATCCCCGGACCCATCAATCCTTTTTAAAGAATGTATGACTACTAGTGCTTGTGTCATTTTAAGCCGGTGTGAACATCCAGGATTTCAAAAAGGATCGGAATCGAATCAGGAAAAAGGAAAAGCAATGTATGAACTGTTCAGTATTGTGGACTCAACCAAGGACTTCCACTAAGGGAGTGATTTCAGGACGACGCTTTAGCTTTTTGTCCCACGTCGGAGAAGGGAGGCTTCGATCTGAGATGGATGAATATCGTCTGCTCCCAAATTATGGATTGATCCCTGCACTGTGATGTTGTGATTGGTGATTTTATTTATTTTTAACAAATCCAAATTATGTTACTGGCAATTTTTATGCAAACGACATGCTCTTATCTGAGATTTGTCATGACACTTGGAGTTCAACCGTTTATGTCCACGTCGGATATTTAACTTATGTTTGACACGTCATTGGTGAGATAGGAAATACAGATAAAGTGTACTCCCTTATTGGCACACCAATATAACTCATTAGGGTTTATTTGAGTTACAGCTTCCCACCGGCTTCTCATTTGCCGTACAGAAGTTAGGGGCAGGTTACCCGACAAGTCTGTGACCAAAGGCGTGGGGGGCCATGCCGTGGCCGTGAAAGAACCGTCTCTAACCGGTTATCACGGGGCTTTGCCTCTTTGACTTATTGTACGTGGCCAGATTCTGCTCTTTTTTATGTTTTAGTCTTAGATAGCTATGGCAAATGCTGCGAAAACGACGAACGAAAATTTACTCTTTTCGGCGGAGGCCGTTGATTGCGGTTGGAGAGTATAGTGCTTTTGTGGGACCCAGTTTTCCGTTTTTTTTCTTTTTTGACCGCACTTCGCTCTCTCGAATTTTTATATCTTTTGCCATTTTCAACTAATACTTTTTTTTTCCTTTATCATTCCAAGTTGAAAGAATTGAGTTCCCGGAAATAACCCTCTCTTTTGCTGGATCTATCGCCATTGAATTAACCGTCGGTGACACCCATCCTCCCGATCTCGTGGTGGCGCACCGAAAGCTCATTAGAGAGAGAGAGAGAGAGCAAAGGGGATTAAGGGTGACCTTTTTCGGGTGTACATGTCGGTGGTTATGAGGAGATATGAGTCTTTGGTGGATAGTTTTTATTGGACAAAAGAGTCTTTTAAGATTTTTAAAGAAGTTTTTGGGCAAATGAGAGTGAAAAAATTTTATAGGGCTCTTTGGGTGGTTTTGTTTGCTAATAAATATATTTCTATTAGTGATAAGTGATTGAAGTTGGAAAGTGGATTAGGATGGTGATTTTATTTGGGTTTTTTATATGTTATGAAGGGTATTTACGGGGAGAAAAAGCGAGGGCTAGAATCCCTGAAAAATATTTCCAGGATTGACTTTATTAATAATGTATATATATATATATATATATATATATAGACACTCTTCAATAAAATAAATGTATTGGGTGTGTATATAATAGTTATTTGCTAGTCGAAATGGGAAAATAAGGAATATCGGTAATAAATGCACAAAAAAAAAAAAAACAAACAAACAAACAAAGAGAGAAGGCCTTATGCAATGAAGGAAAATTTTGCTAATAATTGAAGACTTTATTTAGCTAGCTGGAAACTTCCCATCTGCAGCTATAAAATGAAGACGCAACACGTCGGTGGAAAAATGTGGTATGCCCCCCGGCCCTTCTTGTCAGTGGCGGAACCAGGTATTGGTTAGGGGGGGCAATTGCCCCCCCTAACTTTTATTTTTTTATTAAAAAGGTATATAGTTTATATATTTTTTAATTAAAATTTATGTTTTGCTCCCCCTAAAATTTCTGATTTGCCCCCCTAACCCATTGAAAATTTTTCTATTTCATGAGAATCCTTTCTAAAATTTCTGGTTTGCCCCCCCAACCCATTGAAAATTTTTATATTTCATGAGAATACCTTCTAAAATTTTTGGTTTGCCCACTCCCAATTCATTAAAATTTTTATATTTTATGAGAAGTGTTAATTGAAAATTTTTTTTGCGCCCCCCCCCCCCCCCCCCCCCAGTTTTAGAGTCTTGGTTCCGCCACTGCTTCTTGTTATGAACATGTTCTACTATTATTGGTGTACTGGGAGTGCAATGGCCTCAAATAGTACAAGCAAATCACGACGTTTATATTAGTCACAAAGCATTTTAAGCAATTTCAGCATGTTTTCTATTAATAACAAAAAATGCATTGAAGGTTAACTTCGTAATTCGTTATACGAAGGCAAAGGGAGTCAACAAGTTGTGGCGCGCGGAGCACTTGTTTGGATTGGTGACTGGAACAAAGTCACGTTTTTCATTGTTTTCGTTTACTTTTGGGAGTTTAAACGGTGAAAGCGGAGACAATGCCGGGGGCTGGCTCCTGGTTGTCCCTCCTCTTCGCAAAGCAAAAGCGCTTCTCGTTACCTTTTAAGCTTATATATTATTTTTAGTTTATGTTCATGTCGTCGATCGGAGCATCTGAGCGGCGTGAATGCCGGATCATTTGGACGGTCATGATATGGCAACTTATGCCACCTGCACGGCACGTGTCTCTAAATAGTTCTCTTCGTCTTTCTTTGAAATTTCGTTCCGTAACTTTTGTTTTCTTTTTTTAACTAGAAGGTGCACGTGCAATACTACATGTATATAAATAAATTGCTTTGTGTGTTATTGAAAGAGAAAAGTTAGACAACTGGTCGGAGAAGAAGAACGCTTTGAACTTCAAATGTATCAAAGAGAAATTGATTGCTATATCCTTGTGTGAATGAACTTTATTAACGAGTAATAAGGTTATTATAGGTCAAAAGGATATGGGTTTTGGCACACTTTTCAAGGGACCTGTTCTTGTTATATATAATATAAATATAGATTAACTAAAACGCGGTACATAATTATGAAATAGCCGTAACAATAATGCTGTCCCTGTCCCTATGTCCTTACAAATCTCATTTTTATAGATGGAATGAAAATTTTAGGACATTTCAAAGTTATTGTAAGGCAAAAAGGAACCTTTAACTAAATTTTTTTTAAGAAAATAAAGGATAAGAGAACTTTAAATAAGGTTTCTGAGATGCAATGAATAATATATAGAGGTGCACACGGTTCAGTCAAGAACCGATAACTGATTGGCTTGGTTTCAAAACCTACGGTTTGGTTTCAGTTTTAAAATTTGTTAACCAAATTAACTTTGGCTTGTTTTGGATTGATGTTTTGATTAAACCGAACAAAATCAAACCATACATAGCTTAAAAATATTATTTTTTACATTGAACGAAATTGAAGATGTATATGCATATATATATTTGGCTTAGAGCGATTGATTCTTTTTTTAGTTTGATTCGGTTTTGGGTCATTAGTCACAAATCTCGGTTTGTATAAGAGAAACTAGAACGGGTGCATGTGCAGTACTGCACTTGTGTAGGAAGGGATGGAGGGAGACAACGTTGGAAAATACAATTACAAAAATGATTGTCAGTTTTTGAAAAAATTGAGACATATTTGAGTGTTCTATCTTTCTATTAATAAATCTTTTTAATACTATGTAAAGGCTGTTTTGGAAAGCTACTTACTTTGTTCGGCATGATTCCCAAGAGCGCTCTTCTCATTATATATAGTATAGATATAGATTGAATTTTTTTTTTTAAGTGATGAAGTAACCTAAACTCATGGAGAGCCTTTGTAACAGAAAATAAATACACCTATCACAACAGTGGCGTGTACAGCTTAAACACCACACCCAAATCGGCGGTCTCATCCAGCTGCCTACTGTCCTTGATGCGGAGGGCATATATGGTATTTTAAAATTAGTCCAGGGCCATTTATGACAATCGTCGTGGAGACACCAGGAGACAATTCTCCGAACTTTTGACCCCTCTTCCTCCAAGCGATCCTTTCCTTTCCCGTTTAGGGAATTTTCTACTCCAAAACATCGCCGTACTTGACCCTTTTTGTACTCGCGCCAGTGACAAACGTGTCGAGAGATCTTTAAACCAAAAGTGCCGTAACTTGCAGAAATCAAATCATGGAGAGACACATCAGGCGAGTAGGCGAGTGTGGTAGGCGCGTGAGATGTCGCCATGTTCCAACAGAAAGAAAAAAGAGTGAGAAAGGATGGACGAAGATTGAATTGTGAGTTGCAGTAAATTCGCAGTTGGAATTTAATTAAAAATCCCACCGACCATTTTCAGTAAAAAGCTGAAAGCCCCACATGGCTGGGCTCCGTGCACTCTGCTTCTCAACCGTTTTCAGTTTCTCAAAACGAAAAGAAATTGAGAGTAGATTAAAAATTTAAAATACACCATGTGAGGTTAATTTTGAGTAGAGAAACATTTATTAATCTCCGCCAGGTTTCTGAGCACTTGGGACCTTCCTTTCCTCTTCCATATATAGAGGCTTGAGCTCCTCGCATTTCCCAACCCCTCTTCTTCTTTTTGGGTCTTTGGGTCTCCTCCTCTGTTTCCCTCTCTGTTCTTTGGTGAGTTTATCAGAAGTTTTAGCTGATAAACGGACCAACATTGCCATTCGTTCTCAGTTAATCGACTCTTTTTGAAGAGCATTAATGTGTTTGTCTTTCTGGTTTTAGAGACCCTGTTCTCCATTTCGTGGTTCTATACGGTTTCTGTTGCACAACGGATCTTTTGTTCTATACTCTTTGTTACTTTACTGGGCAGATCAGGAGGTTTCTGCAGTAACCTTCTCTGCTTTTCTTGTTTGAAACCCTTGTATTTGTCTATATGGAGAAGCTTCTGAGACCCATTGCCATGGCTCCCCTGTTTTTGCATCTCCTGCTGCTTTGGCTTCCTTTTGCTTTTGCTGGCCATGATTATGGTCAAGCACTGAACAAGGGCATTCTCTTCTTTGAAGCTCAGAGATCTGGTTACCTTCCCAGAAACCAGAGAGTTAACTGGAGATCTGACTCTGGTCTGCATGATGGCAAAACTAGTGGGGTAAGCTCTTGTCCTTCTACATTCTGTGAATTTGTTTCTTCTTTCACTTGCCATTTTGCTTAAACTTTTTTTTTACTAGACATCGCAGTGCAAACGAGTGTAGAATTACTGATTCCCCAATTTTTGCTCTACCATTCTCTTCCGAGTTAATGCCAAATACGAATCCAGTTGTTCGTCGGCAAAATTTTGATTTCCCTGAAGTTTTCTGATTTATCCCCTCATTGCCATAAATTATACTTGATTTTAAAGAAAAATATATTAGTCAAAGAGCCTGAAATTTATCGTAGTTGCCAAGGTTATTTGGAAAATTAAGGTCTAAATACAATGATATATCTAATATATTTGCTACTGAATTTCCTTTTTTCTTATTTTTTTTGGCATTAATATAGTTGGATGAGATCTAATCAAACTCACTGATAATACTCTTCCTATCGCTTTGCATTTGAATGTTTGGATATCAGGTGGATCTAGTGGGAGGTTACTATGATGCAGGGGACAATGTGAAGTTTGGGCTGCCTATGGCTTTCACCATTACCATGATGTCATGGAGTATAGTTGAATACGGGAAGCAAATGGCTGCAAGTGGAGAGCTTGGTCATGCCATGGAAGCTGTTAAGTGGGGCACTGACTACCTTATTAAAGCCCACCCAGAACCCAATGTCTTCTATGGAGAGGTAAATCTCTTCCATTTTTTAATATATTTAGTTTCCTTGGCATAGATAGGCTTTTGGTGGATCTGTTTTATTTACATAATAATTTCTTTTGTTGTATTGCTTGTGACATTCATGAGAGAATAAAGAAAAAAAAAGTATAAATGAATTGACTAGTTAGCTGTTCTGTTTGGCTCACTGTTCTTGTCCTTCGAATTTTCACATTTTCTTAACTGAAAACATATACCCTTTAGTATTGTTTATTGGTAGCCTTTGTCATTTTCTCTAATTCAGTTGAACGAAATGAATTTTCATGTTTGATGTATGTGTTAATTAGGTTGGTGACGGTAACACTGACCATTACTGCTGGCAAAGACCGGAGGACATGACGACTGACCGTCGCGCTTACAGGATTGATCCCAGCAACCCCGGATCAGACCTTGCCGGAGAATCCGCCGCCGCAATGGCCGCCGCTTCTGTCGTCTTCCGCCAATCTAATCCAGCTTATGCTAATGAGCTACTTAGGCATGCCGAGCAGGTCCGGCTCCAAATCAAAGCTTAATAATATTTTCTGATGCATAATGGTGCTCTGTGTTCTGTGTCCGCGCAAGTTAGTACAGTCTAAGTTGCGCTTTTTTCCTAGTTCCAGCAGTCCGGACTGCGCCTGCATCCTTTGAAACTGCAAGAAATTGTAGGATTTAGGGCACAGAGGAAAAAAAAAAAAGGGTTTCTGTGGACCCAGTTTCTTGTCGTGTAACTCCACAGCGCAAGTTAGTGATATTAATGCTCTGACGCCGATTTGGTGTACGTTTAGATCTGTGCGGATCCCATTACCGAAAAAAAAAGTAGATATGTGCGGATCCGAACCGTCAAGGTCGTGATCCGGCAAAAGCGCAAGTGTTAATTCTAAACCACGTGATGCTTGTCGGTGCGGTGGTGGCATCGCAGGGCCGCTCACGAAATTCTTTCCTTGATTTCAAGTTTACGATTTTAACCCTTTTATTCAGATGGCTAAAACGCCCCTGACATGCATCGTATTTACCACTTGAAGCCCTTTTTGATACTCAGGGTCTCTAGCCAGTAGCCACCATTCAACTTCACAATCCGTTGCTGTTTTAACTGAGATTTTCGTTCAAACAATGCAAATGTTTCGTGTCGCTGACTTTGGCTTTTAAATTTGCAGCTATTTGATTTTGCGGACAAGTACAGGGGCAAATACGACAGCAGCATTACAGTGGCTCAGAAATACTACAGATCTTACAGTGGTTACGCTGTAAGTGTTGATTCTGTCTTCTTGAGAGCTAATGTGTTTAGATGTGGATATATGAATTTTGTTGTTGATAAGTAGTTGGTTTTGATCTTATAGGACGAGTTGCTTTGGGCTGCTGCTTGGCTGTATCAGGCAACCAACAACCAGTACTACTTGAGCTACCTTGTAAACAATGGTAATTCCTTGGGTGGGACTGGCTGGGCGATGACTGAGTTCGGGTGGGATGTGAAATATGCTGGAGCCCAAGTTCTAGCTGCCAAGGTAATATCCCTACTGATCCTCAGATGCTAGAAATTGCAATTAAATTGGTTGTTGGTCAAATAGGACTCTCTGTTCTATTGTATGTCTACTCTGATAATATGTTGGTTCAATGGGGAATTATGGTTACTGCTTGGACCATGTGTTATAATTTGGATTGATGACACAATCAAGAGGTTGTCGATCGAATTTAAGCAATACCCATTAAGAATAAATATCATGCTTGATCTGGTAATCAATAATTGGTAGACTGACATGATTTGCCTGCTCTCTTTTCTCTACAGTTCCTCATGCAAGGGAAGGGAGGTCACTACTCACCTGTACTTGAGAAATACCAGCAAAAGGCAGATTATTTCATGTGTTCATGCCTTGGAAAGGGTACTCAAAACGTTCGAAGGACCCCTGGAGGTCTCCTCTTCAGGCAGAGATGGAACAATATGCAGTTCGTGACAAGTGCCTCTTTCCTTCTAACTGTCTACTCTGATTACGTTGCTTCTGCCAGGAAAAGCGTAAGCTGTCCTGCCGGCAATGTCATGCCGTCGGAGCTCCTGTCATTTGCGAAGTCTCAGGTAATCACTTGTCTCTATGCAATATAAATTGGCCGTATTTTTATGATTTTCAATGTGAATATTCTAATGAGTTAAAATCTCAGGTGGATTACATTCTTGGAGACAACCCAAGAGCTACAAGTTACATGGTTGGGTATGGAAACAACTACCCACGACAAGTCCACCATCGAGCTTCCTCTATTGTTTCCTTCAAGGTTAACCCTTCATTTATCAGTTGCCGAGGAGGTTATGCTACTTGGTTTAGCAGGAAGGCAAGCGACCCTAATCTCCTAACTGGTGCCATCGTTGGAGGACCTGATGGTTATGACAACTTCGCTGATGAAAGAGACAATTATGAGCAAACAGAGCCTGCCACATACAACAATGCTCCTCTTCTTGGTGTCTTGGCTCGACTCAATGGCGGTCACAGTGGGTATAATCAACTCCTTCCAGGTATTCATCCTTTCTCTTTTGTTCTCTCCTTCCTAGCCAAAATTTGATTTAGCCGTTTAAAAGTAATTGTCTTGATTCTGCTTTGCAGTGATGCATCCGGCGCCTAAACCCATTGTGAGTCAACCCAAGCCAACCCCAGTTCCACAACTTAAACCTTCTCCAGCTCCTGGTAATTCCTTTACTTGTGACACTATATTTTAGTTTTCTTAGAGAGTCAAGGTTGCTGTTGGAAAGACAGAGATAGCAATGGCCTAACAACAGCTTTGGACAAAAAGATTGGCCCAGTAGATTGATTACAAATTGTGGTTATATATTGGATTCATGGGGGTTCCAATTGTATGGAAATCTATTGGCTGATACACCGCAACGAATGGTTTCCCTTGTTTGTGAACCAAAATACTTTTGATATAGGAAGATAATAACAGATGATCTACAAAAGCATTCCTAACATATGATTTAGGAAGAAAGTTTAATTTCTGGAGTCCATATACTCATTTCCCCACTGAATCTTTTCTTACAGTTAAATCCAATGCTCCCATCACTGTTGAGCAAAAGGCAACATCCTCATGGAGCTACAAGGGGAGAACTTACTACAGGTATTCTACAGTGGTGACTAACAAATCAGCTAAAACTATGAAAGACCTCAAGCTGTCAATATCCAAGCTTTACGGGCCTTTGTGGGGCCTCAAAAGTTATGGTGGGGCTTACGGATTTCCAGAATGGCAGAATTCGTTAGCTTCTGGTACGAGTCTTGAGTTTGTTTACATTCACTCGGCTTCTCCGGCAGAGATCTCGGTCTCAGGTTATACACTGGCTTAGGACAAAAAATCAGGGAAGACAGGTTTTAATGTTTTCTATGGGGACTTGACGTAAGAATTGTGCAGATAAACAAAGTGGAGTCCCGAAAGGTCCTTTGCCCCCGCTTTTTACCTTTTCTTTTTTGTTCATTGTGTTTCTGATTGGAGTTTTAGATGAAGGTAGGGTAAAATAAGAGTGAAGGCTAGGCGGGGAAAGGAGTGAAGAGACAAAAGAAAAGGAGTGCTCATCCTCTTTCTCCTGCACTTCATTAGTTATATAGATAGATAGATTTGAGTGACATTCAAGAGTGTTGTGTGAGATGAACAAAGAGAAAGTTGAGGGTCTGAAAGTTAGCCTCAACAGATTTCAAGTAATCTTTGTTTATTTGTACTTAAAACAGCTTTGTTGGTTTTTCTGTACTGATGCTGTATCCTCTGCAAATCAAAACAGTTTGTCAAATGGCAGTAATATCTTGGTTTCTCCTTTTAAATTTTTTTTTAGTGAGGTGGAAGTCATTTATGTTCTGATTAAGCTCTCATTAACATGCAAAATTTTTACATCTTAGGAAAACCCGTTGCGATTTCTTTCACAACCCAAACGACAACCACTCAAGAGCATTTTTTGTTAACCATTAATAGAAAATTGCTAAACAGAACATGTCGACAGGTGTGTGTTTTATGATTTTGAGCTACAAGAAATTTAAGTATAGTTGATAGAAATGCTTACGATCCGTTTGAGGTTACAGTGGCTTCTGAGACGGCAATCCAGTAACACGCCGGCTCTGGTCGGGGGGGTTTTCTGAGGGCCAAGGGTAGCGGCCTAGAAGATGCAAAAGCACTACTGAAAAAAAACAGATTAAGACATTGCAGAACTACACATCTTAATTGGTCCAAGGGAACTGAAATAAAAACAGAAATTTCAGGATGAAATTCACTGAAAATGATTTTTACAGAATTTGATTGAAGGCTTGAGTTTTGATAGATTGAACGTGGAGAAAGCTTCATGTTGCTATTTCTTGTAGATTGCAGAAAGCATGAAGAATGATTTTAAGAGAGATACATAGCCTTTCATTCCCTTGAAAGAATGAATGTTTCCTTCTTGAAGGATGGAACCCATAAGGATATGGATTTCTGAACCCTAAGATTTCAGTGACTTCGTGCCGTGGACCACAATTCAATGAGCAACAAAGCCGCACTGAAAATAGTCACAGCTGTGTAAGCATCAGAGATTTCGAATTTTTCTTTTCAAATGTTTCATGCCTTCCTGCCTTCCAAATGACCCTTTCAAGAGCATAAATACCCTAAACAGAGTGTCACAGAGATACCAAATAGAACATCCTGAAGATACTAGGCTACTGCAAAGCAACAATTACGTATGCATTAGGAATACTTAATAACCCTCAAATATGAGCAAAGAGTCACGTCCATGGGGATTAATACGAGTAAATAAGATCATATTGAGTTTAAATTCCCCTGATTTGGGAGCAATTCCACCTATCAGAAAAGAATTGACTATCATTTGCTAACAAAGCAGCTACGAAAGGACACTTTGTACCGAGGATGCAGAATCACCATGACACCCGAGTTCCCTCTTCAAGAATGACGGCAAAGCAAAGGCTGCTGAATGGATCTGCCAATCAGACAACTACAAACGCTCAACACATATTTCTTCATTATTAAATCTAGGAAAATAGAGAAGAGATGTAGGGCAGCTTTACAATTTACTAATAGTGCAACTTCTGCTCTGTGTCCTTCCCTTAAAAGGTGTTAGATTGTGAGCTAACCATGGCTTTTAAATATTGGCTGGTACTCAGTTGTACCGGAAGCAACTCAGTACCAGCCTATAACACTACCATTAAATACCGGTATCCATGATAAATACAGGCCTGCACGGCGGCCGGCACCGAGGTTTTAAACCTTCGGGCTAACAGAGCACCATGCAAGTAGTAATACAAGAAAACGCCACCAAATAGTTCATAACAAAACAATTGAAAGCAGCGAGCCCAACACTCATAGATAGGATGATGCTGTTAGGTCTCATACTTGGTTCAAGCATTTAAGCAATGTAAAACTTAGGAGGGTAACAAAGTATCCCAAATTTCTTCATTTGTTTGTCAGCAAATTATCATAGATAGAAATTAGCACTAGCAGCCCTTTAGAAATTAGTGACTTGAGTCTCTTTTTCTCGTTGTCTTGCATAATTTTAAAATTTGGAAGCAAGGGCTTTTACAAACCTAAGAGTCAGCATTCAAGTTTTCTTTCTGCATTTTCGAACCTCCAAAAAGGTTAAAAAAAATCTAGTCAATTAAGTGCCAAAATTTTTTTAAGAAGTCAACGTAAAGGCAATTATCTAATCATCTCTAAGCAATCAGCCACAAGTCTACGGGGAAAAAAATCAAGGGTTACTACATATAAGTATACTTGAATCCATGGTCCACTTTTTGATGTTCTCAGACTAATCCAGTATTTGAAGGCATATATATACTCTCATATCACTTAATAGACTAGGACTGGAATTGTCGTTACTTACAATGGTTACAATTGTCAGGAAGTCTGCAGGATAAGGTGAGCAAAATCCAAAGTCAAGACAAAGGCTTGATATTTTAGACTGGCACAGGAGAGAGTGTCTAAGTGCAAGTCACCGATAAGACAAAGATGGTCAGAAACCAATTAAAGGCTCCAGTGGAACAATACTAATTATTGCAGATTTTGTGCTAAGAAAATCATGGATGCTGGTAGTATAGTGTCAACGGTAACAGATAACAACTGGCAGTTCAACCCAGAATTTTCTAGTGTCATCAGTCAAGAACGGTTATGAGGCTAGCACCCAGAGTGAATCCCTGTGAATTTATCAGATATTGGATCCCGGCTTCATTGTTAGCCAAAATGTAAGAAAGGTTTAGCTCTTACCTCTGAATTATAAAACCTTAGCTCCCTCTGATACTTGAGTGCCCCTTCCACCTTTTCAATAGGATTAACAGGGTTCAAGAAATCAACTTGTGGACCATCTTTTGAGCATATAACAAATCCAATCACGCCACTGAGTATCAAATAAAATAACCGTCAGATTATGCCAGCAAATCTATAAATATTAAGCTAGTTTTATTTTACACACACAACAAACAAGAATATTAACCTATTTTCATATAACTTTCTTTCAAAATTTTGCCTAAATTTCTTGCATCCTGATGACCACTACTTTTCTGATGATTGAAGAAATCTTTTATCACATAACATGGATTCCATTTTTTTTTTCTACCTATTTTCTCAAAAACATATCAACCAGAAAAGGCCATACATATACTAATATGATTTAATGCACAAGATCAAAACCTTTATCATGTGAAAAGGACAAAAACGTTTGAGATCACTGCTGACTTTGGATAAACATGTAATCTCACACTGCTGACTCCGGATAAACACTAATAAAATTTCATTCAATATCATAAAAATTAAAAAGGAACCGAGGCCAATGGATTGCGTTTTGCCCTTGGAAATCCCTTAGTTATTGTAAAATAATTTATTACAACACGTAAAAAGTTCAAACAGAAAAATAGCAAGGAAAGTTGGTGAATGGAAAAACTATTACCTTGGATATGTTGGAACACTTGCCCAAGCATAATGAACACATTTGAATGTTTCACGGCAAATAGATATCATATCTTTAATAAGGTGTGTATGGAGCCACATACTTTCTGCCATGTTACATAGAACACCACCAGGTCTTAATGCTCTTGCTGCTGTCTCAAAAAACGGCTTTTCCACAAGTTCTTGAGCAGGACCTGGACAAAGAAAAGATTCTCAGCAAGGTTTAAGCTTCTCAAATTCATGTAGCAATTAAAAATACTTTGGAAATCAAAAATCGCAATGGCATAAAAATTTAAGAAGCCTTCTAAAACTCCACGGTGTTATTTACAGTCATTACAGAGCATCACTATTCATTAATTGGTCATGGATAGTTCATTCCACTAGACATGTCTAACCACTCTACCTCATATCATCTCCATCATGCGAACAATCATACAATTTCTTGTCTTTCTTTCCTTCAGAAGTATTCTATTAACATCTTCTTTGGCATCCCCACCATTGTCTTCAATACATGTCAAGTACATGAATTTTACCCATAGAAATTTAGTAACTTGACCATTATTACAGCAAATGTAAAGGGAATAAAAATATCTTTTTGTCAGAATTTAGTTTTTCCTGAATAGTAGCTTTAGAAATGCAGTTCAAGTCCTTGTCTACATGAGTCGGTTCCAGCTTCCAGGTGCTGGTTGTGAGTATGTTTCTATGTATTAGATTTATCTACTATGACTGTAATCCAGAGATATATAGGATCCCAAATCCAATCCTGAAATTAAATAAACTAGCAGCTAACAAATTGGTGGCGCTACATCCACCTCTATCCACCCTCCAAAATTTCACGCAGAGCACCTCGAAGTTCAAACTACCGTTGTAATAACTATGGCAATAGAAGTACAAGGAAGAATCTAAGACACAAACATAAGAACATAAAGATGCCACCCCTTAAAAAATTTGAATCAAAAGGTATTAAAATTACAAGACATACCCACGGGGTCTGATGAATCCACAATAATGGCATCATACTTCCCTTCAGGTGTATACCGCAGAAATTTTGCAGCTGTCAAAAGCAAGGATAAAAGTAAAAAATATAAATGGATACTAGATGAGCAATAAGAACCAGCCAAGAATATAATGCTAGCTAAACAGGTGACATATTAAACTACTTAGTACAGAAAATAAATCAAATTAAGTAACAAATTCTTCAATATGCATCCACCTCTAGTTAGTCACGTTATACCCAAAATATCAATCATTTATCTGACAGAAAAAAAAAATTTACAGCCTCATCATACCATCACCAATATGAAGTTGGACACGTGGATCTTCAAATCCAACATATAACTCTGGAAAGAACATCTTACTTACCTACAAAAATGAAGTCTGTCAACTACGCTAATAGAAAATTATAACACAAAAATATAACAAATAGGTTAACATGCCATGCCACAAATCATGTATAACATCTTACATCTATCACCAACTTATCGATCTCGCAGATATCAATGTGTTCTACTGAACTATGTCGAGAAATTTCCCTAAGAACCCCGCCATCTCCACCCCCTACAACAAGAACCTGCATTCAGTGGGGGGAAAAATCAGATGTATTTTCTCAAATATAAAAATGAAGAAAATGAAAAATCAACACCCAAAATCACTAAGAAACTCTGCTGATAATTATCTAATAATAAAATTTCTATTTGTTAGCTTCTGAAGTCAATTCTTCATATAAATATGAGAGAGACAATGAGAACCCTACTAATTGCATCTCTTAACTAGAATCTATATGCACTTGATTCTACATTTTATTACTTTTGAAAAATATCACAATAAAAAATAGAGTTCTATATGTTTCATGCCATCAAATTAGTGTATGTTTTGAATATCATCAGCCAAATCCTTTTCTGGTCAAAATGTACATCAGTTACACTGGAGACAGAACAGAATGCAGAAAAATAACAGCAAATAAATTCAATGGAGGCTCCATTTACCTTTCCTTCTCAATTTTCAATTTCTTAGCCCCTGAAAACAAGGGTTTCTATTTTCCCTCTATGTGTTTGGTTGAGACACAGGTGAAGATTCCAAAATTTGCAGCAAAGCAGGGTCCAATAGCATCAGATTTTATCCATTTAATTGAAGCATTTTACAGGTTTAGATTCAAATGGTAAACCATTTCTTTGGAAAGAACTAATCCAACAGTCAACCATATATATATATAAGAGAAAAAAAAAACAATTACGAAGTATAATTTATGTTCAAAGTTTAAAAAAAAAAAACAAATTATGAAATGCTAGAACTTTCTATGTGATGATTCAATATTTCATTTAAGGAGGCAAAGAACTTCCATGGAAAATAATATAGATAACCAACATCAATGGAATGATATAACAATTATTTCAATCCTTATAAGTAAAGTTGCTTCGTATAACAATATTGTGGTATTTTTATGAGTCACAAATGAAATATTCATTATTTCAGTATCAGAAAAGTTTAAACTCTTATGAGTATAGTTGGTTGCCTTATTTTAGCATGCTTACATGCTTAAATGAACAGACAAAAGTGGCGGGGGAAGGAAGATCAAAATATGAAAAAAATTTAAAAGATCTGTGGCCTCTAGGTAACATGGAACAATAATTTATTTGTTAAATCCCAAAAATGAGGTTGCACAGGATCAAGCATGCAGAGGTGTTAGTTTATAAACCGGAATGCAACAGGTAGTCCTAAGTTCAAGTCCAGCTGACTAACAAATGACAAACTAAGACTCACATTCATGATATAAACTCTAAGATCATGAATAAAAAAATTGATGGAGGAGTGAAACATGTACAGATACATTATTTCTACTAATGCATTGCATTCTGTGCATGTGTACATGTGTGTGACCGGGAGAGAGAAGAAGGCAGAGAAATAAAGAAAGATACGTGACAGAGAACAAACTTGTAATCACAGAATTAACAGGGAAAATAGGATTAGAATTAAATATTGAAAGACTAAGTCTAGAGGATAATAGAAAATTGCAATAGTTATGCGATCCTAAATGGAAGGGATGCGAGCTTTCAAATATGAAACACTGGACAAAAATTGTGGTTGGATCAGTTATATAAGAACAGAAGAATTAAGTATAATCTCAAAAGAAGGAGAAAAGATATTACAGGTTACAAATGCAGATAAAGCGGACATAGGCTTACAAGTCTCGTCACTTGATCAGGTGAATACTCTTCACTCGGTGTCTTGACTCTTGATCCAAAAGAACCAGGCAACTTTAGTTCTGTTATTTAAACCTTTCATGTACGCTCCTCTCATATCTTTTCTCTATCTTGGTCAACATCTTTAGACTTTAGACATGAAATATAACTCTTCCTCGTTTTTATCACAATCTTTTATATAATTCTCTGATATATTTAATAAAGAAACTTATAAAAATCCCAATTTGCTTTAAACATTGACAAAAAAATTCTCAGGAAGCATTCACGGTAGAACTTGCTAAAAAATTCAACAAAGTTGAATAGAATAGAAAATTTTAGACGAGGATTATATCGGGAAACAAGAAAAAACAATGACAAACAGCATACAGAAAATATTAATTACTTGAAACAGAAATTTATGATGCTCAAAATTAGTAAAATTACATTTTTGGGTGAAGGAATTGAACATAGAGGAAGATGGGCTATCATCTCCTGATAGGCACATTCATCTTTCTCAGTCAACTGTACGATTCCATCTAGCACCAGGACTTTTCCATAAGCCGAAGACTGCAGGCAAACAAAAATTTCATGACCAGGGAGAAGAACGACAACAGAATGCAAAGTCAGCAATGTGTAGATGGTCTAATTTCTAAAATCTATAATGACAAACCTCAAATACCAAGATTTCTTGGTACTCTGACTTTCCCTTGTACAATATCTTTTCCACTTTTAATGAATGTGCTTGACCTATAGATTACAAGCCCCCAAAAAATAAAATGAAGCCAATAAATACACCATCTGAGAGAAATAAGTGCTCCTGATTTATTAAAAATTAAAACAATATCACTGATCTTTGCTGAGCAGAGCAGCCCTCAAAAAGCTTATCAAATAGTTGACTTCACCATCTTTAGCATTCCCATATATAAAAAGCTCAAGTGAACATCACTCATTACTATGTTTCAGAATGTCACTGTAACCTAATTTAGAAAAGCAGACATTTCTAAGATGAATACATTGAGTTTTTTAAACTGTTGAAAGAAAGCTCTGGGTTTTTGTTCTCCCTTTTGGTGGGCCAACAAAAAGGCAAATACCAAGTAGGAATGCTAAATAGGAAATATACAGAACCATATTCCAGACCACATGTAAAATGAAATAATAATAATGCATACCGGGCCACATGGGGTTGTTGTAATAAAGCAAATTCCCATCTCCTCCTGTAAGAGTCCCAAAAAGTACAAAAGGAAAGCATAAAAGTAACCATAAGAAAACCCCAACAAAAACACCCTAAAGCTACAATAGAAACCTGAAAACTTGTTAACAACTTGAAAAAGAGTAATACAAGATAGGAAAAATAGAGACGCAAATCACTAAATACTGACTGGAGCTTGACTTAAGTTCTGAAAACCACCCAGAAACCACTGTTGAGTGGTGTTTCGCTTCAAGCTCAGGCATGGAAGCTTGTGCTTTCAGGCAACATAAAGGAATAGACCCTGCTAAGGATTTATCTTCACTCTCCTTCCCATCCGTAATCTTCTGGCATTCCAAACCTCTTCCTGCGCCTCCCTCCATAGATTATTTTTTTCTTCTCAGTCTCCAGCCTCTAAACAATATGAATATGTATTTATAAGAGCTCTTATCAACAACCAAAAATAACAATAGACAAATCAATCAAATAAAAAAACTAGATTTCTCGGTTGCCAACGAGCTCCAAAAATTATGTCTGTAAATAATACATATTTGTAGGAGATGTCCTCAAAGTGCCCTTGCAAAAAGGAAAAACTAAAAAAAATAAAAATAAAACAAGTATAATTCCTTAATCTAAAATTCTCCGTTGCCATAAAAGGCCCAATAAAAAAACACAATCAAACTTCTCGGTTTCAGGGCCAGGGTAAGGTTATAGGTGGAAGTACAGTTAGTTTTCATGGGTTTATCTGTTCTATTGCTTGCCTTTATGATCTTAATGAATTCCCATTATTGATGAAAAAAGAAAAAAAAAACTACCGAGCTACTATAACAGCCGGCTACAGAATCCTACTAAGACATAGAACTTTCAAATTCAAAACCATTATGAGTTTTCAAGATTCTGACACGAAGGGGGTGATTGTAAGTTGTAACTCAAGGTTTAACAGGAGGAAAAAGAAACTAAAAAGGAAAGAAAATAAAAATAGAAAAAGAAAACAAGTACGGACATTCCAAAATAGTGCTGTTTCTTGTCGTAATACTTCACAAGATGAGCGCAAAAAGGAAGGAGCCATATCAATTTCGTCTAAAGTAGATGTTTCCTATCTCGTAATAACACGAATGAGAAATAGTAATAAAAAGAAGGAAAACAAAATCCACATCCACAGCAGCTATCCCCTCTAGAGGAAGAAGTTATAGCTTGCAAATCTAAAATACAGCGGAGAAGAAGGTAACCTAAAACCTAAATAAAGTCATTTCTAATACCTTACTACAAACATTTCGCAAGAACCTCTCCTCTCCGACAACCATAAATTGGCCAGGAAAAAAAAACAGAGCATCGTTGAAGCATAAAAAAACCAAGAAATTTGCATTTTCTTTGTAAAAGGAATTAACATAGATAAGCAAATAGCGAGAAGACATTCGAAAACTGCAGTTGCGAGTAGCACACGCAAGCACATAAATTCTAAAAAAAGTAGGAAAAAGGAAAGAAGAAAACTAATTAGGGTTATAAGTAACCAAAATGAAAGCCTGAAGATGATAAATTCTCTTTTCTCCTTTGCAGGACTTCTGAAGAATCAGATTATGATTGAAGGCTAGTGCTACTGACACAGTTTCCAAAGAAAAATAACAGAAAAGGAGGGGAGGAACTGTCTTGCCTGGTTCTAATGGAGGAAAATTTTGGGAGAACGTTGCGCCAAAATGCGAAATCTACCAGCCAACGCTTCTTTTCGTTGTCCTCCTCCGGCAACTCTCTCTCTACGCTTCGCTCAATCACTCTCTCCACACTTCAAGCCTCTCTCTCTCTTTCCTTTTCTCGTTTCGACGGCAAACGGTGCAGTGTGTGAGGATCCACATAACATTTATATAGTCTCCCTGTTTTCCATTTGGATATTGACCGTTTTTCTTTTGTTTGATTGACACGTGGCAGCTAAAAGTAGATCAGACTCGGTTCTACGGAACTTGATTGAAGTGTGAGTGTTGGATTGATTTGATACGGAGGGGATCACTTCTCATCACCATTAAAAACAAAAACCAAAAAAAAACAAAAGTGCTTTGCTATCAAAAGTGAAAGCATTTCTCCTGGAGTTAATATCCGGTGGTTCCGTGAGACCACCGGCTGGATGAAATTTGAATGTGTCGGCCCCTTCCTGATACGAGCATCCATCCGTGTGTTTCACATGGGCACCACCGAGTGCTTCAGGTAAAACACCCTCACCAAAAGTTTGTATTATAATAAATAAATAAAAGGAAAATTTATCAAAAAGTCACATTTGGCTTGTATGTATTGTAAAAACAGTCATAAAAAACTTTATTTCAAAAAAAGGATCACCTTTTAGAAATAATTAAATTACATGATCATGTTAAAAAAAATTTAAATTATAAGATCACTATACTTTGGATGCAATCCAACGTGGGTGTCAATTGGTTCGGTGTAAATCGAAATCCAATTAAACCAAACCCGATCGTTTTTCAATTTGGTTTGGCTTTACTCTTAGTTTGGTTCAGTTTCAGTTTGAAAGAGTACAAACCAAATTAATTTGGTTCAGTTTACAGTTTAGGTGGTGGAGAAACCGAACCAAACTGAAAACTGAATTATATTATTATACATATGTAATTTTATATTACATGTAATATATATACAAAATTTCAAGACCTCTTACTATTATTTTTCTTTGTTAACACAAGCTTATAGAAATACCATTTTTATTTTATAGTAAACAATAATGTTTACATTTGTATTCTAGTAAACAATGTAGTTTAAACTTTAAAGATATTGTAATTTCGGTTTACGGTTTAATCGCTTTATTTCAGTTTGGTTCGGTTTTCGGTTTTGATCAACATAATTCGGTATGGTTTAGATTTGGCATAAAATGCCAAATCAAACTGACCTAATTACACCCCTACGAACCACATTGTATGTGGGATATAAGCTTCTTAGGTGAGATACAAGCCTTTTTAATTTTGTACTAAAAATAGTTTTCGATTAGGTCTTGGGTTGACCTCAACCTGAACCAAGTTGCACCCCTACATTTAAATGGTAAGTCATTTTCTGGAAAATAGCTATATTTTAGGAAAATCGTTTTATATCATTCTTATATTTTATATAGAAACAAACACGTCAAAAACCTTATGTTACCCTAAAAACATTTTCCACATTAGATTTTACATTAAAACAAACGAAGTCTTAAAGTAAAACTATTTTCTATTTTTCTTAAAAGTGACCCTACAGCTTAATTATGTTTGGAAGCGACCTTTTTCTGCAAAATAAGATTTTTGATGGACTGTTTCTATAAATACAATCCAAAAAATGTAACTATTTCATACTTTTCCCCTAAAAAAATTCGAAAATGTATGTTACGTCTCTAGAAGCATGAATGACATGGTGCTAAAAAAGTCAAACATAAAACTGATGATCTGTAAACCTAAGACCCTTACTCTACAATCAACCTTAAAAAAAATTTATACCTTAACCACTCAAACAAGAGTTTTCATTCTTTGCGATGTAAGCTTGTGACGTCTCCGGCGGCGTTAATCACGCATGAATGTAAAGGAGAAATGCATTCTTTTTATAGTTGACATTTAAGCACCTATAAATAAATGGAGAGTTTTATGTCACCAAAGAAACTAGGTTTATTGGTTACTTGTATGGCTCGTAGCGCCATTTTTAATTTGGGTAGATATTGCCAACCTAGTACATGGTGGGTCTACAAACATCCCCACTCTACACGGTTTGAAACCATTTAGTACTTTTCATGTTTTTGGGTTAGGAATCCTCCCAGTTTTCTATATTTTCCAAAAAAAAAAAAAAAACCTCCCAGTTTTCTTACCATTTTTTTGGACAGTTGCTATATTGGAGGAACCATTGTAAGGAATGTCGTTATAAGTTAAATGTTAAATGTGTTCATACCAGAAAAAAAAAAAAAGGAAATTGTTTATCATCTTTTATTGCAACTATCAGTACAATTTGATTTAGATGTTGACATATAGAACATCTAATGATTGTAGAGTTTTACTTTTGAAAATGTAAAAAGAAATTTTTGTTGAAAAAAACCCAACCATGAGATGTCTCATTTAGACCAAAAAAAAAGAAGAAGAAGAAGACCATACATGCCTCCTTTGGAGAACTTGTGCCTTGACATACAATGACAAATTGCGCAGCTAGCTAGCAAGATCTCAACTCAAGGCAAGTTATCAAGCATACTCACTTTGATTTGTCGAGGGTAGGTTTTGAACTTAGACCTTATAAATATCATAAGGTGTTATAAATACCGAAGAGAAAAACTCTTCTCGTTGCATGTTTCCGTCGAAAGCATTTCCTCCATAACCAAATTCCCATGGTTCCGTGAAACCTCCGCTGGGATTGAGTTTGGATGTATGGGACCCCCTTTTGACTTAGGCATCCATATGTGCGTTTCACATGGTGCCACTCAATGGTGTCAGCATGAAACGCTCTCGTTTTCGTCATGCTACTTTTTCGGCATCCCAAGTGCGTGGCAATAGCCTTTAATAACTAAAATTATAAGAAAAAATAAATGCGGCATGCATAATCATTTTGAATTTAAAGAATCCCAAAAAATGAAAATAAAAATAAAAGAAAGACCAAAGAGTAGACAGAAAAGAAAAGATAAAAAAGAAAGAAGAAAAAAGAAAAAGTAAAGCAATCAAAAGCACACATAAGATGTGATGTGCTTCTCCCTTTGTGGTCCTCATAGCAATGATGCAATTACAATATATAAGTTGCTATAATTAAGATGTCACTTTTCTGAAGACTACCAAACTGAAAAAGGGAAAAATTTGGAGTCTGCTGTCCGAACATTTTTATTGATCAACTCAAAAGGAATCCTAAATTGCATCGGTGATTGGCACTTAGCATAAAATGCTTTCTTTATTAAAAGGCCGGCTTTTATAAGTTCTTTTCTTAAAGAAAAGTCTGTGCAATATATTATTTATCTATATGTATATGGTGATGATTCTAATCTATAAATTGGAAAAAACTTACCACACCTGTGCTCGATTATAATATGTTTATCTCAATAATATAGGAAATAAGATGCCATTTTTTGAAAAAGACAAAAAACTGTCCACCATTTTTAGATTTTTTTACATATAAACAACTGGCCAACCAAAACCATGGGCCCAAATCCATATATAATTATAATTATAGTTTTAATATATATGGATTAAACTATTATTATTTTGGGTAGTTAATTACAGTTTACACCCTTGAGGTTTCAAATAATCCTACTTTTCTCGAGGTTTTCCAAATACCAATTTATTATCTTGAAGTTTGTTGTGTATAACAATTTCAATGAGACAGGAAGCAAAAAAAAAAAAAAAAAACATATATTGACAACTTTATCCTTAATATATCACATATAAACCTATAAGAACCCATTTTGCAAGGAGACCTCATTTTGCAAGAATTCTTGTTCAATATATATGTTTTTGCAATAGGAATGACCAATGTCCAATCTTCTTGTGTCTGTATGGTTGGTGTAATGTCCATATCTATCCATGGCCATACCAGAGCCCTGAGAGGACATTGCAACCAAATGAAAGTCACCATCCACCTAACCCACATTGGAGGTTGTACCATGGATGCATGGTGGCACATTATCATATCTGCAAATTATACGTCTCGTACTTTAATAATGACTAGCTGGTGCATGTGTAGTACTGAATGTATAATTAAAAAGGTAGACAGAAAGGTAATGGCTTTGCAACTGATTATTAAGTCTAAAAAACATTGAGTCATATTAAGTTTTAAAAATTCTACCAAAAAAAATATTAAGTTTTAAAAACATTGAGGCAGATTTGACTATTATACCCTTTTATTAATGATGTGTAAGGGCTATTTTGGAAAATCAGCACACTTTGATTGGCCCAATTCCCAAGGGGGCGCCTCCCATCATATATAGTATCCATAGATTGGAAATTTGATTGTATTTTACCGAGGGTGTAAGTGAAATCTTATTATGGGAAAAATCTCTATTAGAAATGGAGCTGCTTTATTTATTTATTATTATTTTATTTTTGGTAGAAAAAAAAATGGGAAGGGAGCTACCAACGCAATCAAACCCCGCTAGCGTAACAATAGGGGCTTCCTCCCTATTGCGGAATGTTTGGATTGAGCCATAGCTACCAAATCAACACCGCCTTAATTAGGGGAATTGAACCTTTAATACAACACCACGAGGAGAGTGCACCGTTCATGCAGGCAAAGATAATTGCCCTAGTCCGTAGACTAACCCTCAAGCAAGGCAAGAGATTTGATCCTTACACCTTTGACCTCTAACAAACTACATGGGATTGTAATGTTGAGCCTTTAATTTCATATGCATAGTTATATTAACAGCTATTAATTTAAGCTTTAAAGTCTACCAATTGCTTAATATAAACAAATGGTAGCTTCTTGGGATATATTATTTTAACCAAGGTGTATGTCATGTATTTGTCCTCCCTATACGTGTTTGTAGTAGTTAAGATTACAAGGAAGTAACGAGGTTTAACGAATAAATAACTTAATAAACAAATTCTCAAAATTTAAATAACCTAATAAATCTCGTCAGATATCTTGCTCCTTGAATCAGTCTATGCATTGAGTTGATGCTCATACTCCAAAAACATAATTATTAAAGTGATCATACCCTACCTAATGAAAAAATAAATTAGCAAACTTTAATTTACAAAAGGATTTCTGAGCACAGCTGCCAAACTTCATTTGAAAAAGAAAAAAACAAGGGTTCAAATTCTTACATCTATGTACACCGGACCCGTTCATATAAATTTTGTAACGGTGTTCAAAGTCCAGCCCAGACTGTAAAACGCCCCTACAATCTAACCAATGTTGGGAAGCGTGGCCCAATAGCCCAATTCAGATCCACCACCTATAAATGGTCTCATGTCATACGGCTGGCTTAAACTTGCAGAAATAGAATAAACGTCGGTCACCAAGAAACCGACCCGCCGGCGATTAGTCATTCCCTGCATACACTTACATAATTCACTTCGTCTCAGTCTCTCAGAAAGCTAATTCCTTACAAGAAAGAAAAAGCAATATCGAGACAAGTCTCCTCACAAAAACGGGAAAAAGACAAGTAAATAAACAAAGAAGATTGCACCGACTACGATTTTTTCAGTTCGACAACAACAATACTGATGTTGTCTTTGCTCCCTCTAGCCATGGCCAGCCCGGCTAGCACGGCTGCTGCATCGGCGGCGCTGCCTCGGCTTTCGGACTCCGGGAAGGTCTTCTTTATCTGACCATTCAAACATTTTCTCACGACACTGCATGCACAATCGTTTGATACTACATCCCACAGACCATCGGTGGCAAGTATCAGGAATTCGTCGTCGTCCCTTCGACGACTCACTGTGACTTCTGGTTCTGCTATCACGAACGGTTTGAGATACTGATCCCCTTTTTGGATGTAAAAGATCAAAACAACCATCTGGTCAATATCTACTGTGATCATCTACGATTGTAAATGAATATTTTTTATTTAAAAAAATCATGAGACTCGCGCTTACCAATGGATCGTGAAGTAGCAAGCACTCCGAGGACGCGGTAGCCGTTCCAGTTTATGACCCTTCCACCGGCAGATTCAACTCTCTCCATTTCATCAGGTCTGTCAGGCTGCCAAAGGGGGAAGGTTCTTAATACAACAAACTCAATGACAACCAATAAGATGCATGCATGAGGTACTATTTTCATTAATAAATATATTATTACTTTGATATATTTCTAATGCAGCCGGTTCAACCCCAAACCCCTATTACCAACCCGACAGAGCCAGGTTCGGGTATGGTATTTGGTAAACCTTTATAGGAGTGAATTCGGGTTTACAAAAGAACCCGCCCGTCGCCATCCCCTACACCAGATGTGCAGAACAGACGGCCGCCTTCTCCAAGTGTTAGCTAGTTAACGACTGTACCTTTAATTGGATCATACCTTTAATTGGATCATAGCAAAGGTGAAACGAACGAAGACATGATACCTAAATTGCCCCAGTAACTTTGAAGGACACTTGGAAGCCTCAGAAGCACAATCATCATATACGTGACACGTTATGGAAAATCTGGTACCAGACTGCACTTGGCGCCAACTGATTCTAAGTGCAAAGTTTGGAATTCACCGCCCAAATATCGCTTTTAGATCACCTAAACAGGATAAAACTTCAAATGCCTCACCGACAGCTTGGCCCTACAAAACCCTAGCTCAAGCAAAAATATGCATCTATCTTATTTATTTTACCCAAATATGAGCATTGAACAAACCCCTAAAGTCCATGATTTAGAACATCAGATCCTTTCATTTACAGTAGAACTGCAATGGAAGTCTCTCTCTCTCTCTCTCTCTCTCTCTCTCTCTCTCCCAAACAAATAAATAGACTACAACTAAAGAAATATTAGAACTTCTTATAATCCTGCAATTCTACCAGTTCTGTTATCTTCCCACAAGATAGTATCACTCAGATCAAACTCGCCCCTAGGAAGTTCATATGTACTCAAGTCCTTAGTTTCAATCTTGTACGAAGCCTGTGCAAAATCTATACTTGTAATTAACAATCTATATCTAAGCATTTACACCATCAAACCCAATGTAATAATCATACGAATCGACACAAAAAGCCCTAATCAAACTTCAATTATAAAGGAAGCCATGAATGAAAACTTATGAAAATTAGGTTAATACACAAGCAGGGAGTACCAACTTACTACCTTATGATCACAAGACAATGGCACGGCGACGCCTTTACGCGACAATACAGCTCTGGAATCGCCACAGTTAGCGACGATGAGTTGCTCCGCCGCCACAAGCGCCACAACCGCCGTCGACCCGACCGTCTTCGTCGACGTTGACCCGCTTTCGACCTGAAATACACTATCCCTGACTTCATCGTCCATCTTAGAAAAACTGGCCGCCATCACCTCCTCCCAAACGAGTTTACTCCCGCTTCCGGTCAGTTCCAAACCCTTTCGAGCTTCAACCTCCTTAACCACCAGACGGTGTAAACGGTCACGGCATGCCTGCGCAACCTTTGACCCACCATGCCCGTCGTAAACCGCAAAGAAATCAAAGCACCCAAACTCACCCGACAGAAACCCCGGTAACACCATGACCGCATCTTCCATTTCCCTCCGCCGACCGATCAAAGATATTGACCCATAAGACACACCATTATAACAAGGCAACGCCTCTCCCCGTTCCGCATCGTTACACCCGTCGACTAGAATCCCCACAGACGAAGGATCACTCTCCGCCGAGTTTTCGGACGAAGGAGGTGGACGGGGTGGCTCAGACACTACCTTAACAGGCCCGTTTATGGTATTCAGATTCGATATCGGAATAGCATTCGAATCAGGAGACGGTGTCACCTTCTTACGATCTAATCTTCCATGCTTTATGCAGTTAGCATTATCCGATACACGATCGCTCTCCGTCACGATGGTTTCCATCGAACAAAGAGCCTTCAAGCGCCGGATTACCAGTCTCTTCTGGCGAGCGTTCCACGCTTTCTTTACACAAATCTCACTCACCTTCCCCGAACACGGCGACATCTTCACCTCTAACCATCTGAGTTCCAGAACACTCAGAAATCTCTTTTACGCAGACGAGGCGATAGATAAACAAGATTCAAAAACATTTTGGAGAGAAAGAGAAATGGAATCTCGACCGTCGTATATCAAGAGCCGTTGGATGGTCGACACCTGTCGTACCATGCAGCAGACTTTGCTGGTAACCGCATCACGACTTAGAGCCTCTGAGGCGATACGTGGACGGATCCGGAACGGTAAGGTACAAATGGAACGTGGATTACACTGTTCTTGATTTGCATTTGGCCGGCGACGTTGATGGGTGAACTTGTACGTGTGAAGTGAAGAAAAGATAACGTGGCGTTCCGAGTCGGCGAGTTGAAGCGACGTAGCGTGGGAGAAGAAGGATCTCTTTAACTAGCTTCTCTCCTCTGACAAAGCATGTTGACTCCTTCGCTTCTGCGGCGACCTCTAGCACACGTGTCGTCTGGATGCGTACGGGGCAGCGTATCTTTGTGATCTTCCCAGATTTTCCACGCTTTTAATATCCGGAAAAATTGGTTTTAAATGATCTTTTTTCAACATGATTTAGATTCAATGACACAATTATTGATTTAACATAATTAAGAATCACTATGCTGATAACTAGTAAACTCTGCAAGGATCTGACTAGCAGATCCTCATTCGTAAATCTAAAACAAAGCTTCAGTGTTGATGCATTCATTCTCATGGATTGCTGATCTTCATGGTGAATGAAGTGATTAGTGAGGCTGCTCTCTGTATTAGAATGTTATGTTACACAAAACTTACATCTTCAATCGGCTTGATTACATCATCACCAGCAGCATCAGCCTCATATGCCTAAGATGTGCAGTTTAAGCAGCACCATCGAGTCTTTCAGCGGTCCCAAGATCTCGCCGCCGGTGGTACTGGTGCTGGCTCCAATACCACGTAGAACACCGTTCTTACCAACAGCTCAAACCAGTAGAAGGGGTGAGCTTTATATATTTAATATATTCCTTAACATGTGATCAGTTGGGAATCAAACAGTGTTTGGCAGGTTGATCCCAACATTCTCAATCTCCTTTTGACCCATCAGGTTCTGCAATGCCATCCCATTTGCATGTCTTTGAGGCAAAAAGATCAGCAGAATGCAGCTTCCATACATAGATCAAAAGGAGGTAGAAGCTTACAGCAGTTTGATCCGCTCGA
This sequence comes from Buxus sempervirens, assembly GCA_947561395.2. Taxonomy (NCBI): domain Eukaryota; kingdom Viridiplantae; phylum Streptophyta; class Magnoliopsida; order Buxales; family Buxaceae; genus Buxus; species Buxus sempervirens. The sequence continues at coordinate 2,826,758 of OX387193.1, forward strand.
TTAACATTGTCACCAGTAATCGTTGCAGGAACACATACCATCCTTGATGTGATGAAAGCGATTCGAGTCTCTGATCACAATTTCTCGCCCTGTTACCACTGAGATGAATTTAATGGCAGTATGACAATCTCCACACACACGGAGGTTCTTAAATATCCGAATAGGTCTTGATCTGGATGTGCTTATAAGACCAAAAGCCACTGCTATCTTCTCACTGTGTTGAAACAGATACTGCTCCTTTTGCTCTTCCTCCACGTCATGAAGAACAAAATCCGTATCAGGGATGTAACCCATGTCTTTTATTTCACAAGCTAAGCGATCCAACTCTGCATATATCTCTTGTGCTTGGGGATGTAAAGTGTCCCCCACATGAAACTCATGAATCTTGTTTTCTATCTCTATCCAGCTACAACCTGCTTCTTTCATCAGTTTTCTCTCTTTCATGCTCTTCCTGATATTGACCACTTTATCCCACTGGCTCTTTGAAGCATACAAGTTTGAAAGTAAGACATATGCAGCAGGATCATAGGGATCTAGCTCTAAAATATGCTTAGCTGCAAGCTCGCCGAGCTTCATATTTTTGTGAACTCGGGAAGCTCCAAGCAATGTGCGCCACACCAGACTGTCGGCCTTGAAAGGCATCGAATAGATGAAATCAAGAGCTTCTTCAAGAAAGCCTGATCTTCCAAGTATATCAACCATGCAAGCATAATGCTCCATTTTTGGGACAAGACCATATTCTTTATTCATGGAGTTGAAGTGTTTCCATCCCTCAGCAATCATGCCCACATGGCTACAAGCTGATAGAACTGCAATGTAGGTAATCTCATTCGGCCTTATACCTCTATCAATCATTTCGTGGAACATGGATAGAGATCTCCTTGCATATCCGTGTTTTGCAAAGCCAGTGATCATTGAAGTCCAAGAGATAACATTTCGTTCTTCCATCTTATTAAAAATTTGGGTGGCAGCCTCTACATTCCCACACCTGGAATACATGGAAACCAATGCATTGCAAATACGTTGATCTGACTCAAATCCCACTTTCAGCAACCGGGCATGGAGCTGTTCTCCCTTACCAATTGCACCAATACTTGCAGCCCCACTCAAAAGGCTAGCAAATGTGTGAGCACTAACCCCAATTTCTGAGTTCTCAATTTGAGAGAAGATCTCAAAAGCTTCTTCAGAGTTCATATTCTTGGCATACCCATCGACAATTGTGTTGTAAGAAACCAGATTCTTCTCAAACAGAATGTCAAAAGCTTTCCGCGCCTCTTCCATCCTACCTGATCGACAATACATGCTAATGAGAGAATTTCCCACACAGTCAACTGACGCAAGACCTAGTTTAACAACATGGGCATAGACCTGTCCACCGACATTCAAATCAGAGAGATTTGCACAAGCTTTGAAAATGGCAGAAAATGTGAACTGATTAGGACGAACTTGCCCCTGTATCATCTCAAAGAAAAGTTCAATTGCTTGCTTATCATGTGCTCCAAACTGCACATATCCTGTGATGATAGCAGTCCAGGACATTACATTATGATCAGGCATCCGGTCGAATACTTTCCTCGAATTCTCCACTGATCCATCTGCTGCACACTTTGCATACAAGTCCACCAGACTACACCCAACACAAACATCCAAAGCCAATCCAGAATGAATAGCTCGAGAGTGGAGTTGCTGCCCAAGTTGCAGTGACCCTAACTCTGCACAAGCCGAAATAACACTGCTGAGAGTGAACCGATCAGGGACAAATCCATTCATCTCCATATCCACAAATAAGTCAATTGCTTCCCGTGCAGAACCAAGTTGGCTGTATCTAGTAATCATCAATGTCCACGTAACCACATTTTTCTCAGGCATATTGTCGAACACCCTTCTTGCCGAAACCAAGTCACACCTACCCTTCGTAAACATATCAATTAACGAGCACCCAACACACAAATCTGATTCAAAATACCCAGTTTTGATCACAAACCCAAATATTACGATTCCAATCCAAGCATACTCACCATTGGAGCATGCCTGAAGAACCGCAGCAAAGCAAAACTCGTTAGGGTACAGTCCAGATTCAAGCATCTGATAGAATGTGGCTATGGCTTCTGCTCCCTTATTATTATGAGCAAAGCACGAGATCATTGCACTCCAAGAAACCAAATCTCTATCCTTTCCCATCCCTTCAAAAATGTCAGCAGCAGTTTCCCAGTCTCCGCATTTCGAGTACAAGCTGATAAGAGAGTTCAGTACAACAGTGTCGAGTTGGAGCCCAGACCCAACCAAACGGGCGTGTATGACCTTCCCACGATCGAGGTTGCGGGTTCTGATACAAGATTTGAGCAGAACTGAGTAGGTAACTATATCTGGCTCGATTCCCTGTTTGGTCATGAGATCAAGTGCGGAGAGGGCTTGACCAAGATGACCTCCATCGGCAAGGCGGATCAAGCGGTGCTTCAGAGTTTCGAAGTTGGGATGTTTCACGATCAGTGGTGGAGAACCCTTTTGGCGGGAAGGGATCGAAGGTTTGAATGTCGGTGGGACGATCTTGGCGGTACTGCAGAGGCACGGAACGATCATGTTTCATCGTCCAACGGTCGAAATGACGGTAAGCGTCTAACAATAAGAAAGTCTTTATTTATTCATCTTTTAAGAAAATCGTTTCTTTCGAAAATCCGCTATCTATTAATCATATTCCACCAGTTCACCAAACCGACCGCCTCGTTACCCTTGGGAACCCCATGTGTCATAATCACAGCACCACCTGTGGCTGTAACTAGGGCTGCTAGACTTACAACGAGACACCTTATGGTCATCTATATTATATCTATACCTAATATAAAGAACACACTTTGTCCATTTAGATTCAGTCATTTTATTTTCTATAATTGAAACTAAGGTAAACCTCTTTATAAAACGACAGCAATTGCCGCCACACTTTAACCATTCAGTCGTTTTTTTTTTTATAAAACGACACACTGGCCGCAATTCTTCCTTCAAATAATTTAGTTTCAGTTATTTAATTTTTATAATTAAAAATAAGGTATATTTTAAGAGAAAATTAATTTTTAGTGGTGCTTTATCAATTATTTAAGATTTAGTCATCAACGTTTTCAGTTTTAACTTTTAATGCACCTTTATCAAAATAATTGATTTTTAGTACCATTTTACTTTTACAAATCCAATATTCCAAAAATGCCCTTATATCACTCATCCAAATGATTTGTACAAATCATTTTATTAATTTGTACAAACTAATTTATTAACTTGTACAAGTCATTTTATTGACTTGTACAAGCTAATTTATTAACTTATACAAGTCATTTTATTGTTTGTACAAGTCCCGAAAGTAAGTTGTATAAGGATATTTTTAAGTTGTATAAGGGTATTTTTGGAAAAATGTTTGTGTAACAGTGAAATAGCACTAAAAATTAATTATTTTGATAAAGATATACTAAAAATTAAAACTTAAAACTTTGCTGACTAAATCTTAAATAATTTGATAAAATACCACTAAAAATTACTTTTTAATAAAACGACAGCACTATTGAAAATAAGTATATTTTTGATAGAACGACAACACTATTGAAAATAAGGTATATATTTTATAAAACGACAACACTATTGAAAAATCAGGTAATTTTTAAAAATATTAGATTATAAATATAATTTAAGTGTTCACTGAGACTTTTTCTAAACCTAATACCTATACCTAATATAAAAAAAAAAAAAGGCTTTGTCCTCCTTCACGTACTTCCCAACCACGGGGCCTACTTCAATTGACTTTCGTCACCTTTCAAGAATAATTCAAATTCAATGCTAATTTTTCAAATATAATTCAAATTTAGTAGCCCAATTCTTGTCCTTGGTTCCTATTTCAAAATAATTCAAATTCGATATTACTTAATTCAAATTCAATACCAATTTTTCAAAATAATTCGAATTCAGTAGTTTCAGCTTACCTGTTTCAAATAATTCAAATTCAATAATCCCAAGCCTTGTTTGGCAACCCAACTACGGTAAGAATGCACGTCATTTTACCGGTGATATAGGTTTTTACCAATAATTAAATTACAAATATTAAATAGTATTTAGGTTTATAGTCATGTAAACCTAAATACTTATACTCATTAATAGCAATTACAATATTTGTTATTCTTCTCCAAAAGTTTCGATATAGTCAAGCTATTAATTCATTTTATAATTACCAAACTTATGCATTTACTTGAAAAAGACTATAAAACATGCATAAAGTATTAATTGATCACCAAAATCTTAGCAATTATAAACGTATTAGTTACACCAATAAACATTGCCCGTGGTTTTTAACTAATTAGGGGCTTGCAAAGGTTCTGAAACATCAACTTGAATTTTACAGAATATAGCTCGACAGCTTGAGGTCTTATATTTATCACAAAATGCATAAATAAAATGACTATATGTACAGTCAGAGAACAAAGGAGAGGAAAGAATGCAAAAGCTAGAAATGGTACAAGACAACGACCACCTAAGTCGACAACTCCTTCAGATACATTGATCAATTTTGGGGAATCGCTAATATCAAAAAGCCTATTTCGCACTCTTGTACATGCTGTCAATGACATTCTGCAATACATATTCTTCAGTTAGTAACAGTTTACAAAATGTATCACAGGGAAACACAAAGTTCTAAGAACAACAAAGTTCAGGTTCTGCTTGGACACTAATTGGCCAAGAATTGCAGATCATGGAAAGCTAAGCATCCGAAGCACTCTTTGATGGGTCACAGAACAAATAAATCCCGTAGCCATTACATGGTATTGTCCAGTGGTCCACCCAAGAGCTGTGCCTGGCTGATGTTTCATGATAAATACTGGAAATAACCAGAGCGTCTATGGTGCCAACCATTTATCAGCCCATTAAAAAGAAAATCTATGCTGGGATTGTCCAAGAAAGGAGACAAACATGGGTTATCATGTGTGTGTTCCATCACATATTACAAATGCGACCCACATTTGAACCATTCAGCTGGAGGGATTCTTAAATAAATGACCAAAATAAAACCATGATATTGTGATCTAATTACTTTGCCAGCTGATAAGTTAATAAATAAATATTTCAGAAGTTCCCTTGAGGGGCCAATATGCTCTAACCTGATAGTATTTCAACAATTGGGGCCTCTTCTTCTTGTATGTAGGGGTAAGAAGATCACGGTCCATGTCAAACATCACAGGATCAAGGTGGACAGCTTTAATGAATTCAAAACCTCTTAACTGCCAACAGAGCTAACAAGTTAGGATAACAAAAACTTCTAATAGCTTCGAGGAGTTCAGATAACTGCTGATATTAAACAAGAAATGAGTAATCCTGGAGCAAGAGAGTAGAACCTTCTTCTCTTTTGCAACACGGTTGAGTTCTCCGAGTATGTATTCTTTGGCCTTTGTATTCTCACAGAGAGAATTAAAATCCCCAGCTACTCCATTCTCTTCAGCCCAACGTTCAAGAGCTTGCTTGTTGGGATTGACAACGGCAACGAGGAAGGATTCAAAGCTGTTCCCATAAACCCAGATCTGAAACGGAAATGAAAATATGAAGTTTAGCTGATGATTCTCAAACCACAAGAAAATGCGCTTAGCTTCTAACAGACACACATAGATATTCATAGAAGAGTTATAAGATATACCGAATCAATAGAAGAAACAACACCATATATGTTTTCGAGGTTTTCCACCGCAACATATTCTCCTTGTGAAAGCTTGAAAATGTTCTTCTTGCGGTCAATAATTTTCATGCTTCCATCCGGTTGCCACTCGCCAATATCACCTGGTGCAAAGATTTTAATGAGCAAGGCTGATAAAGAAACTAAATATGAAGATAGAGGGTCCATGTTTAATTGAAGTATAGGTGCCGAGATTGACAAACCTGTGTGGAACCATCCATCAACCATAACCTCTTTGGTAAGATCATCACGTTTGTAGTACCCTGAGAACAGGGTATTTCCCCTTATACATATCTCTCCACGTGGTGCGCTTGAAACAGCATCATATGCCATTTCTGGAACAGATTCAAGGCAAACATCCACATTTGGGACTGGAGGCCCCACTGTGCCAAGCATTGAAAATTCATTTGGAAGTGAGACAAATGTCCCCGCACAAGTTTCTGTTAGACCTGCATTAACAATTAAATGCACTGAACCATCCGAAATCATAATGTCCTGATAGAGACTCACTCTTTAAAAATTTAGCCAAACATATGCAGCATCATATAGATGTCATGATCCACACCTCAAAGTTCCCAGGCATATACTTGCCAGATCACAAGAAATCATGTGGTAAACAGAGTTTTTTTTTCTCTCTCTCTCTCTCTCTCTTTCTTCATCACTTGAGTTACTTTTTCCCTGACTCTGAGAACAATGTATTGAATGAAAGCTTAGAACTATTTTACAGCAGTTGACCTACTTGTAGGTAGGTCAACCGCATCATATAAAGGTGACAGGAATCCAGCATCCGAGCAAACAGACAAATGATGTTGTTTCAACAGCATAATTTCATCTTAAGCATCTAATTCCTTATGTTTTATTCTATTACCCATACATTGGTTCGTAGCAATTATTGGCAAGATAGAGCCACACTTACATAGAACTAAAGATCTTATTTGCCATCTGTAGGTATCTTTTCTTTCAAAGGTGGCATGGAAATGATGCTGATAACGTGGCCTATGATCTATGAAATGAATAGTTGACAGGTAGGGCTGATACAAGACTAAACTGCAATGACATTGCTTGTTGCAGATTATAACATTGTGACGATGGCTAAAGCCAGGAAAAAGAAGAAATACAGTCAGATATGGATGCCACTGGGCAGGATCTCACTAAATAACTTAATTTGTCAGGTTTCTTTCCAATGTTTCAAGGGGGTTCTCAAATCTTGGGGTGATCTAAGATCTTCAGCGGTCCCCAAGTTAGAGTGAATTTTCGGCCCAGACTTCTTCATCAAGTAGATCTTATGAACTCACATGGTCACTTGGACTAATAATATATACCATCATCATATGAATAGGAATAAATCCCTGTCACTCTAATGCTGACATTCTAGAACTTATCTATTCTAATGAGAGGCCATCTTGAACTTGCTGGTCAACCCATTTACCAGTTGACTGGTTTGATTTCTCCAAACCTTAGGTTTACATGTAGAAATCTAATCCATCCATCAAATAATTCCATGTTTGTGGCCTCCACATGTAAATGACTGCTAGTAATCCCTTCCCTTCCAAAGGGCTCCTGCCTGAAACAAATATCTCTCTAAAAAGTACCATAAGTCTTACAGTAAATAATATCGAACTTATACATAGCAAGTCTCATGAATTATGCTGAAGGGTTTTATCAACTTCTAGGCCTGATAATGCAAATAAATGTGTTAAAGTTTCTGTTATTGGAATAACATGCCCAAAGGTAATGTTCTCAAGTCAACAAAGCCCCGAGCCACAGATATGCAATCCAAATAAGTGTTGAAGGTCAAAGAAGCCAACTAATAGTTTTGCCAAGGCCTGGGACATGCATACATGAATTTTTTTTTATTTTTTTGATCGGTAATGAAAATCGTATATATAAAAGAAATACAGAGAAGAAAATACAATATAGCACCCCAATATAAGGGTGCCAGATACCATCCCAACATCACTCCATACCTGTCTTCAGTGATCTGAACCACCCACAAAAATCTAACAGTCTTGTTTTTTGTGCACAGACCTTCTTTGGCATTTCTCATGTTCTCTATAAGAAACATTGATTATGCACTTTTTTCTTTTTGCCAGGATTTGAAGAAGTATCAATTAAGCATTAACTACAAAATGAGAAGATCCTTGCCAGGAACCAATAGAAGGCAAGGGGCACTTTGTGTGTATATACTATATATCTTTGATCTGTACACACATTAGCCAAAGCCCTATGAGTTTCAAGAATTAAGAACATTTCTGACACGTATCATGTTGAAAACATAACACTCATGGTCACCAATCAAAACAATCTAACATCTAGGTCAGCTTTGGATGTGAAATTGACCCTCAAAATTGCATAGCCATGACTCGGTCTGCATAATAAGTTGATAACCACATATCAGGTTATGAATTTTGGGCAATGCCTACAAGCTGTTTGCCATCCAACTAATACTCTTCGTCACACAACTGCGTCAAGTGATCCAAGTAACTTTTGGGATATGCCGAGCCTGGCCAGGACTTGGTTTGTCACTAAATGGTTTAATTGTGACCATGCCCATCATTTGCATAGAAAACACATATAAGTTTCTAGCATTCTTCATGCATTGTGCACAAAGAACTTTCTGTAAAATGCCGCTTGTCATTCAGAGAGAAAAGGATAAAAAACATGGTTGTAATTTACTTAATAACATAATATGACTACCAAAGGTAATATGAAACAGAAGAAAAAGTCAGAAGTTCAAGGATAAAGCAACTGAAACTACATTTAAGTTGAGAAACACTAAGCAAACATTGTATAACTACTCAAATATTTGAGAAAGAAGAATCTGCAGATACGAAGCCAAAACCAAAATTGAAGGAGTGCATACCATATCCTTGTAGAACATGGGCACAAGATACCACCCGTAGAAATTCTTCTACATGGGTAGAAAGAGGTGCTGCACCTGATAGAATGAGACGAACTTTACCCCCCAGACCTTGCTTCACCTGAGTAAGTCATGGCCATACCAAGATCAAGAATTAAAACCTAGTAATGGAAGAGTGATGAGAGGCGTTTAAATTGGCCATGAGTGTATTTTTATCACCTTATTAAAAACAATTTTGTCAAATATTGGAGCTGCCTCTACATGAGCATGTCCCTTCCTCATGTTATGTAGTTTGCTGCAACATTTTTAGCATATATTAAAATCCATATTACCAAAATCTAATACAATGACCTAACTAATGTCAAGAGAAGATGTAGAAAATAGATTATAGGCCAGTTATATTTACATAATGGAGGGGCAGGAAAATTGAGTAAAGGGTAATGAACCACATCAGTGAGTTATGAAGAACACAGTACAATAAGCACGGGAACAATATTTTGATGTGCTACAATTTGCTTTGATTTTGGATCATCACAACTGATTCTAGATACCAACTTTCAAAATCATGACTGCCAAGTAATTTCAGGATTAAAGCACCATCTCATTATTTTTTATACTTTTTTTTGTTGATTGATAAATGAAGACCATAAAAACATATATAGTGAAATCAGGCAATAGGCATCCGTCCAAAAAAAGTATACAACCACTCCATACTATTTACCAATTACACAAACAACCCCAATCATTAACAAAATCTGAAAAGAGTACATCCTTGAATTAACTATCATTTTGGTTACTTGAAACATTTCAAATGAAGTTGGAATAAATTAAAATGCTGTTTTTTGAGAAACGAAAAAGGGCAAATGTTCCCTTTAAATAATGAACTAAAACTTTTAGGTACAAGTAGCCACAGTGACAAGTTTGAACTGCATTTTAAGAAATATTTATGCAATCATAAAATCATATGCAGCAATTTCTAGCTATAACGAGTCCAGCAGTACAATCTAGTCATCTCAGAAGCCTTGATGTAATAAAGGCCAAACAGTAAATATGTGTTCAGCACTAAGATCTTCTACTAGAAGATACAAAGTTCAAGTGGTTGTATTTCAAAGAAATGGACATCTTGACGAAAACATCCTTCAAAACAAAGACGGAAAAAGTAATTGTTAATACAACTTACAATGCATGTGCAATGTTAAACAATGTATGCTTTAAGAATCCTCCAGAAGAAATCTTCTCAGTCAAACCTGAAAATATGAATGGCAGAAAAGACAGAAACATAAATGTAAATGTTCCAGGAGACATGATATTTTTAACATAGGCAATGAGGGAATAATTTCCTCAGGATGAATTGAAAAACTAAATAAATACAACGGAAAAAGGGAGAGCCATGTTCACTGCCCCTGTCAAGAAAATAGCAGAGTCTTAACGTAACATGTTACTCCTGCTCACATCAAAAGTAAAGCACAAGGCTATCCTCGCCTCATGGTGCAAATTTTCCTGTGCTAACTCTTAGTTACATGTACAGAAACATGCAGGCATTCAGATGTGTTATCACATGGAGATGAATGGTCCTCAAACTTTACCTGAGTAAATCCTGTCCAAAACCCGGGGAACAGCACAGAAAATAGTTGGTTTTAGCTCCCCAATGTCTTCAACTAATAATTTGACATCCTGCAGTTGCAACAGTGAACAAATATGATAATGTAGTCTTACTTAAATAACAGGATATTTATTGTGATCAGCTTACCCCACGCCAAAATCCTATTGAGGCACCATGCGATATAAAGAGCTCCTCAATCACTCGATCAAAGATGTGTGCCAAAGGGAGATATGACAAATATACATCCTTCTCAGTCAACTGTAAAATTTTCAAAACAGAAGAATAAGCATATGAAAATCATAACACTAAGAAGAAAAGAATAAGACGAAAGAAAGAAAGAAAAGGAACTGCTCCACATATCCATCTGTATGCAAGGAATATTTACTATTTCTTTCCATTCAAGGTTGATATAAATGAGGAGCAAAAGTGGCTTAAGTACGAACTCACGTCTTCATTCACACCTTCCAGCAGACGCTTCACACCAGCAATAAGAGTAACTATGCTATTGTTAGAAATCATCACTCCCTTGGGATCGCCAGTTGTTCCACTCGTATACATTATTGTACAAATGTCACCTTTTTTTGTCATGGGAAGATCAAAGTGTTTATCTTCTCCCTGAGGGCCAATACATCAGGACAATAATGAATGAGTGATAGGATACATGTTATCAAAGCAAGATAGGATATTACTTATAAAATGAATGTAAAAATCCAAATAATGCCTATCACTAGTCATTTAGAATCTGTTTATTCGCATAATATCAAACTCATGTTTGGAAACTGACCGGATGAGATCCAGCTTTGAACAATTTTGGAAGCATCAAGTACAATTTTGGAAGCAACAGATCATAGCCAGACCCACCTCTCATCATCATTCCATCATGAAATGATTAGGGCCAAGTGCATGTTAAGGCCTAGTGTATTACAGATGAATGAAAAAGAATGGCTACTATTATGATTTTAGTAATATTATGATTTTACAATACAAAAAACTTAGACATGCCAATTTACTCTTTAATCCCATGCTTAATTTCTAATTCTGAAAAATTAAGCACCAACAACGGATGATATATAATAGCACCACAATATGCATGTTTTAAAAAAATCTTTCAGATATGCAAATAGGACAATGTGAACCCAGTCAAGACTGACTATATCTAAATCAGATCAGACCTACCATAGTCCAGTTATGACCAAATACAAAATCCATTTCATCAAAAGTTAAAGTAGGGTGCAGGTCAAAGCCTGGGTGCACTAATACAGCACCATACCAGGACCTCTTGCTAAGACCCATCGTACACCAAACACCTCCTCGGGCCTAAATTTTAAGATCAGGATTGGTGAATCCCATTAAACCCCAGCCCAGAGTCCACCCAAACCAAAATCACCCTAGGCCAGCCTGCCCAAACTCATAGCCATAAAAAGAAAAATATTTTTTGTACAATGTTCTCATTGAAAAAAAAAACCACTGAGAATAAGAAGATATATATTTCAAAGTAAGTAATTTACCAGTTTCAAAAATTCATCCCAGGAATGCGTTTCCAAACCAAACTTGTTAAACTCTTCCCTTTGTTCAGGAGTAACCTTGCCAAAGCTCACCACCGCTACACAAAACGGAGAAAAAAAAATATCAATATTTGTGCCACAATTTACATCAAGATGGGAAAAATTAAACAAATTACAGCTTACTTTTTAAATATTCTGTTGTCTTTGGAATTGTTTTCAACACCTGAAATAAAATAATAAAAAAAAACAACCATAGGAAAACATTACATTCTAGCATTATATTTTCAAGATTTAGAAATTGGTGCTAAGTTACGAATTTATAATCCTTTAGTAAACATAACCACAGTCACTTTTCTTTTACCCAACAAGAACTAATTAGAATGACTTTCCTGTACATGTCTTTCTAGAGAATTAGCTAAACATCTATTTAACTTTAAGAGAAACAATGCTTTCAATTATAACAAACAATAAATGATTTACATGTAAAGCCTTATAGAACATGACAAATATATTTATTGAACTATATAAAATGCTCCCGTTAAAACAATCAAACATATCAAATATGGAATCCATGCAAGAACCAAAAGAAAAGAAAGAAAAACATGTTACCTCAGGAATCTTTTTTTCCTCTACGAAAACAATTGAAACCTCTGCATGGCATATGATGAATTCCACTGCACCGGCACCTAAAACCATCAAAAGAGAATCAGTATGTTTCACGAAAGTTACAAAACATTTTTGGGAACTCAGACATTATAATAAATACATATATATTATTTGGAAAAAATAATTTTTGCCATGCTTTATGGGCAATTCTTACATGCTTATACTGATTTGTATAATTAGAGGGAAATGCATACCTAGAGTGTCATATAAAGGAACACAAAAGAGACCGTGAGCATTGCAGGCCTGCATAAATTGTTTGGAATTAGATTTTAGTAACAGGACCACAAACTGATCGATATCTAGGCACTAAGAAGTTTACTCCACATAAGTAAAACAATACAAGAGAAAAAAAAAGATTAAACAATAACAGACAAAGAAGATCTAATCAGAATCTTTTAAGGAAAAATATTTCCTTAATCTAGGATTCAAATCCCAGTAGAAACTTATAGTTACCTTAAATATTCTTCATAGTACAGTTAAACACAGTATTACCAATCACAACTTTTTTTCCAGCCACGCTTCACTCTCTCCTCCCACATAATCAGAAGAATAAAAGAAAGAGGAGATAGGACCATAGAATACAAACAGGCTATCAGAAGAGATGATTAGAGAAAATCTTTCCTAATCTACAGCTAAATCCTCAATCAAAATATAAAAATTTCATAAGTTTTTCTTCCTTGTGGAGTAAAACAGGCCATTACCACGCATGTTGGAAAATCTTTGGCCTACTAACATGAAAACAAGGGTTTGAGTCAAAACAAAGTTAGTGTGCGCAAAAATGGTAAAGGTTATTTCTATCAACAATTTACCATCCTGGGACCTTGCTTAGGCTGGAATTACACCAGATTACCTTTTATTTTAGACTACGACATACTTTTACCAACAACAACTTTCATGCCACTCACCTATCCCTCTCACCACTCTTCACCCACAATGAATGGAGATGATACAACATTTTCTGTCCAATCCAAAAAAAGAGACTGCTGAGAATGAGCCAGTACCTCCATGCTTATGATCCACTCAGGACAATTGGCACCATAAATACCACATCTTCCTCCCTATAAACAGGCAAGTAAAAGTTAACTGCAAGTTCCACAATATATTAAGGCATTAAAGGGCAAGATGTTGCTCATAGAATTAGAGCTAAGTTCCAAACACAATTTTTGATCAGCTGTGCTTGAATGGGCAAACCAATAACCAATATCTTAATAGGATGAGTGCAGTAGAGATATGATATCAAAATAAATGATGAAAAGACCATGAAATAGAAGAATAAAACTGAATGCATGGGAGAATGCTAATGGATTCAACAGGTGATGACGTTGAAGCTAATCAATTGAATGGTTGTGCATGCTAAACAAAGAAAAATGACAAGGCCTGTGTAAAAGTGTGAGTTGGTGCAAGTTGAAATCTCTATAAGAGAAAGGACTGGTCTGGTAAACATAGATAGAGTTAATAGTTCTTCATAGGCTATTCTGGGGAAGAACAAGTCATGTAGCCAACCCAATTTTTCCATAACAAAATTGGCTAAAAAAAGTAACACCAAGAAATGATACAAGTATATCAAATTCATATGAAAAAAAGACCAGATGAAGACATTCGTTTTGAGTGAAAAACCAACATAAACTCCAATTATCAAAAAGATCATAAGATAGTAAATATTATATATGAAAATCAAATCCGGGCTAGAAAAGAGTGTTAAGGCTCAGCCTTGTTCTTGATGACTGACTCCAAACTCCAAAGTCCAAACTAGGTCTGATCAGGCCTTGGCCCTGATTTCACCCAAACAGTTGACACCCTTAACTACACAATAGCAGAATAAAGATACAATATTTGAAGCCTTTACGTGCAAAATATGAACTACAAAAAGTTAGTGACATACTTGCCCAACACCACAACTGCGAATTGAAGCTCCAACTTTCATTACTATGTCAAACACTTCCTTGTAAGTTATCCATGCATATTCACCTGGCTGCAAAGAGATGAAGAAAAATGGCCGTATGAGTTAACAAAGAGTAGAAATAAATTACTGGAATAAGAAGATAAAAGTTGTCACAATATCTTTGCAAGAACAGGGCACCTTCCCATTCACAATTTCACGACGACCAAGCATTGCGTTTCCAGGATATTTCTCAACAGCCATCCTGTAACAGGACGACATTTGCCACAGTTATCAACTCGAAAATTTGAACCTTCTAGTAAGATTAGGAAATAAATGTCTTCAATTATATAATGAACCACTATTTCATAGTCACTCACCTGCGAGCCAAGCCCTCACAAAAACCATCAAACTAAGCATATCTTAAAATAAACTTGCACTGAACCATAATAATTTATCATGCCAAACTTGACCTTAGCACCTAGAACTTGAAAAAGGTTATAACCAAATATTTCATGTATGATCTTCTGGGAAACATATCCAGAATAATCACAGGCACAGATTCGCCAGCTCATAATAATCCTTTTCTGAAAGTAGACAAACACACATACGCCAAAGGCAATAAGTGAAAAGAAAAATCAAACTGTAACTCATCGGGTAGTTGAGAATGGTATTTTTTACGAAAAACGTAGAACTCACAAGCAACTTGCAAGCAAATGTGGGGTAATGAATGATGAAAATGGAAAGGTAAAACTGGCGTGTGCTTTCTTCTAAATTAAGAGAGAGAGGGGGAGAAGCATTTTCCTTGCTTGGGATCCTAAAACTTGAGCAGTATTTGAGTAAAGGGAAATTAAAATAAAATTGAAGAATCAATGAAAAAAATAATAAATTTATCTGACAAGATACACTGTTCGAGGGTTCCAAGACTGCTCTTCAATTCTTTGCTGTAAAAATACTAATCAGCATCAAGATCAATAGTTAAATTAAACAGATCAATTATTTTAAGAAATATATTTCATATGCTTCCAAACCAAGTAGGCTTCTCATAGTGTTAACAAAGGAGTTGAACCATTTGGAGCTTGACAAAGCCTACGAAATTTATCTTAATCTTGATGGAGGAATACCAAAAATGGGCTAGATGGAGACAATTAAAAATGACTTGAAGGAACATCTTTGACAGATTTAACAGGAAAAAGGGATTCATGTTCCCTGCTCCAACTATTTACAATGATGCGTAATTGTAATGTTTACACTGAAAGGTGGAAACTTCTTTCTATTGTTACAGATTTAGTACCACACCTCAGTTCTATGCTCTTTACTCAGTGAGAAGCTACCTGCCAAACTGCTTCAACAAGAACATGATTAGTTGGACACCCGTAAGTTATAAATCTTAAATTATGTTCTACATGCAGCTGTAATGATCACAACCATCTAACAGCCAGGCACTGTGAAAAACAGGGTTTTGACTCTAACAACACCTAGAGGGGGGTGAATAGGTGTAGCACAGCGGAATAAAATTTTTCTATCAATTAAAGACAAGTCCTTAATTAATAGGCATGAACAAATCCTCAAGGTAATTCCAGAAAATCAAATAACTAATCAAAAGCAATTAACAAGCCACCCAAATTGCAAGCAAATAATTAAAGCATGTAAAGTAAGACAAAACAAGCAATTTGGTGACGAAGGGAAAACTCTATGAGAACTCTCACTAGAGAAAAAACCTCCGGGCTATGCAGGAGCCACCTAAAAGATCCAATATGAAAAGAAGACTTACAACCTGTAGTTCAGACGACTCAACATCCCTATGCTAGACTCTGCAACTCACAGACTTGAAAGTATCTAAGGAACTCCTCAGATTTGCTCCACAGCAACACTTCAGAACTCTGAAGATCTTCTCACACGATCACCCAAACGAACTCGCCTGGTATCCGTAGGAACTCCCACGATCAATCTCCCAAACCCGGAACTCCAAGGTAGAGGAAGGAAGAAGAAAAGAAAGGTTTTATGGCTCAAAAGATGAAAACCTAGAAGAAGGGTTTTCAGAAGAGAAAAGGATATTTAGGGCTTCTAAAACGTAGCTCTCTTAGGTTTAGAAGGTCCCTAATCCTATTTAAAGGTTCCCCAAAAAGTTTCAAGTCAATCCGAATTGAAACGAGTAAGTTATGTAATTTTTCGTAACTTTTCGGAAATTTTGCTGTTTGAACGTTCGAACGCTCAGCAAACGTTCAGCAAACGTTGGCCTTTAAAACTTGAACGTTCGAACGGACAGAGAACGTTGGTCGAACGCTAGCCTCGGGTTTCTCTGCAGAACATGAACGTTCGAACGCTCAGCAAACGTTCAGCAAACGTTGCTCTCGGGTTTGTCTGCAGAACATGAACGTTCGAACGCTCAGCAAACGTTCAGCAAACGTTGCTCTCCAGAAATTGAACGTTCGAACGGACAGAGAACGTTGATCAAACGTTGGGCATAACTTCTTCAATTTGACTCCGATTTTGACGCCGTTTGAACCATGTCTTCTTGGACTCAACCTAAACATTCTAAACACACTTAAACACTATCTTTTTGACACTGAATAAAGCCAAACTAAAATATTAAACCTTACAAACTCCCCCTTTGACTATTCAGTGACAAAACCTATACACAATATAAAAAACAGAGAATCCATGACATTGTGAACCACCATGCAATGTCTTGGATTAAACAAACTCAAACACAACCTATCTACACTAACCTAGATAGACCAAGCTTGAATTTGAAACCTGTAACCTGTAACAACTCAAAGAAAACAAATACCTTGTGAAACGCATGAGGAATAAAAAAATAACAATACGCAATTCACATTCAATTCAATCATCAAAGCTCCCCCTTAGAAATACCTACTCCCCCTTTTTGTCACAGAAATAGACAAAAGGAAACAAAGAAGCCAGAAATACCTACTCCCCAAAGGAAATAGAGAGGCCAGGAACACAAACTCCCCCTCAAAACTTGACAAGTTTAGAAGAAGCACAAGCATTAACTCAAATGGCTAGAATAGATAACAAAGTGGAAGACTTTAAGGAAGACATACTTAAAAAAAATTCCAGATTTCACTTAAAAACATCAAGCTTCCAATGAAACCAACTCAACCACATGAAAAAAAACACTCTAAAAACATGATGAATCATGTCCCAAGCACAATTTCATAAAAACTCAAAATTTTTATATTTTTGAGAACTTTGTCAACCAAAATTCAAGTTTTTACAAAACTAAAAACAATAATCCGAAATAACTACACAATAATGTAATTAAATCATCAAGTGTGCTTGCGTGTAAGTGCAAAACCAAATACAACAAGTTTGCCTAAATAGGAACTTGGTAAGGAGGATTTGGCCATTTATCAAGAAATCACAATATTACTCAAGTCTCTCTATGAGTTAAAAAGAACTCCCTTCATGAATATTTTAAAGACCTAAGCATTATTTTATTGAAATTTTCTCCCCCTGTTTCTTACAATTCTTTTTGCACAAAGAGTAGTGTTCCTTAAAATATCTGAGTTTACAGCTTATTCCATGGTTATACTCCTTGTGATTCTCTTTTCTTTTTGAACTCAATATTTGTGGGGTTTACATTTCATCCCAGAGTTCTTTTCATACAACTTTTTTTCTTTTAAACAAAAGGGAGAAATTTCTTTTTAACACAAGGTCATATGCTAGGATCTTTTTAACTTAAGATAGACAAGAGTAAATCAAGGATTGCCTATCCACACACTCACCGAAAAAGAAAAATTAAGCTTGCTTAATTGTATTTGGTGTGTGTAAGTGAAGTGCAAAACACACTAAGAGATCAATCAACCTTTGTGCATTTATATGAGATCATTGAAATAGATTTTGCAAAACAATTCTTTTAAGCAATTAATTCTCTCAATATAAAAATGTATTGTTTTCACAAACACATGCTCATGACACAAATCACCAAAAATAAAAAGAATGGGAAATCTTTTTGTATTTTTTTTTTCTGAAAAATTTTAACTCAAAAAACAATTAAACTAAAATCAAAAACCAGAAAAATAAAAACAAAAGAAAACATGCATGCAAAGGATAAGATAAGCAATATAAACAGGGCCAATGCATGCAACACAAAACCTACTCAAGTAAGAGTAATCAAATCACTCTTCTTCACCCAAACTTGTTGGTTAGAAGAGGATTTCTTGGTCAAGGACACTAGTTGTTTAAAAAGAAGCCTAGTTTGTTCAGCTAAAACCTTGACTTGTTTAGACAAATCCACATTGGATTTTCTAGAAGGAGAATTCCAAGATTGAGCAAGCTCTTCTCCTAATCTCCAGCAATTAGGTCTTATGTGACCTAGAACACCACAATGATGACAAGTGGGAATGAATTTCTGAGATTGAGATTCCCTATTAAAAGATGCCTTAGGTTTAGACTTTTTGAACTTTTGGTTAGGCCTTTTTGCCTTTTTGGTCTTTGAAGATGAAGGAGCATCCTGAAATCCTAAACCTCTCTTATCAGTCACTGTTTGATTCATACCAAGCATGTGATCAAGCTTTTGAGAACCAGAAGAGAAGTTTTGCAACAGAAATTTGGAATCTTCTAACTCAGATTTCAGAGACATGTTTTGAGACTCAAGGGTTTCAATCTTCAACTTCAACTCACCAACATGTGAAGTAGACTCATCCAATTTAACTTGAAGTCCTTCCTTTACAAGTTCTACTTCATTTAGCTTTTTGAGAAAGACCTTATTTTGTTTCTTTATTTTCAGACTTTCATTAAAAAGCTTTTCATAAGCCTCTTCAAGGCTTTCCTCATCTTCAGACTCACTTTGAGAACCAATATTATTCTCAAGTGGTTTTGAGTCTGGAAGAGTGTTTCCCTCATCACTTCCCACAATAGAAGTGAAGGCCATGTAGTTTGAACCCTCTTCAGATACAAAGTCCTTCTCATGTTCAGATTCAGTCTCACTATCAGACAGGGTAGCATTCATTGCTTTCCCACTTCCCTTACCTTTCAATTTTTTGTAAGTAGGACATTCAGCTCTTATGTGGCCAAACCCTTGGCAACCATGACACTTTATCTGCTGAGTTGTGTTTTCATGAATGTCTTTGGTTTCCCTAGGTTCTTTCCAAAATTTCCTCTCCTTGCTAGAAGTCCCCCTAGACCATTCATTGCCCTTTTTGTTTTTCTTAATCTTAAACATCTTTCTAAAACTCTTTACAAATTCGGCAATTTCCTCATCATCCATCTCATCATCAGACTCATTAAAAGTCTTTCCTTTCATGACTCTAAGAGCAATGGATTTGGTCTTTTTGGATTGAGGTAAGGTAAGCTCATAGGTTTGAATTGATCCTATTAGGTCTTCAACCCTAATTTTATCAATGTCTTTGCTTTCCTCTATGGCTGTTACCTTGGGTATAAACCTCTCAGGAAGAGACCTAAGGATTTTTCTCACAACTCTGTTTGGAGGAATTTTATCACCAAGGTTAAAACTAGAATTCACTATATCACTGAGTTTGGCATAGAACTCATCAAAGGGTTCATCCTCTCCCATCTTCAATTCTTCAAACCTAGTGATAAGCATCTGTAACTTAGAATTTTTCACAAGGACAGTTCCCTCATGAGTGGTTTCCAGAATTTCCCAAATTTCTCTACCGGTTTGACAAGTGGACACCCGTTTGAACTCATCAACAGAAATTGCACTAAAGAGTGCATTGACACCTTTACTATTGTGGTTGACTTCAATTAACTCTTCCCTAGTGTATTGGCTTGGGTCTTTGGGTTTAATCTCACCATCTATGGTAATAGTAGGTGGAGACCATCCTCTCTCAACACTTCCCCATACCCTCTCATCAATGGCCTTAAGATAGGCTCTCATACGAACTTTCCAATATGCATAATTACCACCATCAAAGAAGGGTGGGGCAGAGGAAGACTTGTCCATGACTAAATAGAGTCAAGGATCTGGTTACCCGCTCCGATACCAATTGAAAAACAGGGTTTTGACTCTAACAACACCTAGAGGGGGGTGAATAGGTGTAGCACAGCGGAATAAAATTTTTCTATCAATTAAAGACAAGTCCTTAATTAATAGGCATGAACAAATCCTCAAGGTAATTCCAGAAAATCAAATAACTAATCAAAAGCAATTAACAAGCCACCCAAATTGCAAGCAAATAATTAAAGCATGTAAAGTAAGACAAAACAAGCAATTTGGTGACGAAGGGAAAACTCTATGAGAACTCTCACTAGAGAAAAAACCTCCGGGCTATGCAGGAGCCACCTAAAAGATCCAATATGAAAAGAAGACTTACAACCTGTAGTTCAGACGACTCAACATCCCTATGCTAGACTCTGCAACTCACAGACTTGAAAGTATCTAAGGAACTCCTCAGATTTGCTCCACAGCAACACTTCAGAACTCTGAAGATCTTCTCACACGATCACCCAAACGAACTCGCCTGGTATCCGTAGGAACTCCCACGATCAATCTCCCAAACCCGGAACTCCAAGGTAGAGGAAGGAAGAAGAAAAGAAAGGTTTTATGGCTCAAAAGATGAAAACCTAGAAGAAGGGTTTTCAGAAGAGAAAAGGATATTTAGGGCTTCTAAAACGTAGCTCTCTTAGGTTTAGAAGGTCCCTAATCCTATTTAAAGGTTCCCCAAAAAGTTTCAAGTCAATCCGAATTGAAACGAGTAAGTTATGTAATTTTTCGTAACTTTTCGGAAATTTTGCTGTTTGAACGTTCGAACGCTCAGCAAACGTTCAGCAAACGTTGGCCTTTAAAACTTGAACGTTCGAACGGACAGAGAACGTTGGTCGAACGCTAGCCTCGGGTTTCTCTGCAGAACATGAACGTTCGAACGCTCAGCAAACGTTCAGCAAACGTTGCTCTCGGGTTTGTCTGCAGAACATGAACGTTCGAACGCTCAGCAAACGTTCAGCAAACGTTGCTCTCCAGAAATTGAACGTTCGAACGGACAGAGAACGTTGATCAAACGTTGGGCATAACTTCTTCAATTTGACTCCGATTTTGACGCCGTTTGAACCATGTCTTCTTGGACTCAACCTAAACATTCTAAACACACTTAAACACTATCTTTTTGACACTGAATAAAGCCAAACTAAAATATTAAACCTTACACACTGGACTCAAAATATACACAACATATGCATGCTATGCCATAAAACAGCCAGTTATTCATCAACAGATCTCTTTTCTCTCTCATTATGCTTTTGATAGAAGACAGGATTCCAATATTTTTTCCGCTAAAAAATAAACAGGTCCCAGTAATTCTGAATCACAGAAGGTAACGAAGTTAACCAAAATTATTATAAAACATTACTATTGAACGTTTCAAAATTGGTTCTGTTTCACCGTAAGCCCGAACACGAGAACTATTTATTATTTCAATTTGCATAAACACTGAAAAGTCGAATTCATGCCTAAATACGTTAGTTTGTGCTTACTATGTTCTTCTTAGAGTGCGCACCGAATGAAAATCACAGACCCGGTCCTGACCTTTGCAGTTAAGAATTGTAACTAGATCTTTTCGGCGCAGAGTGAAAAAGATCAGAAAACAGAGTAAGCACATGACACAGCAATGATAATTGCAAACTATAATATGCAGGGAGTGCTCGTCATGCGCATGTCAACAACGAATTTTCCTAAGAAAAAACCTTGAATATGCAGAACTTGAGATTTGGATTCTCGATCACAAGATCAACGGTAAGAGCAAATCCAATTCATATAAATCCAGAACAATATTCACGGCAATCTCCTCACAAAAACCACATACTCACCGGAAAACATCCCAACAGCTTTCCATTCCTTGGACCGGTGGCGGAAATCCGTCCTTAGCAAACGCACTCCGATAAACCGGTCCAACGGAAGGCCTTCCATCCGAGGATTTCTTCGCCTTTTCGATCTCGA
Organism: Buxus sempervirens; assembly: GCA_947561395.2. Taxonomy (NCBI): domain Eukaryota; kingdom Viridiplantae; phylum Streptophyta; class Magnoliopsida; order Buxales; family Buxaceae; genus Buxus; species Buxus sempervirens. The sequence continues at coordinate 2,848,890 of OX387193.1, forward strand.
TTATGAACTTCTGCGCCATTGTTCTCACGCAAAAGCCAGATCAACAATATATTTCCTCGCAGCAACAAATGTCAGCCACTGCGTCTCCCGATATTGGAAGAGATTACAGAAGTAAATAGCTTCTCGTAGCGTCTTTAAACGTTTTTGGAGATCAATAACGCCATTAGAGACAATTTTCCCGAGCTTCCGACGCTGTACAGCTCTTTTTGACTTGGAGACCAGGAGAGAGAGAGAGAGAGAGAGAGGAGACCACAGAAAGCGAGGATAGATGGTCTAGGGCAGGTTATATTTATTGGACTCTCTAGATACCTGGTTCAGGTTAGAGTGGACCCATGAATCACAGAGAGAAATATTAATGGCCGTCCGATCGTGGTCCCCACGTGTAGGAGTACAGGAATATTCGAGTCAGAGGTACAATATTAAATATTCACCTCTAAATATTAAAAAAAAAAAAATGAAGGCGTTCTTTTAAATTAATTAACTATGTTTGAGTGAATGGATAATTACGGGAACTATAACTTGCCTATTTCTTTACTTTTATAAAGACACGGTTTCCCTAGAATGCCCTTTCTAACTTTCAAAAGACTTTCATATCCAATTAATAAATCAGCAACCATGAATTATATAATGGTTCATGTAACGTAGCATGTGATCGGATTATCCAAATACGGATCTGATTACTGAATCCTATTATATTCGGATTTGAATATTAAACTACATATATTCGACCCAATAAAGATCCGATCATTTATTCTGTATATATGTTTTTTTAGGTCTTTTAAGTCTTTTGTATATTTATTGATTTAAGGTCATAATGTGAGACAAATTTGAATTAATACATCCTTATTTGATACATTAACTTGAGGTTTATAATATCTTCATTTTTTTCATATATTCTGTAATTGGATTTATATATCAGATAATCGATCGGATTTGAATTTGAATCGAATTCAGAATCAAATGTAAAATATTTGTCTAATAATCAGTTCAAATACGGATATCGGTATTACTTATTGGATTGGATTTAGATGTTAGTAGATCCATATCGAATTCGACCCCTTTACAACCCTACGCCTTAGTACGTTTTTCATGGGACCTTTGTACTATATAAATTGGAAGCCTAGAAGTGATTAAAGGTAATCTGCATGAACAAGAATGCTATCAATATTTAAGGTGTTGGACGAAATTATTGTACCATGCAACCATACCAAAAACATGAAAAAAGAAAAAAAGGGAAATTTTTTCTTTAGTTAATTAATTTAGATTGGTGTTTATATTCTCTCTCTACTTATAGGTATAAGTCCTTATATTTTAATATATATATTTTTTTATGGATAGTCAAAAATCTGATCTTTGCTTCATAGATTTAAAAGGACTTCATTCTGTCATTGCTACAGAGAAGCAAATTCTACAGCGATATTGCAGCAAATTTGCTATTATTGATTTTTCTTGTACTTAGGCTCAAGAGCCATCCTGCATTCTTAATGGCATAATTTTGCAAAGTTTCTCTACTAGTATAACTATAATTATCTATTAATGATGGCTTTATTTTGGCTCCTTTATCTTTTTAAATGAGTGCATGTATGCTATGTGCAAGGCGATTATAACCCATGACTAGGTCATGGCCACGAGGCTAGTCAGGGATAGGTTTTAACATACCCTTAACCCACTCCAATAAAGATGTAGCCCATACAAAACTTTCTCCTAACCTAATCAAGCTGGTAATACCGTAATAGGACCAAGCGATCGTGTACTATAAAATGTTAAAATATGAATGTTTTTAAATAAAATATATAAATTGATAATATAGTTATGTATATAATCTCTATTTCTTATATAGGATATATGAAAAAAATAATAATATTTTAATATATTTAGGTTGGGTTTGAAGCAGATTAGAATTGCATTGCGCTAAATCCTAACTATCAGGGGCGAAGAAAGCTGCTTTAACTGATTAACCCGCCTCATTGCCATCCCTGGCCTCATACTTGTATTTGTAGCATTGATAGAATTTATGTCATATAATTCATTGAAGGACGAATTTGTCATTCACATGTAAAGGGAAGTATTGCTTTAAAAGTAAACATCACATGGCTTTTTTCCCTAAATAAGTGATGAGTAATGGGCTTGTTGCTTGCTTTTTAGCCAGTTTGTTCAACAATCAACCAAGTGGGTAGGATTCCATCAAAAATAAACAAAAAAAAAAGAGCCCGGAGTGAGGGAGAAATAAATGTTCTGCTCTCAAACTTCGGTTGCTTACGTTGGATGGAGAATGGCGATGATGCGCCGTATCCATCTGAACCAGAATTTAGAATTTTTTGTCTTGTCAGTCTTGGTCAATCTAGTGACTTTCTGCACGTCCCAAACGCGTCTCTCTCTAGAACTTCAGACTTTTAATAGGGTTTCACGTATTAAAGGAAGTTTGCCTTTTGTGAATGGCGTAAGCCTTTTTGTTTCTGACTTCGTATTTTTCAAATTAAACGGACAAGAAGATCGGAACGAGCTAATAGTCAAAGCCAGAGAGAGGGATTCAAATCGCGTGAAATGGATCAACAGACTACTCACGTAAGGCCCTGTTTGCCGTTCATTTTGGGAACTCATACTATCGCTTAGAATGAGTTAGAAGGCTTAGAATGAGTTTTTATAGCAAAACAGGTGTTTAGTTGCAATTAGAGAATGTGTCTTCCACGAATTAATTTTAAAAATGTAGTAACAAGAGGAATCTCCCGAAACCAATTTTGGATTTTAGAAACCCATTTTGTAGAAGTGCGGTAGCAAACTTATGATATTTAGTGTGGTAGCAAACTTATGATATTCAAGACCTCTAAATGATATACTTGAAACTTGTTTTAAGGAGATCTTTACATAACAAGGATAGATCTTTTTTTATGAAAAATTATTTTTAAATTAGAACAATGGCAAACTTGTAACATTTATAATCTCTCTGGAAATGAAAAGCTAGATGTTCAAACTGAACTTCCAGTGGCGGAACCACGTTGAAGCCAGATGTTTAAACCCCCATAGTTTTTATTTTTTCATTAAAAAAAATAATATTTTTTATATGTTTTAGTTAAAATTTATGTTTTGCCCCCTCTAAAATTTCTGGTTTGCTTCCCAACTCATTGAAATTTCTATATTTCATGTGAATCCCCCTCTAAAATTTCTGGTTTGTCCCCCCAACTCATTGAAATTTCTATATTTTATGAAAAGTGTTAATTGAAAATTTTTTTTGCCCCCTCAGATTTGGAATCCTGGTTCAGCCACTGCGAACTTCTCCCCATTGTTCAAACCCAAGTTCTCCCAATTCATGCAAACCATTCCAAGCATGAGATCATGGATTGGATTCAAATCTATACTTTTATCCTTATGAATATTCTAAGATCCTTATCAAACTTTTTATCGGTCACTAAAGATCTTTCAAAATCCTTAAAAGACTTTTTTATAAATAAAAAGCTACCCAATCACACACTCTTATCTTATCAAGTAACTATTCATGAGGTCCCGTAAAAAACTAACACCTAAACACTTCCATATCAACTGCCCATGTTTATGTTAATGCCTCCTCTCATGTTCTAAGAACGAGCTCGAAAAAGAATTCATTCATTCAACTATTATACATGAAATAGGCTTGTGATTAAGGGGTTGTATTTTTCAAAAATTATCAAAATTAATTTTATAAAAAATTTAAAACAATTATTAATAATTTTTTAAATACAAACAGCGATCACAAACCGTTATATACAATGATTCGCATTTATTTTTGTAGAGAAAAATGTGCAGCTAGATTTTTCAAATTTTGATACAGAAGAGAAGAGAGAGAGAAAAAGAGGAGAGAGATTGGTTGATGATAAGTCACATGTTCCTTACGGCACCTTTAATGGCTCGTCGAAGAATTGATTTCTAGGGGTGAGCTGTTTGATTGCACCAAATAGGACGTCGACCACTTAAATTTCACAAGTGGAGTTCGCGGTACAACGCCGCCAATACCGTTGGTAGTTAATTAATGGCCTACCTCATCTTCACATGTATGGTTGTCCATGTCCTTAGTTTGCCACATGATGCCAGGAAAATAGACGCGTGCAAAACTACTTGATTCTTTGAGTCCTTTTACTCCTTTTTATAAATTTTTTTTTTCAACGAGCATCTGAAATTACGAAACAAACCGAATAACTTCATCCAATAGCAAGGATGAAAGGAAATGAGGAAAAGTTAACCGCAAACAAGAAAAAGGAGTCAAGGGCAAAGTTGGCCAGACAGTCGGCCACTTGGTTCCTTTCCCTAAAGCTATGCGAATAGAGGATACACGAAAAATTAATGTTATGAGAACGAATGGAGTTGAAAGTAGAACCAATTCGCCATGGGGCTAAGCTGTCGAACAAGATAACAGGTCAATCAAAATCTTTGAGTCTCCTTCTAAGCAGTGGCGGAACCAGGAGTCCAAATTGGAGGGGGCAAAAAAAATTTTCAATTAACACTTATACATGAAATATAAAAATTTCAAGGAATTAGAGGTGCAAACCAGAAATTTTAGGGGGGGCAAAACATAAATTTCAATTAAAAAATATAGAAAAATATGTATATTTAATTAAAAAATAAAAATTTAGGGGGGGCAATTGCCCCCCCTAGCTAAAGGCTGGTTCCGCCACTGCTTCTAAGATGATATTCTGTACGTTCAAGGACATTACTTTTTATAATAGTTGGTAGTATATATGTGGGTGTACATGAGTTATACTCTTTGAGTGAGTAGTTACGGGTAAGTTATGTTCCGAGGCGTTCCCTTGGGAAGCATACCACCTATAATGTGTGACTTTCCTAAAAAGTCCTTACACATCATTATTAAAATTCTTTAATAGAAGTGATATAAAAGTCATAAAATGCCTTAATTATTTTAAAACGTAAACACTTTAAAAACTGTTCCCCCCAACTCTTTCCTTATCATCTGTTTACATTCCTTCCCTTTCTACATACATGCAATACTGCACGAGCACCCTACTAGTATATATTAACAAAAGAGAGGGGCTAACTTTCATTTTCGTTTAGTCGGTTGTAGCAATCACCTCCTCTCCAAGTAGTGAAAATCAGGACTGCTAGATAAATATCTTTCATTAGCTTTACCATGTTAAAAGACCAGAAAGATACTGCAAAAAAATTTTATAACACAAATTATCACCAACAGTAGCCATTTATACACTCAAATCACCACTTTTGTGGCGATTACCCAACATGAGATGCAACCATAGATATCTAGCGTAGAAAAGGATGCACTGTTTTATTTGAATTTTTTGGTACAAGAAATTAACTTTATGTAGAAAATTAACTTTATGAAGATTAAAGAGTCTAAATCAACAAAATTCAACAACCTTGATTAAAACATCTAGCTACCACTTAATTAAAAAAAAAAGGGTTCCGAATGGAATTGAAAGTAATTTCGAAAATGTGAATGGATGTATTTGTAATTTATTATATGTGTAAAGAGGTTTTATATAATTTATCCTTCAAAATAAATGGCTAAGAGATCAAGATAACCTAAGACAAGCCCTTTAAAGTCACTATGGCTTGTTGGGAAAAAAACAGAAGGGAAAAGTCAATCTCGTTTGTCAACGAATTGATGAAGATCATTGAGATAAAAATAATAAAAAATAAATAGCATATATCAATTATATATAAAAAATGTTGAGGAATGGTTGATCTGTTCTTATCACGTTATTATTTAACACATAGAGATCACTATTGACGACTATAAAAAAAAAAAAAAAAAGGAGATCACTATTGACTTCTTTAGGAAGTAGGCAAGAGGGTTTTATTATGTTTGGCTGATTTTCAGAAACGACAATGACAGATAGGAGAGGCTTTCGTCAGTTTATGCTGATATATCATAACAAATCGATAAAGAGGGCATTACAGCAAGGATTGTTTTATTTGTAAATAGCAAAATTTGAAAAAAAAAAATCTTTTTTTGTATGAAAATATGACACATTAACAATAGGATTTGGAGTCATATTTCTGCTATAAATTGTTGAAAATTTTATTTTTACTTCATAAACAAAAGGTTTAGAAAAAAACTAATGTTAAGTTCATAATGTCTACAATGTTACCCGAAGTGGTGGCCCTCCAAACCACATGGAAGTAACCGGTAGGACCATTGGGCCCTCCAAACCACATGGAAGTAACCTATAGGACCATTGGGCCACCACTTCCGTGGTGTGTTATTGGTTACAATTCATTTCCAGTGGTGGTTCTATTTGCAGCCCTTAAGTGAAGCCTCCACAAGATGCAAACATGCGTCCTATGAATGCAAACTCGCAACTAACAGGCAACTAACAGTTTTCAGCCATAGGACACGTATTTGCATCCTATGGAGGCTTCACTTAAGAGCTGCAGATAAAGCCACCACAGGAAGTGATCCAATTGGTTACATCCTTCAAATGCATTTCCTCTAGTCTTAGAAATCCGGTGGTACCATTACCATAATATCAACAGCACGGATGTGTTTTGGGGCGTGGGGCCCTCACTTGACACGGGCGGGGGTCCGTCCATTTAACGCTGGTCCCATTGAGTGATACCAGAGAAACGGTTGCATTTATTAGAAGAAAACGGTGAGGGATGAATCGGATGAGTGTCACACTCCATGTTCAAGATCAAAACTGGTTGAAATGAGGTTTTAATACCATTTGAATCTTGTGATCTTGTTCCATATCTCAACAACTGCCTAACGAGTGCATATAAAGAAAAGTTACTCGAATGGAAATATTAATGGTGAGCAGATTGTATGAGATTGAGCCCCGGTCCTAGCTTTTTTTCATCGGACCATCGGACCAGCATCACTTAAAGGGAACAACATCTTCTACCTTTCCACAATTCAACATTGGATTTTGCCAACGTATTCAGTATTATACTGAAAAAGCCATTTATCTAAATTGTCTGCATATACTTTACCTATTTAAATGTGAATTAGTTCATCCAAACTGACCAATATCCAAGCAATTTATTATTCTCCATTTAAAAATTAGTGCATTTTATTTATATATTTTTTGGGTGGAAAATATGCCTAGGCATTTTCATTCAAAAGGATCCACAAGACATCAATGAAAACCAAAATAATGGAGATACAAGATGGCCATACCAACATACTACAAATGCAAATTAACTCAGAGAACCATAAATCCGGCCAGAAACCCCTGCAATTGCTCCTGTGAAAAAGAGATTCAAGCAAACGGCCAAAGCCACTCTAGCCAATGGGAGACCATCGGTGACGCCTGAGAATTGGTTTACATAAAAGCAGATTATTAAACCCAAGAAGGTGGTCCTAACATGTAAAATTGCTGCATCCAAAATGACTTATAATTTAGCGATTTACCTATAAATGCATACTATACAAATAAATGTGTTGAATTTAATTTCTAATAATCATACCAAAACCTTTTGTTTTTTTTCCAATTACTTCTCAAACGCCATCCTATCATCTTTTAAAGCCACAACCAGGTCTGAAGAATCTTACATCAAGTGGGAGCCACCCAGGAATCAAAATATGAAGATTAATGTGGATGGAGCATCTTGTGGGATCCGGGTAATGCATCATGTGGCATCATCTGTAGAGGAGCAGCTGGTGAATTTAATACTGCAATAGCATTCTATTTAGGATCTGCGTCGGCAATTATAGCAAACGCACTTACAATTTTAGAAGGTATCAAAATGGCCTTGGCTCTTAGCATCAAAAGGATTGAGATGGAAAGACAGTACAGAGCCTATATTGTCACTTTCTTGAATGAACCTTCTCAAGAGTAACCATGGACGATTTCAGCCTCAATTAAGTTAAAATGCTCAGTCTTCATCTTGAATTTGTTTACCCTAAAGCACGTTTTCATGGAGGCCCATGGTGTAGCGGGCAAATTGGCAAATTTTGCAAGTGATTCCTATTCTTGTCTTTGGTCCAAAAAACCTCCCTGTTTTTTAATTCCCTTCCTCATAAGTGACTATATTGGGGGTACTCATGTAATAAACTTAAGAAAGAGTTAATATAATAATGTTTTTTGTCTTACTAAAAATTTTTTTTCTTAAGAGAGGGTCATCCCCTTTATTTCTCTTAGGTCCCACCCTCCTATGTAGTGTGTAGTAAGGCTGGCAATGGATCGGATATATATCCAAATCCGACCCGAATTCTGAAAATCTCAAATTCGGATATGAGATATAGATTCATGGTTCCAATACGGATATCGGATCCGACCGAATTCGAATCTGTCAATATCCGATCCGAATAGGATCCGAACCAAAATCAATATATACTTTTCACTAAACCATTGGTAAACTTTGTATAAACCATGGTTGAACCATCCTTACTCATGTCTTGCTTCAATATTTATATGGCTCATTAGTTTTGATAGTTAAAATTTGTTTTAATAGTTAAACTTGACTTTTGAGTTTTAAGTTCAAATCGGATCGAATTCAAATTTTGGTTTTTTATTCGGTTGAATTTCGAATTCGGATATAGTATATAAATTTAGTTTTGAATTCGGATTCACATATAAAAGATTCGTCGAATTTCGGATTTTTATTTTCAGTTCGGATTCTGATCATGGTAGATCTATACCGTATTCGACCCATTGCCAACCCTAGTGTGTAGCACGCATTTTGGATTAGGAGCCAAATGAGTTTGTCTTAGTTGAAAAAAGGTTAGATTTGACGTTTGTTAACGAACGACTGATTTTTTCTAAAGCTTCTAAGTATTACAAATTTGCCATTGTTTGGATTTAGAAAGAAGTCTTCATAGATAACAAGTGTATTCTTGTAGTCTTTAAAACAAGTTCTAAGTATATCTGTTTGAATTTATAGATCCTACAAGTATGCACCGCATTCTTGCAAAACTCATTCTGAAAATCCGGAATTCGATTACTTTTCCCAAAATAAGTGCCAAACGATGCCTCCATAAACAGCATTCGTTATTTGATAATCAAAATTTCTGGACTGAATATTAAGAACTAAGAAAAATGTGTCATCTCTGAATTTTGTGTGTGAAATGTTCAATTTCTCCACATAAATTCAGGCCCCAGAAAAGACAGTCTCAACTGAAATGTTCAATTCTTCACATAAATTCTTGTTAATTTCAATTCCATTCTTCCCTTAATTCGCATTTCTAGACTCCGAAGACTCGACTGATAATTGAAGATGAAGATATCTTCGTTCAGGATGTTTTCGTGGTTCGATGAGTAATGAAAAAGGTTCCTTGCACGAGGTTTGAACTGATATAGAACAGACTTTTCAGTTTGGGTCAACCCGAGCCCACAAGGAATTGCGGCTTGAGCCTAGACCGCATTGTAAACCAGCCAAGCCTAATCGACTGCCTTCCCCATGAAACACATCAGATAGGTTTCAACCTCTAAGGCATCTGGGAAGATGGTTTTGATCACTGCATAACCGAAAATCCATTGGAGAATGGTTACAAGCCCAATCAACTGGGTTAGGCTTACTCTGTATTAACCTTAAACTATGGTAAGTGAGCAAGTTTTTTATAGGATTGAAAGATGATCAATGATCCAAACATTATGAATTTCCATATGCATTTCAAATTCTATATACATCTCTGTCTGAATCTAAATCTAATGCTTTAAAATGAAGAAAAAAAATTACAAAAAGGCAAATGTACAAGGTTCCCGTATTGTGGGTTTTATTTGTTGTGAGATTCAGACTTGGAATCAGGAACATGCTTTGTGTACAAAGAGCCTATTCCTGGAACTTCGGCATGAGCAGAGACCACTGACGAAAGCGGCTGAAAGTTCGTATTGCCAACAAACCAGTAAAGAGCCCACTTAAGATTGCAAAGGGTATACTTGAGAGCCTTGGTCCAATTCTCTTGTTTATTGAAGCTCTGTGTGATGGCGTAGTTCTCCACTTTGTCGTTCTCAATCCTACAAGATCACCTCTGAATGGTGTAAAAATGCCACTCAAACTGTTTCTAAGAGAGACCAACAGATGCCTTTCATTATCCAAATTCACTTGGACTCGGAAACATTCTCGCCATAACAGGTTAAATATTAATATTTATATAAGCCAAACAAACTGCTCTCTAAAAATATTTTTGACATTCACATCTCTATAATATAGAGTTGACAAATTATTCAAGCTTCACATGAAGATTATTCCTGGATATGAAGACAAATACAAAAGGAAGGCATTACAAAATTAGATGAAGGATGATTAAAAAAATGAAACTTACTTGTAAGGTAGCTTGAAACATTTCTCTGGTGGTATGTTGTTCTCTTGATCCTTAGAATATGCAAATTCAGCAAAATCCTTGAGGCATGTCAAGAATAATGTCATTGCTTTGTCATAACGTGTACTCCAAAACAAGTTCACAGGGCCAAATCTGAAAAATTAAAAAGGAAAAAACAAAAAATAAGACATTGTTAAAGGAACCGAGAGATGGAAAAGAAATGTCAAAAAATCAATTTCATAGAAGAACACATCCTAGCACCCATTATCTGGACCATGCAATTATAGAACATAATAAATAAGAAGACATGATATGCGTGCAGTGTGATCAGTCTGTATCCAATGTTGGAGAAATACAATTAAACAACAAAGGAATTGTTGGTACTTACAGCTCATATGTATTGTTGTTGCTATCCATGATTCTAGGGTAACTCCCCATAGGAATTATTTTTATTCGATATCTGGAAAGTAATAAATTAAGGACATCCTGTCACAATTGCACAAAAAAACTTTATTTAGGGGAATGAGACCAGGATCAAAGATATATGTGGTTCTGAAAGTTTTACATGTACAAGAGATGTTCCTTTGACCGTTCCAAGGTCACTGAGAATCTCCAAACCAACTTGTTAAGTTGGAGAAGAAAAGAGAAAGTTCCCTTATTTTAAAATTTGTTGGAGCAAGAAAAAGAACATCCAGATCAAAGAAACTTCCACAAAGCAGTAACAATGGAACTCACAAACTTTTAACACTGCATCAATTCAGCATCATCCCCCAAGTAAAAGAAGATGCATTTAACTTTAACAACTAAAATTGAAGCTATCCTCCAAACACTCTTGATGATAAATACTTGAATTTTAGCAGAGAACCGACATGCTATCAAGTGCTTCGACCTGAGGTCCATGCTGGCTCGCAAACAAAGTTCAGTTGCAGCCCCACAATTCCATATATCATAACCCCAGCTAACTCAGTCTATCATGATGTTATTCATCCTCAATTTCTAGAATTGTGGTCAACTTCTAACTCTACAGAACATGTTGGAGAAATATTTGCATACTTTTAGCATGTAAACAGAAAATTTGAAGACCGTATAAATAACACAGCTCTAACAATTCGAGTTTAATTCAAGCGCACAATCTCCACTCTTGAAAGTGCCGTGTCCTTTGGAGAAAAAGAACCTTAAATAAAATCCCAACATATAAATACTGAGCCATTGTATAACTCCATTAAAAAGGATACAGAAACTTTGGCCGGAAATACTGAGCCATTGTATGGAGAAGCAGGCACGCCTGACCCCAAGCAGCATTTATCTCATCCCATTCAACCTGAATGTTTAAACAACATAAGTACTTGAATAAAAAAGAAAACTCTCTCTGCATCATGCCATACATATAAAAAGATGCTTCATAGATCTCACGGACATGACCTTTTGAAGCAGGAGGCAGCTTTATGATCATAAATATCCAATTTAAAGAGAATTCTCTTTGAACATTCAGCAAATTTTCACTGACCAACCAACAAATTTAACAGATAGGACATTGATCATCATCTTCTCATGCTAGATTGGGATGGATCGTAGAGAAGCCAACCATCTATTCATGTAAATCCAGCACTTATCCCAATGAGCATTCATATGGCCCAAGAGGAAAAATGAGACATTCATTCCATCTGTTCAAACACTGTTTCCAACATACAACATTTTGCAGAGTCTTTTTTGACATACCAGTATTTTAGGAAGACGGCCAAGTCGAAAATTGTTGATAGTTCCGAATTCTCCATCATGCCAAATAGGAAAGGCATCATTGAGCACATTGGTGCGCTTCAACAACTCTAAATGTGCTTGAGAAACTTCAATCTTTGCCAAAATCGCATCTCTCTCTTCCTGATGATTGAGAAATATTCATGCTTAATGCTCCCATAGACTTGAATATTCTGAAGCCCAAAAGAATGAAAAAAAAAATGGAAAAAGAAGAAGAAGAAGAAGATCTCTTGCTAAAAGTCCATCTTGCAATAAAAACAATGAGAAACATCTTCTATCTAAAACCAAAGTAGTTGATACATTAAAAACATTACAGCCCAAACTAAATTCACTGCACCAAGCCAAAGTAATGGTGGGGTTCCAGGTATTGCCACCTACGTCGTTTTACATCACACCTTAGAAAAGGATGCTTTTCTAGTATAAAGGAACATGACAATGCTTTTATAAATTTTGTTCTTTTCACCATCATCCACAGGTAAAATATTCAACAGAAACAAGGAGGGGGGGTGTTGTTGGGATGGTGAGGTAATTCGAATTAATGTTCAGTTACTTTTTGGATGACTTATCAGTCATAACTTTTTCATAAATGACCAAATGAGTACAGAAAGGAGAAAATATAGACCATTTGGTCTTGCTGATAGAGAATTACAAGTGAGATAATGGGAGTTACACGTCCATTGATGGGGATTACACATCAGATGATAGGAGTTATAAGTCTGTTGATGGGGAATTACAAGTCTTGTGATGGGAATACTCCCATCATTTGACTTGTAATTTTTCATCAACAGGCTTGTAACAGGACCAAATGGTCTATACTTTTTCATTTCCATACTCATGTGGTCATCTATGAAAAAGTCATGACTGATAAGTCATAATTCATCCAAAAGGTAACTGAATGGTAATTTTCCCAAAAAAAAAGCACAAATAGATAATATGAAACTACACTATAAACTACACCAGCAAAACAAAAGCTGTAATAGACTGTGGCTGATAAGCTGTTTGCAACTTTTAGACTAGCTTCACTAGAGTATGGGATATGCCAACCAACACTGTCAGAACAACTATTCATCTCGACAGTATCTCTAACCCAAAAAATGTGTAAGGTATGTACTAAAAGAGGTCTCAAAGAGATGATGGATGAAAAATACAGATGATGAGAAGAGAGCGTGAGATTCACATACCTGATGTGAAGTTAACTGAAACTGGAAATTATTGAACTCATGCCAATACCTGATATAAATTGAGATAAAAAGCTTAAAACTTGGCAACAAGGGGAAAATAAAAGATAAAAAGACAATTTTGCTTATTGCAAAACAAAGTTCTCCAATATACAGAACTTCTTCAATGTTAAGATATTGGATTTTGAACTTACCGTTCCTCCAGTTCTTTAAAGCGCTTAGATTTCAACTCCAGTTCCTTCAGTTCCACATTTACTTCTGCACACTGTTTCTCCGTATCTTCAATTGTTGCTTCAAGCCTTCGCTCTTCTTCCTCAATCTTCACATTAAGGGGTAACCAAATGATTATGTTGATAAGGAGAAACCACATCACAGTATTTCAGCCACATTAACTGGTAAACATGACTTCAAGCACACATACAATGGAATAGGATTTGCATTTTCTACTTTTTGATTTGCCTAAATTAGTAGTGGATGTTTTTGTTCAAGCTTAAGATCTGAGTACCTTTCCCCTTTCTTGCATCACACCTTACACACCGCATTTTGGCCCTTTGAAAATTCAGTACTTCTTCCCACTACACTATTTCCAAATGTGAGCTCCTACTAGACTCATAATTAAATTACAAAGGCTTCACAAGAAATATAAACAATCAACTCAAGAAAGAATAAGATAAAATATAATTACATAAAACTTTCCTCACAAACACTTGATGCATGCTATATTTTAAACCAAATGTAGAAATAAATCATCTTAAAAAAGTATCATTAGGATGGATTTGTTATATAAATGATTTTTACAAGGTTGTATTAGAAAACACAAGTAGCATCAATAAAATGATTTATGCAAATGCACAGGTCATCAAAAAAGCACCTTCAACTTCTCCCGAAGGAAATCAGCCTCACTAAGAACATCACATGTCTCCCCTTCAAGGCGTTGAAGACAGGCTTCATAGGCTTTGATGTCCCTGTTCACATCTTCAACCTCTTTATCTAATTTATCAGACAAGACCCGCATGCATTCAAGACACAAAGGTTGCTCAACCTAGAAGCATTGGAGGAAAAGAGGAAAACAAGCAAACAAAGGACTCAATATTCTCAAGAATAAAAAAACCACAATCTCAAGATTGGTTAACAGAATAAAGCACAATTCTTTCAATAGAAAAATAAAGCACGAAAGTGACTGAATGTAGCCAGTTATTTATTACCTGTGTCTGGGTGGTCGCAATATCAAAAGCACGCTTCAGGACAGTTACAGTCGAATGAAATCCAGAATTATTTGGTTGCAAGGGATTACTGGAGTTTCCTACAGGTGATGATAAATGAGTCCCAGCTCCATCAGACACAGACTCACAGTCATACATGGAAGCTGCAGCTGGTGGCAACACCACAAATGATTCTTCCATTGTCTTCCCACACTGGCTAGCATCTGGTTGTGTGGGGCCATTGCGAGGACGAGGAGGAACTCCCGGTGCCTGGCCTCTTTGCTTTGGCAATACAACAAACGATTGATCCATCTTTGTGGATCCTAAAACACTGCCAGACCCATGGACTGAAGATCCCTGCATCCCTGCATTTGTTTGTTCCAGTACATAGAAAAGTAGATGAAATAGAATCCAACACCCATAAAGTATATACATTGACGTAAATTGTGTGTCTATTTCAAGCTCATTTGGTTGACAAGGTACAATGCAGTCAAATGTTCCTTTTCTGGCATCCATAGTCCTTCAGACCATTACGAATATGTATTCATATAGAGATATATAACATATAATATATATATATATATATATATATATATATATATATAACACACGCACATAAAAGATTAACCCGTGGTAAGCTCCCTTCTTCCCTTAACTTGGGATTCAAAGGGATGCTATGTCAGTCAGATAAACAGCAGCAAGATCTACTTCATCCTAGTCGCAGCAAGTTACATGATATGCCAGAAGTTGTTTGTCAGCTGCAAAAGGATATTCCAAAAGTGTAAAAAAACTGATTATGAAGCATTCAACCCCATGGCTAGAAGCAGGTACTTCCTATCAATACTGAATGATTAGAAGTTAGTTCCAAACAATTAGCTTCGATTGATTATATAATTATATCTAAAGCTTGGAGAAGGTTTACCAACTGGAATGAGGAAAAACATACCCGTAGCCAGCTCGAACCATTAACGAGGGTGTCATGGCAAGACAGGGGTATCGGCACACAACGTAAACCAAGAAATTGAATTATCAGCGCCTAATACCATCATTCTACCACCCAAAAGGGAATGAACTCCACAAACGGCATGCAGTAGACTTCAATTAACAGTCTAAAAGAACAATTCAATAACATTACGGAACAAAATTCATCGTTTCTTAGAAAAAATTGAAAATACAGAAGGCAAGAAAGTTTACATAGAAAACAGAATAGGTTTTAGAATTCTCTGCAGAAGACACAATCGATTATAAGAATGAGCTGAACATGAAACTATGCATTAAACTACAAAGATAATGTACAAATTTGGGTAATTACAAACGTTTAGAACAAATTGAATTCAAGAAGAGGGCAATAATTAATCTACCAATAAAAAAGGAATATTGATTATATTCGGCTTAAGCAAAGAAATAGGATACAGAAGCAAATACCGGATCGAGAAGACGAATCGTTGAAGAACTTCTCTGCATATGAATCGACGCCAACGATGCAGAGAGCGTGCCGACAGTTCTGGCAAACCCATCTCGGAAGATTTGGATCGCCCGGAAAGCTCCTTCCTTTTCCAGGATCGTCCTTCATCTGGGTCCTTCTCTTTCTTGGACTGTTAGGGTTTCAGTTCTATGTATCTCATTAAGAGCTGGCAAGAACCTGCGCACGACGTTTTATTTCAGTCTTTCTCCCCGCGAAGCAAAGAGGCTTCTCCTTCAGAAAGAAGACGATCAACCGGTTAAAGAGAGGATGGCAAAGGTTCGGTTTTGGGAAAAAGAAAAAACTCAAAACGAAACCCACAGGCGTATAAAACCGAACCGAACCCGTCAGGGTTCAATAATTTGAAAACCGAACCAATTTTTCTCTAATCCCGACACCATATCTGCCATCGCCTTGATTATCATTGTTTGAAAATTCCGGCATCCTCGAATCAAAAGAAACACGGAGAAGAAGAAATTGAAACCCTAATCCCACTGGATAACCCCAAAAAACAACAAACTAGTAAACCCTAATTAATTCGCAAACCCTATAATATGGAATTGCACTAGAAGGAGACGTGATAGGGGTACTGAACCTTTTAGAAGTCTCTGGCTCCACATTAGAGCTAATGGCTTTCAGAGTTTCAGTTGATTGTTAAAGCTAAGAACGTGAGTAAGCTGCGTAAGCTCCAGAGAGTGCTGCCCCAATCAGACAAAGAAACCTTTCTTTTGCGAAACAGCCTCCGAAAATGGAAAAAAAATGGTGGAAATTTCCTCCGTCTCTGATACAGGTACACCTCTACGTGTTCTTCTCCTCGAGTTTACCTCTGGAAACTAGAAATCCAGATAGAAAGGCGGATTGAGAGAATTACTTCCAAAATCGAAACGTACATGGAAGACAACTCAAAACAGAAATTCCAGACAATCTTTTCGCTGCTTCTCTTCGGAACAAGATATGTAATAATATAGGCTTACAGGCAGGCGAGAGATGGAGCTAGGAAGACGCCAACTCTCTCTGGAGTTTGGAACGAAAGACACCCAAACTCAAGATCTAATTTCAAATTAGAATTGTGGTCTAACCATCTATAGTCGGTTCGATTCGGTTTATTGGTTTTAACGGAACCGTTACAATCCCCAATTAAAGAGTTTGGTTTGTTGGCAACTGGTCCGTCCATTGGCCATCTAGGCACCTTATTGGGCTGTTCAGGGCTGGGCCCAACTAAATTGACGAATTCTTGATCTTTATGGTTCTGGACCAAACTGAATATGGATTTTTAGGATGTGATATAGATTCGAAAAATGTAAAAAGAGCTTTTTACTGAGCCCATAAATCCATCAGAGACTTCATCCATAGTCCATACCCAACACCGAACTTTGGTCTCAGCAGTTAGGTCCAATCAACTACACTCCACCTTATATCACAATCTAATTCACCATGCTCCCACTCTCACGTGTCATCATATGTCATGTGCCCTTGGCATGTCATGGTATCCTGGTATGGCTTCACCAATGTGTTGCACCCCCATCCCTTTGGTGGGAATTGGCTTAAGATGATGATGATGATGAGCTAGAGAATTATATTAACAAGAAAATTTTAGTAGAATTTGAAATCCTAAATTGGGTAGTAATTGAAAATTAAATTGTACGATATTGAAGTTTAAGGAGTTAAAATAGTTTGCAGCATGTATCCTGCAATATGAAGTTTAAGCACCAATAATTGGGGCTCTACAATTAGAAGAGAAGTAGAATTTGAAATCTGCTACAATTTGAGCCTACATTGATCCTTGTCGTTGGAGTGGGATGTTACCATTTGGGGCATCGGATAGTTGGTTTTTCTTTTTTTCTTTGTTTACATAAAACATTTACAAATTCAAATAAAATATAAATGATTTCCCCACAAATTTTAAGGGAATAGTTGTAAATGCATGATCTCATTACCTTCTAAAAGAATGGAAAGACAAACTTAACCCCAACAAGAATCTATACGATATGATGTCAAAAGGTTATTTTCAAAAAGAAAAAAAATATGTGGCCTCTGGTGCAAATATTTAAGGGACTTTCGGGCATTACATAAGGGATGAAATAGTCTAAATTTTCGAACTGCATTGGTTCTTGCTGCTGAAATGGGATGCTTCCACATAGAGCAACCATGTTAGTGTTTTTCTAAATGGGCTCCATATATAGCATTTACACAAGTGAAAACAACCAGTTGTAGGGCACTCCACGTTGGAGTATTCTTTCAGCAACGGGAACAAATGTAGCCCAAAATTGTTGACATATCCATCCCATTACATAGAGAATAAATATGAGATCTGGACATCTCTAATGAATACAATCACACCTCTTCTCGTATAAATCTATACTTGTCATACAGTTTAACCATTGTCACCAAATAAAACTCTACATATTCCCATCATCTCAAACACAAAACATTAGAAACTTGCACTAAAACCAAAAAAACTTTATGCAACATCCCACTTACAAAAGTTATAATACACATAGCAGGAAGGTCAAAAGTATAGGAAAAGTATAACATGTCGTTATGAAATCATGTAGCGTGAGTAGACGTGGTTTTCTCGGGCGAATTCCGACAAACCGGACATGTCGCGTTCAATTGAAGCCATTCATCAATGCAATCGGTATGGAAACAATGCTGACATTCCGGTATACTCCGGAGTGTCTCTCCCGGCCGGTATTCCGAGAGACAAATTGGGCAAATGTTGTCGTTGGGCTCGGGTATGCGCCGGCTCTCCCCAAGAACAATCTTTGGGAAAGATTCTATGGTGGGCCCATCAAGGCCTGGTATGATTCTTGACCGAGGACTCACAATAGAAAAGGATAACTCAGTGATCTGACCCCGGTGGTGGCTGCCGTAGGACTTGAACCTTCCACATACGTAACAGATCAATCCCATGAGGCACATCAGTGCAGGTATCCCAACTCCAACACTTATAGCATACCTAGCGACCCTTGGAAGCCCTATAAGAATTATAAGAGAAAATTCTGTTAAATGAAAACATTAATGCAATTGACTAATCTGCTGCCAATCAAAACATGTTATATGACAATAAATTTGGATAAATGATTCTATTTTGTTGTCGGAATGACACTGGATTAAACCAGGCTACATCATGAGAAAACCTCAACCCAATCTGATTTTGGGCTGAAATTTGAAGCCCAAGCCTTAAGAGGCCCAGTTGGAAACCCGGCCCTAATTAGGCTCTTTGGACCTCATGGGCTGGACCTAAAATTTTCAATTAGTATTTTGTAGGTGAGGTCCATGAAATGAACAAAGAATCCAAAGGAAGGCTGATAGTTGGGTGGCGTATTTGTATTTGAATAAATTAATTAAAACTAGACGACAATATGGAAGTGGATTCCGGTCATTAGACGTAACTCGGTTCTGTCTGTATAGACTGTATATGAATATACGGAGGAAGACCGTTGTAACCATTTAAAATGTTAGTTTCCCTACCCAATACGATGAGTATAAAAAGCCGATGACAACCATTATGGTTATTTAAGAATTAGGGCATCATTTAATATCCTAATATCATGACATCGAGGATATTGACATGCAAAGAATTGACAAATACCCAACACTGATATCTACTTTATCAGCTTCAGCATTAATATACTAGTATATATATAACCACAACTAATATGATTAGACTTAAAATCCAAGTAAGCAGCAGAATTAGAATTTCATAGAAAAAATTCAAGTTAATCAATAAATGATCATAAATTAAGATGATCTAGCTAGAAATACTTGCTTTCAAGAGAAAATCGGAATTTTAGTCATAATATTAAGACAACTTCATGGGGCCACATCCTTTTTATTTTTCGTATCATTCTCATGAGGTCATATCAGCTGGTCCCTCACGCTGGAAGATCTACTGGTCCAACGGTGGAAGGTGTGTACACATAAGCTCCATGCACCCACGTGGACACATACATCACCGTTGGACCAGCAGATCTTCCAGCTAAGGGCTCTAGCAGATTTCAAGTCCATTCTCACCAATTCTACATTTTATTATAATTTCCTGGTATCAAAATGCAGCCTAAAACCTAAACAATCATAAAACCTAAAATTAAATCCTCGAAGTCTAATATTACTTATTCAACTTGTCTCCTTGTAAATGTGTCAAAAAAATCCACGTAGCTCCTCTTGATTGGCTCTATTCTTGAGAAATTTAGAGGGTGTGAGTGTGTATACGTGCTTTCTTTTGGTTTTTTATGGCGTCAGTCAATGTGATAAGCGTTTTGGGGGAAGAACAGTGGAAAAGGTCAAGAAAATTACCGCGTCGAGGAAGATCCGAACACACTGTGGATAGCGTAGTGTTATTCTTGACTCTGCACCTCCCACCCCGTTCTTCACAGCTTCCACAATTGGGTTCTTCCCAAGCCAGCATAAGATCCCCACTGAGCTCCGATGCAAGATCGGGATCGTAAAACGGCGACTGAACCGGGACCAGAACTGACGAAATCCATAAACAATTGCGAGAAAAGAACGACGCGTGATACATAGACGGCGCAGCCAAGACCGTGAACTCAGAGTTACTCAGGCAAGTGATCGGTCTGAATTGGTGAATCCTGGTAAACTCCGAGGAGCAATTAAAAAATATCAGTCGCTGAATGTAAACGCCACCGAAAGGAGAGCCCGTGAGATTCAGACGCATAAGCAGACCAGCAAGACAATTGTCTGGATCGTGGATCCATATCTCCTGATTCTTGTAATCGATGAATCGAACGTTGAATTCTCCGGAAAACGGTAGCTTCAGAACCGTCTCTCCCCGGCTATTGCAGGTCAGATCGAAACCCGGATATCCACAAAGCTCCGGCTGGCGTTCCTTTAGCCGGAAAGGGAAGCCGATAACGGGTTCTTTTGATCCACAGGCCCGATTCGAGCATCTCTGTGCAGTTGTTGCCGTGAGCGAAACGAAGAGGACGATGAGGAAGAAGAAGAAGGCGGTGACTTCTGAGGTCCCCATTCGGTAGGAAAGCTTGATTGAGAGGAACGTGTGGCCATGGTGATTAATAAAAGGCCGGATGTCAATATATATTTCTTTAACTGAACATTTTTTAGTTCGTAAGTCGACAGATTCTGGTTTGTATAAGATAAGACCGTTTTAAGGGTAAAATTTTAATTCGCTTTGTTATAGTGTCATGGTCTCCGCATAGAATCGCATCGATCACGGCCGTCAAATTTATTTGTATTGATGGAAGGTCTTGCACGGCAAATATGAAAGTCAAACACCGGCTTTGATATTATGTTCTCAGTCACCACCTGAGAATTCAATGATATACGGGTCGGGTTTACTGGTTAGAGTTCAAGAGTCTACCCTAATAATAAATGAAAAAAACCCAATTTGATTGGAATGTTCTTTAAATTTTGATCGCCATTTTGATTAGTCAAAGAAAATCCTAAATTCTTACTGTAAATAACTGTCTCAAATGACCAAAACCAAGCAAGGGGAAAGACCCCCATATGATGGTCAAAATCAGCTTTTCAAGCTTTGAAAGACCCCAAGAAATTATTTTTTTTGATGGGAAGACCCCAAGAAATTAGACTCTTGAATTTCAAAGTTTGTCATTCAAAATTACCAAGTATTCAGTCAAATCCGTGTTGAAAATCGTACAAGGAAAGGAGGAAATGGACGAGGCCCGGCCTGGAAGCCCTGTGACTGTTTGCGAGGCGAGCTTGTTTACGGTACATCTAGAGCAAATAGAAAGATCTGGATTTAGCTCGTTTTGGGCCTCCAAGCCAGGTTTTATAAACTAAAGAGAGGAGGCCCGTGGAGACTGTAGACTTGGGATCTTAAGCTTTAAGTTCATGCAGCCTAATTACGTTAGTGGATTGGGTTGGGCTTTAAGAGTCTAGCCAGAGCCTGAGGAAAATTATAGACCTACGGTGGGCCTGAGTTCTAAATTTAATAGGTTTGGGCCTTTTTCAAGCCTTTAGGCTATGGTTGGATTTGGTTGTGGACTTTTAAATTTCCGTGGCTAATGAATGGGCCCAAGCATCCTATCCTCATAGTTTTCACATAGACATATGCCTAATCCGTATTTTCATTTTTTTTAAAATTTACTCCAACGCCTTGCTTTGTCGATGCCTAACTAACTGCCACACGCATAGCGCCTCCATTCCTCTAGTTTTTGTATAAATGAACCTTCGAGCAACTTGCTTCGATTGACAAGGACAATCTTGAACTCAAATATTTTCTATAGTCGGTTCGATTCGGTTTATTGGTTTTAACCGAACCGTTACAATCCCCAATTAAAGAGTTTGGTTTGTTGGCAACTGGTCCGTCCATTGGCCATCCAGGCACCTTATTGGGCTGGTCAGGGCTGGGCCCAACTAATTTGACGAATTCTTGATCTTTATGGTTCTGGACCAAGCTGAATACGGATTTTTAGGATGTGATATAGATTCGAAAATGTAAAAAGAGCTTTATACCGAGCCCATAAATCCATCGGAGACTTCATCCATACACAACACCAAACTTTGGTCCCCGCAGTTAGGTCCAATCAACTACACTCCGGACTCCACCTTAGGGCTGTAAACGGGTCGAATATAGTACGGATCTACTAAGATCGGAATTCGATTCGATAAGAAAATTCGATATCCGAATTTGAACTGATTATCGGACGGATCTTTCACATCTAATACCGAATTCGACCGATTATCCGATATCCAAATCCGATTACATTATATATGGAAAAAAAATTAAGATATTATAAACCTTAAGTTAGTGGACCAAATAAGGATGTATTAATTCAAATTTTCTTATATTATGACCTTAAATCAATAAATATCATATGAAATCTTCATTCCTTCTATACTAATATATAAAAAGACTTAAAAAAATATAACATATACACAAAATAAACGGTTGGATCTTTATCGAGTCGAATATGTGCAATACCATTTTCGAATCCAAATATAATCGGATCTAAAGCTAAGATCCATATTTGGGTAATCGGGTCGAATTCGGATCGGATTCGGATCTTTTTCTGACCCATTGACAACCCTACAGTCCACCTTATACCACAATCTAATTCACCATGCTCCCACTCTCACGTGTCATCATATGTCATGTGCTCCTGGCATGTCATGGTATCCTGGTATGGCTTCACCAATGTGTGTTCATAGGCCTCCACCATCAAAGGGACTATTAGATGCAAGGTGGCTCTAATACTGTTGCTCCAAAATTGGGCCGGTGTGGACACGTGTCGAGGGTGATGATGTGTCTCTACGCGGGCGTGCCAGTATCGTTTGATACAAATGATTTCGGGTTAAACCCTGACCCCGGGCACCTGTTCCGAATCTGAACCGGGATCGGTCCAGTCGTACTGCAAGTCACCTGTAATAAAACGGGTCAGGCGATGATATGAAGACTAGGGGTCCAGTTTTCGTTTAGGTTCTTGTAAGTGTTTGAAAGCGAAAGCGACTAATGGCACACAA
Source organism: Buxus sempervirens (assembly GCA_947561395.2). Classification (NCBI taxonomy): domain Eukaryota; kingdom Viridiplantae; phylum Streptophyta; class Magnoliopsida; order Buxales; family Buxaceae; genus Buxus; species Buxus sempervirens. The sequence continues at coordinate 2,872,158 of OX387193.1, forward strand.
ATCCTTTTATTATAAAATCGGCCGATGAGCTGAAAGCGACAACAGATAATCCTTAAAATAGAAACAAAAAGTACAAAAGAAAACCGACAGGGCTCGCAGGACCGGCCTGTCCTGTTCTTATAGTCGTAATCGGGTATAAGCGCAGGACGAAGGGGGCGGCTGCTAGCAAAGTCAGTTCAGGGGGTTTACCTTGGATTGCTGCTTACCCGAAAATACACAAGTCACCTGGCGTGATCAGAGCGAGTCTCAGGACTGGCTGCTCGGGATTCTGTAAACACAGAACTGCGAGTCAGGGGCGGCCTCAACTTACTCTCCGGTGGCAGGATTCTGGTATTAATCGGAGTAAAGAGGGGTCGAAGATGTCACTGCGACTGGAAGCAATGAGAGAGGTCCTAGTTTATCCTTCTGTAGCAGAGGGGATAAAAGATCACAGATGATCAAAATAATATAATAACCGGTTGCGGTTGGGTGGATTGTGTTCTTGAGCTCTTCGAATTGGTGCCTTTTATAGCTGATCTTTGACGGTTTGCTCAACGTCCTACTCTTGCACGATCTTCATGGCGGTTGGTCGTCTTCAGTCTTCTGTTCCAAAACGATAACCGCTTGGCCACAATCTTCAACTGGTTTATTCTTGAACGACCGATGACATGATCTTCTGATATTCGTGGTTTTGTCGTGACTCTAACTGTATTCTTGGTTTTGTGTTCATGCTGACGTGGCCTAACCAACTGTGCAAAGCCTACATGCTTTGATGCCATGGCCTAAATAAGCCACATAGGCACCATGTGCCCTTTTCTTATTTGTTGGTCATATACGGTATAAACAAATACCAATTGTAATGAGCCCAGAAGACAACTTTTATCTTTCATCCTAAAACCCTTTTGCTATAAGAAGAGCCTTACACTTAACATGTATATCTCTTGACGATTGCATCCATATCCAACATGAGATTTCCCATCACGCTCTTATCCCATTACTTATTTCTATTTTAAAAAAAATGAATTGAAGTTTAGACAATGTATAATATATTTTTTATTTTATTTTTTTTGTATTAGAGCTAGAGGGTTAATGCACCAAATCCCATCTTGGCAAGAGTAATACTAAGATGGGTGAACTTCTAGGAAGTCCTCGTGTTGCACCCCCATCCCTTTGGTGGGAATTGGCTTAAGATGATGATGATGAGAGCTAGAGAGTCATATTAACAAGAAAATTTTAGTAGCATTTGAAATCCTAAACTTGGTAGTAATTGAAAATAAAATTGTACGATATTGAAGTTTAAGGAGTTAAAATAATTTGCAGCATGTATCCTGCAATATGAAGTTTAAGCACCAATAATTGGGGCTCTACAATTAGAAGAGAAGTAGGGTTTGAAATCTGCTGCAATTTGAGCCTACATTGATCCTTGTCGTTGGAGTGGGATGTTACCATTTGGGGCATCGGATAGTTGGTTTTTTTTTTTGTTTACATAAAACATTTACAAATTCAAATAAAATATAAATGATTTCCCCACGAATTTAAGGGAATAGTTGTAAATGCATGATCTCGTTACCTTCTAAAAGAATGGAGAGACAAACTTAACCCCAACAAGAATCTATACGATATGATGTCAAAAGGTTATTTTCAAAAAGAAAAAAAAAAGATGTGGCCTCTGGTGCAAATATTTAAGGGACTTATTTAAGGGACTTTCGGGCATTACATACGGGATGAAATCGTCTAAAATTTCGAACTACATTGGTTCTTGCTGCTGAAGAGGGATGCTTCCGCATAGAACAACCATGTTAGTGTTTTTCTAAGTGGGCTCCATATATAACATTTACACAAGTGAAAAACACTTATTGTAGGACACTCCACGTTAGAGCATCCCTTCAGCAACGGAAACAAATGCAGCCCAACATTGTTGACATATCCATCCCATTACATAGAGAATAAATATGTGATCTGGACATCTCTAATGAATACAATCACACCTCTTCTCGTATAAATCTATACTTGTCATACAGTTTAACCATTGTCACCAAATAAAACTCTGCATCTCAAACACAAAATATTCGAAACCTGCACTAAAACCAAAAAAAGTTGCTGCAACATCCCACTTTCAAAAGTTATAATACACATAGCAGGAAGGAAAAAAGTAAAGGAAAAGTATAATATGTCGTTATGAAATCATGTAGCGTGAGTAGACGTGGTTTTCTCAGGCGAATTCCGACAAACCGGACATGTCGCGTTCAATTGAAGCCATTCATCAATGCAATCGGTATGGAAACAATGCTGACATTCCGGTATACTCCGGAGCGTCTCTCCCGGCCGGTATTCCGAGAGACAAATCGGGCAAATGTTGTCGTTGGGCTCGGGTATGCGCCGGCTCTCCCCAAGAACAATCTTTGGGAAAGATTCTATGGTGGACCCATCAAGGCCTGGTATGATTCTTGACCGAGGACTCACAATAGAAAAGGATAACTCAGTGATCTGACCCCGGTGGCGGCTGCCGTAGGACTTGAACCTTCCACATACGTAACATATCAATCCCATGAGGCACATCAGTGCAGGTATCCCAACTCCAACACTTATAGCATACCTAGCAGCCCTTGGAAGCCCTATAAGAAATATAAGAAAAAAATCCGTTAAATAAAAACATCAATACAATCGACTGGTCTGCTGACAATCAAAACATGTTATATGACAATAAATCTGGATAAATGATTCCATCTTGTTGTTCGAGTCACAATGGATTAAACCAAGCTACATCATGAAAAAACCTCAACCCAATCTGATTTTGGGCTGAAATTTGAAGCCCAAGCCTTAATAGGCCCAATTGGAAATCCGGCCCTAATTAGGCTCTTTGGACCTCATGGGCTGGACCTAAAATTTTCAATTAGTATTTTTATAGGTGAGGTCCATGAAATGAACAAAGAATCCAAAGGAAGGCTGATAGTTGGGTGGCTTATTTGTATTTGAATTAATTAATTAATACTAGACGACAATATGGGAGTAGATTCCTGTCATTATACGTAACTCGGCTCTGTCTCTATATGAATATACGGAGGAAGACCGTTGTAACCATTTAAAATGTTAGTTTCCCTACCCAATACGATTAGTATAAAAAGCAGATGACAACCATTATGGTTATTTAAGAATTAGGGCATCATTTAATATCCTAACATCTCTATCCAAAAAAAAAAAAAATTTAATATCCTAACATCATGACATTGAGGATATTGACATGCAAAGAACTGACAAATACCCAACAATGATATCTACTTTATCAGCTTCGGCATTAATAAATTACTATATATATAACCACAACTAACATGATTAGACTTAAAATCCAAGTAGGCAGCAGAACTAGAATTTCATAGAAGAATACATGATCATAACTTAAGATGATCTAGCTAGACATACTTGCTTTCAAGAGAAAACCGGAATTTTAGACATAACATTAAGACATCTTCATGGTCCCACATCCTTTCGTTTTTTTCTCCTATCATTCCCACCGATTCTACATTTTCTTATAATTTCCTAGTATCAAAATGCAGCCTAAAAGAAGGAACTTTTCTTCTACTCACCTAAACAATCATAAAACCTTAAAGTAAATCCTCGAAGTCTAGCATACTTATTCAACGTGTCTCCTTGTAAATGTGTCAAACAAATTCACGTAACTCCTCTTGATTGGCTCTATTCTTGAGAAATTTAGAGGGTGTGAGTGCGTATACGTGCTTTCTTTTGGTTTTTTATGGCGTTAGTCACTGTGATAAGCGTTTTGGGGGAAGAACAGTGGAAAAGGTCAAGAAAATTACCGCGTCGAGGAAGATCCGAACACACTGTGGCTAGCGTAGTGTTATTCTTGACTCTGCACCTCCCACCCCGTTCTTCACAGCTTCCACAATTGGGTTCTTCCCAAGCTAGCACAAGATCCCCACTGAGCTCCGACGGAGCATCGGGACCGTAAAACGGCGGCTGAACCGGGATCGGAACTTTCGAAATCATTGAACAAGGAGGAGACACATACCTCGCAAGGGACATATACGGCGTAGCGAAGACCGTGAACTCAGAGTTACTCAGGCAAGTGATCGGTCTGAATCGGTAAATCCTGTTAAACTCGGATGAGCAATTAAGAAATATCAGTCGCTCATAGTAAACGCTACCGAAAGGAGAGCCCGAGAGATTCAGACGCATAAGCCGACCAGCAAGACAATCGTTCGGATCGTTGATCCATATCTCCTGTTTCTTGTAATCGATGTGTCGAACGTTGAATTCACCGGAAAACGGTAGCTTCAGAACCGTCTTTCCCCGGCTATTGCAGGTCAGATCGAAACCCGGATATCCACAAAGCTCCGGCTGGCGTTCCTTTAGCCGGAAAGGGAAGCCGATAACGGGTTCGTTCAATCCACAGGCCTGATTCGGGCATCTTTGTGCAGTTGTTGCAGTGAGCGAAACGAAGAGGACGATGAGGAAGAAGCCGAAGGCGGTGACTTCTGAGGTCCCCATTCGGTTGGAAAGCTTGATTGAGAGGAATGTGTGGCCATGGTGATTAATAAAAGGCCAGATGTCAATATATATTTCTTTAACTGAACACTTCTTTGTTTTTTTTTTTTTTGGTAATCTTAACTGAACAGTTCTTAATTGGTAAGTCTACAGATTCTGATTTGTATAAGATAAGAACGTTTCAAACTTTCAAGGGTAAATTTTAATTCGCTTTGTTATAGCGTCATGGGCTCCACATAGAATCGCATCGATCACGGCCGTCAGATTTATTTGTAGTGATGGAAGGTCTTGTACGGCCAATACTTGTCATTCAAAATTACAAGTATTCAGTCAAATCCGTATTAAAAATCGTAGAAAGGAAGGAGGAAATGGACGAGGCCCGGCCTGGAAGCTCCATGACTGTTTGCGAGGCGAGCTTGTTACTGTACGTGTCGAGCAAATAGAAAGATCTGGATTTAGCTCATTTTGGGCCTCCGATCCAGGTTTTATAAACGAAAGAGGAGGCCCGTGAAGACTGTAGACTTGGGATCTCAAGCTTTAAGTTCATGCAGCCTCATTACGTTAGTGGATTGAGTTGGGCTTTAAGAGTTGAGCCAGAGCTTGAGGAAAATTATGGACCTGACGTGGGCCTGAGTTCGTAATTTAATAGGTTTGGGCCTTTCTCAAGCTTTTAGGTTACGATTGGATTTGGTTTTGACTTTTAAATTTTCGTGGTTAATGAATGGGCCCAAGCATCCTATCAGGATTTGTTCTCATAGTTTTCACACAGACATATGCCTAATCCCCATTACCAATTTTTTTCCCGCAAATTTACTCCAACACCTTGATTTGTTGATGCCTAATTAACTGCCCGTAACACTATTTGTTTCTAATTCTTTTGCCACGCGCATAGCGTCTCCATTCCTCTAGTTTTTGTATAAGTGAACCGTCAAGCGACTCGCTTTGATTGACAAGGACAATCCTGAACTCAAATATTTTCTAAACAATGTTGTTTAGGGAATTTTTCGTTTGCTAATGTGATCGAGATCAAGGTTTACTATTTCAATGTTGATGGGTATGTCACCCAGGGCACAAAACGAAATTTTGGTGTAGTGTACTGTCGAAACGCTAAAAAAATCAACAAATATAAAATTTAGGACTTTTTATTTATTTTTATTTTGATGGAGTTTCTTTAAATTTCGTTAGCATGCCGCCAAAAATCTCTAAATAAAATGGAAGAAATTTGCATCCCCGCCGTTTCGCTCGACACGCCACCCCTCTTCATCGGCATGTTGAGAAAAATTACCAGAAATTCAAATCGATGATTTTCCTATTGCAAAATGTACCAGAGACTCAAAAAAGATAAAATTTCGAAACCGAAATTGTAAATACTGATCGAGATGCGCCTCTTTGGCCTTTCTAGTGGCGGGAAAATGAACCGAAGGCCAAAACCATATAAAACTCCGACCATGTAAAGCCAATACAACATATAGTACCACTATCCATCTCTGCTACCTACGGGCCCCCTTTTTCTTTCCTTCATATTTCAGCGGCTCCGACGGATTTGTTCAAATTTGATCTCTCTCAAACAGTCAGCTTGATTCCTTATTTTGGCAAAACATCCTTCTTCAAGAAATCTAGGGTTTCTTTTTTTTTTTGCTTGGGTATCTTGGCGAGGTTCTCAATCTCCGAGTTCGTCAGTCCGTCTTGATCGATTCTCGGTACAAAGTTTCGAGTTGTTTGATTTGATTCTACTTATATGGTAGAAGACATCGGTGCTGACGCTATTTTTTTCTTTTGATTCTTTATGAGCGTTCTAGGGTTTCTGAAATGGCCGCCGTGTTTGAAGACGAAACGGAGCAGACGGTTACGATCCACGAGTACCTCAAGGATGTTGAAGAACAGGAGTTGGTAAGATTTTTCTCTGCAGTCATCAAATTTCAGCCTTTCAGGACATGCGGCTGTTGCGTTTTCTTGCTGTTTCTTCCTTCGTTTTCTTTTCGGGGTTATTGTGATTACCAATTTTGCTTCTTTAACTCACATGTTCTTGGTGTGTTATTTTTGATTCGTCACTTCAACTCAAAGGAAGCTGATCTGGTTTTGGGTGGAGATGAGGGCAAAGAATGCACCTACACAAAGGGTTATATGAAGAGGCAGGCCATTTTTTCGTGCTTGACGTGTACCCCAGATGGGAATGCTGGTGTCTGCACGGCCTGTAGCTTGGCTTGCCATGATGGCCATGAGGTATTCCCTTGAAGCGCCGCTCTCAATAAGTAATTCGATGGGGGATTTGGCTAATAAATACCTGTTAGTCAATTTTACCATATGCAGCATTTTGACATTGTCTAATATTATATGTTGGCTCTTTTCTTTGTCACGGTCATCGATATGTGGTTGTATCATGTTTGTGCTCTTAGCTTCTAGTTGGGTCTTCTACCATGTTGATGACAATGGCCTATATGTCACAAAGTGGAGGAAGCATCTCTATAACCTGATAATTGTTTAGTGCGCATCTCAATAACTTGGAAGTTGTTTAGTGAAATTCACCAATCAGCTGAAAGGAAATGCTCATCCATCTTGGTTATATCTCCACGATCTTTCTGTCTTTAAATTGGGATTTATTGCACCTATAGTGGAGAGTGTTGAGGGTGTTTCTATCGTGGTTTGATAACTAATGGAACAATTGGGTTTCCTCCCGTGTTATTTAACTTTTATTAACTTTCATAACAGTTATGATTCCTTAAGTTCACATCACCTTTCAATGCTATCCATGAAAACTAGTGGAGTAGGTTCTTGGTACAGCTAATTATTTTCTCTGTTGCATAAGTTTTATTAATTTCCATTACAATGATGAAGTGGATTAGTCATATCAGCATTACAAGGCTGTCTGTGGAGGCATTTTGCAAGAAAAATGGATTGAGATACTTCCTTTGAGTCTGTCTCCACTTCAGCTCTTGAACTTAGTCCCTCGAATAAACTTATCCCATTAAGAACATCATATGGCTTTACTGGACTGAATTAGTTGGCCACTAGATTCCAACTAATCGAAAGAAGTGTTTTTATTGGCAAGCCCATAATTCATCCTATTTATGGGCACTTGGGCCTCCAATCAATGGCCATCAGATGTTTCAATATTGCATGTCTTTATTGAAAAGTTGTTGTTTCTTACGCACACACACACACATACAAAGACAATAATTTGTTTATAATCCATGCTGATCACTGCCTTATTATGTGGAGGAGATTTTGGAGCTGTGGACGAAGAGAAAATTCAGGTGTGATTGTGGAAATTCAAAATTTGGCAATTTCTTTTGCAAGCTTTTTGCGGACAAAGATCCAGAAAATGAAAAGAACTCGTACAACCAGAATTTCAGAGGCTTCTACTGCACATGTGCTCGTCCCTATCCTGATCCAGAGGCTGAAGAGCAAGTTGAGATGATTCAATGCTGCATTTGTGAGGACTGGTTTCATGAGGAACATCTGGGACTTGGGTCTTCTGAAGAGGTTTGTTGGCATATACATTTAGTTTTTAGACCTGCGTAGTATTCTCTCTCTTATTGGGCCTTTGTTGTTGTGTTTCTTGGTCTTTAATTTTTAGAAATTGGTTTCAGCATGGAAAAAGTCATAGTAAGACTCTTTTACTTATCAAAATGACAGTGATGACTCTTTGATGATCTGAATAATAAAAGGCACACTGATAATGTGGTCCTGAATATGATGAACCATGTGTTTTTAGTCTAGAGACATTCCTAAGGGCTTGTGAGTTATCCAATAGTTAGATGCTTCTAACTAATAAGCTTTTAATTAATTAAAAGCTTATTTTGTGGCATGAGTATATTTTGAATGGATATCCATTGGCTATAGCAATGAATAAATGGTAATATGTGACTTATTTTATTTATATCAAATTCTTGAAACAAGTGTCACCCTCGCCAAAACCCCTCAAAAGGGAAGAAGAAAGCCTGGTCTTTCTCATGTGTGGAAGTGGGCGACTGGGAACTTATCCCTTTAAATCGTGCAACTTCTACTCTTCTTTACATAAATATGAAATTCCACTGTAAAATTTTTGCCAATTTTACTTGAAGATTCTGTCTGATGTTTCCATAACCAATAATTGAGTTTTCATGTTCATCAATTCTATAATTAACTGATATTCTACAGATATTTATATGTCAGTATCTTTGCTTGTGCCTTAGATACCTAGAGATGAGGAAGGAGAACCTTTGTATGAGGATTTCATCTGCCAAGCTTGCGCAGCTGTTTGTTCTTTCTTAACTCTCTATCCTCAAACCATCTGGGCAACAGTTAGGCAAGGTGATGCTTCATTAAACATTGGGAAGGGCAAGAATTCTTTGGCAGATGAACCTTCAGCTTCTACTTCTGGGAATCTTGAAAGCGGGATTGGTTTACATCCCTATCCCAAAATGGAATTGCCAGTCACTATTGCCGATTCTGAAACCGTGTCTGGTGCAAAGGAATTGTTGCCTGGAGAAAATACTGAAAAAAATGTGATTATTGATCAGTGCACCAAAGAGTCTGTCATGAATTGCAAATGTTTCCTTGAAGTGGATCTGCTGGTAGCTCCACCTGTGTTGGAGAAGAATAGTGCAATGTTTCTTTCCAAAAACTGGAGAGATATCCTTTGTAGGTGTGAAAAATGTTCAGAATTCTATATGCAGAAAGGTATTGGATTTCTTGTTGACAGGGAGGACTCAATTATGGAATATGAGAAAATTGCGAAAGAGAAAAGGGAGGAGAAATTGCAGCAACAGGAGGGAGTTGAATTAAACTTTCTCAACAATCTTGGTCATGTGGAAAAAATGGAGATTCTCAGTGGCATTGCAGATATGAAGAATGAGATTCGATCCTTTCTGGTATGTCAATGACCTATAATCTTGATGGCATGGTTTGGCTTCTTTCATGATGTTTTTATGGTGTCATCAGTCAACTATGGGAGGGAAGTTGTAATTGATTAAATTTTTTGGTGATCATTTTATTTGGGTTCTGTTTGTATTATGCAGGAATCTTTTGATTCATCAAAGCCAATTACATCTGCTGACGTGCACGAGGTATTTGATAATCTTGCAAAGAAGCGAAAACGTGTACTGTAAGTTATTCCTGGATCATTAGTCATACATGTTATTTGTAACGGGATTGGTTCTGTTTGTCTTTGACATCCAGAAGGCATGTATAGTTTAAATTTCGGTAACTTAGATAATCCAACTTTTTTGAAGTACTTTTTATGTATACTTACATCTTATGTGTGTGTTCCCATTGATGTGAAACCATTCTCTATCACTGCTGCAAGTTCACTGCTTATGAAACTTTATGGATTTCATTGCTGAGCTGGATGTGATATTTTGAAATTCATGAGATAGACTTGATCCCAGTGTATCTTCAATCCACAAAAGGTTGTGCTTTTACTCCATTGTTTTGCCATTTAAAATTTGTGGTTGCTTTTTATGATCCTCTTGGTGTTATGATTGGAGAACTGCTGTTTAGAAGAATTCAGGTTTGTATTTCAATTTTTAAATTAGCGGCACCAACCTTGAGTGACTGATATGATTACATCTTGTCCAACATTGATTAAAGATAAAAAAAATAGGTAAATTCTGTGTTGCTATGATCTCCTTGAGGATGAATTGGAGGCTGAAACTATTGGAGAAAATGTGAGAATAGAAGTTACTAGTGTATGCACATGTTGATTTCCTTCTCTATCATATGCATTCTTAAGGAGGCCTCTGATGGTACTTCCAGTTAGCCAGTTGGTGTCTTGGCAGGATTCGAATATTGGTTTTGGTATGGTGGGGGGTGGGGTTTGGTGTTAGTAGATTGAGGAAAGAGGGGCGACACAAAAGCCAAGAGCCAAAGTTGGCTTGTCACTTCAAGCATGAATCAATTTATATATTCTACTCTTTGCTTATGATCAGCTTTTTTAACTTCATGAACTCATTAAATAGTAACATGAAATTTCTGTCAATATGATACTCATTCCTGATGAGATGTTCAAACTTTAGCTGTATGAAATGAAAATTTCTAGATTGGATTAGGACCAGGCTTTATATGTCATGTGATCCCTTCAAAATTTGGAAATATAAAAAATTTGTCAACTACATCTGCCATATGATTCTGTTCAAAACTTTCAATCTGAGAATTGAATCGAAAATTGTTAGGGGTCAGTACTAAATCTTAAGATTTGATTTGAATCCATTTGGGGTAATTGAAAAAGCATTTAGATTTTAATATCTTCATGATTATTTGATGTGAGTTTTGAACTGCATTTTCAGTATCCTTTATTTCTTAAACCAACTCATTTCTGAAAGTGAATGGAAAAAGAAATCTTCTAGCCAAATTCTAATGTGCGCATGAAAGACGAGGTGTAGGACTGACTCCTTTAGTTGGCTTCCAATGGAATGAAGTAAATATTTTGCGAAATGCGTCCTTTTTGGGGCCAAGGACTTTGCTCCATTATGCATTTATTTTAACAAGGATGTGATACTGTTTCTCAATTGAGTCTTTGATGAAAAATTAGCCTTAAGATGTGTATGAAGATTCTCAATGCATGAAATCTTGAAAAATTAATTATTTAGTTGTATCAGTGAGAAAAACTGGGTCTTGGTTTTCCTTTTTTCTCTTCTTTTGTATTACTTGATTGGAATGAAGCCTCTTACTGAGACCAGAGAGGATTCAAACCCCGAATGTTTAGTACGAACACTACTGGTTGGCAAATGTAAGATAGGTTCATGCAACAGAAGATGCCCTTAAATTGTTTGAAATGGACTGGTAGGGAGCTGAAGATTGCTTTCATAGTCGGGTTGGATCTGGACTTCATGATCTCAGGATTGGATGACCTTGGCTTGTGAGCAGTATTGATGCTGTCCTTAACAATTAAGCCCAACTCATATCTTCTGCAAGAGAAGCCTAGCTTTTGATTCGCTCAGGAGAGTTTTAAAAAAAAAAAATTCCTTTGTAATGGAATTTTTTAATCATCATGGACCAATCAAAGCTTGCAGGTGCTATTACAGGCTTTTGTTCCAGATGATATTCATTCAGTTATGTCGGGAACAGATTCAACTGCTCCCTCTCCCAGGCATGTTTTAACCGAAAACTTGGTTTGAAAACGCATTAAAAGGCCCTAGAAGCAGCCGAAAACAGATTTTCTTTGGCAAATGGTCTTCAGGTTACCAATTATTTGAGGACGTCTCTTGCATTCATCCTCGTAAAGTCTTCAACGCAACAATCATAATGTACCCGCGTTGAGAACTTCAACTACTGTGCTTGCGCTCTGTCGCATCGGGCAGATATTCTTTGCTCGACCTTTCTGATGTAGAAGCTCTTTCGCCTACGTTAAACTCCTAGAACGACCATTTAAAACAATGTCTGATGGTCCAGCTCAGTTAATGGCACTGGTCTTTCATTACTGACTTTTCGGAAGCAGAGGATCCACCTGCCTCTCAGTCTCGTCAATGTTTGATCGTCTCCGGTGTCCTCTGATGACTTCGATCGCTGCCTTTATGCGATAGGGGCTTCAATCTGCACCATCTGATTCGATCAACATCAATGTGTAAGCGTTAATGGGGAAACTTCCAACAGATTAGTTAGATAGGCCATTTGTGATCCGTCGAAGAGAATCGTGGATTTGAAGATGAACAGTGAGGAAGGAGAAGCACTGTTCATGTGATTAAACGGTGAAAAGGTCGTCAAATTTTAGAAAGGGAAAATTGGTCTTAAAAATAACCCACATTCAATCACATAATTCTTGATAATTCGAAAGCTGATGATGGCAAACAAATGATACTTATTCTTAATTATGTTAGAAAAGTATTACTATTTTTAAATTACCAAGAATTACGTGACTGAATCTGAATTCACTAAAAACCAATTTTCCCATTTTAAAATGGGCGGTCTTTTTTCCCACCTAAAGTTAGGAACTTGGGATATTGTCCGAGGCACGTGAAGGTCGCCTTTTCATCGGTGAAAGTGATGTAATTTATTTTTCTTTATTTGTTGAATTAAATAAACCTCTCTTAAGGTCTACACTATTTACATATATCTTCCAAGTTTTTGAAATATCACTTCATTTTTTTTTTTTTTTTTGGGTAAGGAATAACACTTCACTCTTGGTTTGTAGAAAGGTCACATTTATTGCCCTTTCCATAAAGTTTGTGACCAAATGGCTATCGTTAACCATAAAGAATTTTAACTTAGTACTCTTAGCAAAAAGAACTTGGGCTTTGGCCAGAAACGAAGATAGCCTATGGGTGAGGTTCTTCAAAGCAAAGTACTACTGTGACTCAAACTTCCTTCAAGGACAGAGAAGAAACAATGATTCTAAGATGTAGAAACAAATGATGGAAGTCAAGAAAATAATCATTGAAGGAATGGGCTGGAGAATAGCCAATGGTGCCTCAATCCTTATCCATGATCTAAGTTGGCTCCCTAAGGAATGCAATGATCATACCCCTCCAAACCTTCATCAGCACCAGCACATCACAACAGTAGCTGACTTGATCCTCCCCCAGCAAAGAGAATGGAACTTTCAGCTCCTCCGGGAAGTTTGGCCTGAGAACATCATGCAATCCATTCAAACAATTCACATCAGTCATAACAGACCCAGGGATGAGGTAATCTGGAAACATGGTAAGAAAGGTACTTTCTCTGTTAAATCTACTTATGAAATGCTTATTAGAAATTAGGATATGAGTGTTGAAAAGAATTGGTGCAGGTTATGGAAGGTTAAATGCCCACAAAAGATTAGGTTTTTTTATGTGGAAAACCATCCACAATGGACTTCCAACTAACAATCTCTTCCACAGCAAACTTGGTAGTTAGGTTCAAGACTGTGTACTTTGCAGGGAAAGGCCGGAATGCCCCACTCACCTCTTCACTGAATGTCAATTTACAAGGGCCCTGTGGTTCGCTTGCACAGGGGGAAGATTAGACAGCCTGCAACCAAGATCAACAATGAAGCAATGGTGGGAAGATAGAATTGAAGAAGCTAGCAAGGATGAGGAAAGAGAAGCGGCTTGGGCAAATGCTATTTGGACAACTTGGAAGGAGAGAAATAAGGTAATTTTTGAGGGTCGAAAAGACGACATTAACTCATTGTGCGCATGTTTAACTAATTGCAGGAAGACTCAAGGAGGATAATTGAGGCTGCCAAAGCCAAACCAAGACAAGAACAAGTGAGCATTAGCTGGAGTTTACCATCAGGAGGCAATGTTAAGGTCAATGTAGATGGAGCTTCTAGGAGCACTCGTGGCAATGCTGCATGTGGAGTCGTCATCAGAGGAGACAATGGAGATTTCAAAGCAGCAACAACAATAAATCTGGGGGTCACCATTGCACTTATAGCAGAAGCCCATGGTTTACTTGAAGGAATCAGGATGGCTAAAGGGATGGGTTTTACGAGAATTCAACTGGAAGCGGATTCTACCACAATTGCTCTTCTCACGAATAGCCCAAGCGAGCAGCAGCTGTGGAGTATAGCTAACATCATCGAAGATGCCATGATAGCTTCTTCTTCTTTTCAATATTTTTCTGTTTCTCATGTCTTCAGAGAGGCAAATGAAACAGTTGACAGACTGGCTAACTTTGCCTTAGATGATTTTCCCTGTATTTGGTTATTGAGGCCACCCCCCCCCCCCCCCCCCCCTACTTTTCTCCCAAATCTGATCAAGGACTTCATGGGGGGGTGGGGGGTCGCACCCCGACAAGGCTTCATCTACAATATCTTATTCACACGCAAAGGCCTAACATTGTGTTAATTTCCGAGACCTTAATGATAGACAACAACTCTCAGAAATTGACCAGAAGAATGGGTTACTCAAACTGCTGATGGCAAGCTGCTATAAACAAAGCTGAGGGTTTCTAGGTTCTGTGGGATCAATCCTGCAAGGTGGAAATTGGCCAAAGTCTTGATTGGTGTGTGCACATGAAGATCACACAAAGCAGAGGAGACAATTTCGACTTGTCCTTTGTTCACGCAAGCTCACAATCCCACATCCAGGCTCAACAATGGGAACATCTGAGAAGACATGTTGCAGCAAGTTTCTGGCCGTGGCTTGTCATTGGAGACTTCAATGTCGTAAGGTACAGTCATGAGAAGAGAGGGGGCAACCCCATGCAGGTATGCAATGCTGCTCTATTTCAAGAATTTATTAATGATTGTAGTTTGATCGACCTCCCTAGTAAAGGCCTGAAATTCTCCTGTAACAATGGGCGTATTGCAAAGGGTAACATTAGAGAGAGAATTGACTGGGATCTGTGTAACATAGAATGGCTGACTATGTTCCCTAACTCTATTCTATTGTGGGCTTCGATCATACCCACACCCCCCCCCCCCCCCCCCCCTTCTGTCTTAATACCATCTGTAAAGGTAGAAAAAACTAGAGAGTCTTTAGGTTTGAAAGGTTTTGGATTGATGAACCCATTGTGAAGATATCATAAATAACTATTGGAAGGTAATGGGGGGAGACTCCAAAATAAGGTTGCTTGGCTAAAAGACTGCCTGGTTAAATGGAAAAGGGACCAAGTGGGAGATATTAACAAGAGGGTGCATGAGAAATATTTTGAGTTGAGAGAAGCCCAAAAAAACCTGGAGTACCATGAGAACCCTCACTTGAGGAGAGCTGAACAAATGGCTCATAGAAGTTATATCAATGCTTTAATAGCCCTGGAAACCATATGGTACCAAAAATCCAGGATCAAGTGGTTAAAGGATGGTGACCTTAATACGAAATTCTTCCATCTAACCACTATAAACAGAAGACATGTGAACAAAATCATGTCCATAAAAAATGATTTCAATGAGGAAGTTAGAGAACCTGAGGAAGTTGAGAGCTCATTTATTGACTACTTTTTTGGGATTTTTACCTTTGATGGGAAGGATAAAGATCTCTCTATGTTAAATTTCATTACTCCTTCCATTTATGAAATTAAAAATCAAATGCTGATTAGAGAGACAACTGATGAAGAGAATTGGGGAACTGTTAAAAATCTGGGTGCTTTAAAAAGCCCGAGACTCGATGGGTTCCAAGGCATTTTTTACCAAACTTTCTGGGAGACCATTGAGACTGATGTGTGTAATTTTATTAAAGTCTTTTTTTCCAATGGGAGGATGGATCCTAAGGCAAATCAGACCTATATTGTCCTTATCTTGAAGTGTGAGAACCCCAGAAGACTAAATGAGTTTAGATCCATTAGTCTCTGTAACTTTTGTTACAAGATTATCTCCAAAATAATTGTCAACAGAATGAGACTTCTTCTTCCCAAGCTCATCTCTCCATTCCAAAGTGCTTTTGTCCTAGGTCACACCATTCAAGAGAATATCCTTTTGGCCTAGGAGACCTTCCACACTATTAAGGGAAAGAAGAAGTCCAAGCAGGGGTTTTTTGCGGTTAAATTGGACCTAACCAAAGCCTATGATAGGCTTGACTGGGACTTCATCAAGGGCACCTTGCATGCTTTCGGCTTTTGCCAGAGATTTGTTGATTTGATTATGACCTGCATCAGTATTGTGTCCTATAGCATTCTAATCAATGGAAAACCCTGTGGTAGAATTGTCCCATCCAAAGGCATCAGACAGGGAGACCCCCTGTCTCCCTACATATTTATCCTAACTCAGCAAGTCTTTTTTGCTGCCTTACTGAAAGCTGAACATGAGAAATTTGTATTCGATATTAAGGCTAATAGACTTGCTGATCCAATTTCCCTTCTTCTTTATGCGGATGATTTACTTCTATTTGGGAGAGCAAATAAGACTAATGTTGGTAATTTTCTATCTGTTGTTAACAAATTCTGTGAGTTTGCAGGTCACAAAATCAACCATGGAAAATCTGAGCAATTCTTAAGCCCAAATATCAAAGGAAGGAGTAAGGGAGAGATGGTGAGATGTTTCGACATTAAAGTCACAAAGAAGCCAGGTAAATACTTGAGTATCCCAACCTTTCTTGCCTGCCCCAAAATCCAAAACTTTTATGAGATTCTTGATAGAATTAACAAAAGACTTGTGGCCTTATAGGGTGGAAAGCCAAACTTCTCACCCAAGCGGGAAGAGCCACCCTGATAAATGCCACTTTGCTTAGTACGGCTCAGTACTACATGGGTTGTCTCAAGATGCCCACTGCAATAATAGACCACTTGGATAAGGAAGCTCGTAAGCTCTTTTAGCACAAATCTAATAGAGATAGAATTCTCCATACTTTATGTTGGGAGAAGCTCTGTTTGCCAAAAAGATGTGGTGGTTTAAATATTAGGGATAGCAAGAAATTTAATTATGCTATGTTCTCTAAGGTGGTGTGGTCCCTGACTATCAAGGAAAACAAAGTGTGGGTCAATTTACTGAGAGCTAAATATTGTAATAACCAAGATTTTTTTCAAGTGCAACCGAAGCCGACCTCTTCGTGGCTTTGGAAACAAATTTGTAAAGCTAGAGATATCATCAATCTGGGTAAGGGATGGATGGATGATTGCAAACGGTCAAAGTATTAGTATTGATGACAGGGGATGGATCCATCACCTGAACAATGAAGAGCTGTGCGGTGGATCTAGCCGCACCTCCGTTAAAGTTGCTGAGTTGATTGATCAATGCACAAGAACCTGGAATCTACAGAAGCTCAAAGAGAGATGGCCGAACCACTTGGTGGACAAAATCATAGCTGTCCCCATAAAAAAAAGTGGCAGAGAAAGACAAGATAGTGTGGAGAGACACAACAAATGGTAAATACTCAGTGTCTTCTACATACAAACTAATCGCAAGAGTGAAGAAAAACAGGTAAGTAAATGGTTGAAACTATGGCACCTCTCTTGCCCCCCAAAAATCAGGCTTTTCCTTTGGAAGATTATTCATGAAGGCATCCCCACGAATGAGCTTCTTAGCAACAGACTTGGGGTTCCTCCAGAAAATTGTGTCCTCTGTGACAAAAGACAAGAATTGTGTTCCCACTTGTTCCTCCAATGTGACTTCATGCATGCCCTGTTTGGCTCTATGGGAGGGTCTCTTCCTATTGACACTCATGTCCTGAACTGCAAGGAGTGGATATTCAACTCGATTATGAAGATGGAGGCTATTAATGAGTCTCCTACAAAACTCCTAACAGCCACTTGGGCGAATATGTGCTAGGTTGTCTGGAATATGAGGAACAAGGTAATCTTCAATAATGAAAAACTGTCCATCCCCTTATGTATGTCTATGTTTCTCATGTTACAGAAAGACTCCCACAAACTGCTACAATGTCAAAGAAAGGGAGCGGATGGTGCTAAGGATGAGATCATCTGCAGATGGGAGAGACCAAACTACGATTGGAGCAAAATCAACGTGGATGGTGCGGCCAAGGGCCACCCAGGGAGAGCAGCATGTGGGGTGGTGGCCAAATGTAGTGAAGGAAGGCTACTTGGTGCTATTGCCTTGGACGTTGGCACAACTGACTCGATGGTTGCTAAAGCAGATGCATTCGTGGAGGGACTGAAATTAGGGGCTTCCCTAAGCCGGTCAAATGTAATTATTGAAGGTGACAGTAAACTGCTAGTAGATTGCATGAACAACAAAGTAGCAGTCCCATGGAAAATAGAAGGGCTAGTGGCGGAAGCTCGATCCTTGTGCACGGCCTTCCAAAATATTAGATTCTACCATGTCGTTAGAGTTAGAGAAAGCAACTTGCTAGCTGAAAGCCTGGCGAACTTTGCTCTATCTAACTTTTCTTGTTTCTGGGTGGGAAACCTCCCAAATGTCTTGAATCGTGTAATGCTGGATGATGCTACAGGGAGATCCGTTGTAAGGCTATCCTGAAACCATGTACTTGATTAGTGTTTATATTATAATATGTTCCCATTATATTATCAAAAAAAATGGCTATCGTTAACAATCTTAAAGTATAAAAAACAAATTTATCTTTGAAATTAATTATTTGGTAAATTAAAAAAAGTAGTAAAAAAGAAAAAAGAAAAAAAAAAAGAGAGGCAATTTCTTGATTAATAAAGGGGATGGCGAAGAAAGAAAGAAAGTAGGTATTTGTTTTATTGGTAAAGAAGAAGGCATTTAAGTTAAAAAAATATATATTTTATGCTTAACAATGAAGGTGTTCTGAAAAGGGAGAAAATGTTATTTCAAAAATATGAAATGAGGTATGTGTGACTAGTGCATCCTGCATACCCTAATGGTGGCTTTTGTAATTTACTCTTTTTTTTCTCCTTACATATTTTAGGGGACAACTCATCTGGCGTATAGCCTCTATATAAGCTATAGTAAAGTTGTTAAGCACATTTCCTTTGACTTGATAGAGTCTCGTTTGAAAGATTTGATATGAACTTCGCATGTGACATGACTTTACCACCCTTGTGTGTGACACCCAGGAAAGTAACGAAATTTCGAGATCAACGCCTTCTATACTTCGTCACCTTTCATCACGCTTACGTAATTATACTAATACATAACAATAATAATTACAAGATTATTACAATGATCATTTGATTATTAGGATGATGATTTGTCTTTGGCTACTTAACTAATTTATGCAATTATTTAAAGCAAAGAAGCCATCTCTGTCAAGACCACAGATTATATAGGCGTGAGTCATTTTTAAATTTCCATTAAGTGTTCTCGTTGTTCTTTCATAATTCCTTTATGATAACTTATTTCAAGATTTACAGACACCATTGACATATAATGAATGTCATAATCATGAATACAAAAATTTTTTTTTTAAGCTTTTCTTCTTGACGATCAATAGTCAAAAGTCTTATTATAGGTAATGTATAGTCGTAATGGTCTACATGTTGATTTATTATTTGTCTCATTATTAAGATCAAAGACAAGGACTTTGACTGAATCAAAACATAAAACAAATTAAAGGTGAATAATGACATGGGAAAATCCTTCAAAATTCTTCCAAATGTAGGACTTCTCGTGTTTGTTTATGGCACATACACAATCTTATTGAAATGGGTACTATGATAAGTAAATTTATATAACCATTGGTTTGAATCTAATGGTTGAAGAACTCTGCCTGCAAATGTTAAAAAAAAAATTTGTTTTGAGATGACAAAAGCCTTATCATGAGATGCTCCACGTGGAAGCATCTCGCTTAGGCTACATGGACGGCAGCAGTAAATGGCCCAAAAACAAAAAAAAATCTGGTGGGAAAGGAAGAAAAAAAAAAGGGAAAAACACAAACATACATACAAAATAGTTGTTCGCATTATGCCTCAAAACAATATTTTTTAAGCCATCATCATGCCTCAGCATTTTGGCCCAAAAAAAATTCTAGTGGGAAAGGAAGAAAAAAGGGGAACACACAAACATACACACAAAATAACTGTTCGTATTATGCTTCAAAACAAGATTCTACAACATTGATACGCTTGAAAAGGATTCAAACTTTTAACAAAGTCCAATAGATGATGTCACCAAGTTAGATTTTTGGTAATAATGTCACCAAGTTAGATTGCCTTCAAATGGGAGACACCTTGCGGTTAAGTTATGAGAACAATACTTGTTCACACATAACCTCCATAATTAGGAAACACCCTCTCACCAATTTTCCTCCTTAGTTAGTAGAAGCACCTTATTGTAAATCCTCTATTCGAATTTTTTTGACAAGTCTATCACCAATCAACACATATAATGTAACATACTTTGATAGGTTAATTGCTAAAGAAAATGGGGTATTACATTCCGTGTGCTTTTTCTTTATGCCAAATATGTTTGGGTCTAGAAATATGCAAAGCAGCTTCAATTAATGAAGCAATGTGTTCGAGTGAGGAATCCTCTACCTTTTTTCCTCTATCACTCTGGTTTAGCGCCAATCAAAATATGTTATGTAACATGTTTTTAAAGGCAAAATATGTCAAGCATGTTTTGATTAGTGGCAAACCAAAGTAACAGATAAAAGTCAGTTTGGGGGATTTGTGAAAATAACCAGATCTTTATCGCATATTTTATTCAGAGTCGGAGATTGCTACTGTCCCCTTGTTACTTGGAAAATGACATTTGAGTACATGTGGGTCAGTCGGAGGAGAAAAAGAGGAAGAGTTGTTGAGATGCCGTCTCTAAATTAATTTTTCAAACCATACAGCTCATTAGGTGCCTCCGCGGCCCAGGTATGAACACAACTTTTGTCACTTTTTTTTTCTTTTTAATCAGCTTTTCCAACTGGATAAAGAAGATTCGAGATAAAGAACAAAACTGTCAACAAAATAATGAAATTATTAGCCTTTTCATTTTGTTTCTTTGTTTGTTTTTAACTTTTGTTAATATATCATCGCAACGAGGAATAATAGTAAATTAGAGGAGGAAAGCTGGAGTTGGTAAAAGAATCTCCCGTGATCCGACTTTTTTACAATTGCGATTACGATTGCTTAGTTTATTAAGATATGTTGTTCGGCTGCGTAAAGTTTCCATGAACGTAATTTATGTAATATTCAATGTGATTAGAAAACTTGCGACATGAGCCCGCCACATCTTCTTTATCTAACTTTTGTCCCTTTTCATTATTTCTCTTCATTATGGGGCTCACCAATCCGACCTTCCTTCCCTGACAGTGTCGGTGAGCTGAGGTATCTAATCTAATTAATAAATGCATTGCTTCTGCCCTCGTGTTATCCCTAAATTTCGTTGAGGAGCCATTTGGTCATTTGCTTTGTTTTACTTCATCATGGTATAAGTCTAGCCCAGGACTTCCAACGTAAAATTACCTGAAGATATGATTTTTTGAAGAAACGGGTTGGAGAAACAAGATTCATGTCACTGATCCCACTTTGATGGTAACTGATTTATGATGATAATGAGAATGATGATTATATTTTTTGGACAATAACATTTTAATTCCTACTTATAAATAACACAACTTTGTATATGGTACTATTTATGTCGGCTAATAATAAATATGTGAGAATATTGACTCCCAAGTGAAGGCCCATAGCCATTCCAATAGGATATTGACTCCTCGGCCAACAAAGAATATCCTTAACATACGCATATCTATACATGCCGACGCATCATTTAAGTCGTATGTACAACCTGGAAGAATGATATAGTCTACCGTCACGTCAGGATGCTCTAACAAATCTTGCATGTCTATAGGATGCTATCACGTGCAGTATCTAACAATAATTATATTTTTTTAATACATGTGAAATGTCATTGAAGTGACATTTCATATTAAAAAATGCGAAAGAGCGCAGCAACATCCCACAGTGGTGCAGCATCACGGCGACTTACGATCTCATCCCGTACGACCTGGCATCAGCCCTAATGGGGGTATGATGGTAGATATCGCAAAAACTAGGTGCATTGACACATACTTCATGCTTTACTAATTGACCAATTTGATTAGGGCAGAAAAGAGTCTCTTTCAATCCTCGCAAAGGATGACGGCAATCAGCGTGTCCTGTCTTCTTCGCTCCACGAATCACTCCTTTTAGTCCACAAATAATCCCAAATTCCTGCGTTAACAAAGAAATTAAAAGTTAATACAATATAAAACCCAAAAGTTAAAGACAGATAAAACAAATAGGGGAAAAAAATGTCCAGATACCTTTTTTTACTATGAGTCAAGCAAAACCCAATAAAACAACTGGGAGTAAAACTTCTTCATCTCTTTAAATATCCTCCATCTTCCCCTTCATGTGACTCAGGTCTCAACATAAAAAAGTCCATCAAAACCACTTACTGCTTGAGGCAGTTTTTCCTTTTTGATGCTCACTCATCCCATAACCCTTATTCCCTTTTGTCCGATCATAGATCAAGACTGGAGAGTGTTTTGATGGGAAACTGCGTAGAGAGATTCACATATGGCCAAGAAGGAGAGATCAGAGATACGCAAGGACAAGACGAAGAGGAAAGAATACCAGGTACTTTTGTGAAAGAAGATGGCGGTGCTTATAGAGTAAAGATACTACTGACAAAGGAGGAGTTGGAGTGGTTGCTGTTTCAGTTGAAGAATGGATCAGGAGGAAACAGATTAGAAGATGTTTTTGGGGAGATAGAGAAAGGGAGAGGAAAAGTTAATGAAGGGTGGAAGCCCTCTTTGGAGAGTATCATGGAGAGCCCTGAAGTTCATGAGATGGATAGATGAGTCTTTAGCAATTTCATCTCCTTTTCAGCTTCTTTCCTTTGTTTTTTCCATTTTCCTCTTCTTTCTTGAGCTCTTGCTATGTAATATGAACCAAACTTGTAATTAATTGCAGTTTTGATTTTGGTGATCATAAATATATGCCAATATCTTCTCTCTAGATCTCTTTTCCTTTTCTTCTTCTTCTTACAACTACAAGTAAAAACTGTGGCTTGATCTTCCTTAGATGCAGCATCTTATGAAAGTATGTTCAGATCCATGCATGGATCATGCTTAGATTGCAGCATCTTCTGTAAATATGTACAGATCTGGCTTGTATGTATGTATATGTATGCATGTGATTCTGCCATACAATTTATATCTACGTGCCGTGAACGGTCCAGCCTCATACAGTGCAGTATTCATTGTTCCACTTAATTGGGGCACTTTGTAATTTCATTACCTCACATTCACACAATGTAACAATGGAAATACATAAAACCAGATAACCATTTTTGGTTTCTAATTAAAGGGAAATCTATCGTTTCTAACGGAAAACTGGTTTCACATATGCATAAAACGAAAGCATTTCCTTAGGAGCCAAAATCCGGTGATTCCGTGAAATCACCGGCTGGGATGGAATTTGAATGTGTGGGGGCTCTCCTCACATGGACATCCATCCGTGAGTTTCACGCTGGCACCATGCACTGAGTGGCTCTAGGCGAAACGCTCTCGCATAAAACGATATGATTGGTGAAGCAAGAGACATCACTAAGAACTCCTTTGGAGTTCCTTTTGGGAACTCATTCAACTGGTTAATTTGAATGAGTTCAAAACATGCATTTGGTTACAAATAAGGGATGAGCTCTATTCAAATGAGTAAAAGTACATGAACCCCGGAATCAGGTCCAGACTTGTTTCTGCATTTTGAAAAATCATTTTGCAAAAGTGCAATGGCAGCAAACTCATAACATTTGAAAACTTTGAAATATAGACTTCGATCTTTTATTATAAAAACTTCTCCACATGACAAGGATTAATTAACGTGTCATTTATAAAAAAAACCTTTTAATTAAGTTATAACACTACAAAAATGAGGAGAATTAGCGACGCTTTTTAGCGGCGGTAACCAAATTCCCGCCGCTAAAAGCACTATTACCGGCGGTAAAAGCACTTCCCGCCCCTAAAAATTAATTTACCATTTTTTTCGCGCGAAAAATCTATGGCGCGACTTTTTTCGGCGCGAAATAGCTTTTAGCGGCGGTAGCTACCGCCGCTATATTAAGTTTGCCGGCGGTAACATAACTACCGCCGGCAACAAGTTGGCGGGAAGTTCCCGCGAAGACTTTTAGCGGCGGTAATCTAATTCCCGCCCCTGAAAGAGGACTTTTTGCGGCGGCAAATTGTTTACCGCCCCTAAAAGCCATTTCTTAAAAAAACAAAAAATACTTTTAGCGGCGGAAATTATATTACCGCCGCTAAAAGAGGGCTTTTAGGGGCTGTAAATAGATTACCGCCCCTAAAAGACATTTATTAAAAAACAAAAATTACTTTTAGCGGCGGGAATTAGATTACCGCCGCTAAAAGTGGACTTTTAGGGGCCGTAAAGTGTTGCCGCCGTAAAAAAAAAAGTGTTTCGGGGAAAAAATGTAAACTTTTTACCGGCGGTTTTTAAAACCGCCGGTAAAACCAAATTAAAACAGGTTTTACCGGCGGTTAACCGCCGGTAAATAAGTTAGTCATTTTTTTGGAATATTGCGATGGAGCGAGAGACTTTTTAGGGGCGGGAATTTATTACCGCCGGTAAAAATAAAAGCGGGAATTTTTCCCGCATCATAAATCAAATGAATTTCGTTTAACTTTTAGCGGCGGTAATTACCGCCGCTAAAAGGTAAAGCGCCAAATTTGAAATTTTATTCGACTTTTAGCGGCGGTAATTTATTACCGCCGCTAAAAGTCTCTTCTATATATACAACCCGAACCTCCTTCTTCTTCCCCTTATATTTTTCTTCTTCTCTTTTTTTTCTTGTCTCTCTCTCTCTACAGGTATGTATTTTTCTTTTTATTTATATTTTATTTTCTCTTTTGTAAAATTATTCTCTCACTAACATCCTAGTTTTTCTCTCTCTACAGGTTTCTTCAAAGGTTTCACTCTCTCTCTATCTCTCTTTCTCAAACTCTCTCTCTATCCCTATCTCCTTCTCTCTTTCTCTCTCTATCTCTATCTCTATCTCTATCTCTTTCTCAAACCCTATCTCCTTCTCTCTTTCTCTTTCTCTTTCTCTCTCTATCTCTCTTTCTCAAACTCTCTCTATCCCTATCTCCTTCTCTCTCTCTCTCTAAAAATCTCTGCTGCCGAATGGCAGCAGAAATTTTTTTTTATTTTTTTAATATGTTTTTAGCGGCGGTAATTTACCGCCGCTAAAAGCCATTATATTCTTTTTTTTTATTTTTTATATTTTTTTTACCGGCGGTATTATTCCGCCGGTAATGGCTTAGAAATAGCGGCGGTAAGCAAATTACCGCCGCTAAAACCTTTACCGTCAGCATTTTTTGCGACGGGAGGCCTTACCGCCGGTAATGGTATTACCGGCGGTAATTGTATGTTTACCGGCGGTACCCTACCGCCGGTAAAAACCTGTTTTTTTGTAGTGTAAGCATGACAAACTTATAATATTTATAACCTCTACAAAATTGAACATTGGGATACCAAAATGAGTCCTTAAAGCCAAAATGAAAGAAACAAGATCTATGTGATGGGGTGCTTAAGAGACATCACACCCAAGTCCTGGTCAAATTAAGACTCGCATTCAAATCCGTTTGTTGAACATTAAGGAGTTGCGTAGGAGGACAAGACAGGCCACCCTTGAAAGTTAATGCACTCTAGCCGTTGAAATTTTGATTTGATTTGATGGTCAAATAAAATTTTCCTACAAAAGAACGGTTGAGATTTCTTCAGTATAACATAGGATCTCATAACTAGGACCATGTGAATTGACGAGCCAACTGCACTGCCATTTGTTCCTCCAGGCCTTGTTCTTGAATTGATGGTTGACTTTAAAAGTTGCCGGTCTAGCAATGGCATGTGTGGTGTCTAGGATCGGGCGTCGAATAATATTTCTTTAAACATGAGAGATGCTCAACTAAGCATGATTTAATATTCCCTTTTTTTTTTATTGTTACCCTTTTTTTCATGTATGTCATTTAAAAAGTTTGCTTAGTGGATAGTCTAGAAGAACGCATTAATATGAATTATTATTGCTATTGGTATAATTTGGTTGGTTTTGAATGACTTGAAAACTGCTGAGCCTCTCGCTGGTCCAACGATGAGTTGTATTTATGTATCAGTGAATGAAGCTGACGTGTACACAAGTTTCACTGTTAGACCAGCAAATCTTTTAGCGTAGGCTCCAGTTGATATGGTCTTGCTTTGAAGTAGTTATTAGATTTGCAAAAATACGAAATACTCTATTTAGATGTCAATAATACGAGTTGAAATCATGTGGATCCTTTATCTAAACTCTTTATGTGGATCCTCCACAAGATTTTGCCATGTGCCCCTTGAAGTATTTAAGAAAATTACATTTACACCATTCAAAGGACACATGGCACAATCTTGTGGAGGATCCACATAAGGAGTCTAGATAAAGGATCCACAAGATTTCAATTGCAATAATACACCGTAAAGTTAGTTTAGAAAATCTGATTTGCTAGAAAATGGCATGTAAGAAAATTCAATGGAAGGCATTTGGATATTGCAAGAACGTGCGAGATAGTTTAAATTATACTTGAGAATGCTTGGAAATTTAATTTTTTGGGGGGGCCTTCTTATGAAATATCTTACTATACAAATTGCTTTGTATTTCCGCAAAATCCCATGCACCATAGACAAAGCCGAAGATAGACTACTGCTAGAGAAGTTTTGGTTAATTGCATCAAAAATATTTTACCACTTCATTTGCATTTTTGATTCTCTTGAAGTGATAATCACTTTTCTTTGGTAAAACTGTAAGCAAAAATCTTAGATTTATGAAATTTTATGACCTCTCCCCCTCACCCTCAAATACACGTATAAGCAGAGTCCGAGTTGTAACCACTCCCGTCCGAGTTTATGGTTACGGACCGGTGATCCATTTTTCTGATAATCTGTCTTTTACCCAGTAATGTCTTAGACAATTCTGAGACTGGTAACTCATTTCTCCGGTCTTTATTCTTTCACCTGCCGGAGGTCACTGCTACGTAACCACGTAAGAGGGGAACTTCAGTCGTTTCATGCAAATCATATAGGCAATGAATATATTAAATATATTATCTTTTTGTCTGCTAGTTTCATTAATTAGTAAGGTGGCTTTGACAAATCTAAGTATCTAGAAAAATAGTAACGTGCTTGTCTATGATCGGTTCAAAGTTCAAACTTTCAGTGCCTTTTGAAGACAGAAAACATGAACAGATACCTCAAACACCAGATCACACATTCACAAACTAAGCTCAACAGAAGCATGACGAGCCATAAACAAAGATTAACAAAACTCTTTTTAAGTTCGAATTTAACAAGCTAAGTACATACAACAAGATGGGAAGAAAAGATCGAAAACTAGAAGTATCTCTCTTCAGGAATACTCTCAAGCAGCGGCCTCCATGGACTACTGCAAGGACTTCCTGCAGGAACGGCATCAACTTCCATTCTTTTGAGCTCTTTTACTACGTCTTCAATCACACCTCCTTCATGTTGACACTTTGCCATCAACTCAGCCGCCTGTTGCTTCGTAAGCACAATCTTCACCTTAACCACTCCTTTGTCTTCAGGTTCAGAAGATAATCTCTTCTCATCTTCACCGCCATGACCTCTTTCACCTTTAGAGACCAGACGCTTTGTTGCTGCAGAACGTTTCTTTTTGTTCAACTCATCCTTCTGTGTGAATCCTCCACTCTTTCGAGCCCTTGCTTTAAGAGAATTTTCATTATTTGTGACTCCATCGAAGCAAGCAAAGCAGTTTCCCATTGATGAATGATTGAATGTCAGAGAATTGGAGAGAGAGAGAGAGAGAGAGAGAGAGAGAGAGAGAGAGAGAGAGAGCGAAAGAGTTGAGAGATGGGTGAAGGATGAGCAAGCATGAGCATGTACCGTGAGTATATATAGAGAGAGGGATTGGAGAGACAGGAGGAACTATAGAGAGCGAAAGATCTAAAAGAAAAAAGAAAATGGGTTTTAAGTTATACTTTTTTAAAATAATTCAGATTCAATAGCCTAATTATTGATAATTGAGGATTAGTCATGATTTTTTAACATAATTGAGAATCAGTGTCATTTAAATGTTAAAAAGATCTTCTAGACATGCCTTCAAAAGACCAGCAAATCTCACTTGTAACAAAATAAGTAAAATGGTTTACAAAGTCTTTTGGAGTATTTTTGGAAGAAACTTTATTTTCAATTATTTTATAAAAATATCATTAATCCTTAATTATCAAGAATTTGGAAATTGAATTTGAATTATGTTGAAAAGTATAACTTAAAACCAATTTCCCCAAATTTAATAGGGGAAATTGGTGATACATTTCAAAATAATTCAAATTCAGTCGATCAATTCTTATAAATTGAGAATTAGTAATACTTTTTTCAAATAATTGAAATTTAGTGTCATTTTACTGTTCATAAAAACTTTCTTCCGACAATGCCCTCAAAAGACTTTGAACACCTTTTCACTTATTTAGGTATAAGTGAGGTTTGCAAGTCTTTTTGAAGGTATTTTTTAAAGGAATTTTTCATGATTAGTAAAATGATATTGAATCTTAATTATTTGAAAAAAATATCATTAATTCTCAATTTTTAAGAATTGGTCGACTGGACCTAAATTATTTTTAAAAAGTATCACAAAAAAACCAATTTTCCCAATTTATAAAAGTGGTTTTTAGTGATATTTTTCAAAATATTTCAAATTCAGTCGACCAATTCTTGAAAATTGAAAATTAGTGATACTTTTTCAAATAATTGAAAATCAGTGTTATTTTACTTTTAGTGAAGAATTTCTTCTAAAAAGACCCTCAAAAGACTTGCAAACCTCACTTGTACCTTAATGAGTGAAAATGTTTTCAAAATCTTTTGAAGATATTTTTGAAAGAAATTTTTCATAATTAGTAAAATGACATTGAATCTCAATTATTTGAAAAAAAATCACTAATTCCCAATTTCGAAGAATTGGTGGATTGGACCTGAATTATTTTGAAAAATATCACTAAAAACCAATTTCCCCATAAAAAAAGAGAAAATTGGTTTTTAGTGATACTTTTGAAAATAATTCAGATTTAGTCTACCAATTCTTATAAATTGGGAATTAGTAATACTTTTTTCAAATAATGGGAATTCAATGTCTTTTTACTATTTATGAAAAATTTCTTCCAAAAATACCCTCAAAAAGACTTGCAAACCTCACTTGTACTAAATGAGTGAAAAGGTTTTCAAAGTCTTTTAAAGGCATTGTTGGAAGAAAGTCTTTATGAATAGTAAAATGATATTAAATTTCAATTATTTGAAAAAAATATAATTAATTCTTAATTTTTAAGAATTGCCGACTGAATCTGAATTATTTTAGAAAAATATGATTATAAACCAATTTCACCAATTTAAAAGTGGTTGAAATCTTGTGCAACGTGTCCACTTGAGTATCCAACACGAAAACAGTTATAGACTCGGCGAAGTGGTTGACGGTCAAATTTGGGAAGGAATTCCTTTGCTTTCGGGAGTGACGAAAGACGAATATACCCACGACCGAGAGGAATTGAGTTCCTTATCAAAAAATTTGTTGAAATTCTGAGCAAATCGGGTACCATGTGGCCAAAACCTGACTCTTTATAGTGGCGTACGTACTCAGGATTTTCAAATGGGGTAGGCAGAATGGACACAAAATGGAAGATGAAAGTATATCAGATAAATTAAGAATTTTAGATGGGGGCAAACTGTTATATGTAAGTAGACATAGTAATTATTGGAAAAAGTGATTCATATTCTGGGTCCAAGGCATCGAGTAGGCATATTGCTAAACCACTTAAATATTTTGTGTTCTTGTTCTTTTTTTTTTCTCGAATTTTCTATTCATATTGCACGATTCACAATAGTAAGATTTTGAAACATCAAGTTGGAATTGTTCAAACAAAATTGTTAGACCTTTCTTTCCCTTATTTTCCTTTTCCATTGTTAGATTTTTGAAGATTAAATGTCACGTGTCCTGTTTTTGTTGTGGTTGCCTTGTTTTTCTTCCATTTCATTTGGCACCATTAGAGATTTTGGCACTTAATAGTAGAATTTTTTGTAAGGTATTCCCTTAGAAGTATTGAATCAGCATATCTATATCGACTTTCTAGTTTCCTTTTCGCCTATCCCCTTACCAAATCTGAGACCTTTGATTTTGAAACTGAGAAATCAAAATTTCAAATTTGTCATGTGACTTGTACTGTGCTAACAGCTTCTATCAACGTCCATGAAATTTCTAGATAGATTTGATAAGAAAATTTGTTTTTTTAAGCCTAGCTAGCTGACTCATCGAGTCTTGAGAGTTGTTGTGAATCATGCAATGTGAATAATAAAAATCGAAAAGAAGAAGAGCAACTAGAACATAGAAATTCAAATAATTCTGAGTGTGTCTGTATCCACTGTGTACAATGAAATTTCATTATTTTCAGTTAGGGTTACGACATGATTCATATACTAACCCTAAACCCGATTTTTTTGGCCATCAACATCACCCCTTAAGATCACTCCTCCCTTGGACACTGAATACGAGGGACTGTTTCCAACCAAGCGACCCAAGCTGACTTGACCATTTCTTACGCGGTTTAGCTTGAATTTAAGCCGTGAGTCCATTCCAATAGTCATTATATCGAACTCCTTCTACTGTTTGAAGCTTTTGACGCTTTGAACTTTGAAGACTAGTCGTAGGACTTGTCATTTCCAAGTATCCAATTGATTATATCGAACTCCATGTTCTACGCGCTAATCAGGTTTGACCATTTCCAAGTATCCAAGTGATTATACAATCATATGACTTGTTCCTTTTTCTTTTTTTTTTCCTTTTTTTGGTATTGGAGCATTTTGCATGCACTCCCCTATATTTTTAGTGTTTTTGCAGCTATTGTTCTGAATTTTGGTTTTCTTTAAGTTTGGGGTCATCCTCATATTGTTCTGAATTTTGGTATTCTTTAAGTTTAGGGTCATCCAAATTTTAAGCAAGTTTTGTGTTTTATTTGATGTTTCGTATTAGTTTTATGAGCTACGTACTCGTGGGCTTTTAAACAGTGTGGTAATAGCAATTTGGGTACGTTAACTTGAGCCAAAACTATCAGCCCTTAGGACTAACCACTAGGGGTGCAATTCGATCCGATTAAAACCGAACCCAAACTAATCCAAACCAACTTCGATTCGATTTTGTTGTTGTTCGATTTAGTTTCGGTCTAAAAATCCCTAACTCGAACTAAGTCGGTTCGGTTTTTGGTTGGATGTTTGGTTAAACTGAACCAAATTCATATATTTCTATGTCAACTATGGCTAGAGAAGTTTCTTCAGCGAAATTGTAAGCAACAAATCTTAAGGTTTATGAAGTTCTCTCTCCTTCTCCCTTAAATTCACGTATACACAACCTAAGTTTGAGACTAGTCATGGGTTTACATTCTTGTACAAATCGGTGACCCGTTTCTCCAAGCACCCAAGTAGAGGGAAATTTCAGCCACTTTCATCTGTGATGTGACTTGTGATTATAAATACGGTTTGACCGGTGACTCATTTCTCCAGGCACCCAAGTAGAGGGAAATTACAGCCACTTCATCTATCATTTAATATATTAAATATATTATCTTTCTATCCGCTAGTCTTCATCACTAATTAAGGTGACGTGCCCCTTTGACAAATCTAAGAATCTAGAAGAAGGGGTAACGTGGTTGTCTATGATTGGTTCAATCTTTCAGTGCCGTTTGAGGACAGAGAACATGAACAGATACCCCAAAACGCCGGAGCACAAACGAAGCTCAGCACAAGATGAACAGAACTCAAGCATTAATCTAACAAGCTGATCAGTAAATACAAGAAGATAACTAGAAGTATCTCTCTTCAGGAATACTCTCAAGCAGAGGCCTCCATGGACTACTGCAAGGACTTCTAGGAACGGCATCAACTTCCATTCTTTTGAGCTCTTTTACTACGTCCTCCATTACACCTCCTTTATCTTGACACTTTGCCATCAACTCCGCTGCCTGTTGCTTCGTAAGCACGATCTTAATCCTAACCACTCCTTTGCCTTCAGATTTAGTAGATAATCCCTTCTCATCTTCACCACCATGACCTTTTTCACCTTTAGAGACCGGACGCTCTGTTGCTGCAGAACGTTTCTTTTTGTTCAATTCATCCTTGTGTACGAATCCTTCACTCTTTGGAGCCTTTGCTTTAAGAGGATCTTCATTATTTGTGACTCCATTGAAGCAAGCAAAGCAGTTTCCCATTGATGAACGTAGGAGAATTGGAGAGAGAGAGAGAGAGAGATGAGTGAAGGATGACCAAGCATGAGTGTACCGTGAGTATATATAGAAAGAGAGAGGAGAAACTATAGAGTTTCCAACACGAAATAGAAGTCGTAGACTCTCAGTGACGTGGTCGACGGTCAAATTGGGGGAATGAACTTCCTTGGGAGAATTAACTTTTATTTATTTTTTAAAAATTATTAAAATTCAATCATCAAAGTTTTGAGTGTTTTAACTTTTAGTATACTTTTATCAAAATAATTAATTTTTAATAACATTTATATGTTACGAACAAATTCTTCCGTGAATGTCTTCATACCACTCAACTTGTACAAATAATAAAATAACTTGTAACTTTTAAAATAACATGTACAAATCAATAAAATGATTTGTACCGTCTATTAACATTGTACAAGTCATTTTATTGACTTTTACAAGTTATTTGAACGAGTGATGTAAGGGTATTATTGGAATAGGTGTTTGTAATAGTTAAATATCACTAAAAATTAATTACTTTAATAAAGATATATTAAATATTAAAATTCAAAATTTTACTAACTGAATTTTAATAATGTTCAAATAATATCACTAAAAATTAATTTTCCCCACTACCACGACCGAAAGGATAGACCCCACTTGCTGATAAGGATGTCTTGGCCTTTCAATACAAACGGGAGCCGTTCATGCCGTACGATTGGGACATCAGTAAGTAATTCAGCATTATAAAAATTGATCTCGTGAATATATTTATATCTATACTAATATATAATGTGAATAGGGGAGATTCAAACCTGACAATTCATGTTCAATGCATTCCTCATTTTACAAATTTGTTATATCACGTTAATATAACTAACAATGGAATGCGCTCTACCTTTACGTGGGTTTTTTTCCTATGTTGGTCTAAGGATTTTTGTTATTTGTCACACATGTTATCTCCGTTGAAAACGGATGCAGATCATCTACGGTTAAACTCGTAAATGAGTTCAACCGTACCCAATTGTTGCTTGGCAAATAGGCAAGTAACACTCACTGAAAAAGTAAAAATCACTTTTTCATTTTCTCATACGGAAGAGAAAAAGGAGAGGGAGTGTTGCTTGCCTACTTGGCAAGTAACAATTGGGTAAGGGGTCAACCGTAGATGATCTGAGTCCGTTGAAAACCTTCTATTCTAAAACAACCTCTACTAGCTTGCAAACCAAACACAAGTCCCATCAGCCAAAACATATTGGCAGTCACTCAAAATTTTGCATCTCGGGGTTTACAAGTTGGAATTGCCATGAATATCAAGTTGGAATTGTTCAAACGAAATTGTTAGACCTTTCTTTCCCTTATTTTCCTTTTCCATTTTTGTTTCCAGTGTTAGATTTTGGAAGATTAAATGTCACGTGTCCTGTTTTTGTTTTGGTTGCCTTGTTTTTCTTCCATTTCATTTGGCACCATTAGAGATTTTGGCACTTTATGGTAGAATTTTTTGTAAGGTATTCCCTTAGAACTATTGAATCAGCATATCTATATCTACTTTCTAGTTTCCTTTTCGCCTATCCCCTTACCAAATCTGAGACCTTTGATTTTGAAACTTAGAAATCAAAATTTCAAATTTGTCATGTGACTTGTACTGTGCTAACAGCTTCTATCAACGTCCATGAAATTTCTACATAGATTTGATAAGAAAAATTGTTTTTTTAAAGCCTAGCTGACTCATCGAGTCTTGAGAGTTGTTGTGAATCATGCAATGTGAATAATAAAAATCAAGAAGAAGAAGAAGAGCAATTAGAACACAGAAATTCAAATAATTCTGAGTGTGTCTATATCCATTGAGTAGTGTGTACAATGAAATTTCATTATTTTCAGTTAAGGTTACAACATGATTCATATACTAACCCTAAACCCGATATTTTTTGACCGCCAACAGCACCCCTTAGATCACTCTTCCCTTGGACACTGAATATAATTTTAAGCAAGTTTTGTGTTTTATTTGATGTTTCGTATTAGTTTTATAAGCTACGTACTCGTGGGCTTTTAAACAGTGTGGTAATAGCAATTTGGGTACGTTAACTTGAGCCAAAACTACCAGCCCTTGGGACAAACCACTAGGGGTGCAATTCGGTCCGGTTAAAACCGAACCCAAATTGACCCAAATCAACTTCGATTCGGTTTTGTTGTTGTACGATTTGGTTTGGGTCTAAAAATCCCTAACTCAAACTAAGTTGGCTCTGTTTTTTGTTAGATGCTTGGTTAAATCGAACTAAAACCGAAACCGAACCAAATTCATATATTTCCATATCGACTATGGCTAGAGAAGTTTCTTCAGCAAAATTGTAAGTGTAGACACCCCAAAATTGCACGATTTTTGATAAATCTTGAAGAAGAGAAATATTTTATTGGAATTTTCAATTCTTTGCATTGGGTTTGAGATACTTAACCCATTTGAATCCAAAACGGAAAAGGAAAATGCCCGAATTCAATCTTTTGTGCAAAGTCAAAATTTTTCCGGTTGAATTTTGTTGACTTTTGACCCCAGAAAATGAAATATTTTTTAAAGCCAGATTTCAAGATAATTTTTCCCGGTAATCAGGTTTTTAGCCATGTTATTGCATAAAAGAATTTTTTGAGATTTTAAATCTTGGCGAATACCTTGGTTTTAACATATTGAACCTTTTTTCCAGACCTGAAAAATCGGAATTTTGCCTAGAACTGGAAAGTTGACTTTTTATTCACTTGGAATTTGGGTCTGGAACTATTTTTAATGGATTCAAATGGGGGGTGTTTGCTTATTTACATGTAATATCTTAAGTAAATGGAGATTAAAAAATACGAGGACATTTACTTAAACGATATTACATGTAAATAAGTATTGCCTGTGTTAAAATTCCAAAAAAGGGCTTTTTTCCTTGTATCCGGCAACTCAGGCCGGATACAAGTGTCCTTCTTTGTATCCGGTGGAAAATGCCGGATACAAGTGGACCTCAGTGTATCCGGCATCATAGACCGGATACATTAAGGTACTTGTGTATCCGGCCTGACATGCCGGATACGCTAGTTTTGCTCAAAATTAGGGTTTTCCGAGAGCTTTTCACTTTTACCATCATATCCCTCATTAAATGAGGGGAAATCTCGGAAATAGCCTTAGGGTTAAGGTTGGTGGGCTATAGACATTATGTTGTGTCTACCAATCTCACCAACCCTAACCCTAGCCTTTGCCTATAAATAGGAGGCTCATCCTCAAGCAAATGGCACTCAACTCTTGTTTTGAATTCTCGCAAAGAAGAACTCCAGGAGAAGAAGAAAACCGCTGCGGAATCGCCTCCAGAACTCAGGTAAGCCTCAACTTTTCTTTTTATTTTCTGTCTTTACATTCCTAGATCTAGATCTCTTCTTCTACCTTTCTGTAGTGTAAAGCCTTCTTTGTGTGTGA
This sequence comes from Buxus sempervirens, assembly GCA_947561395.2. Taxonomy (NCBI): domain Eukaryota; kingdom Viridiplantae; phylum Streptophyta; class Magnoliopsida; order Buxales; family Buxaceae; genus Buxus; species Buxus sempervirens. The sequence continues at coordinate 2,907,591 of OX387193.1, forward strand.
AAACCCTTCCCCGGCTCAAAGTATCTCAATACTCCCCCTAGCCGTAAAACGTGGAGGCGGGATCTAGGAGAAACGAGACTGGGGATTGACCCTAGTGCTAGAACCCATGTAGCATAAGGCCTTTTTGATTGATTGTAAACCGTTCCATATTCAAAGTACCCTTGATTATCTTGAAGAACCGTGTTTAACGGGGAGAGAGAACAGAGGGAAACGATAATGGAACGGAACCCTAGGCTATGCTAGAACCTATCTTGTTGAATCTATATGCATGATATGTTGTCTGGTTTTTCACTCTTGAACACATATTACACTTTTTGGTGAATAGGCTCACATTTGGGGATTTATTACATTCATTGTGATAAATCTCCAATAAATGGCCTCAATCAAATTCTGGAGTGTTTTTAAATGTTTTTCAAAGGCTTTGGATTCATCTCACACGAATCTCACACACTTATAAATTTTCGGATTTGATTTTCTTCAAAAGTGGCCTAACTGGACAGCACCTGTACCCTTACTTCGGACACCTATAACTTCATCATCCGGATGAATTTTGGGGCGATTCCAGAACCATGGGAAAGGTGAGGCTGTCTAGTTTATGTCCACCAAATTTCGCAAATTTCTATCAAGCGGATTTTTGACACCTCTCGGTCGAAGTTGAGTGGACAGTTCAGGTTCAAATACAGAACTTGTCACTTCAACGGACCGCCATGTGTTCGTTTTAAGTCCGATTCGAGTGATTTTTGTTTCTGAGTATTCCTTTATGAGTCTATTTTCAAATCCAGTTGGTTTTATAATTTTTGGATTCCATTTGAATTATTGGTAGCCGATTTACTCAGAACTGTTCATTTGTACTTTTCTGGGAAAATCTGTGATATTCGGGGCCTGTTCGGGTGACCACCCAAGGCACATCCGAAGGGATTTTTGTATGAGGCTAGTTTCTATGGAAAGATGGCCATACAAACTTCAATCACACCAAATTTCGTGGACTTTTATGTAGTGGATTTTTCTAGACAATTTTCCAAAGTTGCCCACTTACCACTTTTAAAAATCCCCAGCAGCAACTTCAAAGGAGCATAACTCCTAGATTTTTCATCGGAATGAAGTGAGATTTTGCATGAGACTCTTATTTACCATAATCTTTCAAATGGATTTGGTTTGAGTTGATTTAAAATTGGATTTGAATGATTTTAAGGCAAATGGCATACTTTTTACCGAATTTTCCGGATTTGATTCAACTTGGGTTTTGAGCAACTTGTGCTTTGATTTCCATTTTTTGAGATATTCCAGAAGTGATATTGACATAAGAGAAGATCCAAAACCCATTTGGATCTTCATGTGAATATATCATACACTTGTTCCTTTTTCAAGGCTTTTTCATGATTTTTAGCAAGCTTCTTATTTTCCTTTTTAGCATGAACATACACTTGGCAACCACTTTGTGTGGATAAATGGGGGTGCCTAACACCTTCCCCCGTTCATAATCTAATCCCCTTACCCATCTCTGGATTTGATTTTTAAGTAGGGTTATTTTTACCCTAGAATTGGCATTTTTGCACTTTTTGATGATTTTTAAATATTTTGGTGTCCATTCTCACCCCAAAATCATGAATGGTGGCGACTCTCCCAACTTTATTTTGAGCCCCGTGTGTTGACGGAGGGATGATCACTCCGGTGATTTTTCCCATGTCTCACAGTAAGCAACAAATCTTAGGTTTTATGAAGTTCTCTCTCCTTCACCCTTAAATTCACGTATACACTATTTAAATTTGAGACTAGTCATGGGTTTAAATTCTTGTACAAATCGGTGACCCAATTCTCCGATCATCAGTCTTTCATCAGTGATGTGTCTTGTGATTATAAATACGGTTTGACCGGTGACTCATTTCTCCAGGCACCAAGTAGAGGGAATCATCACATGGATAAGCAAAGTGGTCATTTGATATCAGCTGTAAGGAGATGGGCGTGAGGCTCGAGGAGAGTGTTGGGCTCGATACAAGTCTCTGCGAAGGCAATCATCACATGGATAAGCAAAGTGGTCATTTGAAAAGCAACGGTATTATTCTGGAAGGGTTTGCTCGGCCTCGTTGGGAGGGGCCAAATTTACTCGTCTTAAATTTCTTCTCTTTCGCGGCCCAGCCTATGTCAGTCCAGCCCAACATTACACTTAAGGCATCACCTCATCTAACAATCCAAGAGGTGAGTCAACCCACGGACATGTGTGTGGATAGGACCCTCAAAGGAGCTCATCACAGCAAGTTATTCCGGCCCACCAAGTTTAGTGGTGTTAGGAAGTCTAAAAGGGCCCAAGCTACCAAACAGAACCAGTCCAACAGTGACGCCACACCTAGGGGAGGCCCAGTTTTTCAAATCCACGGGGAGGGGGAGCTTCAATTACAGAAAAAAAAAAAAAGAAAGCTCTACATAACTGAACGCTCCGCTGCTTCTTCATCGAACCATTCTGTCTCCCATCCTACTTCTGGGTTTCCCTTTCCGAACCCTCCTTGATGAAAGCAATTGCTTGGAATTGTCGGGGCTTGGGCCGAGCCCCGACAAGGCTCCACCTGCGAAATCTTATTCGCATGAATTGGCCTAACCTCATTTTGCTCTCTGAAACTCTGATGTGTGATAAAGCTGCTGAAGGCTTTGCAAGGCGTTCAGGTTTTTCTAATTACTGGTGGGTCCCGGCTAGAGAACACGCTGAAGGCTTCTGTATTTTGTGGGACAGTACTTGCTCCATTAACATTTTGCTTGAAAGGGAGTGGTATATTCATTTGAGCATTTTTGTTGACAGTTGTTATTTTGAAATGACTTTTGTGCACGCTAGCTCCTTGATTCATGTTCAAGCTGCCCAATGGGAGGAGCTGAAAACCATCAAGTCTAGATGTCTGGGACCGTGGTGTATTATTGGGGATCTAAATGTTGTGCTCTACAGCCATGAAAAGCGTGGTGGTAACGGATTTCAGGTTCGCAAAGCCCGGTTATTTTGGGATTTTGTTAATGAATGTAACTTGGTGGAGTTGCCCTGCAAGGGGATGAAATACTCCTGGTGTAACGGCAGAGAGGGGCTGGGGAGAATAAAAGAGAAAATTGACAGGGTGTTGAGCTGTACTGAATGGAGCCTTATGTTTCCCAATGCCCTGTTATGGCAAGACCCAATTATAGGATCCGACCATGCCCCCCTGTGTCTGAATTTGTTTTGTGAACAATTCAAGAAGAAAAGACCTTTCAGATTCGAGATATTTTGGACTGAGGAGGAAAATTGCTATCAGCTCATTCATGATTCTTGGAACAGCTGTGGGGGTAGTTGGCAGAGAAAACTTGGGATGCTCAGAAGTAAGCTTATTGACTGGAATAGGATTTCGGTGGGGGATGTAAATAAAAGAGTGGACAAGTTGTATGGGGAGCTGAAGGAGCTCCAAAAAAGGTTAGAAAACAGTGATGATCCATATGTCATAAAGAGGGAAAAGGAGTTACAAGTGGAGTATTTATATGCGCTCAAGGCCCAAGAGCAGTTTTGGATGCAGAGATCAAGGATCAAATGGCTAAAAGACAGGGATCTCAACACCAAATTTTTTCATCTAACTACCATCAACAGGAAGCACCGAAATAAGATTGTCTCTCTTAGGAATGATCACAATGAAGAGGTGATTGAAAATGGGGAAGTACGGCAATTGATTGTTGATTACTTTCAAGGTGTTTATGACTGTGACAACAGAGAAAGGGACTTCCATCTCCTAAGTCAGTTGCCGCGGGTTATTTCTGATGCGGACAATGAGGGTCTCCTTAGGGGGGTTACAGAAGAAGAAATCTGGATGGCTGTTAAAAAAATGGGTGCATTAAAGAATTCGGGGCCGGACGGGTTTCAAGGCTTATTCTACCAGACATATTGGGATATAGTTAAACACGATGTGTGTGATATCGTTAGTGGGTTTTTCCGTGATGGATATTTTGACAAGAAGCTGAATTTCACCCATATTGTCCTGATCCCAAAGGCTGAATCCCCTAGAAGAATAAGCGAGTATAGACCGATCAGTCTCTGCAATTTCATCTACAAAATTATATCCAGAATCCTGGTTGACAGACTCAGACCCCTGATGAACAAGCTCATCTACCCCCATCAAAGTGCTTTTGTGCCGGGGCGTGTGATCCAAGATAACATCTTTGCTGCCCAAGAGCTGTACCATATGGTCAAGAGCAAAAAGAAAGGTAAAAAGAATGGGTTATTTGCAGTTAAGTTGGATCTAGCAAAAGCCTATGACAGGCTCAACTGGAATTTCATTGAAGCCACTCTTAAGGCATTCGGGTTTAACCAAACTTTCTCCAGCATGATCATGTACTGTATCTCCTCTGTATCTTATTCTATTTTGATAAATGGTGTGCCTTGTGGTAAAATTGTTCCATCTAGGGGTGTGAGGCAGGGTGACCCCCTCTCCACATTTCTTTTTATCATTACTCAGCAGGTCTTGTCCTTTGCCTTGGTGAAAGCGGAGCAGGAACGTTGTATAAATGGTGTTAAAGCCTCCAACTTCGCGGAACCCATTTCCCACCTTCTTTATGCCGATGATCTGTTGCTGTTTGGGCGGGCTTCGGAGAGTAATGTGAAGAACTTTATGTTTATCACAAATTCTTTTGTGGAGATGGCAGGGCACAAGCTCAACCTTGAAAAATCGGAGCTTTTCCTCAGTCCTTGCATCAAAGGGGCGGATCGGGGAAGATTAGCTAGAATGTTTGGGATCCGACCGGTAATTAAACCAGGTAAGTACCTTGGCTTACCTATCTTTCTAAGTGCTCCTAAGGCGTGGCAGTTCAAAGATCTTGTGCAGAAAATCAATAACCGAATGATGGGATGGAAAGCGAAGCTTCTAACGCAGGCGGGCCGTGCCACCCTTATAAACGCTACCTTGCTTAGCACGGCACAATTCCACATGGCAGCTGTTAAGATCCCTTCCAAGGTGGTGGACTTGATTGACAAAGAAGCCCGGAATTTCTTCTGGTTCAAAAAGCAGAGTAACAAGCCCATGCACACCATATGTTGGGAGAAGGTTTGTCTTCCCAAGAGGCTCGGCGGTCTGAATATCAAAGCTAGTCGAAACTTTAATCTTGCGATGCTCACTGAGGCGCTCTGGACCCTTAATGCTGAAGAGAATAGGATATGGGTTAAATTTCTGAAGGCAAAATATTTCCCCGAAGGTGACTTTGTCAATGCTCAAGTCTCTTCTTCCTCCTCATGGTTGTGGAACCAGATGTGTAAAGTAAGGAAAGTTTTTATTGGGGGAAGTAAATGGTGTGTAGCTGATGGTAAGAAGATTGCTATCTCTGATGGAAGATGGTGGAAGGGGTTTATTGACGGAGAATTACAAGTCCCGGTCCACATCCAAGAGCAGAAATTGGAGTACTTTATAAATCAGGATTCAAGAACCTGGGATTGCAACAAACTGAGTTTAACCTGGCCGAACCCAATCGTGGCGCAGATCATCAAGATTCCTATCAATAAATTTGCAGCTTCAGACAAAGTGGTTTGGGAAGGAACAAATACAGGTAAATTTACTATTGCGTCCACCTATAAATTGCTCTCCAATGCTGGCAGTCCGTGTCCTGATGAGAAGAAGTGGCTTCGGTTATGGCATCTACCCATTCCCCAAAAAATCAGGGTGTTTATATGGAAAACTATTCTTAATGGTAATATAACCAACGAAATCCTTCATGCTCGGCTGGGAGCTGGGGTGGAAAAATGTGTGCTGTGTGATATTGACCAAGATTCTTCCTTCCACCTGTTCTGTAAGTGTGATTTTATCCGAGCCTTATGGTTCGGATGTTTGGGAGGCAGGTTGCCCGATCATGGTGTTGTTACAAATTTCAAGGACTGGATTTTTTATCAAGTGTTCAAGTTTGGATGTAATGGCGATCCTCACTCCCCCACTTTGATTGCGGCATGGGCGAACATGTGTTGGGCAGTGTGGCTTACCCGTAACAGATTTTTATTCGAAAATGTCAAGCCATCCATTCAGCTAACTGCGTCCTTGTTTCTAAAGCTGCAGGAAGACTCAAACTTCCTTCTCAAAGGAGCTCAAAAGGCAAAAATTAAGAGAGGTCAGGAGACGTTTATTAGGTGGCAAAGACCGGAGGAAAGCTGGCTAAAGGTGAACATCGATGGAGCAGCGAGGGGGTCCCTTGGTGAGGCTGCTGTTGGTGTGGTGATAAGGAACGCAAATGAGTTGGTTAGATGTGCGTTGGCCCATAAGATTGGCTCCACAAACGCGATCACCGCGGAAGCTCAAGCACTTGTAGAGGGGCTCAAGTGTGCTTTAGCGTTGAACGCCCAGAAGATTGTGATTGAAAGTGACTCGCAAGCTATTGTTACCTGTCTTAACGATAATCGGAGTTTGTGGAAGATTGACCATCTGCTGGATGAAGCGCGCCACCTCTGTACACTCTTCTTGTCGTTGAAAATCTGTAAAGTCTATAGGGAAGCTAACTCGGTCGCTGACGGGCTAGCAAATTTTGCTTTGGACAATTTCGAGTGCTTCTGGTTTAACAGGGTCCCTCCATCTATTGCGGATCTGGTTAGATGGGATTGTATGGGCAGAGCTTTACCTCGTTTTATTCCTGAGAAATGAATGCCTACTTTCTTATCCAAAAAAAAAAAAAAAAAGTAGAGGGAAATTACAGCCACTTCATCTATCATTTAATATATTAAATAAATATATTATCTTTCTATCCGCTAGTTTTCATCACTAATTAAGGTGACGTGCTTTGACAAATCTAAGAATCTAGAAGAAGGGGTAACGTGCTTGTCTGCGAAGTGTTCAATCTTTCAGTGCCGTTTGAAGTCAGAGAACATGTGAACAGCTGATACCCCAAAACACCGGAGCACAAACGAAGCTCTCAACACAAGATGAACAGAACTCAAGCATTAATCTAACAAGCTGATCAGTAAATACAAGAAGATAACTAGAAGTATCTCTCTTCAGGAATACTCTCAAGCAGAGGCCTCCATGGACTACTGCAAGGACTTCTAGGAACGGCATCAACTTCCATTCTTTTGAGCTCTTTTAATACGTCCTCCATTACACCTCCTTTATCTTGACACTTTGCCATCAACTCCGCTGCCTGTTGCTTCGTAAGCACGATCTTAATCCTAACCACTCCTTTGCCTTCAGATTTAGTAGATAATCCCTTCTCATCTTCACCACCATGACCTTTTTCACCTTTAGAGACCGGACGCTCTGTTGCTGCAGAACGTTTCTTTTTGTTCAATTCATCCTTGTGTACGAATACTTCACTCTTTGGAGCCTTTGCTTTAAGAGAATCTTCATTATTTGTGACTCCATTGAAGCAAGCAAAGCAGTTTCCCATTGATGAACGTAGGAGTAGGAGAATTGGAGAGAGAGAGAGAGAGAGAGATGAGTGAAGGATGAGCAAGCATGGGTATGTACCGTGGGTCCGTGAGTATATATAGAAAGAGAGAGGAGAAACTATAGAGTTTCCAACACGAAATATAAGTCGTAGACTCTCAGTGACGTGGTCGACGGGGTCGACGGTCAAATTGGGGGAATGAACTTCCTTGGGAGAATTAACTTTTATTGATTTTTTAAAAATTATTAAAATTCAATCATCAACGTTTTGAGTTTTAACTTTTAGTATATTTTTATTAAAGTAATTAATTTTTAATAACATTTATATGTTACGAACAAATTCTTCCATGAATGCCTTTATACCACCCAACTTGTACAAACAATAAAATAATTTGTAACTTTTAAAATAATTTGTATAAATTAATAAAATGATTTGTACCTTCTATTAACAATTAACATTGTACAAATCATTTTATTGACTTTTACAAGTTATTTGAACGAGTGATGTAAAGATATTATTGGAATAAGTGTTCGTAATAGTTAAATATCTCTAAAAATTAATTACTTTGATAAAGATATATTAAAAATTAAAATTTAAAACTTTGCTAACTGAATTTTAATAATTTTCAAATAATATCACTAAAAATTAATTTTCCCCATTACCCACGGCCGAAAGGATAGACCCCACTTGCTGATAAGGATGTCTTGGCATTTCTATACAAACGGGAGCTGTTCATGCCGTACGATTGTGACATTAGTAAGTAATTCAATATTATAAAAATTAATCTCGTGAATAAATTTATACCTATACTAATATATAATGCGAACAGGGGAGATTCAGACCTGACAATCCATGTTCAATGCATTCCTCATTTTACAGATTTGTCATATCACGTTAGTATAACTAATAATCAGTGGCGGAACCAGCCTTTAGCTAGGGGGGGCAATTGCCCCCCCTAAATTTTTATTTTTTAATTAAATATACATATTTTTCTATATTTTTTGATTGAAATTTATGTTTTGCCCCCCCTAAAATTTCTGGTTTGCCCCTCTAATTCCTTGAAGTTTTTATATTTCATGTATAAGTGTTAATTGAAAATTTTTTTTGCCCCCTCCAATTTGGACTTCTGGTTCCGCCACTGCTAATAATGGCATGCGCTCTACCTTAACGTGGGTTTTTTTCCTATGCAGGTCCAAGGATTTTTGTTATTTGCCACGCGTGTAATCCCTAGGGATTAAGAAATTAGAATTGAATTCCTTCCGTATCAAAAAGCTTGTTGGCAAGCTCGGTTTTACAATAGAACTTGATAGATCATTGTAACCTATATCCAAAACGTAAAAAAATTTCACATTCCTTCTTTTATTGTTCATCCAAACTCATACCAAGTCGAATTGTGCCCTCTAGACTTTTCTTTCCCTTATTTTCTTTTTCCATTTTTAGACTTCTGAAGATTTAGTGTCGCGTGCCCTATTTTTGTTTGGTTGCTTATTTTTCTTCCATTTCATTTGGCACCATTAGGAGTATTGAATCAGCATATAATTTCTACTTTCTCGTTCCTTTCTGCCTATCCCGTTACCAAATCCGAGACTTTTGATTTTGAAACTCAGAAATCAAATTTTCAAAATTTTCAAGTGATCTTGTGCTGTGCTAACAGCTTCTATCAGAGTCCATGAAATTTTTCATGTTCTTTAAGCCTAGTTGAGTCATGGAGTCTTGAGATTTGTTGTGAATCGTGCAATGTGAATAATAAAAATCGAGAAGAAGAAGAAGAAAAAAAATTAGAACACAGAAATTCAAGTGATTCAGAGAATCTATATGCTAACCCTAAACTCAAATAACAGGTCGCTCCTCCCTTAGACCCAAAATATGAGCCACTATTTCCAACAAGATCATACTTCTAGAACAAATCTGGGTTAAGTCCTACTCTGAGTCTGGATAAATCCCTACTCCAAGTCATCTGACCATGGCCCAAGCTGACTTGACCGTTTCTTACGCGGTTTAGCTTGAATGTAAGCAGTGAGTCCAATCCAATGATCCTTATATCGAGCCCCTGTTGCTTGAAGCCTTGACGCTTTGAACTTTGGAAACTAGTCGTAGGACTTGTCATCCCCCTTGAAAACCTCATATTCTAAAACAGCCTCCTAACTCCAAACCAAACACAAGTCCCATCAGCCAAAACATATTGTCAATCACCATCAAACTTGGCCTTTCTGGCCCATAAGTCAAGCCCAAGATCCATGTTCTACACGCTAATCAGCTTTGACCATTTCCACGTATCCAAGTAATTATATTTATTGGAACATTTTGCATACAGTGCCCTTTTGTGGTTTTTGCGAGTAAGCTCTTTTTTTTTTTTTTTTTTGGTGTTTTATGTTTGAACAATGTTATTTGATGTTTGGTATTATTTTTAGGGAAAATTGGTTTTTATTGATACTTTTCAAAAGAATTCAGATTTAGTCAGCCAATTCTTAAAAATTGAGAATTAGTAATACTTTATTCAAATAATTATGATTCAGTGTCATTTTACTATTCATGAAAAAATTCTTCCAAAAATACCCTAAAAAAAGGCTTGCAAACCTCATTTTCACCTAAATGAATGAAAAGATTTTCAAAGTTTTTGAAGGGCATTGTTGGAAGAAAGTTTTTATGAACAGTAAAATAACACTGAATCTCAATTATTTGAATAAAGTATCACTAATTCTCAATTTTTAATAATTATTTGCATCAATATCCTCTTATTTTTAATATTTGTATTTATACCCCTCTATTCAGTATAATTGTTGCAGATGTACCCTAATGTCAAATTCCATTAATTTTTGTTGTTTATTTTTACTAAATGACTAAATTATCCTTTTATGAGATGGAAAAAAATATTAAATAGCCAAATGACAACGGATATAGGTGTAATTTCAATGAAAAATTATTAATTGAGCAAATTAATATTAATGACATAAAGTATAAAGTATATATGTAATAAATATAATAATACAAGGATTTAAATGAACTTATAATATAAAATAGAAGGATAAATGCAAAATATTTTTATTTTATAGAATATTACTTTAGTTATTTAATCAAAATAAACAATAAAAGTTAACGATTTTAGTGTCAATGATACGATTTTAACGATTATAAAAAATGGAGGGGTATAAATATAAATATTAAAAATAAGAGGATACCAATGCAAATATAGTATAATATAAGGACATGGATGCAAAAAGCCTTTTATTTTTTTTATTTTTTTTCAGCGATGGTTTCAATGACAGATAACCCCTTCGTGCCTCAATACTAAACAGACCCGAACGCAAGCCATGCAAGCCCTACATCTTGGTCCAAAAAACAGAAGAATATTATGGGCCTAACAGTTCTGAGGCATAAAATAAAACAGTCTGGGCTTGATCTATTTCGGCCTCATAACCTCTTACTGGTAGCCCCATCCGTAATGGATCGTGAGCAAGCCCCAGCGTAGAAGACCCGAAGTCTGACACCACCTCCTGACGGCTGACGCTCAAGCCCGGACGAACCCTTTCTGTTCTTCTGCAAACAGAGAGGAGAGAATGGCCGGAGCGCAGGTGATTAAGAGAATTCCCCTCATTAAATTCCCTCGAAGGCATCCGAAACCTTCTGGTCTGTTCCTTTCTCCTACTTTTCAATTTTTGTTTCCTCCTTTTTCTTTATAACGCTTCTGTAAGATCTGTTTTTTTCCTTTGTTCATCAATTATGGTTCGTTTTTTTTTTTTTTTAATTCTTTTTAATCTCTGAGAATCTTCTCATTACGTGATTATCTTATCGTGGTTTGGTTCGCTTGATGTTATATTTTCTGTTTAGGATCGTGTTTCATGAAATTTGTGTCTTGTTGATTAATCATATACGCTGGGAATTCGGAGATGTTGCAAAGATTATGATTTCTATATTCCTATTCTGCGTTTCGAATCAGTAGTTAATAGATCTGAATTTGTTTTGGCATCCACATATCCATAAAAGTCCAATTCGGATATGTAAACTATCAAACGTAATGCTTTTTTTTTCTTTTTCACTTGTCTCTATCCCCAAGGATTGGATTTTTCTATTATCTAGGTCTTCCCCTTTGCTCTTCCGTTTATGATCTTTTTGCATCTATGCCGGCATTCAAACTTTCTAACCAATGGCCTTCATCAGCCTTTTTAAAGATCTGCTGTCCTACATGAGTATGATATCCATGCTAATAGTGCACTAGGACTTATTTTTTATGTTTATGAATAAGAAGAAGAGTATATTGAGTTCCATCAGATCTTAAATGGATTTTTTCCAGTTAATTTTGTCATCAATATCTCTTTCTATATAATTTTGTTGAAAAGAATAAGGCATTATAGTTAGTTCACAGGAATCAAAAAGCTTGAACTCATAAATTGTGGAGACCTAAAGCATTGGACACTTTTATGGTTGCATCATCCTCTTTGATTTTGCACATATAATGGGATACGAGAGTAATCTGATGTTTCAAGTTGCAAGCGAACCGAATTCAATGTTTTTCGCTGTAACATGCTCATGTTTCTCTCGTTTGGCTATTCAAGCTTGATAATGGTTATTTTATTTCATTTCAAGTATGTTGATGGTTTGTTGATAATGCATAAACTCTCTCTTATTCCTTTAGTAGTTTCATTTGTATGTTACACTTAAGGCATGCTTAATACTAAAAAGATACATCATGCAAGCATGCACCTCTTATCTTAACCATCCTATGAAGGGCTTAGTAAGCCTACAAGATGGGTGATCATTGTTCTCCCACAAATTAGGGTTTATTCTAAAATTTAAATTGACCTACATTTTTTTTTGGAAATTAAGTAATTATATTCCAAAAAAGTGTATGGGAATGTACATATTTGCCACTATGGCAACCAAACCATACATCATTGCCACAATGGCAACCAAAAATTATACCATATAGCTATTGCTCAAAACATTCTGTAGCTATTCACCAGCATACTTGACTAAATTCCACAAAAAAACTCCCCAGAAAGCATTTTGCTTTCTTGTGAAATCTGAGAGAGAAACCTTATTGAAACCCTATTCCACAAATTCCAAACTCTAAGTTGACCTACATTGATATGCAGAAAGATTCATTTTGCTTGTAAAATCTGAGAGAGAAACCCTATTGAAATAAGGATGTTGCTTTTTTGTTTTTTCCACTTTTCTTATTCCTTTTTTTTTTCCAACAATTCTTGTTCCTTAGCATTATATGACATTCTTTTCTTCCATTCATCTAATTTTATTTCATCATTTTACAGCATCTTCATCCCAATCTGAGGCAGCATATAAAGATGGTGATGCCCACAAAAATTTCTTTTCAAGCACAAAACTTCCTACTGTCCCGGCAAACACTGCTGTAGGAGGGAAGGCTTCCCTTCAACCAAAGCGCACACCAGTCTCTGATGAGGAGATTACAGCTGTTTTGGTATGTAAACCTTCTATTTTTTATGGGGAGTTCTGAAATTACTTGAGGTTTTTTTTCCACCTTTGTGTGGTTAGGTCACCTAGCTTGGGCCATTAGTTTTGCTACCTCATGCCACTAGGAAGCTAATATTTTCATAATTCCTTCTGGATATTTCCTTTTGAGGTGGCAAATAGTATTCTGTTATGCTATAAAATTTCATGATTAGTCAGCCTTCTGCAATTGTAGAATATTATTTTAAACAGTTGGTAGGAGCATGCTGTTGCTGATTATAATAATCAAGAAGAGCCTGATCAAATGATCAGATAATTGAGCTTCAGTCAAGATAGCCTATTTTTATTTTATGAAGTCATGATAGCCTATTCAGTAATCTAGAAAATAGTTCATGTATTTGGTGGTTAGAATCTTCCATTCTGACTGCCAAACATAGGAATGGAATGTTGGAAAAAGTGTAGGCTTCCCTCCGGAGAGGTCTCAGGATCCAATTCCACTGAAGTGAGTCTCATGTCATGGTTATCTTCACCTTCAAGCCACTCTGTTGGGAGCTCACGCCAACTGCTTTGGCGTATCAAAATCCATGAATCAAGTTTCTCGCATGGTTACCAGTAAAATAATACACACACACACAATCTTCCATTGAAGCTACATTATATTTTAGGTTGGGACCTACCAACTAATGTCCAGGTCACCATGAATTGAGTTGGTAAGGAATATTGTACTTGGGCAATCCAAAATTTGATGGAGTCCTTAAATCTTGACTTGCTGCTAAATTGGTTATGATGCGGTCTTTTATTCTCACTGGCTATATGCAGTTAGGTGGATGCTTCTGATCTTTGAAGTGAAAGCTTTGATAAGAGAGGATGGACAATTTTATATGTAAGTTATATCTTCATTGATCATATATGTTTATTTGAAAATATACACTGTTTTATAACAAGAGAAATTTTAGAAAATCTGCCATTAAGTGGAGATCCAGATACCAAAATGAAACTGAGCTACTTCTCTTTGTTAATTTTCCTGTTTTTCTTGCTAGAAATTCTCTGGAGTGTTATTCCATGTGATTGTTGAAGATGAAACACGAATACATACGTTGTTGTACAATTTAATCTGCGAAGCCAGTACGCTCTATCTAGACCATAATTAAAATATTTGCAATGCTTTTTTATTAACCTCTAAATGTTGAAGTTGGAGAATACAAGATCATCTGGCTCTTCTTTATTCTAAATGTAGGATGAAATGATATATTAAGTTTAAGACCAATGGTTGTATTCTGCATGTTTCCCTATATTCAGCTTGCGTTAAAAAAAATTTTTGACAGAAAAAATGCTGCTTTTGTGATCACATTACAGTTTTATGAATTTGACTGGGACCTCTGTTCCTAGTTGACAGTCTTTAAGGAATCGCCAACACATATTGGCATGCATGCTTTTGGATTACCCAGTTGATTGACGTACTGATGTGTACCACATTACACATTTCGTGCACATATCATAGGTAATTACCACATGGTGGGGATTGATCATTTGATAGTATTGTATAGTCCTAGCATCAGAGAGGAGGAACTTTATGCTGGGAAGAAGATTTCAGGCAGGCAGATGATTCAGAACGTGCCAAATCAATATATTTGATGAATGTCATACAGATGCACTGAAAGAAAATTTTAGTTATTCACTATACATTGTTGAGTAGATGTTTTAGGAATTTGTGGGTTTAAAGTAGAATTACAGGAGCTGCTGTGAGACCCTGATTGCAACAACTTCACCGTCTGCTCCGGCTCTCATGGCATGGTAACTTACATGGAGGCCTGCTGTCACAGAAATTATAGAGAGGAAAGGCCAAACAAAATTAAAATAGATTCGGACTGTTGAAATTTAGTGAAGACATATCAGGTACCTGTAAACAACAAAAAAGGTTTTTGTCTTTAAACTTTAAAGTCATTCGATTGCAGTAGCTACGGGGACTAATTTGAAGCCTAAGGTTCTTGATAGACTAAGAAGGCTTTAATCGAAAAGCCATAAAACCTAGATCAGGAAATGTGCCTATTAGCAGCCAAAAGTCTGGATGGCGCATTACTTGCAAGAACCAGGTTTGTGGGCCGAAAGTTTAGATAGTTTTATTTAGAAGGTTCGTTACCTTCATTTTGTTGTAAATTCGTGTTGACAGCCACTGCATGGGACGCTATTCGAGCCTTAGGTTGCCAGTCATTGGGCTGTCCAATCCATGACTTCAAGTCCAAAACCTCTGAAATTTAGAAAATACCGAACAGAAGTCTAGCTCAACAAATGGAAGGCAGGGTATCATGGAAACATATTAATCAAGAGAATTAACTGTATACGGTTTCCGCCGGGAATTGTATTTGCTGTTTTAGTAGCATATTAACAGTCATATCCAAGCCGTCATCAGCTATTCAAATATGAATTCAAAGCTCACGAAATTTGTCTGTCGTTACGTGAGAACGTCCGACCTTTTAACAGACATTTTGGCATTCGGCTCTCAACATTTAAATAGGTGTAAGTATTTATAACAAAAAGAGGCTTACCTGAGCTGCCAGGGCCCTTGAGGTGCTTAATGTCAAAAATACCTCCGGTTGCTCCATCAGCGTGCTTCCTGATTTCGTGGGACCCGATCTCTTTGTACTCCCATTTCCCGTTCTTGTACCCCTCGTTCAAGAACAGCTCTATGTGCCTTGTATCTAACGTCTGCATCGTCCCTACAAAACTTACAAATGTTATTACTCAAAAGTTCAAAACTACCTGCGGTAAGGGCTTTCCGGGGGGTTACCGCCCACTAGCTAGAACACTGATCGTTTCGTGAGACGGGAAGTAAAAGCTTTAGCTACTCCTGCCCATGTATTTATGAACCACTCACCTTCACAAGTGTTTTGGTTGCAGACTGGGCACCGAACGAGCTGCAAATCTGAGTACATTCCGAGTGGAATAGTCAAATTAATCGAATTTTTAATGTCCTTAAAGTGATTGCTTGCTCAATTAGCAGTAACAACATCCATTATCCAAACCCAGAACAGTAGCGTTTTTGGACTAAACGTAAAGAAAAGTACCGGCTATCCATATTCCAGTTTTAATGTTGGCTAAGGTGCATCCTCCAGAAGCCCGTAATGTGCTCTCTATAGGCTCTCCTTGGATTTCTGTTGGAGAGCACAGCTTATCTGTCAGGTACGCGACTGGAGACTCAAAGAAAAAACCGCCGATTCTCATCCAGTCTGACAAGTTCCGTCGAGAATAATCAGTTGAAAGAAAAAATTCACAGTCGGCAATTTTCTGTACTTTAAACTTGATTGGCCTCGGTGAAATCACTGAAATATAATCCGAAGCAAAGCTCAAATTCTCACCAATGTGTTTTTCTTGCTGACGAAAAATGTAAGAGTGACTTCCATCTACAACCAATTATGTCAAATCAATCAATCAGTTTGTTCACGATGAAGAAAACTTGAAGGCAGTGATTTGAAGGCTTAGATCGTTACCAAACGCGGAAGCATAAATGTCACTCCATTTGAAGGAAACTTTAGGCGGTTCCGGGACCTGGAGATCTCGTAAACATGCGAACTTCCACACACTCTCCTCCATGACGATGCGGTGGAACCATCGGTTTGTTGCTGCGAGCATCACCAGAGATCTCCCGTCCAGGTACTTCGCGATCTCTGTCCATACGTCATCTTCATACCTTTTTTCATATGCATATGTCAAGTTAAAGTAAGAAAATCAAATGAAATAATCACGAAACAATTCGTTGATACAGAGCACGAGTGTCTGACTGATTCGAATTACGCGGATACCGAAATACTAAGTTTACAAAATTTGATCGTCCGATTTTATGTCTATAAAACATGAAAGTGCTTACAAACTGAAATACTTGAATACTGCTTTCGGATCCTGAGACTCAACCGAACAACTTAAGCTCCTTGTATGAATTTTAATTTCGAGTTCAGATAGTGAATTCCTCTGGCATGTTAGCAAAGACTTCTAATTCTTTTCCTCTTTAGTTCAGTGATCAAAGTCTTCCAAGATATGTTACAGAAATACGCGATAGACAGATTGAGATTCCTAAAATCTCTACTGGTCGCAAATCCTGGTTGAACTTCAAATTTTTAGATCGATCTACAGAATAAGCATTGCTCCAGAATCACAAATTGCAATCATGAAACTCGAGAAAGTAGTCGAGTTCTCTTGATTAGCAGAAATTTCATATGATCTGTCTGCCATAGCAATTCGTTTTGGAGTCCTAGATTGATAGAACAAAGAGATTTTAGCAGTAAAACGCTCCTGACTACAGAAAGCTCGTTTGAGCTCAAAAAAAAGTAGTATCTCAATACAGAGTCTACGGACTACAAAATTCTCCTAGTTTTCCTTTATTTTGGCCTCGGAACGTGTTCAATCATCGCCAGATCTGAAAGCACTGATCAAAGTCGATATGAACTGAAAGAAGTTTCCATAAATTCAAATATCATCTCGATTTATCGTTGAAATCATCAGATAGAGAGAGAGACAGAGAGAGAGAGAGAGAGAAAGAGATTACCAGCTGAATATGGAGTGTGGAACGAGAAAACTCAAACGAGGAGAAGTGCAGCAGCATATCGAGTTGTTTCTTCGCGTTTGCTTCCCCATTTTTTGTTTTTGTTTGCAGAGGATCGACAGAAAAAGAGGCCACGGATGGCTATTAATAGGCGCGGGAAGTCAAGAACTTGAAACGAATAAAAATGAAGGGTGGGCTACAAGTTTATACCAATAAAAAGGAGAAATTGGTTTTAAGTGACACTTTTTCAAAATAATTAAGATTCAGTCACACAATTCTTGCATTTTTAAAATAATTGAGATTTCACTGTTCATAAATATTTTCTTCCGAAAATACCTTAGAAAGATTTTGAAAACCGTTTCACTTATTTAGTTATAAGTGAGGTTTGTAAGTCTTTCTGAGGGCATTTATGGAAGAAATTTTCATGAAATATTTATTGTCAATTATGTTAAAAATGTATCATTATTTTTTAATTACCAAAAATTGGGCGACTGAATCTGAATTAGTTTGAAAAGTATCACTCAAAACCAATTTTCCCAAAAACAAGCCTAGATTTGTTGGAAATAAATAAATAAAAATAAAAAGATATAAATCTAGAGTTTAAAAACTTAATCAATGGTCCTCAAACATTCTATGTAACAATTACTTTGGCATGTTGTCCCCTCTACAAGGAAAGAAATCTAATTGATGTTATATTTTAAACCTATAGGTGCAGTGTATCAAATTTACTAAATTAACATGGGTATGATTAACCCCTTTATCCCCTTTTCATTTAGGTTCAGTTAAAAATCAGACCAATCAGATTGGGAAACAACAGTTGAAAAGTTTGGACACGCCTCTTAGGAAGTAGGATAATATCATAGTCTGATGAAAGCTCTTGGAGGGAATCTCATGGTTGAAGCTCTAGACCTTTTAGAGCCAGATGAAAGTAGGCTTTAGACCTTTTAAAGCCAGATCAAAAAAGGCTTATTTTACACCCTGCATTTTCTCTAATGTTGGTCTTACAGTATTTTCTTTTTTCCTTTTCTCAATATTCAAATGCTTTATGCGTGTGGGAATCGAACATTTTCTTGTTGTTTCTCTATATCCAAACACGGCCTTGTAGGATTGAACCCAAGGATCCTTAGAAAGTTAATTCAACTCCTTGCCCATACAAGTAGAGATGGCAATGGGACGGATTATCCTAAATCCAAAATTGCCTGTAACCCGATTTTGAAGATACCAAACCCTAACCATTTGAGGAGGACAAGAGGTAGGTTACACATTTCCAATCCGATTGCCATCACAAGGAGACTTGAAGTTGGGATTCCTTCTGCCCATAGCGTGTCAGTCATTGGATCATCATCAACTGTTCTTTTACCATCGACCGTATCCCTTAGTATTTTTCAGCAAGTTTGATGACCGGCTATGATCATCAAATCAGATACTACTCACGGCGAGTGATGGCCCACTCACAAGCGAGCTGTGCCTGTGCCTTATTGGAAATGAAATACTCTGCCATGTTTCCCTAAAGTGCTTCCTGATGTAGTCGTGAGTTGCTACCCTGTGAAGCATCTCATAGCCACTATTTTTTCATATGTTATAAATGTATCAAGTAGGCCTCACCTGAAAAAATAGTGGCCATGAGATGCTCCACATGGCAACATCTCAAGGCCACGTAAGGAACACTTCAGGGAAGTATGACAGACGATTTCAACTCGTCTTATTGGCGTTGTCCGCGGGGTACAGGAGATATTGAAGTGATTTTTAAAAAAAATGATTAAAATTTAGTCACTAATGTTTTGAGTTTTAACTCTAGGAGATCTTTAGCAAAATAATTTAATTTTACTGATAATTTACTGTTACAAACGTATTATTTCAAGAATGCTATTGTACCACTGACTCACACTACAAATCAAATAAAATGAATCATTCCCTCTATTAATACTGTACTTTTTCAAATTTCAAGTCATTTGAAAGCGTGATACAAAGTATTTTGAAAGAGTTGATTTATAATAGTAAAATATCACTAAAAGTTATTATGTTGATAAAGATTTTTTTAAAAGTTAAAAATTGGAAAATGGATGAATAAACTCCAATTAGTTACGGTAAGAATCATTAAAAATTAAATTTCCTAGGGGAATTGATTTTAGTGTTACGTTTGAAAATAAGTATAACCCAATCAGCCAATTAATTTTAATTAAATTTTAATGACATTTTACTATTACAAACATAAACCGCTCATTCAGATAATTTCTACAAATCAATAAAATGACTTTTAGAGATAATACGAGTTTCTACAAATCAATAAAATTACTTTTACAGATAACATGAGTGTGTGTGATAGGGGTGCAACTCGGTTCGGTTCGGTCCGGGTTGATGTCAACCCAAAACCAAACCGAAAATATACATAGTTAAACCGAACCGAACCGAATTGAAAACCGAACCAACAAAACCGAAAATATATATAAAAACGAAACCCAAACCGAACCGAACCGAACTACATGAAAACTATTCGGTTCGGTTCGGGTTAGACCAATATTCTTATCTTAAACAATGGTTTTTTTTGTAATATCCTTTAAGTTTAAAGATAAACTTTAAAAGTTTATCATATATTATATTATATATATATATGAATTCGATTCGGTTCGGTTCGGTTTAGGGAAATAATGTATTCGGTTCGGTTCGGTTTAATCGAATATGAAACCCAAAACCAAACCGACCTAGTTCGGTTTAGGGATTTTTGGACCGAAACCGAACCGAAGCACTATAAAACCGGTTTTAACCGGACCGAGTTGCACCCCTAGTGTGTGATACACGGGCAGTATTCGAATATTTGAATTATAGGAAGAGTTTGTTTTTAATAGAATGTCATTAAAATTTAATTATTTAGATAAAAGTTTTTTAAAAGTTAAAAATAAGAATATTGTTGACTGATTTTAATTATGTTCAAAAAGTACCACTAAACATTAAGTTTCCCAAGATTAAAAACGCCCTTTCAATTCCCTCTCAAAAGCCTTTGGTCCGTGTCCGTTCTCTTCTGCCCTCAATTGCAGCTTCAGAAGAGAATAAACCCTAGATCAGATAGAGCAAGCGCAAGAAGCACAGGAGTGGAGTGCAGTCGAAGAATATGTCTTCGACTCTGTTGGAAGTTACAAGAGCGGCGCACGAGGAAGTGGAGCGGCTCGAACGACTCATAGTGAAAGATCTCCAGCGCGAGCCGACTTCCAGCCGGGAGCGCCTCTCTCAGAACCACCGAGTCCGACACATGATCGATTCGATCACCTCCACCACCGAAAAACTCGTAAATTCTTATGCTCACTTCGAATTTGTTAAAAGAAAGAGAATATAATCGAATCTCCTTTTTCAATTCCGTTGGTTGCTCAAGTCTACATGTTCATATGTAGTTTTGGTTCATAGATTTTAATTTTCATTTTTATCGTGTTTATGCAGATTGAAATCTACGAAGATAAAGATAATGCGAGGAAAGATGAGATTGCAGCCCTTGGAGGCCAAACAGCGAGTGGAACGAATGTGTTTAGCGCATTTTATGACAGATTGAAAGAGGTAATTATATGTTTTTTTTTTATTTTTTTGCGTCGAGCCCTTTTTTTTTCTTCGTCTTCTAATTAATACTTTATTTTGTGTTCTTGTGTATGTGCGCACGTGTGTGCTTTTTTTTCTTCTATTTTTTGTTTGAATTTAGAGAAGTTAGAGCTGAAAGTTGAAACATCACTCGCTAAAGAGAAATAGTAATTCTGCGGTTTATAGTAAAATGGCTTGTGCTAATTTTTTAGTTGAAATTTAAAGTGAGAAGCATGAAGAAACGAGGAAGGAGCGGAGGGGAGGTGGTGGTATATGTTGGGAAGAAACAAGATTTTGCTCTAAATTTATCGACAGGAATCATCACTGATTGGGATTGCTTTTATATTACCATTTTCTCCTTGTTTTGTCATCTCTTTCTCTGCAGATTCGTGAGTACCATAGACGTCATCCAGTTGCTCGTGTTGTTGATGCAGCTGAAGAGCACGAGGAGTTACTCAAAGAAGAGCCACGGATTGAGTTCAGTGGTGAGGTAATTTTCTCTCTTTCTCACTTGCTCTCTCTGTCCAATAACAAATTGGTTTCAAAGGGGACTGCTATAACTTTCATTTACTGTTTGGAGCACAAGTTAGATTATTATGTTTTCTATTATGCTATTTCTGATGTGATGCAACATTATTGTTTGAACAAGACAATGAATTGGAATAAATTTAACCATAAAAGGGTTTTGGATTGGAAAAAAAGCTGCCAAATTTTTTTTAATATTTTATTCATGAAATGCGTGCCATATTTTCCAACGTTCAACCTCAACCTCATTGATTGCTTTTCAGTATCTTGTGTTTGGTATTAATTGACAATATACTGCTAAGTAGAATGTGTACTTTTCCATGAGTTTTCTTTTGGAAGCTGCAGCTTATTATTTGTAAGATGGCATGAATATGTTACTGAGCAATCGGCCTCTTACTTTCTGATCACAAGATGACATGTATCCAAAATGAAGAAATTGAGTGGTATGTCAAGGGGGGCTCATGTTAAGTTGTTGCTTGGTTGAGCATATATGTTTACCTCAAAGGTCATGACTCTTTATTAATGACAACAACAACCGTCCACAAATTATTTGGAATAAAACTTACTTTACGAGTATGATTTTATTCTGCTGAAAACATATTCCTCTTGGTATATCTCAACCCCTACCCCACCCAAGTGCATGTGTGCATATGTGTGCGCACACACATGTTATTTTGGAAAAAGTTGTTATTTTTAACAAGAATTTCAACCCACTTGTTAACTTAGGCTCTACTTCTTTTGCCAAAAATTCCAGGAGAAAAAATTAAGTTCCTGGTATTTTCATTTCACGCAGTTCTCAAAAGAAAAGCTTGATGTAATTAAAGGGTGGAAAGCAACTTAAGTTAGGTAGGGCTCTATAACCTCTCTCTCTCTCTCTCTCTTGTGACTACAAGCAACCAACCGTCTTTCCCTTCTTTTTTTTTTTTTTTTTTGGTCGTCAGCGTTAGTTTATCATGGTTACATATTTCTGCACTTACTTTTTTGTCTTCTCAAAAGGCCTGGACAATTTTTATTGTTCAGAATGGGGAAAGCAGCAAAATATTATTCTGAAATTTATTTTATCTACTTCCCTCTTATTTTATTGAAATAGACAAAACCTTACTGAAACAGAAAGTAAAAATGCAATTAATAAAGGTAGTTCAGCTCATTGCATATTTTAAATATCATTCATTCTACTCCATATCAATAATATGGACTTTTGTCTTAGGAATCTTTTGGGAAATACCTGGACATGCATGAACTGTACCAAGAGTATACCAATTCAAAATTCGGGGAGCACATGGAGTATTCTGCTTACTTGGATGTGTTTTCACAAATACATAAAATCCCTCGCAACCTAAAGCTAACAAGGTAAATTTAAGAGCTATTATTGTATAAATTCTTTTTTTCTGATTTGTCTATTGTAATTTTTCTTTTCTTTCTGCTCAATTTGCAATTATTTATATGCATATTTGAAATATTTCTTTTCAATCTTATGCGCAGGCAGTACAGGGAGTACCTGGAGCATCTACTAGAGTATCTAGTTTATTTCTTTCAAAGAACGGAGCCCTTGCAAGACCTTGATAGAATATTTTCAAAGGTTTATTTACCTTTTCCTTCTCTTTTCCACATTTCTAGAAGTCGTTATTACCTTAGTTATGGTTTATTCCCCTGAATTACCCCCGTCACCAACCATCAAAGGCCTGGAGTAGCCATTCACAGTTTAGGAGTTTGATTTCCTGTTCCACAAGGGCAATCTTGAAATTGAGTTGTATTTGGAAAATATTAGGATCCCGTTGAGATCTTCTTAGTTCCTGCAATGACCTAGTAACTTGTTTATGACAGATTGAAATTGATTTTGAAGATCTCTGGGCGAATGGGAAGGTAGAAGGATGGGAAAATAAAGGTCAAGAAAATGGACATACTTCATCCCAGAATTCTGTAATTGATCTTGACTATTACAGCACAGTGGAAGAACTAATTGAAGTTGGTCCTGAAAAATTGAAGGAGGTACTTTGTTTCTTGTTAGTCATGTTAGATTTTCTACTCACTGCTTAGTTCGATTTTCTGAATTCTTATTGCAGTTTAAGTTTGTTATTAATCATGCTCCATCCCCGTTCCTGAAAAACCAATGGAATATTGACCCAGAAGCTGAATGCAGGCTGCCAATTTGATGCGGAACTTTGTCAGCAGCCTGGATGAGTGATCCTGATGAACTATGTTTTATTCATTTGATTTTTCTTTATTGTTATCTTTTCTCCAAGATAATCAGTTTTCCAAGTTAGCTGAATTGACTCGGATTGACCTGGTGATCAAACAAATATTGCCCGACTGGTTCAGTGTGTCATCCTTGTTTCTGAATTTTGATTGGCATAAAAAAAAAAGTGTAAAAGAACTCTATGTATACTCTTTAAGTTAATCTTCTTGTTTAATTCAAGGTTTTAAATGTTGATGTTGCTAGTTGTGTCACTGGGCATGGCTGGCAACATGATGAAATGATGATATGGGGGGAAATTTCCTCTGTCTTAAGAGAAAAATAAGGAAATCTTTCTCAAACGATATAATTTGACATTAAATTATTTTATTCTGCAATGAGTGAAATTTATATTGGAACAAATTACAACATAATAACAAATGTTTAAAATCAAATAATAACATAATAACAAATATTTAAATTACCTTAATGATATAAGATCGCGTACAGAAGTTAATTGTCGACATAGTATGTAGAATAATTTTGTATTCAAGTTCAAATGAACCTAATAGTCATATGCATACATGTTAGTTATCATACTCTTATTCATTTCAATACATATTTTATTGATAGAAGCATAAAAGTTTAATTGCAAATTTAATGCTTGTGAAAGATTTCCATTTTTTTTTTTTTTAATTTTAATGGTGAAAGGCATTTCCCCTATGTCCATGATATATTGGTGATGATGTGCCACTGACATATTGGAAATGTGGGGGAAAGTTGATGTAGTATGATTCCTCTCATAATGATGATGTGTCTCTGACTTTTCTAACCATATTTTGAGATATGGGCTGAGGAATTATTATTTGCTATGGTCGAAAATTGTTTAGTTGAAGGAAACAAGAGCACAGTTAATGAGCTGAATGCTACTATAGTTGAATGGGCATAGAAATCAAAAAAATCTCTATGATTTATGGATATGTACGCGAGTTACACTTTTTTTTTAGTAATTTATATGCGAGTGACATTGTGGCATAGATGTTAGTTATCATACTCTTATTCATTTCAATTCATATTTTATTGATAGAAGCATAAAAGTTTAATTGCAAATTTAATGCTTGGGAAAGATTTCCTTTTTTTTTTTTTTTTTTAAATGGTGAAAGGCATTTCCCCTATGTCCATGATATATTGGTGATGATGTGCCACTGACATATTGGAAATGTGGGGGGAAGTTGATGTAGTATGATTCCTCTCATAATGATGATGTGTCTCTGACTTTTCTAACCATATTTTGAGATATGGGCTGAGAAACTTTATTCTTTGCTATGGTTGACAAGTGTTTTGTTGAAGGAAACAAGAGCACAGTTAATGAGCTGAATGCCACTATAGTTGAATGGGCATAGAAATCAGAAAAATCTCTATGATTTATGGATATGTACGCGAGTTACACCTTTTTTTTAGTAATTTATATGCGAGTGACATTGTGGCATAGATACATAATCTGAGGTGCAGCAACCCTCAAAACCTTGATAGGAAGAGGAAACAGCTATTTAGATGTACATGTTTATATTAAGACCCTACAGAACTATCTTGTTTTGAAAGTAGAACACAGAGCAGGATGTAAAAAGAATCTTGTATTTTGTAAATTATCAAATAGAAAAGTAATATATTCATGCTTGGTCACAAATCTAAACATGATTTATATGTTTTCCTGCATATCGAGAGTTAACTGAGGATTGAAACATCTTTTGTGTCAAACCATGTGTCCCAAAACGGATTCATGTGTCATATTGAAAAAATGTCCTAACTTAATACTTAATTATTGAAATTTCCTTGGCTTTTCACCCAAAATTCCTATTTTCAATTCAGATGTTCATGTAAAGGAAGTCTTATATGTACATTAGAAGTCACATCACTGTCAAAATCACATTATACTTGCTAATGAATCATGCCTCTGATGTAAGGTTGGTTTATAAAATATTCATGTGATAGATAGATGCAATAATCTTTTGGAAAGATGGTTTTTATCTTAGGTCTGAGTCTGCATTGGCTCTAGTGCCAGGTGCCTTTTTTTTCAACTAATTAAAATGATTTGTTGAGAAAAAGAGAGAGAGAGTAGCAAAGATTTGTTAAGAGAGAGAGAGAGAGAGATTTTAATGGTATGATTTGAGGTTTTTGACATGGGACAGCTGAATATGACTGGAGAAAATATGTCTAAGAAACAGGTGGTCTTCAGTAATAGTTCCATAATGTCCACTCCAAATTTATGCATATTATTTACTTTTGTTAAGGTAAAAAAATAAGTTGTAATTCTACAATGTCTGAAATCTCATTTGATGTCGATTGCTTTTTAATGATTCCATATCTGGTTATGGAGAAAGATCACATCATTTATTTGTTTTGGTTATTGTATTCACTTTTTTGTTGGTAGAAGCCCTGTTCATGAACTGTCATGACATGAATCTTTAGTATTGTTGTTGTTTTAAGATAATATTTTCTCCTATTGATTTTCATAATCTCTTGGCAGGCACTGGCAGCTGTTGGACTGAAAACAGGTGGTACTGTTCAGCAGCGTGCACAGAGGCTTTTCCTCACGAAGGCAATTCTCCAACTTCTTGCCTTTTTAGAGACAGTAGAGAGAAGAAAATATAATTGAATGCATATTCATCCCCTAATGTGATCTTGTAATTGGTGTAATGACTTAAGCTTATGATTGCTGTTTATCGGTTCTAGTTACTTGGGGGAAGGAGGGAGGAAGATGCCTCCTGTATTTTTGAGGACTGAGCCTGGCGTCCTTGCCTACATGGTAAAATGTGCCCTAGTTTATGAGGTCCTAGCATTGCTTTCTTCTGCAATGTTCACACGTAGCCATTTCTTTACCAGTGAACCTACCACAATCACTGAATGTAGTTTTGGGGATTGAACCCCCCACTAGCACTTGTGCACCATAGGGTGGATGCGCACCTACACAAACTGCTTGAACCTGAGACCTGGGCTCTGATACCAATTGTTAGAATCAAGCACTTACCATTAGACCAATAACTTTAAATGAGCTGTAATTAGCATTATTTTTGTTAAGATTCTTTT
The DNA here is from genome assembly GCA_947561395.2 of Buxus sempervirens. Classification (NCBI taxonomy): domain Eukaryota; kingdom Viridiplantae; phylum Streptophyta; class Magnoliopsida; order Buxales; family Buxaceae; genus Buxus; species Buxus sempervirens. The sequence goes on from OX387193.1 coordinate 2,934,257, forward strand.
GAGGCTTCATGATGGTTTTCACTTTCATATGCCTTCAACATCTCTATATTTTTTATTTTCAGTACACACCTCTTGAACAACTGGATAAAAAACATTTCGCAAAAGCCTCACATGGACCGCAACAGAATGGTGTTACTGCATCTTCTCAACAGGTTGACAATTCAAAAGAAATTGCCCTAATGGAGGCCAAGATAATAAAGATTTGTGAATTACTAGATGAGGTTTGTTTCCTTTGATATCATTTTACCTCATTTCTGTATTCCGTTTTTTGTGCATCATAGATACTATCAGACTCTAGACATGCATAAAATTATGGGGGAAACCTTGTAAAACCTACTGGAGATTTCAATCTATCTTGTCATTTCTGTTCACAAGTTCATTTTGTGAGCATATGCAGACAATTCTACGAACCAAGGAGAACCTTGAAAAGAAGCAAGCTTTGACTTACGAGGAAATGGAAGCAGAACGTGAAGAGGTAATTCTATAGATGCACAGCATTTGGGAAGAACCTTCTGCTATAAAATTGCTTTGATTTGGATTCTCTTATATCTCTGTTCTATATATCCTTTTGGTGCTTTGGATGATAAAGTAGTCATGAGCATAGTAACAAATATGGGAGGAACACTTATATGGTTAAAAAGCAAGCTTATATGGTTAAGCTAGCTTGTAGCCTAGAATAAACCAGATTGTAAATCATATGTCTGGAATCCTCTTGTGGATTTTGGATGGTTTGAACTGGAATCTGCTTTTAGTTAGGGTTCAAGCTACCGAACTTTGTGATTCTTGGACACCTTAATCTATATCGTAACTTCATCTACTTGTTATTGTTTCACTTCTACAGCCACCTCCACCAGCTTCATTTGATTAAAGTTGAGGTTAAACTTCAATTTAGATTTCATTTTGCGTGTTTCTTGGCTGTTTCAAAGCTTTGATTTTTTTTTTTTTCATTTTAGGAATTGCATTTATTATTATTATTATTATTATTATTATTATTATTGATAGGTAAACTCAGAGATTCATTCAGATAAAATAGAGAAAAAAAGGTACAAATGAGTGATGTACACGAAATGTGTAGCATCCCTAAAAAACAAACACAAATAGGAATTGCGTTTATTATTAAGAAATACTTAGAATTGGATAATTATTTCAATGCATCTCACAAATGCTTTGTCTTGCAATGAAAAAGGAATTGAACAGCCAAAGGGCAGTTCTTTTAGCTTTGTAATTTGGAAGTTTATGGCGTAATTTATATTGTCTTCCATGGTAACAGTGGTTATTTTTTAAGAGGAAAAAAATAGAGGGTAGGAAACGTATTAAAATACATATGCAAAAATAGAGGGTGTTGTGTTGCTTTATAAGATGGAAAGGTTCGTGTTCGTAGTTTTCAGGTTTTTATTTCCCCAGCACACAACTATATTTATCTTGTATTTTGTTGTTTGATTGCTCACTTCAAAAAACTATGCCTTGATTCGTTATACTTAAATGATATATTCTTTCATAGTAAGATTTGATTATTGATTGTTGTAATTTCCAGTGGATGATATCTATATCTGTGTTATGTTCCCTGCAGGAAGAGATACAAGCTGACACTGAAAGTGATGAAGAAGAACAGCAAATATATAATCCTCTGAAGTTGCCAATGGGTTGGGATGGCAAGCCTATACCCTACTGGTTGTATAAGCTTCATGGTCTTGGTCAGGTATTTCTACATGCCATCTTAATCTGTTTGCTTGCATTTATTGTAGTACGAGGTTTTTCCTGTGTTGTCTAAGAAGGTTTTTTATTGGTTTAAGTCTGTATATTTATTTGGTGTTCTAGTCATTTTTGAAAACACAGCAAGCTATGGTATGGCTTATATACACACACATGCATGCACGCATATGGATTAATGGCAGCACATTTTTATTTCTTTACTGCTCTTTAAAACTGCTTTTCTTTGTACTCTTTCCAGGAATTCAAGTGCGAGATCTGTGGAAATCACAGTTATTGGGGGCGCAGGGCTTTTGAGCGGCATTTCAAGGAGTGGCGCCATCAGCATGGAATGCGTTGCCTTGGTATTCCAAACACCAAGAATTTCAATGAAATTACATCAATTAAGGTATGTTTTCTGACTTTCCTCCGGTAGTCTTTTTGGGTTTATATTTGTTCATAAATACTGATTCCACAGGCCTGAGGAAGTTTTCCTTCTGGTTGCCTCTACACCCTGGCCTTTATTTGTTAATGTAAAGAGTAGTCAGTCTTCAAATGACGGGCATTTCCTAAGTAAATAAGTAGCCAGAAACACACTTTTTTTATGATTCTCCATATGAGCCTTTGGCAGCAGCCAAGAAACCTTTCCTGCTAGTACAGAAAATAGTGCTAATTATAGGAGGATAGTCATCCTGTAATAAAGCATATAATTGTTATATGGAAATCCTTACATAGTGGTAACTAATAGGATAGGTTACTGTCAGTCTTTTTTTATTGGCAAATGAGACACGGTCGTGCCTATAATGAAGGGGAAGGAGGAACCAGAAGAGTGATGTCCTAAAAGGCATCTTTCTGTAATATTTTTTCTAGAAATGGTGTATTCTGATCTCATAGCTCTGCTGCAGCACCTATCAAGGAACTGCTTTAAAAGTCAAAGATTTCTTATTCTTTTATCATGCAGGAAGCAAAGGTGTTGTGGGAGAGAATACAGGAGCGGCAAGGGTTGAACAAGTGGCGTCCAGATCTTGAAGAAGAATATGAAGATAAAGAGGGTAACATCTACAACAAGAAGACGTACACAGATCTGCAGCGCCAGGGTTTGATATAAGAGTGCTACTGAACCTTCCCTGCCTTGTAAGTTAAGTCTTTGGGAATGGAAATTTTGCACTTAATTTTTCCATGTTTTTTTAGTGATTAGAATGGCGATATGAGCCCTAAAATATTTGTATGGCTGCAGCACATGAATCTGTATCATGAAATAATAGTCAAGATGGTGAGAGATGATTAGGTGTTTTAAGAAGCAGAACTGGCAAAATCTTTGCTTGTGCTCTCGATGGAGTTGATGTTGAGATTTTTTCTTTTTTTAAACCCGCGTTATCTCCAACTGTCAGCAGGATTCTATATACTATGACATGTTCCACTATTAATGATAATATAGTTATACGACTTAGCGGTATCCATGGGTACACAGTCAGTTAAGACTCCGAGAAGGTCTGTATTTTAGTAATCCAATCAGTCATAGCATATGAATGGTTAATAATGATGATACAAGCATTTTTTTTCTTCCTTTGAATCTGAAGGACTGAATGCTACAAATGTTACAACAGATAATTACATGATCAGTGTTGATCTATTACCTACAGCTTTCATTCACACATGACCGTGTGAATACCAGGGCGGATCCATTGGCCCCACGAAGAACCAAAAGCCTACGATCAACAAAGGTGCCACAAATAAGTCTTGAAACGTCAAACATCTCTGGTGGCACTTGGATGCGAACCTCTCGAAGTACGTTCTGTGCTACAGCAGCCTTTTTAAGTGACGGATCATCAAGGGTCATGGTTAACCCCACATCACTTGATGCAAGCTTGGCCACTGCAAGGCTTGTTGGGAAATCTGGAATAGATTTCCTCCATTTTCTACCTGGCGACTTTTGAATAAGAGGACCTTGCGAATCTGATGGAGATGTGTCTTTCCGTTTGACCTTTTCTTCCTCATGGTATAGCCGCTTTCCAGCACTTAATCTGGTCAAAGAACCTCCTTGCAGCTTCCCTGTGATCCCAGTCTTGTCATGGGGCCAATTAGGACCAACCATGACAGTAAAGCCTATATCAGAAGTGAGTGAAAGGGTTGCGTCCAAATCTGATGTCCTAGTAACAGAAAGATGTACGTCATTGATGAGAACTCTTGTAGAGGGTTGTCGAAAGGTCAGTCCAATGTGCCTTCCAGTACAGTATAACAGACGCCATCTTCCTGGTAGCAATTCCAACCAATTCTGCATGTCAAAAGCGACACGGAAAAAAGGTAAAAAAAATGAGAGCTCTCATAATGTCCCATCGCTGATGATTGAAATCTAAAAAACCATTTATAATATATACTATCATACGCGGTCAAATTTTATACCATGTTGACAAGTTAATCCATTCAAAAATTAAAAATAACATTAGATTTAGTTAAATCAATATGCATAACTAAGTGCCTACCACTAGTTAAATTAAAAATGAAAGACCCCCATTTGAGGGAGCACCACCAAGCCGAAACACAATGTTGAGGAAGATTGATAAATTCAGGAGGGGGAGAAAAGGGGGGAAACAAACAGGGCATTATAAGTCATAAATCAATGGATGTGCAACCACATAAGATAAAACTAGCAATCCAAGAAATTTGGATTCAGAACTGTGAAGATACCGGGCAGGTAAAATAGGAACATTGCTACAATAGAACAGGATTAGAAACCCATCTTCAGTTCCTGACTTCCTATCTCTAACCCAAATCATCATATATGACATAGGCAATGGAATCATTTTTAACTCTTAAGCAATAAATTTAAAAAGATCAGAAATATATAAGGGATGTCAAACTAACTGAAGAATGAAGACAGGTGGTTTACCTTTGGCTTGGAATTATGATTCAGAATCTCCATTAATCCAATGAAGTGGGCAAGTCTGCTTCGCTAAAAACACGAACAATATCCACCATTTAGAAATAAGCAAGCCGATACAACAAGAGAGGTGCAAACACAAATAAGCAAGCAGATACAACAGGAGATAAGAAGACTAGGGATCTCAAAATTTGTACATCAAATACATAATGAATGTCTTCCATCAAATTTATTGTTTCTCTACTTTAAATGGTACAAATCAGCCATGTGCATGTTCGGAGGTTTGACTTATTAATGTGGTTTGCTTCACATCGCAATGGATGGAACTGATATAAACAACATTAGTTTACCCTATATATTCCCTTTTTATTTCTTGAATAACATTTTTGTAGATATTCCAAGTGTAAACAAGTAAACTACCAACAATTGCCATATCAGATGGTTGTGCCATCTTGGCCTCAAATCTCTGTGGAAATTTAAAAATAATAATAATAATTCATTATAAAGTGGTTGTAGATCATTCCCTAGTCCAAGAAAATGCACACTTGTTATAACTTACAAAATAACATTTGTTTCTTTCATGAGAAAAAGGAAGAAAAGACAATTTTAAGCAATGACAGATACGTGATTAAACCACGTGGCAATCTACCAGTACATCCTGGTTCCATCAAAGATTCAAAGCTTGAAGATCAGCACCTAAGAAGCCTCCATCTTGAAATTCCTCATTCTTATCTATCATCATAACTAGGACGGCCATCATTAATGCATGACACTTGACTATAACTTCCTATATGCTAAGTTCTGTCCAAAATATTCATGTCAACACAAACAAAAACAGATCTAGATCCAACTACTATTCGGACATAACTTCCAAAGGAAAAAAACCTACGGTTCAGAAATGGCACCTAATTTAGTAAGTTTAAGACAACTGAAAACTATTTTATAATAGTAAACGTTAAATCCAATTACCAAGTTTTAAACGTGTCAAATCTGCTATTGTGTGAAGATAGTACCATATTATTGTACCAATTATCCTGATTAAATCTAAACACTCTCTATACTAGACCAAGTCTGATGTCTTAAGATATGAAACTAAATGAGATTAAAAACCAGACACATGCCCACACAACCAGAACAGAGGTCACGCAACATAGATCATATGTGAAGTATTATTAGGATGAAGACTAAACAAATATTAAGGACCATAACTCACTTGTAGTTCCTGCCACTGAGGATCCTGGGATGGTTGGATGGGTAACAAACTTAACTTTCGCATTTTTGTGCAGATTGGATGTGCTAAGACTTGAACTACATTTTCATATTGACAGCTTGAGATTTTTATTATCACACCATGTGATGGTCCCTAAAAACTTGTTTACCAAAAATAAATAAAGATCCCTAAAAACTTAAAAAAAATCAAAGTAAAATAAGAAAAAAAAAGAAAAGAAAAGACAATAAAAAGAGAAAATTTGGGTTTCTGTAGTTGCATTGAAAAACCCAAAGGTCAAACAAGTTGAAGCTAAATTCAAGATTGAAAAAGAACATGTACCTGACGTCCAACATAAATGTATTCCTCTATAATTCGAACTGCAGTTGAACCTAGACCCCATCTTATGATGTCCATAGATAGGTCAACTCGCCATCTTGGTCCACACAGAAATGGGTGTCTCAAAGCATTTAAGCAACTGCACAATAAGCCAAAGGAATTGTTAACCCATGCAACAGAGTCTTTACCTGTTCATGCTTATAAATTATAAGATTGCCATCTAATAATAGGCCCCCATACAGAAAACATGAGATAAAATAAAGAGGAAAATGGACTCAACTATTTTTAACCTGTGAGACATATACCACATCTTCTGCAAACGGAATATTCCACTTATAAGCTCAAGTTAACAATATTTTTGTTTGAAAAATTATATAATCTATATGTATTCCGCAATATATGTGTTTCTATAAGAAAAAAACATTTTGGAATCTCATGTTTCCAAGGGTGTATAAAACATGTGTACCTATCTGTGTCCAAAGTATCAAGGCTATTCACATCTGGAAGCTCAATTTGATTTTTGGTACAACTATGTAACGAAATAATAGTGTTAACTTTTCTTTAGCTCAAGATTTCACTCTAAGGCAGCGTTGGGATATCGAGAAACTGCAATAAATTTCAGGATTCCCACATGTTTTGAGTACTTGGATACCAAAAAAGATAAAGAAAAAGCTGTGGGCCCAGCATCCGAGAAAATCGGGGATCTCCCAAGGTTGGGAAATAAAAGAAACTGCATCGTGAGAAACAAGAATTTCTTACGATGCAGTTTCTCAATATCTAGATGCAGCCTGAAGGTATAGCAAAATACTCCTTTGCAGGAAAACTTATAATCAATGAAATGAATGACAGATAGAAGCACTGAACCAATCATACAGCAGTGATAATATATTATTTAATAATGATTTAGTTGCAGAAGAAAAGAGAGGTTGAAAAAATAATAAAAGGAGAGTGTGGAGATGGAGAGAGAGAAAGGGAGCAGTTTTCCCAAAACAATAAGAACTATTGTCCGTAACGATAAGCAGTAAGACAAGAAGACAATATCACTACTTTTTCCAATTTTCTTGGTTCCTCCCACCCACATCTCATAAGTAGGATGTACTTTAAGCACTTCTCTTGTTTCTCTTTGATATAATCAGTTCATGAGTTATCAAAAGAAAAAACAAAAACAAAAAAAAAACAACAGGAAAAGAATAAGAAGAAGAAAATATCACCAAAATTGCAATTTTCATACTGCCTTGACCCAATTAGTATGCATTCAGCAGTAATATTCTTGTTCAGAAATTCCAGCCTAACAGGGATACAATTCATTTTCTAAATTTTTTATGTTCACAAGAACAAGTGGTTAGAAATCCATTTCTGGTTTTTTATTTTATTTTATTTTTTAATTTCTTTTTTCTGTCTGTAAATCTGTAAACAAGTCTTTAGGAATCCATTTGGACACGCCTATATTTGTAACCAGAAAAAGGCTCTATATGTATACATGCACCCATTTCAAAATTTAACTAATGTAACAGTAGAGACCATGTCTGGTTACAGTGAGAATCCAAATCCAAATTGCCTCCATATTTCTTAATCATTTTGCTATTAATTGAGCAAATTTATGAATTCAGCACTTTCCCATTAGTCTATTGATTTTCGGTGTTCCTAGGCATTTAAAAGTAATGTTTGATATTAAAAAAAATGATTCTGGATAGTTCTGTGCAGATGACTTCAAGTAGGTTTCACACAAAATTAGCACATAGCATCTTGTTTACATGTTCACTTTTAATATGTTATAGCTCACCATGAAAAACAAAACAATACTCCTTATTGAACCAATGTCATCCAAAGTATGGTAGTCTTACCTTCACTGTAAACCATTTTATTTTATTTTTTATTTTTTTAAGTAATGAAGATTTTATTTAGAGCAAAGTGAATCATAGGAAAAAGGAAGAAACTAACAAACAAACAAAAAATGTAAAAGAGTAATGACTATTGAAAGAACATAATATAAGCCCTCTCATAGGCAATCTTTTCCGTGAGAACATCCCTAAACATGGAATTTCTGTCAACATCATCCTGGTGGAAAAAAGGAAAGCTGCATGAGGCACCTTTGAGAAAAAGAGGTTCATTGAACAAAATAATCTCTGCAAGTTGCCAAAAGCAGGCATGTTGATTTATGAGGCAAGGGATAACATGGCTTAATCACCCTGCACGAGAAATCTAAAACTGTACGGCTCCCTCAGCCCCTCCAAAAGTAAACTCATCCCGGCCCTCCACTAGAAAAAAAGGAAGGAAAAAGAAAGCAATCTATAAAAACCATTGTTTACCTTATTCTTTCTGAAGGCTTTGTTGCAAGCAACATAGATAAAAGGTTCCAACCTGCACCCCAGTTCCTATCAAGTATCTGCAGGATATGAACCATGAGGTTTTCATACACAAATTGGTGAAAAAATCTGACGTAAATGAAGTATTTGATGCTCAGAAAAAATGTACTAACTTGAAGTCCAGCATTTCCAGATGTAGAATTTCTATAGAGAACTGGCAAGAGGAATTCACGCAAGCACGATGGATCATTTCCCTGCACTTGTAGACAATAAAGAAATTTAACATTATAATTAAAAAGAAAAGTCCCTAGAGGCCCCAGTTGTCAAAGGAAAAACAGAAATTCGACGTCTATAAGATTTCTCAGATAATTAGACACGCCAAAAGCTTTGTACTTAATTTTGCATGGAATTTAGACTTTCATCAGAATGGTGATTGATTGATCAACCCACAACTAGTTCAGCTGTGTTTAGCTCAGCCAATTCATGTTGTTGTCAGTTAAATTATGGTGCCTAGAAAATAAAAGAATCAGAAAAAGCAAGAACATTTGGCTGCCAAGAGTCTAAGACATCAAAGGGAACTCATATAAAGCCACTGCTAAGACAGATTGGTGAGTAAAAGGGTCCAAATACAAATTCTGTAGGAAGTGACTTCTCATACAACAATATTCTTATTAGGAAAATTAAATTCACAAACTAGGGAGAGAAAGGTTACATGGCAATGAATGGAGCAACAATCTCTTCTAAGAAGGTTGTAGTGACAACAGAAAAACAGCCAAGTATGTGAAGCCTGTGCATCTTATACTCTTATCAAAATTCTTGCTTAATTATCCACAAGTGTCAAATGCTTTTCGAATGAGCACACACCAACATCCAGCAACATTACTCTAGAACCAGGCCAACGCATTTACCACATCCAATATTCAAACATAATGCTTTGGAAAAAAAATAAAAATAAGGCTCCGTTTGCTGTTGCTTTTCAAAATCCAAAAGCAACATTAATTAATCATTTGTGAAATTGAAGCAAAAAAGAATTTTTTTGCTTTTGACGAGAATAACGATAATCAACAACACATTGCTTCTCAATAAAATTAAAAAAAAAACCCCCCGCCTTTTCGCTTTTCTTCAAAATATTATTAAAAAAATGTCTTTTCCGCTATTTGCTTTTTCTACTTTTGACAGAAAATTCTTGAAAGCAAATCCAAACAGTACCTCAATAAGCCAATAATTTATTTTACCTTGGTGAGGAAAGCTTTGAACTCCATAAAGATCAAAGGGTCCATGAGTTCCCGCAGAACCATTTTCGCCATCATGAACCCAACACATCTAGTCCACACATTAGGGGAAAAATGGGAAAGAAAAATAAATAGGTCTTGAAGAAAATACAGAACAAAAAATGCAATGAAATCTGTTTGAAATTTCCCCACCATACCTCATGTCAAATGCAATCATCATTTGTCGCCTGTCCACGATAACATCCAAGCCATTATTGGGACTACCATCACAAAAATCAGCGGCATTTCCCAAAATTCCTACCTAATAAAGAAACTGTTAAATTTTACACACGATAAAATACGTAGGCTAAATACAGAATAACAGCTCTACAGTGATAAAGAAAAACAGGAAATAGAGAGAGAGAGAGACTTACTTTAATATGTCTATCCACCGGGCTTATATGCACATTCTCTAGCCTTAACTCGGTATGGGCAAGTCCATGGCTATGCAAGTAATTCACCTGATGAATGTAAAAAACAGATATCAACAACTCTCATCTTCCCCTGCAGAAAGAGGAAAAATATAGAGCAGTGTCAACAATTACTTAAGCAAATACATACTCCAATCAAGAGATCCCTCATCAAAATACGGATGAGTCGTAATTTCCGAGTAACAGCAGGTCCTCCAATTGTGTCATCTCCCACCCTTTTAACAGATTCCTCATCCAATGCCAGAGTTGCTTCTAAGGTTGGCAACCAATCTGATAGTTGCAGCCAGTGTCTCAAAGAATAACTACCGTGATACTGCACATAGAGAAAGTATTGATCACAACAGATCTTTTCAGCTGCCTCTCTGCATGACTTTAGGCAACCGCATAAAGAGGAATAGTAACACCACGATAGGAAAAAAGAAAAGAGGTCATTCCCCCTTCTTCCACAGCATGGAGCGTTCTGGGGCAACATTCCACCATAAAAAATATCCTACTAAAAGATAGAATAAACAACTGATCCAATATGATGAAACTCGGATTTTTAAGTTCTGTTCGGGATCAACCAAGCTGAACTCTGCACAGAAGTTATATATGTTCACACTCTTCAAGATTTACTCCCACACATATCTGCAACGTGTACAGGAGAGATGGGAAAAACAATATCTCCCTGAGTTCCTCTTCCTTTGTAAGCACTAGTATTACTTTATAAATCACTTCAAGAAAGTTTACAGAAAGACTTACCCCATGAACCAACGTAAATGCGCCATGGTCACTGCTAATGGATGGCGACACAAAGCCATGAACTTGCATTGAGTATGAATGGTACATGACTTTACGACGAGCCAACTTCTTTAGTACCTGTAAAGCATTTTAAGTAAAAGAAATGATAGATGTTCAGAGTCGTCAGACCCAGGGGAGAAGTACAAAACGCCATTCAAATGTGAATACGAATGAGCCATCCACCTCTATAGCCCGCCTCCCCCTGCGCTGCGCTTGAATACTAGTAAGTCGACGAAGCACGACTCTCTTGCCATATAAAGGACTGCAATTTCATCATTTCAGATACTGATTATTAACCTCCCATAATTATCCAGGGCCCAAATGGAAACCAAACTCGAACTAACCTACACGAATCCCTCACCATCGCTTCAAAAACCACCTCGTCTCCCTGTAAGAAAACTCTTAGCAAACAAATTCATAAATAATGTCCCAAACACTGATCATAAAAGTTTCAAAGAGCTTGTTGAACTCTACGTACCCTCCCACCGAGCCCAACACTGACCCGGTCAGATATCGTAAGGTCAGACATCTTGAATTTCAGAACAGGCCCCGATTCTTCTTCTACAGATACCGATCCAAAAGTTACAGCATTATCTTTACTTTCCGACGGTGACACGGCTTTTCCCTTCGAACATCTAATATTCAAACGTCCTCTTCCCATCGAATTGCACGATTTTCGGATCAAACGAGTTCGCGTTGGTGGAATCAATCTCTTCGACAAATCCGGACTGGAGTACATTAATTCAGCACCCTCCAGCCCCGGCTTGAGTCTGGTTGCATAAAACGCCATCGACTTGAGCTCTTGGTGTCGGATTTTCTGCAACCACCGACAGTGATCAAATCGAGTTCAAATAAAACAAGGATTCATATCATCTCAGAATTGAGCAAGCTTAACAACGGAATAAGTGAATAAAAGCCCTAGAAATCTAGAACAAAGAGTCTGCTTTGACTTACCAGATATAGAAGAGGAAAGAAAAGAAGAGCAAACTAAAATAACGGTAGCGAAATGCGAACAGAGCGCGAGGTTGTGGTATATATAGAGACAGAGAGAGGAGAAGCGCGTGAGAGTTGCGTGGGAAAGAACAGTTGAAGTGCTTCTCCATGGGCACTCCGCGTGTCTGCGTCCGCCCCTGCAAATATCTCCGTCGCCTCTCTCCCCCTCGTCGTTTTCTCCACGTCATCGTCCTAAACGTGAAGATTGCGTAGAATTGCTAGAAATGAGTTTGCGTGAATTCGGGCATCCCCTACCGGGCCTACCGTAATGCAATTAACCAGATTTTATCGAGATTCGTTTGAACGGTCGAGGATGCGCTTCGTCCGGTAGTATCTTTATGATTTTATGTTAAGAGTATATATATTCTGAATCGTTGCGGCTGAAGTTTGTGGGAAACTAGGATAAAGACCACGTTTGGCAGCCACTTATAAAAAACGGTCAATCAAAAAGAAATTTAGATTATAAGGTAATTTTACCGTTGTTATGTAGCGCAACCTACTTAGAACACGAGCCAGTATATTGTATATGAGATACGAGCATATGATGCATCGTGTCCCACGTAGGATGCATATGCTAGGATCCCATATAGAAAATTTCACATCCTATGTATAATGCGCTTGTGTTATTAGCATGTTGCACTCATATTCGTTATAAAATATGGTATTAAATATATATATATATATATAATTTTTTTGGAGAATGATATTGTAGGTCAATTATTTTTAAGTAACCCTTTTTTTGAAAATAAGAATTTTTGTTGACTGTTTTAATGAATACCGGTTAAAAAGTGAACCATATCCCTTATATTATAACAACTTCCCGCTTGGACTGGACAAGAAATCAAACCCCAATCCCAAACCAATCCAATGCCTTAATGATTAAACTCAAAGGCCTGCAACTGCCAATCACCAAATACATGTTCATGAACTTTGTAGTCCACGCCAAGTCACAACTTCGACTTATAATTATATTTTGCATGGTATGATTCAATTACAATTTCAAGCATGCAATGTTCCTTGCAGCATAGTTCTTCATTTTCTTTGATAAACATGAGTTGGTAACTGTTGATACCTTAATAAGAAACAAGGGGCAATTCCCCTCAAATTGTGAGTCCTCACTCGTAAGAGTCACATTGATAATGGAGACTAATACAAGGGAAGCAAACAAGATCTTAAAGATTTTTCTGAACATCACAACGAACGGGGATGAAATCTTCTACAATTTACCCTCTATTGATTATTACTAGTGCATGAGATGTTGCCATGTAGAACATTTTATGATTGGTTTATCTTCACTGTTGTAAATGTTTCATGAGAGACCAACCTAAAAAATATAAAAAATACTAACCATGAGATACTTCGCATGGCAACATCAGATGCCAATGGCAATAACCAATGCAAGGAAAATTGCATCGGAATTAACACCCTCTTTGTTGCCCGATAAAGTCAAACAAAAAAAGGGAAAAAAATTCCAACTAAAAAAAAAATACTAACAATGAGATATTTTACATGGATGCATCGCATGCCAATGGTAGCAACCAATGCAAGGGAAATTACATAAGAGTTGATCCACCAATCAAAACCCTTTTCGTTGCTGCATAAAAGCAAAAAAAAAAGGAAAAAAAAAAGTACTTACCATGAGGAACTCCATATGGTAGCATCGCATGTTAATGGCAATAACCAATGCGGAGGGAAATTGTACAAAAGTTAAATCCCCCAATTAACCAATTCACTTCCTGTGGTGGTTTTATTTGTAGCCCTTGAACAAAGCCTTCACAGGATGCAAACACGTGTCATGTGAATATAAACACGCAACTAACAATTTGTATCCATAGGACACGTGTTTGCATCCTGTAGAGGCTTCACTTAAGGGCTGCAAATAGAGACACCACAGGAAGTAATCTGCCAATTAACATCCTTTTTGTTACCGAATAAAACAAAACAAAAAGAGAAAAGTAGAAAAAAGAAAATATGAGAAAAAAAAAGAAGTCTCCAACGTCCGTGACGAAGGACCCTTCATGGATGATAAAGGGGATTGAAATCATCTGCTATCGGATTGGTGCGGTAGACAATGCTACAACTGTTGGATGCTGCCACGTGTAGCATCCAATGGCTGCTATTATTTGGACGTGAAATGTCACTTCACATTCAAACAGGTGAAGTGAACAGCTACCATTGATGCTACACATGGCAGCATCCAATGGTGCTGCATCGTCTATGGCACCGACTTAGCGGCACACGATTTCATCCCAATAAAGGGGATACTGTCGGGCTCTAATACCGCCCATGTCCATGTGGACCTTGCGACCCGACAACGCAATGAAGGGTCAGCAAGAGTTATCGGCTGCGCCGTAATAACGAGAAGTCACCAGGGATGTTTTCGTCATATCAGCAGGGAATTATCCCCGATCCTCCAAGAGACAGAATTTTTTTTTTTCAAGAAGTCTAATTTTATTTCACAATAAATGAACACAAAGGAATCTCTCTCTCTCTCTATCTCTATTTCTTCTCGTCGGCACATGCTCTCCAATATATTTCTCGATTGCAAATTTCTTGTGTCATTTCATTTTCATTTCTGAAATACTCCCTCTTTTTTGTTCTCTCTCAAGGTTTAGTTTCTTTCGATCTTGATCCCGCCGCAGTTCGTCAAATCTCCGGCGATCTAATTTTTTGTTTTGGAGAGAAAAATCCGTTAATTTTTTTTTCCGGTTGTCCGTGAGTTTGATTTGGGAGGAATTGGACTCTGGTATGTCGCCGTTTCAGTGTTCGAGTGGAAACATTTCTATTGTGAAGGATATGTATTGAATCAATCTAGGGTTTTGAACTGTTCGTAAACGCGGAAAGTTGAAATTAGGGTTTTGAGAATTCGATTTCGGCTGTATCTTTTGTTGTTTAGCCATGCCGCGGAGTTCTCGACACAAGTCTCACAAACAGCATAAACACAGTTCAAAGGATGGTAAAGAATTCTCGGACTCTGAAGACGATGTTAGCTTGAAGGATAGGAAAGGTAGGGAAGAAGTTACTGCTAGGGTTTCTAGGGATTCGGCTTCTGGAGAGAAGCGCAAACTAGTTTCGCAGTCGCAAGACGGTAAAGGTCAGTCTGCCCCTGGCAATGGTGATATGTCGGAAGAATATGCTGCTTCAAAACGCCGGAAAGATAGAGACGATTCTGTTGTTGCCGATCGATGGAACGGCGGCGAGGACGAGAGAGGAGAGGGCTTGATGGCGGATAAGGTGGTGAAAGGGGAGGTTTCTCGGCCTGATTCAGAAAAGGGTCCAAAGTCGAAGGTATCAGTTGATTCGAAGAGTAAGTCTAGCCGAAGGCATGATAGTCTTGGTGAGAGGAAAGACGAGAACGCAAGTTTAGCTGTAGAAAGTGAAGATGCGAAGAAGAGCATTAGTAAGAGTGATCCAAAGCGGAAGTCCGAAAAGGATTCGGGTCGAAAGGACATTCATCAGAATAAAGATGTGAAGGACAAGGAACGGAGTACGGAGAGAGATAGGAAGGTGCAAGATGCCAGAAGAGAGAGATCAGTGGACGCCACGGCAGGAACAGGTAATGAAGTGAGTAGGAAGCAAGGATCCCAATCGAGGGCGCTTGATGATGATCATCCCGCTAAGCGGGGATCAGAAAATACTGGTAAGGTAACTGGTGGATTTGTTCTTACTGTTTAATTTTATTTGTTGTTGTCTGGCTTGAAGGGGAGACTTATTTTTTGTTTGGTCTCAAGAGGTGACGTGCTATATGATTTTCACAGAGACTTTAAGCGAATAGCGAATAATCCTTCACCTGTACCCACTCATCCCCAGTTTTCTCAACGTGTACTTTGATTGCATATTTGCTGCTGGTAAAATTGATGGTTTCGGATTAAAAGAGTAGGTTACCTATCATGACCTTGTTTTGCAATGCCACTTCGGTTTATGGAATGGAGATAGAATTGGAGCATAAAACGGCTGCTTTATCATTGCCTTTTGTTTATTTATCTGTTCTTATCTGTTGATTTGCACCTGCTCAACAAATACTGCCTTCATGATACTGTTTTCTTACTTTTTTCTTCTTATGTACCCTTCAGCAAGCATAGTTGACAAACTGTTGATTTGTTAATGGCAACTTATAATTACGTCTATATGTTTGTCCAATTTTTTTCTTTATCTGTTTTTAAATCTTCTAAAATAGCACGAGTTCACCTAAGAGTGTGTTTTATTTTAGAAATTGTTATTGATATCAAGGATTATTTGAATTCAACAACAACGTGAATTAGGTAGATTGGTAATTTTACTCATTTGTAAGAGCCTTCAGAATTCTGCTTTCGTGGAATTGTAATTTAAGTTATTAGTTTTTTTTCATGGCATTATGTGATATAGAGGGATTGGGAGAAAAGGACAACAACAGATCTTGATGGCGATGGCTGGAGATTGGCCTCAATGATTGGCGATGATGGGCTTTGATTTTAATTGCACATATTGGTGGCAGTATGGGCTGTTACTTGGTGTGATGGTGAAAGCTTTGGGTAGTCAGTATGAGTACATGGGTTTTGAGCTTAGTGCAACCACTTTGTGCAGTTGCTAGTATATTCCTCCTGAAGCCTTAATTTAATGGGACCTATGCCATGTTGGGTCCTTTAGTGGTGATTAGTGATAGTGGTGGTGAGAATAACTGTGATAGTGGCTATGGAATTTGTCTGGAGATTTCAATGGCAATGGTCGTGATGATGGTTATAGCTATGGTGACTGATGCTATGATTGGTAACCAAAGGGAAAGAATATAGAATTCTCATATATGGAACTTGAAATACCTCCTTCGGCTAAGAATTTGGGTCCATGTGTTTATATTCAGAATGAATTTCATCAAATCTGGAGTGGAATTCTGTTTTTATAATGCCATTTGTAGGGCCAATGGTATAATTTAAATTTGCACCAATTAACTTCATGTCTAATTCTTTGTATTATACAGGATTAGAAAACAACAGCATTAAATGCCTTGGATTCACATGTCTGTATTCTTGGGTTCCAAGCTGCCGTATCATCAAATTAGAATTGGGAAATATTTTTTGCTTAAACGATTAAGGCTGGGTAGACAGTTCAGAACCAATGTTATGACCTTATGTGAAACAGATATCTTATGTGGCAGGAGATCCAGTGAATCTCAATTTTCCGTGTGTAGTTCTACATGATTACATTTCACATACTAAGTTTTAGCCACAGCTTCCTTAACCACGTGACAATATGGCATCCCTGATTTGATGTCTTTTCTTGTAACTGACTTTGAAGGCTGCTATTACACGTTGGTGGGACTTATGTGGGCTGAAGTTTGGCCACATGGCAACTCAAGGGTCCTTTGAAATATGGATAAACGAATGCCCATCTGGATAATTATAGCAGATGATATAATTATCATCTGCCATTTTATGTTTCAGCAATTCTGATTTTTTTTCTCCCGTGATTCTAATGATTACCCATGTCACACTATTTTTGTCAAGTTTTATTCATCATAAATGAGGTATTGTTTCTGTTAACCGGTTTTTGTCCATCAGCCAGTTTCCCCTTCTATAATTTTACTTTGTGCTGTTGGAGGCCATTAAATATTAATTTTATATATGGCTCTTATTGCGTCATCAAGGGTTCAATGGCTATATTTTTTATGCTATAGCCAACGGCAAGAGGAGTTGGATTCCGTTGGAGTGCCGTAATAATTGGGCATGACAACTGTATGCGCACCTAAGTATGTATGTGTGCATGTATTACATGTTTGGCTGGGTTGATGTTTGTTTTTAAGAATTATTTTTCTTCCTTCCATTTGGAATTACTAAAGAAGATGTTGGAGGTTGAACCCCCAAATATGGTCATGCTAGAACATTAGGGTTCTTAATTTATCAAAGCATCTTTATGTAGTTAGTGTTATAACATGTATAAGGAACCTTCTACAGAGGTACCATTAAAAAGTTGCTTGACATGTCAATATTTGAAGATTGTTTACTAATAACTTCTGACTTATTTATATTTATGTTGTAGCCACCAAAGAATTAGAGATGATCTATGGTCCTAACAAACTATATATGGGTGGTATGAACTATGAAGGTTCTTTATATGACACATATGCATAATGACATCTGAGGAGAATCTTTCCTTGTACAATGTTTTTTTCGTAAATATCAGAATGCTGTATATATCATGCCTGTCCTTAATATATGCAGAAGATCTATGGTCATAAGCAGCTAGATATAGGTAGCATAGAGGTTATTTATTGACATGTACATATATTGATCTGTCTTGAGATTTTTTCCTTGTGCAATGTAAAAATTTCTCCTCTAAATATCAGAACCCTTTGTGCAACTACATCAATATAAGGGTATCAAACTTTTGGTGCACTAAGGTATAGTTTCAGATGTCGTTACAATGATAAGATCATAATTCTTAATTCATTTGGTTAAAAAAGTGAGAGGAGGTGTAGGATGATAGATATATCCTGATTTTTTATTTTAATTCTAGATGAAGTTTTGAAGCTTGAAGCAAGTATTTTGAGAAAGATTGGAAACCTCATGCTGATCCTGATCTGGTGATATTTAGTATTGAGTTGGCTATACGGTGAAACCATGCAAGTGTCATTTAGAGTGTCATACATTTTCTTCCTCTTTTCACCAATTCTCAAATATGGTTGGAAGTGGTGCCCATTACGTTTTTTTTTTTTTAAATTCTTTCTTATTCAACTGCGTGTATGTGAACAGTGGTTACTATGTGAGATGAGCATGGTGGACAATTGGCTGTATCAATCTTTTTCCATAAACTTTAAGCAACTTCAATTCATTTAGAATGAGTGATATCTTTGGTGGAGGAAAATGCAGTTGGTTTAAATAATACTAAATTTTAAAGATGTGAGATAGCCAATTAGGCATCTTTCCAAAATATTGTTCTATTTGTTCTATTTTTTTTTTGGTAATACATTTTTGAAATCGAATTGCCTTGAGGTTTGTACTTCCATGTAGTTTGTGTCCTTTAACATATATGCATGAAATTGGTAGGTGACCTGCCAATGTTGTTTTGCTAGAACATTGTTGCATGGTCAAAGGAGTACATTGTGCCAGTTTGGTGGGTGTAGAAAGTTTTGCAAAATGTCTTATGGGATAGATATGTGTGAGATCCCGGGTCCCACATTACTCTAGGAGGAGAAAGTGAAGGTCTATATATGTAGGCTTATGACTTTCTCAAGCAATGAGGTTCTTTTGGAGTAAAACCTAGAGTAAAACTGTGAGGCCTAACGGGCCAAAGTGGACAATATCGTTGCTGTAAGGATCGAGACGTTATATAATGCAGCCCTTAAGTCGGGGGGAAGGGGGTGAATTGTGAGATTCCAGATCCTACATTGCTCAGGGAGGAGAATGTGAAGGTCTATATATGTAGGCTTGCGACTCCCTCAAACAACAAAGCCTTCTGGAGTAAAACTCAAGAGTAAAACCGTGAGGCCCGATGGGGTAAAGTAGACAATATCGTTGCAATAGGGATCATAAATTACAGAATGTTATCAGAACCGGACCTCGACCGGAAATGTGGGACCGGAAGTTGGTTGTGCATGTGGGTAGGCTCAAGCTACTGTGGTTGGCAAGCTACTGTATGGCATGTGCAACCCTTAAGGGGGGTGGATTGTGAGATTTCGGATCTCACATTGCTCCTGAAGAAGAAGGTGAAGGTCTATATATGAGGCTTGCGACCCCCTCAAGCAACGATACTTTTTGGGGTAAAACCCAAGAGCAAAACCATGAGGCCCGATGGGTCAAAGCGGACAATATCGTTGCTGTAGGGATCGGAGCGTTACAATAGGTTTCTCTCATATTTTATCTTGTCATCTCTTTTATCAGTGATTCGTAATATCATGCATTATTTAGGTCTTCGTGCATTTTGTCAACTCTTTAATTTTTGGTGTATATTTGCATCAAAGTTTGAGGCTTTTTCTGAGCCCTTTCTATTCAAACTACGACTTTAGTGCCAACCTTTATTCAAACTATGACTCTGGTGCCAACCTGTTATGGGGTAAGTGATTTCATCCGACTGGAGTTGTTTGGAGAATACTGTTTTGAAATCCTAAAGCATAGTTGTACTTTGAGTTCCAATGCTTCCGTTCCTGTCCATTTGTGCACCTTACAACATTTTGTCCAGTTGTTTGAACCGCTTGAATTTTTGCATACAGCACTTCCATGTGAACATGATATGCGATCTCCACACGACCTGTTTGTGGAGGGATTTTATATTTTTTTTTGTCTGTGAATATTACCTTGAAATATTCAGTATTTAGCATTTGTTATACCTGTTCATTGCCTAAATTTCCCTTTTTCTCCCCTCGAAGTCCATTCTCCACATCTGATCCTGAAGGTTGTGGAACGCCTCTACTTTGTGATGATGATCATTATCATTATCATCTCCCTTTCTTCTCCATCATCCTCGTTATCACTTTCTTTATTATCATTATTGCTTCCTTAGTTTTTGTTACTAATTTAATGTTAATAGAGCATCATTGGATTATGCTATAGGTTCATCTTCCCGAGGCTGAGTTTGTTTAAAATTATGAAAAAATTGAAAGAGCACTATGAAAATGAAAGTAAAGAGCACCTAAGCTTCATTTTCATCAAAAATAAAAATAAAAAAGAAAAAGAAAAAAGAAAACCTTCCCTTCCATTATTTTCCTCTGGCTTCGAGTCGAAATTTTGAGGGCATTCTGACTAATTATGTGAGGAAAATTACTTTCCAATAGATCCATGTCTTCCAAGGAACCAATCGCGTAATCTTATTCCAACCAAAGAAAGCCTTAATAATTCTGAATCCTTCTCTATTTATGTGAGATGCTTGTTACTCATGTATGTGATTTATGTTTTTCATTTTTTAGTACATTTGAGAGTTTCTGGTCCAGTCTTTTTATTGGCTTAGTTAGAAGTGTAGTTTGAAAATAAAGCACAAGGTTCAAGGCTCGTTCTAATGAATTTAGATGTTATGAAGATTTGGGAGATGGGGATGAATTGTAGTTGGTTTCAATTGACATAAATGGCCAGATAGGCGTAGAATCCTGGTATGGTGTAAAGTGCTGGTGGTTTGGAAAGAGTTTCAGGAAACTTCAGTGAAGCTTATTGGAATTAATGATGTGGAGACTGAAAGAGTGGAAAATTTGTTGAGAATTTATGGTATTAAATTGATACCAGAATTGGGTGTCAATTGGGGCATGAAGAGTTTGATTAGGGAAAAGGGTCACCCTCACCATTATTAGCATTACGGCCATATCTTAAATTTTCAATTTTTTGCATTCTTGTTCTGCATAGAGCAATAAATGCTGTTGTTACACTGAGAAGGGAAAATACTTAAAATGGTTGACAATTTTAACTTTTTGATAGGCCTTTGTGAGATGACTAGATGATGCTGCACTTTGTAAACTTTGTCTTGGTTTTTTCATAAGATATCGATGGTATCTAAGTTTTTACTTATCTATTTTATATTTTGGTTGTTGTTTAGAATGGACAAGGGGAGATGCTGTTTTGTGTCATTTTGTCCAATATAAGAAGAGAAGAAGGATTAGGGAGCTTAGAAATTTTAGTCTTTGGGTTCCTTCTAGAAAGACCATCATTGTAGGGGAGGCCAGCAATATTGGGCTGTGACAACGAATTGTAGTCCTTTTATTTCTTCATTTTCTGTTTTTCTCTTTAGTTGGATTTAGTTATGGTTATTGTTAGAATGGATGGCACTATGAGGTTTCTGTGAGACTTATCAAGGTTAACATGTGTGTCATCTCTAATAATGTTATTCAAAATGGTATGAGGAACACTTTTTTCGTTCTAACTCTGTAAATTTAAGGAGAATTAAGTTATGAATCTTTGCAGGAAAGTATCTCATTGTGGCAATAGAAATAACCAGCAGTGTTGGGGGATGATGCAGTGGAAAACTGGCTGTAAATGATGTTGTGATGGAAGGTTTCAACTCTAGATTTCTTAGCTTATTTCTGAGACCTTTGTAAGGGTATTACCTGTGGAATGTAGGATGAATTGTAATTCTAGTGATGATATTTACACGCCAGGAATGTTTAGAAGGCTATAAGCATTGCATGTGTAAAACGGGGAGATCTGGAGGAAAAATCTTACTTCTAGTGATAATTTTTGTTTTGGTTGTCAAATTATCATCTCTAGCAATAAATGGGAATACTACTCTTACTGTGTAGTGACTCTGTTTAGCTCATGGACAACTTTAAAGTGAGCTTTCCTAATCCAAAATTCAACTTTTAATTATTTCGAGTACCAAAACCTTCTTCATGTGCATGCTTTTATTCATTCAATAAAATAACCATCTGATGACTTGTAACTTCAGTTGTCTTTATTAATATTAAATGCATGGGACAAGAATTATTTTTATATTTCAACATGCTTCAGAAAATTGTGCTACTTTTTCTCTTGAGGGCATCTTTTGTGTTGTCAGATTGTCTACCATTTCATTTACTTATCGAGTTATTTACAGAGTGGCAAATACAAGATGAATTGCGAAATCCTGAATTGGAGAAAGAACTTGAGAAACGGATTAGGAGGAGAGATGCATCTGGTGACAAGGATAAGTATCAGGATGATGTCAGAGATGGTAGTGACCGAAGATTGTCTCTCAGAGAGGATCATTCCAAGGACGACAAGTACAAGGATGGGAGGTACAGAGATAAGTACCGAGAAGATGGCAGCAGGGATAACAGGCACCGAGAGGACAAGCACAGAGAAGAACGCTCCTTGAGAGATCGTGGTAATGACAGGCCTGATGGTAAACATTTGAGGCATGAAAGCAAGTCTGCAGAAAGTCGCCATAAGAAATCTAAGCCTCAAGATTGTGATCGTGATGAGAGCCCACATCATGATGATCAAAGCACCAGATACACTGATAACAAAGGAAAGAAAAGATCTTCTGATGATAATGCAGATCATAGTGATGTTAGATCCCGAAGTAGCAAGGAACACCGTTCTGATATGGAAAAGAAATCATTAAGAAGCAGTAGAGTAGATTCAGTTGCTGACAGGGGAAGGTCTCAATCAGGCAATGCTGATATGGACTCTACTCTGAGCAACAACAGGAGGAAGGATTCCCCCAGCTCCAGTTCTCATGCTGCCAAAGAACAATACAGGTATTGCCTTCTTTTTATGTTTTGGACCTTTATGGAGATACCTACAAGAGAAATGTGGGGCATTTCCCCTTTTGTTTATGCCTGTAGTTTCTCCTTTTGAATAAACAAGAGGGCTTTTACTCTGTGAATGATGTGTTTCACTCAAGCCAAAAGGTAAATTTTCCCGGACAATTCTTAGGCAAGCTATGCTTTGTTGATTAGAATCTTGGACAATGAAGAAGCAACTCATCCATGGGATGAGTGCTGCTAAGATGAGGATATTGAGATGCATGTAAGACAAGACCAGGAATGTTAAGATAGGGAATAAACATATCTGAGTGAATAGTTGGTGAAATAGGAAATAAGGTAGCTAAATTGGTTTTGGAATGTAAAGTGGAGACCTAGGTGTGGAATATGTGAGAAGCTTCAAAGGGTGCACAGTGAAGGGTCTAAAAACGTGAGAAAAAGACCAAAAACCCGAATGGAGTTTTGTTGTTGTTGTTTTTGTGGGGAGGTGGTACCTGGATGGATTTGTGTTGTGAAATCCAACTAGTTGGAATAAGGGTTCTATCATCATCATTATTATTATTATTTTGCGTTTTATACAAGTTGAATCTGAATTTTATTTTTTCCTCAACATAATGATTGTGCTACTTATTTTCACTTTCCGGTACTTCTGCTTTATCTACTGGCTGTTTTATTCTGGAACATACTGACGTGAAGAACAAGTAACATGCCAAAACCATAACATGTGTAATAATCGAGAAACCTTCACTTGAGGATGCATGCATCAAAATTTCCTGAAATTGCTTACAGGAAAGAAAATATATGCCTAAAGTTGTTTCTTTATTTACTCTCTCTCTCTCTCTCTCCCTCCCTCTCGTGCTCTCTCTCTCTCTCTCTATCTCTCTCTCTCTCTCTCTCTCTCTCTCTCTCTCTCTCTCTCTCTCTCTCTCGCTAGCTCTCCCTCCCTCCCTCTCTCTCTCTCTCTCTCTCTCTCTCTCTCTCTCTCTCTAAACCCTAAAGGCATAATGCTCAACTTGTATGTTTATAATTAAAAAAAAAATGTGATGTAGAGTCTTTATCGAAATTCTATGAATGTTATTCAGAGTCGTTTGAAATTTGAATCATGGTAAATGTTGTTTGACACTCCTTAAATAGCATTCATTATTGTCGAAAACTTCTTTAGTGATTTAGACCTTGGCATCTTGAACCATAATTTCCTCTCTATAACCATTTGTGGTCTTCATTTTCCTGTTCAGGCATTCAAAGCATGAAAACTCAAAATACAGAGATACTGTTTCTGAAGAAAGAGGTCGGCTTCATACAACTTCTAAAAGAGAGGCCTCTGGTGTTTCTGTAGGACTTGAGAGAGCTTCTAAGTCACATTCATTGGAGAAATCCATTCAGAAGGATTACAACCATTTGGGTGAGCAGTCAACTGAAAGATCATCGAGGTCAGATACCCATGCCTCACCTGGGCGATTGATGGAGAAATCCCCTTCATCAACAAGTGTGGATCACAGGTACTCAAACAAAATTAATGTAAGGCGGAGTCTTGACGTTGAAGAATCCGGGCGTAGGAGCAGTGGTTCTAAGGATGCCAGGGATTATTCTGCTAATGAAGACAGAGTTAATCGGAAGTTGCCTATGGAGAAGCACCCATTAGATGAGCTTTCTCAAGCAGATGGAGACACCATATCTGTTTCTTCATCTTTTAATAGAACTGGTTACTTGCCTAGCAACAATTCATCTGCTCTTCCTCCGCCACTTCCTCCCAGGGTTGGTAAAGATGGCCCTTTGGTAACAGGTTCATTAGATGAAGACAGCAGAGGTAGGTTCACTAACCGTCACAGGAGGAGTGTGGATCCTAACGTGGGAAGAGGGCAGGGAAATTCTTGGAAAGGT
Source organism: Buxus sempervirens (assembly GCA_947561395.2). Lineage (NCBI taxonomy): Eukaryota > Viridiplantae > Streptophyta > Magnoliopsida > Buxales > Buxaceae > Buxus > Buxus sempervirens. The sequence continues at coordinate 2,959,172 of OX387193.1, forward strand.
ATCCATAATTGGCCTTCACCTGTAACAAATGGCTTTATCCCTTTCCAACGTGGGCCGCCTCCTGGAGATTTTCATCCGGTTATGCCACAGTTTCCTTCCGCACCTCTGTTTGGTGTTAGACCTTCAATGGAATTAAATCATGCTGGGGTTCCTTATCATATCCCTGATGCTGAGAGATTTTCCAGCCATGGGCGTACATTTGTGTGGCGGAATCAAGCAGAAGATTCATGCCCTCGTCACCTGCGTGGGTGGGATGGAAGTAATACTGTCTTTGGGGATGAATCTCACATTTATGGGAAGCCAGACTGGGATCAGAACAAACCCATGGTGAGTGGCTCTGGGTGGGAAGCAGGTGCAGATTTGTGGAAGGGACAGAATGGTGGCTTAAACATGGTATTTCCCTCTGCTGCACAGAAAGAGGATTATTCAATATGCACTCCAGTGGATGACATTTGGACTGTACAATCAGGGCAATGGTCCAGAAATGAACGGAGCCGGCCTGGTCTGAGGGCTGAAAGAGCTGAAAGCATTGAGATAAAGCGGTCTAGTGGTACTCCTCCAGAAAAAGAGACTGAAGATCTTGCTAAAACTATTCATGAGAAGGCACCTGAGAAATCTAAAATCTCCACTGATGATAGTCCTCGTTTTTGCCATTTTTATCTTTCTAAGCTTGACATTTCAGCAGAGCTCACCCGTCCAGAGTTGTATAATCAATGCGTGAGCTTATTGGGTATGGAATCAAAATCAACTGTTGATGGAGGTCCGGAGAATATGTTTTCAGAGGTATAGAGCTGAGAATTGTTGGTTCTTCCCTCAAAAAAGAAAGAGTAATTGGGTTTATAATAATGAATTTAGTATTAATCTTCTTCCTTTATGACAGGGGGGCACAAATGTGGAAACAGCGAAAGGCATAGATACGGGAACAAAGATTACTGATGGGACTCTCAATGCTTTACTTTTCCCTGCTATCAAGGATTCTGTTTTCCAGGTACATTAGATTTCAGAAACTGAATGTACTAAAAGACAGATAATTATCATTTTTCATAAATTGTTAGTTAAAGTTATGACCACAGAAATCTCAAATGCACTTTTTTATATAAATTGTTCTTATACTTCTTAGTAATTTTGTGCATGCTATGATCTAGTATTGCAAATAATTGAAATGTTCAAATACTTAAGGTATTTGTGCTCAACTGATGCATCACTAAACTCCCTATCTGTTGACTTTGCCTGTTATCATCCCCTTGATAACAGACCATCATTTTGTTGCTACTATGCCCACAAACTGCATGCGTGCTACAATTGATTCAAGAGCTAGAAAAACCAGTGGAATAATCATAAATATGGGTTTTTGAATGCTGGATGATGTTACCTAGCATCATTTCATTTTTACTATGAAATATAATTATTTAAAAATATAATAGAGAAAAAAATTGAATAAAAAATGAAAGAAGTCATGGTCCAGTTTAACAATGAAAGAAGCTGCATGAAAATCTCTGCACAGTTGTGCTCCTAGCTTGGTAGCGTGCTACTGGTTGCTACATGGTGTAAAAATGTTCCATTGTGATCTGTCCTTTTTCCCTTAAACTTATTGGTTATTGTTCAAATGCCATCAGTGGTAATGATTTAAACAAACAGATGATTTTGGTTTCCACTAGCTTTCATGTTTATGGTTTTCCGGTTCTTAATTTGCAGGGAGCCATGGCCCTCTACAAGAAGCAGGCGAAAGAAATGAGAACTGGAGCATCTGCTGCAATAGCTCAGGGGTCAGAACCAGTGAAAGTGATTTCTGATGGAAAGAAACTGGAGTTGAATCTAACATCAGATCAAGGTAGAGCGGAAGAGCCTATTCAGGATAAAGCAAAAAGTACGATTTGCACTGATGATAGAGAGACTCCAAAGGAGCCGGTTTCAACTTCTGATCAGGGGAAGGCAGGAGAGCTGATTCCAGCTAATGATCTTGGGAAAATGGAAGCAGTTCCAACACCCGATAAGGAAAAGGCTGAAGAGCTAGTTAAGTGCTCATTAGAGAAGGTAGAAGTATCGATTCCAATTGTTTCTCACGAGGAACCAGAGGAGTCAGTTGTGTATTCCGATGAGCAGAAACAAGAGCCAGTTTTAACTTCCGCTTCGAAGAAAGTGGAAATAGTCATAGAGGATGTAGTTGAGGACCGTTTTTCAAGTCATGAGTGTGTAGCTGGTGCTGCATCAATTTTGCCCAGTAACGATGAGGACGTGAAGGGGACTAGTGACCCCAAGGACAATCCTTCTGCCAATGGTGCTGAGGTACAGCAGGTGTTTGGTGATGATACCATGTGTGGTTCCTTGTCTATGGAGAGGCCCTCTGAGCAATGTGAGGCTATGATTCCAGGGTCATGTGAGTCTGAGTTGGTAAATTTAAGTCGGATACATCATTCACCTGAAAGTACACGTTGAAACAATTTCTATTAGATGTGTTTTTGAAATTCCATTTTCATTGGAAGTCATCTTTTCTGTTTCATATCATGTGTTTCTGTCTGGGTTCCTTGCAGAAGGAATCTTCTGGTTCCATGCCATCTTCTTATGTGATTTTGTTCACTTGGCTTGGTTGAGATTACTAACAGCAGGGTGTTTTCTGCTGATTGTCGCACTTAATGATCCAAAACTGGCCCTTTTCTTGGAATTTGAGGTCTTTTCGTCCACAAGCATCCTTCAACTGGAGCCCTTGCTGGGAAGATGAGGTATTTTCGTTCAAAAACATCCTTCATTTCTCTATATGCATCAGTTTGGTGACTTATTCGTATTTGCCTTCTGGAAACTGATAGGTCATTGTGAAAGGGGGAAGATCATCGCCTGCATCTTCAATACTGGTCTTTTTAAGGATCACGATCAACATTTTTCCGTAAGAAAGACAAGTGGAAGTCACGGTATCACTTTAGAGATGGTCATGAAAATCGATGCTCAAAAAATAATTTTTGCCGAGTATATAATCTAAAAATTAGGTAAAATTTCCTTGTTGATCCGGTGTCATACCTGTGGTCTTGGATTTGGATACCGTTCACCCAAAAAACTCAATTTCTCCAGTCAGATGAGATGCTGTTTGCAAAGGCATACATATATTTTATAAAAGCAACTTGAAAACCAAACGTTTTTCAATTTGTTTTTGTGTTTTTGGAAACAAGTGAAGAAACCCGTTTGGTACATTTAGTTAAAATTAATTATGATTTCAGATTTCATACGGTTAAAAAAGTGTTTGGTAAAGTTTAATAGCCTTTATTTTTAAAACAAAATTTAACTATACCAATGGTGTTAGCTGGTTATGATAATATAATAGTGATATGAATAATAGTGATGGTGATGATGTTGATAATGGGTATGGTTAGGGTTGCTTATCAAACCGGGTTGGAACAAGCACGGCACGATGGCCCGCGCCAAGCACGATAGCCCTGTGGGTCGTGGCCCGCGAAGTACGTGGGCGGCACGACACGTTTAAAGCATGCTGGCCCGCATGTTGGTCAGCGGGCTGGCATTAAAAAGAATAAGGCTTTTCGTTTTTTCTAAAATTTAATTATCTTTTTTTTTTCTTACAATTTTATCCCAATATATATAAAAAATGTAAGTGAATAATAAATGTATATTTTTAGAATTTTCTGTATTTTTAATTTATTTATTTTCTTTTTATATTTTCTGAATTTTTAATGCATTTATCATGCTAGCCTGCGTGCCACAGTCCAGCCTTAGCTGTGTCATGGGTTGGGCCGTGCTTAGGGTATTGGGTTACAGGCCAGGCACGGCACAACCTATCTCTCAGGCCCCTACGGCCATGGTAAGGGCGTGATGAAGACATGATTTATTAATCAGTAGAAAAAAAAACTCAGAAAATGATTCTCTGTTATTTAAAACATGGCTGTTATTAGGTTTTCCCTTTCTTTTTTTTTTGCCAAAACAATTTGAGACTCGCCAAACGCGATTTTGGGGTTGGAAAATTTTTCAAAAAATTACCAAACAGCCTTTAAAACAACCGGTTTTCTGTGCATGAAAAATTTTTAATGGCGTGTTCAATTGTTGGTACGTAAAGATTGAATGAGCTGGAGGCCTATTGATCAGTCCCGGTCACGGTGCCAAAAGTTGAAGGCTTGATTGTCGGAGCTTGATTATGATTCTCCTTTTTCTATTTTTAATTTTAAGAACAGCTTAGTCTTAGTGGGTAGGGTTTTCTAGTGCTATTTAACTATAATACAGTGGAATGTTTTTGTCAGCCCGAGACAGAATTGAGGGGGAACAAATGTTCCGTCCAGAAGTGCAAATCAAGTATGTTATTGAATTATATGTAGAAGATTGAACGGATTCATTTGTAAGACTTCATTCGGTCGCGTTACGTTTAAATCGAATATTAACCTTGTAGATTTGCTCTTTCCTTTTCTCCTCGCACACATTCAGCAAAATGCTTAGACCTTGTTCAACGATGGCTTTGCTGCTATGGAGCTAGACGAATATATATACATTAACAGGCAATGAGGTATTGCATGCCATGACTCTTCATGTTGGATACTGGTCTTCTCCGGTTTGGTTTCTCCTGCTTGTTAACTTGTACATATTAAATTGAATCCTCTGCTAGCTAATTTAATCATTCAATTAAAGTACTGGCAGAAAAGCTTGAGATCTTGTTACAACGGACTGGTGATTATTTTAGTGCACAATTACATTCATATGCTCCGTTGATTGCTTTTGAAGAGAACTAATAATATTAACAAGGCTAAAATAAAATCAAAGGAAGCTTGTATACAAATAAAATAGTTTACATTAAATTCCACAGGCTAGAACAGCTGGGGAATTTTGTATCTTTTATTAAGCTTGAAAGATTATCAAAACAAATTGGAAAGAAAATAAAAACTCAGTAAATAGAACTGTAAGACCTCAAGGAAAGTTAAGATAGGTCAGTGCTCCTTTTGCGGAGAAACAATGGGGATCCTGTGTATGTACGCCACCTAGTTCATGAATTTCCTACAGTTGGGAGCTTTACATAGGCAGGGGACTTTCAATTCATCACCCTCGTCAGGATCAAATAAGTAATCATACCTATGAGATGAACAACAAGAAACACACCATCAATAAGTAAATTAATCCAATCCAAGAGGTATGAAACTGAAGTTCTTGGTCATAGGTGGGGGGCAGGGGCGGGGGTGGGGGTGGGGGTGGGTGTGTGCAGGTGGGGGTTGGTGTCTTGCGCAAGTGTAGGTGCAGGTGGGTGTGTGCTTGAGAGAGAGAGAGAGAGAGAGAGGGTAATACGTTAGTTCGTCACCAGCAGAAACATTGGTCTTGGCAATGAGTACAATCCGGCTCTGATCATCACCTACACTCATGATCCTAGCATAACAATTGGGCATGCACTGCACACCAAGAAGGATTAATTGTTGGAATCACTGCTTCATATATGCTTTAAACAATTCAATGCAAGCATTATTTATTCATTTATACATACAGCCATCTTCAATATTACTAAAGATAAACATGCAGCAGAACAGGAAAAATTAACTCAAAACAGCATCCAAAACGAGTCAATAATGCAGCACAAGATTAGAAAAACAGGGGGGAGTTCTCAATTGCGACATCAATGATAACAACTTACTGAATGGTTGATCAAGCGTGCTATGTTCCCCTTATCCGTGGCATCAACCACTACTTCCTCACTAATTTTAAATAGCTGCAAAAGAAAATTTAATGAGGCTACAATCTCAATAAAGAAATCCCTAGAAATTGATTTGCCCGAAATTAAGCAACCCTTGGTCTAGTTTGGGATGAGATGAAGACAATCACTTATCATGTAAAATAGTAGTAGGAATAAAAATAGTCCCAGTGTAGTAGACTATACATATGATGACAATGTTCTGGCAGTAATGTGACCAACCACGGGTGACTATTGAATATTAAACAGCGAGGTTATATTTGATTCAAATAAGGATTTAAATGTTAAATTGTAGGTTTCACTCTGATTTCCTTAAAAACCTACAAAGAGCAAAAGAGAATAATATTACAAATATAAATAACATTATTATCTATATATCAATATATTATTGGCAGATCTTCCAAAATTCAATATTCGTAGGTTCTTCTAAATATTAAATAAATATGTATTAGCACAATTTATCATGGCCATATATTCATATATTTTTTATATACCAACAGAGCATCTAGCTTGGGGAAAAAAATATTGATGCTTTTCATATAAGCAAGGTACTAAAAGGGTCAAACAAATTCCCAATAAAGGCATAAAATCATTTGAAAATGCAAATTGCTAACTTCTAAAACAAGTTTAAATCAGTAAACATGTATTTCCATAATTAGTTCCATCCATGTAGGCTACTTGACTATATAAATCTATTCAATTCCATTTTTTTTGGCTTCCGAAACAATCTCTTAATTTTACTAATTCCTAAATTTTATTTCTTTCGGTCTACACTATGACAATTTTCTACTCAAATCTATTCAGTCCATTCAAGCATAAAAATAGCCCAGAACTAAAAAGGAAAGAGTTCGAAAGAAGAGACTCACATAGCAGTCTTTTCCTTCTACTCGATAGCGTGTCTCTCTCAGATCCGCAACACTACCCCGCACCTGTTCACCACGATACTCAAGAACCTGGAAAGGAATGAGAGATTACGAATGTAAATCAGTCCTAAGGAGTATATATATATATATATATATATATATATATATATAATTAATATTCACAATAGCTTTTCGTGTAATACATTTCAAATATGAAAATTAAGTGGAAGAACATATCACAAATATTGCCTATCATTTCTCATGCTGACTACATAAAGTCATAATCCATCAAGAAACAAATGTTCAACCACTAAAAGCTATTAAAAGAATAGGAAAAGTCCTCCACAGAACAAATTCTACTCTCAAGTAGTACCATTTCTCCTTCCTGAATGTTTCGCCGTGCAAACAAGCCCCATCCATGTATCCCAGATCTGCCGAAACAAACCCGGTCATTTTCTGTTCTCTGTGGCCATGAATACACAGTAATAATGTGAGAAAACTACATCACGAAAGTAACATAAAATGAACATAAGAGAAAATTTATTTGCCTGTAGGTGATAAAGCCGCTCCCGGAATGTAGAAAAATTTTTAGCAACCTCTATTTCCTGGATAAAGAGAAAAAAAAAAAATTTGCATGTATTTTTAATATCTCCAATGCCCAATCTAAAAATGATCTATGGAGAACAGAAGCCCACAAGTAAAGAAGACATTACTCTGTGTAAGTTCAAGCTTTCAATGGTGTCTAAAGAATGATGATGAAGTCCCCTCACTCGATGGGCTATTGCCTCTTCTCCTGTCCTCTAGCAAGCATGAAAAAGGGTCATTAAATAGGAGGTCAATCATCACCGTGTTTGTTGACCAGGAAAAAAAAGGGAGAAGGAAAGAAATAGCTGGTTAATGGCAAATTCTTGGATCAACGCAACAGTGTTTGATAATGGAGATAAAATTCCTAGAGAAGATAGGGGCTCTTCAGAATAAAATGGCTAATATGAGGCTATTGATAATATGACCTTTTGTTAATTCCATGATATTGTTATTTAGACCTAACACTTTCAGTTAAAAAGTACTTGCAAAGACGGACTATTAATTTTAACATGTCATATTATCCCTGAATTTTTAGACTTTTTAATAACATGATAGTAGTAGTTCATATTTGCTACACAGCGGAAAAAGCATTCCTGAATTTAATACACTTGTTAATAACACAAGTTCTATTACACATGACAAAATACTATACACGTGTTACAGGGGTCCTCCATGGGTTGAATATTCATGCAGCCAATTCATTTGGTTCACTGTTGGGTGGATGGCAAGGATTGGTCATGTCATCACTCCACATGGTAGAAAAAACCATTACCTGGCAAGACAGACCAGAAACCCTGTTGCCAGATAGGTCATTAAACAACCTTTGCTTTAGCTTTCCTGAAAACTAAACAAGTCAGGATTTTCAAAGTTGTTTTTTTTATTGGTAAATAAGATATATTATATATGTAGATAAATAGAAGCATGATAAAGTTGTTTAAACTTTCTAGGCTTTTAGCTGCAACTAAACAGTGCTGGGACTTTGGTAAAGTTGATTTTTTTCCTATTTCACTTTGCTTTCCTACATAACTAAATGCTTAGTTATTTTAAGTGAAGCCCATGGGAACCACGCTTGATATTGCCATAATGTATATTAGATATATACTCCAGGAATACATAAAATCAATTAACTGATCTACTATTAAGGTGATAAGTAACTGGCAGTAACATATGGTACCTTGTTATTTGCTCTTTTGAAGATCCTGCACCTTGCTGCAGACAATGGCTCAAACCCATGGGTGTCAAAGGTTGAGTCGTCTGTAAGATCTGTTCTCTTGGATGAAATCAACCTTGAAGCAGCCCGCTTCTTATTTTGAAGCATTATTTTAGTAGAGAAAACCCCTAAAGGGGACTGTATAACTAAAACAGTATCTGGATTTGGTGCCCTGCAGCAATAAAAAACTGAAATAAAAACATTGAAGGGTCTGAACACTTGAATCAGTAGATGGAGCATCCATGATCCCCTAATGAAAAATGTAGAGCATGGTTCATGATGCATATAAACAAGGTTACATCATCAGATATGAAGATTAAAAAGGAAATCTTGATGGAAAGGAAATGAAAAGAACAAAACTCATACCTGTGATAAGCACAATACGAGACCATTTTTGTAATCTGTTTCCCATTTTTTTCCAAGATGTGCATCTGTAAGTTTGAAAGTGTCAGGAACAGAGAAGTAGGCAGGTAAACTCTATATTTCAACTTCTAGATCAGTGTCATCTATATTTTAACAAATCAAATGCAGTAAGACCAACAAAAATGGTTGTATATTCGGAAAGCCCTGCTGAAACCAATATGACCAAAAACCAGATACTATCAAAAGATAAGGATAATTACACTTACACCCCCTAAGGTTCGTCACTTATGCACATAGACCCCCAGACATTTGGAAAAACGCAAAAACCTCCCTTAAAATTTACAAAAATCGTCATAAAGCCGCCTTTTGTTAGTTCAACAAAATAGAAAAGACCAAAATAACCTTGAGTGTAAATTTTTTTTAAAATCTAACATAACCCCAAAAATATCAAACTAAAGTTAATACAACTAAATAAGTCCTAACAAAAACAAAATTCCAAATTTCTCCATTAAGCAATATCCAAAAGTTTCCTTATAAATCTACAAATAAGGGTAATTTTGTCATTTTGCATATAAGTAAAGTATTTTGTTCAAACGTAAAGGATATTTTAGGTATAAAATCTTTGAAAGGGGGCTTTGTGATCATTTGTGCATATGTCAAGGGAGGTTTTTGGCATTTTCCAAATGTCGGGAGGTCTATGTGCATAAGTGACTAACCTCAGGGGGTCTAAGTGTAATTATCCCAAGATCTAAAGGATATAATTTTCTTTTCTGGGATATGTAATTGTTGTGGCTTTCATTATCAGATTTGCAGATCATGCTTCATGGTTGTATTGGGTTACCACAACTAAATTTCAACCAAGCCAGATTATTGAGAATGAACTCAATCAATTGATTAAAATAATAGGCATTTGATAAAAGCATTATGCCACAGCAACACCATTCAGAACCTTAATAACTCTGACACTAACAACAAGTATTCTATGAAGTTACAATAATTTTACAACATTGATTTCATTGCTTATCAAGACATTTAGGAAAATGTTTGGTTGATTAACCTATTAGATATGGATTTTAAAGACACAATAAAATTTGATCATTTAGCAGTGCAAAATGAGAAACCTGCTCCTCATGAAACTTCCTTTTTTTGTTTTTTAACAAAAGATTTTACTTGCCACATATTATAAATATATTGGCATTTCTATAAATTGGGGTGAATAGTCCGGTCACCCTATTGCTGCTTAAATATTGAATAGCATACCTCCATGCGATATCCCGCCTTTGATGCACACATTGCATGGAAATAGGTGGAACACTTGCAACATTGTGTGCATGATCCATGAATTTGCTTACAAATGACACAAATCTGAATCCCATGCAAAAAAGGAGAAAAAAAAGGTTATATGATCATACTACATTAAATTCAAGCAATTCAATATCCATCAGCAGACTATGCCTGCAAGATTAAGTGAGACAAACAAATCGGAAATAAAAATTCAAAAATTTCACATTCTAAAATCAGGCAATGTCTGATAGATCCACTAGCTGAAGAAAATTGCATATATTTCAAAAAATGTGTTTACTTCTGCTTCTGGAAAGAAAAAGAGTCAATTATTATTCTTTGTTACTGTAAATTATAAAATAGAATTGCAGATATTTCAAATTGTGATTACTTCCGCTTCACATTATTCAGAATTTACTGGCAAGAAAGAAGTCAATAATTATTCTTTGTTACTGGAAATTATAAAAATAATATGGAAAAAAACGCTAATATGTTTATATAGTTAATAATTATTCAAAATTATAAAAATAATATGAAAAAAAAGGCTAATATGTTTATATAGTTAATAATTATTCTTTGTTACTGGAAATTAAAGAAGTAATAGAAAATGATGAATCGTCCATAAAAAGGCAGGATCTTTTCTGATTATTCATAACATTCCAGCCTTCCTATCTGTTGTATTCTTGAAAATCTTTGAAATTTCATGAATTTTCTAAGATTAACATTAGTATTAAAAAACAGGTAAGATGCCAAAGTTTCTCCTATGAAACTATTTCTGTGAGATTTTGACACAGCTGAAATTTCATGAGATTTTGACACAGCTGAAAGATATTTGTGATAAAATGACTGGCAAAGCAACTCTGGAAGCATCATCTTCAAGAAGAGATATTTCACCTTTACAAAACAATTTGAGGGAATTCTCAAAATTCCAACTGCAGGCTCCATCTTCTCATCATTGGAAAAAGCAACTTCAGGTTGAAACCAAGCACATGTGACATGAACCCATAGTGTCTCAACATCAGTTGGCTTCAAAGCACCTCCTATAAAAAAAAAAGGGATCACATTAAAAATATTAGATTTATATGAGCAAACACTGGAAACAAAATATTTTAATTTTTTTGGTGCATTTAATGTTAAAATTATAAATTAGACAACCAAAGTTCTAACATAAAAAAAATTATATACTGAACTACAAAAAACTCTCATTATCGGAGTCCATGGTTGCAACAGTATCTGGATAAATTAGTCCCTTAAGAGTTTAGCAGGACATTGCACAACTGTTTCATAAGAAAGCACTGAACATAATATCCTAAATCTAACATATTTCTAGAAACCTCAATTCATAAGAACAAGAGTGTACAAAATCTCCAAAATTCAATGATCAGATCATAACTCACGAGATTGAGCCAGATACATAAAATAAAAATAAAAACATGCCTTTTACAGGACAAAGGCAACACTCCCGCTTAACATCAGGTGTTTCACATGCTCTACAAACCCAAGATGTTAAGTCCTGAACATGTTTCGCTCCATAGCATTCTTGGTGGACGGCTATTTGACATCTGAGACAAATACTAAAATATCAGTAACGAATTCCATAATTCTCATAGGATAGTTACAATCTGGGACAGATTCATGGGAACATATAGTTTGATTTGACCACCCAGAAAAACCAGCTAGGAGGGCTAATGGTCCAATCAACAGCAAAAATACCTGTTGCAAATAATAATTTTGTTGTAATCCCAATCTTCAACCCATCTACAAACAGCACAACGCTCTGTTGTCCACCTAGCATAAACGGGCTCGTACTTCTCTGTCAAAGTGATCCAAGTGCAATAATCAGTGCTTCACTGGTAAGAACTATATGCTACATTTCTGCTGCCACTACAGTAGTCGGAAAAATATCATTGCACATAATGCTTTGTGTTAACACATTAAAAGTTTACCTTGCAGGAAATCAAGCAACTTCTGTTTCCGTTTGAGAGGACTAACAGAAACAAGACCAAGGGCATGATACTCTCCAATCTGTAGCATCTGGCAGAATAAGATGAAAATGAATTGGAGAGACGAATCAGAAAAACCATTTTTTTCAACCGCTGACATAATCACCTCTACTAGAAAAGAATAACAGAACATGATAAGATACTATTCTTTTGTAAGAAAAAAAACATAGTGTTTAAACTCATAATCAGTTGTTCATAACTGATCCTGAGTTGCATTGGCAGTCCATACCAAAATCAAATATTCCACGATCTGTGCAACACAGGAGACAAAAAAAAACAAAATGATTTAATTGTCTTAGCTAATCTGTCTTTACTCAGCCTACTTGGAATGATTAAAGCAAGTCAAACAGAGTTGTATGGGCTTTGACTGTACATGTCTCATGTCTTAGCGAGGATAGATCCTCAGTAGGATCAGGAAATCCAACTCGGGATTGGAAAATACTTCAAACTATGCCACAAAAAATTAATTAAGGTTCTAGAATCTATAACCCAATTGCAGCAATACATCACATGGTTATTTTATCTATTAGCCTTCTCATCAGTACTTCCAAAGCATTGAGGTATACGTATTAAGAAACAAATCCTAACTAGCCCCTCAAAAGCTGAACGAGAAACTAAAGGAAGAATTTCATCCAAAACCCGATTGAGAGTACTTAAACTAAGGAAACCCTTTAGAATGTAAGCTATTCGTAAAAGAGAGATAAGTTTATGAAGTTCGAAGGAAATACTGTAAAAATAATGTTCAAGAAAGTGTTTTTTTCCCCCAAGAAAAGGACTTGAGCACAAAGCTGAAAGAGGCAATTAAATAAACATTACTAAGCACCCTGAAAACCAATCCACCATCTCCACAAAGAAAGAGGATTTCAGAGGAAGCCCACTTTTTAATAATTACATAACAAAAAGAAACTTTGGCACATAAAAATATGTAGCACCAAGGCCAAGAACTGCTTCACATATTCTCAAATTTGCCCATATTTGTCAACTGCTGTAGCTTGCACCAGACAATGTATTTGACATTCTATGGAAGAAATTGGGTATTCATTTCTCTGTTCAAATTTTCCCAAGCATCCGTTGGCTGCCACTGAACCTTTATAAATAGTTGGCCCAAGTTCTAGAAGTTTTAAAAAGCATATTTGGGACTTGGCATGCATTTCAAAGTGGCTTGAGAATGATTAGTATTAGTTTAATTCCAAAATTATACATAACTCTTCATGAGAGAGAGCAAATGAAATAAATTAAGCAGCTTTGACACAGTAAAGTGTACCACAGATTTCAATGGAAAAGGTTATAAATGGTAAGTACATTACCCACTTTAATAATATGTGTTTATTTTCATACTGTATATGACAGATGGAACATATATTTGAAGGAGAAAGAATCGGGGGATCAAAGTAAGTAATCCAGTTGAAAATAAATCTTAAAGATGTATTTAAGATTAAATTCACAACATCAATGAAAGAAATACCGGAAGGAAAATATAGGGAATACAACCCCAAGATCACAAAATACTTTGGACATTCATAAGTTTCAAGCTTCAGGCGAACGCACACACACACACACAAATCTGCTACTTAACAGTCAAAGACGGAAACATTTTGATCACTAGAAAATAGGCATATCAGGTTGAAATGAATAACACACAATATAATCTACTAATGTACTCAAAACAATAAGATCATTTGAAGCACAAACCCACTGTTCCAGCGGTAGCATTGAACCTTTCACTTTAACACTAGTTTTCCAATTTTTTGCTTTGGAACCTGTATGCCTTTCCCATTCACTAAGTCTCTGCTTCTCTGGTCCACAAGCACCACACTTACACACCACTCTGAAACAGAAACCAAGCAAGTGGAAGTTCGTAAAAAATTTCTCCAAAACCAAAATTTGAATGTACCTTGTACACATCACTAGAACTCAATTTATTCACTATTTTCCAATGCTGACTAGATCAAATCCACTCAAATTTATTGAAGAAATTTTACATAATAATTTAAATTTCAAAAAATGATTAATTTGTCTTGTTGGTTTGATAGACAGAAAAGAGAAGAAGATAGTTAAAAAGAAAAAGGAACAACACTACATTGTATCCTCTGGGAGTTGACAGAGCCCCTCCCTGCACTGGTTTTACTTGGATAAATTAAGGCCAAGAATAAATAAGAGAAATGTACAAGTTAACCAAGAAACATCCTGAACACAAAGGAAAAAAATGTTCAACAACATAAGCTAATTAATACACTAAACCTTGACCAATTTCAAGGTAAAAATTTATCACTTATATACAAGATGTTACATGTCCCATATTGAAAACCCTTTAAGTTATTATGAAGAAATTCAATCACTGGCTAATAACTGACATCAGAATTAGTGGGACTCTAGATGAGGGGGTGCTTCTAACTTTCTTCTTTTGCTGTGTACTGCATATGTATACCCTTTTTCCATTAATATAATCTATTCTTATTACTGACCAAAAAAATGACATCATGAACATCAATCATCTGCCAACAATCTGGCTGACTGGCTTGCTAAGAGATGCAGGGGTAAGAACAATATGTACAAGGGGATCCCTAGTGACAAAATTTTTATCAGAGAGGGAGCGATTTATTTTCATTTGCTTTGCGTCATGCCTTGTTAGCTCCCTCTCTCTCTTTCTCTCTGACAGAGTTCTCTTATTGTTCAATTTCATGTCCATCCATAAATATTTCTTCGGGTAAAATTTTTTTGTTGTAAATAATCAAGAACGCTATTTGACAACATAACCACAGATATCCAACTTATACTTGATTTTTGAGACAACAATAAACATAGAAAATTCTAATTCATGTAGAAGTCCTCAAAAGCTAAAGAAATAAAGATCATACCTATAAATTTAAATAAATAAAAATCGTGTGAACTGATATATTTTCACATCAAAGGTTCAAGAAAAAAGTAATTTAAACACTTTCATTCATAATAATAAATATTGACAGAGTGGTTTCTCCTACCCAGGTTTTTTGGAGATTGACACCGGGGGCTGTTATGTGGGCAGTTTGAAAGGAACAGAATAACAGAATCTTTGAGAATAAGGAAAAGTCTCAAGATGCCCTATTCAAGTATTTGCTTAGCTTTATCCTTTATTGGGCGTCTGCTGTAGAGTCTTGTAAGGGTTTGAAATGTCATGATGTTCTAATGTGTGAGGATTTTAATGTCCTGTAGAGGATTGTGATGGGATGTGAGGATTTTAATGTCATGATGTATTTGATTTTTAGCTTTCAATTTAATATAATCTTCATTACCGATCAAAAAATAAATAAATAAATATTGACAATAAAAACTACTCTCAGTGATTATTATATAATTATGATAAATGAACCATCAAGTTTACTGCTCAGAGCATTTTAGAACATTTCTGACAAGATCTTTTCAACCGGTAGAGCACTTTAGAAATAGAGGGAGTGTTCAATCTTACAAATGAAGACTTGGAAAATATATTCCTTCGGTGCCAGTGCACACAACAGTTATCTTGTCAGGCACCACCATTTGCTCATTGCTTTTGTTAGATCTGCTCAAAAAATTCCACCAGTGTAAGGTAAATAAAAATGAAGTATAGCATCCAATCCCAGTAAAGGATGGTATGAATTGAATTGCCAACTTATAAGCTCGAGGGCGAAAAAAAGAAAAAAATTAAGGAGAAACCCGGAAGATGCATACTTCACTTTGGGCTGCCACTTTTCTGAATCTGATAATTCAAAATTGAACTTTGCTTTGCAGTCTGGGCAGTAATAATCAATGTCCTCCAGATCCTTCAAAACAAAAATAATTAGTCACCACTCCCCTCAGGTTATAAGTCCTTGACAATTACACGCTGGACATACCTTGAAAAGATTACTGGATATTTTGTCACACTCAGCATGCACCCAAACTTTACAACCATCACAACGCACCTAATCCAGTATGGAATTGCAAAATACTGATTGCGTTAATAATTTTTTTCATTTTCATGAAGAGGAATGTCAACATTATTCATGCTGTAGATTATCTCACCCAACTCCCACCATCTGAATGATGCCAAATTTTCTTGCATATGCCGCAATGTTGTTTTGATTTTCGTAACTGCAACAAAGATGCATGTGACCATGCAAATCAGTCAAGGACTGGGATATGGATAACTTCAATTAAAATTTGGAACACAGAAGTTGCATATTAGAGTCCCTAAATTCAGAACATCATACAAACCCTTGCACAATGTTTACATAAAAGTATCCCTTTAGGGATCGATCCCTTTACTTTATTTGTCGGTAAACTTAAGCCACAGCCAGCGCAAGGTCCTGTTCCTTTATTCCTTTCATGTACATCCTGTAGGAAATACAAAACTGGATGAACTCAAATGGAGACAAATGTATGTGTATTGTCAAAGTAATGCATAATTTGTCAGTTAAAAGCACAAATATAACCATGAAAATTAAGTACCAGGAGAAGCCCAAGAAGAATTTATATGACCGGATGGTATATCTAAAGCACCTTTTGGCACAAAAAAGTATGGAAAGGTAGTGGTTTATACATGGTTCAAAGTCAAGAAGATCACAAACATTAATTTCCTAACCAATGAACCAGGGAAATATAAGTTGTGATTTTTCTTTAACCTAAGCAACCATGTATTGCATATTGTTGCCGTCTTATGCCAATTATTCGCTCCATCTAAATCTACTTCTCAGTTAACATTAGTGGGCTCACTTATGTCAAGGAAGCAATTAGCAACAATAGAGAAGTCTCAACCCAGAACTCCAAGGAACAAAAAATTTAGCATCTGTATGCTATCTATAAACTATTATTTTCCCTTTGGATGTTTATTTGGAAGTTGTCTTGCTCAACAAATAACTGTGAAGATATACAGCACTAAAACAGGAAAAAAAAATCAAATAAATTGCCTCTTTATGCTTTTGAACTAATTGATATGGATTGATAGAATTCAAAAATTATAAAAGATCTAAAATTCCAATTGACTTTATTTGTGCTTCTATTTTCTTTCTTTTTTTTCCATTCAACCTTGTTTTGAGGTTTCTGAGGATTCCTATGCTACCAACATAGAATATTATGATGGAAGTAAGCATGAAATCCCCATCTCCCCCAAAATCTGAAATCAGCTTGACACTACCCATGTACACATGCACGCGCGCGCGCGCGTGCACACACACCCACAAAAGTGCTAAAAACTGCAATCATGATCGAAAATTCTGCACTAACCCTGTTCTTCAAAGTTTCTTAAATTACTCATATACAAGTTGAAGAAGGGAAGATGAAACAACTGTACTGAGGCAACTTGCCTGGTTCTGAGAGTGACATTCCTGGTCTTGATTTGAGTCAGTAGCTTCTTGGACTCCTCTAAGAATAGGTTCATGATAAGTCAGCTGCGCAGCACCCATGTTCATATCCCTCAGAACCTGTAGAAATCCATGTTCTGCTAGAAAAGCTTCCTCAATAGCCATTCTAAACTCACTAGGCTTGCTCTTGTGCAACTGGGTCTGCCCTTGAAATCTGAAATGAAAAAGAATTTTACCACAAAATACAGAATTTACACACACATATGTATGTATATGTATGTATGTATGTATGGATGTATTTATGTATTAAATAAAACAAAACCACTAAGCAATTCAATGCTCACTCCAACTGTTATCTAAACCAACACTTGTAATTACACACCTGTCTACATAATCTATGAATGGAAAAATCATCCCATGTTTCACCCATGCATAGTCCTGCAAATCACCATTTATGTAGAATTTAAAATAAGTTAGCAGACATAGGGCAAAAATATATATGGGAAGTCCATAAATAAAAAAATTAGTTTCAAGGGAGAGAGAGGGTGGCGGGGGAGAACAATAAAGAGAGAAGTTCACCCTTTGTTTTCCGTTTCCAGAATACCCAAAAAACATAACGCAAATAGCTCCGGCAACACAGAAGTTAAGGACCGTTCGAGGAGCTTGCGACATTGGATCAATGACAATGGCTGGCCAAGCAGGGTATCTCTTCCCTGATTTTGCCCAGACTATATCACCCAAAACAAAGTTCTCTGGCCTGTAAAAAGGCTTTTGCTTCTCAGTTATCTCCTTGGATGATCCAACTTGACCTACCAAATCAAATGACCTCGGAGACTCCTCAACTTCTACCAAGCGCTGAGACTTCTCAGCCTCAATCAACGGCTCATGAAGAGATGTTAGAGAACTACGCGAACTAGAATACTTTCGAACGTCAAAATTCTTGATGCCTAGCGAACCCACTTCCTCTTCCTCTGCTTCTTCTTCTTCTTCTTCTTCAAACAATGGCGGGATTGCACGGCTTTGGTATCTGAATTTGTCCTCTTTGCGTTGTTTCTTGGCGAACCCTCCATCATATTTGGGGTTCTGGCAGCTGAATTTTTCCTGGGGGAGTGCAATAACAGCACCGAAACTGGGTTCTCGGACTGTGGATTTTGATTTATCCTTCTTCCATGGATCAAGAACCGAATCATTGAAACGAGAAGGGAGCACTTGGACACGACCACGAGACGTTTTCACGAGGGGAGGTCGAACGCCCTCCGAGCTACGAATCTTGCCCTTCCGAGCTTCTCCGCTTCTTGATTTCGATTCCACCTCGTCGGGACAGGAAGAAACTTCGGTGCACCATGAAGCCGCGACGGTACTGTAACCTTGCCCAACGTCGCCAAAAAACTGCTGGAATCCATATTCGTTAATTCTGCCGGCAGCAACCTCACCAAGAAGATCGAGAAGATAGTATCTATTGTCCTTCCTTTTCTTCGGATTGCCAGACCCTTCATCGTCATCACAACCACTCTCTTCAGCTTTGCACCGTTTAAGGCTCCGCATTTTCGATTTCAAGTTCCGTTTGATAATCATCCTTCCTAATAACAACCACTACGCAGTAGAAAATCAAATCCGATTTTGACTTGGCTAGAAAACCCTAATTTCATATCAAAACCATGAACTTTAAGAAGCCGAATCACAACAGAACGAAACCCCAACGTTTTGGATTTCCTTTCCCATCCTCCTATTAACAGAAAAGCATAATTTCCATTCCGGATCGCACAGCAACAACCCTAAACCCTAATTCATCCGTAAACCCCGGAATCGAGCGAAAAACTGAATCACAAAGTGAAATTCAACAAATACGCCCTCAACTCTCTCCCGCGTGACTGGAAACAATGATTGGAATTCAATACGATAAAACAGCGTAATGAGAGACAAATCTCGTGGAGAAAAGTAAAGCCTTGGAGTATTCGAGCGGAAGAGTCGATGTTGCGAAGAAGAAATCCGTGCGGTTGAAGGATTCGGGAGATCTGTTCGACCAGCACCAACTGCCTCTGGGTCGAGAGAAATAAAGCGAATCGTTTATTTATATTATATAAACAACACGAAAATAAATGGAGAGCGAAAAGAAATAATAACGTGTTATACTTTTTTTTAAAATTTTATTACTATTATTTTCCAATTGCAATCGGGAATTCGGAATCGCAGATGCAACCCGAGGTGAATGGAAGAGTTTTATTTTGGATAACGTGTGTCAGGTAGTTTGGTAAAGAGAACCTTAGATTTATCTTTGACATAATTTAACGGCTAACTTGGACTGCAATGCACGTAGCGATTAGCATCTAAATGTTGTGTCAGTTGTTGTCGTGATCGACCTGAGTTTTTCCGGCGAGGAAGTGATCGGAAATCGGTTCCGAGGCTTTCACAAGGCTTTACGAAACCAAAGAAATGAACGTTTGCCAGTTTTCGTAGCCTAACATTTCTGGTCCTGATCTTGAAAACACACTGAGTAGCTGAACTATCCGGTTTGGAGAATTCATGATTCAGCTCCCATTTTTTGTTTCCAATTCGAATAAAAGCTATGGATTACAGGATTTAAGGTTTTTTATATAATCCGGCAAGCCGGAGTTCGTGTTCAAACGCGACGGCTGGTACCATTATGTGCACGGTGAACCTATTAGTTCACGCGTCATGATGTGCGCATGAGCCATGGACTCTCCAAGAAAGACGTTCCCATCAAGTCGAAGCGGGAAAGAGAGCCGTAAAAGGCTCTAATCCGGGCATAAAGAAAGTTTCGGCAGCTCCGAATTGATCGGGGAGTTGCAAAAAATCTCTCTGAAATAAGGGAGATGGTTTTATAGTTTATGCTCCCGAGCAGCTAAGTCATCCCCAGGTTGGTGATGCATTACGGCTCATATATTTTATTAACACAAACAATTAAATAAATAAGCTTCTCTGTACGGTAGCTGTGCGGCCATTCTCGCGGTAATATGATTTAGTGGATAAACTATAAAAATCTTCCAGAATATCTCTTTTCCGTCATTAAATATTCCGGCCTCCCTCTTCGGGGCCGGCGGCCACAACACCCCTCCGAGGTTTGAATCGTGGTTTGGTTTGCCTTCGATTAATCTTCTAGTTATATATGCACTTCTTTATCTTATTACTTCGTTTCTTTGGATTTTCTTTGGCCTCGATCATGAAATTCCTCCTCCTTGCACGATCCCTCTTCATTTTATTTTTAATTTTAAACTATCCGTTGAACTCACTTACTCTCATGGAACTGAATGGTTCAAACACAACCTACTTTTAAACTTGATATATACAAAAGTGTATTTCGTGAAAGTTAATAGAATTTTATTCAGCAGCGAAAGTATTTAAGTAAATAAATTATCAGATACAAAGCATTGCATCATTGTATTTTAAACGGATAATGTTGGGAATTGGGCACAATAGAAGATTATCCGATATTACTGACCGGAGATTGTAAACGGGTGGGCCAGACCATTTTTGTCCAACCAAGCTCGCTATCAAAGACAGGAACCGGTCCCCAACGAACATGGCGGGGCCGGAAGGCTTGTCTGACCATTGGTTCATGAATAGGGATGGCAACGGGTTAGGTTCGGAGTGGGTCTTAGTGAACCCGAACATGTCCTTGTAGGAGTTTAGAAAATACCAAAGCTTGCCTTACCCCCCTATCGGGTTGGTAATGGGCAGGGTGGGTCTGCCTTGGTTGCTGTATAAAATAAAATTAAAAAGTGCTTTTAAAAAAAGAATATACACATTAATAATATATTTATTAATAAAATATATGAATTAAAAATAATATTTAAAACATATTAGAAATAATATTTTAATATATGAATGTTAGGTTGGGGATGAGTTGGGCTAAACCCAAACCCACCTTGACCCGATTTTAGGCATACCAAACTCGGGGCAGGTTACCCATTTAACCCACCCCATTACCATCCCTAGCAACAAATTCATCATGAAGTGGTTCAACCTATTACACAACATCCTATCAATAGGTCGAATATGGTTCCAATTATGTTTTATTCCCTCTTCCATTATATAATAAATTGTACCTACAATCTTAGCTCGACAATTACTTATAAGTAAATATCTATTACAAATATTAAAAGTAGATAAATCATTTTTTTGGGTGAAAAAAATTAGATAAATCATGCCTTAACTACTTTCCCTTGGTATTAATAACTATTCATGTGTATGTGTATATTAAATCGTTGATCTACAAAATAAGTGATAAAATTTTTTTTCTCTAACTATTTTGAGTATAACTTCTCTTATTCTTAGTAACTACCACCAATCAAAATCACAAAAATTATAATTTTTATCTATATTTAGTAAAAATTATAGTCTAATGGTTCAAATAAGGGGAAATTAGTTTTTAGTGATACTTTTTCAAAATAATTTAGATTCAGTCAATAAAATTTTGTTAATTGTTTTTTAGTGATACTTTTTAAAATAATTGAGAAGCAATATTATTTTTTTTTAAAAAATACCCTCAAAAGACTTTTAAAACCTTTTCACAATCAATAATTTCTTTAAAAATACCCTCAAAAGACTTTTAAAACCTTTTCACAATCAAGAATTTCTTTAAAAATACCCTCAAAAGACTTTTAAAACCTTTTTACTCAATTTGTTACAAGTGAGGTTTGCAAGTAAGTATTTCTGGAAGAAACTCTCGGTGACCAGTAAATATACCGATTCTCAATTATTTTTAAAAAAGTCACTAAAAATTCACTAAATATTCCAACTGAATTTAACTTATTTTGAAAAAGTATCACTAAAAACCAATTTTCCCCTTTTCATTTATATCCCGGGTCACCCAGTACCCTAACAAGCGGTTAAAGCTTTTCTTTCCTGGCCAATGTGGGACCAAAAATGTTGAATAGCATTCTCTTAATCTATAGCCTAATGTAAAAATTTTTTTTGAAGTATTTTAAAAAGATATTCTTAATAAATTTAGACAAAAAATTAAGATTAGTATTACATATATTATGATCATCATCATTTTTAAATTCAAATATGGTCGGTTTCAACTTTTCGGATCCATATTTGATCCATCCAACAAATCTTTCCATCCATGGTTGTAAACTTTGGTGACACTCGGATTGAAGATGGATCAAATTCTGAGCCATCGACAGCCCTACACCCGTAACGCCACCCGATCTGGGCCTGGGCACGCATCGTCCACAGGCTCCTATGCCCGTAATCTTGGAAAAATGGAAGGCACAGCGCGGACCTCTTTTCTTTTTGTGAGCACAAAAAGGAAATCTTAAAGTTCTCTTTTTCACACTCGCTTATTGTCAACGCCAAAACCTTAAAAGAAGAGATCTGAAGGAGATTTCCTCTGTGTTTTTCGTTTGACCCTCAATTGCAGCACTGAAAGATGAGTTCTCTTGTCTACAGGTCTGTTTCCAGGACTTTGAAGACAATCATTTCCAATTCAAAGAGCTCGTCCCTTCTTGCGGGTGAGTAGGGAATCCCTCTCCGATCTTTTAATCATTCTGCGCTGATTCCCATAATTACTTGATTTTTAATTGAAATTGCGTTTTCTACTTGTTCCCGAATCCTTATTTTACCGATAATTTGTTCTTTTGTTAAATTTTTGAGATACATTGCCTATTGCGAGATCTGAGTGTCGTTCCAATCTTGTTATTTTACATCAAGATATATATTTTTGCCTCTTCGCTTCTAACATATCTGTGTTGCACTTGCTGTTGACGTGGAACTCCATTTTGTTTGGATGAACTACTTCTTTGCTCGTCATTTTGATAGAATTTACAAACATAGTTGCCTTAAAAAAAAAAACCGATAATGAGTTAGATTCAACATCTTTTGAACTTTTACATCATCCTCTACATCACTTGGCATATGTTATGTTTTCCCGGAGGCTTGCTTTTTATTTATTTAATTTTTTTGAAGGCCAATGAGGAGAATTTTCTTCTGTTGTTTACCACTTCATCTAGTTGATAAGCTTTTCTTTCATATTTTTTAATTTCTTTTTCACTTTTTCTTTTTGCCATACATACATCTACTCACATCCAATTCACGTAAGTATTGTTGCTTGTTGAAATTCATCAAGGAAAATCTTGCTGAAAATGGGGTATCCATTAAGGTTTAATATGTGATGTTATCAGACACTTTTGCTTTGGAGTTAGATGGCTTAGTTGTGATAATGTTAGCAAAGCATTGAGAAAATTACTTTTACTTGTAATTGTTAAAATCTCGTAGTACGATTTGCTGATTGTTTTCTGATACACTTGAACTTGTATTCTGCACCAACAATAGATTTGAATATGTTGGTGCGACACTCAAAATTTAGCAGTTCTTGCTTCCCCTGTATCACTTCAATGTAAGAGTTTGGATTTACTGATTATTTTCCTTTTCCCATATTAATTGCTGAATTTTCTTTTAATTGTTAAAGAATTGGGTTTTTAAATTTTTTTTTTCTCCTTATTGCTGATTTGGTTGTCCTGTTTGATAGTGGTCTTGAACCAATTGGTCTTACTTCTTGTTTAACTATTTTTAATTAGCAGAAGTTACAATTCATATTTTTATCCTTTCTCCATCCTGTCTTACTTTCTCTTGCCTGCATATATGTTGACATATAGCAATACGAAATGACTTTGTTGGGACTGTTCAATTGGATGGATAGAATTTCCCTTGTTGTGAATGATATAATTGCCTTGCTTTGTAATTTGTCGTGGATATATGTGTTTATATTTTATCTATATGTAATCATAAGAATCAGTTGATAGCAAATTTATCTTGTGTGATGCAAATGAATTAGGGTGTTGCTTTATCCCTTAGTTGTCGTCCTTTGCAGAAGGTCGAACTGTGGTAGCAGCGGCAGCAACTTCAGTCAGAGGAAAGGTGCTTTTTCCAGCTTCATTTTATGGTAGAGCTGAATCTTCGAATACAACTAGAGGATGGATTCCTGGAGCTCTTGCCCTTCCAGCAGCAGGTTTGAGTTATAAAATTTTCCATTATTTTTTCCTTGTTTGACTTTCTTCACTTCTTCAAATTTAATATTAAGTTGCTGATAGCATGCATGTTGATTACTAAGAATATAAAGGAAGTTTTTGATATTTTGCTCCTTCCTCCTACTCCACGCTACAGTATTCAATGAACTATTAGTACCAGTGACATATGTTTTCCTTTAAGACCCGGTTTGAGTTTATATATGTAACTTTGTTTTTTGGTTAATATCATGCATTTTGAAAGATGGCTTGGAACACATTTTTGAATACATAAAGTTTCCCCTAAATTCTGCAGCTTTAGTGTACATGCCTTTCATGAATGAAATATTTGTTGCGGAGGTAGCTGCTGTATTACATCTTCAATTTCTTTATCCAAAACCTTGAAATTCTAATTTCCTTTTCTGAAATCTTGTAATTTGATTTTTTTCTATTATATTTATTTTCTAAAATTCCTTCCTTGTATGAAGGAAAATGATGGCTTGTGCGTAAAAGTTCTGAGCAGGAAATCAGTGGCCTGGCACTTGTTCATGTTATAGCATTGTTTGTTTCACAAACCTTTTCTAGGACAATTATACCATGCTTGGGCATACAAAAGTGTTTAAAGGAAAGTCCAAGCCTGCATTCTGGACTTGAATGCTGACCCAGACTTCACCTACTTTAAATTTTGAATCGCACTAGACATCTATCAACTGCCATTGTGGTTCCAGCCTTTACCCAGACTTTGTGGTTATTCTTTAACTTCTTTAGCTTTTGCTGTATGTATATCTTCTATCTCTCTCTCTCCCACAAATGCGCATGAGCACATGCACACAGACACACAAACACCGACGTTTACACACAAGCTGTGTTGTTTTCCCGGGGACAGTGGGGTTAGTTTGTAATGTTTGCCCTCGAATGTGATCATTCTAATATTAAATTGGCTATGCATCCATTTATGCTGGTTTCTATGTTCATAGTAAATGGTTGGCTTGTTGTGTGACAACTGAAAAAACTTCAGTTTGAAACTCAATATAAATAAATTTTGAAAACCAAAAGACTGCCGTATTTATTGCCAATAATATAGATTTTCATGTAGCAATCACATCACTAAAGGAATCTTTTATGTCCATGATATGATTTTATAGAAGCTCATTTGATCTGAATCATTGTTCCGTTGTTGTTTTTCTTCTTCTTCCCAGTTTACATGCTCAATGAACAGGAGGCACATGCTGCAGAGGTACTTTTATTGCTGTCAATATCAATGTTATCTTTGCTTCTTGTCATTCTTTCTGGTGACATCCATTGCACCTTTTATTTTTTATTTTAAAACTCAGATGGAACGCACTTTTATTGCAATCAAGCCTGATGGAGTGCAGAGGGGCCTGGTAAGCAACAATCACACATTTTATTTTGTTTTCTTTATTTTTTTAATGATCAGAAAAATTTATTGAAAAGAAAAACAAGGGAGAAAGATACAGGAAAACCACAAAGGGAAACAAGTAAAAGAAAGATAGAAAACGAGGAATCTGAAGAAGGAAAAAAAAAAACCAGTCAGCTCCTGGATCACTGATAAACATTTTCTCTTTCCTCTTATTTTCAGTAAGAAAATTAGCAAGCTTGTATGCCTCTATAGGCATGTTATAGAATGGAAAGTTGAAAAGAGATGCCATGGAACTAGCAAAATGAACCAAATAATGTTTTCCATTTTTAATATAAAGGACCTAAGGGGAAAACTAAAAAAGTACAACCATAATTGGAGACTGAGAATAACAACCAAACACAATAAACGAGGTCTTTGGTCCTCATACTTGCTTTCATAGGAGCATTGTGAATATAAAATTTTTGTGCTATGTTTGTAGAGTATTTATATTTTGGGTTCCCGGTTGGGGTTTGATAGCTCCTAATGTATTATAGATATTTCTGCTTGATGCTGCTACTCTGCTTTGATTTGTTTGGGTTCATACAAAAGTGGCTTAGTTTTTAAGTGCCTAGTTATGGGGATGGTTGACTCGGAAAAGTGAAACCTTTTTCTCATTAACTACCCTTGGATTGCAGTGTGAGCAGTAGTTGTATCTTTATTAACCCTATGCCATTAATGGGACCTTTCCCATGTGAGCAGAGGTTTATTTTCCATCTGGCTGAATTCTCTCAGGCTGTGAAAAGCAAAGGCACGTGGCAGAACTGGTGGACATTTGAGCCACCATCCATGCTGTGTTTGTAAAATTGAATTACGACAGGATTGTGGATCTTTAATCCAAATTGATCTTTTACATGTTCAGTTTAATTAACTGGACCTTCTTGTAACTTGAGAAGATTTATTGCTCTTAGTAATTTGTCTGTGGATGTGAGTCAAATTTGTGAACTTCCCAATTTTTGTCTTCTTATTAAGAAACATGTCTCATCAATATTGTTTACCTTTCTAATGTTAAATTCCTCATGTATTGTCTGCCTTCTGATATGAACTTCTTTTCCTTCTTCCCCCCCTCAGATTGCAGAAATTATATCACGTTTCGAACGGAAAGGATACAAGCTTGTGGCCATTAAGTTAGTGACCCCTTCCAAGGAATTTTCTGAGAAGCATTATCACGATCTTAAGGAAAGACCCTTTTTCAATGGCCTGTGCGACTTCCTTAGCTCTGGACCTGTTCTTGCAATGGTCAGGAAAATTAAAAGCCCCATCTCTTTTTTAGAAAAATATGTCGCAAGTTAAAATTCATCTTTTATATGCTCACAGGTTTGGGAAGGCGAAGGAGTTATAAAATATGGTCGGAAACTTATAGGAGCCACAGATCCACAAAAATCAGAGCCAGGAACCATTAGAGGCGACCTAGCTGTTGTTGTTGGAAGGTATTGTTTCTAGCTAGAACATATTGGCTTTTGATTTACTAGTAGGTATGCATATGCACAAGTCGATAGCAGATGCTCTGTTTTAAACAATAGAATACCTACCGTGTCCTTCAATCATTAGAAGGCATGCCTAAATACTCTTTCATTATGTTAAAGTTAAAAAGAAATAGTTTATTCCTAATAAGAGTAAGTTTATTGCATAAATAATGTTAAGAAACTTATTATTAGACAGGCTTTATTAATAATGGGTCTCATTTACAGGGAGAATTTTCTTTTAACTTTTCAAATCATAGTTACACTCCAAACATTACAGTAAAGTAAACATCCTGTATAGAAAATTATCCAAGATGATCAGATGAGATCATGAGGTGATCTTATATAAATGAGATTAAATTTGTTAGTTTAGGGTTCCTAATTGGGATACATGTGATTTTTTTCTTTGCCCTGGAACTCCTTCAAGATGGTGTATTTGATTTACATAATACTAATTCTCATGGTTTCAATTTCATCCTGGACTTCCTTTCCAGATCTATTTTCACTCAAACCATCTCACACATTTGTGCTTTTCCAATGTGCTGTCCATGTAGTTCTTTTGGCATATGTTCCTTCTATTATTTAGTTCTCAAAATTTCATCACTACATTGTTCTTGACATGCAGAAATATCATCCATGGTAGTGATGGGCCTGAAACTGCCAAGGATGAAATCAACCTGTGGTTCCAGCCGGAGGAGTTGGTCACTTACATGAGCGATGCAGAGAAATGGGTCTATGGCTAATTGAGCAGTTATTTATCTTGCTTTCCGTTTATAGACTTCTTCTTTCCTCGGTATATTCTGCTGATGTTATTTAATTGATGGGAGCTGCCATTGCTTCCATCATCGGCTGCCTCTTAGTAATAAAAACCAAGAGCTGTAGAAGAATGACTCGTTCAGTTGGCCAATTATTGAAATAAAATTTTTCATTTTGGGGTAACCCACTTTTGCCCGATTAGAATGAGATTTTTTTTAATAATTGAGATACCATGGTTAATTCAAGGGATAATTAAACCTATAATTTGGATAAGTTAGATCATTCTTCTATATGACATTCTAGTCTATAACAAAAGCTACTTAAAGCCATTGCAATTAGGAATGGCAATGATTCGATTTTGAAGAAAACCAAATCCAACTGATGTGGTTAATACAAACCGAAGTCAAATATCGAGACTAAACCAAACCAAATCAGTAATAACAACTTAAAACTGACTATAATGGGTTTGATTCGGTTTGGTTTAGCGGTTTTTGCCGAACCGTTGCCATCTCTAATTGCAATTGGACATAATATATTATTCGTAATAATTGATTACCTTTATCCTCCGTATCCATTTCTTTGAATTATGGCCGTCCACGTTCCTTAAACGCTTGCTACACGATAGGCTTGGAACATATGTGGCAGTGGCACCCTGTTTCAACAAAAAAAATATGTGGCACCTTGTGTTTATGCAATATAGAATTCAATAAATCCATTATAAAGGGAAGCGTCTCCTAGAAAAGCGTGTTACTATTATGGTCGACTTCAAAAAAATACTTTTATACTTCATTGTTAAGTTTCATTAATAGAAATGGATATAATAGTCATACCAATTTCAATTCATTTTAAAACTTAAGCAGTTATAAAACCGTCTCTTCTAACCTTTTCCCTTATAATTTGTCTACATTTCTTTGCTTTTTATGTACGTGCAAAGTGCGGTATTGCGCTTGCACCCCTCTACTGCTTATTTAAGAAACGCTTCCTTAGTCTCCTGTTTAAATAGCAAAGAACACTTAGATTAAGACTCATTAAGATAAAGTTATGTCATTTCCTTTTGATAATTAGCAGTCATGTAGTGTCCTTTTTGTTATAGCGTAAGCCCATATACCGCCCCACTTTATTAGTAAAGTAGTTAAGATGGTTCAGGAAGCCCCAATTCCATAGTGGCCACTAATGAACGTATTAACATGTTTCTCCCATTTGATGCGTGTGTGGAGGGAGAAAAGTATAGAAAATTGAATATAATGTTTGTTTAATAATACATAAATTAATGGTTGAAACAGGGGGTCATGATCATAGTACTTTGCAACGATTATTGACGGTCAAATTATATAAAAATAAAAAGCATTGCACAAAAGTGTTATTAATCTAATGGCAAAAGTTTTTCGAATCACGTACGCGCTGACATTTGAACCTATGACGTTGGTTACTTTGTTTCCTAATTATTTTTCACCCTCTTTAAAGCTATGTACAATGTACTGTTAATGGCTAACCAGAAATTTTGCTATGGATAGGTTCTCTTATTTTTGGATTAAGTCTTCTCCCCCTGTTAGTAGCCTTCTTCTGATGGATGATGTTCGTGGAAGAATGTTTTATTGAAAAAGTTAATATATTGGAAGTTTTTCACCAAAACCAAAAAGAAAAAAAACTAGAAATTTCCTAATTCACATTTTAGATGGTTTCTGATAGTATTTAGAGTGTGACCAGGGCTCTATTCGTTTTGAAACAAAAGATTTTACAATGTAAATTGTTTTATACGAATTTAGTTTTCTATAATATTTATAAATTTCAATTTGTTTTGTTCGAAACACGAAAATCGATTGAAAATTAATTGAAAAACACTCATATGTTTGGATCAAAATAACAAAAATACTCAATTCTATTTTCCAGATCCTATCTTCGTTTCAAGTGGTGGAAGTGTATCATATTTTCAGGGAAGGAAATGGAACAGCAGATTTTTTGGCAAATTTTAGTATTGATAGATTTTCTTGTTTTTGGTTAAAAAATCCACCAGCTGGTCTTTGTCATATTTTGTTGGAAGAAGTTCGTAATGTAATACGTATTAGGCACTTATCTTAATAAAATGCTCTTCCCTTTTGTTACCAAAAAAAAAAATAACAACATAAATAATTTGTCTTTCAAAAAACATTATAATGTTTATGGTTATTTAGTGGGGGTGGAGCGGCCATAGCAATGGCAGTGCAACTCACCCGTGATATTATTTCGGTAAAGGACGAACAGAACTCGAGAGCTCTGATTCAAAATTATCCTGATTCATCCTCGCAGGATGCATGGTGGTTGGGTTGGGAGTGTGGTACTTGTGATGGTGATAGGGTGATGATAAATGTGCAAATATAGGTGGGTAGTGGTGGCAATGGTAGTGTGGTGGTGGACGCGGCAGTGTGGTGGCGATGATGATGGTGACTACTAACGATTATGGTCATGGCTTGCTGATGGTATTGGTATTAGTGGTGAAGGTAGTGGAAGTGTTGGTGACCCACTTAATTTGAATTACTAGAAATTGATACGCGCGCAAGACTTTAAAAGCTGTGTAATTTTTTAAAAAAATTAATTTGTTTTCCATATATGAAATACATGTAGTTTACATTAAGCAAAAAATAGGAAAATATATTTTTCATGAAAAATATTGTTTGTATATTATTAAACAGAGGTTACAAATGTATAATAATTACATATGTTAGAATCTTATTGACACCGTAACAAAATTTCTCATGTTGCAATTTCTGTCAACATGTCACCAAACTAGGCTTGTCTTCACATAGAATTTTCAATAACGATATAATGTTCCATCCCATGAAATACCAATTTTCTTACAAATTTTCCATGTCCTTTTTTTTTCTTTTTCTAAAGTTGCCATGTAGAAATAAAGACAATAAGTGATTTTTTTTTTCTTTTTCACTAAACTAGGCTTGACGTAAGCGATTATTTTAAATAAAGGCAATAATACACTAAATAAAGACCACTGAATTTCTTTAAAGTCACTTTTGAATGGAATATGGAAGTATGCAGCGGGTCATCTACCAATAGGACAAAAATTTGACTATCAAATACTTAAATCATCCACATGGTCTGCCGTGAATTGTGAACTGTTTTGATTTTTCTTCTTTTCATTAAAACAGAAAAAACCTATGAAGTTTGAAAGTGGTCAATAATTATGTTTTTAAGAACTGATGCATAATAATTATGTTCTTAAGTATTGATGAAAATCATTTGTAAAAAAAAAAAAAAAAACCTTACAACAATGTATTAAATTTTTTAATTTTCATGGTCTAATTACAACCTCGCTGCAACAAAGCTATATGATATTTTGCTGCAGAGGATGTGAGCTTACCAAGTACCACACTAAGATTATCAAATAATTTGAATTACTATGTACCAAAGATAAAATACTTAAACATGGGGAATTCAATTTTTCTCAGAAAAGTTCATCTCTTACATGACAAATTCTAGAAGGATATTGAAAAGCTATTGAAGATTATAGTTTTTATTTGTTATTTATGGTAATTTGATATCGAAAAATGCGAAAAAAAATAGGTTTGAGTGCTTGAGACCTTGTGGTGGAGTAGACGCTTCAAGAACTCTTCAATGAAAGTGATGCAATATATAGGACAATTCTTTTGCCTACCTTAACGCTTAAAAGAAGAAGGAAAAAAAAGAAAAAAGACAAAAAGATTTAGACCACGCATATTATAATGAAATTATTACTTTGTCCCTAAAAATAGAAGATCAAATATTAGGATGACATCTTTACAATTTTCTCCTTAGGTTGGTTCCACAGTTTGAGTGAGATACTGCTACATGGAGCAATTTGCGGTTGATAAATTTTCTTGTTATAAATATTTCAAATGGAGCCCACTTTAAAAAAAGATATAACCATCAGATGCTCTATGTGACAAAATCTCCCTTAAAAGTATAAACAAATACATGACAAAAACACGAACTATATCAATTCCCAATATCCATATTCAACTTGAATACTTCGTATTTCAACACATTACATTTATTCTTTTTTCCCCCATTTAAAAAAAAATATTTGCAGTTCATTTTTGACCTTTTGGTTTTACATTTGGAAATTGGAATGTATAAGAAAGATAAAAACACCCTTCAAAACTCTATCGGGGACATTTGGCCCTCTGGGTCTTCGAAATTTTGGATTTCCACCATGTTTATGGTCTATCATTCTGATCCACTGTATTGTCCATGTAAGGATTATGGAGATGGAACTGATCAGCACCAGTCCGCATTCTTCAATCACAAGATCCAATCTCTCCATCTGAGTATTTACATTCTTCTCGTTGGATATTTACTCTCTGGTGGTTCCCACTTTGTGGGGGTCCACTCCAGTCTCTTTCGTACAATTTTTATTTATCTAAAATTCTGCAAAATGATAATTACTGTAAAACACAGAGGCTGTCATAAAATGCCACAAAACCTGACTAACAATCTCCACCCTTCCTTCCTTATCATAGTCTCTCTCTCATATGACCGCTTGAAATGGAGCTTTTTAATAGAGATGACCCCCTCTTCATTATCCAATCCTGAACCGTTTCAGAGACCTCGGCCGGCAGCATTTGTACTTCTTTCTAATGGTGTAATGTATATAGAGGCATCCTACTATTCTTGCTTCTGGTTTTTAGAGTTTTAATGGCGGATTTGGTACCCCTTTTCTCTGAATCCTTCATTGCTTAAAGAAGTACTGCAAATCCTTCTATTCTGCTATCTGGTAATTTCTTCTGAAGCTCCAATGGTATTAAAGGAATCCCCTTTTCATTTTTGTTATTAAATGAAAAACCATGTTTTCCCTCTTAAGATTCTTCAACCCTTTCAGTAAGTCAATAGACCTCAACACTGAAGATAAGGAAATATTATCCTTCTTGGTGTTGGATTTGAGCCTCTAAATGCTCTCTTATATTGAACCTGCTTCATGGGTTATTCTCAAAATTAATCCTTGTTTCTGCTCATGACTCCATTAATAAAGTGAAAACATGACCTTTTTGCCATTAAATGAGCAACCATGTTTCTGCTATATATCTGATATTTCCTTCTTGGTGCTCATAAAGTCATATCTTGTTTAACACCAATATTTTCCATTGCAGCTGTGCTTTCCCTGCTTCAACTGTCAGTAAACAGATTGAATACCAATTGAAAATGGCACCTAAGGGGAGTCGCGGAAAGCCGAAAGGCGAAAAGAAGAAGAAAGAAGAGAAGGGTATCAAATATCAATTTGTTATGATAAAATCCCTTTCCAAGATTTTCTGTCTCACAAAGTAACTAAGCTCTCTGATCTTAAACATGGCTATTTCCCATTTATGCAGTTCTACCTGTTGTTATGGATATCACTGTAAACCTTCCAGATGAATCTCGCATTGTTTTGAAGGTGAGTCCCTGTTTGAATCATAGCTTTTTTTTATTGAAATCTGAAAAAAAGTTGCTAAATTAAGTAACAATTTTCTACTTCCTATGTTCCAGTTGAGAAGTCGTTTACGTTTGCTTTCGTTTTGCGGAATGTATTATGCAATAATTTTCATTTAATGGTTGTTGTTAGATAAATTACAACACGTTTATCCGCTAACTCTATTACTATTGTATTGGATTCCAATTATTTGGGATTTTGCTGAAATTGAGGGGTGAAATTGGAATATTGAGCAGGGAATATCAACTGACCGGATTATTGACGTTCGTCGGCTTTTGTCCGTGAATACCGTTACTTGCAGCGTTACGAATTTCTCGTTATCTCATGAGGTGAGGCGCATTTTAGCATTTATTTTTAATAGGATTATTCAAAATCCCTAACGAAAAAAAAAGGAAAAATAAATTAATTTTAATCTAAATTCAATTCATTCAAAAACTGGTCCCCGCTTTCACATTTGAGTGCGTTTCAATTTGATGATATATATATACACACACATATATAAGAATGCTGAAAGTGTTCTTAAGCCCTACGCTTTAGATATTCGTTCACCTAACCGTTTCATCTAGTTATGAGATAGTAGATGTTATTGGTGCCGCCTGTGAGGAATGAAATCCTCTATTGCCTTTGGGTGTGATTTTTCCTGTAGATAGGGAACACGTCATCCAAAAGAGCTGCTACAAAAACTCTTTTCTTTCTTGTATTGGTAGGTGTGTGTTAAGAGCTACCACACAAACTCTTTTCTTTCTTATATTGGTAGGTGTACGTGTTGGACAGTCACCAGATAATAACATAACAGATTGGCTCTCCATCTAAAATATCAATAGATGAGAGATTTGCTGGTGCCACTCTATGCTTCATCTGCTAGTCCATTGGTGCACTAACTTCTAACTCGAAAAAAATACCTCACAATTAAACCAGCAGATCGAACCGGCTCCGGCTTATTTATTCTCGTAATCTTCTTCCAAATGACCGTTTAAGTCCAGGGGTATTTTTGACTTTTTATTGTTTTTTCCAAAATCAGGTTCGTGGGCCCCGATTAAAAGACACCGTCGACGTCGCTGCCTTGAAGCCTTGTGTCCTCACCTTGGTCGAAGGTATTTTTCTGAATTCTTATTTATAAAAAACACTAATAAGGATTTCGATATTTATTTAAATTTCTTTCTGTTGAGCAACGCAGAGGGCTACGATGAAGATCGAGCAGCGGCGCATGTTAGAAGGCTGCTGGACATTGTGGCCTGCACAACTTGCTTCGGTCCTTCGGGGACCAGGGAAGCAGCAGTTCCTGCGAGCAAAGACTGTAAGTGCGAGGTTGGCAGGAATGCAGGGGGTGCGCAGGATAAAACCACCAAGCAGTCCAGTAAAGCTCAAGCAAATGGTAAACAGTATTCTTCTTCTTCGTCTTCGCTGTCGTCATCAT
This sequence comes from Buxus sempervirens, assembly GCA_947561395.2. Taxonomy (NCBI): domain Eukaryota; kingdom Viridiplantae; phylum Streptophyta; class Magnoliopsida; order Buxales; family Buxaceae; genus Buxus; species Buxus sempervirens. The sequence goes on from OX387193.1 coordinate 2,993,894, forward strand.
CGTCGAAAGATGCCTTGACGGACGCAGAAGGAGAGATGAGCACCGCCTGCCCTAAGCTTGGGAGCTTCTACGAGTTCTTCTCCCTGTCGCATCTCACGCCTCCCTTGCAATGTAAGCGTTTACACTCGTTTTCACGTTCTTCGTCTTCATCTTATTCTTCTCATCTTATTGTTCTTTAGGGTTTGAGTTTTTGGCTAAATACCAGAGGAGACGAACAGGAGACGCCGAATCTCGAAAAACCTCTGCAACTCCCCTTTTTCATGGCGTGTGTTGGATTATGGATGTTGCTAAAATGCGCCCAGATGCTATTAGAGTCATGTTTTTTAAAAGACAATACTGTCTCAAATACAATTTCGTTCAAAAATGTGAAAGAAACCACAAGCTTATAGCTAAGTACAATGCCTGTGTAGTAGTCATTTACTAAGTATTCGCGAATGTGTGAATGTCACAGTTATAAAGAAGGCGAAGAGGCGGCAGGTCGATGAGATCTCACCAGAAGATCATCTGTTTTCACTTGAAGTACGATCACCATTTTGTCACCTTTGTTTATTTATTTTTTAATCTGTGCTAGACAATTGTTTATGTTGGCCTGTTTTCAGTGTGAATTGAAAGGTAATGACGAGCTTCCCTGTCGACTTGCAGGTGAAGCTTTGTAATGGAAAGCTTCTTCTTGTTGAAGCTTGCAGAAGAGGATTCTATATTGTTGGCAAGCAGCAGATTTTGAGCCACAACCTTGTCGATTTGTTACGACAACTTAGCAGAGCCTTTGATAATGTTAGTCTTTCTAGCTTCATGACTTGTAATTCTCCTGTTTTTCCGCAATGCATGTCTTATTCTTGCCCTTTGTAAATTATAGTAAGACTTTGTTTCACATTTCTAGCCATCAATTTGTCTAAACATTAATACTCAAAAGCTATGATATATTCTGGGAAGATCAAACTTAAATGGAAGAGATGCAAATGGAATTGCTTTCAATGTGTTTATAGGCTGGATCTGCATTTTGCAAACTACTACATTTTTCATATTAGTCTTTGGAGTTCTACATGGACTTGTGTGATTGCATCTGTTTGCTGATATCATTTTCATTTCTTGATCTGTATATATCAAGAAGGGTTGAAGTTCAGGTTAGTCAGCTAAATGACATTCTGTGATGGTTCAACATGGTGACCTTTGGAACCAGATGGTGTTGGAGGAGAAAGTTAATCTGACATGATGTGTTTGGACTTTGGACTCACTCCAAATGGAAAGTTGGTTAAGAATGACTAGAGTAATTTAAATGTGGCACTGATGAATTCCCAAATCTACTCAAAAGGAAATCAATGATGATGTTAGGAGTCCATACTGATGAAAGCAATGCATCTTATCTACTTCCATTTGAAAAACAAAAGATGGTTTTCTTGATATAAAAGAATTTTATGGTTGATACTGATATTCTCTCAAGTTTTGTTGTCCTTGCTAAAGCAGTATATAAAGAAGTTACTAACTTCTGGTGACATATAATGACTTCATTCTTTAAAACTTATTTTTCTATAAAATATTTTTTTCTATGTGCATTATTTTCTTCTTTTGTACTTGTTGAAAATCCTTTTTTTTTTCTTTCAAATTGTTGAAAATCTGGTAGACTGGTAGTGGTTCTTGTTGTCCTTGCTAAAGTAGTATATAAAAAAGGTACTAACTTAAGGTGATATATCATGACTTCATTCTTTAGAACTTATTTTTCTATAATATAATTGTTTTTATGTGCATTATTTTCTTCTTTCATACCTGTTGAAAATCTGATAGAGATTCAAATGATTTATCTTTTTTTTAATATTTCAGGCTTACAATGATCTCATGAAAGCATTTTTAGAACGTAATAAGGTATACAAAATCCATCTTTGGTCCTCCATTCCATGTCATATTTTGTTTAGAAGACTGCCTTTGTTGTTTACTAAAATAATTCAACGTATACCTACATTGGTCCTACTTGTTCCTGTCTTTGGGAATTTTTTTGCAGTTTGGTAATCTACCATATGGCTTTCGGGCAAACACATGGCTCATCCCTCCTGTTGCAGCACAGTTGCCATCAGTTTTCCCTCCTCTCCCAGTGGAGGATGAAACCTGGGGAGGAAATGGAGGTGGTCTTGGAAGGATTGGCAAAAGCGATTTGATACCTTGGGCTAATGAGCTTACATTTCTGGCATCTATGCCTTGCAAAACAGCAGAGGAGAGGCAGGTCCGTGATCGAAAAGCTTTCCTCCTTCACAGCCTATTTGTAGATGTAGCAATTTTCAGAGCTATTTCCGCCATACGGCATGTAATGGGATGCACATATTCAGCCATTTCTTTTGGGTGCAACAAAATTATGCACACAGAGAGAGTAGGAGACTTGAGTATTGCTGTTATGAAAGATGCTTCTGATGCAAGTTGTAAGGTTGATACAAAGATTGATGGAAATGTGGCGACCACAGTAGAACCCCAGGATTTGGTAGAGAGAAACCTACTGAAAGGAATAACTGCAGATGAAAATACGACTGCCCATGTAAGATAATTTCTAAACAGATATCCTTTACTGATCCATGGAAAGGTCATTTCCAGGAGTAAGGATATTTTCCTTTTACATTATTGTTCTCTTAGCTGTTTTCATCTAAATGGTTGAATGAAATTGTGCACTTTGAGTGCAGGATATTTCCACTCTGGGTGTTGTCAATGTAAGATATTGTGGTTATATTGCTGTTGTGAAAGTTGACAAGAGTGAAAGCAGTGAAGTTGGTCCTCCGTGTCAACATATTGAACTAGTTGATCAACAGGAAGGAGGTGCAAATGCCCTCAATATTAACAGGTTATTGTCATTGCCTCAAATTATTGTAGAAAACACTATCTTGGCCATGACATTGTTGTATACTGTAATTTTTTATATAATCTCAAGCGGCATCCCAACTAGTTGATGTCTGCATCATAAATCCTATCTCAGCCTTGAGATTATTATAACAATATAGGTGTACTCCTATGTAAATTTTGTGGAAAAAATTATTCAGTAAAGAAGTCCATGTCACCTATTTGTAGACTGTATTAGCAGTTTCGCAACTGTCTCCCTATTCATATGGAAATATATGGTAGGATGAGACCGCTGCTGTCCCAGCAGAAAGAAACCCAAGGGTGAAATTGAATTGTGAGATGATGTTAGCCATCCAATGTATTTCACCATCTTAGCATAATAAAAAGTTAGGAATGCCTCTATGGAAAGTAATATGCTTAATTATCAAAAAATTGGGGTGATCTCTTGCCTTAGAGTGATTCAAGGTGGAACCCATTCTTGCTCTGTTTTCCCTGCAGTGTTATGTTTATCCAATGGATGCCTTTTTGTCGTCTTTATTTACTTATATTTTGCATAGTTTCATGTTATTTATTGTTATAAATATCAGTATCTTGATTTTAAAATGGAAACATGCATATTCATCCCATTGAGCACCAATATGTTTTTTGTTGCATCATCAATGTTATTGTTTTGGTGAAAGTCATGCATCAATGCTAATATCTAATTCATGATCATTCCTGTTTAAATTACATGAGAATTTCTTATTATTATGTTGTTGATCACAGTTTGAGGTTACTTCTTCACAAAATATCAGCTTTGGAACACAATAAAATGCTGCCACACACACAGAATATGGAACACAGAGATCTTAATGCAGCCCAGGCTTTTGTTAAGACAGTATTAGAGGAGTCTCTAGCTAATCTTCAAGAAGAGGAAGTTGGACATGACATATTTCTGAGATGGGAACTTGGAGCCTGCTGGATACAACATTTGCAAGACCAAAACAATGTGGAAAAAGACAAGAAACCATCTCCTGAGAAGACCAAGAATGAGACAAAAGTTGAGGGACTTGGGAAGCCTCTCAAGTTTCTCAAGAATCACAAGAAGAACTCAGACGGGAGCACTCCAAAATCTCAAGGCGAAAAATCTCATGCAGAGCATGTACTTGGAGAGGCTAAAGATGCTCAGTTGCCCTCTACAGAATCTAGGCTTGAAACCATAGCTCATGAGAATGAGCTTGCACTGAAGAAGAAGCTATCTGATTCAGCTTTTATGCGGTTAAAAGAATCAGAAACTGGACTTCACCGTAAGGTAACATTTACTTTTGTCGGAGAGCATATGATCTCCTTGTTCATACATCAAGACAAGTGTTGACTCATGTTTTTTACAGTCTCTGCCAGAACTGATTGAGATGTCTCAGAAGTACTATGATGAAGTTGCTCTTCCAAAGCTGGTAACCATTGAATAGGATCTGTACAGTTCTCTTTGCTCTTTGTTTACACATATGTTCTGTGATTGCCTTCAGTGATTCAACTTTATGCATTGCAGGTTGCAGATTTTGGTTCACTGGAACTTTCTCCAGTTGATGGTCGGACTCTTACTGATTTCATGCATACTAGAGGTCTTCGGATGCGGTCACTGGGACGTGTTGTAAGTACCTGACCCTGAAATTTAGTGTATGCATGACATATGTCTGGTATGATAGTTATCTGATCTTTTGTTGACAGGATACTGTAAAAGAGTGATCCGTCTCTACCATAGTAATGTTTTTGGTATCTATGTATTCATGGGAAATTTATAGTAACTTTTTATACTCCCCATAAGATTTCTGTTAATTCGAGTACAAGATTCTTTTAGTGTCATAAATTAATAACTTGTAAACTTTCTTTTTTCTAATATATTTTTTTTACATATTTCATTCACATACGTTCTAATTGTTGTTTTTTGTATTATAACACTTGCTACAGTTTCAACATATATTGTTATACATATAAGGGCATCTGAATTTTTATTAGAAGATTCAAAACATTGCCACTTTAGATTTACTATTCATATCCCTGGACCAGGTTAAGCTTTCAGAAAAATTATCACATGTGCAATCACTTTGCATCCATGAGATGATAGTAAGAGCTTTTAAGCATATTCTGCAAGCAGTGATTGCCTCTGTTGTTGGTACTGAAGAACTGGCTGTATCAATAGCTGCCACATTGAACCTGTTGCTTGGAAATCCTGAAAGTAGAGAGTTGAATCAGTCTTGCAACGTTGATAATCTTGTTTGGAGATGGCTGGAGGTATTCTTGTTGAAGAGATTTGGTTGGGAATTAAGCTCCTTAAATTACAGGGATGTGCGGAAATTTGCTATTTTAAGGGGATTATGCCAGAAGGTAATTCATGCTAGCTTTTGAGTTTTAAAAACATGTGATGATTTTGGTGTATTTTTGCACAAGTATTTTTGAATTTGTGATTTGATACCTTCAAGCACTAGCAGTTGTCTTGCACTGGAGCAATTTTTTATTTTTGCAAGTTAAAACATCGTATCTTCATAAGATAATGGGGGTATGATGAGCTTATGGGAATTTCATGGATAATTTTATATATTGTATGGTTCAGGGGTGGTTAAAAGCCATTGCTGTACATTTAGGGCTATGTTAACCTGCCATTCAATCTGTCACAATCAGTTTCTCTTTGACAACATGATGAAAATTTTGGATAATGGATGTATCTATCTTAGGGGATTCTTTAATATGATAAGATAACCATGAACTTGGATTCATTTTGGTCCACCATTAGAGCTTTGCTGATGTCCTCCTTCCTTATTATCTTCAATGAGGTAATTTTCATATGGAAGTTATATAATAGAAAAGAGGAAGGTACCTCCAGTTTGATGGAGACAATTTGATGAAAAAATAGAAAGAAAAGCATCTTTTAATTCATATGGGAATTTTGCATGTTAAGATCTGCAGAAAATTTTTGGGAAATTTAATTTTTAGTGTTACTTTATCAAATTATTTAAGATTTAGTCGGCAAAGTTTTGAGTTTTAACTTTTAGTATACATTTATCAAAATAATTAATTTTTAGTACCATTTCACTATTACAAATCAACTATTCCAAAAATACCTTTACGTCACTTATCCAAATGACTTGTACAAGTCTAAAATGGCTTGTACAAGTCAATTTATTGCTTGTACAAGTCTCGGAAGTAAATTGTATAAGGGTATTTTTGGAAGAATTTATTCGTAACAGTGAAATGACATTAAAAATTAATTATTTTGATAAAGGTGTACTAAAAGTTAAAACTCAAAACTTTACCGACTAAATCTTAAATAGTTTAATAAAGTACCACTAAAAATTAAATTTCCCAAAATTTTTCTGTCTTCTGTGAGTGGAATGTAGACGCTAATACTTTTCTTTTCCTAAGGTGGGAATTGAGTTGGCTCCCAGAGATTTTGATATGGATTCTTCAAATCCTTTCCAGAAAATAGACATTATTAGCCTGGTTCCAGTACATAAGGTGATTATTGTGCAATGATGTTTATTTTCGAAATCTTTTTCAATCTTGTTGCAGTCACTGATGGGGAATTGTACCATACTCAGCAATATTTATGTTTCATTGCAGCAAGTTGCTTGCTCATCTGCGGATGGACGACAACTCTTGGAATCATCTAAAACAGCTCTAGATAAGGGAAAGCTTGAAGATGCAGTCAGCTTTGGGACGAAGGTATACGTTTGTGGGACTTCTTACCTTAATAAATGCGAAAATAGCTGTTGGGTGCTTCAGTGGAACTGCCTGATAAAACAAGTTTTTCACATGTTTCGTACATGGGTGATGCAGGCTCTCACAAAGCTGGTTGCAGTTTGTGGTCCATACCATCGGATGACTGCAGGAGCCTACAGCCTGCTGGCTGTTGTTCTATATCATACCGGTGACTTTAATCAGGTCCAGTAACCCTTTTTTAATGAATTATTGGGGCATTTTTCTGCAACATAGAAAAACGTGATTTCTATAATTATCTCAAACTTATATTTGAATACCCTAAGAAATGAGCCTCATGGATCATTTCTAACTTTGTCAAGCATACAGAGGTATCCAAAATTTGCATTCCCTTTTAGGTGAAGCTGCTTAGAGGTGGTTTAATTTAACAAGTTATTTGAATTACAGGCAACGATATATCAACAAAAAGCTTTGGATATCAATGAGAGGGAGCTAGGACTTGATCATCCAGATACAATGAAGAGTTATGGAGATCTTGCAGTGTTCTATTACAGGCTTCAACATACAGAGTTGGCTCTGAAGTATGTCTTGGTCTATTTGACACTAACTTCTCAGTTCTTGCCTTTTTTTTGTAACCTCTTCAGCTCTTCATATCATATAGCTTCTCTAAGCTTGCAGCTTTGATATGGAAGTACCATTTGCTATATTAATTGATGGTCATAACATTAAGAAGCAAGAAGTGATTCAATCACTGCATTATATGGGCATAAAAACCTGAAATTGGAAAACAAGACTTGAGTGAGATGAAACCTTCATTTGGACCATTAGGAGAGAGGGTGCATGTACCTATAGTTAAGCTTCTTAAGTGGAGGAGATGCATGATACGAGAATAAAAGCATTGAATGACTGCCATATTGTGAAGTTCTTTAGCACATCAACAGCAAATGAAAGAGAATTAAGCTCAAAAGCAACTATTTACTAGAAAGAAAATCTGGTTTGTGGGGGGAGGTTTAATCTTACTAAAATTAGCACACTCACATTTTGTGCAAGATCATTAACATCAGAAGATATTCTAGATTTGAAAGGAACATGCATGATTTTTTTGTGTGGCCAAAGAATTGGGACATCTCATAAGCTTAGTAGATTTACTAGTAGAAGTGTCACATGAACTTTTTTAAACAAGAGGTTAAAATTAACCTGATAGACTGGAAGGAGCATCATTGACAGAATTTCTGTCCAGTTATACATTTGGTGGTTCAGACCCAACCCAATGGGAGATCTCATAAGCTAAAACTCAACGTATGTGGATTAGCATGCAGGAATCCAACTTTTCTTGGTGGGTTACTCTTAGAAGACTACCAGGTGTTTATTTAGATTTCCTTATATTAATAACATATAAATCTGAAGTTAATGTCAACAAAATTGTGTGGTTATTCTAGAGGAATTTCCTACCTTCTTAACTACGAAGAATCTCTTTGAAGACTGACTTGATCAATGGCCATTCTCAATCTAACCATGTCTTCTAAGGCGTCGTTTGGTGGGGCTTCTGGTTTCTGGATTACCAGAATCCAAAAACCAAGGTCCATTAAGTTGTTTGGTAGGGTTTTTGAAAGTTTGATTTTAAAAGCAGATGCTAAATTTTACCCAAAAACCAGAATACTCTTTTTATAGGTTTCTATAGATTTTGATTCTTAAAAGGTGGTGAGTCCCACTTGAACACAAATACTAAGGAACTATTAATGGTGGTGGGTCTCACTTAAACAATGTGCTAAAATCCAAAGTATCCAAACAAGGTTTTGGATTCTAACAATGAGCATTTACAATCTTGATTTTCAAAATCCAATTTATTATCTAGAATCCACAATCTAGAAGCCATACCAAATGGCCCCTAAGATTGATAGTATTTGTTAGGTTTGTATCTTGTGATGTTAACAGATATGCCCTCTGCATATCCATTATGGTTTACTGGTATTGTTTTCTATCTCAAGCTTCCTATTTTGTTGTTGATCAGGTATGTAAAGCGTGCACTCTATCTTTTACATCTAACATGTGGCCCCTCACATCCAAATACTGCTGCTACATATATCAATGTGGCTATGATGGAGGAAGGTTTAGGCAATGTGCATGTCGCCCTTAGATACCTCCACAAAGCTCTTAAGTGTAATCAGAGGTTACTAGGCCCGGATCATATTCAGGTTCCTTTCTACTCTTGCAAAATTTTCCTGCAATTTTTAGAATTCATTGTTATTGTTGCTATTTGGTGGAGATGGAAACTCTTCATGCTACTTATCCAAATAATAACAATAATAATAATTAAATAAATAAAAAATAAAGATTTATTATCATTAATTAGCAGGATTTCAATCATATATGCAGCATACTGGCACAGAACTTGGTCCATCACTTTTGAATATTAAACCATGTGATAAGTGTGTGGAAAACTAGAAGAAAGATCGAAGAACTTGCACACAGATTGTACGTAGTTCGGCATTGTGCCTATGTTCACAGGAGAGAAGAAGATTTCTACTATATCCAAAGACAGTAGAGTTACAACCTGTATCTCCAACCCCAGTTACAATCCTAGCCACAGTACATCAGAGAAAATTACTAATATACTCCGCCCATGGCACCCCTCAAGTCCCTCCTCTTTGACAGTCAACAACACTTCAACAATGACCTGCAAATCTCCTTCTGATTGAAATCAATCAATCAGATTTGGGAATTCCTTGTGTAGAATAAGAAATCTCTTCCTTTACTGAACCAACAAGCAATTTTGACTAAAAAATGTAATTCCTGGCATGGTTAAAATCATGCATCAGATAGACTTTACAAAAAGAAAAAAAAAATTGGAAATGCCGTATCCAAGTGTATGTGCCTCCAAAGCAGGGTCCCAAGAGGGTTGAGCTGGCAAAAGATCTAATCTTTATCATTTTTATGCGAAGTCTGTGGTTAGACTATTACTCGTGTTCTATGCTAGTAGCCCAATGCATTTACCACACACCAAGTGATGGTCCCTATCAGACAGAATTCCAAACCAAAATAAATTCTTGTTTGGTCTGATTTAATTTTTTTTGATGATTAATTCTTGTTTGGTCTGATTAAATGTCAAGTTCAAGCTATATGCATTCTGGGTGGTAAAGAACCTGTGCTAAACGCGTACTCCAAGGATAGGTGTACCATTCAATAATTGTAAGAGTGTGTGCATTGTGCTTGTAGTGCAGATCCTGTGATGTATCTACTGATGTTTAATAGTTTAATTTCAACATCTTTTTTGCAAGTTTGATATCCAGTTTATGGTATCTACACTCTGAGTATGTTTGAAGACTTGTTACTTTCCATTCTTTCTTTGCACAAGTTTTCTCTTGCATGTTTCATGACTAACTTGTTCCTATTTTAATGTTTCTCCAGACTGCAGCAAGTTACCATGCAATAGCCATTGCACTCTCGTTGATGGAAGCTTACCCTTTAAGTGTTCAGCATGAGCAGACAACCTTGCAAATCCTCCGTGCTAAGCTTGGATCGGATGACCTACGTACTCAGGTAACAGAACTTGAGTTCTAAGGCATTTCTTTTGTAGCAAACCTTTTCACTCCTGGTGTTATTGAAAACAAGTGGCTGTGGATCTGGACCATGTGGTGACTATCGTTCACCCATATTGGTACAAAATCATGAGGGACAGACCTACTAATTCACTAATATGGAATTTGCTTGGGGTGTTGATTGGGAAGATCTTGGGCATGTAAAAAGATTGCAATAGCTTGTTTGGTGGTGGGTGATGGTGGGGGTGGTGGGTGTGGCGGACATGTTAGAGTGGTGGGTTTTTTTTCTTTTTGGGGGGTGAGGGATGTTGTGATTGGTTGTTGTTGGTGGTGGTGGTTAGAGTGATGTTGTGGTGAAGGTGGTGGGCATGGTGGGTAGTGAGGGTGGTGGTAGGTGATGGTAATAGTGGTGATGGATGGGTGGGTGGTTGTTATTTGAAGTAAAGAAAAAAAAAAACCCAAAAATAGAAAGCTATATTTTTTTGCTTCTCATATGAAGCAAAATGATTGCTTTTTGGTTCATCATGAGAAGCAAAAGCAATCACTCACTAACGGAACATGCTATTTGCTGCAAAAAGCTTGATTTTGCTTAAATAAGCAAAGAAACAAAAGCAAAAAAGCAAAGCCAAACTCAGCCATCATGTGTCACGGATGGGCTAATGGTGATGAAAGCAAACTTTTATGATTCCAATTTTACTTTTTGAGATCTGCAATCGACTCTGAAATATTTTTACTGAATGTTGCAGGATGCTGCTGCGTGGCTTGAATACTTTGAGTCCAAGGCCTTTGAACAGCAAGAAGCTGCTCGAAATGGGACCCGGAAGCCTGATGCATCCATTGCTAGCAAAGGCCATCTAAGGTAGCATCAGAAATGTTACTAGTGATATTGACCTTATTTGATAAAAAAAAATATATCATTTTCTGAAGATTCAAAGAGATGGAGATGCTTTTGTTGTTTAGGTGGTTTTGTAACAAGTGTGCATGCATTAATATTTATAGAGTTACTTGCTAAATCTACTGTACATATATTTCACAGCAAGGAATGTGAGATGCTTTTGTTGTTTACGTGGTTTTGTAACAAGTGTGTGTGCATGAATATTTATAGAGTTACTTGCTAAATCTACTGTATACGTATTTCACAGAAAGGAATGTGTTCCCACCTTGCAGTCCACCAAGGATATTACTGTTCAAGAAATAAACCTACTGGGCAATCCTAACCAGTGTTTACCGTTTAATTTTGCTCTAGACACCCCCTGCGAAAATTTTGTGATAAATATTTTGGCACTGTGAAAGGTTTATTAGTTTGAACTTTGAATAGCTAGTATATTGGATATTGATCCCCGTTGATATATTCCTGATTCTCCCAAGCAGGGAACATTTGCAGGTAAATATCACTTTTTGCAGGTGATATGCTAAATGCATGATCTGCCATGTGATGTAGACCAGCTGTCATAAGTTATTTGATATACTGACTATAGTTTTTATGATTAGAGGCTGGCTCTTAATATGTATAATTTTTATACCCTCATGATATGTATTAGTGATATTGAAATAAGGATGCATGATATGATATCCTTATGGCTGATGTTTATGATCTATTTCATTTTACAGTGTGTCAGATTTGCTTGACTATATTAATCCTGGTCAAGATACCCATGGAAGAGATGCTGATGCAGTGAAGAGGAAAAATCTGAGTGCAAAGGTGCGAGAAACTATTTTCCATGTTTAATTGGTTTTAGCCAACATCCCTGGAAAATATAAATTGTTTTAAACAATCATCTACTTAGATCTAAGATCCAATGTACACATAAGAAATTCCTTTTTGTTGACTTGTGCTATGGCATGCGAAACCGTGGAAAAAAAATGATTGCCCAATTGGTATGATCTTTGGAAAAATACGCTGCACTACAAGTGCTGCTTCCTAGTTCTCAGCATTATTTACATGTATGTTTTATGTTTCAAGATAGGTACAGGTTGTTTTTCTATGTGCCATTTGTTGGTAACTATAGTTTTTTAAATCTTGGTAGAATTTCTTCATACATTGGCATATATATCAAATTGTAGCTGTTCTTGAAATTCACTCTATGACTTCATCTCAGCAAATTTTAGATCTTGATAGACTTTCTCCTTGTTATTGGCATATTTCAGACAATAGTTGTAATTGAAATCAGTTTGTGACTTCATCCAAATTTGAGGTCGATTGTTGATTTTTGAATGGTTGTTGTATTAGTCTTTCCTGAGAACTGAATTAGGCTTTCAGCAGCAGTGAATCACTGCTAATTGCTAACACATACAGCTTCTTAAGAATCTTAAACGGTCTTCAGTTTGTTAACTAGATAATAGTTCTCAGTAAAAAAAATTCTTAATATTTGGCCAGTTCAAGTTAAGAAATGAGTTGTAGTGGTAACTCAAGTTAACCTTGAGTGGAATTTTTAAATTCTTTTCCTTATTTTAACGATAATGCAATAGTTAGGTTTGGAAAAGTAGCTTTTCTTGAGGGCTAAAATAGCATCTGTCCAGGGTTACTAATCCTTCCATAGTATGAAACTAACCTTTTGATGGCATTAAGTAACTGTTTATCAGGGTTAATTGTTATTTGGCTGTTTTTATTTGAAATTATGTTTTCCTGAGAAACCAAACTGAAAAGGAGATTTTCATTTTTCCTTTGGCAGGTTAAGGGAAGGTTCACTCAAAGTTTCAGCTTACCAAGCTCTGGTAGTTCTCCAAAAGATTCCCTCGCAGCAGCTTTGGATGAAGAGAAACAATTCTCAGATCCAAGGGTTAATGATGAGGAAACTCGTGAGTCCAGCCCTCTGTCCACTCAGTCTACACAGACAATGAAGGAAGAAACTTCTGAGGAAGAGTTAAGCATTAGCAATGATGCCTCAGCAGAAACAATCACTGAAGGAGAAGATGGCTGGCAACCTGTTCAAAGGCCAAGATCAACTGGCTTGTCTGGTCAGAAACCTAAGCAGCGGCGGACAACTATTGGAAGGGTCTATAATTATCATAGGAAGGATGTCATTGCTGAACCGGATCATTCAATAGTGAAGGGTACACATCAGAACAGTCGGTATTACCTTTTAAAGAAAAGGGCAGTAACTCCAGGAAGTTACACAGATCATCACCCTGCAAAAAGTGCCACTGCAGGTACCAAATTTGGTCGAAGAATGGTCAAAACCGTAACGTACAGGATTAAATCAGTGCCTTCATCCATCAAAGCTGGAATTGTGGAGAACTCTAGAAATGGAGGTGAGATATTCAATACTCCGCGAGAAACCCGACCAAGTTCTGCACCAAATGAAGGTTCGTCTGCTTCACAGAGTGAATCAGTAGTTAGTCTGGGGAAATCTCTTTCATACAAGGAAGTGGCACTAGCCCCACCAGGCACTATTGCTAAGATGCAGGTTAGGGTATCCCAAGATGATCGTATAGCTAATGAGGAAACAGATGTTGAAAAAAGTCGGGAGGAAACGAATGAAACAAAGGAAAACATAGTACTGGAGGTAGAAAACACAAAAGAAGAGAAGATTCAGGATTGCATTGTGGATTCCGTATCTGAATTAAAAGATGCAGCTGATGCAGTTGGGAACCAAGATGAAAATACTCCAAAAGACAAGGCAGAAAATAACACGCTTGAAACAAAACAAGAAAAAATTCAGGATTGTGTTGTGGATTCTGAATTGGAGTTAAAAGATGTGACTGATGCCGTTGAGAACCGAGATGAAAATATACTAAAAGATGAGGCAGAAAATAACCCTCCTGAAATTGCCTCATGCATGGAAGTGATTTCATGTCACAGCATTGAGGATCATGAAGTGTTACCTTCCAGTATCCAAATGGATAGTTTGACAAGTTCTGTTGATGCTTCTAAAGAAGAGATGGATGCTTTGACAAGTTCTGTTGATGCTTCTAACGAAGAGCAATCCAAGGATGCTTTACCGAGCAGCACTGAGCCCCACAGTACTTCCAACTTTCCCATAGAAGTAGTGGGGTCAAAGGACAAACCACTAGCTTTGGATTCAGGTGATGTACGAGACATCCCCAACAAGAGGCTTTCTGCATCAGCTACACCATTCAACCCATCTCCAGCTGTGATACGCAACCCCTCGGTTGCCTTGAACATTAGTATCCCTCCAGGTGCCAGTGCTGTTCCAGCTGTAGCTCCTTGGCCAATGAACATGACTCTTCACCCAGGCCCTGCATCTGTCATACCAACAGTGACTCCTATGTGTTCCTCACCTCACCATCCTTATCCCTCTCCCCCTCGAACCCCAAACATGATACATCCTTTACCATTTATGTATCCTCCTTTTAATCAGCCCCAGGCAGTACCAACCAGCACCTTTCCTATAACCAACAACTCATTTCATCATCCCAATCATTTTGCATGGCAATGTAATATGAACCCCAATGCATCTGAGTTTGTTCCAAGGACAGTATGGCCTGGCTGCCATCCGATGGATTTCTCAGTTGCACCACCTGTTATGGAGCCAATATCTGACCCTATACCGGAGCAACAATTACAAACTCACAATTTCGAAGGAATGAACTCAGCGTCAACCTTGTTAGTAAAAACCCAGGACGTGGTCGAAGCTAAGAAGGAAGTGGATAATGTTGCATTAGAAGCAACAGATGGTGCAGACAAGGTAGCTGGAATTAAGTTGGAAGATAGAGAAGAAATTGGTGATCTAAGATCTTGCAAAGATGAAACAGCAATGCCTGATTCAAGTGCCAATAATGACCCAGAAGAAAATGCAGGAAGCAGTGGCCAAAAGCTAGTATCAAGATGCAACAGGAAGATTGATAGTGAGGGAAGCTTTAACATCTTGATAAAGGGGAGAAGAAACCGAAAACAAAAACTGAGAATGCCAATAAGTTTGCTCAACAGGCCATATGGTTCACAGTCTTTTAAAGTTATCTACAACAGGGTAGTCAGAGGCAGCGAAGCTCCCAAGTCTACCAACATCTCTTCAAATGAACGTACTACAGCTGATTCTCCATAGGAAGATGTTTTATTTCTTATTACTCACATAGGAAGGCTAAGAAAAATAGAAGATAAATTCCTTGATATTATTGACAAGTGAGGAGTATTTTTTCTCCCGGCTTTCATAGTCACAAATTTCCTCGTTCTTTTGCTGTGTTGACCACACTTTCAGAAGGAATGCAGGTTAGTGCCCTCATCTTCCATACTTCCATGATTTTTCACAGTTGTGGAAACATTGGGTAAAACTGGTCCCAAGTACTTGGTTTACTGCATTTTGTTGTGAAATTATTGGATAATCATGGCATACCTTCTTTAGTGACACAGTCCTACACTTTAGAGTCTTACAATAATGGTGTTGGGGCTTCAACTGATGCTATTAAATCAATAATGCAGATGCTAATCATTCCACTGTGATCTCCACTCCGCACAGGAGCAAAGCAACCAAGATCCCTTTAAATCTGGTAACATTTTGCTGTTCTAATTTATGGCTATCAAACGAAGATAAATCTATTACAAAAGTGACCAAAGTGAATCATGACGACTTAAATTCTTGAAATATTTAGACTTGTAGAACCCTACTTGGTATTTTAGCATTACTCCTTTGTCTTAGGCAAGTGTTATAGACACCATGTATTCGATATATTAGACATCAATGCAATTGATTTGTACAGACCTTATTGCTCTGAAAATCTCAGATGGTTTGCAAATCAAAAGTATTGTGTTGGATGCAAAAATTGTCAAACAATTTCCTCATGAGATACAGCATATCACCTGTTTAACTTATGATCTTGTTTTGGTGTGTCAAAGCTTACAGGATTTCTTTCCCTATATTTAGATATATAGATAGACAAACACATATACATAAAATTTTGTTGTGCTTCGAAGATTATCGTGTGTTAATTACTGATTTCTATTGAAGTGCAGGTTCACAGAAGTTAGCTTTCATGGATTTGGAAGAGTGTCTAAGGTAACGATTTTTGTTTTTTGGTTACAATTAGACGATGACGCGGGAATTCATTTTGCCTCTATTCCAAATCAGTTAATTCATTTAATTAGTTAGATATTGTCTGTCATTTAAATAGACTAGTCCTTGTTCCATATTGTTTATTTACTGCAACAATGTTGCTGAATCAAATAATGTAAAAATCTTGGATCTCTCAGTCTCTTATTTCTTATTAAATCTGCAAATTTTATACACATTGCCATCTAGAAACTATCATAACAATCATTTTTTACTTCTTTCCTTTATTGCACAAGACTTGAATTTTTAAACCTGAGGCCTAAGGTTGGAATCCTTGGAATATTTCGTTTTCTGTTGAATAAATATGTTGGCATATGTACAATCAAAGCGACTTGTGTTTTATGGCTTAACATGAATCTCTACACCAATTTGATGGCAACAGCTTACTTGTTTGAAGGTGATCACACAGCCATGGAAATGTCTTAGATTATTTAATTCCTCTCTCTCTCTCTCTCATTTCACCATTGGGAACAGCAGATGAAAGATGGAGTCCGCAATCCAGATGATATACGGGCCTCAAAACCATGCTACATACCTGATGTGTTGCACAATGATTAGCTATAAGACTCGGGCCTTGTAGAACTGTGGCCAACCCCAACCGTTTAGGGATGGCAACGGTTTGATTTTGGTTCGGCTTTAAGCAAAACCAATATAGAACTGATTAAATTATGCTTCAAATCAAAACCAAACCGAAAATGCCTCAGGTTTTTAAAGTATAAAACCAAAATTGAACTGAAAACTACTAATACAAACTCAAGAATGACTTACTAGGCTCGGTTTGTTCGGTTTCTGAAGAATTTCTTGTTGGTGATCTAACTTAAACATAAGTATATGTGTAATTGTTTTGGTTTAGCCTTAAAACCAACGCTAAATATACATAGCGTTAACCAAAAGCATTTGAGGACGGTCCAAAACCGACCCTAACAAGTTTGGTAGGGTTCAGTTTGGTTTATTGGTTTTAACTGTACTGTTGCGATCCTTACGCGCGTAAAAAGGCTATATTAGCCCAAGCCTGCCTAGCATGCCCATTGAAGGAAGAGTTTTGTTTTTTATTTTATTTTTTTCTAATAATGAAATATAATCTTTTAAAAGATGGGAGGAAAAAAGCTAGATAAGAGAAACCAAAGAAGATAAAATATACAAGAATTTTAAAGCAAAAGTTTATTAGAGTTCAAAATCCTAATCTGAGCACTTAGCATGTATATATTATAAATGAAAAATTATATTTATAATATACTAGGGAGCTGCGGGTAGCGTAGCGCGTAGAAAACGTGGGTCCACTTAGATAAACAGCCCAAGGTAGTTAGTTTAAAATAGTGGGGGATTGTTTTGTTTAAGAAGGGCAGATTTTGGAAAAAAGAAAAGGGAACCAAATCTAGAGGGAATATTCTCTCTCCCCTCCTCCCCCCCCCCCCCTCTTTATTAATAATATAGATAATATGTACGTCTTGCCAAAATTTCCGTACATGTCTAAGCCCACCCACAATAATTTTTCTTAAGCTTTTAAAATCTTGTTCAATTCGGCCATATGGACAACCTAAGGGTGACCAAGCCCATCCAAGAATAGGTTGGTCATCTGAGGCTAGGCAAGCTACTAGACCCGTGAACACTTGTACTTATAATTCAGGCATTCTAAGGATGTGCGAGGGAAAGCAAATCATTTGTTTACACATTATATATATATATATAGAAAATTAAAAGTTATAAATTGGGAGGACCTTTTTTTATATACTAATTAACATGTTGTGCACGCAATACTTACACGTATATAGAATGGATATAGACAGATGGTAAAGGAAGAGATAGAAAGGAACAATTTTGTAACTGTTTAAGTTTTAAACTATTTGAGATTAGTATAACTATTATATTGCTTTATTAATGAAGCTTAACAATAAAAGTTAAGAGTATTTTGAGAAAATCAAATATAATTGTTAGTATGCTTTCCAACGACCACTTCCCTTCATAGATTTTACTTTTAGAGCCGGTCACCAACATAATAGATTTATCAAGGATTGTTTTGTTAGATAACAATATCTGAGGGGTCTTGTGAAATAGTTTCCCTTCCCCTACTTAAACATGAGGTTGAAATCCGTGGAGCTCAGCCTCAACTATAAATAGTCATCGCGTATAGGTTAAATCTGATTCTCTCTTTTTAGGGTTGGTTTAGCGAGTTAAATTAACGAAGCTACGCGTCTAGCGAAAGAAGAAATTGTCCTCGGTATCGATTGTTTTAAGCAATTTGAAGCCCAAACCCTAGCTTTTGAGGAGATTTCGTTAGAGTTCTGTGCACAGATTCGGTTTTTTACGGTTCTATACAGTGAATCGGTAAGTTTTTCTTCTGATATCTTTTGTTTTTCAAATTACAAAATATTTCTGTTTTAGGGTTCATCTCTGGTATATGTTTTGTAATTTTTTCTTGATTGCTTGGTGAACGTGGTCTTTGTTTCCGGTTGTATGTATGCAAACCCTGGATTTTTGTTTATTCGTTGACGTTGATGTTTTTCCTTATAATCAATGGATTCTTCCTGTTTTTCGAAGCGAACACTTGAATTTAGTGGTTTCATCTGTTCGTTTATTGGTCTACGCGTTCTATTCATGTATTTGGGACAGTTGTTTTACCTGCCTTAGAGCGATCGAAACAAAGATACGAAAGTTGGGGGTTAGAGTCATGAGCGTCTTATCGGGGACACTGGGTTCATGCGCAACATTACGAAAGTCTTATCAGAGATGATCGATGTGTGATTTTTAGGGTACTCTTGGTCACTGGTATTTTCTCTCTTAAGCCTTATTGTGGTAGCTGTTTAGAGATCTTTTAGAAGCGCTATCCAAAGAATAGCTGTTTAGAGATCTTTTAGAAGCGCTATCCAAAGAATAGCTGTTTAGAGATTTCTTATAAGTGCTACCCAAAGGTTTTCTGGCCGTGTAATTGTTAATGGTGTCTGAATTCAGTGGTTTTGGTTTTTTTTTTACTGATAATGGTTTATGCCTTATTTCTAATTCTAATAGATTGAAGATAGAATGTTTCTGTAGCTTTTTCCTTAATCTTTTATTGACTAATATTTCGGTTTGATGCCATTTGGTCGTAGCATTTATTGTTTTTTTTTTTCAGTATATTGCCTATATGGTCTAGTGAGTTACCTATCTCTCTTGTTTCAGATGGCAGCAAAACCGCTAACAACTGAAGCAATTGCTCTCACAGAAAAGAAAATGGACATGACATTAGGTGATTCTTTCTGCAATAGCATCATATTTTGCTCTTAAGTATTATATCATCTGTGGTTCATTTAAGAAATAAGTTTATCTTTTTTCACCCCTTTGTTTCTTTATCACAGATGATATCATCAAAATGTCCAAGAATTCCAAGCCCAAAGCTACAAACCAAAGGGCTGCTGTAAGCATCTATTGTTTTGAAGTTTTCCTTTCCAGAAGTTTTGATTGTTGTGTTTGTGATTGAGGAGTTATGCATTTTCAGAACAAAAGTCGAAAATTCTTGAATGTTGGTAGTGCACAAGGAACATCAAAGGCACGGTGGTTTATGGAGTCAAGATCCTCTATTAGACAGGTATTCCACATGGAAGTTTCCACATATGTGATGTTTTATGCTTTTATATTGTATACTCAGTTGGTTATGTCGTTTCACAAGTAATATGTGTTGTCATTATGTTTTTTCTCCATCTTACCTAATCCATATTCCACGTATACAGGGAGTTCTTGCTCAGAGAAGGTCCAATTTGCTGGGGAATCAATTTCCTCTGGCGACTGAAGTTGCCCAGAGGGCTGCAGCTGCCCCAGTTCCTAACAGAGGCCGTAACCATAACAGGGTGACTAACTGGAATAAGCGAAGGTAACTCACCTTCACAACTTGTAACCATAACATGTAAGAGATGATAAATATATCTGCAATCAATGGTTTCTGTTCTGATTTTGTTTTTTTTTCCCTCCCTTACCAGGTAAATTTTGGTCCTCTTATCATCTGGTGTCTGCCTTGTCATTCCAGTTAATATATGGAGCTGTAGAGTAATATGATGGTGCTCCAATACTTCATTGGTTTTGAGTGGCAAACTCCCAAGTTGAGAGTTTTATTGCTAAAATATAAGGTGCAAGATTAGGGTTTTCTGTCCACACCACATATGATTTGGAATGCCTGCATTGTTTTCTTAACACATGGTGTGCGAAGGGGATAAGTTAAGTATAGAGGTGCATTTTGAATTTGGTTATGGTTGCCTTTCTGGAAAACTGGAGGATGTTACTTGGGTTTGCCACGTAAAGCGAAGGATCAAATATTTGATAAAATTGTTGAATGAAAGTTGAAATATCATGATTTATCAAGATTGATGGACAGGACCAGGAAACTCTTCCTTAATGATGTAGTAGGAATCACTGAAATATGGTTAGGACATGATGACTGCGTGCTTCCTGGGTGATTCATTGCCCGATATGGAAGCTAATTTATCTTCCATAATCCAATTGTTATCAGGGAAGAGGCCCTCATTTTGTTGATAATGCTATTCTTAAAGGGCATAGCATTTTCTTTGGTCCATTGCTTGAATGTTACATCTCTAAACAGTTTTGTTGTTGGCACTACGGCAAGTGTCATTTTTCATCAAAAGCCTCTTATATAGTCAGGTCTGCAACTGATCACTCGAGCTGTCAGACCGTCTTGTTTGTGACTCTGGACTCTGATTCAGGCTTCAGTTGTTTTCTGTTCTCTTTATAATTTGCCACTTCTATCAGTGGATTATGACTTTGATTGCCATGCTAATATGGTGTGCCCTTGAGCTGATTATGCTGCAACATGCTATCCATCCATTAACTCATACACTTGTCAGTTCATCAGGAATCCATCATGTTAGTTACTCGATACATTTTTATGTTGAATTTGATGTTTCAGGGGTGTGCTTGTGGAGTTTGATTTGTGTTGCCATATTTTAAGTAATTGGGTCTTATTCCACTAAAATGCCATAAGAGATTCATTTGGTGTTTACTTTTGAGATAGTAAAACTAGATAGACGGTGGTTGGCGTTTGGCTTTAAATGTGTTTTTCTTCCAGAAAAGGAATCATCTTGCCCTGGACTTTGTGGGAAGTTATTGAAGTATTGCGTGTCATCTTCTCTGGATGCTTGTTTGGACAGCATAATTACATGGAAGATTGGAATATATCAGCAATCCTTGTTAGTTCCAGCAGGGGGAAAAGAAACTCTCTCACGATGTACTCTGTTGAAGCTTTTTTCTTGGTCTATGTGGATGAGAATGTTACTCCTGAAGTTGTAGTTGAAGGTTGCCTAGAGAATGGTTATTGTAATCTGCTGAAAGCATGGCCATGGATTTTCATGAAGGAGGCCCATTATTGAAGTTTTTGAGAGTAATGGAAACAAGTCAACTTTGGATATTCTTTGGCATTAAGAGACCTACTACGTAATCAGAAGAATCTGCAATGGAGAAGCTAATATTCAATCTTTTTATGTGTGCATATAAACACTGGTTTATTTCTGTCACTTGGAATTTGTTTCTAGATGTAAAGCGTTATGGTAAGACCATTCAAAACACAATGAATGAAGGAAGTTGGTAAAAGTGGTTTATTTCAGTATCAGCTGGATCTTTGTACTGGTCTCATCAACAATGAGTGTATCTTATTTGTAATTTTGGGTTTTTCAACTATTTGCTTCCTGTTGCAGGGTTGGTGTTCCATTGATCCAGAGGAAAGCCGGGGATGGAGGCTATTCTATGAAGGTATTGTCCAGTAATTTTTGTCAAGTCATAGGCATCATGGTTATACAGAAGTGTGTTTTTTGTTTTTGTCAAATCATCACAGCTGCCACTTCAGGTGTTTACTCTTGTCTCATTAAAATATTGCAAAGAATTTTAATGTGGTCTAGTTGGATGTTTGACTTGGGTGATGGGAATTCAATCTGGTCACTCCAAATTCTTGCTTTGGTATAGAGCATCCAGAGGCTCAGGTTCCCTATTTAAGGTCATGCGAAATTTTCTAAATGACTATTAAGGCTTCATTTAAGGGTGACCCGACCATTGAGTGCTTTTGGATACATTGAATGTCAAATCCTGTTTCTCAAAAATATAAATTTTAAGGCGATGGTAGAAAACTTGTTTTTGTTGATGTCTCAAATTAAACGCTTTCGTAAGAGCTGTTTTCTTCCGAAGTAGGATTGTTTTTCTCAATTTGCTTTATTTACTATCTTATTTTTATCTTTACTTTTCATCATTTGGTACAAAGTGTGTAAATTTGGATAACTACGTGCAGCAACCGCAGCAGCAGGCAAAGGTGGTGCTTAAACAGAGACCTCAAACGCTGGACTCTCTGTTTGCAAACATGAAGGAACAGAGGTTGAGGGTGCTGTCTGGGAAGAACAATACACAAAGGTTTGGAGGTGCCCGACAGCAGCAACGACGTGTTGGAGGAGGTGCCCGGCAACAGCAGCTTCGTGGAAGGGGTCCATTTGGCAACTTTCACAATTAAGGAGTTAATACACTTAAGGTCGTGCTTGGACTCAATTTCTAGGCGCGCACACAGCTGTCACAGAGTTGCCTTTTGCTTTCGTGATTGATTTGCACTCGGGTTACTTGGCATGGTCTCTTTTTTAATGCAACGTTTCATGATTGATTTGTTCAAGAATCATTCCACACCCTCTGAGTTGCCTTTTGCTTTCGTGATTGATTTGCACTCGGGTTGCTTGGCATGGTCTCTTCTTTTATGCAACGTTTCACGTGATCTCGGGAAATATTTTTTGGCATCTCCTTTGGCTTATTACAAGACTTCTCCATCTGATAGGACTATCTTCCCTCTTAAGGAAGCGGATAAAAATTGTTAGATGCAGCGTTATTAGGCTCATCCACTCACTTTATGGGATAAGGCTAAATGGTTGTTATTTGAGCTTCGTCGGTTCCGCAAATTCATCAGAAATAGATGGACTTGAGCGTTTTATTTGAGCATCAACAGTTCCCTTTGAAGCTCAAGCTCGCCAGCGAAGCTTGTGGAAGTCATCTTCCCATCTAGGAGGAGGAGCGGAGCTTGGAGTACCAAGGTAGAATTGGATTTTCTAACGCAAGAAGTAGCTGCGTGTCGAGCAATAAAACAAGGGGAATTCTGCCTGTTAATTAGACGGGAATGTGAGATATTGCTTATTCATTTTGTTAAAACTGACACGCGAGTATACCAGAAAGATTGGGGTGCCAACCATAATAAGGAAAGCAAAGCTGCGTCTGCTCTAATCACCCTGGGTACGGATGGAAATTAGAGGTTGCAAATTGTAACTTATTCACATCTATGATTCTGAAACCTTCAAATGAACAAACCATTTATACATCATTGGATTATGCCACCTACAACACTACAAAAGACATTATTGCACTAAAGCAGAGGCCAACTAGTTTCTACTTATGACGTCTGACTTATTAAGCTTCTGCAAGTTATATCACACTTACATATCCCTAGAGATTCTCCTCTGTAAGCTATAGGAAGGCGTACCAATCTTCTGCAAGTTACTATTTACACTTTACTTCTTGGAAACTTCGGATTCTTCAGCCTTTGCAAACCTTCCACGGATCCTTGGCTGAGTATCAGCTAGAGCCTTCCTGCAAGCATACTGTAATAGTCCACGGTGAATGTACTTGCATTGAAAGCATGAGTAAAGAAGGAAAGTATGCAAGTATGTGTGCGTACACGCGCACATATGGAAGCATGTTCCTAATGCTTATGAATTGATCTACAAATAAATCTGTGATCTTCAGGGGAGTCAGATATCTTGGGAAAACAAGAAAAAACATCTGTAGAATTGATCCGGAA
The DNA here is from genome assembly GCA_947561395.2 of Buxus sempervirens. Taxonomy (NCBI): domain Eukaryota; kingdom Viridiplantae; phylum Streptophyta; class Magnoliopsida; order Buxales; family Buxaceae; genus Buxus; species Buxus sempervirens. The sequence continues at coordinate 3,017,752 of OX387193.1, forward strand.
TGAATGACTAGTTGATAATTTAAAAATATCATATAAAATTACCTTGATTTTCCTGCCAAAGTTACGCTTTGTCTTCTTCTTTCTGTATCTGGAAAGCTTCTGCCTTCGCTCCTCAATGGGATCCTTGCAGGTGGTGGATGGCAGTTCGTATGGAGAATTAATCATGCTTGCGTTGCCATTACCAAGAGTCTGCCATAAAAAGTACCCATGCTGTTGTTACCAAGGCAATATGCTCAGCGGCTATGGCAAAGATAAGATACTAAAATCTGGTGGCACAGGCCAGAAAATGAAAAAGTGGAAACTGTTCTTGTTTTTGTACTAAATGAACTTAAGATGGCTTCATGACTACTTCGATTTTGGAAAGAGAATTTTTTTTTAAAATTTCATTTTATTTTATTTTCGGAAAGGAGATCTAGAATGAAGTTTGTTACTGATCCTTCAAATAAAGATGTCTCCTCAGTCCAGAACGGAACCTTCATTTTCCTGTCTGAAGACTGAGACGGGATAGCTAAATTGTCCTTTTATTTGACCATCAGGCGGACAGCATACACCATACATATGGTGCACATTGGGACATGGAATGCAACACTGAATGGTCACATATTAAAGATCTCTTAAAGCTAAGTTCAATACAATTAAATAGAACATAACAGTCTTCTCTGCACTTTTTTTGTTTTCTATGTTCATTCGTTTTTCATATGCCAGTCCCATCATCTGGATGTCTTGATAGCGCATGATGAAATGAAAGGGCTTGTTTTCAGATCAACCTGACTGAGTTGATGCTGCAAATAAAACCTTGTAGAAGGATTTTGTCTTTGTGCAACGAATGTTATATCAACCGGGCAAGATCATCTCTTGATACATATCCAAGGTACTTTCCTTTTTCCAGGTACAATTTCTGAGTTTTTGTTTGCGCCTTTGGGCAAAATTCAAAAATATGGGAAGTATATATGCACAAGGGCACTTGCATATATTCTTGCTCATTCTGGAGTGTAGATATGCTATTGAGGTCATTGCTCCTTTATATCTCATTCATCAGAAATTATTAATTTGAAAAATCTTATAATCCTCATATCTTTTTAACATAATTTTCTTTTGTTTTTTTTTTCCTTCAAAAAAACATTCATTAACTGATTTAATCAGTGCCCGAGTATTAACTATTAACGGATATTCACTGCCAACCCAAGTTTTTGTATTTTAGATAACTTTCTATGGATTCCAGTAGAGGATTATGAGGTTTTCATAGAAAGTTATTTCTCCTCTAGTGTCGCTCTCAGTTGTGACATATATATTTTGAAAAATGTTTTAGTTTGCTTCTGCCCTCAGCAGAGCACAAATAAGGTTAACATTATGGCAGCATCAAATCTTCATAGTTATTTCCTGAACTTATCTTTATTTTGTTTTGTTCTTCTAAGTGGATGTATAATCTCTTCCACAAAAATATTTCTACTAATCTTCAACAGAAAAGCTTGTTCTATCTAAGAAAGCCATTTACCGCATGAATGGAGGAAATAATGTTCAGGAAATGAAGTAAAATGAATATGTGAAAATTGATTAGTCTGACCTGTATGTCGCCCTCGCTGAATGCCCTTCGCATACCATAAGCAGATATGAAGTCCATCCCCTGAAAGTCCAGAAAGTTTGGCCTGATTGCACCCCCATGAATCCACTCCATTGAGCTCAAACACCCAGAACTACCACTCTTTTGGATTGGTCCCTCAAAGACTGGTCTGTCTTTACCATTAATTGTATCCTCCTCCATCAGTGTGATGGGAATCTTGACATCTGAAACCTCAGAAAGTTGTTCTTCTATAGCTGATTTTGCCAAGAGATCCTTCTCACATTCATAGAAGACCTCACTCAACAGTTGCTCACTTTGAATTGATTCAATATCTGTTACCTTGATTACTTGTTGGGGAATGACATTTTGCCCACAAGAAATCATAGAAATAGCAGCTGTCATTGGATCAAGCCCCATAACTGATTCTTCCATGATGGGTTCTGGAGCTTTGAAAAGGTCCCCTTCTCCTCCCATGTCATATTCTGATATGGTAGAGGTCTGGACCAGGTTGCTCTGCAGAGGAAAAAAAAAGGTACCATTAGATTATTCAAATCATTGTTGACTAAACTTATCCATCGCCAATACCCTCGGAATAGAGCTAGAAACTATCATAAAAGTACAATATAGCAACTCAAAGCATCTAAAGTATTTATGATAAAATTAATTTCAGATGTGTCTATTAAAAGCATACTTGATAGGAGTCATGACATAAATAGCATTAGCCATTGTTTACCAAAAAAAAATAGCATTAGCCATTATGGGGCGGAGGAAAGGGTTCTTGTGACGTCTCTTAAAAGCTTCATGTGATGAACAGAAATTTATAGTGCCACATACTAGAAGTACCAAGTCCATATACATTCAGGGATATTTGTGTGACTGATAATTAAGAAGGCCTTTGTTTGACCCAAGAAAATGAAGGGTCATCAAATGAGCAGCCAGCATGTTCTAACAAAACTTTCCATGTTAGAGAAGGCAATTTTTGCGATAATTCTAGATGCTTGTTCCTTGCAATCAATGATCTATCATCAGTGGATGTGAGAAATAATTAACAGGCAATAGTGATCACACAAAAATAACCAATCTATGTTATAATTTGTACCTTGAAATTCAGTTTTGAGCACAAGGCATTAGTACGAGTTGTTTAGAAAATTAAAGCTTTTTGATATTTCGAAGAAAGAAAAATTTCTGTTAGCTAATTGGTTTTCAAACTATAAGGCTTTTGTTGGACCATAAGAAAATCATCTGATTGACCATAAGATTATATAAAACATGAAATTTCCCCAAAACAGAGCACAAGGAAAACGCAACACCTTCTTGCTATATAAGCCAAACGTTAGACGGGCCATGACCATTTTTTGATTATCTAAATTCAATTGCAATAAAAAATAAAATAAAATATATACCGAAAGAAAAACAAAAATGACAAAGCAGCAAAGTTAAATAACAAATACTGCAGTTCCATAATATACAACTCGAGCGTCCCTTTTCAAAGGCGTCAAGCTCGAGGCTATAGCTCTTCCCTCAAAAGAATCTAGACAAAAGGCTATACGAATACTTATGTTTTCTTTCACGCTGTTGACTGTTAACCTCTCACAAGAATTATTCTACTTATTTGCCACCAAAATGTTTAGATGCCCAAACTAACCCCGTTATCTGTTTTTTTCCCGCGAAAACCCAGACTACTTTTCGCAAAAGACAGAGATCCTTTCCTTTCTGCAACTTTATTAGGGTTTCTTTCCTTTCCAAAATCAGTGTTTGGGACAAACCAAAGCTACAAAATTATGGAGACCTACTTTAGCTTTTCTCCAACTTTTTCTTCTTTAATCTCGAAGTACGGTGGAAACTGGAAAGCGAATCGTCAACCGACTTCACATCAGAAACCAAATTGAAAGAAAAAAAATTGAAACGAACATAAATTGGAAAAAAGAAAGAAAAAGAACGAAATCTGTTCTTCCATCCTTTCTAGATCCGTCGAAAGAGAGGGAAAAAAAATGAAATGAGAGGACAGGGTACGGAACGAATTATGACGCTGTAGATCCGCTTCTTGTATACTCTTTTTCTTTTCTCAGATCCATACAGCACCGAGAACTTGAATGGAACGAAATTTCCATTCATAGATCGACAAAATCCATGATCTAACGTTAGAACTGGAGAGTGAAGTAGGAGATTATCACAGAACAGGTGCGAATTATAGTCAAAATACACAAGTGAAAAACGAAGCAAAGCACGCTCGAAATTCGACAGAGACTTCTACCTGAAACAGAGCAGATTATAGATAAAATGATGAAGAAGAATACCAAAAGCAGAAACCGAAATCCTAACATTCAGCAAAGATCTCATACTCCAAATATCGTAATCGGAGCTATAGCACAACCAAAACCTACTTGAAGAAATGCATATCCGAAAGATGACACAAAACGATATATCGAAAGATCAAGGAAAAAGAAGTAGAAAAAAAAAAGGGAAGAAGAAATTACCCTAGGAGAATTGTTCTTCTGGATGCGGAAGAACTCCTCGAGTTGCTGCACTTCTTGCGAGAAGTTCTGTAAGTACGGAAATATTGTTTCTGCATACATTTCTTCAATTCTGTCCTTCTCTACTCGAGAAGCGAGCTGAATTGGAGCTCTAATGGCGAAACCCTCCGTTTCTTACTCTCTTCCCTCTTTACTGCTTATTACGGAGCCAGTAGCAGAGCAGAGTAGAGCAGCCGACTAAAGAACAGAGGAGGAGAGGGAAGGAAAACAGGTAGAACTAGAACCTTGAGATGGGTCGGTTGTTTATTTCTTCTCCACCCTTCTATGGATTTATTAGGTCACATTTACGAGGGTTTTTATATTACAACGACGCCATACAACAAACAGAAATCTGAAAGCAAAAGCATCTCCTGCTCGTGCCTACGGTAAACGACAAAGTAAACGACATCATACATCATCATTGTCACCCTCACTCCTATTATTGTATTTCTTACTCTCTCTTTTTATCATTGTATGTGTGATTATTGTCTACGTCTGCTATGGATGCATGTATGAACTCGCACGCACATATATATAGCATATAATAAGGTGTGTATATATTCATATTACTGACATATATATGCATATTACTAACATTATATCCATTTTGAGTATGATATAATGTCAGTAGAGACATTTCTAGGTTTTGCTTAGAGAGAATCCATTTTGTTGTTATTATTATTACCTTTTTAGTAATATTGAACCTACTTTAAGTATACATTCTAGGAGAGTAAACCCTAGATATATGAACCCAGGATGTCCAAGTTTACAGTTTGTCCCAGGCTTCCCCTCTGTCAATTGGGCAACCTTTTTTAGTTGAAATTGTCCATTAATTACTTAGATATTCAATCAACTAAAACAGTTGAATCTGTATTAAGTATTTAATAAATAATTATATATGAAAGGTGCAACCATTCGAAAGATCTTGATGAGAGCTTTTTATTAAATCCACTAGCAGGGTGCAAGTGTAGTCAGAGAGGAGGAACAGTTTTGCAATTATCCAAATTTTAAATGAATATGTAGAGTTTGATTATTTTAATCATATATTAATTATGCCTTAACAACGAACGATAAAAGTTTTTTGGGGAAGTCATGCATAGTTGTTGACACGCTTCCCAAGAGGCCTATTCTCATTTTATATATAGTAAAGATTTATATTACAAAAAGATGATCACATTAGAAATATTTTATTATTATATATAGGAGTTCTTGTTGGCTAACAATTTATTTTTATGGACTACTTTCAAATAATTTTCTTTCCTTTTTTGTAATTTTAAGTTTTCAACTTTTCAAATATAATGTATAGATGTCGTTAAAAATGTTGATGTTGCATCCTCATGCTATCTCAATTATTTTAATTGAGACTACTCTTTGGGCTCTTAAATGTAATCATTTGTTTTTGTCTTTTTACATGCCCATCCTCCCATCCTCATTTCAATTATGTTTGTTTGGAAAATATATTAAATACTCTATTACTCGACGAAGATATTATTTAGAAGTGCGGAAGTGCCTCTTCAGTCTTCACTTAATGAAAGCAGCTTTAGTTTTAAAATAACAATTTTCATAAATTTACCCGCATATCATTTGCGTGCATATGTGATGTGATGCACTTCCGACATGCATCACATATTCACATATCATAGATGATTGTCTCGATAGCACTTTAAAAATTAGGTGGTGTAACTTATTGGGGGCCCCACTTATTAAAGACGTCGTCTTCAGAAATCAAATGATCCAGTTATCTTTAGCTAATATAATCAGATCAGCTAAGAGTGTACACATCTTCATCAACGGAGAGGAGAAAAAAAGAGAGAAGAGGAAGAAAAAGAGGGAGAAGAGGGTGCCACTTGGGTGATGTTACTATTTAAGGCTTGGTTTGTTGGTTCAAAACCAACCCTCATCATATCAAAAATAGTATATTTGACAATTTATTTCTAACTAAGACATCATGAGTTGTTTGATTTGTTGCGCTTGTAGGTTCCTTTGGAAATCATTTTTTTCAAGCAAGTAGTGTAATAGATATATGTGTATATATATTGTATATGTTCTGGATAGGCAATGCCCGTGACCGACGTATCAGTAGATTTAGAGAGAGAGAGATCGCCGTATTTTATTAAGTTTATTTAATGAGTTTTCTTATTTTTTTCCTCAAAAAATTATTTGTGGGATGTGTTTTAGATTGTGAATTGACTACTCAATAATATATGTTATCATCCCTATCTTTTTTTTTCATAAAGTATTCTAAAAAATATATATCTAGAGTTTTATGGCTTAAAGAACACAGATAAAGAGTTTCATCATATGTTTGACAGATAAAGTCTTATCAATGAACAGGCTGCATCTATGGGTATCTTTGCAGGTAAACTCACAATGTTAAATACCTTTCATCAATCTAATTTTTAAAATTTTATTTTAAAACTCTCTGCTTTGGAGATTATTTTCCACCATTTCAAAGAAAATAGTGAATTTAATAAATGACCAAAAAAACACGGTAATACTGTTGGTATTGCCAGCATAAATTACATCTACCTAATACAATGTCGTACGTCATGAAAGACGCAAGCTATTCCTTTTAGGGTTTCATTAAAAAAATAGTATTTTTTTTTCTTTAAGATGAGAAAGTAAAAATAGAAAACAAAGACGTACATAAGAAAATAGCTGTAAAACGAAACCAAAGATAGATTCTGTTGTCCTATTCGTAGAAATTATTCAAATTCCCTTTCAATGATGTGAGCCCCATCCCTCCCACATCGCAAATTGAATTATAAAACTCATTTTTGATACAACACTTGATACCTCTACATTACGGCACAAAACATTAAAAAACGTGACAGGTGACGCGACTTCTTTTCTCTCCCTTTCTTCAACTTATTCTTTCTTTCTCTCCTTTTTTTTTTTCTCTCATATCGCATTTGAAATTTGAAGACTCGATGCATAGAATATGTATGTCTGAAAGGAAACGAAAGTTCTAAGCACTTGCTTTGGAAAAGGGTATGTTTGATTAGGTGAAAAACAATTGAAAAGAAAGTAAATGAGTATTTTTTTTTTCTTTTTCTTTTCCATCTTGTTGAGAATTGATTGGTTCGACAATGTGCCTGCGTCTACTGGATGAAAATTTCCACTAGTTTTAATTAGGGTTTCAATACTATACATATACTAGCCCTTAACCCAGCATTTTTATATTTAAAAAATACCCCTATATCTTATTACTCAGGTGACTGCCCATGGGAAGAAGTCTTTCCCCCTTGGACCAAAAATATGAGCCACTACTTCCAATACTTCTATTATTTTTCTTTAATTTTAAGAGGAAAAATAAAGCTCTTTTGGAAAATTCGTTTTAATAGGCTCATACTTTGCCATGAACCAAACACACAAATCCAAATAAAAAGTTTATATCCTTTTTTATTTAATGGATTCCATCAAAACAAACAGACCCGAATTTTTATTTATTTATTTATTTATAATAAACGTTGTATTTGTCTTTATAAAGCTGTTCTTTTGACAAATATCTTTGCTTAAAACAAAAAAAATGGCCTTCTCTTGGGTTAATAAAAGAACTCTTTGGATTTAACATTTCTCTAAAGCTCTAGTCAGTATCATAACTAATTATTAAGTGTGAAAAGAAACCCTAAATAGGGTACCCACTAAGAGTTTTCCTTTTCAATAATGTGGTTTTGTCACTTTTTCTTTTTAACTTTTTTGTTAATGGTCAATTAGCTTTCTAGTTTCAAGGAAACATCATGGAGGAGGAATATGAGACTATTGAGTTCGGTTTGGGTTGTAAAGTAAACGAAAAAGGTACAAAGAATTTCAACTATACCAGCCGCAAGTCTAGAAACAGAAGGAAGTGGGAATCTAAATATGTGCTCCCCCATGAATAATATGTCTATTTTCTGATGTGAACTGGGACATGAAAACCTTAAATGCCCACATATGGAAAATTCTAAGTTAGGTGGTCCGGGCCTTAGGCCTCTGGAATCATGTTGCTGGCACCCAATATGCTTTCATCACATGGCACTCTCACTCTGTGACATTTGTCGACCGTCGAGTGAAAGACCGTATGCTGATGTGGCCATTTTCTTGAATGAATTGTTCTGAGATATGCCAAAAAATAGAAAAAAAAGAAGAGAAGAGAAGAGAATAGAGACTTAACGCACAAATTTAATTGATTCGGCAATTTTCCCGTGTCAACTATATATATGGCGAAAAATTTCACTAGAGTTACATCAGAAGTCATATATTAACCCTAATCTGGTATTTTTAAAAATCCCAAAAATACCCTTGTACTGTATCACGGGGGTTTCAAACATCGAAATCTAGATACAAGAATAAGATCCACTCTAACATGAAATTATATGCATTTATTGATTTTAAATCTTGCTCATTCCATCACTTAGGAAACTAATTACATAAACCATTTATTTTCTCATTTTAATGTGTTAAAAGTCACATACAGTTTCGGTCATAATCTGAAGATCATGTCAAGTGGGGTTTAAGAAAAATTTACATGAAGAATTAGTATGAAGAGACATTTAATTAATGATAATAAGAAGAAGATGAAATGAACCTAGACATCATTGTGGTATCTCTGCATATGCATCACCTTTTGAAGCCCTATGTTTCCTTTGAGTGAGATGTGGATGTAGGGGAGAATCTGTTCCAAGCCCAACTCTCTTTATTACTTTTTTTAATTTCAATGATTTAAAAGTCTTGAAAGTATAGAAGATGGAGTGAGGGTCAAGATGGAGAGATGTCGACACCAGCTGTAGTGGCTTGTCCCTTTGTGCTCAGTCCTTCAATGCTATTTGGAATGGGCTCTGGTGAATGGGACCCCCAAGTCTTTTCTTTATGGTCCACGCTTCAAAGCACTTTTGGATTCTTTTGTCTGTAAAAATGCAATGTATAATACATAATAAAGGCTAGTTGGTTGATGTGGACAAGAGTGTAGGTGCAAAATATCAAAGTAATGCCAAACCAGTAATAAAAACCTAGTGTTAAAGGGTAAAGGGTTTTAACAAAACAAGAAGTTTAACTTCTTCGAAAACATAAATAAAAAACGGCAAAACATCACCTCACTATAAAATCATCCAAGTATTTAGGCTAAAAACTAGGTTTAAGTACCCATCTGTATGGATCAAGGCCAGTGATGAAGTCTTGTCCTTTCCTCAATTTGGATGATATGACATTTCTTAATGAATTCTTAAGATGATATGCTGTAGCACAAATACATAGCCAATGACTCCAAAAATTTAATTGGGTTACCAAATTGGGAAGACCCTTTGTAGGATTGCCTTATTAACTTGAGTTAATCAGTGCAAACAAAAATATCTGGACATGGAGAACCCTACTCTAGGGATTGTCCAGAGATATTTGCCCTTGCCTTCTTAACAACTCCCATCTACTAAGAAATTGTAGGGCCATCAAAAGGGACATGCCGTATAAATTGAAAAACGGTACGCCGTAGAGACTCCACCAAAGCATATTATGAAGCCAAATTGGTATACCATTTGTCACTATTAGCGCTGGTGTCTGAAAGATGGTTTTAGCCTATTATTGAAACCCATGAAAGCTACCTCTATTGGTATTTCTGTCCTTCTCATCCCCGTCCTTTACCGAAAAAAAAAAAAAAAAAAAAAGGTCCTTCTCGTCCCCGTCCGGTTCAAAATGAGACCGGTTTAAAACGAGACCGTTTCATCTAATGTCACTAAGTAGAACCAACGTGAGATACACGGATAGATGCCCATGTCAACAGGAACCCACACATCCATACTCTATCCCAACCGGTGGTATCACGGTATCATTGGATTCCGGCACTACAGGCCAAACCCTTCTAGTGGTTTATAATTTTTGTATTTTCTAAGGAAAACTAGGGGTGGCGGAAGCATTTGGGACATAAAGGTAATTTTATTTTTAGAAGAGAAATTTCTGTACTTCCCATTTTAGGGTTTGGACTTACCTGGGATTCGAGACCGGTACGAAAAGCCTGCGTTTACAGCTTATACTTGTTTTTCTGTTAAACACATTGGGAGCCCAATGGGGCCCACAAGCAATTCGATGTATTGGTAATTGCTGTTCATGGTGTCTGAAACCGGATGGACATCGTCTAGAGCGCATACAGCCCCTCATATTTGGTATGAGGGCCCTCATATGAATGGTGGGTCCCTCAAATGAATGTGAGGCCATGCATACAGCATTTGCTGTGGGAATGTGAGTCCGGCTGAACCCACCGGGATAAATCGGACCCACCAATTCCGCTTGTCGACAAGCGAGAAGGTGATGTTGGACCCACCAAAAAACTAGTGATTGAGACAAATAATGGCTTTGGACCGGGGTTAAGTATTCTGTATATGCTCACGTACTAAGGATCAAAGGGCACGGGAGTTGGAAACACAATGGTAGCTCGTGATTTATACTATCAGTTTGATATTGTACTACCACACGGAATGTACTTTTGATTGCATAAACAGCTGCTGTACTATACTACGAAACAAAAGCAGCTCAATGGTGGGTCCCTATACTTTTGATAGAAAATGACGTAGACTGTCTCGTCGCAAAATGACGTATCAATAATTGGATAGTTGGCGAAGCACCTAATACTTTCTACAGAACGAACAAACGGGTAATTATGTGCTGGTTCCCGCACTAGAATACGCATTGAATGGTGATGCTTACAAGCGGGTCCCATAAAACTTTTTGAGTAAAAGGACCTATGAAATCGACCAACGTGTCGTTGTGGTAAAAGAGGGACATGTGTCGAGGCGTCAACGATAACGCGCACATCTGAAATGAATTTGTGTGTCCCCGTTATTGGATTGAGGGATTCCGGAGGCGCCCAAAGAAAAACTTAAAAATTGGAGCTATAAATCTTGTATGTAACACTTGTTTATGAAAAATTTCAATCAAGAACATAGGGTCAAAAAGGAAAACAGAGGTTAAAAAGAAGAAACTAGAACGAATGATTTTCATTCAACTAAACAAACTATTCTGATACATCCTCTTATAGGCATGAGCAACGGGCCGTGCCGGCCCGAGCCCGGCACGGCCCGGCACGCCTGTGGCGTGCCTGGGCTGGCCCGGGCACGCCACGGGCCTGGCCCTGGGGCACGGCCCGTTTGGGCACGGCCCGCCAGGGCACGCGGCACGCGGGCCGCGGCACGCGGGCCGCGGCACGCGGGCCCGCGTGCCAGCCCGGGCCCGCGCTCGGCGCGGGCGCGCGCGGGCCCAAGCGGGCTGGCCCGCGCGCCGGCCCGCGCGCGAGCCCGCTGGGCACGCGTGCCTGCCGTTGGGGCAAGGCGGGCCGGCCCGCTTGGCATGCCCCAACGGCAGGCACGCGTGCCTGCCGTTGGGCACGCGGGCCGGCCCGCCCGGCGGCCCGCCTGGCCCGCCAGAGAGCTAGCCGTTGGCTAGCTCTCTTTTCCCTCCATACAAGTGGCTTTTAGCCATTTTTATGCCTATTTTACCCCCCCAACAGCCATATAACAACTATATTGGGGGGATATAGTTGTAATTGATGATAAAAAGACCTTTTCTACCCTTCCAACTGCAAAATAACAGTCATATTGAAGGGTAGAGGTAGTAAAAAGCCACTTTTAATTTCTATAAATAGCCACTCCCTTTCCCACTCCAAACCACACCACTTCTACAATCTCCTACTCTCTTCTAATTGATTATCAAATAGTTCTTTGCTCTAATTGTTGTAATTGGAAATTGGTGATACTCAATCTCTTCTAATTGTTCAAGCATCAAAAGTGGGAAATTGGACTCTAGAGGTTGAAGGCTTCAATTGCAAAGTTCAAGATTCATTCTAAAGAGGTATTCTTCTATTTAATTTTCTGATTTTAAAATTAGTATAAATATTATTATTATAAGTAAGTCTCTCCTTCTACCTTTCTTATAAATTAATATCACCAAATAGTTATTATAATATTATTTATTAAGAATTTTTTTTTTCAAAAAATTTGATAATGGACCCTAGGTATCCTATGTTTTTTGACACTGAAGAAAGGGAATATCTTAGACCCCTTTCTGACCCAGTATTTTCTGATGATATAACCCAACCCCAATATAATGACCCTCCCATCCAAGGTCTTGAAACAGAATTCCCTTCACAGGATATGGGATCGTCTTCCCTACCACCTAGGAGCACTAAGAGGAGTAGAACCTCTAGTGTTTGGCTTAATTTTACAATTGAAAGTGTAGGGAGTGAAGAGAAGGCAGTGTGTAACCATTGCAAAAAACAGTTTAGTTGTAAAGGCAAAGGTGGTACAGGCCACTTGAACCGGCATTTGCAGAAATGCCTTCCAAAACATGGCCAAATTGACCCTAGGCAAACCCAAATTTCTACTAGTAGTGTTGCTATAAGTAATTTTATTTTTAATCAAGAAGAAACTAGGCTTGAAATAGTAAAGTGGGTAATTCAAGAAGAATTACCCTTTAGATTAATAGATTCTAAAAGATTTCACCGTTTACTAACTAAATATTTAGCACCACAATTTAAACCTTTTTCACGCCACACTTTAAGAAAGGATGCCATAAAATTATATGGAAAAATGAAAACTGCATTAATAGAAACTTTGTCAAACAGTACTTTTAAAATAGCTTTAACTTCAGATATTTGGACAAGTAGACAACAAATAAGCTATTTAGCTATAACCGCACATTATATTGATGAAAATTGGAATATGGAAAAAAGAATAATAACTTTTGAACCACTAGATGCTAGCCATACTGGAATAAATATATCAAATGCTATAAGTAGAAATCTAAGAAATTATAAAATACACAATAAAATAATGGCTCTAGCACTTGATAATGCAAGTGCTAATAATGTTGCAATAGGAATATTAAGACAACAATTAAACTTAAATATAGATGGAAGTTTATTTCATGTTAGGTGTGCTTGTCATATTCTTAATTTAGTTGTGCAAGATGGATTAAAAATTGTTCAACATCATTTAATAAATATTAGAGATGCAGTAAGATTTATAAAACAATCTAGCACAACCGCTAGAGAATTTAAATATTATTGTGAAACTTTAGGAAAACAATATAAAAAAATTACCCTAGATGTTGAACATAGGTGGAATTCAACATATATAATGCTAGAAGCTGCATTAGGATTAAAACAAGAAATTACAATATTTTATAAAAGTAAAATGCCTGAAAGTGACTTAGAGGATCTTGATTGGCAAATAGCCGAAATTTTAAGAGATTTTTTAAAAGTTTTTTATGATGCAACAAGATATTTATCAGTAGTTTATTACCCAACATCTTCAAGTATTATAACTTGTTTATATCAAATAAGTATTTGTTTTAAACAATATAGAGATGTACCCATTGCTAAGGAAATTATCCCTGCAATGGAAATTAAAATTTTAAAATATTGGCAAGAGATGCCTAATTTATATTGTTTAGCTACTACAATGGACCCTAGGATTAAATTAGGAGTTGAAGACTTAATAGATGGAATAAATGAAAATATGAATTCTACTTTTCAAATAGATATACGTAAAATAAGAAATCTATTAGAAAGACTTTTTTGTGAATACGATACTAGTAGTAGCATACAAAGTCATACACGAACCCAACAAACACTACCAAATAATTCCGCTTGGAATTTTTTAAGTGGGAGAAGAAAGGGAAAACAACCAGCTTCTAGTAGTGGGGGATCATCTGAATTAATGATTTTTTTAGAAAGCCCCCCAATGAGTTTTAATACTATAGAAGAGCATAATGCTTTTAACATTTTGACATGGTGGAAGCAAAATCAGGTTAATTATCCTGTGCTTTCCGCCATGGCACGTGATCTACTAACGGTTCCGGTGTCCACAGTTGCATCGGAATCAGCTTTTAGTGCAGGTGGACGAACCGTGGATGATTACAGGAGCAGATTAACGCCGGAGATGGTGCAAGCATGTGTTAGTCTTACAGATTGGTTAAGGGCAGAACTGAGAGAACAAGAATATGAAGATGATCAACTTGCTGGAGACTTTGATGATTTGAATATTGATTTTAGTCAACTAGAGTAGTCTAAGTTTTGTTATAATTTTTGTAATCAAAGTATAGGAATTGTACTTTCTCTTTTTTTTGTTTCTTTTAAACTGCAAATGATAGATAGATGAGTGGGTGCCAACCTAGTTGGGATGTGCTTATACTATAGTGATGCAGTATTATTTGTTCAAGTAATTATGTAATTTTTGCAAAGTTGTAAGTGTACTTATGCTAATTAATGAATTTATATTTTTTTGAGCAAAATTTATCTCAATATGTGTAAAACAATTTTGTGAATAATAAAAGTATTTTACAGAAATTTTTTGGGATTTTTTTGGGATTTTTTGGGATTTTTTTGGGATTTTTTGGGATTTTTAAAAATAAAAAAAATTAATTGGCCCGCCGGCCCGGCGGGCTAGGCCCGGCACGGCACGCCTGCTGGGGCGTGCCGTGCCGGGCTTGGGTTTGGGGCAAATGGGCCTGGCGTGCCGCGGCCCGCCAGGCCCGCGGCACGTCAGGCCCGCGGCACGGCTGGCCCGCGGCCCGCCCGAGCACGCCTGAGGCGTGCCGGGCCGTGCCGGGCCGGCCCGCCGCGCACCCCTATCCTCTTATATAAAAGAAGAAACTAATTGCTATTAACTAATCTATACTCCTATTAAAAGCACGAATTACCCTAAGTGTCTCTAATTTTCATATATTTAAAATATTCTTCTTTGTAGTCTTTAATTATATATATTTATTTACTTAAAAACCTTTTAGTAAAATCATAAAAGTTAATTCGTTACATATTCTCAATACTTATCTACTAAAGAACCTTAATAAAATATATATAAAAGTAAATTATGAATAGTTACATATATAATGTTTATTGTATATTAACTAACTAATTAATGTGTTGAGCATTATGAAGTGTAATACTAACGATTGTGTGAATTGTGAAGTTATTGAACCAAAAAAAAATAATTTTATCTACTTAAAATTCATCCGATATTTACAATATTTATTAAAGAATCCGACAAACTCCGATGGTAAAAAAGATCACCTCCAACTTTCTTGATCTTTATGAAAGAGATCAGACTTGGATGAAGGATCATCCCGTTTATGGGAAAAACACCTCTGGGAAGGCGAGAGGAAATAAATGGCAGTCGTTGTTTGACATGGAAAGATGTCGATATATGGTGCAAGCCGCTAAGCTAATGCAACAATTGAAGACTGTAAAGAAAGAATGTAAGAGAAAAGAAAAACCAGACAATAATTACTAAAATGGGTCTTATAATAACCACCTATAAAATAATAAAATAAATTTCTTACCTTACAATTACTAAACAAGAGTTAAACTAATTCATTAAGGAAAAACAAAATTAAACAAGTTTTAGATTGATTGATAGTGAATATAACTTTTATGAAAATTTTCTTACTAATGATAGTAGATTCACATATTTTACTACAAAAATGCATATTGTAGAGGGATAGAAAGTGGCATCTACAAAATGGTGGTGGTGAAGGATCATCCTGTTTTAATGGTGGTTGTTGTCTGACAAGGAAAAAACCCTGCAATAATTACTAAAAGGGATCCTATATTAACCAATGATAAAATAAAATTTTTACCTTATAATTACTAAACTTTCAGTTTACTCCAATATCTTAATCAGCTGCTATGCTAAAGGCAGACAAAAGTCAAACAACATTAAACAAGAGTTAGATTAATTCATTAAGAAAAAACAAAATTAAACAAGTGTTATATTGAGAGGTAGTGAATATAACTTTTATGAAATTTTTCTTATTGATAATAGTAGATTCACATATTTTACTACGAAAATGCATATTGCAGAGGTATAGAAAGTGGCATCTACAGAATTGTGGTGGTGAAGGATGTTGAGTTGCAATTACCTTAATCGATATATTTATAGGTTTGAATCATGTTCGTAATTTGTTAGAATCATACATGATTTGCTGTTATCATACAACATATAAATTGAATGACAAACTATTCATAACAATCTCTTTGTTTCTCTTCTTGTATAACCAAAACAAAGATTCTGTTAATGTCAGGCAAAGATTCTTTTGGATCTTTCAACAAGATCTGGCTCCTAACCTTTGAATATAAATCATTTAGTCCCATCAGAACTTGCATTACATATTACTCATTTTGAAATTCATCCGCCATCTTTCTTATTCCACATGTGCATCCTCCAAATTTACATCCTTTCAATTTGGTAAAGTATGAACTCGCCAGATCTTGATTTTGCACCATAGAAGAAATAGACTTCTTTAATTGAAAGATTTTAGGTATGTTACTCTAAGAATACCCATCTTTCCAATTGTCCTAAATGTCTTTAGCTGGTTCAACATAAAGAATACTGGATCTTAATTCTTTAACTACAGAATGAAGAATCCAAGATCTTAATTCTTCCACGCATCAACCAATTGATTTGCAAGTGTTGGTTTTGGCAGACTTCCATCAATGAACTATGTCTTATTCTTGGCACTTAATGCCACTTCCATAGAACAACTCCAAGAGGAATAGTTGTCATCATCCAACAATTGATCAACGAGTAGAACACAGGGTTATGATCATGATGAATGTAATAAGGACTCGATGGATCTTCTACACGATTAACAGAAGACTGATTCTCTAGATTTCTGCTAGTAGAAGCAATTGTAGCAGAAGCCATAGATCAGAAGTACTCTGATACCATGTGAAAATTTCAATCAAGAACAGAGGATCAAAAAGGAAAACATAGAATTAGAAAGAAGAAACCAGAACGAATGATTTTCATTCAAGTTAAACAAACCGTTCTGATACATGCTCTTATGTAGAAGAAACTAACTACTGCTAACTAATTCTAACATAAATAAGCTACAGGTAATCATCCCTCTAACTAATGTGTACAACTCAAACAGTTTTCTGACTTTGCCTGTTGGGTGTGTATTTATTACAGATACATTAGAATTTTTGAAATTTTTTCTAGAAAACAAAATGTTAGGCCAGAATGGAAAGGAGTATTCATAACTTACAACGGGTTCCTCATGCCATAGACCATTTTTAAAATGAAAACCATGGATTACATTAATTAGCTGCGTTTTCTCATTACGTGTTACAAGTTTGGGCCAACAATCCCAATCAGGCTGGGCAAATTTTCAGTCAATTTGGGCTTAATTTTGTGAAGATGATCAAGGGCCAAGGTTGAATTCAACTCAAGGGACCTCCACTTAGTTTAATCATCTTTTTTTTTTTTTTTTTGATAGAATAGTTTAATCATCTAAACCGCACGAAAAACGCCGTTTTTACAAGAGGAGACTGGGAATAGGAGCATATGGGAAAAAACTGAAGATCTTTACAAGTATTTGTTTTACAAAGCTAACATTTTTTGGACGACAATATTATTTAATATTTATTTTGAATGCAAGCACTGAACTGCTTCTTGTGCCTCAGCTGAGAAGGTGAGTTTGTAAAGAAACCAATTCTATTGCCCGCAAACAAGCCCTCAAAGAGATCTTGGCACCCTGAAGATATGTTCTTCACCACTTTCTTCATCAACCTTAACAACCCATTTGCTCTTACCAGTCCTCCTCACTGCAACAAGCCTCTTCTCTGCTCTACTTGATGCTTCCACCCCTACATTTCTCTTCTCAAACTCATTGCTTTTCCCAATCATAGTTACTTCCATGCCTTTCCCTATTGGGTGTTTCATGGATCTCACTTCAACCTCATTATCCTTCACTCCTCTCACATGCCCTCCTAACCCTTTTCTTCCCCCAACCAGATTATTAGCCACCACCACAGACTTCCTAGGATTAACATCTAACAACTTGAGCAACCTCATGTAGTTGTCAGTTTTACAATCAATGAGAGAGAAGTCTATGTTTTCATAGTTAGGCAGTAACTCCAACGGGTCTCCAACCTTGAACTCTACCATGTCTTTGAGACCTGAATCTCTTATTACTTCCTTCGATTCGGCTAACGTCGGCTCCGGGAGAATACACACTAGACGGCCTCCGGTTTGTCGAGCCGCAGCTGCTAAGGCTATCGTCGATGGGGACACACCGGAGGAGACCTCCACTATGAGTCTGGCACTCATTCCTGCTGCCAAGGCCGATATGAACTCGTTGCTATCTGGCTCTGGTGTCTTCCCCACGTCATATAGCCTTGTCTGTTTACCACACTGCAAGCACAACCATGAATTGTTAAACGAACGAGAGATGGTTTTGACTTCACATACAAACGGATTGTGTAAAGAAAGTCGAATCGAAATGATTCAGGTTCTTCCGGACTTTTGATTTTCAACTAACAAATGCATGGAAAGGTAAATGATTTGATTTGTGTCTGATAAATCTGTGCCTGTTTAGCGACCAAAACGGCTTTCTTCACATGACTGAAAACGTTTTCTCATTGAAAATCGCTTTTAGAAAAAACAAGTTTAGATGCAGTTTATCCTATATCGTTTCAACATTTCCCAGAAAACTTTAATGATAAAGGGGTCGACGAGAATCTATTTGATTATGTTCCCAGAAAAACTTTAATTAAAATAGCAACTTAACCAAATGCATGAATCAGGATTCCGAAGGAAAAAGCTTTCGGGCCTTAAAGCATTGTCTGATTCTGTAAAAAACAATTGTGAGGCCAGGGAAGCGACGATCGATCGTTTTGGTTTGTATTTACGTTTTGAGATCAACCAATCTGATTCAATGAAAAAACGAAAACCGAAAAAAGAAAAGCTCTTACCAGCTTGAGAGTATCAAGATATGCGTTTGTGGCAGAGCTAGGGGACCACCCCATCCCGAATCGGACCAGAACAATCGCAAAAGAAGTAAAAATCTTCGTCCGAACCCGTATAAGGTAATTGAAAAACTGACCGAACAGAGATTATTTTAAAACAAAAGATTGAGGTGATAAGGAACGCCACTAGAGAATCCGTGTGAAAAAATAGAAGAAGATGGTGGATCATAGAGGGTTTTATTGAGGTTGTTGTGATTTGGGGTTTCAAGGGGGAAACAACAAACAGAAATTAAAGGTGTATCGACGACGAAACAGACACAGAGGCCTTCCTTTCCTTCCCCAAAGAGCGAGAAAATATACCGCGGAAGTTATTATCCGTGTTGCCGAATCTAGCGGCAACTAACCGCCAAATCCTCTTTCCTATCGCTCTACTTCGAGCCCAATCCAGACCCCAACAACGTTTCCTAATTCCGTGAGGCCCAACCAACAACTCCACATTCCAGAGCTAATCTCCCAGCTGTAGATAAACGCACCCAACCAATCACAATGCCAAAATGCCAAATCAGAGAAGGGTTTAAATCATGAAACCATTAACTGCATTCAAATCATGAAAACTCCCAACTTCCAAATTGCAACCACAGTGTTGAAACAATCACGAGAATAATATGTCAGAACTGCAATTAAAACGTTCAACAGGGCATTCCTATTAGAATATCCATGAGCCATTTCAGTACATCAACTTTAACATGCCAAGCTGACAACAACCAACCAAAAATAAGATGTAGAAAAGAAAACGAAAGACAAAAGGGCACCAGCCGTTCTTCTCCAACCCAATGCATCTCTTTTTTCTTTTTCCTAATTGGTAATCAGAGCCAAGACCCCTCTTACGCTATTTTCGCTCTTGAGAAATCCATTTCAGGATGCTGCATAGAGTTGACAGAGAGAGAATCAGGGGTGAGATCTTATTAGCCGTTTACAATGTAATAAAACAAATGAGATCAGAGGAGTCTTTTATAAATCTTTGACTCCCTACTGATTTTTTTTTTTCCTTTTACCTCAGCCATGAATTTCTTGAGAAGCTCTTGCTTCTGCATCTCCTCGCTCGTTGGAAGACCCATAGACTTCTGTCTCTGATCAAACTGCATTGGGGATGTGAAGAAACTCTCATCAGACAACAAACAAT
Organism: Buxus sempervirens; assembly: GCA_947561395.2. Classification (NCBI taxonomy): domain Eukaryota; kingdom Viridiplantae; phylum Streptophyta; class Magnoliopsida; order Buxales; family Buxaceae; genus Buxus; species Buxus sempervirens. The sequence goes on from OX387193.1 coordinate 3,037,719, forward strand.
TAAAAGGTCCTCGTGGGTTTTCAATATGACCAGAAAAAAAAAAAAGTTGCATTGACTCAAGTTATTCTTTTTATTCGATTTCCACTTACAGGAGAGCACTTGATCAATTGGAAAAAGAAAAATTTTATATCTAAGAATACTAATAGTTCCACATTTGAACAAACAAATATAACATAAACCTAAAAAAATAATGCTGAAAAAGTCCAAGAATAACAAAGATCAGCCATTACAATGAATATATATATAATAAGGGCATTTACTTTTCTAACGTTATTTTAAATTTAATAGAGTGCTGGTTTAAGCTTTTTTGAGTACTACAACATCCACCAAACAAATCAGGCAAAAAGTAACTCTGTTAACACAGGCAAATGCAGCCTCAGGTAACTTGGTTCCATAGAACAGAATCTTTAGAAAATTGAAACTAGAACTCATTCATTTATAAACCAAACAGGACTTTGGATCCACAAGAATACTTAAGCCAGAAAATTTGAATACAGAAAAAAAAAACATATTCAACGAACTTACATGAGTCATACAGTCTTTCGACAAAACAAGTTCCATGAATTGATTTAACTTCAGATCAGGAAAAAAAATATTTTGAATTTATGGGGAAAAAAAATTTACCATCATCTTTTCCACAGTTTGCCGAGTTTCTGGGTCTAAGTCAGAGAGCTTGCTATTCTCTGGTTCAACTTTCTGAGTGTCGATTTCAGGATCACCTTTCACCAAAGACTTCCACCACTCCATTTGATTTTTCTTAGTCAAAAGAATGGAGATAAACTTCTCATCCTCTGCAGAAAGTTGTACATGTTGTGAACATAATATCAAAAATCACAAAATCCAAAAAACAGCTCTTCAAGAATCGTTCACAAAGTCCAACTTAAGTGTTTAATGACAGATACTAGCGATAGAACCATGGATTTCCATCCATCTCACTCTTCTGGAGAATACAAAGACATGCACCAAAATATCTCGGTATCTAATGACCTTTAAAACATCAAGTCATTCAGATGCCAGCTATATTAAAGATAACCCATGTGTGACTAGAAGCCTTGCACTTCATTTTCTCAAGATAAAAAAGGATAAAAAAAAAACAATCACGGCATTTTAAGCAAATCAATATATAGATTGAAAATTTGTTGAATTCATATATACAACAATCTTGAATACCTTACTTAAAAATAGAAAATAAGAGCATCCTAAAATTTTATATATGATTAATAATATCTTCCTTAAACCATCCGATGAGTATGTGAAAACCAAAACAAAGATCAACAAACTCGCACACATATTTTATGTGGTTCAGCATTTTGCTTAAATACACAAGAGAGAGAAGAAGATTTCCACCATATCAAATAAAAATAGGCTTACAACATATTTCCAAACCACAGTTATGAACCTAACACTGGTAAATTTGAGAAAATTACTAACATACTCTTCCCTTATCCATGGAATTCTTCACTCCCCACATCCCCCACCCCTCGATTAGAACCAACACAAAATAGATACACCCCTTGAAAGTCAGTAAAGTAGGAGATATGGTCCAACATGGTACAAGAAAGAAACTAATTACGTGTGAAAAGAAACTAACTTAAAACCCATAAATATGACTAAGTTTGCAAGATAAAAATTCCAAGTGTATAAGATGATATAAAAGAAAGTTTTAACAGCTTTATCCAAGCACCTGGACTTTCATTTGGTTATTTTTAACCACCTGTGTTTTCCATTTTATTTTTCCCCCTCATTGCAATGATCATTGACTTGTTTAGTATTTCTTCTACACATCTAACAAAACCCTTTTTTAGAGACTGCCAAATTTTTCCATGTATGCAGGAAAACTCTTTATTTTGAATTTTCGGGTAGCTGATTTTTTCACAAGAAAAAAGGTCTCGTCAATGCATAGATTCCCCAAACCCAGAATAGATAGGTTTTCTGGTCCCATTTATGCTTGAGACGTTAAATACTTCCAAATAAATTTATCACAGAACAATCTACCAGTCTTCTCTATCTTCTTCTGCACCTCATTTTGTTTAGGTTTTATTTTTTTTTTCTTATTGAGAAAACCACTTGTTAACATGGAAAAATGATTTTGTTTCACAAGGAAAAAGGACATGCTAGCAACAAGAGTCATAGGCTTCATTAGAATTTAGGATTCAAACAAAATATGTCACTGGATTTATTTATAAAGAGACTCAAACAAAATATTCAGTCTATTTGGAATAAGGTATGGTTGAATCTTAGTGTTCACACTGCAAGCCAGTAGAATTTAACAAAAGCGGCTGCAGTTGTACAAAACATAGATCTAAAAGATGTTTAAAGAAAGGAAAGAAAAAATGAGGCAGGATCACATACCTATACTCCAAAAACAATCATCAGCCTTGACAGACTGATAGAGTTCACCCTGCAATCAGTTGACAGAGGAAAAGAGAGGGGAAAAAAATCAAAATATGGTGCTGGTATGAAAATGAAAATAAAAATATAGGGCATTCAAAACATGCAAAGTAGCGATGCATGGTGGACACTCACATCAATTATGGGAGCCTGACCTTTCAGCCCAACCTTCAGATGATTCTTCTTAATGTCACAGGCAATAAACCTTGATTTAGTTCCTTGAGGAATTGGAACATTGACAGTGACCTCTTGTAGGGTTTGTGTCCACGAATACTTCTCAAGGTCAAGACCATTTCCCTTATTTGGAACTATTTAAAAGAGAAGAGAAAATTAAGAAAAATAAGAACCAAAAACAATTAAGAGAATCAGAACTAAGAACTTAAACGCCATTCCATGCAGTAAGATGCATGACATAGTAACAGGTAAAGGCCATATTTCAGCACTAAGTTAGAAACATAACAAGAAAGCACCAAGTTATTATGCACAAGATTTTATTTTTTTTTATATATTTATTTATTTTCCTTTTGAAACAGACTCAATATAACACTAAGCCTTCCATATCATGCTTTGAGTTCGTGTAAGGATGTAGTTCTCAGCAATGCATAAATGTTCACTTAATTTATTCGTCAAACAGGTTGCATGTAGTAAGCATTGATGCCCTCTGGGTCCGAGAGTGTATGGTGCCCCAAAAAAACAAGAGTTTTTTCTCCTATCACTGGGTCTACTAACCGTGAAAATCTTGGTGACCAACAAAATGCTGATTCCGTTTACAAAAAAGTGGCAGCAAATCGAATTGTGGGAATAAAGAGTGTGTGTGTGTGTTTATGGGTGTCTCTCTGTGTGAGTGTGATGCCCTTTGAATCTGAGTTTGTGCCCCTATTACTCAGTTAACTAACCACTAAAACCCTGCAACCAATACAATGCTGATTCTGTTTACAATGCGAGCGAGCGTCTCTGCGTGAGTGTGATGCCCACCACCGGCGGAATTTCCAAAAGCTACAACAAGAAACTTTACAGTTTACCCTAGGGTTTTATCTGTCGACACTTTAGAAAGCGAGAAAACAGATCTTTACATTGAAATTTCACCCCCTCTACAAAACTCCCCTCAATGCATATTAGATCAGAAAAAATTACCATTGACAATACTCCATGAAATGTAGGTTTTAACTGTCTTGCAAGTACGGAAAATTGAACATATACGCATAACAAACTACTAGAAACAGAGAGATATAATCACAGACCTAGAGAAGTTCGAGAACAAACCTCGCAAGTTCTCCTTTCCGTCGGCCTTTGACTCCACTGCTGAATCTTCTTTATCTTTCTCTGGCTTGCCTTCCTTCGACGAAGACGCCACAGTTTTCTTCGGCACTTCCACCTTTTTCACTTCTTTCGCCGTATCAGAAGCCCGGGCCTCCGCCTCCTTCGGACGCTTTTTCTTTCTCTCCTCTTCGTCTCTATCCCTTATCTCCTGAACCCTGGCCAGGATCTCCTTCTTGGCAGCCGCCTCGTCCTTGAAGAAATCGGATTCACGGTGAATAAATTCAAACACAGCCTTCAGAAACGCTCCTGGGTTTTGAGGATCAAAGGCGGCTGTGAAGTTTTTTGAAGGGGAAGAAGATGAAGGAGCGTTTTTCTGCTGATGCTGGTGCTCTTCATCTTGTATGTCTGAGATAATTGCCATCGCGGAGAATAGTAGAGGCTTTCTGTACTTCGATTTCTGAGAGTAACGGAGCTTTGTAGATCTTATAAAGCGCTTCGGTGCAGAGGAAGTCCGAATCTTCCAGAGACCCCAACCGAGTTAGGAAGTCGAATAGCAAGAGACTTCCATAGCTTCATAAGGGACGAAACTGGTCGGATCTGTCCGAGTCTAAGACCCGACCCATTAATTAGCTCTCCTTGTAGATGGCGCGTATCCAAGCGGACTTTTAAAATGCCCTTCCAAACACGGCGCAAACATTATGAAAATCAAATACCTCCACAACACACAAAGATATAATAAAATTGCAAAAAGGTATATATTAAGTATTTTAATTATTTTTAAAATATATATTCCAGTCTAAGGATGTATTGCAACTTTTATCTTTAGATTTCCCAATTTCGACAGAATATTAAGTTTTGAAAATTTGATAAAATTTCCTAATAAAAATGTAAAAAGTGAAAAATTAGGGAATTTTATCCTTGCATAAAGCTAAAAGTTTTGATTTTAAGTTTTTGAACTATAGATGTCTATGTATCATCAAACTATAGATTTTCATATCAGTATGAACCAATAATCCCTTCAAGTCTGCAAGTTCTAAAACAAGGCAATTTAGTTCAGATTTTTTAAAAGACCGCCAACAAAAGTAAAGCCAAAAAGATAGAGGGTGTTTGGTAACGTTTTCAAACATAGTTTTCCTATTATTAAAAACGAACAAACCCAAAATAATGTTTGTTAAACATCATTTTCAAATCGTTTTTGAAAGAAAAAAACGATTGAAAAACAAGCCGTTCTTTGAAAACAGAAAATTTGAGTTTTTTAAAACGACTAATTTTTTCCGATGGTATTTTTGTAATAAAATCTTTTATCTCTTTGATACACTCTCCTCCTCCTCGCAAAGATCATTTCTTGATGAAGCAAAAATCCTGGCAGCTCCACTGAATTTGAGCCCCTCTGCTTTTCGTCGGTTTCAATGGGTACATAAATCAAAATCCACTGGGCTCCATTTGGGGGTTTTCATAACACCCAATCAGCGTCGAAATCGACGACATGTAGGCATGCCGTTGATTGCACCTACCCCACTATCTCTCTACTCTCTCTCTGCTCTTGCCCTCTATCGTCTACTCTCTCCTTCCTCTTATCTCTCGCTTGCTCTATTAGTTTTTTCTCCACGCGGGTTCCATTGGGAGCAACTTGTATCCTCCTCCCCTTTATTTTGAAGGAAGAGTGCAAGTCCTCTTCTCCTCCCTGCACTCTATTTTTCTTCTTCGGTTTCATGGGGAGCTGTAACGCCCCGGATCCGGGTTACGTAACCTATACCGTAACTCGTCACCGAAGGGTTGCTTTTCCACCCAGGAACGATAAATCAGAGTAAGGAAAACATGAATGAACAGTAAAATAAATAATCAGAGTCAACTAAAACCCAACTCAAACTAAATATCAAATTCTAATCTGAACTCACTTGACCCCAGCTTTTACCCTCCGATATCATCATTTCTAAGATCTGAAAACAAAACAAAATAATACGGTATGAGATACAAATATCTTAGTAAATAGCACATGCATGCGCATAAACATTTTTCCCAGTTCTAAAACATGATCCAGGTAAAAAATATGCATTAGTGACAAATACACGGATAAACTGAATAATTCCACGATAATACATCAACAAATACAAGATCACTAGAATAATTCCACATACCGATAAAATCTGAACATCAAATCATAAATAAACAAATCATAGCAGGATTCATGGATTAGCATGTCTGTAAATCGAGATAACCACCCTTGGCCGGTTTGCCATCTCACTGCTAGAAGGTCGAAGCCGCGCATGGTCATCCCCCGAAGTAGAGCACCTACGCATGGGCTGGCACAAAACAACCCAGTCAACAGTAATCATAATACTCACACACACACAAGGAAACCTTGCCGATCCCACATAGCGGAAATGGGTTGCCGCAACCCTCTATCCCACAAGAGAGCCTCACCGATCCCACACGGTGCAAATGCGAATGCAGCCCGGGGTGTTAACTCGACAAGCCAACACTAATACACTATCTAGATTGACCATGGATCCATAACAACCTCTATGCCCACTAGACTCAATATAAATCAATAAAACAGTTTATATAAAACCAATCTCATAAAGGCACTGCTTGCCTAAAACACACAACCATATCAAGTGAACCTCTTGTTCACCTTCCTTTAAATCCCAAGGCCTCACTGCCTTTTTGGGTTACCATGGGCTCTCAGCCCCCTTTTGCAAGTCTACAAGAAGCCTCAGCTTCATCATTTAAATAACAAAAGAGTTCTCAATCCTCGCTTTCATAAATCCGAATCAGTCAAAACGAATGTCATAAAATCTTTAAACATGTTTTGGATGAGTGGGATAGTCTTAGGATCCCCAATATGGTCATCATACAAAAAATCAATTGATTCCGAAACAAAAAGTTTTGGACCTAAAAAATATTCTAAGTCTGATTAAAAACGTTGACTTTTGGGTATATAATTTTTCTAGACAAATCTACGAGGAGTTTCGGGCTCAAATTCTGATTATAGTCTAATGAAGGGAAAACAAATCCTCTGGAATTTTATGGGCTTCTGAATCACTCATTTGGGTATCTATCTCAAAAAGTGGCTTTTGATGAAAATCGGGAAAACTGAGAATTTAGGCATGAACTGGAAAGTTGACTTTTTATTGTTGGGAATTTGGCCTTGGGAGTATTTTTATTGGTTCCAAATAAAGGGTAAAACCTTATTTACATGTAAAGACTTAAGTAAATGGAATAATAAATACACATGACCTTATTTGGGAAAAGATTGGAGAAGAAAAAGATGAAAAAAAACTGTCAAAATGACCTTTTTCTAGGCTGGCACCTACCTCAAGGCACTGAGCACCCCTAAGCGCCCAGCCAAAAATGAAATAGTGGTTTATGGCAAGGCAAACTTCACCATGTCTGACCCTTCCATTCCACTTCAAACTACTTCTACCCTAACTTAATTCCTCTAAAACAACCAATATATACCTAATTGCATTTAATTGGAGACATGAAATCTTCTCTATAGAATTAGACGCCCATTCTCATTTCAAACAGGATTTTCAGCAAAATTAATCACACATATCAATTTAATCTCTTCCATAGTTTATGCACATTTAAATTTAACTAAAACAACTTTCAACAAACACAAGACCAACCGCTGATGTTCATAAGAAAATAGGTGTGATTTACGAAGAACAAGTTTAGATGCTAACGGAGAAACCATATGATAAATCAAACGTCAAAAGGGTGTGGAACTTACCTGCAAACGTGCAATCCACCGCTCCAAGCTCTCTCTCCCTCTTCTTCCCTTCTCCCCTTCTTTCTCCCCTTCTCTCCCTGCGCTTGCGCCCCTTTTCCTCTAACCCCTTGATGAGCGAAAAATGAGAACCCTCGAGTTCTCACTTCAATTTATATAAAATTTTTAAATTAGACCACTTCAACCAGTTTAAATGAACCGAACCCCCACTAAACCGAAACCAAGCAAATTAATCAATTAACCCGCTAAACCTCTAGATTAAATCCAACTAAATAAAATAATTCTTTTCCTCAAGTAAAGTAATTTAATTTAATCTCATTACACCTAAACCAACCAAATCGAATTCTAACACTTAAACCGGTTCAATTGAATGAACCAATCCATCAAAACTTGACCCAAACAATTTAACCTATTTACTTGAAGCAAACCCACCCAATTAAGCCTTTTCTTTAAAATTGGATTTAAATAACCTCATTAAATCCTTTAATCCCCTATTTACCCTTAATTAAAATTTCTTAAAAATTCAGGGTCTTACAGGAGCAACATATACTCCTCCTTTTACTTTGAAGGAAGAGAGTCCGAGATCCCACACGAGTCCCTTCTCTCTTCTTTAAAAACAAATTTATTTTTCTTTAATTTCCTTTTATATATTTTTTATTTGATTTGATTTGATATTTTTTCTTTTTCCTTTACATATTTTAAGTTTTTCTATTATATTTGTCTTGTTTACCTTTTCACTTTTTGTCTTTTATAAATTTTGACGTGGGCAAACTTAACGCATACACAAGTTTGCCACTTGGCAAATTGAATTACAAAAGTTAAAAAAAACTCTTTTGTTTGTACCTTTTCTATTTGGACACTGATTTATGCATAATCAGTGGCTTTTGGAATTGTGTCGAAATCCTCTTTCAAAATATATAAAAATTGCTAGTCAACCCAACAGCTGGCAAAACGCTAGTTTTGATTTAGTGGTTTCAACGAATTATTTTAGGGTTCTCTTACAAATTTGAAGGGTGAAAATTTTGGGTGCTTACACGTCATAGAAAGATGTATGCATCATTTTGTACTCCTCATAGAAGGTTTTATAAATCATACGATGTAAAATAATATAGGCAAAATCAAATTTTCAAACACATTATTAAAGATTTTTAAAATTATAATTGAATTTAACTTAAACGTTACCAAGCCGTTTCTCTTAACTATTTAAAAAAATACAAAAACGTTACTGAACAGCCTCATACTTGAATACGATTAGAGGTGGCAATTGTGACCTGCCAATCCACCCAAACCCGCCCGGTCTTAGGCGGGTTAGGGTTGACTGTTTCAATAAACGGGTTGGGTTAGGGTCATATATTCTTAACCCGATTATAAACGGGTTGGGTTAGGGTTTGACCCCTCAACCCGAAATGACCAAATTACAACTAGGGGTGCAACTCGGTCCGGTTAAAACCGAACTCGAACCGACTTCGGTTCGGTTTGGTTCGGTTTTATAGTACTTCGGTTCGGTTTTCGGTCCAAAAATCCCTAAACCGAACTAGGTCGGTTCGGTTTTTGGTTTCATGTTCGGTTAAACCGAACCCGAACCGAAACCGAACCGAATACATTATTTCCCTAAACCGAACCGAAATGAACCGAACCGAATTCATATATATATATATAATATATGTTTTATATATATGTAATATAATATATGATAAACTTATAAAGTTTATTTTTAAACTTAGGATATTACAAAAAAACCATTGTTTAAGATAAGAATATTGGTCTAACCCGAACCGAACCGAACCGAACCGAACCGAACCGAACCGAATAGTTTTCATGTAGTTCAGTTTGGGTTTCGGTTTTTTTTATATATTTTCGGTTCGGTTTTCGGTTTTGTTGGTTCGGTTTTCAATTCGGTTCGGTTTAACTATGTATATTTTCGGTTTGGTTTTGGGTTGACATCAACCCGGATCGAACCGAACCGAGTTGCACCCCTAATTACAACCCGTTTATTTTTTTGTGTAACAAAAAGTTTGGAAAATTATAATAACAATACTTGTGGCTATTCAATCTTTCTTCTTTTAATATAAATAATGACAAAAAATAAAGTGAAGAAAGACTTTTTACGTATAAATATTTCAAATTTCTTAGCCTCTACTAATATAAATTGATGACAAGTAAAGTCTTTTAAAATTTTATTATTATGTTTTAGTTCTTTTTTCATGTTATTTTAATTCTATCTTAATGATTGTTGTGTTCTTATGCTTGTTAGGTGTCCTTTGATATTAGAATGAATTAAAAAATAGAATTTGTATAGACTTTGATATTAGAATGAATTAAAATTTTTAATTTTTAGTAGTAATTTAAATTATTTAAACGGGTTGGCGGGTTGAAGCGGGTTGGGATATTCCAACCCGTTTATTAAATGGGTGGGTTCGGGTTGAGCCTCGGCTTGTTAATCCCATACATCAACCCGACCCGAACCCGCCCGTTTATTCAAGGCATTCTTCAGCTCTTCAACCCATTCTATTCCTCAATGGTCGACTATTGTTGGATTTGCAATGATTTCAGCATTTTATTAAATACATCACTCACGGCAATAGAAACCTAGCTCTGAATACCTCAATACTAATTTTTTTTTCCGTTAAATTGAAAGAACTAATACCCATCACTTGATTTCTTGGACCGATATACGACATGGTGAAGCATGCACGCAATTGAAATCTCATCTTCACCTTATATCGTAGCAAGACAAAAAGATAGCTAATACTCTTATCATAAAAGCTGTACACTGAAAGCTTGTTATCAAACTAAATTAGCAGTAACATCACAACAGGGAATTGCCGGAATCACAGAACATGATGCAATTACCAATCAAAAAGCCAGCATAGAGATAGAGAGAGAGAGAGAGAGAAAGCTAGACCGCTCATCCTGCAAAACTGTGGAAACCGAGTGGTGTGAAGGAGAAGCATGGGGTGTGAGAGTAGTTTTGAGGTGTAAGGAGGAGGAGAAAAGGCGGGAAATTTGAGGAGAGAAGGGGAAGAGGAGGAGACGATGCATAGTGATGGTCCAATTGGAGGGGAATTGAGCGTCAGAAGATGATGTAGGCACCCCATCTCGCTTCTACGCTGAGTCGCCGGTGAAGGAGACGGGGAAGTCGAGAGAAATAAATCAAACCGATTATATGTTTCGACGGGGATTTCATGGTTATGGGTCCCACCGGAAGTCCCACTTATTTAACTTATTTTGTTCTCTTTGTTTTGGTTTTGAGTTTTACATATATATTCATACAACATTGTTGTTTTGGACATTTTACAAGAAATCCAGAATTGTACATGTAGACGCATGAAGATATTTTTAAATAGGTATAATTATAGTTTATAGATTTCACAATCCAACTTCTCCTTTTGAGATTTTTAAAATATCAGCTTAAAATCTCAAAAAATCAGTTTACCTCCTTAAGGTTTGGTGTGAATAATAATTTTTCATTTTGATTTTTAAAATATTAATTTATCACCTTAAGATTTGGTACCACAGAGGTTTGGTGTGAATAATAAGTAATAACTTTTCATTTACAGAGGTGATTGTGAGGTGTTAAAAGAAAAAAACATATATTAACAACTTTATCCTTTTTATTCTAACCCACTAAAAAATAGTCTTAAATTTAAAGGGTGCAAAGTTCAAGGTCATAAAACACAACCACCCTTAAGGCAATAAACCATATTGCCAAAAGGAACTGCTTTATCAAAGCCAAATGGTCTTAACAAATTTTTCTTTAGACCGCAAGTAGGATTATTGACTCCTTCTATTTGAAGCATATCATAATAAGTGAACACGAAATTACATGCGTGATTCCCTTTGCCTGTTATAGCTGGAATTTTTATACCTTAAATTCTCAAAATATTATTTGTCGAAGTGATGCATTAAGCCGTTGTTTACTAACATTTTTGAAAATAGTTTCTGTTTTTAAGAATATTAGTCTAGAAATTTACATTTGATAAACACAGTTTTAAAATTGCTTTTAAAATTAACATTCCGAAATAGCTCTGTTTTTAGATTGCTAGAAACAGCAAATCGTTTTTAAAATTTGTTTACACCCTATATGACTAACGAATAAGAAAAGGGCACGTGATGCCTATGTGGCTTATTTAGGCCACGGTATCAAAGCACGTAGGCCTTGCACAGTTGGTTAGGCCACGTCAGCATGAACACAGAACCAAGAATACAGTTCGAGTCACGCCAATACGACAAAACCACGAATATCAGAAGATTGTGTCATCGGTCGTTCAAGAATAAACTAGTTTAAGATTGTGGCCGAGCGGTTATCATTCTGGAACGGAAGACTGAAGACGACCAACCGCCATGAAGATCGTGCAAGAGTAGGACGCTGAGCAAACCGTCAAAGATCGGCTATAAAAGGCACCAATTCGAAGAGCTCGAGGACACAATCCACCCAACCGCAACCGGTTATTATATTATTTTGATCATCCGTGATCTTTTATCCCCTCTACTACAGAGGATAAACTAGGACCTCTCTCACTGCTTCCAGTCGCAGTGACATCTTCGACCCCTCTTTACTCCGATTAACACCGGAATCCTGCCACCGGAGAGTAAGTTGAGGCCGCCCCTGACTCGCAGTTCTGTGTTTACAGAATCCCGAGCAGCCGGTCCCGAGACTTGCTCTGATCACGCCAGGTGACTTGTGTATTTTCGGGTAAGCAGCAATCCAAGGTGAATCCCCCGAATTGACTTTGCTAGTAGCCGCCCCCTTCCTCCTGCGCTTATACCCGATTATGGCTATAAGACCAGGACAGGCCGGTCCTGCAAGCCCTGTCGGTTTTCTTTTGTACTTTTGTTTCCCTTTTGAGGATTATCTGTTGTCGCTTTTGGCTCGTCGGCCGATTTTATAATAAAAGGATTTGTGTGCCATTAGTTGCTTTCGCTTTCAAATACTTACAAGAACTCAAACGAAGATCGGACCCCTAGTCTTCATATCATCGCCTGACCCGTTTTATTACAGGTGACTTGCAGTACGACTGGACCGATCCCGGTTCAGATTCGGAACAGGTGCCTGGGGTCAGGGTTCGACCCGAAATCATTTGTATCAAACGATACTGGCACGCCCTCATAGAGACACATCATCACCTTCGACACGTGTCCACACCGGCCCAATTTCGGAGCAACAAAATTATTAATTTAATTTCTGCGATTCCTTGTTTTGAATTATAATCATTAAATTTAAATTAACAAACACAATTTTTACTGATTATAACTAAATATTACCATTCTTCACTTGTTTCCAAAATCATAAAAACTATCAAAGTTTTTTTTTTTGCCCAATAAATTTCTTTCTTCTATGTTTTCTTCTATCTTAAGATGCCAAGGGGTTATTAAAAAAAAAAGATGTCAATGATTTTAATTGATTGAGCCCAATTTCCCTTTCCTCAACTAAATCAAAACCCTAAATGGGACAAATTTTTTATGTCGTGTTTTTTGCTCCCTAAGTCTATTTTATGCAGATTGGACCAGCTGGCTAGACAATTTTTTTTGGAGAAGAGGAAGGGATACTCAAGCTATTCCCCTAGTCTGTTGGAACCGAATTACTTTACCTTGGCGAAATGGCGGATTAAATATCAAGCGCCCGGAACTAATGAATAAAGCTTTGCTGCTCAAAGCAGCATGGCAACTTCAAACTCAGAAGAAAGGAGTCAAAGGACTATGGGTGCAGCAGATGAATAAACTATATTTTCCAAATTCTACGTTTCTGGAGGCTACTTTCAAACTTGGTCAGTCTTGTATATGGCGACAACTCCAAGCTTTGAAGAATTATCTACGTCAAGGATTAACTTGGATCGTGGCCAATGGATCAAAAATCCATATTTACCGTGATCAGTGGATCCAAAATCAAGAGTTTACAGATCTTCCACCAGCAGCTACACAGGAAATCCAACTCCACTGGGTAAGCCAATTAATATATTCAGACACTAAAACATGGAATTTTCCTCTTATTTCCTGATTATGGCCATCGTCCATTGCATCTTCTATTCTTGCTATCCCTTTATTTCCTTTACTCCAAGAAGATAAGCAGGTGTGGAAATTCTCGACACATGGCAATTTTACTGTGGCATCGGCTTACCACTCCTACCGGAAACATGGTAGAATCTACAGACAAATTATGGCTCAGAATTTGGCATTTAGTAGTTCCAGCCCACTGTCGACTATTTCTTTGGAAGTCCATCCATAATGGAATAGCATTTGCAGATATGATTTGCCGGTGTACTCAAAGAACGGATCTGTACTGTATTTTCTGTAAGACTCAGAGAGAAACTGTAGAATACTTATGGCTTCAATGCCCCTTCTACGCACATCTTTACTACACACTTTACTACGCTCGCCTAGATTCGACAAGTGACAGGTCAGGTCTGTTTCAAACCCTACAATATTTTTACCTATTTCCCTACTAACCATGGTTTCCTACCCGCCAATTCATCTTACTGGCAAAACAATTAACTTTTCCGACAGTCTCACCCCAATTGAAACATTTCGCCTTTCCCGCCACTTCCAACTCTTGTTATTCCAAACCCATCCAAATCTGAAAATCTTCTATTATTATTATTTTTTTTTGAAAATCTTCTATCGAACCTTGCTTTGAAATGCACATTGCAGAGGAACCTTGCATTTTGTTCCTTGTTATCTCCCAAACCCAAAAACTTCTTCAGATTTTCTATACCTGAAAAGTTTCAGCTGAACCTTGCTTTGGAATGTATCTTGCAGAGGCATTTTGTTCCTTGTTACCTCCCAAACCCAGAAGCTTGTTCAGATTTTCAATACCGGAAAAGTTTCAGTCAAACCTTGCTTTGGAATGCACTTTGCAGAGGAACCTTGCATTTTGTTCCATGTTATCTCCTAAATCCAAAAGCTTCTCTAGATTTACGATACCTGAAAGTATCCATGCTTTGACTTGCTGGGATTGAGACTCTCGCAAGTACAGATTCCGGAACTTAGGGGAATCGAAAAACATTAGATCTAAACTCCCACCACTTAAGGTTTTGTATCTCTCAGGCCCTACCTCTCTCATTCTTTCTCTTGGAAGAAGACAAATAGAAAAGGCCTCCAAAATTTTGTTTTTTCTTGGAGAGAGAAGAACAAAAACATAAGAATGATTAAAAAAGAAAAAGAAAAAAAAACAAAATAAGCTCCGATCGAATAGTCACTTAGTTATTGCTGTTAAAAAGATCAGGTACCGTTGATCTATGCCAAGGTGTTTGGGAAATGAAGAAAAAAAAAAGAGCGATGTTCTACCTTCCTCTCTACTTCTGCAAAGGAGTGCCGGCTTGCTTCTACTCCAAGAGATAAATAGAGAAAAGCAATGCCGGCTTGCTTCTGCTAATTCTCGTTAGAAAAGATGCAAAAAAATAAAAGATGAGGATAAAAAAGTACACGAATCTGCACATACAAGTGTTTTTCAAAATTCAAAATTCAGCATCTATTCCTATGAGTTTCCCTGCAAGTCTGGACGTTTATTCCGACGAGTCTCGGCTCCGTTCTGATGATTATCAATAACAATAGCCTTCGGTTCCGACAGGCAAAAGATGGGTCACATAACTCAGGTAATTATGGTTTACTAAAGTCCGCCAAGCGTTGAATTGAGAATGGTGTAGTAAAGCTCATCGTACAGAGCTGCGTCGTAGAGGATTTGCTTTCTTTAATGCCCTTTCTCGCGCATGATATGGATTCAGTGTTTGGGTGGGTCTACCCAATCTTATGGTCCACAGAATTCACTCCGGCAGTCGTTCCAAGCACTTTTTCGGTTTAAATCAGATTTGCCTCTTTTGAATTTCAATGATATATTGGCTGATATTTCTTTTTTCGGGTGGATAATTTGGAATCATCGTAATAAAGTTATCTTTGATCATTGTCATCCTAATGTATTTCAAGTGATCAAGCAATTCGAAGGGCTACATCAGGAATTGGAGATGTCAAAGAATGAGTCCTATTCACTTCCAAAATACAGTGAGATTATTCAAGTAAGTTGATCTCAAGTAAGTTGATCTCCTCCAGATGAATCACACATCAAACTAAATTTTGATGGAACACTGCATCAATCTAATGGAAGAGCAGGAATAGGGGTCATCGCTAGAGACCACACTGGGAAATTTTTAGCCTCAGTTGCAGCTACATGTGATGTCCAACATGCTTCAAGTAGAGGCCAATGCTGCACTTGAAGCGTTAAAATTGGCTCAAGCTAACAATTATCAGAACATTTTTCTAGAAGGGGATTCTCTGGTTATAGTCAAATTCCTTCAACAAATGCCCAACACCTCTCCTTGGTGATTGACTACTACATTGGATCATATCAACTCCTTGGCGATTGATTGTTACATTGGATCGTATCAAATCTATCTAGTCTGCATTTCAACACAATCAGGTGAGACATATTTACCGAGAAGGCAACCGAGCAACAAACATCTTGTATGTGGGTCCAAAAACACCCCTCTTGTGTATTTACCGAGAAGGCAACCGAGCAGCAGACATCTTGTTTACCGAGAAGGCAACCGAGTAGAAGACATATTTACCGAGAAGGCAACCGAGCAGTACACGTATTTACCGAGAAGGCAATCCAAGCCAACCGAGAAGGCAATTGAGCAGCACACGTATTTACCAAGAAGGCAATCCAAGCCAACCGAAAAAGCAACCGAATAGCACATGTATTTACCGAGAAGGCAACCGAGCAGCACACGTATTTACCGAAAAGGCAACCGAGAAGGCAACCGAACAGCACACGTATTTACCGAAAAGGCAACCGAGAAGCCAACCGAGCAACACACGTATTTACCGAGAAGGCAATCCAAACCAACCGAGAAGGCAACCAAGCAGCACACGTATAGGCAATCCAAACCAACCGAGCAGCACACGTATTTACCGAGAAGGCAACCGAGAAAGCAATCCAAACCAACCGAAAAGGCAACCGAGAAGCCAACCGAGAAGGCAACCGAGCAGCACACGTATTTACCGAGAAAGCAATCCAAACCAACTGAGAATGCAACCGAGCAGCACACGTATAGGCAATCCAAACCAACCGAGAAGGCAACCGAGCAGCACACGTATTTACAGAGAAGGCAACCGAGAAGGCAATCAAACCAACCGAGAAGGCAACCGAGCAGCACACGTATTTACCGAGAAGGCAATCCAAGCCAACCGAGAAGGCAATCAAGAAAGCAATCCAAACCAACCGAGCAGCACACGTATAGGCAATCCAAACCAACCGAGCAGCACACGTATTTACCGAGAAGGCAACCAAGAAGGCAATCAAACCAACCGAGAAGGCAACCGAGCAGCACACGTATTTACCGAGAAGGCAACCGAGTAGCAGACATTTACCGAGAAGGCAACTGAAAAGGCAATCCAAGCCAACCGAGAAGGCAACCGAGCAGCACACATATTTACCAAGAAGGCAACCGAGTAGCAGACATTTACCGAGAAAGCAACCGAAAAGGCAATCCAAGCCAACCGAGAAGGCAACCGAACAGCACACATATTTACCAAGAAGGCAACCGAGTAGCAGACATTTACCGAGAAGGCAATCGAAAAGGCAATCCAAGGCAACCGAACAGCACACATATTTACCGAGAAGGCAACCGAGCAGCAGACATTTACCGAGAAGGCAATTCAAGAAAACCGAGAAGGCAATCCAAGCAAACCAAACATCAAACATATTTACCGAGAAGGCAACCGAGAAGGCAATCCAAGCAAACCGAGCAGCAGACATCGAGCAGCAGACATATTTACCGAGAAGGCAATCCAAGCCAACCGAGAAGGCAACCGAGCAGCAGACATCTTGTTTATTTACCGAGAAGGCAAAATTCGATGGCGAGCGAATTTTGCCATCGAATACTTCTCCTGTATGTGGGTCCAAAAACCCCCCTCTTTTTTTACTTCTTGTATTGTCGATGATTCAAGACATGTAATATACTTTCGTAATACATAATAAATATGTTTTCTCCACCAAAAAAAAATCAAAACCCTAAATCAATGTGGCCAAAAACAAGGAAAATTAAATCAAATTTTGAAAAAAAAATAAAAGCATACAGAGAATAGAGTAGAGAGCCGTCAGATAGGAGCGAAAGACGTGAAACGTAATCACGGAGATTATCATCTGAACTATGCATTTAGCTGTTCATCACTCGACTCTCAATCACAGATCCATAAAAAATAAACAAAAAAAAATAGCCCTAAAGAGAAAAACTCAACAATAGCTTAATCCATCAAAAGGAAACAAAAATTAGAAAATAAAAACAAAAATAAAAGTAAAAAGCCTCAGAAGGAAGGCAGTAGTGGTATGAATGTAATCATCCATTATTCATTCTATGTTAAAAATACCATCCTTTCATCATCGACTACTTTCACGATCTAAGCAAGCCCCAAGACCCTAAACAATCAATCAAGAACAAAAATAAAAAACATAAAAACAGAAATCGATATAAGATATTGACAAAAGAAGATGGCCTCATAGAGAAGATTAGTTCGTCAACACAGATTGTTTCAGACATATGCTTGTCTTAATTTAATTGTTTAATCATCGGCCATCTTTGAATCCAAGCTAACGAGAAACATGTTTAATCATCGGCCATCTTTGATGCCCTCTGGGTCTGAGAGTATATGGTGCCCCAAAAAAACAAGAGTTTTTGTTCCTATCACTCGCTCTACTAACCGTGAAAATCTTGGCGACCAACAAAATGCTGATTCCGTTTACAAAAAAGTGGCAGCAAATCGAATTGTGGGAATAAAGAGTGTGTGTGTGTGTTTATGGGTGTCTCTCTGTGTGAGTGTGATGCCCTTTGAATCTGAGTTTGTGCCCAATTACTCAGTTAACTAACCACTAAAACCCTGCAACCAATACAATGCTGATTCTGTTTACAATGCGAGCGAGCGTCTCTGCGTGAGTGTGATGCCCACCACCGGCGGAATTTCCAAAAGCTACAACAAGAAACTTTACAGTTTACCCTAGGGTTTTATCTGTCGACAATTTACAAAGCGAGAAAAACAGATCTTTACATTGAAATTTCACCCCCTCTACAAAACTCCCCTCAATGCATATTAGATCAGAAAAAATTACGATTGACAATACTCCATGCAATGTAGGTTTTAACTGTATTGCAAGTACGGAAAATTGAACATATACGCATAACAAGCAACGAGAAACAGAGAGATATAATCACAGACCTAGAGAAATTCGAGAACAAACCTCGCAAGTTCTCCTTTCCGTCGGCCTTTGACTCCACTGCTGAATCTTCTTTATCTTTCTCTGGCTTGCCTTCCTTCGACGAAGACGCCACAGTTTTCTTCGGCACTTCCTCCTTTTTCACTTCTTTCGCCGTATCAGAAGCCCGGGTCTCCGCCTCCTTCAGACGCTTTTTCTTTCTCTCCTCTTCGTCTCTGTCCCTTATCTCCTGAACCCTGGCCAGGATCTCCTTCTTGGCAGCCGCCTCGTCCTTGAAGAAATCGGATTCACGGTGAATAAATTCAAACACGGCCTTCAGAAACGCTCCTGGGTTTTGAGGATCAAAGGCGGCTGTGAAGTTTTTTGAAGGGGAAGAAGATGAAGGAGCGTTTTTCTGCTGATGCTGGTGCTCTTCATCTTGTATGTCTGAGATAATTGCCATCGCGGAGAATAGTAAAGCCTTTCTGTACTTCGATTTCTGAGAGTTACAGGGCTTTGTAGATCTTACAAAGCGCTTCGGTGCAGAGGAAGTCCGAATCTTCCAGAGACCCCAACCGAGTTAGGAAGTCGAATAGCAAGAGACTTCCATAGCTTCATAAGGGACGAAACTGGTCGGATCTGTCCGAGTCTAAGACCCGACCCATTAATTAGCTCTCCTTGTAAATGGCGCGTATCCAAGCGAACTTCTAAAATGCTCTTCCAAACACGGCGCAAACATTATGAAAATCAAATACCTCCACAACACACAAAGATATAATAAAATTGCAAAAAGGTATATATTAAGTATTTTAATTATTTTTAAAATATATATTCCAGTCTAAGGATGTATTGCAACTTTTATCTTTAGATTTCACAATTCGACAGAATATTAAGTTTTGAAATTTTGATAAAATTTCCTAATAAAAATGTAAAAAGTGAAAAATTAGGGAATTTTATCCTTGCATAAAGCTAAAAGTTTTGATTTTAAGTTTTTGAACTATAGATGTCTATGTATCATCAAACTATAGATTTTCATATCAGAATGAACCAATAATCCCTTCAAGTCTACAAGTTCTAAAACAAGGCAATTTAGTTCAGATTTTTTAAAAGACCACCAACAAAAGTAAAGCCAAGAAGATAGAGGGTGTTTGGTAACGTTTTCAAACATAGTTTTCCTATTATTAAAAACGAACAAACCCAAAATAATGTTTGTTAAACATCATTTTCAAATCGTTTTTGAAAGAAAAAAACGATTGAAAAACAAGCCGTTCTTTGAAAACAGAAAATTTGAGTTTTTTAAAACGACAAATCTTTTTCGATGGTATTTTTGTAATAAAATCTTTTATCTCTTTGATACACTCTCCTCCTCCTCGCAAAGATCGTTTCTTGATGAAGCAAAAATCCTGGCAGCTCCACTGAATTTGAGCCCCTCTGCTTTTCATCGGTTTCAATGGGTACATAAATCAAAATCCACTGGGCTCCATTTGGGGGTTTTCATAACACCCAATCAGCGTCGAAATCGACGACATGGAGGCATGCCGTTGATTGCACCTACCCCACTATCTCTCTACTCTCTCTCTCTGCTCTTGCCCTCTATCGTCTACTCTCTCCTTCCTCTTATCTCTCGCTTGCTCTATTAGTTTTTTCTCCACGCGGGTTCCATTGGGAGCAACTTGTATCCTCCTCCCCTTTATTTTGAAGGAAGAGTGCAAGTCCTCTTCTCCTCCCTGCACTCTATTTTTCTTCTTCGGTTTCATGGGGAGCTGTAACGCCCCGGATCCGGGTTACGTAACCTATACCGTAACTCGTCACCGAAGGGTTGCTTTTCCACCCAGGAACGATAAATCAGAGTAAGGAAAACATGAATGAACAGTAAAATAAATAATCAGAGTCAACTAAAACCCAACTCAAACTAAATATCAAATTCTAATCTGAACTCACTTGACCCCAACTTTTACCCTCCGATATCGTCATTTCTAAGATCTGAAAACAAAACAAAACAACACAATATAAGATACAAATATCTTAGTAAGTAGCACATGCATGCGCATAAACATTTTTCCCAGTTCTAAAACATGATCCAGGTAAAAAATATGCATTAGTGACAAATACATGGATAAACTGAATAATTCCATGATAATACATCAACAAATACAAGATCACTAGAATAATTCTACATACCGATCAAATTTGAACATTAAATCATAAATCAACAAATCATAACAGGACTCATGGATTAGCGTGTCTGTAAATCAAGATAACCACCCTTGGCCGGTTTGCCATCTCACTGCTAGAAGGTCGAAGCCGCGCATGGTCATCGCCCGGAGTAGAGCACCTACGCATGGGCTGGCACAAAACAACCCAGTCAACAGTAATCATAATACTCACGCACACACAAGGAAACCTCGCTAATCCCACATAGCGGAAATGGGTTACCCCAACCCTCTATCCCACAAGAGAGCCTCATCGATCCCACACGGTAGAAATGCGAATGCGGCCTGGGGTGTTAACTCGACAAACCAACACTAATACACTATTTAGATTGACCATGGATCCATAACCACCTCTATGCCCACTAGACTCAATATAAATCAATAAAACAGTTTATATAAAACCAATCTCATGAAGGCACTGCTTGCCTAAAACACACAACCATATCAAGTGAACCTCTTGTTCACCTTCCTTTAAATCCCTAGGCCTCACTGCCTTTTTGGGTTACCATGGGCTCTCAGCCCCCTTTTGCAAGTCCACAAGAAGCCTCAGCTTCATCATTCAAATAACAAAAGAGTTCTCAATCCTCGCTTTCATAAATCCGAATCAGTCAAAACGAATGTCATAAAATCTTTAAACATGTTTTGGATGAGTGGGATAGTCTTAGGATCCCCAATATGGTCATCATACCAAAAATCAATTGATTCCGAGACAAAAAGTTTTGAACCTCAAAAATATTCTAAGTTTGATTAAAAACGTTGACATTTGAGTATATAATTTTTCTAGACAAATCTACGAGGAATTTCGGGCTCAAATTCTGATTATAGTCTAATGAAGGGAAAACAAATCCTCTGGAATTTTATGGGCTTCTGAATCACTCATTTGGGTATCTATCTCAAAAAGTGGCTTTTGATGAAAATCGGGAAAACTAAGAATTTAGGCATGAACTGGAAAGTTGACTTTTTATTGTTGGGAATTTGGCCTTGGGAGTATTTTTATTGGTTCCAAATAAGGGTAAAACCTTATTTACATGTAAAGACTTAAGTAAATGGAGCAATAAATACACATGACCTTATTTGGGAAAAGATTGGAGAAGAAAAAGATGAAAAAAAACTGTCAAAATGACCTTTTTCTGGGCTGGCACCTACCTCAAGGCACTGAGCACCCCTAAGCGCCCAGCCAAAAATGAAATAGTGGTTTATGGCAAGGTAAACTTCACCATGTCTGACCCTTCCATTCCACTTCAAACTACTTCTACCCTAACTTAATTCCTCTAAAACAACCAATATATACCTAATTGCATTTAATTGGAGACATGAAATCTTCTCTATAGAATTAGACGCCCATTCTCATTTCAAACAGGATTTTCAGCAAAATTAATCACATGTATCAATTTAATCTCTTCCATAGTTTATGCACATTTAAATTTAACTAAAACAACTTTCAACAAACACAAGACCAACCGCTGATGTTCATAAGAAAATAGGTGTGATTTACGAAGAACAAGTTTAGATGCTAAAGGAGAAACCATATGATAAATCAAACGTCAAAAGGGTGTGGAACTTACCTGCAGACGTGCAATCCACAGCTCCAAGCTCTCTCTCCCTCTTCTTCCCTTCTCCCCTTCTTGCTCCCTTTCTCTCCCTGCGCTTGCGCCCCTTTTCCTCTAACCCCTTGATGAGCGAAAAATGAGAACCCTCGAGTTCTCACTTCAATTTATATAAAAATTTTAAATTAAACCACTTCAACCAGTTTAAATGAACCGAACCCCCACTAAACCGAAACCAAGCAAATTAATCAATTAACCCGCTAAACCTCTAGATTAAATCCAACTAAATAAAATAATTCTTTTCCTCAACTAAAGTAATTTAATTTAAACTCATTACACCTAAACCAACCAAATCGAATTCTAACACTTAAACCGGTTCAATTGAATGAACCAATCCATCAAAACCTGATCCAAACAATTTAACCTATTTACTTGAAGCAAACCCACCCAATTAAGCCTTTTCTTTAAAATTGGATTTAAATAATCTCATTAAATCCTTTAATCCCCTATTTACCCTTAATTAAAATTTCTTAAAAATTCAGGGTCTTACAAGAGCAACGTGTACTCCTCCTTTTACTTTGAAGGAAGAGAGTCAGAGATCCCACACGAGTCCCTTCTCTCTTCTTTAAAAACAAATTTATTTTTCTTTAATTTCCTTTTATATATTTTTTATTTGATTTGATTTGATATTTTTTCTTTTTCCTTTACATATTTTAAGTTTTTCTATTATATTTGTCTTGTTTACCTTTTCACTTTTTGTCTTTTATAAATTTTGACGTGGGCAAACTTAACGCATACACAAGTTTGCCACTTGGCAAATTGAATTACAAAAGTTAAAAAAAACTCTTTTGTTTGTACCTTTTCTATTTGGACACTGATTTATGCATAATCAGTGGCTTTTGGAATTGTGTCAAAATCCTCTTTCAAAATATATAAAAATTGCTAGTCAACCCAACAGCTGGCAAAACGCTAGTTTTGATTTAGTGGTTTCAACGAATTATTTTAGGGTTCTCTTACAAATTTGAAGGGTGAAAAAATTGGGTGCTTACACGTCATAGAAAGATGTATGCATCATTTTGTACTCCTCATAGAAGGTTTTATAAATCATACAATGTAAAATAATATAGGCAAAATCAAATTTTCAAACACATTATTAAAGATTTTTAAAATTATAATTGAATTTAACTTAAACGTTACCAAGCCGTTTCTCTTAACTATTTAAAAAAATACAAAAACGTTACTGAACAGCCTCATACTTGAATACGATTAGAGGTGGCAATTGTGACCTGCCAATCCGCCCAAACTCGCCCGGTCTTAGGCGGGTTAGGGTTGACTGTTTCAATAAACGGGTTGGGTTAGTGTCATGAATTCTTAACCCGATTATAAACGGGTTAGGTTAGGGTTTGACCCCCTCAACCCGAAATGACCCAATTACAACCCGTTTATTTTTTTTGTGTAACAAAAAGTTTGGAAAATTATAATAACAATACTTGTGGCTATTCAATCTTTCTTCTTTTAATATAAATAATGACAAAAAATAAAGTAAAGAAAGACTTTTTACGTATAAATATTTCAAATTTCTTAGCCTCTACTAATATAAATTGATTCATTGATGACAAGTAAAGTCTTTTAAAATTTTATTATTATGTTTTAGTTCTTTTTTCATGTTATTTTAGTTCTATCTTAATGATTGTTGTATTATTATGCTTGTTAGGTGTCCTTTGATATTAGAATGAATTAAAAAATAGAATTTGTATAGACTTTGATATTAGAATGAATTAAAATTTTTAATTTTTAGTAGTAATTTAAATTATTTAAATGGGTTGGCAGGTTGAAGCGGGTTAGAGCGGGTTGGGTTAGGGTTGGGATATTCCAACCCGTTTATTAAACAGGCGGGTTCGGGTTGAGCCTTGGCTTGTTAACCCGATACATCAACCCGACCCGAACCCACCCGTTTATTCAAGGCATTCTTCAGCTCTTCAACCCATTCTATTCCTCAATGGTCGACTATTGTTGGATTTGCAATGATTTCAGCATTTTATTAAATACATCACTCACGGCTAACAATGTCTGTAAAACCACACTAAGTATGGGTTGAGTTTTCCATTTATATAGAAGTATACAAAACAGAGCATCGTTTGAATACAAAGATAAAATAAGAAAGGTTTTACAAATGGAAACCGTATTTCCTAAACTACATCTCCTGTAATCAAGGAGGATTCAATCAAGGAGGAATCCGTAAATCAATAACTGATTTACTGGAATCCTCTACAGCCCCCCGCAAGCTAAGAGTGGGATTAACACAAACTCGTAGCTTGGATCGAAAAAAAACATAGAGATCCCGTGAGACACTCTTGGTGAAAACGTCAGCCAGTTGTAAGTGAGATGGAATATGCTGAAGACGAAGAGTGCCAGCAACAACGAGTTCTCGGAGAAAATGGTAATCAAGTTCGATGTGCTTGGCGCGCTTGTGGGACACGGGATTGGAGCTCAGAAAAATCGCACTCTTGTTGTCACAAAGAAGAAGAGGTCGGTGAGTTAAAGTAACCCGAAGATCTTGTAAGAGATGAGTGAGCCATAAAACTTCAGCAGCTGTAAGGGCGAGAGCACGGTACTCGGATTCGCAGCTTGAACGAGAAACCGTCGGCTGTTTCTTGGCACTCCAAGAGACAAGATTGTTGCCAAGAAAAATTGAGTAGCCAGAGGTGGAGCGTCTAGTGTCCGGGCAGCCAGCCCAATCGGCATCCGAGTATGCAACTAAGCCCATTGAAGAGGATGAAGTAAACTTGAGACCAAAATGTATTGTGCCTTTAACATAGCGAAGAATTCGCTTGACTGCCTGAAAGTGAACATCAGTAGGAGCATGAAGAAATTGACTTACAGAGTTGACTGAATGGGCAAGATCAGGACGGGTGATCGTTAAATATTGCAAGGCACCCACTAAGGAGCGATAGAGAGTTGGATCTGCAAATGGAGCACCTTCAGAGGAGAGGCGTTGAGAGACAATCATGGGAGTAGGAACTGGTTTACTGTCCAACAGTTGAGCACGGGCCAACACATCAGTAGCATATTTAACTTGGCTGAGGAAAAGACCATCTGAGATGTAAGATGCCTCGAGTCCAAGAAAATAATTCAGTGGGCCTAAGTCCTTGACAGCGAACTCAGAGTGCAACTGGGAGATAAATCGGCTGATGAGAGCAGGATTATTCCCGGTGAGTATGATGTCATCAACGTAAAGGAGGAGATAAATGAGATCATCCTGCCTATGAAAGACAAATAAAGAAGTATCCGCGCGGCTGCAAGAGAAACCAAGTCTGACAAGAAATGAACTAAAACGTTGAAACCAAGCACGGGGTGCTTGTTTCAAGCCGTAGAGAGCCTTCTTTAATTTGCAAACATGAAGAGGATGGCGAGGATCAACATAGCCCGGGGGCTGCTCCATATAGACAGTTTCATGAAGAATGCCATTGAGAAAGGCATTTTTTACGTCAAGTTGACGTAGGGGCCACTTGTGAGACACGGCAAGAGAGAGAACAACACGAACTGTGGAGGCTTTGACCACAGGGCTGAAGGTGTCCGTGTAATCAAGACCTGGAAGTTGAGTGTAGCCCTTTGCAACGAGGCGTGCTTTTAAGCGCTCAATGGATCCATCGGAAAGAAATTTTGTCCGAAAAACCCATTTAGAACCGACAATATTGGTATTGGAGGGCCGAGCAACAAGATCCCAAGTATGATTTGTTTGAAGTGCCTTCATCTCGTCATCCATGGCAGCAACCCAAGCTGGGTTTTTGGCAGCTGATTTAAAACCCTTAGGCTCGGAAATGGCAAGCAGTGCATAGATCAAGGGAGAAGACTGCACTAAGCTGAGAAGAGCTGGATATCTTGTCTTGAAAATTCCTGATTTTGCACGAGTAATCATGGGATGAGAGACAGCAGGAGCTGATGAAGTAAGGGCATGAATCAGGTCCATGGGAGCTACAGAAGGAACCAAGTCCGTAGTAGATGCAGGTGTGAGCGAGGCTTCAGCTGATGGAGACGTTGATTCCGTAGAGGAAGAAACCTGCAAGGGCTCAACAGCAGAGTCATCTACACAAAAATGACAAGGAGGAGTAGTAGGGACCTGCGTAGTAGTAGAAGATGTGCTAGGAGATGGTTCAAGGGAGCAAGGTTCAAAAAATTTTGAAAAACCAATGTCAGCAATAGAAGCGGCACTGGAAGTATTTGAAAATGGGAAAAAATTCTCATCAAATCGAGCATGCCGTGTAATATATGTTCGAGAGGTTATAGTATCAAAACAACGGAAGCCTTTATGTGAGGAACTATAACCAAGGAAAATACACGGTAAGCTACGGGGAGAAAATTTGTGAGGGGCATAATCACGTAAGCATGGATAAACACGACAGCCAAAAGGGTGGAAATTCTCATAATTAGGAGACTTACCAAATAAAATTTCAAAAGGTGAAAGACCACCAAGAACAGGCATAGGCAGCCGGTTGATAATGTAGGCCGCTGTGCCGAAAGCATCAACCCAATGACGAGGAGGAATGTGGGAGTGAAAGAGAAGAGCAAGGCCCGTTTCTGTGACATGACGATGTTTGCGCTCAGCTCTACCATTCTGGGAAGGAGTGTACGGGCAAGACATTTGATGGTGGATGCCAAAGTGTCGAAGATGAGATTGAAACCGATTGCTTGTAAATTCTGCGCCACCATCACTTTGAAAAATCTTGATTTTGGTGGAGTGTTGATTTTCAACCAATTTTTGAAATTGGAGGAAAATATCAAAAAAATCGGATTTTAATTTCATGGGATAAAGCCAAGTAAATCGAGAGTAATCATCGATAAATAAGACATAATAGGTAAACCCCAAATTAGATTTGATAGGAGCAGGACCCCAAATATCACAATGGATGAGACCTAACACAACATTAGATCGAGTAGTATTCGGAGAAAAAGGCAAGCGATGACTCTTAGCAAGTTGACAAGTAGAGCAAAGAGATGGATTAGGCAACAAAGAAGTAAGAAATAATTGTCCTTTTTTATTCAAAAGAGATAAAATGGAGTGATTTACATGACCAAGCCGAGCATGCCATAACTCAAAGGATGCATGTAAATTCTTATTTCTAAGGACAGAAACAAATGCAGGGTTGCCGCGTTCCAGCACATACAGACCACCTTCTCGTTTACCTTTTGCCACCGCCGTTCCTGTTACTCGGTTCTGAACAACAAATTTGTCATGAGAAAAAGTAACAGAGAGAGGAAAGTCAGAGGTCAGTTTGCTGATGGACAACAAGTTTTTGGTAAGACGAGGAACAACAAGAACATCCAAAAGTTGAAAATTGGGAGAGGGAGAGAGCGTGCCAGTGTGTGTAATGGGAAGAGAAGCACCATTTCCTACTATTACGCAGTCCTTACCATGATAGGGCTCAACCTTGTCCAATTGAGAATGGTCAGGGGTCATGTGAGCAGAAGCGCCGGTATCAGTGAACCAATCAGATTCCGAGCCATGTGAGAGGGAACAGGCTGTGGTGAAGGCTTCAGCAAGCTGTGCCGTAGGTTCGGCATGGTCGTAGCGGCTCCTGCAGCGATCAGCAGTGTGACCTTCAGTCTTGCAGATTTGACACCGAGGGGTATAGGAACCCCGTTTTCCACGTCCATGGCCATGGCCTCCATTGTAGCCACCACGAGAACGACGAGACTTGGAGTAACTACTACCCCGAGAGGGAGGAAAACGTCCTTTGGTGGCAGTAAATGCAGCAGAGGAAACCGGAGAGGAGGACCCGAGTGACTGCTGAAAAATCTCAAAACTTTCAGCTTTGGGAATCAAGTCTTTGAAAGCGGGTAAAGGGGTGAGAGATATCTGGGCAGTAGAAAAATTAGCAAAGTCAGCGCCCAATCCTCTGAGATACCAGTGAACCTTGTCGGTATCATCAACCGAGCGGCCCATTGCAGTGAGTTGATCACATAAAGCCTTAAATGAACGAGAATATTCAGTGACACTTCGGGTGCCACGTTTGATGAGTTGCAAGTCATCTTTGATGCGAAGCTCACGAGTCTTTGAAATATGGCTGAAGGAATTTTCCAAAGCAAGCCAGACATCACGAGCAGTGGTGAGACCAAGGACTTCGGCCATGGCTTCTTCAGTCAACGAAGAGAAGAGAAGACTGAGAAGACGTTGATCTTGAAGTTGCCATTCCACATATTTTGGATTCGGTTGAGAAGAAGAATCAAAATCAGAGATGATATTGATAGGTGGCGCTTCAACAGAGCCATCAACATGGCCAAGAAGATTCTGACATTGAAGAAGAGGAAGAAGCTGATTTCTCCAGAGAAGATAGTTCGTGGAGGAGAGTTTAATAGTAACCATGTGAATCATGGTGTTGAAGGAGAAAGAAGAGTCGGCCATGAGAGGATCGAGGAGGTTAATCCAGAGAAAGCTCCGATACCATAACAATGTCTGTAAAACCACACTAAGTATGGGTTGAGTTTTCCATTTATATAGAAGTATACAAAACAGAGTATCGTTTGAATACAAAGATAAAATAAGAAAGGTTTTACAAATGGAAACCGTATTTCCTAAACTACATCTCCTGTAATCAAGGAGGATTCAATCAAGGAGGATTCCGTAAATCAATAACTGATTTACTGGAATCCTCTACAACGGCAATAGAAACCTTGCTCTGAATACCTCAATACTAATTTTTTTTTTCCGTTAAATTGAAAGAACTAGTACCCATCACTTGATTTCTTGGACCGATATACGACATGGTGAAGCATGCACGCAATTGAAATCTCATCTTCACCTTATATCGTAGCAAGACAAAAAGATAGCTAATACTCTTATCATAAAAGCTGTACACTGAAAGCTTGTTATCAAACTAAATTAGCAGTAACATCACAACAGGGAATTGCCGGAATCACAGAACATGATGCAATTACCAATCAAAAAGCCAGCATAGAGATAGAGAGAGAGAGCTACCTGGACCGCTCATCCTGCAAAACTGTGGAAACCGAGTGGTGTGAAGGAGAAGCATGGGGTGTGAGAGTAGTTTTGAGGTGTAAGGAGGAGGAGAAAAGGCGGGAAATTTGAGGAGAGAAGGGGAAGAGGAGGAGACGATGCATAGTGATGGTCCAATTGGAGGGGAATTGAGCGTCAGAAGATGATGTAGGCACCCCATCTCGCTTCTACGCTGAGTCGCCGGTGAAGGAGACGGGGAAGTCGAGAGAAATAAATCAAACCGATTATATGTTTTGACGGATTTGGGATTTCATGGTTATGGGTCCCACCGGAAGTCCCACTTATTTAACTTATTTTGTTCTCTTTGTTTTGGTTTTGAGTTTTACATATATATTCATACAACATTGTTGTTTTGGACATTTTACAAGAAATCCAGAATTGTACATGTAGACGCATGAAGATATTTTTAAATAGGTATAATTATAGTTTATAGATTTCACAATCCAACTTCTCCTTTTGAGATTTTTAAAATATCAGCTTAAAATCTCAAAAAATCACTTTACCTCCTTAAGGTTTGGTGTGAATAATAATTTTTCATTTTGATTTTTAAAATATTAATTTATCACCTTAAGATTTGGTACCACAGAGGTTTAGTGTGAATAATAAGTAATAACTTTTCATTTACAGAGGTGATTGTGAGGTGTTAAAAGAAAAAAACATATATTAACAACTTTACCCTTTTTATTCTAACCCATTAAAAAATAGTCTTAAATTTAAAGGGTGCAAAGTTCAAGGTCATAAAACACAACCACCCTTAAGGCAATAAACCATATTGCCAAAAGGAACTGCTTTATCAAAGCCAAATGGTCTTAACAAATTTTTCTTTAGACCGCAAGTAGGATTATTGACTCCTTCTATTTGAAGCATATCATAATAAGTGAACACGAAATTACATGCGTGATTCCCTTTGCCTGTTATAGCTGGAACTTTTATACCTTAAATTCTCAAAATATTATTTGTCGAAGTGATGCATTAAGCCGTTGTTTAGTAACATTTTTGAAAATAGTTTCTGTTTTTAAGAATATTAGTCTAGAAATTTACATTTGATAAACACAGTTTTAAAATTGCTTTTAAAATTAACATTCCGAAATAGCTCTGTTTTCAGATTGCTAGAAACAGCAAATCGTTTTTAAAATTTGTTTACACCCTATATGACCAACGAATAAGAAAAGGGCACGTGGTGCCTATGTGGCTTATTTAGGCCACGGCATCAAAGCACGTAGGCTTTGCACAGTTGGTTAGGCCACGTCAGCATGAACACAGAACCAAGAATACAGTTCGAGTCACGCCAATACGACAAAACCACGAATATCAGAAAATCGTGTCATCGGTCGTTCAAGAATAA
The DNA here is from genome assembly GCA_947561395.2 of Buxus sempervirens. Lineage (NCBI taxonomy): Eukaryota > Viridiplantae > Streptophyta > Magnoliopsida > Buxales > Buxaceae > Buxus > Buxus sempervirens. The sequence continues at coordinate 3,068,405 of OX387193.1, forward strand.
ACTAGTTTAAGATCGTGACCGAGCGGTTATCGTTCTGGAACGGAAGACTGAAGACGACCAACCGCCATGAAGATCGTGCAAGAGTAGGATGTTGAGCAAACCATCAAAGATCGGCTATAAAAGGCACCAATTCGAAGAGCTCGAGGACACAATCCACCCAACTGCAACCGGTTATTATATTATTTTGATCATCCGTGATCTTTTATCCCCTCTACTACAGAAGGATAAACTAGGACCTCTCTCACTGCTTCCAGTCGCAGTGACATCTTCGACCCCTCTTTACTCCGGTTAACACCGGAATCCTGCCACCGGAGAGTAAGTTGGGGCCGCCCCTGACTCGCAGTTATGTGTTTACAGAATCCCGAGCAGCCGGTCCCGAGACTCGCTTTGATCACGCCAGGTGACTTGTGTATTTTCGGGTAAGCAGCAATCCAAGGTGAATCCCCCGAATTGACTTTGCTAGCAGCCGCCCCTTCCTCCTGCGCTTATACCCGATTACGGCTATAAGACCAGGACAGACCAGTCCTGCAAGCCCTGTCAGTTTTCTTTTGTACTTTTGTTTCCCTTTTAAGGATTATCTGTTGTCGCTTTCGGCTCGTCGGCCGATTTTATAATAAAAGGATTTGTGTGCCATTAGTTGCTTTCGCTTTCAAACACTTACAAGAACTCAAACGAAGACCGGACCCCTAGTCTTCATATCATCGCCTGACCCGTTTTATTACAGGTGACTTGCAGTACGACTGAACCGATCCCGGTTCAGATTCGGAACAGATGCCTGGGGTCAGGGTTCGACCCGAAATCATTTGTATCAAATCATACTGGCACGCCCTCGTAGAGACACATCATCACCTTCGACACGTGTCCACACCGGCCCAATTTCGGAGCAACAAAATTATTAATTTAATTTCTGCGATTCCTTGTTTTGAATAATAATCATTAAATTTAAATTAACAAACACAATTTTTACTGATTATAACTAAATATTACCATTCTTCACTTGTTTCCAAAATCATAAAAACTATCAAAGTTTTTTTTTTGCCCAATAAATTTCTTTCTTCTATGTTTTCTTTTATCTTAAGATGCCAAGGGGTTATTAAAAAAAAAAAAGATGTCAATGATTTTAATTGATTGAGCCCAATTTCCCTTTCCTCAACTAAATCAAAACCCTAAATGGGACAATTTTTTTATGTCGTGTTTTTTGCTCCCTAAGTCTATTTTATGCAGATTGGACCAGCTGGCTAGACAATTTTTTTTGGAGAAGAGGAAGGGATACTCAAGCTATTCCCCTAGTCTGTTGGAACCGAATTACTTTACCTTGGCGAAATGGCGGATTAAATATCAAGCGCCCGGAACTAATGAATAAAGCTTTGCTGCTCAAAGCAGCATGGCAACTTCAAACTCAGAAGAAAGGAGTCAAAGGACTATGGGTGCAGCAGATGAATAAACTATATTTTCCAAATTCTACGTTTCTGGAGGCTACTTTCAAACTTGGTCAGTCTTGTATATGGCGACAACTCCAAGCTTTGAAGAATTATCTACGTCAAGGATTAACTTGGATCGTGGCCAATGGATCAAAAATCCATATTTACCGTGATCAGTGGATCCAAAATCAAGAGTTTACAGATCTTCCACCAGCAGCTACACAGGAAATCCAACTCCACTGGGTAAGCCAATTAATATATTCAGACACTAAAACATGGAATTTTCCTCTTATTTCCTGATTATGGCCATCGTCCATTGCATCTTCTATTCTTGCTATCCCTTTATTTCCTTTACTCCAAGAAGATAAGCAGGTGTGGAAATTCTCGACACATGGCAATTTTACTGTGGCATCGGCTTACCACTCCTACTGGAAACATGGTAGAATCTACAGACAAATTATGGCTCAGAATTTGGCATTTAGTAGTTCCAGCCCACTGTCGACTATTTCTTTGGAAGTCCATCCATAATGGAATAGAATTTGCAGATATGATTTGCCGGCGTACTCAAAGAACGGATCTGTACTGTATTTTCTGTAAGACTCAGAGAGAAACTGTAGAATACTTATGGCTTCAATGCCTCTTCTACGCACATCTTTACTACACACTTTACTACGCTCGCCTAGATTCGACAAGTGGCAGGTCAGGTCTGTTTCAAACCCTACAATATTTTTACCTATTTCCCTACTAACCATGGTTTCCTCCCCGCCAATTCATCTTACTGGCAAAACAATTAACTTTTCCGACAGTCTCACCCCAATTGAAACATTTCGCCTTTCCCGTCACTTCCAACTCTTGTTATTCCAAACCCATCCAAATCTGAAAATCTTCTATTATTATTATTTTTTTTTGAAAATCTTCTGTCGAACCTTGCTTTGAAATGCACATTGCAGAGGAACCTTGCATTTTGTTCCTTGTTATCTCCCAAACCCAAAAACTTCTTCAGATTTTCAATACCTGAAAAGTTTCAGCTGAACCTTGCTTTGGAATGTATCTTGCAGAGGCATTTTGTTCCTTGTTATCTCCCAAACCCAGAAGCTTGTTCAGATTTTCAATACCGGAAAAGTTTCAGTCAAACCTTGCTTTGGAATGCACTTTGCAGAGGAACCTTGCATTTTGTTCCATGTTATCTCCTAAATCCAGAAGCTTCTCTAGATTTACGATACCTGAAAGTATCCATGCTTTGACTTGCTGGGATTGAGACTCTCGCAAGTACAGATTCCGGAACTTAGGGGAATCGAAAAACGTTAGATCTAAACTCCCACCACTTAAGGTTTTGTATCTCTCAGGCCCTACCTCTCTCATTCTTTCTCTTGGAAGAAGACAAATAGAAAAGGCCTCCAAAATTTTGTTTTTTCTTGGAGAGAGAAGAACAAAAACATAAGAATGATTAAAAAAGAAAAAGAAAAAAAAACAAAATAAGCTCCGATCGAATAGTCACTTAGTTATTGCTGTTAAAAAGATCAGGTACCGTTGATCCATGCCAAGGTGTTTGGGAAATGAAGAAAAAAAAAAAGAGCGATGTTCTACCTTCCTCTCTACTTCTGCAAAGGAGTGCCGGCTTGCTTCTACTCCAAGAGATAAATAGAGAAAAGCAATGCCGGCTTGCTTCTGCTAATTCTCGTTAGAAAAGATGCAAAAAAATGAAAGATGAGGATAAAAAAGTACACGAATCTGCACATACAAGTGTTTTTCAAAATTCAAAATTCAGCATCTATTCCTATGAGTTTCCCTGCAAGTCTGGACGTTTATTCCGACGAGTCTCGGCTCCGTTCTGATGATTATCAATAACAATAGCCTTCGGTTCCGACAGGCAAAAGATGGGTCACATAACTCAGGTAATTATGGTTTACTAAAGTCCGCCAAGCGTTGAATTGAGAATGGTGTAGTAAAGCTCATCGTACAGAGCTGCGTCGTAGAGGATTTGCTTTCTTTAATGCCCTTTCTCGCGCACGATATGGATTCAGTGTTTGGGTGGGTCTACCCAATCTTATGGTCCACAGAATTCACTCCGGCAGTCGTTCCAAGCACTTTTTCGGTTTAAATCAGATTTGCCTCTTTTGAATTTCAATGATATATTGGCTGATATTTCTTTTTTCGGGTGGATAATTTGGAATCATCGTAATAAAGTTATCTTTGATCATTGTCATCCTAATGTATTTCAAGTGATCAAGCAATTCGAAGGGCTACATCAGGAATTGGAGATGTCAAAGAATGAGTCCTATTCACTTCCAAAATACAGTGAGATTATTCAAGTAAGTTGATCTCCTCCAGATGAATCACACATCAAACTAAATTTTGATGGAACACTGCATCAATCTAATGGAAGAGTAGGAATAGGGGTCATCGCTAGAGACCACACTGGGAAATTTTTAGCCTCAGTTGCAGCTACGTGTGATGTCCAACATGCTTCACGTAGAGGCCAATGCTGCACTTGAAGCGTTAAAATTGGCTCAAGCTAACAATTATCAGAACATTTTTCTAGAAGGGGATTCTCTGGTTATAGTCAAATTCCTTCAACAAATGCCCAACACCTCTCCTTGGTGATTGACTGCTACATTGGATCATATCAACTCCTTGGCGATTGATTGTTACATTGGATCATATCAAATCTATCTGGTCTGCATTTCAACACAATCAGGTGAGACATATTTACCGAGAAGGCAACCGAGCAACAAACATCTTGTATGTGGGTCCAAAAACACCCCTCTTGTGTATTTACCGAGAAGGCAACCGAGCAGCAGACATCTTGTTTACCGAGAAGGCAACCGAGTAGCAGACATATTTACCGAGAAGGCAACCGAGCAGTACACGTATTTACCGAGAAAGCAACCGAGAAGGCAATTGAGCAGCACACGTATTTACCAAGAAGGCAACCGAGAAGGCAATCCAAGCCAACCGAAAAAGCAACCGAGTAGCACATGTATTTACCGAGAAGGCAACTGAGCAGCACACGTATTTACCGAGCAACACACGTATTTACCGAAAAGGCAACCGATAAGGCAATCCAAGCCAATCGAGAAGGCAACCGAACAGCACACGTATTTACTGAAAAGGCAACCGAGAAGGCAATCCAAGCCAACCGAGAAGGCAACCGAACAGCACACGTATTTACCGAAAAGGCAACCGAGAAGGCAATCCAAGCCAATCGAGAAGGCAACCGAACAGCACACGTATTTACTGAAAAGGCAATCCAAGCCAACCGAGAAGGCAACCGAGAAGCCAACCGAAAAGGCAACCGAGCAACACACGTATTTACCGAGAAGGCAATCCAAACCAACCGAGAAGGCAACCGAGAAAGCAATCCAAACCAACCGAAAAGGCAACCGAGAAGGCAACCGAGTAGCACACGTATTTACCGAGAAAGCAATCCAAACCAACTGAGAATGCAACCGAGCAGCACACGTATAGGCAATCCAAACCAACCGAGAAGGCAACCGAGCAGCACACGTATTTACAGAGAAGGCAACCGAGAAGGCAATCAAACCAACCGAGCAGCACACGTATTTACCGAGAAGGCAATCCAAGCCAACCGAGAAGGCAACCGAGAAAGCAATCCAAACCAACCGAGAAGGCAACCGAGCAGCACACGTATAGGCAATCCAAACCAACCGAGAAGGCAACCGAGCAGTACACGTATTTACCGAGAAAGCAACTGAGAAGGCAATCAAACCAACCGAGAAGGCAACCGAGCAGCACACGTATTTACCGAGAAGGCAACCAAGAAGGCAATCAAACCAACCGAGAAGGCAACCGAGCAGGCAACCGAGCAGCACACGTATTTACCAAGAAGGCAACCGAGTAGCAGACATTTACCGAGAAGGCAACCGAAAAGACAATCCAAGCCAACCGAGAAGGCAACCGAGCAGCACACATATTTACCAAGAAGGCAACCGAGTAGCAGACATTTACCGAGAAGGCAACCGAAAAGGCAATCCAAGCCAACCAAGAAGGCAACCGAGCAGCAGACATTTACCGAGAAGGCAATCCAAGAAAACCGAGAAGGCAACCGAGAAGGCAATCCAAGCAAACCAAACAGCAAACATATTTACCGAGAAGGCAACCGAGAAGGCAATCCAAGCAAACCAAACAGCAAACATATTTACCGAGAAGGCAACCGAGAAGGCAATCCAAGCAAACCGAGCAACAGACATCGAGCAGCAGACATATTTACCGAGAAGGCAATCCAAGCCAACCGAGAAGGCAACCGAGCAGCAGACATCTTGTTTATTTACCGAGAAGGCAAAATTCGATGGCGAGCGAATTTTGCCATCGAATACTTCTCCTGTATGTGGGTCCAAAAACCCCCCTCTTTTTTTACTTCTTGTATTTTCGATGATTCAAGACATGTAATATACTTTCGTAATACATAATAAATATGTTTTCTCCACCAAAAAAAAATCAAAACCCTAAATCAATGTGGCCAAAAACAAGCAAAATTAAATCAAATTTTGAAAAAAAAATAAAAGCATACAGAGAATAGAGTAGAGAGCCGTCAGATAGGAGCGAAAGACGTGAAACGTAATCACGGAGATTATCATCTGAACTATGCATTTAGCTGTTCATCACTCGACTCTCAATCACAGATCCATAAAAAATAAACAAAAAAAAATAGCCCTAAAGAGAAAAACTCAACAATAGCTTAATCCATCAAAAGGAAACAAAAATTAGAAAATAAAAACAAAAATAAAAGTAAAAAGCCTCAGAAGGAAGGCAGTAGTGGTATGAATGTAATCATCCATTATTCATTCTATGTTAAAAATACCATTCTTTCATCATCGACTACTTTCACGATCTAAGCAAGCCCCAAGACCCTAAACAATCAATCAAGAACAAAAATAAAAAACATAAAAACAGAAATCGATATAAGATATTGACAAAAGAAGATGGCCTCATAGAGAAGATTAGTTCGTCAACACAGATTGTTTCAGACATATGCTTGTCTTAATTTAATTGTTTAATCATCGGCCATCTTTGAATCCAAGCTAACGAGAAACATGTTTAATCATCGGCCATCTTTGATGCCCTCTGGGTCTGAGAGTATATGGTGCCCCAAAAAAACAAGAGTTTTTGTTCCTATCACTCGCTCTACTAACCGTGAAAATCTTGGCGACCAACAAAATGCTGATTCCGTTTACAAAAAAGTGGCAGCAAATCGAATTGTGGGAATAAAGAGTGTGTGTGTGTGTGTTTATGGGTGTTTCTCTGTGTGACTGTGATGCCCTTTGAATCTGAGTTTGTGCCCAATTGCTCAGTTAACTAACCACTAAAACCCTGCAACCAATACAATGCTGATTCTGTTTACAATGCGAGCGAGCGTCTCTGCGTGAGTGTGATGCCCACCACCGGCGGAATTTCCAAAAGCTACAACAAGAAACTTTACAGTTTACCCTAGGGTTTTATCTGTCGACACTTTAGAAAGCGAGAAAACAGATCTTTACATTGAAATTTCACCCCCTCTACAAAACTCCCCTCAATGCATATTAGATCAGAAGAAATTACCATTGACAATACTCCATGCAATGTAGGTTTTAACTGTCTTGCAATTACGGAAAATTGAACATATACGCATAACAAACTACGAGAAACAGAGAGATATAATCACAGACCTAGAGAAATTCGAGAACAAACCTCGCAAGTTCTCCTTTCCGTCGGCCTTTGACTCCACTGCTGAATCTTCTTTATCTTTCTCTGGCTTGCCTTCCTTCGACGAAGACGCCACAGTTTTCTTCGGCACTTCCTCCTTTTTCACTTCTTTCGCCGTATCAGAAGCCCGAGCCTCCGCCTCCTTCGGACGCTTTTTCTTTCTCTCCTCTTCGTCTCTGTCCCTTATCTCCTGAACCCTGGCCAGTACCTCTTTCTTGGCAGCCGCCTCGTCCTTGAAGAAATCGGATTCACGGTGAATAAATTCAACACGGCCTTCAAAAACGCTCCTGGGTTTTGAGGATCAAAGGCGGCTGTGAAGTTTTTCGAAGAGGAAGAAGATGAAGGAGCGTTTTTCTGCTGATGCTGGTGGTCTTCATCTTGTATGTCTGAGATAATTGCCATCGCGGAGAATAGTAGAGGCTTTCTGTACTTCGATTTCTGAGAGTAACGGAGCTTTGTAGATCTTATAAAGCGCTTCGGTGCAGAGGAAGTCCGAATCTTCCAGAGACCCCAACCGAGTTAGGAAGTCGAATAGCAAGAGACTTCCATAGCTTCATAAGGGACACCCTCCTCTTACTCCTCTTCACAAACCCTACAGATCTATAAAAACGACGCCATGACGCCAACAGAAGCGCTACTACAACACCAACCCGAAGAAGCCCTGGACAACAGAGACGAAACCCTAAACCCTACAATATTACTGTCACAATGCTTACGCTTTTACCTTTCTCCGTTATAAAATGACGAAAAACTAACCATTCCTATATTATTATAGTTATAAATTATCTGGAGAGCAGCTTTTAACTGCAGGGGGTGTAGCTCATATGGTAGAGCGCTCGCTTCGCATGCGAGAGGCACGGGGTTCGATTCCCCGCACCTCCAGAAACGCACTTTTTACCTAGAAATTGAAACCTTCCTCTTACTGGTTTTTATTTTTCGTCATTTTATAACGGAGAAAGGTCCTTCTTCCTACTCATTTTTTTGTAGTTTTTTATTTTAAATTTTTGAATTCCTCAAGAATGGTTAGTTTCTATTTTTCATTATTTTATAACAAAGAAAGGTCCTTCTCAACAGCGGTCAGTTTCTATTCGTGAGTCATCAAAGAATTTCATACTTTCCCTTAGGGGCAGTGTTTAGAACTTTGGATTTGAAAAAAAAAGAAAAGAAAATTCTAAAATTTTCTTTTTTCTTGTTTGGTTTAAATGAAGGAAAATGAGATTTTCTCTCTCTATTTCTCTTCAATGTAAAAAAATTTCTTTCCAAAAAGGTAAAAATTTTGAAGGATAAGAAAATTCACCATCACTTATCACTATTTACACCACCACCTACCCCATCACTAGTACCATCCACCACCACCACAACTTACCAACAACAATCACCACTACCCATGCACCATCGCTTGCCACCACCACCCATCACCACCACCACCCACCACCGCCCACCAGTAGCTGCCACCACCACCATAATCGTCGCCGTCACTGCCACCCCCACCAACCTTACCGACACCCGCCCAACACCCCAACCCATCATCTTATTAAAATATATTTTTCTTTTCTTCCTATTTCTCATCTCATTCAAACATCGAAAAAGAAAAGAAAATCGGTATTTTTCTTTTCTTTTCTCTTCTTTTGATATCCTTTTAAGTTTTCTTTTCTTTTCTTCTCAAATCTAAGGCTCCAAACACAGCCTTAAGGCCTTTCTTCTCAAACCTTCTTCCTATTCATTTTTCTATAGTTTTTTATTTTAAAATTTTGAATTCCTCAAGAATGGTTATTTTCCATTTTTCCTTATTTTATAAAGAAGAAAGGTCCTTCTTCTCAACAACGGTTAGTTTCTATTCCTTCCGTCAATCGTCAAAGAATTCCATACTTAATGTTATTTTTTTTCAAAAACTCACTTTCCCTTCTGTCTTTGCCAGTATTCCATCTCTTCTTGATAGCGATTATTTTTCAAAAACTCACTTTCCCTTAAGGTCCTTCTTCTCAAACCTTCTTCCTACTCATTTTTCTATAGTTTTTTTTTAATTTTAAAATTTTGAATTCAAATGGTTAGTTTCTATTTTTCGTTATTTTATAACGAAGAAGATCCTTCTTCTCAACAACGTCAGTTTCTATTCCTTCCATCAGTCGTCAAAGAATTTCATACTTAATGTAATTTTTTTCAAAAACTCAATTTCCCTTCTCTCTTTGCCAGTATTCCATCTCTTCTTGATAGCAATTTGAAGAAAAAACGAGGAAAAAAACCATGATATTTCGGTTACTTCTATACTAATTTTATAGAACGGGCTTGGACGCAAAAAGGGCCCAAGATATAAAAGACCTATGCGGGAACTTGGATGATTATATTTGTTTCTTTACTATTATTATTTTTTGCTATTCTGCCATTTATAAATGAATAAATGTAACTTTTTGCATAAAATATGTATATAAAAATTACTTGAATTAAGATTTAGAACCCAACAAGGGATTGAAATCATCTACTGAACCAAAGTGTGATTGCCATCTAGGCAATCGGTGAAACAAATGAATGAGCCAAATCATTCATTTATTGCAGGTTTGTAGTCACCTAGTAGGGGTGCTCATTGGGCGGGCTTGGGTGGGTTTGGGCCCCGGCAGAGGTTATACGTAAGCTATATGGTCTTTGTCCAACTAGAAGATCGGGCCTTAGGGGCAATGCTTCATCCACATTTCATTAAAATCACCTGTTATTGTTAAAAAATTGCAACCTCACAGGTATAACTTTGAGTAATCCCAATTCTTTATCAACCTCACAGATATATTTATATAGGAACAAGATATATATTATTTAAAAAATGTTACTAAAGAAATAGTAGATAAAGATATTGCAACAAGATATATGTTATTTAAAAAAATGTCCTATTAAAATAAATAGGAAACAACAACTAAGAAGATATAGGAATTCAATTACTAAAACTAAGAATTATTTAAACACAGTAAAATATATTTAAATTATTTAATAAAACGTTATTAAAGGAAAATATATGTTCCTGTATGTGCTTAGCACGGGTAAATCAACTAGTTACATACGAGTTACATAGAGTTCAAGAGACCTCCACTGCGTCCTTGCTTACAGAGAGCCACAAAATCAATTGGGAAGAGGCATTGGAAAATATATAGAATATAAAATGTGATTAAATTAGAATTAGAGGTCTATTGATAAAAAAATAAAAAATATTAAATGTCTAACTTAGCTATTTACGTAGAACATATATATATATAATCTTTGGTAGGTTATTGAGGTCTGTTGATCATCTATATGTTAGTTAAGTGTTCTTTTCTATGTGCATATATAAGCACAATCATTCTTCCAATGGACCCACCGTGGTTTTACCACAAGAGCCACGTCATGCATGGTAGTGGATGCGAATTGAGGACTTAAAAGTCAAATAGCATTTTTTACAGTTAATTCAATTATGCTTGCTTCAGAGCTTACCCTACAGAGTTAATTTTGTATACCTATTGTGATTTTTGTATTTTCCTGTTGATATAAGGAGGTGCTGGGGCAGTTATTTTGTTTATTTTTCCAGATCTAGTATTTTTTATGGTTTAAAACCATCTTGATTTAGCATACTAGATGGGATAGTTTCCTTTTTTTCCCTTGACATTTCATTCCTATACAAATTTCAGTTGACATGTTTGAAAAAAATAAGTGCGTCTTTCTGTATTTTCTTTATGCCCATGCATTTAGCATTAAATGGGCATCACTCTAAAGAAAAAGGTAGAGAGGGAGCGGTAGTACTGTTAGTAGGGTAAGATATATATTTCTTGTATCTGTCCATGTACATTGCTTCCTAGAAGATAGATTGTGCAGAGGTGATAATTCCCACATTTTCTTTTCGGCTTTCAGTTCATACAAAGGCAATATCTTCCCAATATTCATCAGCATTAAAGCCTGTGGATCATAATGGGCCCGTGTAATTGCAGAGGATGAAATGCGACAAGAGGGACCTGACAAAGTGGGATCTATCATTGGGAGTTCAAAGGTTGTGTAGGATTATTCTATCAACCCTACTGATGATGTTATATTGTGAATTCCATCAGGAATTTGTATCTCTCTTGTACAGTTGTACTTAGCGGTTTTTGTTATAGCAAAACTGCAAACTTACCTTTATTGGCCCATACAGAAATTTACCATACCTGGTACCGGAATGGAGCAACCAAGATTCAAGAGTAACATCTTGTCATTGTAATCTCTGCAGAAACTCCAAGATAATCTAGAAAAGCTGGGACTAAAGATTAAACAGCGGAGGAGAATATGAAATTTCTGAAGATTCAGACAAACAAGTTAGATGAGTCAATTCTTTCATTGATTGATTCTTTCAATTGAAATACAAAAGGATCAGCTCCCGTAGTCCGGAAAAACATCACAATTTGCAATTGATTTCTTTCAATGGTGAAGGCACGGGGTCATGACTGTATGATTGTGTCTTCGGCTTGACCACCTCACTGAATTGTAACCACTATCGTTGCTTCTCCATCTGTATCCTCCTGTTTGAAGTGAACACAAGAAAGGAAAGTTATGATTCGATCGTTTTAGATTTGTAATAATGTTCCCCAAGTATCATTATATTGCGTATTTGTTTGCAAGCATTCGATTCATGTGTTTGTTTGTGTATGTGTGTATAAATAAATGCTGCAGATCTAAACATATATGGCTACAAGTGGAGAGATATCATTCAGTAATGATTTCATGAACACAATACTAATTCCTGCAAACGTTGTACGCACACAGGAAAAACATTTCTGAATATGTATGTATCATAGTTTCAATCGTGCTTACCTTTTTCCTCACAATCTTCTCTTGAGAGGTAAAGCTTCCATATGAAAGGGAGTCCATGGCAGGTGAATCCTGAAAGGAAGTGGCCCTGCGCCTTGAGTTGCTATCTTCACCTTTAATCATCTTTAGCTTTGCGACATAGCTCTTCGGATATTTACGGTACCCTCCCAAATCTCTAAGCAACTCAACTGTAGGAGCCGGATTACTATGGTAGGTCTCTCTGGAAGCTGTTCGTTCACAATGACCTGAAGATGAAGGATTCGTACAATCTTTGAACTTTTCACTGCTCTGTAATAACGCCAGAAATTCAGAAAATGGTCTAAAATTGTGATGAATGAAATCGGAAACCACGAATCCTGCAAGTACAGAAAATACAACTAAAATAGCAGCTTCGGACATTGATTCATCTTTCAAAGCAGAATAGACAGCCTTTCCAGTGCTGGAAACATCCGAAAATGAATTTGCAAAGGCCATCATCTTCTCTAAAATGAATTGGACTTTTGAAGAATGGGTATTTTTTGGTTTTTTTCTCTCAGGGAATAATTCTCTCTCTCTATTTTTTCTCTCTCAGTCTCAGCGTCTAATTCATCCATAATATCAGCGATTTCTCTCTCTATTTTTTCTCTCTCTATTTTTTCTCTCTCAGTCTCAGCGTCTAATTCATCCATAATATCATCGATTTCTCTCTCTATTTTTTCTCTCTCAGTTTCAGCGAATAATTCATCCGAAACATCATCGACTTCTTTCTCTACTCCGTTCGCAGTTATGTCAGTTATGTATTCTCTCTCCTGTAGAGTGGACAATTCGTCCATTCCATCAACGACATTACTTTCTTTCTCTACCATCCCTGTTTTCCCAATTTCTTCTTCAACAATTCTTTTGGCCTGTTCTATCCCAACCTTATATTCCCGTTCTTTAACATTGCGAGGAGACCAAATTTTGTTTTCAGCAGGCTCCTCCCCGTCCAAATTCACTTCTGTTTCACAGGTACTGGGAAGATCACACTTCAGATTCTGATGGTCTACTAAGCCTGACATGAACTGGGTGTGAGAATGACTTAAAGACTCAAAATTTTCAGCATTCTCTATCTCCTTTGGCTTCAACATTTGAGACTTCTTCCGATCAGCAATCCCCCTTATTTTATCCATTTCACAGAGAGAAACATCTGCTTTCTCTCCACTTAATGCATCTAAAACTTGGCTCAACTCCATATCATTTGTTTTCACTGATTCCTGGAATTCATGCTCAAGTACTTCTTCCTTTTCAGTCCCCACAGATACAGCTCCTGCATTCACATCCAAACAACCTGAATTATTTTCTTTCTTTTTGTCTAACAGACTTGCACCAAGTTCAAAATTCTTTATAGCTGCTTGTAACAGATGACATTCTTCGATGACTTGCAAAACTTTTTCAGAGCGTGGAGGTGTGGGAAAGTTCATGTAAGACATAGACAACGTAGAGAGGACAAGAGCACCAAATAGAAACAACGTAGAGATGACAAGAACACCAAATAGAAACCCAAATGTTAATATCTCATTCAAAGGCAATCGACTACTTATCTGAGATTCAGACAAGCCACACCCATCCACGCCTAAACCATTTCCTTCTCTACACAGTTCATGACTCCTACTGCGGTGCAAAGTTTGGAGACGCCTGTTTGGATTGTATTGGAGGAACCTTGGCCTTGGGGACAGATAATTTGTCAATGGGTCATGACTTTTAGGCGACGAATCAGTATGAAAAACGTTCCTTTCTTCTTTATCAAACTCATAGGCCATAGAAGAAAATGGCGGGAACTGTGACGAGTTTCTTGGATCGATATTTGGGGTTTTCTGGCCATGGGCATGGGGGAATATCGGTCCAGAAGCTTCGTTACTCTCGACCAAAATCTTCTTTCTTGGAGCAGCAGACTTCGAAGCTGCGCAGATAGTCGGTGACATGAAGTTCTTCGTGGCTGAATTGTTTGGGTTCGGTAACTTTGAACCCATTTCTTGACGATAACAATAGTTATCTCTAACTTCTGCAGTGTCTTGGGACGAAAAGGGCTTTAGTTGCATGCCTAAAGCTTATAAAGCATTCAAAGATTCTGGTCAGTAAAGATTGTTCAAGATCTGTAAAGAACAAAAGAGAGGGAAAGTTAACAAAAGAAATAAAAAATATGGAGAGTGGGAAGGATTCGTACCAGACGACGAGAATTTCGGCACCAAGGAAGGTTTGTTGGAGCAGACGACGAGGGATTCTTCTGGAACCGTCGATTTGATCTTCTTCGTCCTCAATGACGATTTCCCTTGCCGAACAAAACTAATCTATTTCTTTATTCTTTGATTCTTTTTATCTTTCTCAAGCAGATTCAGTTGCAGAACGAGGTACTGCAGGATACCGGAGGCAAGTGTTGTTGGATCCCTAACGTCCAACATATACACATACATGGGAAAGCTTCTGTTTTCGGAGATGAAATCTTCTGCAATCGTAGTAGATTAGAAAGCTTCTGTTTTTGGAGATGAAATCTTCTGCAATCGTAGCAGATTAGAAAGCTTCTGCAATAGTAGCAGATTAGAAAGCTTCTGTTTTTGGAGATGAAATTTTCGGAGATGAAATCTTCTGCAATCGTAGCAAAGCTTCTGTTTTTGGAGACGAAATGTTCGGAGATGAAATCTTCTGCAATCGTAGCAGATTAGAAAGCTTCTGTTGAGATGAAACCAATAGAAAAACCTTGGGTAAATTGGTTTTTAGTGATGCTTTATCAAACTAATTCAGATTCAATCAATCAAATCTTGTTAATTGGTTTTTAGTGATACTATTTTAAAATAATTGAAAAGCGGTGTCATTTTACTATTATTAAGAATTTCTTCCAAAAATGCCCTCAAAGACTTTGAAAACCTTTACACTCATTTTGTTATAAAAGAGGTTTGCAACTTTGTTGAGGGCATTTGTGGAAAAATCTCTTAAGGAACAGTAAAATGACACCGTTTTTCAATTCTTTTAAAAAAGTATCACTAAAAGCTAATTACAAAGATTTGGCCGACTGAATCTAAATTACTTCGATAAAACATCACTAAAAACCAATTTACTTGGTTTTTATAATAGTAATAGATATATGCGGAAAGCCGAGTCTTAAATATCTTTATATTTTCTCCAATATCCTTTTCGGTATTATCTTTATGTTTATATCTTTATATTGAATATTTTTATCTTTGTATTTATATTTATCTTTATATTTAATATCTTAATCTTAATCTTAATCTTTTTTAAATAACATGTATATCTAACATATTTGTAATGCTTTTAATAAATGTGATCTTTATTAATTTAAAACCTTTGAATATAAATTCAAAACTTAAAATTATATAAAATTAATATATTAATAATAATTAATATATAATTAATAATAATAAAATTGAGATATGTTATTAATATAAATCTTTATAAAATTAAATATAAAGATAAGCATATTAATAAATTAATATATTATCAAAGCAATCAAAACCTTAGAAGTTATGCAGAATAAATAAGTTGAAGGAACTTGAGAATCTCTAGAAGAAGGTCATTGAAATCAATCTAGGAGAAATCAAATGACTTATAGAAGAGATAAAAACTAATAATTTTCTTTTAGAATATTAAAGATTTTTGGTACTTTATACAGATTTATATTGAATTATTTAAATAAATCTATATTATGCTTTTAATAATATATTACATATATTAGATATCTATCTAATATATAATATATTATCACGTATACAATCTCGGATTTATAAAAATTGTGTGTTAGAAAAATATGAAGAGTGGGGTAGGATTTATGGTCATGTACTCTACGTATTTTTGTTTTTAATTCCGAATGTTGTATAACTATTATACATGTGGAAATTCTGAAAACAACAACTAAATTCAATAAATATGGGACATGTAAAACCATAACACAAGACCTGAAAAACATTGCTATTCAAACACAAAACCATACAAAATTCTTTTTAAAGAGTTTCTTTAGTGATTATAAAAAAAATGAAACTGAGAAAATTGAACAATAAAGGCCCAATTCAATCATGGTCCAGGAAGGGATCGGAGAAAATTAATTGGATCAACACAAGATCAACACAAGATCAACACAAGACCATGTCAGTAGGCTCAAAGTGATCGAATTTGATGTGTCATTGTGACTACCAACGGGTAGTTTGCTCGGAACCCCCTTTTTTTTTTCTTTTTGTGGTGGTGGGGTTAAGAAAACATTCTATTATATGGTAATACTAATAACTTATAATATTCAGAAATCAGTTGAGCCATTTTGTTATGATATCTATCTAGCTAACAGAAGGAGAAAAAGGGCCATTTTCCATCCGCAACTTTGTTTAGCTAAACCAGCCGCAACTCCGTTTGCAGCTCTTCTAGTGTGCTGAGCTCCACCTGTTGAAACATTTTGTGGCTTTCTTTGATGTCCTACACGAGATTGCTTGCCACGGTACAAAAGCTTTGCCGTTGATTCCATTGATGCCCTGTGAAGCATTGCCCTCAATTTCTATTATCTTTAGTTCCTGCCTCACAAAGCAGCTTTCATGCCTTCATACAATTAGGTGGATTAGCCAAAAACAGCAAAGCGTTGATAAGTTACCATCTTTTCTACGCAAGGAATGTCTTTACCCAGATGAAGTGAAAGTGCCCCAAGTCCAAACCAACCCTCCAAGTATATGTTCCTTCATCCAGCGGGTCCCTCCTGCTGGAAGATCTGCTGGTCCAACGCTGACATTAATAGGGATTTTTTGCACCGAATAGCTTCAAGATCACAACAAAAATATTCAAATGAACAATCAAGAGAAATAAAACAAATGGGGGATTTGAACCTCGAGAAACAGAAAGCATCACCAAATTTCAATCTCGACCTTTACAGACTTTTCTTCTATGTTACAAAGAGGGGTTTGTTTATGTGTGAGGGAAGGCAGAGTGAGGATGAGTGTTTCTTCGTCAAGTTCTGAACCCCAAACCAGACCATCTTTTCGTTACTTCTTTCTTTGTCCTCTGGGCCTTGGAATCAATAAGGTTTTCGAGTGATTTTGCTTTTCTGTTGCGGGACCTGCCTGCTTCTTTCAAGAGTTCAGACAGCCTTTTCTTCTCGTCATCAAAGTCAGGATTTGCTGTTCCAAGCTTCTCTTCCCTCGTCTTAAGAATATACTCCAAGATCTCAATTGAATCTTCTACCCTGTAACAAAAATTCAAGTATGACTAACATAGCAGGTTCAACAGCAAGGCTTCTGAAATTTTGCTTGCGCAGTGGTCCACACTCTACAGTGTCGAGTAATTAAGCTAAAGTCAAAATAGTAATTGAGCTAACTATCATAAAGAGTAACTGAGCTACCGTTTAAAGAGCCAAAAAGAGTACAAATAACTAAAAATCATGAAGATTTATTGACTTAATTTCAAAAGAGCGAAAAAGAATCTACAAACATTTATTGAGATTTGAGCCTACACAGGTTAATTTCTGTTGGATATTTGCCCCCTTCTTGAGTTGCAGATGAAATAGAAAGTTTGAGAGCACATGCAAAGTTGTAACTAAGCCAAAGATAATTTGCAGAAAGATTATTCAGTTAAGGTAAACTTCAATTACTCTCAGAATTTTAGACAAAAAGAAAGAAGATCCATTTTCAAATACAAGGCCTTCTCCAAACTGGTTCATGCACTTGTCAGATTCATGGTTGTGGCGCCTGAATCTGGAACCAGAAAAACACAACTTAAACATTTAAATTGAAGTGAGAATATAATATTAAAGTGAAAGAGGACGAATATACAAAATGTACAGAATGGAAAAAACACAAGAACTGCCCAGCCCAACCCTTAAACAAGATCACCTAATATCACAACTATCTCACATCTATTAGAACTCATCAAAAGATGGAATGCCAAAGAAAAATTCAGCTTTCCTAGCTCTTGCTTTTGCCAATTTATCTGCAACATCATTTGCCATTCTAGGCACATGATTGAACGAAGCGTTCAACTCAACTTCAGATATCATGCAGACAGATATCGGAAAAGAGAATTAGATGGGGATGTCATGTGGGGACCAGAACTTGGAAGAGAAAGGGCACTGATAAAGGCCAATACATTTCAGAAAAAAAAAATATATATATATATATGTCAAGAGAAGTCATCAGGGACAAAATAAAGAGAAATGGACAATCAGAAGCTTTTGGAAACCTTGATCCCTAGCCTGCTTCACCCCACTGTGCAACCACTTTCTGAGCTGCATCAGATATTCATTGGAGTTTAAAACATGAATAAACAGTTGTGAGACAATATATTGATTGAATCAAGCCACAGGGCTCAAGCTAGATGGTTCCTCTTGATGTTCCACAAAGCCGGATTCAAACAAAAAGAGCATGATTCTGATACAAAACAGCGGAGTTATGGACTTAAGCCTAGGTTCTTTAATGGATTCACATTAAATACTGGTAGAAATATTAGAAAGACCTTAGGTAGATTAGTAGGAATAGATAGTTCCCAAAACAAGATTCAAAGCTTGCTCTCAAGGATTGATTTTTAAAAAAGGAACCTAAATGGAACCAATCAAAAAGGATTTGGATACACAAACATGGAAAAAAAATAATAAGGGAAAACAAATTTCTTGGAACTCATTTTGTTATTTGTTAACCAAACAATTTTCTGACTGAAAATTCATTCTGCTACGTGCTAACCAAATGCAAATAGAAAGACTTCAAAATTAATTCGCAACTCTAAATAGCTGATATAATGGAAATAGAAAGTTAAAAAAAAGGAAAGCAATTCTTACGACGGGCTGACATCGTCCACCGCTGTATTAAGCTGCAAAACCTGCCGCGTATAGGATGACGCCACGTGGATTATAGGCCACGTCATCAGAGCCCGTTAACACAATAACACCTCTCCGTTTCGGGCTTGCATCGTCTACAGCATGTCCTTTCACAGCATGTACTACAGCGTAGAGGAAACATCACCACGCGTCCAGGCACTCCCGCGTGCCTGGCACGCAATCCATTAACGTTATCTCCGTTCCGTTAAGCTCTTATTAAACCAAAAATACAATGTGCAGTCCCTCATCAGCTTTGAAGAGGCCTGACAACTAATCGCCCGGAGTAACCCCCATGAGCCCTTTCCTCCTCCACTTTTAACAGAAACCGTTTCCCCGCCGTTTAAAGTTGGCCGACTGAGTCGATCCTGCCGGATTCTTAAATCTTCCATCTCCATCTTCCGCGGAAATCTCGTCAATCCATACAAACCCATATACCATCTGGGTTTCATCGGAGGCTGGTAACTTGACGGTAATGGCATTGGCAAAGCTCTGGAGCTTGAAGTTCTCTGAAACTTGTCGTGACCCAGGCAACGATTATTGCCTATAACTCGGCCTCTGTCACTACCAAACGAAGAGCTCTATAATTTGTATAAGTTCAACGGCTCTGACCGTAAACGGGGATGAAGTTCGAAGGTTTTAGGGATGTGGGTATGGTGGGAAAGAGGTGATTTGGAAGGAAAAAGCTTCCCACAGAAGATGATATTCTCCGTAGGGCAAGTCTCCACCTTCGGATCACGGGAGAACTCAAAGTGCTCATGCTCCGATGAGGTCAGTGTATCGCCGGCAGAGGCATCTTCCCAGTTGATGAGTTCGTCGTCTTTGTGATGTAAAGGAAGATCGCAGAGAGAAAGAGCGTCCTCTGCGTCTTCGAGGTCCTGAAGGAGATCAACGTTGTCCTGCATTGCTTCTGAGTGGAGTCCGATTCTTACTTCCCTTGCTTGGGGTAAGCAAAGGGAATTGAAGAAGATGTGATGAGTTGTGAAAGTGAGATCACGAAGGAGAATATAAATAAAGTGGGAGAATCAGATACCAGGGATTTTCTTGGACGCGTCGAGCCTTGGACTTTCTGCGGCTTCTAAACGACGGAATGTTAATCACATCGAGACGGTTTGACATGCCGGACGTTATTTTCTTTTTTGTATTTTTGGTTTAATAAGAGCTTAACGGAGATAACGTTAATGGCTTGCGTGCCAGGCACGCGGGAGTGCCTGGACGCCTGGACGCGTGGCGATGTTTCCTCGACGCTGTAGTCCATGCTGTGAAGGACATGCTGTAGACGATGCAAGTCCCTCCGTTTCTCTTCTCCGCTCAAATCGAATGAGCGACTCCAGAGAGGAATCGGATCCTTGAACTCCGGTGGCCTAATATAACCTCCGACGTTTCATAACTCCGGTGATCTAACTTCTGTTTCTGTTATCCATGTTCACATACATAAAAAAAGGGGTATGGGATGGAACTTCTATTTGATTTCTGGCATCAATCAACTCATCCCGTTCCGTCATCTTTGGTTTCAGAAACTACCTCTCCAATATACTTTGTTGCTTCCGGGACCTACCTCAGTTCCAGTGTACTCTGCTGCTTCCAGATTAAGTTCTTCCTGTAGCATATCATTATTCTTCATTTGTCCCTATCGCTGTTCCAATTGCTATGGATCTCAATGAAGAGTCCGGTTAAACGAGCACGATCCGGCGTGTTTGTTTCACAGGGGAGGTCTCTGTTTCCGGCGACCTCACCTGAGATCGATAGAGGCTATGGGAAGGAACTTCTCTTCTATTTGATTTTAGCAGAGAGGCGTTAACGCCTTCACGATGACGCGTCCATATGCTCCACGGGGCCGCATCCGATATGAGCGGCAGGTTTTGCAGCATGATACAGCGGTAGACGATGTCAGTCCTCTTACAACGACCTTTACTCCATTTATCCGAAGACAACGCGTGACATACCTTTGTTAACCATAGCTGCTCAACTTCAGTTATGCGACCCGTTCTTTGCATTGCCGGAATCGGAAGTTGCTGCCATCAGGACTCGTCGGAATGAAGTCCAGACTTGCCGGAATCGAGGCTTACCAGAAATCGACCCGTGTTTTGCCTTGTGGGAACCGAGATTCGCCGGAATAGTCAAGGGTAATTGTGAGAACAGAAGCTGATTGTAGTTCTGTTATCACCCCGACAAAGGTTTCCTGGTATTTCTCTGGCACCTTCTCGGTGGAAGTTTTAGTATTTCACTGGATTATTGATGGGGATGAAAAGGATGTGAGTTTCAGGGGATTATTGAGATTCTGTGGCGAGTGCAGCGAAGAGCGCTGAAGCGGAGAGAAGAAAGGGCTTTTGGATTTGATCATTAGAGGTTACAGAAGGAAGACCAGTTGCTTGCGACCGACCCGATCCTAAAGAAGGTGGACGAGAAGTGCTCCTCCATACATAGTGTTGGAAGCCTTAACGGCGTTTGATTTTTTTGTTTTATATTTTTAAAATTTGTAACCGATCGTCTCTTTCTCCATTTAAAAACCAGAGAGAGGAAAAGTGTGTAACTGTGTTAGACCTTCTTCTTCCTCCAATCAAGCCAATGAACCGGGCCAAAGATAAAGAAAAAAACCGAGAGGAAGATGAGCAAGAGAGAGGGGAAGGAAGAGGAAGCGGGAAAAGTGTAAGAGAAGAGAGGAGTTGACCCTACAAATGTGTTTCTTTAAAAAAAAAAAAAGAAGAAGAAGAAGAAAATGTGTGAAAGAGGAATTTCCGCAAGCTTCTATTGTTAAAGTTGTGGAGAAGATGGGTGCCAGAATCGTCAAGACTTGCCAGAAGAACAGATGTGCAGTGACTCCGCTCTTGTTTCAATGGCCGCAGCCTCAGGGATTCTGATATGGGCGATTACCGTATAGACTGGTATGTTTCTACCCTATCGTCATGAATTCTGGTGTTTACTAGCTTTTGAGGAATACGAAATAAATAGTTTTTAGGTTTTGGTGGAGGTGGTTGGTCCTTCTTATCCTCTTTTTCTTCTGATCTTGCATATGCTTCTTGCATGCACTTTGCAAAATCAAAAACTGTTTGAGACGGTTTGGGTGTCTTCTGCGGCAAAAGAAAAAGAAAAGGGTGCTGGCAAGATCAATTCTGTGGAAGGGGTGTGTGGGAGAAGTAAGTGGGGAGAAGAGAGGGCGACTAGTAGAATGGTTTTGGGTGCTGTCTTTTCTTGGTGGTTTTACTATTTTATTTTAGTGATCCTGTTTCATTTTTTTCCCTTTGTTTTCTACAGTTGTCAATTGCTGTTTCATATCGCTGTTAAGAGCAACATGGAAGCAATTCTTGGTAGGGATACACTTTTGAGAGTTGGGTAAGCCATGTAAAGAAAATATTGAATTTTTGCTAACTTAATGTGGTTGTTTGGGATTTGTTAGGTATTTTTGTTTCTCTTATCTTTAATTCTATTTCTGCATCTTTATTCTAGTTTCTGTTTGGAGTTTACATCACTCTATCTATCACCTCCTCTCCATCTCTCTAACCGCCTCTCCCTCGCTCCTTCCATCCACTTTCCTTATCTTTCACTGCTTATTCCTCCTTTCCTCTCTTTCTCTCTCTGTCTCTATCGTCTTCCTCTTATCTCCCCTACTGTGAATTCCAAATCTCCAATTTCTGACCCTAGATACCTGATTTCCTTATAGAATTGTGGAGCTGAATTGAGATTATGGATTGAAAAATGCCCAATGCAAATAACCAACTAGCCAAGTAATCTCTTTCTTTCTGAATCGTCTCCCTCCCTCCCTCCCCCCCCCCCCCCCCCCCCCCCCCCCCCGAAGTAAAGCTTAGAATGGTGCCAAAGAAATAAAAGTTTCATCTACCTTCTCTACTTAGTCTCAAACCAAATCTTCCTCATGACATAGGCACATAGCACAAAAGTTCTTAATCTACATGACCAATGTGTTTAAACACCAATCTCGCAAAATAGCGCTCCCTTGTTTTTGTTCAAGCATTGGTATTGCGATTGATTACTATCATTCCCATATAGATTGATTACTATCATTCCCATATAGAATGTGTTTACTAGTCACAATAGTCTCCTGAAATGCAGCAATGATTTTAAGGATAACCTTTTTTTTTTTTTTTTTGGAATACGGTAAGTTTATATTCATGTATTCCAAAAGAACGATTTAGAAGAACAGTACATCCAACCCTCACACTAAGGGATCGGCTGAAAACTACAACCTGAAATCAAAGATCAAAACTATTAGGCTCAACCTATACCTGAAGTAATAGAGAGGCAAAAATATTACGTATAAAACCAAGTTTTTCATAAGAACCTCATTAAAAGGGTTGTCTTGTATAAGCTTTGTATGCCATGAAACTTCATTGGTATGTCTCTTGTTGTTGAACTTGAGGGTAACTTCTTAGTAACCTTTTGGCTAACACCTTAACAAGTATCTTACTGGATTTGCAAAGCTAAGGGTTTGGGGTCTCTAATTTCTATGTTTGATAGGCCCTAATACCGTAGGAGTAAGGATGGAAACTGTGTCATGTTAGTAAAGCCAAAAGGGAGCCATCCAATCACCGTGTGGAAGTCTTGTGATATTTAGTAATTTACTAGTTTTTTTTCACTTTCATGATTTAGTAATTGTCTACATTTACTGTGTCTTTTTCACTGATTTTAATCTCTGAATGTTATGATATTTATTCTTGTTTTCGTAATTTGATTTGTTTTTACATGTTTTGAATAATATTTAAATATTTTTTTCCTTTGTTATGCTCATAATTTTATTTTTTCATTTCATTATGGGCTACTTATGTTAACCTTCTCATGTGATAAGATGGTTAATAAATATTTTTATTCTTTTAGAATTCAATTATAACATGTCATTCTTGTACCTATCCTTTTTTTAAAATTTTTTTTGGTTCAACTATTTATTCATTTTTTGCTTTTTAATGTTGTAATTCTTTATATTAACCTTTTTGGCCTTTTTTTTTTTTTACTTATTTCCTTTGCTGTCTTTTTTTAAATATTTACGTTTATTTTATGTTTTGATTTTCGTTTACAAGTTTTCATTGTGATTTAAACTGTTATCTCATTTTTCTCTGATTTGAGGTCTTTGATTTGGATTTTCATCTTTGTTTTCCTTTTTTTTTTAAGTTTGTGTTATAAATGCTTATTTTTCATTTTTTGTTCATCTTTACATCTATATATATTTTCTAAATAATTTGATTTGATTCTTATTTACCTCTATCATTTAATTTTTATTTTGTTGTATATGACGATAAGTTGAGTAAATATTTTTTGTTTTACTTTTTTTTATGTCCTTTATCCTCTCATACCTTTCCTTTTTTGAACATTTTTCAATTATTTATTCTTTTTTTCAATTTTTTTATTTAGTATATTTTGTATGTTCAGCATATTTGTCTTTTTAGCTTATTTCATCGTAATTGAATGGTAAACCATGTTAAATAAAATAATCATTAAACTTCCTGTCATATTTTAGACAAAGAAAACCAATGGAAAATAGCTATAACATTCAAATCTAATTTAAACAAAAACTCGATTAAACTGAAAAAAGGCCAAATAAGGTTTAAACTTGGTGAAAAATATATGTATATAGAAGTATGCTACAACGAACATATAAGAAATCTAATTTCTAAAGTCACTCAAATTAAAAGATAAATGAGTTTAAAGCGTAATGAAAAAGAAATATAAATACTTGCTGAAATCAATTAAGATAATAAACATAAATAGAAAATCGAAATTGATAACGAAAGCATTACAAAATAGGAGAAAAGGTTAAATCACGACAAATATATATGAAAACAAATTAAAAAATAAAAGTGCAAATAAGTATATTTAAAATTTTCCTTTGTTTTTTCTTTCTTTAAGGTATGATGGGAAGTTGAAAAGGTATTCTATTTAGGTTTCTTTTTAAACTTCATTCCATTGAATGTTTATATTTCTTTTGTTTTTATATTATGCTTTAAACTTTTTTTAATTAACTTTTTACTATGATTTACTTAGTCTCTGTCTGATTTGACTTTTATTTACAATTATCTTTTGATTTATCTTTCTTGACGGTTTGATTAGATTTTTTGTAAATATTTATATTGTCATTCTATAATGTCCCCGTTATAGAGAAAGAAAGGGGGAGGGAGGGAGGATGGAGAGGCGGTGAGAGATAGAGAGGGGAAGGGAAGGAGGGGCAATGAGAGAGAGAGATGGGTGTAGGAAGAGAAGGAGAGTAAGTGAGAGATACGGACAGAGGGGAGGGAGGGAGGGAGGCACAGTGAGAGAGGGGGGAAGGAAGGGAGTGGCGGCGAGTGATGGAGAGGGGGGAGAAAGAAAGAAGGAAGGAGAGGCGAGAGAGATAGAGAGAGGGAGGGAGGGAGGGAGAGCTGGCGAGAGATAAGATAAAGAGAGCGGAAGGGAGGAAGGGAGAGGTGGCGAGAGATAAAGATAAAGGGAGGTGAAGGGAGAGAGGCGAAGGCAGTTAAAACCTTGTTAAGATGAAAACCTAGTTAAGTAAAAGAAAAGGAAAGTTAAAAACGTAAAATGTGGTTACCTGATGGTAACTACAATCTAAGGTTAAGCTATATTAAATTTAATAAACTATGTTATTAGGTAACTTATATTACAAGATATATTATATGTGTAATATTATATTTTTCTAGTTTAGTTCAGTTTTAGGCTTAGGGTATGAAAATCGGTTTTTAATTCGATATAATTTAACCAAGCCTTGAAAATAAGGAGAAAAAAAATTGCAACACATGCTAAATATTTATTTGCTATCATGCCAAATATATATAATATACACTTACATATAAGCAGTAAAAAATATACCACGAATTACGAAGACAATTGATGAAAGTTAAGTTGAAAATCAAACCATAAATATATTTGGGAATGAAAATTTGGAATTTGTCATATGTACTTCCCTCACAAAGCTACCTGCGTTTCATTGAAAATGCAACACCATCACTGCCATAACATAAAACAAGACCAATCAAATTATAGATCTGTTAAGCTGTTAGATAATAGCATACACAGTTTCCTAAAAACTAAAGAACTACACATATGCTTGTGATTCTGTAATTAAGTTCCACAGCTGAATGATTAAGAACTTACTATAGGCCAGCATGGTCCAGTCAATTGCTGTAAATGTTGTAGGAAAAATGGAAAATAAACACGCACACTAACTGTAGACTTAAAAATTTGTCTTTCAACTCAACCAAGCAGCCCAAACAAGCACTGTAAATTGATAGATCAAACTACTGGAAAATATAATTTTGGATACTTCTTTGAAGGATAATCACGTTGGAAAATTGAGTTATGATTTCTGCAACCTATTCTTAGCTTCTGGTTCTCATATAATGATTTTGCATTCTCCAAGATTGCAGCTGCAAATAGAAAACCATGAAAATGATAAGTTTCAAATGTTTTCAAAGCTCCCTTGCTTCTCCTTTAGTCTGCATAATAGATGAATTACAGAATAATACATATGAAATGGCATTACTCCATGTTATCACAAGGTAAGTTAGCAAAAATTCAATATTTTCCAGTAGTTTGATATATCCAGTAGCAGTACTTGTTTGGGCTACTTGGTTGAGCTGAAAGACAAATTTCTAAGTGTACAGTTAATATGCGTGTTTATTTTCCATTTTTCCAAGACCATTTACAGCAATTGACTGTACCATGCTGGTTTATAGTAAGTTCTTAATCAATCTGCTTTGGAACTTAATTACTTAATCACAAGAACATGTATAGTTCCTTAGTTTTTAGGAAACTGTGTATGCAATTATGTAATAGTTAACAGCTCTATAATTTGTTTGGTCTTGTTTTATGTTATGGCATTGATGGTGTTGCATTTTGAATGAAAGACAGGTAGCTTTGTGAGGGAAGTACATATGGCAAATTCCAAATTTTCATTTTTAAATATATTTATGGTTTGATTTTGAACTGAAATTTCATCAATTGTGTTGGTTATTCATGGCATATTTTTTACTGCTTATATGTAAGTGTATATTGTATATATTTGGCATGATAGCAAATAAATATTTAGCATGTGTTGCAATTTTTTTCCCCTTATTTTGAAAGCTTGGTTAAATTGAATCGAATTAATAACCGATTTTCATACCCTAAGCCTAAAACTGGACTGAACTAGAAAAATATAACGTTATACATATAATATATAATTTAGTATAAGTTATCTAATAATATAGTTTATTAAATTTAATATAGCTTAACCTTAGATTGTAGTTACCATCAGGTAACCACATCTTACGTTTTTAACTTTCCTTTTGTTTTACTTAACTAGGTTTTCATATTAACAAGGTTTTAACCGCTTCCGTTGCCCTCCCTTCCCCTCTCTTTATCTTTATCTCTCGCCACCTCTGCTTCCCTCCCTCCCTCCCTCTCTCTATCTCTCATCACCTCCTCCGCCCCCCTCCTTCCCTCTCTCTCTCTCGCCTCTCCTTCCCTCCTTCCTTCTCCCCCCTCTTAATCTCTCGCCGCCACTCCCTTCCTTCCCTCCTTTCACTGTGTCTCCCTCCCTCCCTCCCCTCTCTCTGTATCTCTCACTGACTCTCCTTCTCTTCCTGCCCCCATCTCTCTCTCTCATCGCCCCTCCTTTCCTCCCTTCCCCTCTCTATCTCTCACCGCCTCTTCATCCTCCCTCCCTCCCCCTCTCTTTCTCAATAATGGGACATTATAGTTATTTATTTATTATTGGGTTTTTTTTTAATTATTTTGGATGTAGGTAGTTTTATTTAATATTGGGTTATTGTAATGGACTTGGCCCAAATCAGCAAGGGTAGTTAGGTATTTTAGTTTTGTTAGGGTTAATGTACAATTAATATGGTTGTTTGGGATTTGTTAAGTATTTTTGTTTCTCTCAGCTTTTATTCTATTTCTACATCTTTATTCTAGTTTCTGTTTGGAGTTTACATCACTCTATCTATCACCTCCTCTCCATCTCTCTCACCGCTTATTCCTCCCTCCCTCTCTCATTGCCTCTCTTTCTCTCTCTTTCTCTATCTATCTTCCTTTTATCTCCCCAACAAACCCTATTGTGAATTCCTAATCTCGAATTTCTGACCCTAGATACCTAATTTCCTTATAGAATTGTGGAGCTGAATCGAGATTATGGATTGAAAAATGCCCAATGGAAATAACCACCTAGCCAAGTAATCTCTTTCTTTCTGAATTGTCTCCCTCCCTCCCCCCTCTGTCTGAAGTAATTCTTAGAATGGTGCCAAGAAATAAAAGTTTTATTTACCTTCTCTTCTTAGTCTCAAACAAAATCTTCTTCGTGACAAAGCACAAAAGTTCTTAATCTACATGACCAATGTGTTTAAAGACCAATCTCGCAAAATAACGCTCCCTTGTTTTTGTTCGAGGATTGGTATTGGGATTGATTATTAGGGTTACCAAATAGAATGTGTTTACTAGTCACAATAGTCTCGTGAAATGCACAAATGACTTTATGGATAATTTTTTTTGGAATACGGCAAATTTATATGCATGTATTCCAAAAGAACGATTTACAAGAACAGTACATCCAACCCCCACACTAAGCGATCGGCTGAAAACTACAACCTAAAATCAAAGATCAAAAGTTCTTCCTTGTGACATAGCACAAAAGTTCTTAATCTACATGACCAAATGTGTTTAAAGCCCAATCTCGCAAAAATAGTGCTCCCTTGTTTGTGATGAGGACTGGTATTGCGATTGATTACTAGGGTTCCCATATAAAATGTTTTTACTATTCACAATAGTCTCGTGAAATGCAGCAATGACTTTAAGGATAACTTTTTTTTTTTTTTGGAATACGGTAAGTTTATATTCATGTATTCCAAAAGAACGATTTAGAAGAACAGTACATCCAACCCTCACACTAAAGGATCAGCTGAAAACAACAACCTGAAATCAAAGATCCAAACTATTAGGCTCAACCTATACCTGAAGTAATAGAGAGGCAAAAATATTACGTATAAAACCCAGTTTTACATAAGAACCTCATTAAAAGGGTTGTCTTGTATAAGCTTTGTATGCCATGAAACTTCATCGGTATGTCTCTTGTTATTGAACTTGAGGGTAACTTCTTAGTAACCTTTTGGCTAAGACCTTAACAAGTATCTCTCTGGATTTGCGAAGCTAAGGGTTTGGAGTCTTTAAATTCTATGTTCGATAGGCCCTAATACCGTAGGAATAAGGATGGAAACTGTGGCATGTTAGTAAAGCCAAAAGGGAGCCATCCAATCACCGTGTGGAAGTCTTGTGATATTTAGTAATTTACTAGATTTTTTCATTTTCGTGATTTAGTAATTGTCTACATTTACTTTGTCTTTTTCACTGATTTTAATCTCTGAATGTTATGATATTTATTCTTGTTTTTAGAATTTGATTTGTTTTTACATATTTTGAATAATATTTAAATATTTTTTTTCCTTTGTTGTGCTCATACTTTTATTTCTCATTTGATTATGGGCTGCTTATGGTTACTTATGTTAACCTTCTCATGTGATAAGAAGGTTAATAAATATTTTTTTTTCTTTTAGAATTCAATTATAATGTGTCATTCCCATTACCTATCATTTTTTTAAAATTTTTTTGTTTTAATTATTATTCATTTTTTTCTTTTTTATGTAGTAATTTTTATATTAACCTTTTCGGCCTTTTTTTTTTTATAACTTATTTCATTTGCTGACTTTTTTTGAATATTAACTTTTATTTTATGTTTTGATTTTCGTCTACAAGTTTTCATTGTGATTTATACTGTTTTCTAATTTTGCTCTGATTTGAGGTCTTTGATTTGGATTTTCATCTTTTTTTGCCCTTTTTTTTATAGTTTGTGTTATAAATGCTTATTTTTTATTTTTTGTTCATCTTTACTTTTATATATATTTTCTAAATAATTTGATATTATTCTTATTTACCTCTATCATTTAATTTTTATTTCTTTGTATATGACAATAAGTTGAGTAAATATTTTTTGTTTGACTTTTTTTATGTCCTTTATCCTCTCATAACTTTCCTTTTTTGAACCTTTTTCAATTATTTATTCTTTTTTTCAATTTTTTTATTTAATATATTTTGTATGTTCAACATATTTGTCTTTTTAGCTTATTTCATCGTAATTGAATGGTAAACCATCTTAAATAAAATAATTATTAAGCTTCCTGCCATATCTTAGACAAAGAAAACTAATGGAAAATAGCTATAACATTCAAATCTAATTTAAACAAAAACTCGATTAAACTGAAAAGGCCAAATAAGGGTTAAACTTGGGGAAAAATATATATATAGAAGTATGCTACAACGAACATATAAGAAATCAAATTTCTAAAGTCACTAAAATTAAAAGATAAATGAGTTTAAAGCGTAATGAAAAAGAAATATAAATACTTGCTGAAATAAATTAAGATAATAAACATAAATAGAAAATCGAAATTGATAACGAAAGCATTAAAAAATAGGAGAAAAGGTTAAATCACGACAAACATATATGAAAACAAATTAAAACATAAAAGTGCAAATAAGTATATTTATAATTTTCCTCTGTTTTTTCTTTCTTTAAGGTATGACTGGAAGTTGAAAAAGTATTCTATTTAGGTTTCTTTTTAAACTTGATTCCATTGAATGTTTACTTTGTCTGATTTGACTTTCATTTTCAATTATATCAAGATTTTTATTTTTTATTTTTTATTTTTTGGGGGGCTTTATCTGACAATTTTGTTAGGTTTTTTTTCTTTTCTTTGTGGTTATAAATTCGATGAAATAATTAACATGGATAGAAAAAGGAAGAGCTATATGCAATTATGAGAAGCATATCTACTCCTTTCAAAAGAATAGCCAAATAATCAATTTAGTGGAGGTTGTGTCTTAATACTATCCAGTACTAGAGGATTTCTAAATTTTCATTTCTCAAATCTGTAACCAAAGAAGGGGAGATAAGGAGAAGAAAGTATCTAATGTTCTTTTTTCTGTTAGCAAATGACAAGTGACAATTCCAATTGCAATGAATGACCAAAGTTCATCATTTGGCACTTCATCATCAAATGGTGGAGTTGTTGAATCCATGCTTTCTGATACAAGCTGTAAACAACTAATGATTGCTGATTTCATTTGGTTGGCACAATTCTTCAATGATGTTCAGTTTGATATAGTGGCTTGCAGAATGCAGATATCAAATATCTTGTAAATGTGAATATTTTCCATTACTTGACTATTTTGTTTATATAGAACCGATCATGGAATGAATCCTATCGTCCACAAATATTTTTTCCACTGGTCTTAAATATCCCTTCAATATTCAGAATGCAGCTTTGAGCCCTACCTTAATGATTTGAAGTCATTTTTGTGTTCTTATTAGATACCTTCCACGAACAAGGAATTTTTTGCATGTAAGCAGTGAAAATACAGATAGATCTTAAAATGAAGAAATGACTAGAAAATTTAAAAAATTAATGTCATAGAATGACAAATGCACGTCTCATTCCTGTATTGTAGTGTTATTACTAGTAACTAAGAATGTTGTACAATTATAGCATTTTATTTCTGATGATTTTCAAAACATAGAATTGCTTGTATTCAGCATTTATTTGGCATTCAAAATCGTGTTTTGTCATAAATTGTCCTCTCTGATATGTCATATTGATTCCATAGGGTTGGTTCCTGCTGTCCACTTCTCTCCATCGCATGTTATGACTCATACCAGAACCGTGTTCCATTCATATGCATTCCTGAAGTGACATTCAAAATAGATTCAAATGCAAGCATGCTTGTCCATATGGACAAAATAAAGGTGGATCTTTCATCCAGCAAAATGACAATGCAAATTAAGGTTAGGTTTACATAATTATCTCCTACATGCTGTTATTTTTAAATCACTGTATTCATATCCTCTTATATGCAATAGGTCTTGAAGGATCTCAAAATGATGTAGGACTTACTGATTGAAAGTAGTGAACTAGACAAGCTTAGACCCTACTATAAAAGCAAGATTGGTGATATGTGCAAAGGATGAGTTGTTCTTTGTCACTGTTCCTTGTCAAGGTATTCTTTCTATTTTTATATTCTTATGCTAATTTACTGAGTCCATGGAGTAATTCTTCGTAATTTTTGGATTATACAAATCATATTTGGTTGTTTTTGTGGAACAAGAAGAGCAGCATTTCTGATTTATTTTCTCAAATCTACCTGAATCAGTTATTCCTGGCCCTTTGCATAATATCAGGGCTCTGTCCCTAAAATTGGAGAAACATTTGCTTCCTGGGGATGTGATTGAAGAGCTATTAATAGATGTATTTTGTAACAAGCTATGCATGGTTAGCATGTTTTTCTACCAATGTGGTTATGTGTACAGATATCCATATTTCTGTTGATATTGGAACATCTTTCCATTTTCACATTGATACTCTTGCAAATCATGCCTAGTATGGCAATATCTTCATCTGGATGTTTGCAAGTTAATGGAGGTTGAGTATTGGAATTTGATTAAAATTGAAATTTCTGCCTTGAGAAATTTGTTGGGCATACTTGTTTGTAAAGGCACTTTTGCAATTTATATCAGTTTAGACTCTCTGGGAATGGGCCAGGCAGCTTGAGAAACCAGGTATTTAGATTACTCAGACAAGATGCAGTAGGCCATGGCTTTATACTTAGAAGACCAGACTGGACCAGTCTGGCTGGTCATATTACAGGTGATGTTTTAGCAATGCAAGTGGAATCCTGGCTTCGGCATCTTATTTTCATATACTTTTAAATGTTTGAATTTGAATTCAAAAAATATGAATTTTTGCTTTTCATCAGAAGTACACATAATCTTATGTATCTAAGATATAGTCTAAAATGTAAGACAAATTTAGTTCTTAAGGCAGGGATGGGCTGCGCTTTGGTCTAAAGAAGTCTAAGGCTGGGCCAGGTTGGGCTGGGGAAGACATGAGAGGTGTTAGTGTGAAAGCCTATCCTAAGCCCATCCTGGCCTGGTCTGTGGTCACCCATAGCTGAGACATCATCCTTTATAGTACTTTTAGTACAATACTCATTCTTTTTATATATGTGAAAAAGGGGAAGGTGAGAGAGAGAAGAACCAACCTTACTCCATTCTTCCTTTTCTTTTTTCTTCCCCCCTCCCCCTTTTCTTCTATTTTTCTTTCTTTATCCTCCTTACAGACCCTGGAATCAACTATACAGTTGAAGACCTGATGTTTTTTTTGCTGCATAGAGAACAAATATTTTTTCAAGATATTGGCTAAGACAGGAACTAGTCTCTTTTAGAATCAATTCCAAAAGTAAGTATATTTTTACGAATGATGGAAATTTAGACATTGATGAATTTTTATTTCATCAATGTTTGAAATGCACTTCCTGACTTTTAAGCCTTTTCTAATTCTTGTTTGAGCTGTGTATTCCTGATTTAGGGCCTAGGAACTTTAAACATTGATGATAAATCTATATATTATTTTCCTTATAAATTGCCATTTTGTTTTGAGCCCTAGCATACAAGAAGTGCATTTCCACTTTTTCTGATTTTTTTTTTCATTTTTCTTCTTCTTTCTGTTCTTGCCTTTCATTTTTTTTATCAGAAAATTTTAATAGAATTCATGATCATAATTTCTGGAATGATTTTATATCCATCCTCTGTGTTTAATTTGTTTGTTGTGTTTCTTATTTGTCCTTGATGCAATTATTGAAAATGGAACATTTAAATGAATTTGTCATAGATGCTTCATGATTGAGAGTTATCATCTTTCTCGTTTGACTTACACTTATCAACTTTTTGCTTATGTACTTCCTCCAGTTGTTCGATGCATATGATAACCATGTCAAAAGCGGATCAGAAATTGTTGTGAATTTGGATGGCTTTCATTTCCAAGATCATATGGATTTGAAGCTTAAGGTTTGGTTCTTTAAAATATTCTTCTAGAGCTGATATATTTTGTTAGCCTTCCATCAGAAGAACATGGTCACATTGAAGCTTAGGTGATGTCAGAAACTTTTGCAGCTTTTTCTTCAATGTAGTTTATTTTTACCACCATTTGATCATCTAGCAGCCATTATCACTCACTATTACAAAGAGTGCCCTGTGTTAGGGCTTATAACCTAGAATCAAGACCATGGAGCTGCCAGTTGATTAGTCTGCAGTCTAATATGGTGGCTGGCCTGAATTTTAAGTGGTTTCCCGTAGAAACCAGTTATGAACTTAGTTTTCATGTTTTAAAGTAGTATTTTAAGCACACAAGCAGGATCTGGTTTTATATTTGCTGTTAGTTGTAATGAAAATTTCTCTTTCTACAAAACAGTGGAGTTTACTGAAAAAATATTGGAGCATATGATGCTTTGGATACCATTAATTTATTCCTTATATTTCTTTTTCATTTATTTTCTGCATATTCATCATGCTATTTAGTTATGCTATCTATATACTGTTTTCCCCCTCAAATTAGGTGGATGATCAAGGATTTGTCAACCTTGGCCACCTTTTTAAAGTCACTGGAGGTTATGGAAAAACAGGTATGCATTTTGCATTCTTCTAGTTGTGATTTGTGAATTCTTATTAATTTTGTTGCCAGTATCTTTGTTTCCAAGTCGTAATGTGCTGATACTTACATCATATCTTTTTGGAGTCAAGAATTATGAGGTAGCTGTGCCAAATAAGTTGATCATTAAACCATATTGAATTGTTAAGCTTACTTGATGGATACAAGATGTTTAGGGAAAATTATCAAGCTATACTTGGTATTGGTATAGCTTTATTATTATGCATATGTAGCCTTAAATCACCATGGTCTCGTAAGAGGAGAAAATGTGCCCTTTCACCACAACAGTGGAGAAGCCTATTCACCCCAGATGGTCATTTCCGTGATGTTGGTGTGAAGTTTCTCAAAAAATTTCGCAGTGGAATGAGTTCCTTATTAGACTATACTTTCTGAAAATTATAAAATTGTATAAAAATATACTTATTTATTTGTTACTGTCAGTGGATTTCTCATTCCTCAATTTCTTAATGTAGGGTGTTGATCCAAGCATTAGGGCAGTGGTTTGGCCATTTCTCCTTGGAGTGTGAGCACCTTCTTACACTTTGTTGCTACATATCTTAATGATGGAATTTTTATTTGATATCTGTTAGTAATAATATCTTCTCTGTTAAGAAGGATGGTCTCAACCAGAGCAGGTTGGTCCACTGGTTGTGACTTGGGCAGACATTTCTGTGACCCAGCTTGGCCTCTTGACCACTATTTCCTTCCTTTCATTGATTTTCGCATCTTTATTTTGCAGTTGAATAATGTTGTGCACAACGTCATGTACCGTACTAAATTGGGCTCAGATCAATATAAACTTCAAATTTAGTTTATAAGTCATCTTTAGCATTATAATCTGGAAGTAGATTACTGCATTTGTACGTGCATAACAGGGAGGCGTCATGGTAAATTTTAGAGCTTGTGTGTATTCATTGCTGTAAAATTTATTTGTTGTATATGATGGTGAGTGTTTGTCATACATTTATTTTTTTGTTTTTTATTTATGTGTTTTTCGCCAATGCTTCTACCATTGCCACTCTGCATTTACATTACTGGATAATAGATATTTTATGTCTGGCTTAGGATTAGGTGGAACAAGGTATTGGACTCATGGCTTGCTGTTAGATAGACAGTTTAAAAGAATTTTGTTGGACTATTTGTCAGAGAGTTGTATAATTCCCAACTATTCAGAAGTTTCACAACCTCTCCCTATAAGTTTCAATGAAGAAATGAAACATGGAAGAAAGCAAAAAAAGAAAAGTTCACAGTTTTTTGAAATTTTTTTTTGGTTCTATTTTTCGTCTTTTCTTTCTAAATTGATCTATTTCTATTATTGTTTTCTAGCTGTGCTAGAAACAAATTTATTGAAGATGTTTCAACTATGGTTAGTAATTTTTATTTTCGGTCCGGAGATCTCATGTCAAGTTTCATCTGCTTTCTTGGAATTTATGTTTTTGTCACTCTCTCTTTTATAGACTTTCAGAGCCCATATCAAGCAATTGAATGTGCTTCATCAGGTATTTCTTGATGGTATTTTCCTTCTATTGTGAACAATTAAATAATATTTCTTTATTGTTTGAGCACTTTGCTGATATCCTCTTGGCTTGCTGTCTTGACTTGGAATTTTCATCCAATGTAACAACATATGCCATGAGTTTTCACTTTCCCTTCCGTTTTGGCTTAAATTTCTCAAGGATTTCTATTTTATTTTAATTTTAATTTTAATTTTATTCCTCTTCGGCAACATTTGTTTTTCTTACTTTACCGTCTTGTATATGTTCTAGATTTGATGCATGGGTCTTTTTGTTGAACTTTCTTGCAATGGATTTTGTGGTTTATGTGATTTTGTGTGTGGATGAGCGTGTTATCTTCTAGCAGGGATTTCCACTTGAATCTACCGAATTTTGGTTGGTTTTATTTCTTATTTGTTTTCCCTTTTATGAATCTTCTATATCTGGCTGTTGAAGGGTTTATAATCCTATTAGTAGGTTAATATTGATTATTTTGAAACCCTCAGGCTTCTTTCATTCTTTTTACATCAAGTGTAGCAATTTCCAGTGAAATTTGTGTGACACCTTTGAATTCATTGTTCTAGATCTATGATATATTTTAGGGTAAATTCCTTAATTTATTTCCATGAAAGTTTGCTTAATCTTGGATGGCTCTCATTAGGTCTGTTTTGTTTTTGGTAAAAAGAATTGGGTTCCCCTTATTATCTTCTGTTTTAAGCTCAATCTTCATTTTAGTTTCCATCTCATTTGTAGACGAGTTTTTAAGTTTCTGGTTTAATTGATGTGATTTTTGTAAGCCAGACATCAATAGGTTGTTGTGTTAGAAATGAATTTCTATTGAAAAATATGCACCTCTTAATGAACTAGAAGCCTTTATATGTTCTTATTTTAGTGATTCACTTATAATCTAATGCAGATTCTGTGATAGGTAATCATGTCTTATCCCCTGTTCATACACTAATGTGCTTGTTGTTGTTGTTGCTGCCGTTGTTGATTCTTTTTCAATGCAGTTTTGTTGTTGTAAACCACCAATGGAATGTAATTTCACTTCTGTGCGTTCTGGATGGCAAAGGCGACAACAAATTTCACCAACCCAGATTGCACTACATGGAGTAATGATTAGAGCAAAGCTCTACTTTGACTGCCAATCCTGATGGACTGGAGTGCTTGATAACATAAAGGACTAGAAGAAGGTGGCAGTTATCAACATTATGTTCCTCTTCTTCGTCATCATTATTTACTCCATAGTATGCTACGCTTTCAGGAACAGTAGGGAAGACAATGCTTATCCCAGATGGAAGTGACACCCTTAGACGATTAATTAGATCAAGAATGGTATGTAGAGCAGAGAATATGTAGTGATCTCTTAAATAGTTTGTCGATCTCTTTTGATTCAAGAATACTGCTCCATCTTTGTTTTGTTTTTGTTGTATATACCTTTATTTGTTTGGTTTCTATCTACTTCTTTACAAGATTGGAGCGATTATCTGCTTGGTATTGTTCTTGGTAATTTATGAATGTTTTTCTTATTTGTATTGTCCAATTTCAGTTGCTGAATATATTAGTATTTGTTATTAAGTAGATTGAACTAATTTTATGTTATACCTGAGAATTAGAAAGCAAATAAGCTTTTTGCTATTGGGATTAAATAATAAACAAAAAAGATTTGATCCATCTATATGTCAGATTCCTTGAGATGCATAAGTCTTATTTACTCTGAAAACGATGTATTGCCATTATCTTTCAAAACAACAGCCACTCCTTGGGGGAGTTGTTAACCAGAAAGCCAATCATAAAAGCTCAGCTCGGGCAAGCTTGATTCAGGCTTTGTGTTAACCAAACATACTCAAAGAGCACATACTCATTCTTGGCACTTATATTTCTTAATTTCTTCAATTGCACTCGATTTATGAACATGTTTCTCCATTTCATGCTTGCTACTTGATTTTCTTGGTCAATAAAATGAAGGAAACTTAGATATTTTGTATAGTTGCTAATTGGATTGACCGTAGTTCTATTGTTCCACATTGAGTTTTTAAAAAAAAAATTAATATTTTTATATATTTGAACAGTAATTTAGTTTTCACTATTTTTTGAATCAAGAAGATGATTGATAGGCATGAATAATATAGAATTATTTGTGGATATAATTATTGAATTCTCACTCTTTTCTTTTATGGATTTCTTTAGGGATGGCAAAGGAGGACATGGCAACTCTTAATTGAGATAGCTAGGTTTGTGAAGTTACTAATATCTTTTCTCAAATTTTTTTTTTACCTGTAACCAACTTTGCTTATTAGAACTTTAACTACAAATTATCTATACCATATTATAAGTTCATTAAACAAATTACTGTAACCTTTATTTATTAAACTAAAATGTAAATATTCTTAGCACTTTTGTTTTTCATAATTTCAAACAACTCTTCTCTTTATAATGCAATGATTGTTATTTATATCTGTTCATAGAGACAAATGCTATTTGGTTACAATGTTGAACTTCACATATTTCCATGTTAGAGTGAAGTGTTAAGATGCATGTGTCTGTTTGTATTGTTTCAGAGTTATAACAAAGAGAGTTTTGAATTTATGCAATTATGTTGATTATTTATTAAGTTAATTGCTTCGTCTATTATATGATTACAATTTATTACCGAGAATGATTAGTTGTACCTCTCTAATTGAGCTTTTTCAAGAGTTCGGCACTCGAGTAAGCAAAGGTTATGCCTCTCAATCTTTATATTGGGCAATACTTTTAATTTTCTTAATGGAGAAATTTTTCACATAAATTTCTAATTGAGATAACATGCCAATGTTTCTTTGGCACTGAAAGGGCTAAATTGTTTATTTGTTCATCCGTCTGTTCTTAATTGAATCCAGCAGTGTTCTCTACTTTCTATGTTGGAGTTGTTGGGGCTTGACGATGGAAGCAATGGCAAAAGGTTTTGAAAATGGGAGAATTAGGTTAACTTCTGAAGATGTGAGCATCTGTTTATTCAATATTTATAAGTTCAATGTGAATTTGATGTAACCATACTGGGGGTAGGAGTGCATTCTGAAAGTGGTACTTGTCATAATGGGCTGTGACTGATTTTTGTGTAGAAGTAACACCAATATAATTTATGCAGCCCCAAAACTTCAATTTATTAAAATTATAGTACATGTAGTATTCTTCTTACTATTGAAATATAAAGATATTGAGAATGTTCTTTAAAAGTTCAAAACAGGTTATTAGAAGCTCTATCAAAATAATGAAGTCTGGGTTTGCTCTACTTATGCGTGTGCATGTCAGTCTGATCCAAAAAAATTCACAAAAAAAAAAAAAAAGAAGAAAAAAGAAGAAAAAATCTGGTGATAGTTCTGTACTCTGTTTTGATGGTTATTACTGATCCTTTCTTCTGCTCTCTCTTTCAGTTTGACATAAGGAGCATGCCAATGGCGGTGGTTTGATGATGACGATGAGGTGGGGGATGGGGTGATGGTCTATTAGAGAGAATGGCGAAGCCATCATTGAGTGTTAATGGTAATGTAATGGAAGAGGTGTTAGAAATTAAAATACAGAGTTCCCTTTTTTTTGGCTGGGAATTGATTTCTAACCTTATGACGATACTTGGTCTTCTAAAGCTCCGTCAAGAATTTTATGTTATCTTATTTAGAGAGGAATGGTGTTTCACGGTTATAAAAATATATGGTTGTTTCTTTAGGACAGATCTCTGTGTCCTTTTGAAGATCAATTAATGGTTTTAAACTTGATATTGGGAAACGGATAGATTCATTGAAGCAGTGAAACCTGCCTCTGTTTGGAAACATGGAAATTATTGGTCCCAAGGAAAAATCATTTTTCCAATTTCATGCTGGTTATTGTCCCTTTCGGCAAATTTTTTTGAGCTGATTCTTAATTTATTTAACTTTATATTTTTCTGATCACAAATATGTGCCTTTGATCTCTCTTGAAATTCGAGCATCTCGAAGATTTGATTGTAATGGGATGCCTTGATATTGATCGTGATGGTCTCACCACCCTTAAACAAGGTGAAAATCATTATAGGTACTTGTCTAATTATTCTATTCACTGAATTAGATTGATTTCAGAACAAATTAATAAAGAAAAATTGATGCATTTTTTAGTTCCAGTTTTTTCATTTGTTTTTTTCTTCCCCTTTCTTTCATTTTGTTGACTGTACCCTTTATTTCAAAAATACGTATGTTTTCATATGCATCTAACGCTATTAAGACGTCAGAGCATGATATTTGGTTACTGCATATATACAATGATATTATGTTCAAGCAGTTAGCTCCTATTTACGTTAACCAAATTTTGTACTGACAAATCTTCCTGCTTTGCTTTTCCACCAGAATCCTAATATTTCGAATGTCACCCATGTGGGTTTATCTTCTCTAACAAACGGTGCTGGAAGCCTATAACTGATCATCTTGGCATATGGCTCTCACGTGAGTTACACTTCTTATTGACATCACTATATTACTTGTTGAATTTTTTCTCTCACATTGTTTAGAAGCATGATGTTGGTTAAGATCACTCTTGCTTTTTCTGATTGCTTGAAAAAAAATTTCCATGTTGCAATCTATTAAATTCGGTAAAAGCTATTGGAAATTGGTGTATTTCACTGAGGGGTTTGATCTGGAGTAAGTGTGTAGGAGAATGAGAGCAAGAAACTCCATCATTATATTTTATAACCAGAGTTTAATTTCATTGACTAATAACAATTATTTATAGGGGCTTGCTTTCCTTCATTTACTATTTGTAAGGGCTACTCATTCTTTGCACGTATCTTAGTTTCTTTAATTGCGTTGAAAGACCTGCTGAAGATCTTTGATCAACTTTGGTAATATCAACTCAAGATGAGCCCGCTCAAATGTGTGTGTGTTTGGTGTCAGGTTTGGCAAATTCCTCGGATTTGTAGTTATACATAGAAGAATTGAAATCAACCCAACAAAAATCAAGGCCATCCTCGACCTCCAAAGAACTCAATCTATGATTATCTTTCTTTGTTTACTATTGTTTATTGTGGTTGTTCATTGCCTTAACTATAGTTTTACTGTTGCCACCTTGAGTTTTTTTTAAATATTTGTTATTTATATTTTTACTTGAACAGTAATTAAGTTAGTTAGCTCTATTTTTTTTTTTCCAATCAAGAATATGATTGACAAATGTTAAGATTACAAGAACTGTAGTTCTTTTTATATTCTCGCTCTTTCTTTTTTGGTTTTTTTAAGGTTTGGGAGGGTACTTTTTATGTTCATGGTGTGCAAGAGAACCCATTTGTAAATTTTTTGTGCTTTTATATACCTATTTGTTTATGTGCTTTTATATACCTATTTGTGTTAGCTTATCTTATCCATGTTATTCCTTGATTAGGGATTAAGGCTTGTTCACCCTGTATACATAAAGTTTTTTATGTATCAAATTATTATGTTTTCTCCTTGGAAACTAATTTTAATGATCCAGTGATTCAAAATCTGAAGGTCTTGATAAGGTGAGCTCAAGCTGCTGATGTGCTTCCAGGAAATTACAAGGTCAATGCTGGTCAAGATATCATGATCTCAGTTTATAATATACATCACTCATCAAAGGTAATATCTCATACTCCTGAACTCAATAACTTTTCCTTTCATGTCAATATCGGAATGTTTTTGTTGTTTTTGTTGTTGTTGTTATTCATGTACTTTGGCTTCTGACAAATTGACCTATTTTTATATCCATTGATTTCTATTCTTTATGTTCCTTATGTCAAGGACCAATTTGTTTTTGTGTTGCTTATAGTTTTCTGAATTTTCTTCTAAAAAAATGAAGCTACGTCTAAATTTTGGCATACACATTGTGTCTGTTCTTGAGTATCAAGACCTAATAAAATGATGCTGTTTAATCGGATTGATTTTCAGAGAAAACTTTAAAGTTTTCAGATCCCTCAAACATGAATAATGAACAAAATGGGATGGAAAAATGTCAAAAAATAGCTGTGGATATTATATGTTCCATCAGTGCTGTCCCCGTGTGACAGTTTTCTTTTTTATGTAACGTGTTTGATGTGCTTGTATGGGAAGGTCTGGGAGAGAGAGCAGAAGAATTTGTACCAGAAAGGTTCGACTTGGAAGGACCAGTGCCTAATGAGACAAACACTGATTTCAGGTATTGCTCCATTCTAATTCAGTCTAAAGAAGGTGCAGTTAGAACTTTCTGATTTCTGGAACACTTCTCTTTTCTATTATTTCTTTTTTGTTTCTTTTTCTTTTTCAAATTTTATTCTCGAAAAATGTAACTTTTGTTCCATGTGGAGGCCGATGCATGTGTTAAAGGGCCTTGAAGTGTCTAATGTGGCAAGCATGGATATTTTTATTTATTTTTTTATTTTTTTTGCAATGGAGTTCTGTAGTGCGACCATAGGTTTCATCTGTAAATTTTGTCCATCTATTTCATGAACATTTTGGCCCTTAACACTTGGCCTGATGCGGTAATCTTTTGTTATAAATTGAAGCCTATATTATTCATTTTTAACTAAAGAAAAGTATTAGAAAGTTAATTCACAAAATGTTGATTCCTTTCTATACATGTTCAAAAAGTTTTTTATTTTCCTTTTTTTAGGACAAAGGCCCTCTGGGGGGCTAACTAGTAGACTGAAAATTAAAAGAGAAAAAGGAAGTTTCCTAGTAGTATTTGGTTATGGTTCGTCTTGACATTATAATGGACTTATACAGAGTAATATTTCAGAACTTCTGAATTGGACTTCCTGTTTTGTTAGATGTAATATATTTGCAAGTGAAATGGGAGAACGTGTTGCAGGTTTAAATGCACAAGGGATTGGGGGAATGAACCTCAGGCTAGTTCTACCCTTTTTAATATACTCTTGACCTTTTTGTCCATCGTTCTTTTACATGAACTTAAAACTTAGTTGGCTGGGTTTGTATTCTGATTTCGCAGCCTCTCCCTTCTCTCCGGCAACATCTCTCCGGCGACACTGTTAGTCCTATTTTTCTCCGGAAACATTATTTTGAATGCCAGTTCTCTCTTTATTCATTTTTCTTCCCCCAAATTATTGTGACCGGGATTAAATCTACTGCTATGTTTCAATGCATTGGTTATTGCTGTTGGGGGCAGATTGACCTCTTTAGATTGGAGCAACTGGTCCTCTTTAAATCTACTGCTATCTTATTTTCGGTTTTTTAAATGACTCCTAAATAATAGTAAGTTGCTACTAAAATTTCATTATTTTGAAGCATTGCTGAATGAATTTTAACTACGAAACGTACTCATAACCGTATGGGATTGATAACGGTCGGATTCGATTAGATTGGGGTTGATTTGGGCTAAACCCTTAACCATATCCTAACCCAACTCATCCTGTACCAAACCCTAACTATTAGCGGCAGATCAAGACCAGTTAATCAGTTCCAATTATAGGCATTTTCAAGTAAGCGGTTGGCATGCCCAGGCTTGTTACTTATAACTAATGAACCGGACTCTTTCTCCTGTCGAAATAAGTGGGATGTTCCTAAGACCCAAATCCAAGAGTTCTCACAGTACATGAGGCGGAACTGTGTACTGAAATGCTCTGTCCCTGGTCCTTTCATTGCTTCTCTCTCTTTCTTTCTTATGAAGAGGTCTGATGTGCAAAAGTCATGCAATTTCTTTCCTTGAGGTCTTGCTTTTCGCCAGCCAATACTTTCCCCTTAACTGCATCTTAGGTGGTGATGATCTAATTTTCACATGAAAAGTAAAAGAAGAGAAAAAAGATTTAAATGCACTTTCGTTTCGTAGAAAGTAATGGCGGACGCGTATCATGTGAGTGAGATTCTCCTTCCTTTACTCAAAAAAAAAAGGCCTGCACCGACCCAATCCACATGCCCACGTTGCAGTGCGAGAGCCTGGGAGGAAGACGATCAAAAGCGACGTAGGACCCCGTGTCAAAAGCACTGGATTCGAGCGACTGGTCCTATATTATCGTTCAGTTGAATATTCGAGGTCCATGTGTTTTCTGTCCTTTTTATCAACAAGAAGAATCGAATATAAACAGGAGTCAGGGCGGAATAAAGTAATACAATAATTTAATGCTTTTATTCCC
Source organism: Buxus sempervirens (assembly GCA_947561395.2). Classification (NCBI taxonomy): domain Eukaryota; kingdom Viridiplantae; phylum Streptophyta; class Magnoliopsida; order Buxales; family Buxaceae; genus Buxus; species Buxus sempervirens. The sequence continues at coordinate 3,112,219 of OX387193.1, forward strand.
TTTAATATTTCCTGGCAGTTGCTCAGAGAACTACCATTTTTTTAGTATCTGCTCTTCCTGTTCAGACTTCAGATCCCACCTCTCTGGAATTTTCGGTTTTTCCTGAACTTAACTTCTGTTATTCTCGGCCATGGCGAAGAACATCTTAGTCACTGGTGGAGCTGGCTATATTGGAAGTCACACAGTTCTTCAGCTTCTGTTAGGAGGATTCAAGGTGGTTGTCGTTGACAATCTCGACAACTCTTCCGAAGTCTCGATTAAAAGAGTCAAAGAGCTTGCTGGAGAATTTGGAACGAATCTCCAGTTTCATCAGGTTTGAAACGTATTGTTTTCTAGGTTTTGTTGCATGTGATTTAGTAGAAATGAGGATTTCGTGCATTGATTTCTGTTTTGTAACGAAGCCCTGAACTTGTAGTGATACATAAAACTACTGTGTTTTAGTCACGTCTTGTTGAAATTGTTGTTCAGTTGTTGTTTAATTAGATGTTGGTATATCTTAGGGGCTTGCAATCTATTGATAAATGCATTTATTCTAAATTCATGAACTTAGTCCAGCAGTTAAATAGGTATTGATCAATCTTTGTTGCTTGAAATTTTTGGATGGCTATATTGATTGGAAGAGTTTGGACCTAATTGACTTGGTGATTAATTCATTTGTTGCTTCTGGTCCAGGAAGAGGTCTGTTAATTAGAATCTTTTCATCTGATGGATTTTGTCTTAGCATATTATCTCAATCTAAGTGTCTCTATTTGAAAGATTTGTTTCAGTTGGTTAAGTCCTCCTTTGTCTATGTATGTTATTTGCACGTCATAGACGTTCTTTGATGTCTCTTATAACGAAATGACTGCCTTATTTTCTTATCATAAATGCAAGTGGTTGCCTATCATCAGATCCACAATTTTTATATTTCGAATAGATTTTCAAAATCCTTTTTTCCATGCTTTCATAGCTTCACTACTAACTTTCTAAATTATAAGCTGTCAACCTAACTACTAAATTTCTGCTTTGCCATACAGATTGACCTTAGGGACAAAGCAGCAGTGCAAAAGCTTTTTCAATCTACAAAGTAAGGTTTTAATGAGGAGAAACTTCCAGTTTTCTCTCTATCACCTTTTTCATTAAACAACATTTATGAATTGCAATCTTGTTTGAGTTACTGATTTAATGTTTATATGCATTCGTTTTCCTTGGTGCTACAAACTTACTGGTTTCTTTTTATCATCTTTGTCACTTATTTTTTGTTGATTTATTTGACATTACCTTTTTCATATTTTGTTCTTTCCAATTTCTATTTTTATACTTGATCTAAAAATTGGTCCAGTTAGACTGTGGAGGCATGCCAAATATTAAGAGGAATACTAAGTGTAAGCATTAGTTCCTTCAATTGAGGTGATTGAGTCTATTTGTGAAATTAGGAATTATCAGCCCTTTTTTCTCCCCTGATGTCCTTAGAATTTTTCAGCTCTCAAGGGTCTAGCTAGGCTAATGTGTAGGAATGGCAACGGGTTGGGTTAATTGGGAAGCCTGCCCTGACCTGCCCCTAATGGTTAGGCTTTCGTAAGCCTTGAACTGGGTTTGTGTCAGGGTAGGGTTTAACCCAACCCGACCATGACCTTCCCCAAACCTAACTCAATATATTAAAATATTAAAATATATATATTTTTTCACATATATCATACATAAAATATATGTTCTATAAATAAATATATAATTAATTTCCATTTTCTGTTTATAAAAACATATTTTTAATGTTCTATATAGTTTAGCCGGATGATCCCGACTCGCTCAGTTTCCAACTCGATAAGGTTAAGAGTGGGTTTGGTATGGGTTGCTATCCCTACTTATGTGAGGCTTGGATTCGGATATGGTTCAACCATGTTGGGCATGTCATGCAAAGAGACTAAGGAGACATGAACCCACTCTAAAAGGAATTGGTTTACTAAGTTCTATTTTATAAACTCCACATAACTGCAGTTCGGGTAGATTTGGGTTGAGAAGTGGGTTTGGAGGTTGATTTAGAAATTGCCGGTTCTACAAGGGTATGACCTGGTAAATCGTTCTCGGGGTAACCATTTATTTTTTGTTCAAGCAAGTTAATCTTTGAATATCAAGGACAAAGATATTGTAGGTGATTGCAACAATTGTTCTAGATATATTGTTCTAGATATGTGTATTGGAATATGAATTGTAAAGACTTGTTGCAAATATTGCATTGCAAAGTTAATTATTATTATTATTTTTTCCTTTTAATCTTGTCAGGACTGAGATATCAGCTTTATAGTTTCTTGAAGTCCTCTACCCTCTTTTGCTACTCTGTATTCTCTAACTTCTCCATTTGCCCTTCCCATCTCTATTGCAGCTTTGATGCTGTCATACACTTTGCTGGATTGAAGGCTGTTGGTGAAAGCACACAGAAACCTTTGCTATACTATAACAACAACTTAATTGGCACAATAACCCTGTTGGAAGTTATGAGCTCCTGTGGGTGCAAAAAGGTATTATATGGAACATTGAATCTTTTACCAACATTCCACAACTTAATCATTTCAATTAAAATTTTGATCATTCTCATCATCACTAAATAATTTAATTATTTGATGTAAAAAGCAATTCTTGAGAACCCATAATACCAAGTGATCTAATCTATCTAGTTTCAACATATAACCATTGATTTTATTATTATTATTATTATTGCTACTACTATTATTGTTGTTGTTGTTGAGTTTGCTATGTTGCATCTATAGGGTTATTGTATTTCTTTTTCTAAGGGTTTTCATAACTCCATGTCTTGTTACTTGAGTCATATCCTTGTTTAAGATGTAAATGATAAATCGTACACCAAGTAATATATTTTATCTCGTCTCAACATATAATTTATGGAACTTTTACTATTGTCCTTTAGGCTGCATGGAATTATTAGTTTTTCTGGGTTTTTGGGCTTCTCATAACTTCAGGTCAGGTTTAGCTCTTATATATGATACATATCCTTGTTAAAGATGTGATTCCTACCCAACCCCATCCACTGTACCCTCAGAGACAAGGGAGTATTCAAGGATCATGAATGGCACGTGTTTCATTCTCTTCTGAAGCCCGTAAGAGATAGCATTTGTATCCAAGCTGAGGTGTGTGCTTCGGTGATGGTTCTGAAGGAGTTAGGTCTTTTTGCATCTTCAGATCTTGGTTGTGGAGGGGAAACTCTGTTATGGCTCTTTATTTGTTAGCCAGAACTCACCTTGGAGGTTGGCCTATCATGATTAAGCTGATCCAGTTCCTCTGTGTGATGAGTATTTCTTTTCCTCATGTTCCTATACCAACTGATTATCTAATTGATTAGCTATATGTCTAGGTGTATAATCGCAGGGGGGATGATGTACCAGAAATTGTGAGCCCAGCGCTGCTTTCTTGTGATATTGGGTTCATTTGTGTCCCTTTTCTCTTGTCCATAGTTTTTGGGTTTACTTTTATTATTTTTTCCCCCTTCCCCCTCCCTGCTGGTCGTTGGATTTTTCTTCATCATTTCTCTTAATAGGGTTTTCTGATTCATCAAAAAGGGAAAGAAAATAGGTTAGTAGTTGATATGCTCCTTTATATTATGTTATAGCACTTGAGAGTTGAGATAAGCTTTGAGATGATCCAAGTTCCAACAAAGATTCATTAGTGGTTTTCCAAGATGAATCCCTAAGTTCCTGCTCATATTTCCAGATTCTTCGAAACTACAGAAATTCTTAAATTTCAACTGAATTTTAGTGCAAGAAAGAAGTCTTAATGGACTTTGAATAGTCCAGGGCTCATATATTTCCAAGATGGGGAGGTGGGTGTCTTGTTGCAAATGCAACAGTCTTGTTTACAAGTCTGAACATCTCCATAATATTTTTCCTTTAAAGATTTCGATTTGATGCTAAAACAAACATAATAACCAATTTACATTTTTTATTTTCTTCCGTCTTCTTTTTTCTTTTCTTTTTTTCCCCTTTTTCTTTTTGTAGTGTGAATAGTTGACTGATCCTTTTAAGTTATCAAAATATTTCAGCTTGTATTTTCATCATCAGCTACAGTTTATGGATGGCCAAAGGAGGTTCCTTGTACAGAGGAATCCCCCCTCTCCGCAGCAAATCCATATGGAAGGACAAAGGTATATTTTACGCAGTGATCAGGTGTACGACTTATCATGACCTCAAACACTAATGATAGAGTTTGGAAATACACTCAATTAGGTATATATGGGGTGTGTGAGTGTGTGTGTGTGTGCGCATGAATGTATGTATGGGACGGAAGGACTGGAACCTCCAAATAGGAAGACCACACACACACACACACCCACATGTATATATATCATTTTTCTGCAGCTTAGTCCTGAATACAATTCTTATTTCAGTCCTACATCTGATAATAACATTTTATGATGCTGATATTTTCCAGCTTTTCATTGAAGAGATATGCCGTGATACATACAGTTCAGACTCTGAATGGAAAATCATATTGCTTAGATATTTCAATCCAGTTGGTGCACATCCCAGTGGCTATATCGGTGAGGATCCCCGTGGAATTCCAAACAATCTTATGCCCTTTGTGCAGCAGGTAGCTGTTGGCAGGAGACCTGTGCTGACAGTATTTGGAAATGACTACTCAACAAAGGATGGTACTGGGGTATGCTTATCATTTTCATCATGCTACTTTAATTAAGTTTCAACCTATATGCAGCCCCAGTAAAATTGCATACTCCATGGGAAAAATGGTTAAATGTCAGATTATCGGTTGAGCTTGGTTTGGGTTGGGTTGATGCCAACCCAGAACAAAATCGAGGTTACAAGGTGTACAACCCAAAACTGAACTGAACCAAGTTTTGAGAAATGTGGGGCATAACCATTCAAAGCTTGACCTAAAACAGAATCCACAACAAGAATATGATTTTTTGTTTTGGACACTTGAAGCATTTTTCTTTGAGTTTTATATTATACTCAAAGGTGTTATAGTGATAATCCTTCCCTCATTTTAGGTACGTGACTACATTCATGTTGTTGACTTATCAGATGGACACATTGCTGCATTGCACAAGCTATTTGACTCTAACATAGGTGAATGCAATCATACTCTTATTTTTAATTTATTAAATTCCCGAGGGAGAATTTACCCTATATTGGTTTATAGACAGACTTTTTTGTCTGGTTTGTTTCAAGGAATAAGTGGTTTCTAAATATTGTATTGGAAAATATCATTTTTTATCATGCTAAACAATAGTTAGCCAAAAAAAAAAGTTAAAATTAATCTTCTTGGAACATGAAAGTGAGAAACTGATGTGCAAGTAAATATATGGAAATGCATGGCTTTTGTAATCTTTTGTAAATCATATCAATTAAAGTTATAAATCTGGGGAAAATTAACTCCAGAGGACATGCGGATTGAAGAAGAAAAAAGTCACCATTAGAAGACATGCTTTGGGGAAGTTATAGGGAACAATGAATAGCATAAAGGGGGCATCAAAAGAGCGCATTTAATCAATGATATGGCTGAGATATTAATGGTAGTAAGCTTTATTGGTTAACCTGTTAGTATCATTGGATAATGTTAGTTAACCTGTTACAGTCATGCAATTCTTATCCTTATTTCAATATATGCACGCGCACACACCCGTACACATACATTTTTCACTTTCAACCATTTCTACATAATCTGAATTGTTGTCTTGTGATATAGCTGCTCTCAAATAGTTAGATAACACCTTGATGAATCTCTCTCTCTCTCTCTCACTTTCACCCTGCTTTAGCAGGTTGTGCACCGGGTTATGGTCCATTTCCTTTATTTATATCTTGTGAATTACTGAGAATTTGAGACACTGTCCATGACACGGCAGTTTTCTTTCACAGGTTGTGAGGTATACAACTTGGGAACTGGAAAAGGAACATCAGTCTTAGAGATGGTTGCCGCATTTGAGAAGGCCTCTGGAAAGGTACGTACATCTGAAAGAATGATACATTTTTAGGTCTTGAAAAGGAAGTAGGAAAAATAATTGTCTTTGTTTGATACAATGTTAGTGACCGTGAATCATGTTATGGATATCACATCCTTAAAATTGACTTTTTAATTTTTATTTTTGTTTAACAATTTATTAGTATTGTTATTATTGTTATTATTATTATTATTTCTTCCTTGTATTTAGTAGGTCTTGCTGATTAATTTCTATTCTGGTGCTCACCTCATTTTCCTTCACCGGTTCCTTACCTGAAGTGCTATGTTTGTCCCAGAAAATTCCTTTGGTTATGGCTGGTCGGCGACCTGGTGATGCTGAGATTGTTTATGCATCAACAGAAAAGGCAGAGCGTGAATTAAAGTGGAAGTAAGTATGCACGCATGAATTTGCAGTTAATTACTTGTAGACTGGTGAATGAGTCATAATAATAGTTAATCCAGACAAGTTTCATATACAGTCTGACCTCACTCCGCAGGTTGTTTGTGGACCAGTGCTAGTACCCCAAATTGAAAGATATGATCATAAACTCCCTAAAGGAGAGGTTGTTTGTGGACCAGTGCCAGTACCCGAAACTGAAAGATATGATCATAAACTCCCTAAAGGAGAAATTTTTGATTCCTAAAGAGAGAGAAATCTCATGGCTAGAAAAGAAGCTCATCAGTTGAGCACTTTGAATTGTACAACCAGTTCGATATTTGATCTATTATTATCCGTAGAGAGTCTGCATTGATTTTAACAACGAGCATGCAGACGTCCCTTTTTTCTCTTTGTCCTTTGGGTTCCTCCCTTAACCAATTTGGATGCTCTAACAACCTCGACCACCTCCTCAATGGGAGGATAAGTAGGAACCTGCATTGATTTTAACAACGAGCATGCAGACGTCCCTTTTTTCTCTTTTTCCTTTGGGTTCCTCCCTTAACCAATTTGGATGCTCCAAAAACCTCGACCACCTCCTCAATGGGAGGATAAGTAGGAACCGTCTTCGCGGCAAAAGTCTGCAGATGCCTTTGTTCTGTGTGACGTGTTTTCCTTTTGTTTTTACTTATGTAATTGATGGTCTTGCAGAGCGAAGTATGGCATTGACGAGATGTGCCGGGATCAGTGGAACTGGGCGAGCCAGAACCCTTATGGCTACGGATCTCCCGACACTACTAACTGAGTTACTGACAGGAATATGAAAATGGTCATAATTATCTTAATCATGTTTTCTGATTCGGCTACCCACCCCAGCATTCTCTTGTAATTCTATCAGAAACATGTTATGAATGCCTATTTAATGAATAATTGCCAGGAAGAAGTGAGCTATGTATATACCAAGCCAGCTGGATTGACGTTTATTATCGACGCCTTCTGTTGTTTAAGGTAGGTCTCTCCCTTAAATCTTTCTTGCTTACGCAACACTAGTGAGCAGGAGCAGGCAAGAGGTTCTAAGAAAGTGGGGAAAAAAAAAAAAGGAAGGGAAATTATGAAAAAGGTCCCTTTTTAAAAATATTTATAAAAACAGTCCAATTTTCATTTTTTGTTGATAATTATAAAAAAGTTCCTGGAAATTAAATTATAAGATCACTTTTAAAAAATAATTAAATTTAAGGATATGTTGGGACACAAATTCATTCTATGGGACGTATGACACTATTTTTTAATTATTTTTGACAAGTGATTTTTCAATTTAATAATGTTTAAAAGTGGTTTTTTTAATTCCATTTTAGTAGACTGTTTTTATAAATATTTTAAAAAAGTGACATTTTTCAAAAAAATGAGGGAGCTTTTAAATCTGCAATTTCTTCAGCTGACTCTGAATTTAATACCAACTGTACTAGTTGAACCCATAAAAGTGTGATTGTAAATGCACATTTGCGGTTTAGTTGGTATGGGTGTCAATTAGTTCAGTTTAAACTGAAACCCAACACGACTGAAAATTTTCGGTTCGATGGGTGGTTTTTGTTTTGTTTTGTTTGTTTTATTTTGTTTTGATTTTAGTTGTATTACATGGTTAGAAAGATAAACAGTTGAACTAGGCACGATCGGTTGCAACTGTGAACCCACCTCAATAGCGTGCGTTCGGTAAACTGAAAGTGGATGAAACAAGTATCTTTTTAAGTCTACTTGGACAAGTTTAAAATATGGTAGGCTCGCGTGACATTTGTCCAATCTGACGTTTTGCATATGGAAGCAGACTATGCCGTTTACATTGCGATTCTTTTGGTAACACTAACACCCAAGGTTTACAGTTTCGGCGGCACGCCGCGGTTTTTTGCCCCCAGCGATGCGTTTCGCTGGGAGAAATCGTTAATTTGTGTCGTTGGCGAAACGGACCGAAATTTCGAGCGAAACGGTCGGCGTGCCGACCGAAACGGGCGAAAAATGTAATTTTTTTAAATTTTTTTAGCGAAACGGACGGTGTGCCGTCGAAATTTCGCCGAAATCTAAAAAAACATAATTTTTTATTTTTTTTTGCCATTAAAATTTTTCCGGCGTGCCACCGAAACTTAAAACCTTGCTAACACCCAAGGTTGATTTCGGCGGCACGCCGGCCGGAAAAATTTTAATGGCAAAAAAAAAATAAAAAATTATGTTTTTTTAGATTTCGGCGAAATTTCGACGGCACGCCGCTCCGTTTCGCCGGCACGCCGTCCGTTTCGCTAAAAAAATTTAAAAAAATTACATTTTTCGCCCCGTTTCGGTCGGCACGCCGACCGTTTCGCTCGAAATTTCGGTCCGTTTCGCCAACAACACAAATTAACGATTTCCCCCAGCGAAACGCATCGCTGGGGGCAAAAAACCGAAATTTCGACGGCATGCCGCGACTGTAAACCTTGCTAACACCTAGTGGATTGCTGGCGCAAGCGTATTTCTGTTTGCTTTCGTTAGAGCGGCACCCATTGCAAGTCCAAGTCCAATTGATGGCTGTTTCGGAGATCTCGTGCCAATTGACGGCCAAGTGTTCGAAAAAATGTCTCCAGGTGCAGCTAGACCTCAGTTGTGAAGCAGAAACTGTAGAATAGCCATTTCAAAGACAGCTACTTGCAAGTAGGGATGATATTCGGGCCGGAGTAGGGATGATATTCGAGGCGTGCCGGGCGGGCCATAGGCCCGCGTGTGCCACAGGCCCGCGTGTGCCACAGGCCGCGGGCCAGGGGGCTGCGGCACGTGCAGCCCGTTTAGTAGGGACCCCTGGCCGGGCACGGCAAGCCCCAGTAGGCAGGCCGCCACTGGGCCTGGTGGGCTATGGGTATTAAATCTCTTTTTTTATAAAAAAAATCAAGAAAAATCACAAAAAATTCTAAAAAGTATGTTTATTATTCACAAAATTGTTTTACACATATTAAAATAGATTTTGCTCAAAAAAATATAAATTACACCCATTAAAGACTTAAAGTAGTCTAATTAAAAACCATGAACTTAACAAATATATTTAATTGGAGATTTTATAATAGCTTTTTGGGCTTATTTATACCTAATTATTTTCTTAGCTTTGATTGATTATATAAGAGCTTCTGTAATTATATTTCCAACAATCGTGAGGGTATTCTTAATTTTTAGCTAAAATAATTTTATGATACCATTGATGCAAGAAGTTGATGTTCCCGAGTAGTTAAGGAGACAGACTTGAAATTCATTGGGTTAGGATTGAACCCTGTTGTTGACGTTTCCACTTTATTCGGCACGACCCGATAAGCACCCAACTTGCAAGCTCTTCGCTATATCTCAACCCCCACCACATTCACGCCGTAATTGCGTGATATCTCTTTCGGTATGTTGGCAGTGGGTGAGTAGACTTGTACTTATTATAGTAAAGGAAGAATTATCTGTATTCTACTCGTTAATGGAGGATTCAGAATCATACCAACACACAGTTGCATCTACGTGGAGAGCGTTTTGATCGGGCTTTTAAGGTGCGGTTCCGTGGTGGATCTGGTGCGTTGTCCATTACAATTGATGGGACGGGGTCGCTGATGCAAAAGAGACGCCACGCCAATTGCAGGAGCATGGTCGTCCCTCTAAGCAAGCAATCGAGCGAGCGGTCTGGGCCCTGCCTCGAGTTAAAACATGTAAAAAAGTACATCGTCGTATTTTGCGGCACGTAATCGCGTTGTTGTCCTTCTCGCCGTTTCACTTTCACGAAATATTCGCCAGTTTTAGTCCCAGGGGACGTTAATGTTACGAAGGCTTGAGGTTACATGCCGCTTGAAGTACCCTCGCACCGACCTTTCGTACTCCCACAACTACTTCGCCAACCGTGTCATCGCTGTCGACCTAACCAATACTCTCATTAATTAAAATCTCGTTATGGTAAGAATTTATATTAGAACCTCAACAACGCATATTTGAGAAAATTTAAGAAAAGATTTATTAATGAGATGCAAAAGATTTATATTCTGTCCAACCTATCGTATGATTATAAACTTCGTTTGAATATTCAGTTGAAACTAATTGATATCTTCAAACAATAAAAGTTAATAGAACTGAAAGTGAGGGGTATTTTGAGTAAGAAATGTCAGGCCAGAATCTTCCAGCTCGCTTTAAATAATAGTATAGATATAGACTAGTATAAATATATAGGTCATTCTATAAATGGAACTCCATAAATTCACAACTTAATATCTACTTTGAAAAGAGCCTCTCCCTATTGTTCATTTTGATTTCCGTATTTCAATTAGTTTGTTATTAGAAAACATAACTTACTCTAACTATTTATAAAATCAAGTAGTAAGATTTATGCAGGAATTTGGGTATAGCTTATTTTTAGGAAAAATTATATTATAGTCTTCTTTGTTATATTGAGATTGAGTTACATTATTATCAAACTACACGATAAGGAAATAGGGAAAAATAACAAATTTTGCAAAATTTGATTGATTTTACCATAAAGAATATCATTTTAGTTAAATAAGTAATTAATAAATGTTAAGATAGGGAAGATATGATTTCATGTGGTCTTCATTGATCTAGAACATGATTGAGCACCCATGAATTCAATCTCATAAATTTTATGCATAAAGAAGTATACATAATCATTAACTAGGTACATTAACATCAACATATATAAGGAACTACTAATTACCATGATTGCAAAAAAAAAAACAATAAAAATGAGGCTTTAGCACCAATAAAGGTTACATCATGGGGTCCATTGCATCTAATTTTTGTTGGCCTAACTCAAAATAGACCATAAACAAAGAGAGGAATAAATTTATCATTGTTTTTATATTATATGGATTATTTCCACTTTAGTAGGCTATCGAACAGAAATTAAATCATCATCATCATCTAGTTCTATTAAAGTAGGTTTGGTGACACAATTATTGTTTCTCCGCCCTGTTCTAAACAAAAATTAAATGCACAATATGACTTTTAATCTAAAGGTTCTAAAATAATATAAATTAGGTTTCAATATAATCTTAGTTTGAACTTATTATTTGGAGAATGAGGCTAAATTATATATGTAATGCCTTGCAACAAGCTAGAAGCCTCGTCTACAAATTGCTCATGTTATTAATCCACGTGGCAAAAAAAATTTAAGTGCTCCCAGACAACCCGCATATTAGAGGCACAGAAATCGTTGGGGAAATTGGTTTTTAGTGTTACTTTTTCAAAATGATTCAGATTCAATTGACTAATTCTTAAAAATTAGGAATTAATGATAATTTTTTAAAATAATTGAGATTCAATGTTATTTTACTGGTCATAGAAACTTTCTTCTAATAATGCCTTCAAAAGACTTTGAAAACCTTTTTCACTCATCTAAGTATAAGTAAGGTTTGTAAGTTTTTTTAGGGTATTTTTAGAAAAAAATTTTTATGAATAGTAAAATGACCCTGAATCCCAATTATTTAAATAAAGCATAATTAATTTTCAATTTTTAATAATTTACTGATTAAATTTAAATTATTTTGAAAAATATCACTCAAAACCCATTTTTGGCCGGTTTGTTGGCGCATCAGCTTGTTTCTTGGATGCTGCCAAAGTAATATTCACTTTTAGGAGAAAAAAAAAACTATTTTGTCGGTCACAATGACAACTAAGAACCGGATGCCAAAGCTTCCCGGGAAGCCCGAGAAGGACCGTTCATTTGATGATGTAGGGTGACTGATCCTGCTGTATCTGTACAATAACGGTGCTTGGGCGAATAATGACCAAAACGCCCATTATGATCAAGAGCAAAGTTAGGATCAATTGCTACTTTACTCCGATGGCCCCCATCGTCCTCGCCTTGAAGTTTCTCTTTTGTCGTGAATGGAGGGGCAATTTTGTCAATTCAATAATATAGGAGTTCCGGATCCCGTCGGTGGGGACCCGAGATTCGAAAGTCCCGTCGTTGAATGTGAGTCAGATTCCTATTTCTGACACACATACAAAACAGGACGATTTCAAATGTTGCGGCCAAGACGCGGTCACTTTGCCGATCTCTGTTTTTATTCGATACCTTTTCTTCCACTTCTGAAAGAAAAGCCGGCGTCACAGGCACCTCGCTTGTTCATATCTCCGGCGAATTCACCGGGATCTCCCCGGTTTCCGATACGGTGCTCGTCTGCATCTCGCTGGGTTACTTCCAAGTGAAGTTCACATCCATTTTGGTTCTTCCAAATGGAAAATTTGATCTCCTTGGTCAATAAATTACAGAGGGCTTGTACTGCCCTTGGAGACCACGGAGAAGAGACTGCATTGCCTACTCTTTGGGATTCGTTGCCGGCTATCGCTGTCGTTGGAGGACAGGTGAGCTCCTCGTGTTTTCTCAAAGTTTTGTTCTGAAAGGTCTACTGAATTGTTTTGTTCGACGAAAGACTTGTAGATCTTAGCCTTTTATCGATCTGTGATTGCAAGCTTTTGAGTTTTCTGTTTCAAATGTAAGATTTTATTTATTTTCGTTCATGCCTCTGGATCTGAGCTGAAACATCCTTCTGGTGTGCGTTGGACCTAAGTCGGTTTCTGCGCTGCGTCGTTTGGACGAATGGAATCATTTTTTATGTAATTTTGGCATCCTTCGTTTGATTATCCTGGATTAACGTGTGATTTTTATCCATGACATTTTAATCCTTGGCCTACTTTACTCGCTGGACAAATGATTTCTTTGTCCTTAAAAACTAGGTCTTGTTTATTTTTCACGCTTTAACTTGATAACACTTCCAGAGGTAATCTGGATCACTCCTGGTTTCTCAATGTTCTGAAGAATTCCGTGCTAGGTTTTATTGGTTTTCATTTTTATTTTCAACGTTCTTGCGACTGCACGAACCTGTATTCGGGTTGCTATTTTATTTCTGAATCGGGAATGCTATGAATGATGTTCCTTCTTCGAAGTTGAGTGGTGATGTTGCGGCAAATTCAATTATAGGAATCTACAAAGCTGGTTTTAATTTTACTTGTAACACCTCTATAGTTTCAGATCAGGTTTTGCAAATATCTCTCTTTCTTTCTTTCTTTTCATTTTTACCTTTTACTAGTAGTTTTAATCAAATTGAAAAACAATTTGGTAAAAGTACTGGCTTATGCGGAAAATCTTCTATTTATGTATTCTTTTGATTGACAACAGTTCTGCGGGTCACATGCAATCACTGATCTAAAATTTGACCAAGATAATGGAACAAAAGAGAAAAAGTCTACCAAGTTTAATTTCTTTTTAACTGTTTTGTCGTCTTTAACATCCTTCTTGAAAATTTTATTTGTTTTCCTGATATTATTATGATGTGTTTTGCAGAGCTCTGGAAAATCATCTGTTTTGGAGAGCATTGTTGGAAAGGATTTCTTGCCTCGTGGATCTGGTAATCAAATTAATTACAAGCAAGTGAATAAGTAATGAAATATCATAAATAGAACAGTTGCAATTACTTTATTTTAAAATTAACTGCAGCTACTGTATTTTCTAATATTTTTTTATCTATATTATTTATTTTTTTAAGTGCGTTCATTATAATGTGTTCCCTTAAAACAATTCAGAAATTTATCTTACATATATGCAGGGATTGTTACTCGTCGTCCTCTTGTTTTACAACTTCATAAGATTAATGAAGGAAGAGAATATGCAGAGTTCATGCACCTCCCAAGAAAGAGATTCACTGATTTTGGTATGTATCTTATTGGTGAAATAATATGTGTATGTGCGTATAGATTCTGTTGTTACTTTTTAATATGGTGATTTATTATTATCTCACATGATAGTGTGTATATTGCCGTTGAAATCTAAATATCCATATATTTTTCTGACTTTATTAGCTTTCCTTCTCATTTGAAATACTAATCATTATTATGTTTGTGTAGCTGCTGTGAGAAAGGAGATATCAGATGAGACTGATCGAGAGACAGGTCGCTCCAAACAAATCTCCAGTGTCCCAATTCATCTCAGTATCTATTCTCCAAATGGTGAGATAGGGATCATGGTTTTGTCTGGCTAGTGTTGTCTTTCGCCTTCACCTAAATTTGGAATCAGACAAATGAGAGTTTATCAATAATGTGCTGTGTTGATATGTACTTTTTCTTATCCATATGCATGATAATTTATTGTACTTGATGTTATGAGAATCTGGAATGTGTATTAGAAGCTATGAAAGATGGAGCCTTGGGGCAAATGTTTTGGGGGACTGCCTCGTGGGGTTGTTGGACAGCTGTATGATTCTAATAAAGGAACATTTAGTCTTCATAAAATGTTTCAAGATCTATCTAGGTTGAGCTTTGGTTTAGAATTTTATTTTCTTGATTGTTGTCCCTTCTTGGAATCTATTTTTGTCTCATCCCATATTTTATGAACTTTATTTATGGGTAGATATGCAAATATTTCAATGTATTATTTCAAGATGTCACTGTCATTTCTGAATCCTTACGCAGGACATCCATCTCATTGCTAATAGTTTTTATCGTGCATTTAAATTGTCTAGGTTGAAGTTGTTAGCTTGGCATTTAGAATTATGATGACAACTCAAAGGCTTATGCATCAACATGCAGCATCAATCTGTCAGTTAATTTTTTTATTAATATCACAGATGTGTATACTCTTTTCTAATTATGTCTTGTTTTTCTTATGCTGTTTTGACCTTGACAGTTGTAAACTTGACACTTGTTGATCTTCCTGGACTCACAAAAGTAGCTGTTGGTAAGTTCCTTATACCTTTACTCTTACAGGCAAGTCATCTCCTACAGTTTTTTTCCTTTGCAGTCTTTGCTTATTTATGCATACCCAAGACTGACTAATTAATGGGGCATAACAGAGGGTCAACCAGACAGCATTGTGCAAGACATTGAAAATATGGTTCACGCCTATATTGAAAAGGTACTTTCTTTTACAAATCATGAAATCAGTTTTGTAGCTCATTAACTTGGAACTCTAGTTTAAAATTTTGATTCCTAGATCCTAAATCCATTAAGAAGTTTCCAGATACACAATCATTAATCCCATAAATATGTAATCTTCATTGGAGGATATATATCGGAGTTAAATGATGTGGAAGTGTTATTATTGGAATAATCTTCTAGTCTTTAGTAACCATCAATAACCAACTGCTATTTTTCTCACTTATAGATGAGAGGTGGCTTACTATGTTGAATCCTGAAGATGTTTTATGATAAACATTTGAAATTTTAGTTTTTATTCAACCTATATTTTTTATCATGTGTTTTTACCATCTATGCAATCAGTTCTTTTCATGTTTGTGGGATTTATTCTTGTGCTACAGTCCATGTTCTTTGTCTTCTCTTTTCTCTCAGACAGTCTTGTGATCTTTTGTCTTTTTGCTTAGTGAACAAGCAATAGCAGGTACTATTCTGGGTAAATGCTATGACATTTACTTGTATGTTCATTTTTGGCAAACATTGTTCACATGTGCATGTTGGTGTTTGGTTTTGACTTATAGAAATATTTCTACGGAATTCTTTTATTTGCTTAATTTCGACTTATTATGCAGCCCAACTGTATAATTCTAGCAATATCACCTGCCAATCAAGATCTCGCTACCTCTGATGCAATTAAGATCTCCCGTGAAGTTGATCCAAAAGGTATGCTTTTGAACTTTGTAGTTCAAATGGGGTAAATCATTTTCTTTGGTCTCGAGTCAATATGTATATCTTCAATTTTTCTTTTCCTACATTATTGTCATTTGAAATGTGGAACGTTTAATTCTTTCTGATTATATAGGAATTGATGTAATCAAACTTAATCTTTAAGCTCTTCCAGTTTTCACATTCATTGTTTGTTGATATTTCAGGAGAGAGGACATTTGGGGTATTGACAAAGATTGATCTTATGGACAAGGGAACTGATGCAGTTGATGTAAGTATGATTATTTTTTGGTGATAGTGTATATCATGTTCTCATGAGAATGCTTTAATTGATTTGTCTTCAGAAAATTTTCTTTTCGAATATAGTTCAGATGTAGTAATGCTTATATTCAAAATAAGTATTGCTTTTGACATTGTCCAAAACACTGGGCATTTCAGTTTTCATAGGCATCAATGTAAATAACCCTGAAAGACAAAGGTGGTGTGAACTTTCGATTTGCTTAATGTGAGAGGCTAAAAGCTTACTAAGACTCTAGTAGCATAAGAGAATCATGTATGGTGAGGAAAGTACTCTTCTAGAAGACAGTAGTTTGTCTTTTTTGTGGTTTTTTTTTAATTGCACATTGCTTGTGGAAAACCACTCAAGGAACTCCACAATGCCCAAATTCAGTTGATCAGATGATTATGTTTGCACTTGGTAGGCTAGATGTTTTTTCATTACCTAGCAATCAATTTAGAGATATCAGGGTAAGTATTTCGTATTATATAATCTTCAGATGATTATGTTTGCACTTGGTAGGCTAGATGTTTTTTCATTACCTAGCAATCAATGTAGAGATATCAGGGTAAGTATTTCATATTATATAATCTTAGCAAAGATGCAAATATTGATTTTAGATTTTAATATATTTTGTAAATTTGATTTCAAATTTGGGCCAGTTCGTAATTCTGACCAACTTTGACTAGGCATTATATGGAGTTTCCAGTGTTTTTCCAATATCTTGACATTTTTTTTGCTGAATTTCTTTGTCATGATATGCTTTCATGATGAAATTTGCATCCCTTCTCATGGAGATTTGAAGGAAACCTTTTTCCTTGTCAGCCATTGTGATCCCCTGTTCATAGATCTTGTAGCTGTTTCATTCTGATAGGTTAGAAAATATGGAAATGAAGGATAGAATCTTCCTTGCTTAACAATTATTTTCAACTCTTATTTGATTTAACATCGATAAATGAACATATATTTTATACTATGTATCACATAAGCAAACAAGAGAAGTATCTGCGTGTCGAAGTGTACTATTTTTTTCCTTCTTGGGACTTATATTTCTGGGTTTTATCTAATTTTGCTTCGGATGTTACCCTGACTAATCTTTTTGAATTGCATAGATATTGGAAGGAAAATCATATAGGCTACAGTTCCCTTGGATTGGTGTTGTTAATCGCTCCCAAGCTGACATTAACAAAAATGTTGATATGATTGCTGCTCGGCGTAGAGAGCGAGAGTATTTCTCCAGTAGCCCGGAGTACAAGCATCTTGCTCACAGAATGGGTTCTGAGCATCTAGGAAAGATGCTTTCAAAGGTATGCATGTTCTGCAATGCACTTATACTTAATGGGGTCCTAAGATGAGGTATTTGAATTCTAGTCTGTTTTCAAAAGTTTGCAATTTTATTTTTTAAATTGGTATCCTAGGGTGAGGTAATTGTATACTGGTCTGTTTCTCTCTTATAAATTTTTTACAACTTCACCTAAGATTTATGTATTTGTATAATTTTAATTGATCTTGGGAAATATAAGTTAAATACATGGCTACTTTTTCAGCATTTGGAAACTGTGATCAAGTCTCGAATCCCAGGGATTCAGTCCCTTGTCAGCAAAAGTATTATTGAACTAGAATCAGAATTGAGTCGTCTTGGGAAGCCTGTTGCAGCTGATGCGGGAGTAAGTTGATTTTCTGTTTCTTCTTTCTTTTTCCCCTTTTCTCTTTCTGTCTTGTCCTCAGACCTGTTTGTTGTTTAATAGATGGTATGATGATCAGTTACATGGCAAATATGTTTTTTTCTTGGACTCTCGTCTCAATAGTCATAAATTCTGCTGAAATTGGGTAACTATTTTTTATGGTTTTTTCTCACCAATTGCAGGGAAAACTATACATGATTATGGAGATTTGTCGTGTTTTTGATCAAATATACAAAGAACATCTTGATGGCATGTATGTATTTTATTTTGTGTTTTTTCCATATAATTTAAGGATGCGCTTGGCCATCTCTTTTCATATCCATTAATTTGTTCTGAGATTGCTTTAGTGCTACATCAGGAATTGATGTTCATTCAAGATATATGTCCATTTGCCTAGTTAATAATGTTTGTTAATTCTGGCAGACGCCCTGGTGGTGATAAAATCTACAATGTTTTTGATAATCAACTTCCAGCTGCTCTGAAAAGATTGCAATTTGACAAACACCTTTCAATGGAGAATGTACGGAAGCTAATTACTGAAGCTGATGGATACCAACCTCATCTAATTGCTCCTGAACAAGGATATCGTCGTCTCATTGAATCTTCTTTAGTTACTATCAGAGGTCCTGCTGATGCAGCTGTTGATGCGGTATGTTCTAGAACTAGAATAAACAACCAAGTTACTACTCTAGGACATGCATTTTTCTGAATAAATATAGAATTAAAACTTTGTGGGACATGAAGATTAACCTGAAAGCCTGTTAATTTTGGAAAATTCACCAATACTGGCTCCCTTTTCTGTGCATTTTGTGTTATTGGACTTTATTATTTTGTATTATGATTCCAAATATGGTCTTGCTATAACCATATAGCAGGATTTCAGCTGTTTATCAGGGGTTGTCATTTGTTTTAGTGGTACAAATGTTGGCTCCAAGTGTAAAAGTGCAGGTTCAATTTTGACCACAGCCACTTTGTATAAAAATGATCAAGGTTACCCTTCTTTGGACTCTGCTTTGGTGGAGTCTACACTGGCTCAGTCCTATGGGCTTTCAGCTGGTTATGCCCTCAATATCATATTTCTCAGTTTTCTAGAATGGCTCCCATTCCAAGTAAGCAATTGATAAGACTTTCATGTGGTCATATTTGTGCTAAGTTTTTAAATTCTGAGCAGGAACCTTCAAAGTTTCTTATGGGGAGTCCAAATATAGGATCCTTAATTCCTTTTCTAATTATTTGTTTTCCTTTTGCTCTTTTTTTCTACGTCCGAGATTTGTAACAGCTTATCTGAAGGTACTTCTTTACCCTACAATATCATATGCTACTGAAGATTCCAATCTTCTGCCCTTGGTTACACCTATTATTTTCAGTAGCACTTCAGATTTTCAACTGGGATTGAATCAATTGTATTAGTTTCACAAATATGTAGTTTTCTTCTTTTCATATGTTTCTCACCCTTTCACTTCATAGAATTTGTTGTATCATTCTTTTGGATATCTGTAGAAATTATATCTCATCGAACTTGCCTACTGAGTAGGTTGGTAAGGGTCTCTAAGCGGTTGTGGTGGAGACCTGCGTTCCAGTTCTGATAGGACTTGAGTGTGGACTTCATAACATAGCAAGAAAAAGAAAAATTAAATATTGTCAAAAATTCTGGAAAAGGAATTAAATATTTTGAAGTTGGTACATGTATGGAACATTGTTGGGTCATATGAATTACATTTTTAAGTTTGTATTTATTTCACTTTGTTAGACAATGCAGTTGCTACATGAATTCTGTTTTATTTTTTTCATGCTCCATAATGTACTGCTAAATGCATTGTGCTTGACATGTTGGTTTTTTGTGACTCTAGGTTCATTCTATACTGAAGGAACTGGTTCACAAGGCTGTGGGTGAGACTATGGTAGGTTCATGATCACCCCAAAACCGTTTCCTTCATATTGTCTCTCCTTATTTCTGTTCTGCAATAGAATTGTAAGAAATTATAACTATATGATCTTCCTTTTCCTGAGCAGTGTATGCTCACTGAGACAAAAAAATTTGGGCATTTCAGATTTGACTATATAACTTCACGTTCCATGGTTATAGAGAGAAATTTCACCTGCAATGTGCTGTTCTTAACAACTCAAGCTACAAGACCAGTAGATATCATATCAGTACCAAGTGTAAATATATATCAAGGATTACCATTTTGCATTTCGCCAAAATTTCGCTAAGATTTCAACAAAATCAGAGAATATTTCCCCAGTGAGAGGAAATAATGAAATATGTGTTTTTCTTGTATTTTTTGGTTTAATACATTTATAATAAATGCATAAATGGGGAAGTCTGGGGAAGTTTCGCCAGATTTTGCCAAACTTTTATGATATTTCGCCAAAATCAGGGAAACTATTTCTCTAGTCATTTCGTGCCGCTACCTTGCTGAAAACAAAATTTCAGTGGAATTTCAAACCATGATATATATATAGATAACAAAAAAAAAAACAGAAATGAAAAGAAGTTACAAGTTTTTTTTCTTGTAAATTTGTTGATTTTAAACTTCAATAAACTGTCTGTATATCTTTTAAATGGGTTGGTGCCAGGTGCTCTATTTCATGCAACTTGACCATACATTTCAGCCACATGACTGAATAAAAGGTTTTTGTGGCTGTGGAAATTACTTTCTTCATGATAACGATCTTGTATGTCTTCTCCATGAAATTATTAGTTATACATGCAAAGCCTATTTCGCTATCCTACTATGTCTAGAACGGCATGTTATAGTTAGCAGCTCTTTTAGATAAAATCAAAATCCCATGGGTTCTGGGCTTCTGGCTTGTGATCTTTTTACTGAACTTCTTCTTCTTCTTCCTTTTTTTTTAAAAAAAAAATCTTTTACCCTTTGTTTTTGGTAGAGTGCACTCTTCTGGTATATGTCAGCATGTTCTGTTACCTGGTGAGACATGGATTTTTCACACTTGATGACATGGTCATCCCTGACTTTTGACCTAGGATTTTTTGCGATAAATTTGCCATGCTACAAGTCCATGCTTAAACCAGGATTTTATTTCAGGTTCATCTCACTCACAGTCGACAATTCCCATATACCCACTATCTTTCCCCGTCCCCAACATCTTTCTACCATTTTGTATAGTTTCGTAAATTGTTTTATATATGATTATGGTAACCAAAGAGAGAATTTTTCTTTCAGATATGAAACACATACCTCCCTCTTTATGGATAAGATAAGAACTGATGACAAGTAAAGATATCTGACCATGAGCATATCTGAGAGTATTTTAAATGTTGCCCAAATATTAGATAAGATAAAGAGGTTAGGTTAATATAGTTTAGGTATGTCAAGTAAAGATATGGGGAGGCAGCTATAAGAAGACAGGAGAGAGATTACTCATTGAAGAATCTAAGAGGGTGAGAGTAAGCAAAAAGAACTTGGGAAACTAAAAGTAGTACAATCCAGCTTAAGAAATTAAAAATATTTTTTGATTCTTTTATTTGGTCATATGTTGAGAAGCTCTTTACTTTATTGTCAAAAGTAATTAGTTGACTTTCATATTCCTTACAAAGCTTCGTAATTCAAAGGGTTTGCTTTTTTATTCAACTTCACATGTTGATAATTTGTTTACTTTGGTGTCAAAAGGAACTACGTTGATATTCATATACCTTATACATCTCTGAAATTCACCTGTTCTGTTTTCTATCATTTTGAAAATTTAGTCTTTGAAAATCCTTAATGTCTATAATTGTTAAATTTATGTCCTTTGCTTACTGAATTCAGGAGCTAAAGCAGTATCCTACTCTACGGGTGGAGGTTGGAAATGCCGCTTGTGATTCATTGGACAGAATGAGAGAAGAAAGCAAGAAAGCAACTCTTAAACTTGTTGATATGGAGTGTAGTTACCTAACAGTTGATTTCTTCAGGAAGCTTCCTCAAGATATTGAGAAGGGTGGAAACCCAACACATTCAATTTTTGATAGATATAATGATTCGTATCTCAGGCGGATAGGTAAGTGGAAACTTGTACAGTATGGTACCCTGAGATGTCTTCCATTTAAGATTGTGTTTCTTATTTAAATTTTTTTTTTTTTGTGAAAATTTGGAAAGAGTTGATTATTAGACGGCTTAAACTAGGGTCATGATTCAGACAAGTCTCCGGTGGCTAGAAGATTCATGAGTTTCTGTAGAAATAGACTGTTTTGGGATCATATTCACTACCCTAAGGATATATGTTATTTAGTTTATTTAAATGCCTTCCTTTGCAAGATAATTTCTCTGGGAGTTAACTGCCCTTTGTGAGACCCCAGAACCTAGAAAATTCAGTTCATTGTTTAAGCCTGGATGACTTAAATTTTTTCATTTGATTCATTCATCTGATATGAACTTACCATGACCTACGTATTATCAGATCAGAAACAAGAAGACTTCAATTCATTCTAATATGGTCCAGACTCGTTATGACTTTTCTTCTGTTTTGACAGGAACAACCGTGTTGTCTTATGTTAATATGGTATGTGGAAGTCTGAGGAACTCCATTCCAAAGTCAATTGTTTTTTGTCAAGTTCGTGAAGCCAAACGCAGCCTACTTGACCATTTCTTCGCTGAGTTGGGCAAAAGAGATGTGAGGATGAACTACTATTTCCAATGGTTCTGTAATTTAATAAGGCAAGTATTGCATATTGACTTCTCTGAACTTGCTTTTGCAGCCAAAGCAATTATCATCTTTGTTAGACGAGGATCCTGCAGTCATGGAGCGACGCGCTGCCCTTGCAAAGAGGCTGGAGTTATACAGAAGTGCCCAAGTGGATATTGATGCGGTTGCTTGGTCCAAATAGAGAACACATATCTATTCTGTATGGAATTCATTTAGATACAGTTATATGGGTACTTAGTTTTAGCTACGAAGCGCAATTCTTTCATTCATGACAAGTAATATCAGAGGAAAGGAAATGTTTTTTTTGCCAGTACTGCCCTGATTGATGTGTGGGGTTCCAGGATGTATACAGGGCAGAAATTTTTTCTTCCCGTGAGGAGTAACTGATTTTTTCATATTTTCAAATTCATGTCTGCTGTACTACATTAATGTTAGGCTGTCGCTTACAATGTTTGATGTTGATGTAATTAAGAAACGTTTTGGCTTGCATTATTCATATACGATAACAAAAAGGATTAGCTGATTTGCTCTTAAACGTTTCTTATTATTTTTGCTTTGTTGCTGTATCTTCTAGATTGCCATTAACTCATTGATCTCTTCAAAGTGGTTCGGACCAAATTCATCACTAAATCATTTGCTGTTCAAATGTGAAAATAATCAGATTTTAACATCATTAACCATATTTGGTTCGGTAGATTTAAGTATCAAAACCGTATTCACAAGTATCTGGATCGAATAGGAGTTAAATTCGGACTTAGAGTCATGCCTCTTGTGAAACCATATTCTGGTATCCAGATCCAATGCATGGTCAAATTTTGACATTCAGTTCGTTCCAAATCCAACGTGAGCCAAGTAAAAAGGGTCACTTTTTAAAAACAGTCCATAGAAAATCTCATTGGTAGAAAAAAGGGTCACTTTTTAAAAATAATTAACTGCAAGGCCACTTTATTGTAGTTATGTAGGATACACGTGCAACTTTTTTTGGGACATAAGCACATGATACTTGGGATATGAGCGTATAATGCGATCTTGTCCCATGTAAGATGTACCTGTATCCTATGCAGTGGCGGAACCACGTGCATCTTAGGGGGGGCAATTGCCCCCCCTAACTTTTAATTTTTAATAAAAAAGGCATATGTTTTATATATTTTTTAATTAAAATTTAAGTTTTGCCCCCCTTAAAATTTCTGGTTTGCCCCCCCAACCCATTGAAAATTTTTATATTTCATAAGAATCCCTTTGAAAATTTCTAGTTTGCCCCCCCAACTCATTGAAATTTCTATATTTTATGAGAACGCCCTCTAAAATTTCTGATTTGCCCACCCCCAACTTATTAAAATTTCTATATTTTATGACAAGTGTTAATTGAAAATTTTTTTTGCCCCCCCAAATTTGAAGTCCTGGTTCCGCCACTGATCCTATGTAAAATGCGGTTGTTAGAGTTGTAAATTTAGCCCGGACCCCCAACCCAATTAGAATAATAACCCAAAATAAGCATTGAGTTCAGGTTTGAGTTTGGGCTGGGCTTCATTTTTAATCCAAAGTTGAGTTTGGGTTAGGTTAGGGTTCATGACATTTGCCATACAACCCAAAAAGCCCGAAGTTTAATTGAGATGTGCACACTCTCATACATATATTTAAGTTTGTAATTATTATGTATATGTACTATTGTTTTCTTTTCTTTTATACTGTCTTTGTAATTATGTAATTAACTATAAAACATAAAATTAGTAATATGTAATAATATATATATGAATTTATTCTCAAATAAATAATTTTATACATACAAACGCATATACGCTACAATGAATATGTATTTGGATGCGCATCTTCGACAATAAAAAGTGTGCAATGACAAATACAATGAGCATGTGATGGGCTCATTATATTAAAAAAATTTCTTAAGAAATAAATTAATTAAGTTTTTTCCAAATTCAAGAGACCAATTAAGATGTTGTTGTACATGATTTCAATTAATGATATTCCAACATTTGCATTCATAATAAAAAAAACAAAAAAAAAATTTCAAAAACTTACATCTTGTTTGGGCCAACCCGAACTCAAATAATAATATTTGGGTTGGGTTTGGGTTAGGGTGGACCAATGGCGAGTTTGAGATAATGAATCTTAGATTGGGTTGAGCCCAAACATACATAACTTGACCCAACCCGCCCTACTTACAACTCTACTCATTGTGTCTCAAGTAGGCTACGTCATATTCTACTTAGCTATAGTAAAGTGATAATACTTTTTAATTTTTCTGAAAAGTCACCCAGCATTGAAGGATTTTTTATGGGCTGTTTTTATAAATACAAGCCAAAGAGTGGACTTTTTGACATGTATTTATAAAAACAATCTATCAAAAATCTTATTTTGGAAAAAAGTCACTTTTCAAACCTAATTGACTTGCATGGTTACTTTTCAAAAAAAATTAAGAAAGTCACTTAACCGTGGTTAAAATTAAAAAGGGTTTTTTTGCATCCATACCCCTACATTATAAGAAATTTGCATCTATATCCTCTTTTTTTAAATATTTGCATTCATGTCCCTCCATTTAACATAATCGTTGCAATTATACCCTTGATGTAAAAGTCTGTTAACTTTTATTGATTATTTTTACTAAATGATTAAAGTAACCTTTTATAAAATAAAAAATATTTCTTATTTGCCCTACTATATGATCTTACATTTTATTTATGTTATTGTATTTTTATATTTATTTCGTTTATACCTTAATCCATTGATATTAATTTGTTTAAGTGATAACTATCCATTTAAATTCAACCAAGCATATGATCCTTCGGTTATTTAATATATATTTTTTTATCTTATATAAGGTTATATTAGTAATTTAATAAAAATAAATGACAAAACTTTACAGAATTTAACGTTAAAGGTATAGTTGTAACGATTATACTAAATTAAGAGACATAGATACAATTACTAAAAACAAGAGGATATAAATACAAATTTATTATAATGTAGGGGCATGGATGCAAAAATCTCAATTAAAAATCTTTGTATTCACGTGGGATGCGCTCATTTTCCATGTAAGGAAGATTGTATATTACGTATAAAGGTTTTTGTGTCCCCCATTGATCTTATAATTTAATTATTTTTGAAAAGTGTATTGTAATTTAAAAGTGACCGTTTTGGAAGGACTGATTTATAAATACGGGTCAAAAGCGACCCTTTTTCATAAATTTCCCTACGTCGGATTTTATTTGGGAGCCACGTCTGCATTCTTAAAAAACAAGAAACGTCCAAATCATTCGTTCATAACAAGGCAAGGGGAGTTCAGAGATCAATCCCTCCTCCGACTGAAACTGGAAATTTCCTTCCTTCTTCAACATGTGCCAGTTGCTTCCATTCTAATATTTTCTCTCCGCAAAATCCTCAGATCTGACTTATATGATAGTACGAAGGTACATTTATGCTTTATTTTGCTTCGAAACGGCCTCAGATTTTGCTTTTCCTCAGCTTGAAAGTGTGTTTTTTGTCTTTTGCGTGAGCCCTAGAATCGGTCATCAGAATAAAATATTAGAGTTTGAGTTGTTATTCTAACATATTCTGATCCATCAATTGCTTATATTACATATGCATTTGGATTTTTATAACCTTGAAATGGTTATTGACTTTGCGTTTTAGTACATTTTACCAACTTTTATTGCTAGATCACTATATTTTAATCCGGTAATGTTGCTTAGCAACTTCCAACTTTGTTTTCTTTTTTTCCTTCTAATGCTGTATTAATGTCGACGCGTGGTTGTTATCGTCTGAATTTTCTTCCATGGCAGAACGATGATTTAATGAGCGAAGGAGCTCGCTAGTCTCTGTTTTAAGGTTTGGGATTTGATTTTTCCCTTCTTTATAGTTTGATTTTCTCTCGTTGCCTGTAATGTATATGTGTAGAGATCTCTGATATACACTACAGATATTCATTTATTGGAAAAGGTATCTATGGTTTTTTTGTGCTTTAATTGTGGGAAGTGTTGTGCACTAAAGTAATCGATTCTATTTTGCTGTAATGATCTTGATTGTTATTCCACTTTCTTGTTGTTTCGTGCGGATCTAGGATCCAAGCCCAGATTCTTTGAGTTGCTCATTGTCAAGTTAAAAGTAAACCCTATACACCAAAATATGGATATGTTCACTCTAATTGGTTTTCTCCATGACATAATCCAGATTCTTTGAGCAGTTACTCATTGTCAAGTTATAAATAAACCCTATACAGCGAAAGATGGATGTGCACTTTAATTGGTTTTCTCCATGACATAATCCATTTCTTGAAAATTAAGTTATTTTTGCGAGGGGATCTTGTCGTTGGCATCTGCTGTGCAATGTCTCCTTGCCGTGTACCTTTATCTGGTTCATTTTAGGTTTAATAGGTGATCAACCTAGAATGCTAAGCGAAGACAATAAGGAACAAGGAATCCTTAATAGGTGAGTTTAGTTGTCTCTTCATAATTCCACCAAGAAAAGTTGGATGCAGTTTTAATTTTTACTTTCCCGGTAATTTTCTATTCCACCATATCAAGGAGAATACTTCATTCCTACGAAAATATTTTTAGACCTTGAAGATAATTTTAAATTCTGGTATACTCTCGTTAATGTCTTTCCACAAACCCTTATAAGATTGTTGTTTTTGTTTATTGATTATGATCTGGGCTTTAATCCTGTTGTCTGCATAACAATTTTTTGTTTTTTTTGGTTTGAATTTTCCAGGGACTGATTGAATAGTTAATATTATTGTATGCAACCCTTTTAACTGAAGAAACTATGTAGTTGTTAATTGTTAAGAAAGTGTTCTAATGCATCTCAACACCAACTTCATTAAGAACTAAAAGCATCTTCAAGATGCTAGCTAGCTTTTATAATAATTCTGTGTCAATTGTATCAAAGTGTAACTTCAAGTTCCCACCTAGACTATTAACCGTACTACTAAGTGATGGAAGGCTGCACACCTCACTCTGGGCGGGTAACCTGGATGGCCTTCTATCCCGTGGTAACAGAGAATGCATTAGATGAATTTTACTAGATACTTTTCTGTGTGGAAGTTTTGATGAGCAAGGAGAGAGCATAACATTTCAAGTTTTGCAAGCATCC
Source organism: Buxus sempervirens (assembly GCA_947561395.2). NCBI lineage: Eukaryota > Viridiplantae > Streptophyta > Magnoliopsida > Buxales > Buxaceae > Buxus > Buxus sempervirens. Next base: position 3,139,889 of record OX387193.1, read on the forward strand.
CTGGTAGCTGTGCCTAAGTGGACTCCTCAAATGACTGGAGATTCCTTGTTCTAAGGGCAGTAACTGTGTTGATTCCTCTTCTAGTGAACTCCTGACCTATATCCAGTTATATAGGATGAAAGAATGAAATCCTAATTCATCAATGGTACAAGTAAATCCTTTCTAACAAAGATTTAGGACTCCTCTTTACCAGTACCATAAGAGGAGGAATTTTTTCATGTACAATACATATTATTTCCCAGAAATCAATCATGATATATGCATTTTTATTTTTATGTTTATATATATGCTTGTTTATATATATTGTTAAATGTGTGGCTTTTTTCTGAATCCTTACGGCCTTACCTCCAGCCTGGACCTTGTATACTTATTTCATGGTTTAGATCGAATGCACCTCCTAGACAAATCTGTACCTCAGTCCATCTAACATGGCTGCCCTTAACCTCCTAATAGGTCTGCTTTTGAGATAATTTAAATTTGCCGTAGATGGATTCTTTTTCCTGGTATCACTTGACATGTATTAAAATATCATACAATTATATGGAGGTATACTAATTTGACACATTGATTCATTCTCAAAACACGGGAAAATTGTTTTATAGGTGCGACCAGGAGAAACAAAGAAAAAGAACAAGTAGGAATATGTAAACTTTATTTAGGTTTTTCAGAAATCTGGCATGCATTGACTGATAGACATCTTGATGATCATCTGTCTTAGATTCAAAGGTTTCTTTGACCAGTCAATTTATTGGGATTTCTTCTTTTCTTTTTCAGATTGCCATCCGTGGAATAGCAAGAGAGAAGAGAGAAAAGGTTATAGAGGTAATGACTTCGGAAAGGGAAATTTTCGAAATTTCGGGACCTTTGCACCTCACCACTGTTGATTGGTATGACATTTTATCCTTTATATCAAACTTTCATTGTCTTTTTTGGTCGGAGGAAGTCTAAGATATCGGTCCAATCGTTTCTGTATTGATGATCACCATTACCAGGAAACATTCCAGGGGTTTAGAAAGATATCATAGATTAAGAATCAAAGCACTTGGTTGATGGCAGATGTAAGAAGAGGTGTCACATTCTTTGTTATTGGAAGAATATGACTAAGTAGTTCAAACTGTCTGCTGAGAGATGATCTACCATCATTGATAGGGTAAATCTTTTGTGATGGCAACATCATAGCCTGGACCGACGAATGGTTAATGCATCCACCTTGCATGTGTTGGAATGGCTTGTTTTTGTTGGAGATAAACAGTTTAACAGTTTATCATGTACATAACTTAAATTTGTTCACATTATTTTTAATTTAAAAAAAAGATTTTTATGTTATCTCTTGCAGGAAAAATGCAGATCACCGAAGGTCTGTTGCTGCCAGCTTGGTTCAGGGTGTGTACATTTTAGAACGAGACAGACAAGAGAATCGCGAAGGGCCTCAAGCACTTGCTCCTCCATGGTGGGAATTTTTCCATTTTCAGTTGATTCGTCAACTCAGCGATGATGCTGATTTCTCCATTTTTGGTGCCATCTATGAATTCAAGCCCCTGATTTCCAAATGCAACTATCCATCGCTGGATGCCCCAAGATATGTCATTGTTTTCCGAGGTACAATCACCAAGCGGGATTCTCTCTCGCGGGATCTCCAATTGGACATCCACTTTCTCAGTAATGGCCTTCATCGGACCTCCCGATTTGAGATTGCTATGCAAGCTGTAAGAAATATGATTGCTGCACATGGAGATACGAATATTTGGTTGGCTGGTCATTCTCTGGGGTCAGCCATGGCAATGCTTGCTGGAAGGAACATGGCTAAGACGGGTATTTTCCTTGAAGCTTTTCTTTTCAACCCACCGTTCTTTTCCGCCCCGATTGAGAAGATCAAGGATAAGAAACTTAAGCATGGACTCCGATTTGCAAACAGCTTGATCACAGCAGGACTAACTGTTGCCATGAAGGGGCACCACCAGAGGCCTCGTTCAGATGATCCATTTGTTGTTTTGTCTGCATGGGTCCCATACTTGTTTGTAAATCCTGCTGATCATATCTGCGCGGAGTATATTGGATACTTTCAGCATAGGGAAAGGATGGAGGAGATTGGAGCTGGACGTATTGAGAGGTTGGCAACACAAAATTCAATTGGGGGTCTACTCATGAAAGCTATGGGAAAAGATTCAGAGCCATTGCACCTCCTTCCTTCAGCAAATCTGACTGTTAATCTGAGTCCTTCGCTAGATTTTAAACGAGCTCATGGAATTCACCAGTGGTGGAGGACAGATTTGCAGTTGGAGTCCAAGCTATATCAGTATAAATGATTTACATTTCCGTCTTTGTGATATAGGAGATTCAGTCTCAAAAGAGCTTCCACATTTGTTTAGGTGAAAACAGTATCGGAGGCAAAGACTCTGGCTGTGGACACTTAGAACTTCCCATCTCATTGACATGGAACATATTTTTTTTTTTTGATGGAAAACATGGAACATATACCTGAGGACCATGAGTGCGGTGATCTTAATGCGACAAAGCCTTGTTCATGCTGCATATACCTGAGGACCATGAGTGCGGTGATCTTAATGCGACAAAGCCTTGTTCATGCTGTTCTGTCGAACATTCTTTGTGTCGAACCTTTATTGATCATTGGTGAGCCATAATCTTAACCTTTATTGATCATTGGTGAGCCATAATCTTAACCATGATTGCTATTAGGAAACTCTTGGGGGGGGGGGGGGGGGGGGGGGGGTGGGGGGGGGGTGGGGGGTGGGGGTGTGTGTGTGTGGTTGGGGGAAGGAAGGGAGCGTGGAAGGTTTTAACCATGATGGCTTTTATAGAATCTTCAATTACATGTATTACAACAAGGGAAATCCAAGAAAATCCTCTTCACCTTATGATGGCTTATTTATTTGTTTATAAAATGGTAAATATTGTATGTGTCGAGCGTGGAAGGTTTTAACCATGATGGCTTTTATAGAATCTTCAAATACATGTATTACAACAAGGGAAATCCAAGAAAATCCTCTTCACCTTATGATGGCTTATTTATTTGATTATAAAATGGTAAATATTATATGAAATCAGTGGTGGGTTACATGGCTTTCATCCAAGTATGTTGGGCCACAGAAGGGACTCTCTAATTTCTTCTCTTTCAATGCCCAGCCCATGAACATTGACCCATCTATCGTGTTAAAGGCTTCCCCCCATTTGACGATCCAAGAAGTGAACCAGCCCACCCACATGACTGTCGACCCCCCACCTCGTTTAGCCCGACCCAAACGGAAACCCAAACCCAGTCCCACAGCCACACCGAATGAGAGACTAAACCAACTTACCCACAGGGAGGACGAGCCCCACCTTCTCAAGAAGAGAAAATTTTCTAAATCCTTGTTTGCTGTCGGCAATTCATCTTCTGAGCCGGATAACCCATCCCCCCCTCCCCTCTCTATCTCCCTTCCCCCTTGATGAAAATTCTTGCTTGGAATTGTCGGGGCCTTGGGCGGACTCCGACAAAGCTCCACTTACGTAACTTATTACGTATAAATAAGCCCAATATACTTTTGCTTTCTGAAACTCTACTAAATGATAAATCTTCTGAACTTTTTGCTAGGAAGTTAGGTTTTCCAAATTGCTGGTGGTCCGCGGCTAAGGATCAGGCGGAAGGTTTTGGCGTTTTTTGGGATACCAGCTGTTCGGTTGATATTCAGATTGTTAAAAGCTGGTGCGTGCATCTGGCGGTCTCTGTTAACATGAGCCATTTTGAATTGTCGTTCGTACATGCCAGCTCCAATATTCAAGTCCAAGCTTCACAGTGGGAATTTCTCAAAGCACTCAAATCAAGGAGCTTGGTACCCTGGTGCGCTATTGGGGATTTCAATGTTGTTTTGTATAGTCATGAGAAATTGGGGGGAAATAAAATTCAGACCAGGAAAGCTCAACAATTTTCAGAGTTTATCAATGAATGTGGTCTACTGGATGTTCCAAGCAAAGGCATGAAGTTTTCCTGGTGCAATGGGCGTGCTGGTTTAGGCCGAATCAAGGAAAAGATTGATCGAGTTCTCGGTTGTATCGAGTGGATCTCCATGTTCCCAAATGTCATCGTATGGCAAGACCCAATCATTGGCTCCGATCATACTCCCCTCTGCCTAAATCTTATTAATGACCGGCCTAGGAGGAAGTCAACTCTATTCCGCTTTGAGAAATTTTGGATAGAGGAAGATAGCTGTATTCACACGATAAAGCAGAGCTGGGGTCAAGGAAATGATACATGGCTCAGAAAGTTGGGCAAGCTTAGAAGCGACCTTCGACACTGGAGCAAAAACTCGATTGGTGATATTAATAAAAGGGTGGGTGTCTTATATGAAAACCTTAAATGGGCACAGAAAGCGCTGGAGTCATCAGATGATCCCTACCTTGTGCACAGTGAAAGCGAACTACAGAGACAATATTTTAAAGCACTTCAAGCCCAAGAACAGTTCTGGATGCAGCGATCACGGATAAAATGGCTCCGAGAAGGGGATCTCAATACCAAATTTTTTCACTTATCTACGGTTGCCCGAAAGCAGAGAAACCGCATCGTTTCCATCCGAAACGATTTCAATGAAGAGGTAACAGAATGTCAGGAAGTAGAACAAACAATTGTAGATTATTACCAAGGTATGTATAATGCTGACAATCTTGAACGGGATTTCTCATTTCTTCATCTACTTCCCACGATTGTTACTGATGCTGACAATGCAGGGCTAAATCAAGGTGTTACGGAGGAAGAAATCTGGGGTACTATCAAGAAAATGGGTGCTCTGAAAAGTCCTGGACCCGACGGGTTCCAAGGCATTTTCTATCAGAACTACTGGGACATCATCAAATATGAGGTCTGTCAGGTGGTAGCGGGTTTTTTCAATGGGGGTTTCTTTGATCCTGAACTTAATTATACTCACATTGTCTTAATTCCTAAGACGGAATCCCCTAGAAGAACCTCCGATTTTCGGCCTATTAGTCTGTGCAATTTCATATACAAAATCATAGCTAGAATCCTTGTAGACAGACTTAGGCCTATCATGCAAAAACTCATTTATCCCCAACAATGCGCCTTTGTCCCTGGCCGAGTCATTCAAGATAACATTTTTGCGGCTAACGAGTTATACCATACCATCAAATCCAAGAAAAAAGGCAAAAACTGTGGTCTGTTCGCAGTTAAAATGGATTTAGCCAAAGCGTATGATAGACTAAATTGGGACTTTATCCAGCACACATTGAAGGCCTTTGGTTTTAACCAATCTTTTGTTAGTAGGATCATGTGGTGTATCTCTTCGGTTTCTTACTCTGTTCTTGTCAACGGATCTCCTTGTGGTAAAATCAGGCCTTCTAGGGGGATCCGTCAGGGTGACCCCCTTTCCCCATTTTTATTCATTTTAACCCAACAAGTGTTGTCATTTGCCCTGATGAAAGCGGAGAACGAGCATATCATACATGGGATTAAAGCCTCTAATGTTGCGGACCCTATCAACCACTTGCTCTTTGCGGATGATCTTATTCTCTTTGGTCGGGCAAATCATAATAATATTACTAATTTTCTGCATATTATTGATCATTTTGTGGAACTGGCAGGACACAAGCTGAACCGTGACAAATCGGAACTGTATCTCAGCCCATGTATCATTGGATCAGAAAAAGGCAGGATTGCTCGATTATTCGGCATTAGACCAGTGGCGGTGCCAGGTAAATATTTGGGCATTCCATTATTCATTAATGCCCCAAAGCCCTACCATTTCAGGGAGCTTCTCCAACGGATCAATCAGAGGCTTACTGGTTGGAAAGCAAAGTTATTGACGCAGGCTGGAAGGGCTACATTGATAAATTCCTCTCTGATCAGTTCTGCTCAGTATTTTATGGGAGCTGTCAAACTCCCAGTAAAAATTCTTGACGCCATTGATAAAGAGGCTCGAGCTTTTTTCTGGTATAAGAAAGGCAGGGCTAGGACCTTTCATACCATCTGTTGGGAAAGGGTGTGTCTACCTAAACGGATGGGGGGTCTGGGTATAAAGGATAGCAGAAGTTTCAACTCTGCCATGCTTACCAAGCCCATCTGGACAATCTTCAGTGGTGCCGATAAACTGTGGATGATGCTTCTTAAGGCTAAATATTATCCTCACAGTGACTTTAATGAAGCACAGGTAACCCATTCCTCATCATGGCTCTGGAAACAGGTATGCACTTCGCGTAAACACTTCAACAACTTCAGCTCGTGGTCCATTGCGGATGGGCGTAGTATCCTGATCAGTGACCTTAAGTGGTGGAATGATCGTGTCCAAGAGGCTATTCCCCTTTTGGACGTGCCTCCTGGACTCAGAGTAGCAGCCTTGATCGAGCAGAACTCGAGATCATGGGATAGGACGGTGCTCCTTCAATTCTGGTCTCCGCAAATATCAGACCAGATCTGTAACATCCCCATAAGTAAGTTTGCGGCAAAAGATAAACTCATCTGGCACGGCACAAGATCTGGTAATTTCTCTGTATCCTCTTCCTACTCCATGTTAGCTGGGTTTGCGGACACTCCAAATAACAGGGATGCTGATGAAAAGCAATGGCTCGCTCTATGGCACATCCCCACTCCTCAGAAAGTTAAACTTTTCATCTGGAAAATGTTATGGAATGGCAATTCCACGAATGAAGTCCTACACTCCAGACTTGGGAGCCCCATCGCCGACTGTCCTCTCTGCCTTACAACGCCAGAATCTTCGGAACACCTCTTCCTCAAGTGTGATTTTTTGCGCGCCCTTTGGTTTGGGTGCATGGGTGGTAGGCTTCCCTCTCCGACTGAGGTTTCAGGTACAAAAGATTGGATATTCAATTCTCTGTTCAGAATGGAAGGTAGGAGTAATCATATGGCCGCATGGGCAAACATCTGCTGGGCCATTTGGCTCACCAGGAATAAAGCCATTTTTGAAAATATCAGCCCTTCCATTTCCCTTACTTCATCTCTATTTTTCTCGTTACAGGAAGACTCCAAGCAGATAGTTCAAAAAGCTAATCCTAGCAGGAGAAGACAGGAAGTGTTTGTCAAATGGCATTTACCTTACTCAGGGTGGGTTAAAGTTAACGTTGATGGCGCGGCGCGGGGATCTCCGGGTGAGGCTGCAATAGGGGTGGCAATCAGGGACGATGACGGAAGAGTCAAATGTTCAGTCGCTCTCTCCATCGGCGTTAAAGATGCGTTGTATGCGGAGGCAAGTGCGGTAGTTGAAGGCCTTAGATGTGCTCTGGCGCTCAATGCTCCAATGGTACTCCTGGAAAGTGACTCTCAAGTCATCATCAGTGCACTCTCTAATCCAAAGTCTTCCATCTGGCGAATCGACCATATCCTCGACGAAGCTAGACATTTGTGCTCTTTTTTTCTAGACTTCAAAATCACAAAAATTTTTCGGGAAGCAAATGCTCTGGCTGATGGTCTGGCAAACTTTGCCTTAAATTCCTTTTCTTGTTGCTGGTTGAACGGGGTGCCTCCAGTGTTGGAACACCTGGTTCAAGCAGATTGTATGGGTAGAGCTACCCCTCGTTTTGTTTCATCTTTAATCTAAAGCCTTATCTGGGTTGATATTCAAAAAAAAAAAACTTTCTTCCAAAGATTTTATAACTAAAATACCCTTCAAGTTTGAACAAAATATATTACCTTAGATGCTAAATGAAAAAATTATCCTTATCTTAGATTTATAAGAAAAATTTTGAAAAATTCTTGATAGAAAAAGTTGGAATTTTGTTTTTATTAAGATTTATTTTAGTTGTATTAAATCTTTATCTTAGTTTGATATTTTCAAGAGTATATTGGCTTTTGTATAAATTTAATCTCGATGGTTAGTTTGGTATTTTTAATACTCTTGAATTAACAAAAGGGGGCTTTGTGATCATTTATTCAAATGTTAAGGGAGGTAGATTTTTGCCATTTTCCAAATATGAGGAAGGTTCATGTGCATAAGTGACAAACCTCTGGGAGTGCAAGTGTAATTATCCCTTATTATTATGTAGTTGGACAAGAAGTGGAGGTTCCGGGATGTATACCGGCCAGAAATTTTTTCTTCCCGTGAGGACAGTAACTGATTTTCATATTTTCAAATTCATGTGTCTGCTGTACTACATTAATATTAGGCTGTTGCTTACAATGTTTGATGTTGATGTAATTAAGAAACGTTTTGGCTTGCGTTATTCATGTCCGATAACAAAAAGGATTAGCTGATTTGCTCTTAAACGTTTCTTATTATTTTTGCTTTGTTGCTGTATCTTCTAGATTGCCATTAACTCATTGATCTCTTCAAAGTGGTTCGGACCAAATTCTTCAAATTCATGACCAAATCATTTGCTGTTCAACCACGACCTAATTCGAAGAAATAAATTTGAACCGTGTGGTTCACGGTTGAACCACCGTTTCCTCAAATAAAATAGTCTCTTTTATAAATTAAGGAAGATTCTAACGTTTTGATCATGCTGAAGTCATAAAATATTTTATATAGAATTTTAATTAAAATATTTAATATATATCATAATCATAATCAATATATGTCGACTCCAATCCACTTTTGTTGGCCAATACATATTGTCTTTGTGTGTGTATTCGGATATTGGTCCAATATGGAAAAATTCGTGTTCGAATGTGAAAATAATCAGATTTTATTTGGTTCAGTAGATTAAGTATCAAAATCGTATTCACATTTATCCAGATCGAATCTTATATATTAGGGAAAATTATGGAAAATGCCTCCTTTTTGTGAGGTCTTTCCCAGTAGGCCTGTACGTCAAACTCATGACATTGCAGGCCTCATTTTCTCCTTAAATTTATCAAAAGGGCCTCATGAGAGGCATTTGAGGGATGCAAGCATTTTCATAGGAGGATACAAGTCCTGTCATAGGGGGATATAATTATTTTCATAGTAGGATACAATCATACTCATAGGGGGAAACAAGTATAATTATAGAGGGATGCATGCATTTTCATAGGAGGATACAAGTCCTATAATACAGGGATACAAGAAATTTCATAAGAAGAGGATACACGTATAATCATAGAGAGATACAAGCATTTTCATAGGAGGATACAAGTCCAATTATACGGGAATACCATTATTTTCTTAATTCACACTCACAGGGAGAAACTAGCACAATCAAATGCCGTTACATGTCCTACCATACGGGGATACAATTGTTTTCATAATAGGGTACAATCACACTCATAGGGGGAAACAAGTATTATCACAGAGGGATGCATGCATTTTCATAGGAGGATACAAATCCTGTCATAGAGGGATAATGGGTGAGTGGTTAAGTCGTGAGAGCCTCACATGCCTCTCATGTGAGGCCCTTTTGATAAATTTAAGGGGAAAGGAGGCTTGCAGCATCATGAGTTTGACATACAGGCCTCCTGGGAAAGACCTCCCAAAAAGGAGGCCTTTCCCATCAACGTCATGAGTTTGAGGTACAGGCCTTCTGGGAAAGACCTCCCAAAAAGGAGGCCTTTCCCATCATTTTCCCTATATATTAAGCCGTGCGGGGGTGGCGCCTGAGGTGGCAAGCTCACAGTGCTTCGGTGCTGACGTGTTAGCCTTGGAAAGCCTCAGGTGCCCGAACCGAACCTCAAACCTTCCTCTTCGTTTTTCTCGCTTCAACCTCCAGAGATAGTCTTCATCGTCAAGAAAGGTCAAGAAGGATCCCGACCTCTCCTTAGGTGTCCGAACAGAACCTCAAACCTTTCTCTTTGTTTTTCACGCCTCAACCTTCAGAGGGAGTCTTTCATCGTCAAGAAAGGTCGAGAAGGATCCCGATCTCTCCCACCCATGACAACCCCAGCCCTCTGCCCTCACCCCCACCCCACAAGCCCCGAATGCTAAAAATCCCAAATCAGGCTCAAGAAGATGCCTCCGATGAAGAAATCAACTGGGAAAATCTTCTTTGAAGAGGAAGTGCATGTTGTCAGACGATCCTGCTGTAAAGTTCAAGTCGATGCCACTGTTCGAAACAGAGATGGGGTGGCCAACCTGATTTTATAAGGTAATTCAATCCTTATTTTACAACCTCTCTCTCTCTCTCTATGTTTTTACAATGGTTTTCCATACAATTTGGACACAGGAAATCTTATTAGATTATAATTTTTCAGTCAAGCAAGAAAAATTGCAGAGGAGATTATATGACAATAAATCCCAACAATAAAAAGTGTTCGTCGGATGTTGAGGCTATCAATAAGGTAAGCAAGCAGTTTCCTTCTCTCTTTCTTTTCCCCCTTTAGTGGAGTGCATTTTTTTTCCGGCTTGGGATGTTTTTGTTATATTGTATTTGGAGTTGATTTTGGGTCTCTACTGCTATGTTGATTGAACTAGAAATCGAGGATGAAAAGGGTGGTCAAAGTTCCTGCAATTAGCTTGAAGATGGCTGATATTCCGCCAGATGATTTTTCGTGGAGGAGATACCAGCAGAAACCGATTAAAGGATCTCCTCACCCAATGTACGTAGTTACAGTTTATTAGTCTAATCCTCTATTTTATTTATTTTTGCTATGTATCGTTGATCCAGTCGGTTGTGGTGTGAAGTGCGAAGAACCCGACCGTGAAGCTGAGGTTTCATAGTTAGGTTTTCTAACCTCATGGTTGAGTGGCATCCAAATCTCTCGCAACCATAATCTTTTTGCATCTAACAACGTGAAGCCCATCTCAACTCCTCTCAAACTTCCGATGGAGTTTCAAATTTTTTTTCTTCTGTTCTATTTTTGTTTGTTTGGTTTGAAACAAATGTTTGGGAACTGAAGAATCATATATCTTTGCCCCCATTTCAGTTTTTGTAATTCTTGACTTTTTTTTATCTTAATTTTGAGTGTTGATTGAGTCGTTCTTGATCTCAATTTATAGCTTTACACACAAAAAAATGAAAAAAAAAGAAAAGAAAAAAGAAATAGATTTTTATTTCAGTTTCCATGTCCTGCAATGTTTAATTGCATAGTTTAAGGTGAAATAGTTTCATGAAAACAAATTTATAAAAATTCTTTGAAACTTTCTTTTTAATGGAATAGAAGCTTTTGTTGGTGTCTTTGCTTCATTTTGGAAATTTTTGAAGTAGTTTTTAACTAAAGGATGGGCTGTAGATAATGACTAACGAGTTTTGATATTTCATGTGAAATTAAAGGAAGGGTTCGTTAGTTATAGTTGCTTCTATTCTAACTTAATATCTCTTTGATCATTTGTTTTCTTGTGCTTGGCGAATACAAGTGATTTTGGGTGGTCATTTTAGGGGGAAATTGTAGTACTGTTTTCTCTTCTATTTAAATTATCAAAGACTTAGTTAAGATGTGGATGGTGGAGCCTTGAAATTTTTTTTTCCTCTGACTAAGGTGGTTCTCATAGAGTGACTCTACAGGGTACGTTGATTTCCTAATTGCTATTTGAGATATTGTTTTATACTCTATGGATGGCATTTATAGTCATAAATGCACTTTGATGAATCCATTAATGCTAGTTTGTAACTTTGTATAGAATTGAAAACATTGATTGCAATAATAATTGGAAAGCATGTTGTATGTTTTAATTTTGCATTGTAGCTTCAAAAACTTTCATTTCTTTTCTTTGCATATCTGGTGGTTTGTCCCATACCAAAATCATAGGGTTTATCTTAACTTGGTATAATTTCTGGGTTTTCCTTATGGGGATATGGAGATAATTGGAATTTTTTGGGAATGTGTTTAAGATTTGCAATATTGGCTTAATGGTTATTTCCAAAGAAATTTGAATAATTTCATTTCAATAATTTATTGAATAAGGAAATGGCAGTTCTGGGAGTGGGTACCACTGGGAGCTTTCCATTCTGAATTTAATAAATTTATTAAAGGAGGTAATTTCAAAGAAATTTTGAAAATTCCATTTTGACATTTAACCATTATGAAGTTTTAATTCTCATACAAAATCTGCAATAAACCCATCTAGGTAAAATTAATGGAAAGCAATCAATGCTATCAATTAATATTTATGGAAACAAAATTACTATTATTACAATCTTTGTTTAATTTGAAAACTTTTGAATCTTTCACACATGTGGAGATGGTGAACCAATGGATCATGCTGCAAGGTTTCACAAACGCTTTTGATAATTTTTTGCATATCTATATATATATATATATATATATATATATATATGTTTGTGTACAAGGTAAACATGGCCAAGCATGCTTCAAAACATTCTGTATGATTTTTCGGGTTTCATCAACAGGCAACTGCACATTTTAACTAAGGTATCGTGTAAAAAATTTATTTTTGATATTCTTCCAAAATAGGAGTTTTTATTTTCTGCACTTTTATTTTTCAGCTATTCTAATGTTCAATTTTGCAACCTGGATGGAATATCTTTTGTATCCACATCCATTTTAAGTTCTCTTTTTCTGTTTTTCAAAACCCTTTGCACGGGCAAATAAAACTTTTAGGTTTCATCAACATGGATTCAATTGATACAATGAAATTTTGCATGCATTCAATTAATTAGGTAATAAGTGAAAAAAAAAATATCTCTATTGCTTTTTTTTTCAAATACGACTTATTTCCTTCATGTTTCAAAATTATTTTGAACAAATATTTAATAACTATAACACTTCTGCTTGAATAATCTCCACTCCTATACCAAATGTTTGAGCATAATTAATAGTTTCACGCTACATATTTAAGTACATTGTCTACCCTGCTTCCAAGCTTGAATTGCAGTGTAGATGAGTGATGGCAACGAGCTGCTCAGCTGCTGTTACTAGGGATTGCCAAGCAGCTAAAAGCATAGTATATGCTAAACATTATCATTTGATTCATTTCATTACATTATCCTTTATATCGTTTGCATCTCCACGCAAGTATTCTTTTGAAATCCTTAATCACATAAGCATTTATACATAATCATTGTCTCTTTTTTAGTTCAAATGCAGTTCTTGAGTACCAATCCACCAATTGAGAACTTTTTCCTGCATCACGTGGAAAGCCACATTCAATGGATTTGCAAGAATATCAACTCTTTTTCCCATCCTTTATATCAACTCTTTGCTCAATGCTTATTGCCAATTATCTCACCTATAGCATACAGTCTATAACATTTTTTTCCAGTACTTATAAAATGTTCAAAGCTTTTATTGCATATTGAAAATTGAAAACATTTTTGCCTCTCTTTTCTTGTAAAATCCCTAGTTTTTAATGAAATTAAAAACTATTAGTTTAGTTATTAAATTAAGGTTAATTAGTAAATTTTTACGGAAAATGGAGACCAAGGAGTTAAAATGGGGATTGGTCTCATTTAATAGGAAATGAACTATTGTTAAGGTTTAATTTTGGTTGTTGGTGAGGATTTGATGACGTGGCATGCTGGAGATAATAAATAAATAAGGGTGCTGATGTAGGGGCTTTGCTGGAGTGTAGCATTATCGGATCATGAAGAGATTAAAGGGGCTCAAGCGGCAACTATATAAAGAGCAAGTTGGTTCGTTCAGAAGTTTAGTTTGGAGGTTCACTGAAATTGAACGAGAGTTGCTGAAGAAAATCAAGTGAGATAGAGGAAACAGGGAGTGTGATCTAGAGTGGAGAATTTGGAGTGAAGATTTTGGAGAGCAAGGAGAATAGTGTTTGTTGTTCAGATCGAGTGAGAATACTTGCGGTTTATACTGTTCGCTCAATACTACAAATCTGAACCAAGAATATGAATTCAGGTGAGTTTTGTTTCGTTAGATGATGTTTATATGAGGAATTTTCAAGAGAGATCATAGAATCGTTGAGATCTATTGAAGTTTATTAAACCTGTACAAAACCTGCAGTCGTTGGTTGAAGTAAGGAGGTTCTTCCACTTGCGGCAGTAGTTTAGGGCATTATAACTGGAATTTGGAATTTGGACAGCGGTTGAAGTGCTGTTGATTATTTGAGAGTTCAAATTGAGAATAGCATCAGCACAGGTAAGTAAACTCTTGATTATTGAAGAGTTGTTTGAAGAAATTTCGAATTATACTTCATATCTGGAAAGATCTGATTAATATCGCTCTTCTGCAGAGAAAGGGCGAGTGGTCAATTAGATATTTTACTTTAGATTCTTCAGTGAATAAATCAAATCTCCAGAAACTCGAAAATTTGATTTCATGTAAGTAGCATTTTCTCTTCTGTTTTTGGATGATTTTGATATTACTGTCGCATATTTGGATAAAAATTTCTGGTTCTTAGAATTAAACAGCAAACGAATTTCTGATTAAACAAAATCTGAAGCATGAACGTGATTGGATTATATAAGTGTAGACACCTGATTTTTGCACCCCAAAAAATGCAGAAAATGAAATTTTAATTAAAAAGTCAAACCTTGAGGGGACCGAAATTTGACTTTTTGATCCAAAGAAAATTGGCCATCAAACTTCCTTTCATTGAAAAGAGCATTTCGACACGGTTCTAACGCAACTGAGTTTGCTGGAATCGGAGTCCGGATGAGGAAGTTATGAGCCGGTCAAACTTTTGGGGGAGCGAAAGTTGACTTTTTGCTCGATCCCAATTCAACTGCCCAATTTGATCCCAGTAGATAGTATGTTCCGAGCTGATTCCAACGACACCAAATTTGCTAAAATCGGACATCAGACGAAGAAGTTATGGACAGTTGAAATTTCAAAGAAAGCTGCCCATGTGGCAAAACAGCAGTAAAAAAGCAGAATAGATGAATTAAATAAATAAAAATAATCTTTTAATATTATTTTAATAAGAGAATCTCGTTTTATAATAAAATAATCAAAAAATCGGATAAAAATCTTTAAATAAACCAAATTGAATAAAGGTTTGAAATCCAAAACATTTTAAAAACGTGCGGGACCGTATTTGAAGTACGGGCGAGGCATGCCCGTACTTCAACTACGGGCAAGCTTCTAGAAGGGGACGCGTGGCGGGACACGCGTCCCGTACGGAAGAATCTGCGATAATTGCAAATATTCGTTTTTCGCCCGTATTTGAATTACTGGCAAGGCACGCCCGTACTTGAAGTACGGGCAAAGCATGCCCGTAGTTCAAATACGGGCACGAAAATTTTGCCTATAAATAGAGAGGCCACCCCCCTCATTGGAGCAGGCCTTCCTCCTTGCTGGCTCCCCTCTCCCTCCTGGTACTCTCCACGGCCAAGCTCTGCCCAACCACCACCACCCCTAACCCAAACTTCTTTTGTTCCCAAAATACCCCTATCTTACCAAAACCATGCCCAAGCTTTACATAACCCTCCTTTGAATGTAGCCACCTAACAAACCCCTTTCAAAACCAACTTAAGAATCTTTGGAGGACGCGGAAGCGCTGCCAAAATCGCCGGAAAAACCATCACTAGCAAAAACCATATTGTAAGTATGTTGGATTTTATAATATTTTCATTTTTACTTCCTTTTCTAAGTCTCTTTTAAATACTTTTTATGTTACTAACTTAGTTGCTATTTTGAGTATCATGAGGAGATGGTATTAGAGAATGGATCCTTACAAGAAAGGAAGAAAAGAAGTGCCTAAAGAACACTTCAATTAATTTAATTAAATAACCTTCTTTTTTTAAGTCCTTAATGTGAAGAGATTGAATCCTCCTTGAAGACAAATAGGTTCTCTGTAATTTCTCATTTCCCCTCTCCACAAGATGATCATGGATCACCCAAAAAGAAGCCGGCTCTCATATTGAAAAGGAAGAAAGAAGAAGGAGGCCTTTTAGGCCAAAAGAGGAAAGGAAAAGACTTTGAAGAATCCGAAAGTCCATCTGAAGTCACCAGAACATCTGAGAAGGCCACGTAACAGATCCTAGAAAGAATCGGCGGCCAAAATGCAAAACTGGAGGCGCCCGTAAACTCAGAACGGTCCCGTCTGGACCGTGTTTACTTCACGGGCAAGGCCAACCGGATTCCATTCACGGGCGAGGGTCGACCGTATAGCAAATACGGGCCAATGTGAATGTAACTTAAAAATGTAATTTTTCGGTCCGATTGGACTTGATCCGACCTAAACCGGCCTGAATCGACCCCTTTAACAACTTGGGCTGTCTTAAGCCCATTTTTGGACTTTGGGTCTAGATGGGCCCACCAAGGCACCTTGGGCCCACTTGTGGGGCCCACTTTTGACCGGCCCAAACCGGGCCCGTTTTCAATAAACGGGCCCAAGGCCACTTGATTCTGGCTAACGGACCAAATCCAAGCCCATCAAGCCCAAATAAAAATATAAATAAATAAAGCTTAATAAATAACCAAATGGGTTACCCAATAACCCAACTGGGCCCAAGGCCCAACCATGGCAACCCGCGGGTCTTCCAACGGGATCCGGGTCCGACCTACTTCATCAAATAATAAAAAGATAAAATCAAATAAAAGGGGACCCACACCATCAATGGTCCCCACTCAGACCAAATAAGTGTGCATGCTGGTTTAGGAAGGGTGAGAACTAAGTTGACTCAAGACCAAGGAGACCCACGGGACCTGTCAATCGACGGGGCGGGCTAGGGTGTCTTCGGGCTTCCCTAGACGTAACCGAGAACTTGCTCAGAACTCTAAAAAGCCGCAGACCAGATTAATTAGGCCCGGATAGGTGCCCTTTGTGTCTGCCTGCACATCTCAGGCAGTGGCGACTCCAAACCAAAACAGTCCCGAGGCGAGCATCACTTCTACATGCACCTCGTCGTGCGGTCCGAAACCGAACACGAAAAAGGGGGTGCGCACAATAAGTTTATTTGTAGTTTATGGTGATAGAATCATGGAGAAAGTTTGCTTTGTATTTTTTTATGTATTCGTATTATTATGTTGTTGCTGAATTTTGGCCTAAGAAAATGTATGGGAAGACTAAGGTAAGTGTCTGGGTTGATAATTCAAGTCAGTTTCAATTAATAGTGAATAGTCTAATGGGAGATTTAGAGTTAATATGGATTGAATTTGGATGTAAACTTAGTTCAGATTTAGTAAAGATGTTTAGTCGCACTATACTTCAGACAATGTATGTTCTAGCTTGTATTTTGTTTGGTTTATAGTTTAGGTGATTCAGCAAATCTAAATGGAGTTAGATGTGTTATTGATAGGTTAAGATAAATATGAAGTGGATTGGGAATAGATGTATTAGATTAAATATCTTCAAACAGTGCTGGTGCCAGGGAGTAACTGATTACTACTTAGACTGAACAGTTGAAGCTAATACTAGCTAGATGGCACCAAGACTACCGAGTTGGTGCCAACCTTTCCATGGTTAGACTAGCAAAGTATTCATGTCCAGATTTTTCTGCAAGGCATACACAAACAGTAAGTTTATGTAGGATGTTAGTATAAGTTGGTTTAGTTAGTAAATATTAATAGAATAGATTGGTAAATGGGCGATCAATTGTAGAGAAGGATAGAACTAAATGTTGAGTGTAACTTACCTCCAGCGTATGGCACTCAGTTCTTATATATTTTATTACTTAGATGTTATAGTTGTTGATATGGCAATTAGGGAATCCTCTTGGAAAACTTGTATAGTTATTTTGGAGTATTTTGGGTTAAGTAGAGAAGCTGATAAGTGAAGTATACTAAAGTATTAGATATTGATAACAGAAAAATTGTAGTAGTAATAGATGGGGTGTTCTAATGAAATCTGAAACTTATAATCAGTTCTTATAATTAATTTGTAAAACTTAGTTGTGAAATATACTTAAAGGATATATTAGAGAGGATAAAAGGGGACTAGAGTGCAATATTGGGTGCTGAAATGAGAAAATTTAAGAGGGGTTTTAAATAAAAAGGGAGTGTAGTGAGCTGAAGATACTAAAGGAAAAACATAATTGAAGATTTAATTACTGAAAACAGAATTTCGTAAGGAAGGAATTAGTGAGGTTAGGGAAGTAATATGGTGCTGGTCGGAATTATATAAATTTTAGTTAATGTCCGGAAAGATAGTGGTGGGTTATGTTATATTGTATTAAGGTTGTAAATAAAATCAATGTCGGAATTTTAGAGAAACTAAAACTGTTAAAGAAGGAATTGGGGATTTAAGTTAAATAAGAATAATGTGGGTATAAATTCTTCTTGTGGGCTACGGTTTGAGTTTAAAGCAAGTAATACAGGACTGAGTTTTATTATATAGTGAAATTTTGGATTTCTATACTCGGATTTATCGGTTTAACCGAGATTTAGCAATTTTACTAACTTTTGACAAAAAAAGGGAAATTTAAGCACTATTTTGGTAAAAAGGGACTTTAAATAAATTGTTTTGAGAAATAAATCTGATTTTTGGGATTCTCCATATACTTGGAGGATAGTGTTGTGGTCATGATGAGAAATTGTTATTTTACTTCCGTGTATCTCGGAATGAGTTTTGGAACCTCTCCATGTACCTTGGAGAGAAGATATTTTTACTCCATGTATCTTGGAGGGTGATGATGATTGATTGGCACTATTAAATTTGTTTGATTACTTTGATTATTGGTTTTGAGTCTAAATGGCATAGCTCGATGTGGATCCACATTTGTCAAGTTAAGAGCTAGGTAGTGGAATAGATTGATCTTTGTTAGCTGCAATACCTTGTTCGCGCACGCGTTTCCATCGTGTAGCTCGATGAGGCTTTCTCTGTATCTGGTTGGCTGCGGCTATGTTAGGATAGTACATGCCGACCAATTTCTGTATCTGAATGGGTTCTCCCGCAATAAGTCGATGACCGTATAGCTCGGCTTCGCACATAAGCCGGGAGGTGGCATAGTGAGCTTAGTTTTACACTAGTTAAAGGCGGTTTATTTCATGAGTCCACCGTGGACTTACTTCTAATGATTATACGTTATGGATTTCGATTATACAGTGATTGAAAATTTTCCTTTTATCAGTACATATGTTGGTTTACTCGGATTATTCGAAATTGATGTGTTATTGTTACTGATGCATGTTTTACTATGGAGGCATGTTTTAGAACTGTTGTATATGTTTTGTGCATGCATGAGCTACTTGCTGGGATATTCGTATCTCATTATGTTCTGTTTGTTTTGTTTTCAGTTTCTGGTAAGGACGGCACCAGCGGGTATTTGCTTGTTTCATGTGAGTTAGCATTGGTTATGGTATTTTATTGTTGAGCTTAGGTTATAGTGCACTCTGATTATCCAGTTACTGATTTTCATGTTTTCCTTCACTCTGATATTGCTATCCTGGGTTATATATTAACCTTCGGAGATAAGTTATGGTTTCTCTACGTAACTTGGATCCTGGGCGTTACATTTCTCATTTTAGCATAGCCACCAATTTATTTGCTTACTATTACTTCTTAAATTCAAGATAGAACACTATATGAATAATGCAGCTGAACCCATTTTAATCTCTCCTTAAGATGAATTTTATTCATTTTTCTTTTCTCTTTCAGTGACTATAGTAACTTCCTATTTTCTTCTTCTCTTTTGCTTAACCACAGATCATTATCATCATGTGTTTTATTGTGGTATGGTTATTAATGATTTTTTCATCAAGATTTTGAATTTTCTATTAATAATATATACTTCCTCATATTTTAGTAGACCCAAAAATTAAAAAATTAAAAAGAACCTTGAATTAAGGTTATCACCTATACAACAGAATTTTGGAAATCCATCCAAAATAAGTGTTCTCATGTTTATTCATAGTTTTTGTATCTGAGATATATTGCAGAAGTTGTTTTTACGACAGAAAGTAATATGAATGACATTTGAGCTTCTTTCTCTTAATTTCATCACTTAATTTAGTACTTTAGTTTTTCCAAAGCTATGGATGGTGGTTGATGGCAAAAGGAAGTAACGGCACATTTACAAACTATTTTGAATTTTTTACTATCTATCACCTTCAAGAGTCAATACAACTTATTTTCACATTTTCAAAAAATGGGAATAAAAAAACAAGCATAAGCTTCTAATCTGCTCCAAATCTAAAATATTTATAACTGTGAAGACGCATTTTTGTACTTTCTCTCACTTATCTGTAAAACTGTTTAATCTCTCCTCTTTTCCATAGGTTGATGCTGATGTCAACGATTTTAGCAGTTTGAAGAGCTTCAAGCAAATGATAATGATGAGAGGTGTGACAACTTTCAAATTTCTATATTTATCTCTCAAATATTTAGCAAACTTTTTAAATCTGGACTTTATGTCTAATGTGGCCGAAAATTGAGAAATCACTGATGTAACATGTATGTTGTTATGTTCTATGTTGTTATGTATGTTGTGGCTGTGATTTTCTACTATCATAGGAGCAGTTTTACTTATACAGTTTTACAGTTTATAGAGTAATTGAGCAAAGCTTAATCAAATTGAAACCATCAGTGCTATTGTGAAGGAGGCTGCCTTAATAGTGACATCTTTTATTTGTTGCGTTCTCACTATTTTGAGCGGCAAACGTAATGTTTGATCTCTAATTTTGTTTCATGGAAATATTCCTTTTTTCTTTTTTTCTTCGAACGGAAACAAATGCAATTTGTTATAATGCTCGCTTATGTCACAACGCCCGTGTGACATAGAGTCATGCCTGTTGTGAAACCCAAAAAGCCCGAAGGCTCACTTTTAAAAAAAAAAAATTAACTATAAGATCACTTTATTGTAGTTATGTAGGATACAAGTGCAACTTTTTTCGGGACATAAGTACATGATATTTGGGATATGATCATATAATGCGATCTTGTCTCGCGTAGGATATACTTGTATCCTATGTAAAATGCGGTTGTTAAAGCTGTAAATTTTGCCCTGACCACCCAACCCAACTAGAATAAGAACCCACCCAAAATAAGCATTGAGTTCAGGTTTGAGTTTGGGTTGGGCTTCATTTCTAGTCCAAAGTTGAGTTTGGGTTAGGTTAGAGTTCATGACATTTGTCATGCAACCCAAAAAGCCCGAAGTTTAGTTGAGATGTACACACTCTCATACATATATTTAAGTATGTATTTATTATGTATATGCACTATTGTTTTTTTTTTCTTTTATACTATCTTTGTAGTTATTTAATTAACTATAAAACATAAAATTAGTAATATGTAATAACAGATATATGAATTTATTCTCAAATAAATAATTTTATACACACAAATACATATATGCTACGATGAATATGTATTTGGGTGCACATCTTCGACAATAAAAATTATGCAACGACAAATACAACGAGCATGTGATTGGCTCATTATATTAAAAAATAAATTTTTAAGAAATAAATTAATTAAGTTTTTTCCAAATTCAAGAGACCAATTAAGATGTTGTTATACAAGATTTCAATTAATGATATTCCAACATTTGCATTCATATAAAAAAGAACAAAATAAATTTTCAAAAACTTACATCTTGTTCGGACAAACCCGAACCCAGCCCCGAACTCAAATAATAATATTTGGGTTGGGTTTAGGTTTAATGAGTTTGGGTTAGGGTGGCTTAATGGCGAGTTTGGGATAACGAATCTTAGATTGGGTTGAGTTCGAACTTACATAACTTGACCCAACCAGCCCTACTCACAGCACTAGCGATTGAGTCAACCCAATAAGTAGGCTACGTCACTACAAGAAAATTAGTATTTAGTAACATTTTGTAGTGGCACTTAAAATTTGAATGTTGATATATGAGATAAATAGTAACAATTTTAATAAATCGCCACTAATTATATTATTTGTAATGGTTTTTCTTGAAAATGTTAGTGTAACTATAATTAATGGCAATTTTAATATTAAACCGCTACAAAGCTTAAGCGCACTACTTTCTTGTAAACGCTGCTAAAAACCATGCACGTCTTATCATCCGCTGCTGTTAATCCCCGTTCCCAAAAAACCCGCGCGAGCATTATCGCGCACTCGATTCTTCTTTTTGTTCATTCTCTTCTTTTATCAAAACCCTATCGCCGTTGATAAAGCTACAGAACAGAGACGAAAGCTACAAAACAAAGGAAGATGGAGAAGAGAAATCCGTTCGCAACCGTTTCATTGATAAAGCTAAAAAACGGAGACGAAGATGGAGAAGGAGAAAGCCTTTTGCAACCACTTCTTCACTTTCTCTCTCCTTCTTCCTCCGCTTCTTCACTTGCTCTCTCCTTCTTCTTCTTCGTTCGGCCATCTTTTTTTTTTTTCTTCTTTCTTTTGTGAAGTTTCTTTGTGATAATAACACCGATGTTTGCTCTTCCTCTCCATTCTTCCCCGAAAGCAAACTCTTTGATTCTCAAAATCAGAATCGCAATTAGTTCCCTTCCATTCTCTTTGATTCTGAAATCACAATCGCCTCTTCAAATTAGTGTGCCCTCCTATTGCGCAACAGTTCCCATCCTTTTGATTGAGTGAAATTCCAAAATGCTTTTTACCTACAATGGCTCTTTCTTCACTTTTTTTTCTTTTTTCTTTTAGTAATGTAAGTCTCTCTTCGGGGTGGAGATATTCCCTCTTTTGAGGGTTTGGATTTGTGGCATCCTTTTTTCCGATTGTGAAGATCTATGGTGATATTCGGATACGAGGCGTGGTAGAGGAGAAAAACGAAGTGCATCGGAAGAGAAGGGATGCCTTCAGCTTCTTGCGAGGTTAGTTGCCTCAATTCCTTGTTTTATTGTTTCAATACGGTAGATTAATTTTTTCGTCACTCGATGTGGTAATTCATGCATATCCACTATTTGTGAAAATGTTGCACTTGAAGTATGATTATTTTCAAGTAAAAATAATTCCGTGACGTATTCACCTTGATTACTGGATATCTTAGGTAATGCCCTAGATAGATTGCTCGTGTTTTGCGATGGAATAATTTGAGTTTTGAATCTGATTATTTTTAAGCAAACTGCTGGGCTTTCGGAGGGCTGGTGAAATTTTAGTTCAGGATGGCGAGAGAAGCACTGCTTTATATGATCCTGTGAGTAAATGAATTAGACATCTCAATATCCATGGAATACCAAATATTTACGAGGTAAATAACCACTTGGAAAGCCTTGTTTCAGCCATGGCTGGAAATATTCTGCTCGGGAATGAAAAGCAAGGCTGATTTTGAAGAATAAGGTATGCCATATGGATACAAATTAAGATATGTTTGTTATTTTAGGTTAATGATATGTACAAAATTTTGTCAAAGTCAAAATTCGCAATTGAAAAGTATGCTACTTGCTTTAGGTTTAATAATTTCCATGAATTTTTGTTTAAGACAATCTTTGGATGAAGTCTAATCTGGGACACCTAGATTTTTTTTGCATATACTAATTTCCTCTAAAAGTACCTGTGTAGTCAAAATGGTAAATTTGCCATTATTGATTTTGCAAACTGTATGCTGATGTAATCTGTCATACACTGTTTTGTCATCAGTCTTTGCTACTTTGGCCCTTCAATTGACTTTTCTTATGCTACTCTTTAGACCCTGGAGTCGAGTAATATCAACTGTAGAAGCTAGTGGGAGCTTGAACACACAACCAATCAATAGGATTGTTGCAGAGCACATGAAAGAAAAAAAAAAGCTTAAGAAAAGTTGAGAAGTCCTCTAGGGTTCTGTTATGAAAGGAAAACCCTGATAGATAAGGAAAGTTGGATAAGATCATAGCCAAAGATTTGTGCTTTGATAAAATGCCACAATATATAGTAAAAAGAGAAGTTTTACCTTTTTGAAAACATGCACCCAAATTCAAACGTTATCTAACAAATTGATCTCCTTATGCACTTCGACAACCATCAAGCCTTTCAACATTCAATCCTTCCTCTCCATCCAAATACCCTAGTATAAAGTAATAGGCAAAAAATTGTATGAGAGTGCTACCATGTACTTTTAATGAATTCTAAGAACACACCAAGAGTATTTGAAAAATCTTCAAATATGTACCATGTGGATGAAAGATGCTCTATGCTCATTATTGTTGCAGAACAAACAGAGATTACAAAAAGGAAAAAAAATCCAATGCTATCTAAATGAAATGTTTGTACTGTAACTATGTACATCATCAACATGCAACAAGCATAGGGGACAGAAGAACAGGTACTGCTCCTTTCATGGTTGGCCCATTCTTCTTTGCATTATATTCTTCTCCTTTTGTTAAATCCTATGGGTTTGTTTCTGGCTATTGTCCGTAAAATATATCAAAATCATATGCGGGGCTTTCTGCTTTTTGCCTTTTTAATTAATTCTCCTATTGATAAGATTATGGAAGTGACTCCCCATTTTTTTTTTTAGTTCATGTTGTCTTGTGAGATAAAGACAAAATAGTGGGTTTTAAGACTAATGAATGGCTAAGCTGAACTGTTAGTTCTAATTTGTTAATGAAAACTTGGGCAATATCTGTTTTGCTTATATTAGCTTAGCTACCAAACTAATGTGCAGAGGGGACCAGCTCTAAGTAGTTGATCCCTCTTTACTAGAAAGCTAGATTACCATGAGGAGTTGTTTTCTAATGTTTTTCATTCAATATCAATTATTATTATTTTTATTAGATTGCTTGTTTGGGGGAATATTAATTATTATTCAAAGCCTGAACCATATAAGATTTGTAAACCTGAATCGAGAGCTCAACTAGGTTTGAATCTGCTCATTTACAGCTAGCCCCATTTCAAACTTAAGTTGATCAGTTGTTATAGTCTCTGCACTACTTAATGGAGTGCATGTTTTTATAAAGTGATGAAGAGTGAAAGGCATACAGAGGAATGGACTTGACACGGGTTTTTTATATGTAGGTTGACATGGACATCAATTTGCAAGTAATACACTTTATTTCTGACTTTTTGCTTAATGCTACTTGCATTATACATGCCAAAAACTCGATCTTCCTTACACTCTGTTTTGGTAGCTGCACTTCTATATAAAATTGTTACCTTTTTTTCCTTTTTTGGGCTTACAATTTGCATATTTTTTTTAATTGCAGGGGAAACATTTGAGAGTATGTCACTTAGTATTACTTACTATATGATCACATACTGTACTATGAAATATGGTTTGTAAATGATTCCAACAGCAAGAGAGGAGTGATTTGCCAACACATGTACATGCTTTTTGAAAAAGAATTTTGCTGTTATTGTTAGATTGTTCCATGGTTGTATCTTTTGAAGTAATTTGCTCTACTGATTTTCATGTGCACCCAACAAAATTACACCTCAACAATTTTCCTGAAGGCCATCTTCCCCTTACTTTGTCTTCCACATTATTTAGAGAAGTATCACTAGAAATTTCAGGCATTTACTTGTTTGATGATATCTTTATTGCAGACCTTGAAATTTCAGCATTTCTATGCAATAAATTTGGTGCACAGGAGCCGGGAAGTAATGAGAAGATTTTACAGTTGGCTTGCACTTGTTTCAAAGCTAAATATTCAATCTTTGACAAGGTATTTTTCGAGAGAGAAAAAGTCCCTTTTTATTCTTTTACAACCAAGGAACATCATTACAAAACTAGTTCAAAGCAGAAAATATAGACTTGAACAAGGGTGATTGCTTAGACTAGATGTGGGCAATAAATGTGTTGGTTTACCTGTTTCAGATTTTGGAAAAAAAAATTGCATCACTACTTAAAGTGTGAAATTCATAGTCTTACTGAGATGTATAGCTTTTCAAACTTGGTTGTGTTATGTTTTGTGTGTTTTCAGTTCTAGTATTTGTCTTAGAATTTGGTCTCAAATAAGCCTAGTACTTTTGTTTTATGTGCATTGAAATATAGGAATCAGTATTGTTGATTGCCATCAAGTGTTTGGGACCCATAGCATTATATTTTACCTTTATTTTTTTGGCTTACAGTTTGTATCTTATTTTTTAAATTGCAGGTGACCTTGATATGACTTCAATTTTGCTGCTGTTAGTTCAAGATGATCAAGCTTTTATTCTACAACTCATCTAGTCAAACTATTTTTGCCATTCTAAACAGTGTTTATTTATTTATTTTTAGATTAGTTTGATTGTATAGGATTGTTGGAAAATAATGATCATTTTGATTCCATGTTGTAACACTATGTTTGAATTTTATCTTTTATGGTTATAATAAGATTTAATGAGAATATTTTTCTTTCTTGCTATTGTACAATTAGTTTTTATAATATGGATACTAGTATTTCAACAGCATGATTTAAGGTTTGAGATGCAAGTTCCACGTAATTTGGGATTTTTTTAAACAAAAATGGATTAGCATTGAACAAAAGAAATTGTTGTTAAATAGGTTTATTTTAAAGAATTAGTAGTGTTTATTTAATAAAAGTTGTTGTATATCAAAGGAATTAGTAGCGGTTATCAAATAACTGCTACTGTATGTTTGAAGAATTAGTAGCGGTTATTTCAAACCGTTACCACTTAGTAAGGAAATTAGTAACGTTTGCATGAATTAGTAGCGTTTTTCTTTTGTGTTGAGCTTAATGAATTAGTAGCAATATCCAAAAAAAAAACGCTACTAAATGTTGAAGGAATTAGTAGCACTTGTTAATAGAATGGCTACTAAAACCCTTTAGTAGCCGCTGAATTAGTAGCGGTTGTGGGACCGTTACTATGACTTTTAGTAACGACCACCTCTTATTTAGTAGCGGTTATTGGCCGCTACTAAAAAGTCTATTTTCTTGTAGTGCGTCGTATTCTATTTGACTATAGTAGATAATACTTTTTAATTTTTCTGAGAAGTCACCCTGCATTGAACGATTTTTTATGGTCTATTTTTATAAATACAATACGAAGACTGACTTTTTGACATGTATTTATAAAAACAATCTATAAAAAATCTTATTTTGCAAAAGAGTCACTTTTCAAACGTAATTGACTTGCATGGTTCCTTTTCAAAAAAAAATTTTAAAAAGTGACTTAACTGTGGTTAAAATTAAAAATCTTTGTACCGGGATGCGCTCATTTTCCATGTAACGAAGCTTGTATCCCGACCAGTTTTGCGTACCCAGTAGAGTGATCTTATAATTTAATTAATTGTTTTTGAAAAGTGAGTTTGTAATTTAAAAGTGACCTTTTTTGGAAAATAGCTTTCTAGATGGACTGTTTTATAAATACAGGTCAAAAGTGACATTATTTCATAATTTTCCCTTCTAGATACAAGGTTTGGGTCGGATTTTTATTTGGAAGTGTAAGGACCTGGTCAAACATACTAAATTAATTGCTAGTAAGACTTTGACCAAGACTATGAGTCCTCAATATGACAAATTTCTATTGGTTGTGTATAGTTATATTTGTAGATGCACACACACCGTATCATATTGAGATTGAAAGGAAATCAACGGCTAAGATCAATTCTCTTTTAATGAAGGGAATTAGGGTTGAATTAAAAAGAGGAAGAGTCCTAATAACCTATTTTCGTTTGTATGAATTTGGATTTTTTGGAAAAGCTCTTGATGTGTTAATATGAATTTAAGAGAGGAATATTATATTTTATGAATTATAAACATGATAGTATTTGAGATCATGTATAAAGAGGAATCTAAAATTTTTCTTTTATTATATGATTTAATGTATGTTATTGCTAATTGACGTTTTGTGAATTGAAGAACCGTGGAAACATAATAGAAGTGGGGTTTTCATTGACCGTGCCATACTTCATATTATAATATCTGAAATTTCTAATTCAAATAGTCCATTCGATTGATGAAAGAACGATGATTGGTCAAGAATGGGGCACTGTAGTTGTTTCGGACAAGGTTTTAAGTTTCGGTGGCCTTGGGCGTGCCGCCCAGGGCATCGAACGCCAAACGCCGGAAAATTTTTAATGGGCAAAAAAATAAAAAATTATGTTTTTTTGGATTTCGATGAAATTTCGACGGCACGCCGCTCTGTTTCGCCCGTTTCGCCTGTTTCGCTCGAAATTTCGGTCCGTTTCGTCAACGATGCAAATTGACAATCTCCCCTAGCGAAACGCATCGCTGGGGGCATAAAAATCGAAATTTCGGCGGCACGCCGCCGAAACTGTAAACCTTGGTTTCGGATGATTGGTAAAACATGAACGATTATAGAGGGGCTAAAATTCAATTAGTTTGTTTTAAAGAATCAAAAGAATGAACTAGTTCAGATTTCAATTCGTCCTGTTAACATTGGGTTGAGCTAGATTTAAATTAGTTTTAACAGTCGATTGGGTTGAACTAGATTTAAATTAGTTTTATGGTAAACAGTCGAATAGTGATTTTTGAGTTGATATCATTGTCTTTATTCTGGTTATTCTTTTGAAGTTAAACCTTATTTATAATTACTTTACACTTCCACTTTTTGATTGAACCTAAAATTTGGTTACTTTACTTTTCATTCGTCTGTAACTTTTGGACGAACCTAATTTTTAATTTAATTTACTTTTCAGTCATGGGCAGCTTTTTGGTTGAATCTCATTTTTTTATTATCTTACTTTCATTCGTGTGTTATGAGTTGTTGTGAGATTTCCGTGAGATTACGGAATGACATGGAAATACTCTGTTGTGAACTTTGTGATATTTTATTTTGAAATCTATTTCTTGAGATGGGTGTACTGCTAGGGGGGGAAAACTACTAGTTCAGTACCCAGTAAGAGTATTGCTAGGATGAGTTTGTACTGCTAGTTAAAACACTAGTACAGTACCCACCGTGAATAAACGTTGGGAGATTTATGATGATTGTACTGCTAGTTGAGATACTAGTTCAGTACCCAATTGGGAACACTTGTGGGATGGTAATTGATGTACTTCTAGTATTTGCCACATACTAGTTAAGTACCCACAAGGATTACCGATGGGAGGATTGTACTCCTAGTGCATTACCTAGTTAAGTACCCAGTGAGGGACGCCTACTGGGATATAGATATTGATGAGTACTCCTGGCTTATAAGCTGGTATGAGTACCCGGTATGACTTCGGGTCTACTGGGAAATGTGGCTATGTGATACTCCTAGTGTAAATAACTAGTCAGAGTACCCAGTGACCGAATGGTCTATTGGGAAGTTGAGATATAGTATTCTGATACTATTGTGGAATTGGTTAAATTAATCATTTAAGTTTTTATTTGTTTATTGTTATTGTTATTATTGGTTATTAGGTAAATGGTTCATTTCATGGTGAAGTTCATTTTTAACATATTCAGTTAATTTCTTTTGATGTAAATTGTTAAATTAATAGTTGATTTGATAGAGAGCATGATCCCTTGTATTTAAGATTTATGTATATGGTATATATATTGACTATAAATGAACATAGGAAACACATGCATGAGTACAGTTTATTATATATATACATATATAATATTGATTGTATTTATATTAAGTAAAGTGGAAATTTAGCATGTAATCATATGGAGTGCATTAACTCCACTTACTGAGTTTTATGTAAACTCACCCCTTATTATTTTACAGGAAACTATCATAACCGTGGTGACGAGAAGAAATGAGAAGTTATTGAATTTATGATGTTTAGTGAATCTTATGAACAAGTACTATTTAGGATTTGAACTTTTGGTGTTATGTTTGGCTTCGTGTAATAGCTAGGTGGTTTAAGCTTGGTTTGGATTGATATTTTATTTATGAAATTCCGCTATAACTCTGATCATTAAGTTTATTAATGAGAATTTCATGTTTCGAGACGAAATAAATTATAGGTTGTATTCGCTTACAAGCAGGGTAACGTTCAGACCCACATGCGTATATTTATACGTGATGTGTGGTTTCAGGGCGTGACAGGAAGTCACGTCCAAGAAACGTCCAAATCATTCGTTGAAAATAAAGTCAGAGTCAAGAGATCAGTCCCTCCCTCCCTCCGACTGAAACTGGAAATTTCCTTCCTTCTTCGAGATGTTTCAGTTGCTTCCATTCTTAATCAATTCCTCCCTCCGACTGAAAATCGGTCGATCATCAGAATAAAATATTAGAGTTTGAGTTGTTATTCTAGATAAAAATAAATAACCAATGATTGAGAAGTCTCACCACATTGAAACAAGGTGGTGGACATGTATATTTATATGTAATTCTGTTAAACATTTACAAGAGATGAAAGATACAAGATTCAAAAAATTAGATGAATCGGTCAAACCATTCAATGGGGCTGAACAGAATTGGTAGAGAATTTTAATTTTAAACTGTGCTGACTTGGGGTCTTCACTCTGACTTGGTCTTCACTGTTAACAATTCTAACATATTCTGATCCATCAATTGCTTATATAATATATGCATTTGGATTTTTATAACCTTGAAATAGTTTTTGACTTTGAGTTTTAGTAGATTTTACCAACTTTTATTGCTAGATCACTATATTTTAATCGGGTATTGTTGCTTAGCAACTTCCAACTTTGTTTTGCTTTTTCCTTCTAATGCTATATTAATGTCGACGCGTAGTTGTTATCGTCTGAATTTCCTTCCTTGGCAGAACGATGATTAAATGAGCGAAGGAGCTCGCTAGTCTCTGCTTTAAGGTTTGGGATTTGATTTTTCCTTTCTTTATAGTTTGCTTTTCTCTCGTTGCCTGTAATGTATGTGTGTAGAGATCTCTGATATACACTACAGAGATTCATTTATTGGAAAAGGTATGTATGGTTTTTTTGTGCTTTAATTGTGGGAAGTGTTGTGCACTAAAGTGATCGATTCTATTTTGCTGTAATGATCAAGGAGAATACTTCATTCCTATGAAAATATTTTTAGACCTTGAAGATAATTTTAAATTCTGGTATACTCTCGTTAATTTCTTTCCACAAACCTTTATAAGATTGTTGTTTTTGTTTATTGATTATGATCTGGGCCTTAATCCTGTTGTCTGCATAACAATTTTTTGTTTTTTTTCCAGGGACTGATTGAATAGTTAATATTATTGTATGGCAACCCTTTTCACTGAAGAAACTATGTAGTTATTAATTGTTAAGAAAGTGTTCTAATGCATCTCAACACCAACTTCATTAAGAACTAAAAGCATCTTCAAGATGCTAGCTAGCTTTTAAAATAATTCTGTGTCAATTGTATCAAAGTGTAACTTCAAGTTCCCACCTAGACTATTTACCCTGCTACTAAGTGATGGAAGGCTGCACACCTCACTCTGGGCAGGTAACCTGCATGGCCTCCTATCCCGTAGTAACAGAGAATGCATTAGATGAATTTTTACTAGATACTTTTCTGTGTGGAAGTTTTGATGAGCAAGGAGAGAGCATAACGTTTTCAATTTTTGCAAGCATCCCTGGTAGCTGTGCCTAAGTGGACTCCTCAAATGACAGGAGATTCCTTGTTCGAAGGGCAGTAACTGTGTTGATTCCTCTTCTAGTGAACTCCTGACCTATATCCAGTTATATAGGATAAAAGAATGAAATCCTAATTCATCAATGGTACAAGTAAATCCTTTATAACAAAGATTTAGGACTCCTCTTTACCAGTAACCATAAGAGGAGGAATTTTTTCATGTACAATACATATTATTTCCCAGAAATCAATCATGATATATGCATTTTTATTTTTATGTTTATATATATTGTTAAATGTGTCGCTTTTTTCTGAATCCTTACGGCCTTACCTCCAGCCCGGACCTTGTATACTTATTTCATGGTTTAGATCGAATCCACCTCCTAGACACACCTGTACCTCAGTCCATCTAACATGGCTGCCCTTAACCTCCTAATAGGTCTGCTTTTTAGATAATGTAAATTTGCAGTAGATGGATTCTTTTTCCTGGTATCACTTGACATGTATTAAAATATCATACAATTATATGGAGGTATACTAATTTGACACATTGATTCATTCTCAAAACACAGGAAAATTGTTTTATAGGTGCGACCAGGAGAAACAAAGAAAAAGAACAAGTAGGAATACGAAAACTTTATTTAGGTTTTTCAGAAATCTGGCATGCATTGATGATCATCTGTCTTAGATTCAAGGGTTTCGTTGACCAGTCAATTTATTGGGATTTCTTCTTTTCTTTTTCAGATTACCATCCGTGGAATAGCAAGAGAGAAGAGAGAAAAGGTTATAGAGGTAATGACTTCGGAAAGGGAAATTTTCGAAATTTCGGGACCTTTGCACCTCACCACTGTTGATTGGTATGACATCTTATCCTTTATATCAAACTTTTATTGTCTTTTTAGGTCGGAGGAAGTCTAAGATATCGGTCCAATCGTTTCTGTATTGATGATCACCATTGCCAGGAAACATTCCAGGGTTTTAGAAAGATATCATAGATTAAGAATCAAAGCACTTGGTTGATGGCAGATGTAAGAAGAGGTGTCACATTCTTTGTTATTGGAAGAATATGACTAAGTAGTTCAAACTGTCTGCTGAGAGATGATCTACCATCATTGATAGGGTAAATCTTCTGTGATGGCAACATCATAGCCTGGACCGACGAATAGTTAATGCATCCACCTTGCATGTGTTGGAATGACTTGTTTTTGTTGGAGATGAACAGTTTAACTGTTTATCATGTTCATAACTTAAATTTGTTCACATTATTTTTAATTTTTAAAAAAGAGTTTTATGTTATCTCTTGCAGGAAAAATGCAGATCACCGAAGGTCTGTTGCTGCCAGCTTGGTTCGGGGTGTGTACATTTTAGAACGAGACAGACAAAAGAATCGCGAAGGGCCTCAAGCACTTGCTCCTCCATGGTGGGAATTTTTCCATTTTCGGTTGATTCGTCAACTCAGCGATGATGCTGATTTCTCCATTTTTGGTGCCATCTATGAATTCAAGCCCCTGATTTCCAAATGCAACTATCCATGGCTAGATGCCCCAAGATATGTCATTGTTTTCCGAGGTAATATCATCAAGCGGGATTCTCTCTTGCGGGATCTCCAATTGGACATCCACTTTATCAGTAATGGACTTCATCGGACCTCCCGATTTAAGATTGCTATGCAAGCTGTCAGAAATATGATTGCTGCACATGGAGCTAAGAATATTTGGTTGGCTGGTCATTCTCTGGGGTCAGCCATCGCAATGATTGCTGGAAGGAACATGGCTGAGACGGGTATTTTCCTTGAAGCTTTTCTTTTCAACCCACCGTTCTTTTCCGCCCCGATTGAGAAGATCAAGGATAAGAAACTTAAGCATGGGCTCCGATTTGCAAACAGCTTGATCACAGCAGGACTAACTGTTGCCATGAAGGAGCACCACCAGAGGCCTCGTTCAGATGATCCATTTGTTGTTTTGTCTGCATGGGTCCCATACTTGTTTGTAAATCCTGCTGATTATATCTGCGCGGAGTATATTGGATACTTTCAGCGTAGGGAATGGATGGAGGAGATTGGAGCTGGAGGTATTGAGAGGCTGGCAACACAAAATTCAATAGTGAGTCTACTCATGAAAGCTAAGGGAAAAGATTCAGAGCCATCGCACCTCCTTCCTTCAGCAAATCTGACTGTTAATTTGAGTCCTTCGCCAGATTTTAAACGAGTTCATGAAATTCACCAGTGGTGGAGAACAGATTTGCAGTTGGAGTCCAAGATATATCAGTATAAATGATTTACATTTCCGTCTTTGTGATATAGGAGATTCAGTCTCAAAAGAGCTTCCACATCTGTTTAGGTGAAACACAGTATCGGAGGCAAAGACTTTGGCTGTGGACACTTGGAACTTCCCATCTCATTGACATGGAACATATACCTGAGGACCATGGGTGCAGTGTCTTAATGTGACAAAGCCTTGTTCATGCTGTTCTGTCAAACATTCATTGTGTCGAACCTTTAGTGATCATTGGTGAGCCATAATCTTAACCATGATTGCTTTAATGAAACTCTTGGCAGGGGGGAAGGTCGACGGGCGTGGAAGGTCTTAACCATGATGGCTTTTATAGAATCTTCCAATACATGTATTACAACAAGGGAAATCTTCAAATACTCTAGGAAACTACATTTTGAAAATATTAATTTTTTTGATTTTTTCCCCTTTAAGTTTTTTTCAAGAACAGGTTTGGAACTTTTCTATGGCATGCTTTGAAAATTTCTCGAAATTTCATAAATTTGGGTTTAAGAGTATCTCGAATGACGTAAAAGTCTCACTGTTTGTTATGCTTTCAAGTTCTGATTAAATGAATTTGACTTCCATCTTTCCTTGAATTCCAGTAGGCCCGTCTTTGGAATCTTGGGTCTGAAAAAACCATCTTTAAGAATGAACTTTCATTTTAGCTTTCTACTTGTCCAGACTCCAGAGTTCCAAAGGGGCCATTGTTAATGGCAGAAATCAAATCAAAGGTCTGTCTACCCCTCAAACTTTGGTACAATGGGAGACTCCCAAAATCAATTCTGTGGGGCCAGTGATAAGAAGTTAGGCACAGCTATATATTCTTAGACCCAATAACACATTACTCGAAACCCATTGATTGACACATGCAAACAATGGCTTTCCCTCAATTATTATAAGATGATAGAATATGATGGAACGATAAGGGGTGGTTGGCTTGCCTTAGTTTAAACAATGGGTCCAAGACTAGGAGGTATTGCGGTCACCCCCTATTTGTCATTATGTGAGGACCCATGAAGCCCAGCACTAATTTCTCCATTCCCTTTTGGTTTTCTTTCTCTTCAAAGGTCATCATCTTGGCAGATATGAGAAGAAACAACAAATATTTGATGGGCTACATGGCTTTCATCCAAGTATGTTGGGCCACAGATGGCTTTCATCCATACAAGGTCTTGTGCACAGAGACCCCCTCATTTTTGGAAAATGTCAAAAACCTCCAATGACATATGCATAAATGATCAAGAAGCTCTCTTCCAAAGATTTTATAACTAAAATACCCTTCAAGTTTGAACAAAATACATTACCTTATATGCTAAATGAAAAAATTATCCTTATTTGTAGATTTATAAGAAAATTTTTGAGAAATTCTTGATAGAAAAAGTTGGAATTTTGTTTTTATTAGGACTTATTTTAGTTGTATTAAATCTTTATCTTAGTTTGATATATTCAAGAATACATTGGCTTTTATATAAATTTAATCTCGAGGGTTAGTTTGGTCTTTTTAATACTCTTGAATTAACAAAAGGGGCCTTTGTGACCATTTGTACAAATGTCATGGGAGGTAGGTTTTTGCCATTTTTCAAATGTGAGGATGGTTCATGTGCATAAGTAACAAACCTCTGGAGATGCAAGTGTAAATATCCCGTATTATTATGTACTTGGATTAGTTTTTTGATCTTGTGTATGTGAAATAGCAATTTTCAACCAAGAGAGAGTTTTGTATTCTGTAACCCCATTTTCATTTCTGAACAGATGGCCTAATTACTTGCGAAGAAAAAATTTAAGAAAGTGCAAGAAGAAAAGAAAAAGACTATTCCAGGCATAAGCATGGGGGGCCTTCATTTTATGAATCAAACCTAACGTCATTGTAGATGATGTTGCTTGTTCTCGTTTAACATGTTGTGGCATATAATTGTGAAACATCAATTTGTATCTTCTGTCTTCATTAGATGATGACAATGGCTTTCATTATCGATCCAGCGATTGCACGACAGAGCATGACTGGATACAATGTCCTTTTTTTTTTGGGTGAACAACTGGATACGATGTCATCGGTTCTTATGGATATCCTCTTGATTCATATTTCGTACATTTGAGAAATTTATGTATAATTCACCACCCCATTTGTCAAAAAAAATTGCCAAAAAGGACGAGAGAGGTACAGCAATGGTGTTGAAAACTTTGGATAACGACCCATCCAATGGCCATGGTAACAAGTGATGGTGGACAAGACAAAAGGTATGATGTGGATGCTTACCCACATATGTTGTTAAAAGTTTAGTATATCAAATGTGAATATTAGGTTACATTCTTTCAATCTATTAATTACTTGTTACTTTGCACTCAACTTTCCTCAAAATCTGTATTCCTGACATTTTATATCCAAAACGCCTTTTATTTATTTATTTTTTAAATTTATGTCAATACCTTATTTGTTATTGTCATACTATTACTAAAAGACCCTTTTTTGTTTTTAATTCTATTGTTACACGTATAGCGCGTGCATTCTCCTAATTATCTTTAAGGCTAATGTTGAAGTTCTTTATCGACAATACAATATAATCCCCATGAAAGCAAGGTAGCTGATGGCACCTACAAGAATGCACTTATGCAATTGAAAAGCGGTTAAGCTTAATTATTTGGGACATCTATGGGCTTAAAGAACATAATTCAACTAAAAAGGTTTAGATACAGACCGTGGAAGTGCACTCAAAAGGTCAAATAGGAAAATTCTTGAGGTAACCTTAATTTCCAAAAGCATGAAAATTGATCATTCGTAAAATTTGTTAGAAAATCTGCAATCTTATTTGCCTCCCTTTATATATATACTAGTCGGGTGCACGTGCAGTACTGCACGTATGAAGAAAGTGGTAGATGAAGAGGGAAATGTTTTGTAACTGATTATTAAATTTTAAAAAATTGAGGCATTTTTATTGTTCTACCCTTTTTTTAATGAATCTTCACGATGATGTGTAAGGGTTTTTTTGACAAAATCACACATTTTGGTTGGATATTTATTATGGTTTATCTTTGTTTTTGAACAGCCCCAGTTGCTTGGCCATCTTTAATGCTGCTACCACCAGTGAGCTTGTAGTTTGTTTGCTTCTGCACTATCCATTCAACTCATCAAGGATAACAAGGAATCACTTCCCTTAAATGATTCTGCCTCTCACTTGTTTGCCGTCACCGGTTCTGGTCGTTCTGGATGCTAGCTAGTGACGTCCCGATGGGCTCCATGCCATGTGAGACGGGACCAATGTTGTCCAACCACCGAGCTACCGTCATAAAAGTGTCTCTATGGGCCCCACTAGTCCATGTTCAACTTCTTTAAACTTACCAGTTACCAGACCCGGCCGGGCCATAAAAATTTCAGCCCAAGAAAAGTCCAACATCACTTCACACCGTGTGATATATCGTACGATGTTGAGGCCGCTTTGGAAATAACAGAGACGCTTGGGATGATCTGGGTCCTACAGATTGAATGACCTTGTCCGTCGGATTAAAGATTATTAAAGCCCCTCGAGTTCACATGTGTTGAGTCTTGATCATCCAAATGCTAGGTTTTCTGTTGATAAGCCGTGATTGAAAACGAAATTACATGGTCCCCAGTTTAATTAATTGTTTATATCAAGTTATCAACATCAGCAAAGCTGAAGGTTTTGTTTTATCAAACAAAGGCCACCTTTTTTCACTTTAACACAAGTTCAAATACGTACGATAGCTAGAAGAGCTGGTAGACGTATTAATCATTCACCAGTTCACCTATACTAAATTGACCACGTAACACATGAATCTCCTCACCTCAGCTAGATTTGTGCATGAGTACTTTTGGTTCAAGCTACGAGCATATATACCAACACCAATTCACCCGACGATCACTTTGTTTGAGTGGTTTAGGGTGCGATCATATCAGCACTAATGTACTAATAGACCATGTTCAGTTTGTCTGGGCCGATCAGCCTTGGCCCAAAGTTAGCTAGTGGCCTTGTCTCGATGTTGGAGACTTAAATGTGGCACAATGCCATGTGTACAAAATTTCATTTGGTTTCCCAAATATATAAACTGAGAAGTGGGTAATGGGTGGCTTAATTATCCTAATTATTATCTAATCTTATTGATAGTGAGATAGTTGGAAGACATGAGATAAATCCTAATTTAATATAAATAAAGGAATTTTGAATATTTTATATTAATATATATCCAATATTATTGCTTACGTGAAGAAGAGATGACATTAATTAGTCTAGTCTACTTACGGGTCATGTGAAAATTATAAAAGATTCTTATCAACTTGGCTCACCGTCACATGCCAGAGAGAGGAATCTTGACAATGAAAGGAAAAAAAAAAAAAAAAAACGAGAAAACATCACATGAATGAAGACACGCATATAAGACGGTTGAAGTGCATGATACATGAAAAGGACTCCAAGTTTGATTTTCTCGTCGTAAATGTGTAGGATTTACTGACACATGAGGAAGGAACCCATTTGAATTATCCAAACGGGGAGGCGCCACGTACCCTACAAAGAAGTTTCTCTTGTTCCCTTCCTTCGTCCTTAAAATCAGCTGGGCCGTTGACTTGGCTGGCGGATCTAACGGTGAAGTACGTGTACAATTATGTGTATAAAGTAACATACACAGATCTTATCCAAAAATACAAAAAAAAAGTAACATGTACAGATGCTTTGCTGTTGGACCGACATAGCCATCGGCTCCAGCTGATATGGTCCCTGTTAATTAAGCACATGTACTGTGCAAATGGCACAAACAAGGGCACAACAAATTCGTCCAAGTGGTTTTATGATCTCTATAAAAAAAAACCCCATTAGCCCCCCATTATGTGGGGTGTAAATCATTGGCCGAACATCTATAATGTTTCTCTAATTAAGATGTGTTAATTGTTCCGATAAAACGGTAAAGGAAATTAAATGAGCTTTCCATTGAAATTTATGTATTTGATTCATTCGAAGATGCGGGCTTAGTTAGAAAGTAATTTTTTAACTTTCACCATAAGCTCCCAAAGTTTTATTCTCAAAAAAAAGGAAAGTAGTGGGAAGAAAAGGAAAGCAGCGGAAAGGAAAGTAATGTTTTACTTTCTTTTTTTTCATTGTTTTCCACCCAACCAAATTGACGAGGTATTTTAATGTCAAGAGCGTCATCGTTGTTCCAAAAGCTTCAAGACTTATAAAGACCTATTTGATTATACCTTTAATTGTTTGGATCATGATTCAATCTCAAAACTGTATATATATATATATATAATCATGATATATCTAAGTAAAATATTAATATATTCTTAGACTATGGTCTTAGATTTTGCAAATCTTTAATGCCTTTGATATAATTTAAACTAGATGTTGGCAAAGGCCGTGCAACTGAAGAATATACCCAAAACGAGGATACCACCACAAACCAGAAAACCCAAAGCAGTGGAGTAAGAGAACATCCCACCACTCTTCAAAAAGATCAAAAAGACCGAAAAGTTTGATATGCTGTAGGAAAACAAATAAAAAAGAAAGGAAAAACTGGAGAGCGAAGGAAGCGGATACACTACTTTTCTTCTTCTTTGTTGTGGCTTTTTCTCGCGAGCCAATCCAGACGCAAGCTCGGTTAGGCCAACGCGGCTGCTAAAGATAAAGAAGCACAAGTAGGCAAAAAGAACAGACAAGGAAAATCAAAGAAAATAATTTTTGCTTTTTAGCTTGTTCATATCTTTTATCACTCTTTGGGCAATTAAGGAAAATAATACCAAATTTTGAAAAGTGAGGGAAAAGGTGTCCACTCCAGAAAGGTATTTTAATAATAATTTCAGAAACCGTTGAATGATTGGCGAAAGACTTTCCAGGGAATCTCCACTTCATCTGTTTTTTTTTTGGTCCTTCAAAGAATTCATTTGGAAAACTAATTTTGGAGTTGATTATCATGTAATGAAATGTGATGGGTCGTAGCTTAAAATGGATGTCTTTTTTTTGCACTTTCTTATTCTCATTCTTCATTTGCTAATTATCAAACATGAGACTTTATGCCACCAAATTAAACAGGTACCACTGCTTGGAATTCATTCCTAAAAAGGAATACTAGATGTTTATAGATGGCATACTTAAAAGGAGGGCTATATATATAGTGTGGGTTTGTTTGTCAAATAGACGTCAGTCGAGAATTGCAGAATGCTTTTCATACTATTAGTAAAACCAACTATGGGAAATATTCTCTAAAGATTTTGACTGGCTCTTTTTTTTCAGAAAAACCTTAACAACACATAAAATCCTAAATAAATTCACCATCCTAATCTACTTTTCAACTTTAACCGCCTGCTTTCATGCTTTACAACTACAATTATTAGCAAACAAAAACTATTCCAAAGAGGTCCCACTTCTTGATCAACATACAGTAATGCACGTGCCTCCACTGGCAGATATATTACAAAAAGAGTATGAATTAATTATTCAGGTGAACGCAAATTAGATTAAGATTTTAAATATGCCAACTCGTTTACTAGTTGCTCAGTTCAACCATTCAAATGGGAACTCAATCAAAGCTGTACAGACTAGACTGCGTACTAACTGACCTGGACTCCGTCTGGCATCTAGTCTCAACCTGTCGGTGGATGCCCATTACAGCATTCTATCGTCTATTCAGTAGATACCCTCCCTTGTAATTACCATAAAACCCCTTTCTCATTACCACCGAATTATATGGAGGGAGAGAGAGGAATTTACATATGAACGTACAGACGGACAGTCAGACACAATGGGCTTTTTTTCCTGTTTTTATTTGGAGAAGATTAGTCATGTGACACGTCATAGTGTGATTGAATTATGCACGTTGTGGGCCATCCTGTTCCAAAGGATTCAAAGACCGTACATCTTGATGTACTACCTAATTTCCTTCTTTGCGTCATAACTGAGAAATAATAAGTTGGTAGTGTGCATATATACGGTTATTGCTAAGAAGACACCCAAAAGGCAATAACAGATAAAGATTTGTTGTTACGCCCAAATTTTACGAGGAGGATTCTATCCTTTTGATGCTTTAATCGAAGCCTTTCAGGAGTGAAAGAGATAAAAAATTAACACTTTGTATCTTTTTCTGTGAAACAAAGCCAAGCCTTTTCCGCCTTCAACTTTGGTTGGACGGTAGTTTCGGGAGCCAGTAGCGGTAAGAGCCAGTAGCGGTAAGAGGTCGAGGGATATCAAAGAGAAGGTGTAGTTAGTCAAGCCTACAGTTCAAATACCGCGGTTAGTCAGTACGGCAAGTAGAAAGGCAAAACAAAAATTCCTTACTCTTCGTAGAAAGGAAAAGAAGTAAGCTAGACGATTACTTTCTGTCATAGGAAGTAGGCACCAGTACCAATTCCGGTTTAGGGCGGCAATCGGTCGAATATGGTACGGATCTTTTAAGATCCGAAAAAAATTTACCAATATCCGAATTCGATCCGATATCCGACGGATCTTTAATACTTAAATCCGAATTCGAAATTCAATGAATATCCGAAATCCGAATTCGATCCGATATCCGATCCTAAATCCGAATTCAAAACCGAAATCCGAATTTGAGCTTGTTTGAACCTGAAACTTTAAAAAACAATTTTAACAACTAAAGTAAATTTAACTATAAATTTTAACACAAATCCAAGTGTCTAATGATCAAATGATGATTTAACCCTTTTAACTTATGGTTGAACCATGGTCTGGGCTAAGTTTATATATACTATAAGTATGTTTTCGGTTCAGATCTTTTTCGGATCGGATACATGTATATCCGAATCCGAATTCGAAAAAATTCGGATCCGAAATTCGAGATCCGTATCCGAACTGTGGATCTAAATCCTATATCCGAATTCGGTAATTTCGGATCGGATTCGGATATATATCCAACCCTAGTTCCGGTAGTGGTTACGGTAAGACTGCTTTGAAAAGAGAAAGAATCACCCATAAAAGATGTGGAAGTAGGGATTCCAGCGAAAAAGGGACTAAGTGGAGAAGGAACTAGGAGAATAAAGCAAGAAAGAAAGTAAACCTCACCCCAGGTAATCACAACTTTCTTACCACTGCACCTCAAAGCCAGTAATTGCAATTCGCTCAAATCTTTTACTCCTGATCCACCGTCCAACCGGCCGGAGGGTTTGTTCAAGCAATTTTTAAACGGTTCACCCAATGACATCATAAATTTGACAATAAAAACAACCTTATATTGTTTTGCAGACTTTAGAAAAAATTATACAAAACTTGAGTGAGTTCAAAGAACAACATTTATTGGTTTTCGACTCAAAGCGCCCGAGTTATATCTAAAGTACGTTTTGAAATTGTTTGTCACCTTTAATTGCAGCTGTTAGTGCGCTTTTTGATTTATATGCTAACACATGGAGCATTCAACATAGATTACAGAGTTTTTGATTTTGACAGTGTTAGAAAAATAAAAGAGATTTTTCTTTTTATGAAAAAAGCCCAACTGTAAAATACTTCGGTGCACCTTTTGATTTAGATGCTGACACATGGAGCATTCAACATAGAATACAGAGTTTTTGATTTTGACAGTTTTAAAAAAGTAAAAGAGATTTTTTTTTAACGAAAAAAGCCCAACTTTAAAATACTCTATATGACAACATCTCACTTACGCAGTGATAAATGATAAGTAAACGATATCGTCTGATATCAATAAAAAACAATATGTTTGGTTGCATTATCAACCCCCAGCAGTGAGTGGGTCAAGCGATCTTATACCATCTATCTAATTTACCAACCAAGTTTGTTTTCAAATCTTTCATGTTACTTTAATTATCAATCTATTATTCCTTCATTGTTAAGCTTCCTTTTTCCCTGTATGGGCATGCCAAGATCCTTTTGGCTGCAATTCGGATCCAATCTTCTCCACATCCTATAGCCATGTGTCTCCTACCTATTCAATTGTACGGAGAATTTCTACTTTTCCTTGCCCGGTTCAAACCATTAAGGAAAACCACATTGTTGTTCCTTGTTCGGCACAATATTTCAAGGAAAAAGAAACGGAACAAACCAGAAAGAAAACAAAAGGGAAAAGAACACACACAGCCTCAAATCTTTCTCTTACTCAGTGCACTGAAAGTCGAGGACAGCTAATGCTCTCGACATTGACCTCACACCAACTGCTTTAATGTCTTCTGGCGCCATATAAGAACCTCGCTACATACCCGACATTTCTATTCATTTCCGTGCGCTCTCTCAGCATCTCTGTCTCCCTTTCTTCCACTTCCATCTCCACCGCCGCCGACCACACAATGGGCTACGGCCGGCTCGGATCCTCCGGTCCTCTAGATTCCTTTCGCGAGGCAAACCCCGTCGAAGCTGCAGCGAAGTCCTCCAAGAGAAGGCGCAAGCTCATCCTCCTCGCCATTCTCTCGGTCATCCTACTCCTCGTCTCCGCCACTGCAGCAGCAGTGTTTGTAAGGCTTCGAGCCAAAGACTCTGGCGTCGCCGCCGCAATTCGGCGGAGGCCGACGCAGGCCATCTCCAAGACTTGCAGCAAGGCACGGTTCCCGAGTCTCTGTGTCAACTCGCTCGTCGACTTTCCCGGTGCTATCAACGCGAACGAGCAAGACCTCGTCCACATTTCCTTCAACATGACTCTCCAGCGCGTCGGCAAGGCTTTGTACGGCGCGTCGGATATCGCGAATCTGAAGATGGACGCGCTGGTTCGATCAGCTTACGAGGATTGCGTCGAGCTCTTGGAAGATTCTATCGACCAGCTCTCACGATCCTTGGCGTCCGTTTCGCCCACACCGGACGCGAACGGTCAGGCCGGTGGGTCCACCCAAGACGTGATGACGTGGCTGAGCGCCGCCCTCACGAATCACGACACGTGTACGGAGGGCTTCGCTGACGTGAGTGGATACGTGAAAGACCAGGTGGAGAGCCGGTTGAGGGACTTATCGGAGCTGGTGAGCAATTGCTTGTCGATCTATGCGGATTCGAGCGGCGACGATGACTTCTCCGGCGTTCCGGTGCAAAACCGGCGGAGGCTGATGGAGGACGGTTTCCCGGAGTGGCTTACGGAGACGGACCGGAGACTGTTGATCACGCCGGTGCCGGGGATTCAAGCCGATATCGTGGTGGCGAAAGACGGAAGCGGGAGGTATAGAACGATTTTGGAAGCCATTAAAGCTGCTCCGGAGGGAAGCACTCGCCGAACCATTATTCACGTGAGGGCAGGAAGGTAATTCAGATACGACAATTGTTTTCAACCTCTTTCCTCGTTTTTTACCTGTTTTGCCTATATATATGGGAAGAAGGAGATGATCGAGCGAGGAGTACGTGTGCATGTGTTCAATCCTGCAGGTACGAAGAGAGTAATCTGAAGGTCGGCAGGAAGAAAACGAACCTCATGTTCATTGGAGATGGCGTGGGTAAAACCGTCATTACGGGTGGAAAGAGTGTGGCTGACAAGACGACGACTTTTCGCACTGCGTCTTTCGGTACTTGCTTTTTACTTCGCCTTCTTGTTCTTTCTTTAGCGCTTCTCGCGCGGCTCGAGCCCAAAACTCGAGCCTTAGTTGAGTCAGTTTGAAAAGATTATAACGTACTTTACAAGTCAGAGAAAAGGGCGGAGCAAAAGATTCAACTAACAGACAATGGTGGAGGTCCCACGCCGCTTTCAATTGCTTCTTTGTGCGTGCAATCATGAGTTTAAGACTACCGTAAAAATTCTCCAGCTGGGCTCGTTTTCGGTTGCCTTTTTGATCTGCAACACAAAAGAGTGTGCTTTTAGTCGTTCGGATTTCAGTGCCTGTAAAAAGAAATGAATTAACAAACCGAAACTTCAGCTCCCGTGAATTAACAGTTCCGAACAGTGATGGATGTGACTCACTTGCTGACGTTTTTGTTTTGTTTCCTCTCTCTTTGGCTTACAGCGGCCACCGGGGCAGGCTTCATCGCGCGGGATATGACGTTCGAGAATGTCGCTGGTCCGGCGAAACACCAAGCGGTGGCGCTGCGTGTCGGAGCAGACCACGCGGTTGTGTACCGGTGTACCGTCATGGGATTCCAAGACACACTGTACGTGCACTCCCAACGCCAGTTCTACCGCGAATGCGATGTCTTCGGAACTGTTGATTTCATATTCGGGAATGCAGCTGTGGTGCTGCAGAAGTGCAATCTCTACGCGCGCAAGCCCATGGCACAACAGAAGAACACCATCACCGCCCAGAATCGGAAAGACCCGAATCAAAACACCGGGATCTCGATCCACGACTGCCGGATCCTCGCCACCCGGGATCTCGAGGCGGCCAAATCCAGCTTCCCCACCTATCTTGGCCGTCCATGGAAGCTCTATTCGAGGACTGTCTACATGATGTCCGACATCGGAGATCACGTCCACCCGCGAGGTTGGCTCGAGTGGAACGGTAACTTTGCGCTCAATACGCTTTACTACGGCGAGTACATGAATTCCGGTCCCGGTGGCGCCGTCGGCCAGAGGGTCAGGTGGCCGGGATATCGGGTTATCACGTCGGCTCTGGAGGCGGAAAAATTCACGGTTGCAAAGTTTATATATGGATCGTCGTGGCTACCTTCGACGGGAGTAGCTTTCGTGGCGGGACTATCCGTTTGACTTACAGAATGTTAAAAGGGCTTCTTCTATAACCTTATAACCTACTACTCCCGG
The DNA here is from genome assembly GCA_947561395.2 of Buxus sempervirens. NCBI lineage: Eukaryota > Viridiplantae > Streptophyta > Magnoliopsida > Buxales > Buxaceae > Buxus > Buxus sempervirens. Next base: position 3,184,804 of record OX387193.1, read on the forward strand.
CCGATGAACCGGTGGAGGATTGTTTTATGAAATATCGTTCTTTTTTTTCTTTTTTTTTTTCCCGTTTATTTGGTAAGATGAATAAGTCATTCAAACCAATATATGCCCTTGTGGCTGGAAAGATATGGTCCAGGCAAATTGTATATTTTTCATTTCTTGTACTTATATTAGATTAATTAATAAAGTGATTAATTACTTTGTGGAACAAGGATATGAAAAAATTCAAACCATCTGTTTTGTTGAATTAGCCAAGTGATATATTTATGTTATGTATGAAATTCCTTCTAATTTGAACCGTGATACATGACCTAAGGTTACTCAAGTGTGCGACCGAAGACTTTGTATGCCGGGCACACTCTGCAGAGTTAAAATCCTGTGGATCCTTTATCTAGACTCCACATGTGGATCCTCCACAAGATTGTGCCATGTGCCCCTTAAAGCATTTAAGAAAATTACATTTACACCATTTAAGGGACACATGACACAATCATGTGGAGGATCTACATAAGAAGTCAAGATAAAGGATTCACAGGATTTCAATTGCACTCTGCAGGCTTTCCGAGACTTTGTAAATTTAGAAAGGCCCACCATACAAGGGACAGAAGTTTGGATAGACTTAATCCACAAATTTCAAACTAAGGTTCATTTTTCATCCCCATCTCGGCCTTTCATTAGTTTTCGTAACTACAAAACACGAATAGGGTTTACTTGAGCCTGATGGCCATGAGCCCACAAGGCCAAAAAGTGATTTTGGGCTCCATGTATCATCTCAGCCTTTGTATCCTTGATTACATGGATTAGTTAGCGTTACTTTTTTTTTTTTTTTGTTGGAATTGAGGATAACCGGGCCCACTTATGCTCAAGCCACTAATCTTTGAGGGCTCATGCAAGACCCTATAACCTATATGGTCCGAGTAAGAGCCAATAGATCTTATACAGGTGGTCCTAGAAGATTGTACCTTAAAAAGTTCGAACCTAAGACCATAGAGGGTGCATACCATGAGGCCAACCCCGCTATCGACCATCTGGCCAACCCGCTGGGTTCCAAGTGGAAGCATCTTCCTCCCAAAGGATAAAATGGGTTTTTCAAAATTCGATAACTCAAGAGAAAAGATAATCTAATTATTCAAACTAGATTACAGGTGATTCTGGCTCATCGGGACTCTCAGAATCTATCGTATCCTCCTGTTCTTCTCGGTCTCTCTCTCTATCGCTAGTACCAAAAACACTACTGTGACTTGAAGCCAGCAATGGCATCATCGTCTGTGTACCATGCAACGGGAGAGAAGAATTCCAACGCTAGCAACACCTGCAACACTCCTTTTACCGGAAGAGATCTAGACCCCAATGGTAAACCAAAGTCTGTGTTTTCTTACTTCATCCGCTTCTCCATTAAGAGGAAATCTGGAGCTCTCACCAACCCATTAACCCAGGTAAGGATCAAGATCCCTCGAATGCTTACCAGAGCTCTGTTGAAACATCCAAGCAGCAACACAGACACAAACAGTAGCAACAGCAACAACAAAAGAATGAAAACAAGAACGCTTTTTCCAAAGAAAGTTGATTCTCTTTTGTCGAACGTCTTTCATAGGAAGGAAGCATCAAAGGCGAAGACGGATAGTGAGGATCACCTGTACATGCTTGCACCAGAGACTCCATTATCTGAAGTTTCTGCAACCTCCAAGGAGATCCTGGAGATTAAAGATGAAGGCGCAAAGGAGACGAGTTTACCAATAGAGACCGTGGATCAATCAGTTGTGTCATCCAAGCCCCGTCCAAAAATGTGGGAGAAAGCCTCTTTGATTCTTAGTAAGGTCAAAAGCAGTATCCCAAACGTTAGTACCGATCATGGGAGTCTTGAAGGCGAATGCAGAATGGAGAAGGTGGATAAACGGTTCAAGTCCTGTGGGGTTTTGGGCCGGTTTTTTATCAATCGCAAAGCGAAGAAGGCAGTCTATTCAGATTCAGATGACGAGGAGAAAGCTGAAGATCTGTGCAAGAAGAGAATTCTCATGGGAGGGCGGTGCCGCCGGTCTGGAAAACAATATTCAGGTTTTCCTTACCATGATTTGTTTGGGAATCCATTACCGGAGTTCCCACAAGAAGGAACAATGGATACCCACAAGTGAATCTAATCGAGAGGCTCCGGATCCTTTTCTTCTTGAGTCCTTATTTTATTCGGTCTTTGATGCAGTGTAAATAGAAGAAATAAAGTTATTAGATGCTTGAAATGTCCTGAACTAAAACTTGTTCATGGATTTGTGTTTAACATAGAACATGAAATGGTTTCTGGCCTGTGATTTGCAGCGTTGTTTGTCCCTACTTTCTAACAAGATTTAAAATGTACCGGTACCCAAGTTAAAAACTATCAGTTGTTATGCTTCACCAATGGCGTCGGAGAAAGTAAATGCAGGTTGTTGTAACTGGTAAGGCTGTAGGTGGCGCTTTGATTGAATTTGTTTGTTGTTGCTTCAACTAGATCCTCTTTATTGGGATGTGAATAGGATTGGTAATTTTAGGCCAAGCCCATTGGATCCGACCAAACTGGCAATATTTAATCCAGGCTTGATCAGCTCAAGTTTTGAGACTTACTCGGCCTAGATGGGCCAGGCTAGGCAAGGCTAGAGCTCAAACTTTGAGGCCCACGACTTACTAGGATTGATGGGCTGGGGAAGGCCTGTTGAAGCCTGGCCTGTCTAGGCCTGGACAGGTTTTAAATGTCATTGCATGTATAAACTAGTTTGATTAGTATTTACACCCTCCATAGATCGGCAAATAAAGAAAGGCCACGTGGCATCTACATAATACCGTGGGAATAGAAATTCCTCTTGCTGTCCCAGTTTCTGCTAATGTGCCTCCTCTAGAGGTACACTTAGGGGGCAACGGAAAATGCATGAAAATCATAGAAAAGATATGGGCCTGAGAAATGTAGCCATGATCTTATCTGCGTTAATAGAGATTTTCCCCAGCAGATAACTAAACACTCCAAGATCAGACATACCATTCAGATGTAACTGTTACTAACTCCACCTGCAAAGTAAGTAATAATGCACAAGCCAGAGGAAAATAAAGGCTTCTAGAAAGCTCGGCTGCAGCACTTCATTAGCAGCCATCCCCTGCTTCTTTTTTGTTCCTAAGTTGATCTCTTCTAATGGGTCTTGAGTATCAACTTTTAAGTCCTCGAGCTTGGTTGGTGCCACCTGTAGATCAGTGAAAGTCATTTCTTCCTAATTCCTTACCGTTTTGTCACCAATGGTCCAGAGTTCCAAGTGGTCGCCGAACAGAACGGCGTCAACAATTAGTTATATGCGCACATCTTAAACTAATTTTGCCATATGACTAATTTATTTTCTAATTTTTTTGTGGCAGTCTTTTTGGCTTACAATAAGTATAAAAAATCCTTCATTATCATCAAAACGAAAAAAGAAAAACCCAGATTAATGGCAGAATTAAGAAGGTTGAGTCAAGAAATGGAATGGTTGCGACAGAAAACTTCAAACAGCAATAATAACACATAATGTTGTGTATTCCTTGAAACTTCCCCAATCTAAGCAAAAATAATTGAAGAGTAGGAAAAGGCAAATCCCACTACCAAAAGCACACGTAACCTTCCCTCACTTTAAACAACTTAAATCCCTTGGTCGGTTGTGCAATTGATATTTGTAAACAGAATCTTCTCCTTGTTAATCCTTTAAGCTTGGACTGTAATCCCAATTTACAATTGCCTATATATTTATTACCCTCAAGAAATTGGAATAGAAGAAGTCAAAAAGTGAAGATGTGAAGGAATCTTGCTAATTAGGATGAGGACATTCATCATCCCTCTTCCTTTTGGCATTTTCAGCTTATCTTATCAACAAGGAAATGGAATGTGCACTTCCTAGTTGCTTAACTATTCCCATCTTCTAACAATCACCAATGAAAGCAGAATTTCCATCTTATTAAAACTCTTACGCGCAAGATCATTGTCTTGAGCCTTTGCCCAGACAATCAGACCTCAACAAAAGTCAGCACTGGTAGCGCTATGAAGTGCAGATGGCTTTTCTTTTACGTATTCAGGGCCGTAATTCACGTTGCTTTCGGCTACAAGTCTCTACACCATTAAACATATAAAGCTTTTTGAATTGTTGAAAGGTAGATTATTGGTTTTGAATTGTGCCCTATTTATCGAAATGGGTGTGGTCAAATCCCACACTTTAGTTCCTGCGTAGATGATGATGGCGCCATTAGCAAAAACCACTTTCTTGATCGGAAAGAACAGCTCCGGGGACCCACCCACCCCTAGACAGTCCAGCACTAGAAGTCTAGAACTGCAGCTTTTGTAGCGTGACTGACTCAATTCCCTGGTAGCTTCACAATCAAAACTCACAGGTGACCAGAGACTGGAAGAAGTAGAAAATTTATATATATATATATATATAAAAGGGGTTTTTCTAAGCTGTTAATTCCACTACCAAAAAAAAAAAAGCTGTTAATTCATGGGGAAAAAATGGATTTTAAATTCAAAGAGAAACAGACACCCCATTTGAAAAAAATTCATTTTATACAATTTTCATTTCCATGGAATTGGGGATTTGAATTGAAAACCCGAATCACCAATAAAAAAAGGGGGAAAAATGTTCAGCAATGAAACCCCAGTACAGATCCATCACTCACAGCAATGGCGACCTTACACCCAGCCCTGCTCTCCACATGATGCGTGAAAAAATGCAAGACCCTCACCCTGCCCGCCATTTTCATCCTCGACTCAATCTCCAGCGTCGGTCCAACCCGGAACGAATTGGCGCCGTCGGTGAAGGTGGGCGCGCCATTCGAGGACGGCTGCGTGAGCGGGAACGACTCGACGGAGAAGGTGGCCGACATGTACTGTGTGCGGCCGGAGTCGATCTTACCGGCGGGGATAAACATGAAGCCGACCTGGTCGCCGGAGTAGAGCAGCTGGAGGGAGCTGTCGTAGTGGGTGAAGACGGCGCGGTTGGGGTTTCGGACGGATACGTACTGGGAGAAGGTGAAATTGACGGTGCTGTTGGAGATGGAGAAGGTGGGGAGCTGCACGGCGTTAACGGCGATCCTGGGATCTTTGGGCTTGAAGACGGAGAAGAAGACGATTAGAACAACGATGACGACGAAGATTAGGAAGATTGTTGCGACGATACATGAAGCAAGATTCGTACGGCCCGAGGAAGCTCTCTGTGGTTTGCTCATGACTGTTGTTCCCAATCTTCTCTTTTACTGAAAGTGAAGAGAGAGAGAGATAGAGGGATTTGGTAAAGGTGTTGGTGAGTGACAGTTTCTTATAAGAAAGAAGAAAACGAGGGTGCAATCTTAGAGAAGGCACGTGCTACGCCGCAGGCAGAACATGTTTTGGTGGAGACCGTTTAGGACAAAGCTCCGTGTGAAATGGAAGACTTTCTTTCTAGTTTTTTTTTTTTTTTGCTCTCTCTCTCTATTTATTTTTATTTTTTGTTCTTAATTGAAGAGAATGCAACGCAGTTTTGGTTTAAAAAAAGAACTATTTTTCTACAAGTAAAATGATTTTTTAAGGTGAATTTTTCAAGTAAAAACAGATAAAAGCAAAGAATAAAATATTTTCTGGTTGGGACATACTTCCAAAATACTACGGCTGGGATATTTATCAACTTTAAATCTTTAATGTGATAGTATTTGGATTAACCTCTTTAATTCATGTATTTTAAGTATATGAATGAAAAACATACGAATTCAGAAAACGCCACCTTAGTTGATCTCCAAGCAAATTTGTGATCTTGATCTTTGCAGTATGTTATCAGAAATTGAAAAAAAACATATCCATATAAATAAAATAATTTCCAAGTAATACGGTTTCTAGATTCGAAAGTCCGTTAAGTTGTTTGTTAGGGTTTTTGAAAATTTAATTTTCAAGTCAGATGTTAAAATCTGGCTCAAGAAACACAATCCTCTTTTTATTGATTTCAATAGACTATCGCTATTTGATGCAAAAAGCAAAACCTAAAACAAATTCCCATAGCTGACTGACTAATAAAGACGCCTTCTAGCCTTCCTAAAAACTCTAGTTGTTAACAATTGTGCCCATTATTTGTTGGTGGCAGCTGAGCTAGAAGTCCCTGTAGCTCTAAACAACATTTCCCTGCTTTCCACACATGAATCGTACTCCGGTCAACTTAACCGATAGTCATGTAAGAGCAGTTTATTGACTGGAAGCTATATTTTCTTCCTCAAAGCCTATAGTTCAGTTTTGGTTTTTAAACCTGTAAACCGAATTAACTTCATTTCTGTTTTAGGTTAATGTTTTGTTTAAACCAACCATGACAAAAAACTGACTTAAAATGGGATTTATATCATCTACATTTGAACTCGTAAAAGTGTTCAACTGTAATCAACCAATGCTTATCACCTCAGTCTTGCAACAGTCCTCGAAAAAATGAAAAAAACTTTTTGGTTTTTCAATGCAAGAGATAGAAAATCTAAAGACTCAGGTGGCAAGCATTGGTTGGTTGCAGTTGAACCCTTATACGGGTTCAATTGTGTACCTTTTTACGTCAAAACAAACTGAACACGTATATAGTTGTAGTGATCGGTTCTCCATTCGATTTGGTTGGAGTTTGGGTTCATAATCACAAACATCAGTTTAGTTGAGGTCAATGTGTACCAAACCGAAAGAGTTGCACCCCTGGTTTCATGTAACGATCAACTCTGACCCCTTTGCCCTGCATAATACTCCAAGGCCATTTCTTTGTTTGAAAACCAGCATTGAGAATCTAGTATTTCAAAATCCACCAAATTATAATCCAGAAACCAGTAAACCCTACCGAACGGGTTCAGTGGAGAGGCTGGCTAGTCCTAATGTAATGACATGAAGTCCTGGGTAAATAGCGCAACCGTTGAAGGTTGCACCGCCAAGGGTCCTTTAACACGCCCATTGCACAATTGAACCGAGACTGTCTTCTTCACACGTGGTAATTCAGTATTCTCAAGAAGCAAAACCAAAATCCCAGCAAAGAACAAGAAGCCTGTTTACAGTTTTAACATCTGCACGCATACATAGCTCAGTTTCCCATATCCATATATATTCAGAAACAAAAGAACTTTCTTGGTCCTCATTCAAGGATTAAAGGATATATGACACAACATCAAATAACTGGAATAAACCAACATCTTAAACTTTTTGTTTAAAAACTTCTCACAACTCTTAAAATTGAAAGAATGTACGTAAGGAAAAAGAGAGAGATCGGTAACAAGTGACCTCAGACTCTTGATGTTGGACTCTCATGAACATTATAAGGATCATGGATGGCGGGTACCCTTAACCTGCAAATTCAAATTACAAACAGCTGCCATCCATCCATACAACATATGTACGATGATATGTGCACATTTATACTTGTATACATCCAATAACCTTCATATGGGAAGCTCATCAAGTCTACAATCCATGATCCGGGAGACGGATTCCATGAATGCAGCCTCACTTGTGCCTGGGAGCACTGTATCCTGAGCCTCACAAACAATCTCCTCTATCATGGATTCTTTCTTCAAGGTTTCTCTGCACATGATGTTTCCGATGGCAAAGGGAGTGAGCCCTCTCTCTGCCCCTTTCTTCAGAAGCATGGTAGATATTCGGAGTATGCGGGCGCACTCGAGTGGTAAGTCCCACCCATGGAACTTCAGAAGAGCTATATCCTCTTCGGCATCCAGTGATTTTATATAGTCAATGGTGTCAGGATTGAAAGGCTGCCGAGCTTGTGGCCAGTAGAGCCAGTCGAATGTGCAATCTTCAAACTGCAGAAGAGCAAGAGCGGTGAGAAAATAATATTATTCCTAAATACTAATGAAACAGGAGAAAAATAAAACCACTAGTTATTCAAGCAAAGGGTTCAGGATGTATCTTATAATATTAAATCAAAAACAACTTTAATCCCATCCAACAAGATCCTTAAAAAAAATCTGATGTTTGTAAATGAAAACACAATTTGAAGTTCTATCATGTGCCATGCCCAAACATTATAACTCCTCCAACTGAAATAACCTTGATAACCATAATAGGCTCCTTCTCGTGGTTACAGAAAGTAGGCCTGCAAACCTAAATAACAATACAAATGACAGGATAGTGATATTTACAGTAGGCACCTTCTTTCCAAGAGGCAATTTCTAGTCCTTTGCTAAAGAAATTGACAATAGTGATTGCATCTCCAATTGATAACTAGAGATACAACAAACTAAATTCAGGGCCATTAATTTAACACAGAACAAGTGCATAGTAAAATTTAATTCCTGAATCTTTGCAATATCTTAGTACATGAAAACTGAAAGATAACAAGATCAATCTGAAATAAATAAAAATAAAAACCATTCTAATTCAAAAGATTGCAGTAAACAACATCACAGCCAATTAAAATCACCAAAAGATGAGTGATGCTTACTTTGTCAGGCAAACAGTAACCATGATCAATTGGAATAAGCTCAATCCGGCCCTCCTTTCCTTCTTTGCTCACCAGAATATTCCCAGAATGCCGATCGGTGTTTGCCAATCTAATATCCAGCACAGCGATCTTATGTACCTCCTCCACTGGGAAATCCCGAGGACCCATGTCCTCACAACTTCCACCATTCTTCATGAACTTCTGCAATGATCCAATCTTCATGTTCTTAGATGCATACTTGTACCCATGGGGGTGATTAAATCCTCTATGCAAGCACTTGACCATAACAGTTGGGGGAACCCCAGCAAAACCAACTTCTTCACCTGAATACGACCGTGCTCCGCTCCTTGGATGATCCAGAAGGTATGCTGCAGCTTCCCTTAAAGCTCCTTCTCCTACCCTTGACCCCCTCTTCAACCCTTCACCATCTAATGACAATGGAAGACCTTGAGGGTTATTCAAGGCCATGGGCTCCTCGTCCATCGGCTTGAAAACTGAAACATACTTCTGCTCGGATGAATCTTGCATGAAATAAGCACCTCCAGAACCCTCTGAGGATCTGATAGGTTGGTAGCCCCTATCCAGTCCTTCAATGGTAGAGTTAATTAAATCCCTAAGTACAGGAAGCAATTCAATCTTAGGATTTACAATGACAGGTTCCAACCAGAAATCTTTGTCTGGTGGCTTCCTAGCCATGACTTGATGCTCGTCATATTTCCTTGCCCTCTGTTTTTCTGCTTCATCTACTACATCTTTCTGCTCATTCAAATTTGAGGCCACAATTGACAGTTCAAAATCTTTTTCAACAGGTTTGGCCCTAACTTTGGCAGATTTCTGAACCAGCAAGTGAATCACAGGATCATTATTTGTGCAGATGTCATCTATGAGCCTTTGATCATCGAGCTTTTCACCATTGCATATCACTTCTTGATCCTTGAGATCAACAAAACCTTTCCCTTTCTCAACTATCTGTTGCTTAACATACGCTACATTTCTGCTCCGTTCAACATGGAATTCGTATTCCTTGCCACAGGCAGTCTTAACAGTGATGAACCGGAGATCAGAGAGCCGGAGAACCAAATGTAGAACATTTCCATCCGTAAGACCATAGTCCCGAACAAGAGAATTGTTCCGAGCCAGCTCTCTGCCACCACAAACCAGCTTCTGCTTCTTGACAACAAAGCCTTTACAGGTTTGGATCCTAAGTTTCACTGACGCAATCGAATCGGACTCCAAAACACTCATGGGAATCACGGATCCGGAGACAGTGAGGTAAATTAAGATCGATTCACTCGAGCAATGATTAGGTCGGCAATGGAAATAACCGGGGGGAAGTACAGATTCTTCCCGGACGGGACTGAGGGCAACACCGGCGACAGACATAGTAACCCTAGAAATTCACGAATTTATATACCCTATACCAACACAGAAAACTTAAAACCTAAAACTCCTGAACACATCATTCAACAGATATCGCCATTTGATCGAAATGGATAAATATCTTTTAATGATCAAAGACTCTGAGTCTAACCAAAACAAGAAACAAAAATTGCAAAAGAAATTATGTACAAGGAAAAAAATCCTCGCCCCAAAAAAGGGGAACCCCAAAGAATTCGAACCCTCGGAATTAAATATTTGTTTCCCACTAAAATCAAGAACAAAGCCTGATCAAGAAAGTCAAGAAATGCCCTCAAACCCTTCCCGATCTTCCAAGACCAGTCCTTGCAAGAAAAACAGGACGTAGAAATCAAATCCAGGAACCAAAACCCCCATATCGACGCATTTAGGGTTTCCGTGAGACTGACTTGAGGGAATTCGGGAACAAAATCAAGAGATGGAAGAAAGTTCTAGATTGGATCCTTACCGACGGAAAGAACCGAGGAGACGAGTGGACGACGGACGGATCTTAAATTGAAGAACAGAAATAGCACAGATGGCGATTAATCAGGCGATGATGACTCTGCTTCTTCTCTCCTTGGTTCAAAGGTCCGACATTTTTGCGAGCTTCAAGGCGAGACATGAATCAGAGACATTGAGATAGATGAAAGACGCGGTTTCGGTGCCGTTGGCTTTATAAAGGCTTGGACCGCAAGGAACTTTGACGGAAGCTGTTATTTTGCAAACGCCGCCCCACTAACGGGCGTTTTATTGTATTCTAGAAATAAAGACCGTTGCCAAAGCATGGTAGACATTTTCTCAAAATACTAAAATAGGCCGTTTTATTAGAAAAAAAAAAGATTAAAAGAGTTTAAGCCGAGATATGTTTTGATTGGCAGATCAGAATCACAAAAGAAGCCCTATAAAAGATTTACAATAGTTACAATTGTGAATATTGACCCATCTGCTACTTTCATTCCGTAGTTTGAAATCTCTCACATATTTGGAAACTTTCAGCATATACATACTAATTGAGGGATGAAAAATTGAATGGAATTAATTACTGAAAATATGAAAATTTTGTTTTTAATGAACGTGTGTGTATATATATATATATAGATATATATATTAAGGCAGTGGGGTCCTTAGAGGGTGACATGTCAAGCGTAGAAATTTTGATTTTTTTTTTAAATCCAACAGATGTATACACAATTCGTGGTACATCTATACTAATATTTAAACGGAATTACTAAGATGCTGGTCTGATAATCTATACCCAAAATACCTCTATTTACACACTATTATTGATTTTGAATTTTTTATGTGTTCTCAATTACTAAGTTTCAGTCCTTATCTAAAATTAGTTGCTTAATATGAGATTTATTCTTAAATTCAAATTCAAAAAAATCCTAAATACACTTCTATCCGCGTGTGCAATCCCAGTAATATATTAATACATTTTGTTTTCTCGAATCTCGTCCTTCAAACAATTATTAAAGCCTATTTGCAGGTGCAACGCAGGCCACATTGCTAGTAATTGAACGTTGCAAAGCATTACCGTCGTTAGGAATACGAAGTGAGGCGCGCTACGCATGACGAACGTAGTGACCTTGACGGCCGTCACTTCCACCACATTTCGAGCTGTCAGGAGCAAATCTTCAATTTGGTTTTGGAATCCCAAAATCTTCTACCCCACCCAATTTTTGCACTTTTTTTGTTATTTGTTATGAACTTTTTCCTTTTCTATTTCTACGTATTTTCAAAAAGAAAATATAAAAAACCGAGAAAATCAAACTTCGAAAAATCAGTCATGTTCGAAAAGCTTACGCGTTTCACGTGTGAGAATTTCTTCAAGAGTCAAAACCTGGTGGTTCAATCAAACCATTGGCTCGGATGTATTTTGGGGTGTTGGCCCTTTTATTGAAAAGGAGAATCCATCCACATGTTTCACTCTGGAACCATTGAGTGGCTTCAAATAAAACGGTCTCACTTCACGTCTAAACTCTCAAAAAGTAATTCAGAAAATGAACAAGAAGAGTATACTTTTTTGAGTATTAACCCTTTTGACATATACACCTAATTTATCGTGCACCAACCATTTGTGATTGATCCATACCACTTAAAGATTAGTTGTAAGAGTAGTTGTTATTATTACTAATGGTTGGCCCGTGTAAGTCTACATGCAATTAAAAAGGGAATGCGAATAATCATTGGGACGCAAAGGCTTACAAATTATTAAAGGGTATTTTTAAGAAATACAGGTATCATACATAAATTCTATATATGTTATTAGGACATTATAAGGTTGTTTTAAGGAAAGAAAATTATGTGTTTGACACGTTCTTCAAGAAATCACTTACATTAGAATTAAGTGGTGTAATAAATGTGGTCTGTGGAATAAAAATATGCAATCCAAGCCTAATTCAAAATTAAAGTGGTAACATTAACAAAACACAATGTACCTTGTAAACTACACCCCCCTTTTTGTCACCCATGAATTAAGAAACTAAATTGTAATTAAAAGGGACCATTTACTTGATAGTATGTATAAAGCACAAGCATGTTGCAAGGAAGCTTCCTCTCCTCTGAAAGAGAATTTTTTGAGAGAGTTCACATACAATGAATGGGGGATGCATGGGAAATGCAAAAGATGATAAAGCTAAATTATAAACACTGACATGTTTGGGTGCTAATAAAAAAATAGTTCTTTTTTAATTAATTGGGTAGTCGGCGTTGTACACCAACCCAATTAAAATTTTATAAAAATATCTTATGGGGCACGCCCTACTAAGACCACCATCATTTGTCTTATAAAAAACTATCCATGGACCACTTTGATGCATCATGGGTTCTGGTATGGGGTGGAGGACCCAAATACATTGATGGTGTTGGGCCCCACCATACATGTAAAGACTAGAGATATCAATAATTCCTACAAAATCATGGATGACCATCATGCTCCCCATCCATCTCCAGTGAGGGTGGAGGCACGTGCTGCTCTTCCCGTGGCCCTACTTCGGTGCTATCCAGGTTGTTGTCCATAGAAGGATGATTCGTTCTTTCACAAGCTACCAGATTAAATTGCATCGTTGTTCCAAAATTTTGAAAGTTGAAACTCCGTTAATAACGGAAGGGCGGTGGAACTCAAGTTGCCGTTTAAAGCAACAGACTTGAGGAGGACGTTTAGAGTAGATAATGGTATGACGTGGCGACCAATGGGATCTGTTTGTTCAAATTTTGTTGAAAACGCGTGAAGGACGCTCCTCTTAAGGTGGGTGACGTGTTTTGAGTACGTGGCGGTATTCAATAGGAGGAAACACGTGAACTTGGACCTGTCGGATACGGTAACGTTCGGTTTTCCTTTTTCCCAAGCCAGGAGACAATTCTATTGTTTGTTTTGTCCCCTCAATGATTAACTTCACAAAGACTTTACCAGCCCTCACCGAGTTTACAGCTGTGTAAATCTAATCCGGCAGTCTGCCAAGCCCGCCAGACCTAACGAAACCTAAATTGACAACTTAAGTATAGTAATAAACATATACGTACATATAATTATGTATAAACACATATATACGTAAATATATATATATATATATATACATGTATCATTTTTTTTTTCTTTTACATGTTTTTTCTAGTTACTAAATCAATTATAAAATATAATTTATTAACATGTGATAATAAATGAACGAGACTGTTTCATCGGGAGCCATTCAGTGGTTTCGTACGGATGAGTGGCCCTTTGCAATAGTGGGACCCACACCCCAAAATGCATCTCATCCGATGATTTCACTGAACCGCTCTAAAAGAAATGCTCACTAAATGAACGGGATATTCCACCATTTGCATTCATAAGCAAAAAAAAAAAAAAAAAGAAAAGAAAAATTTTACATTTTACATTTTGTTTGACTCAATCTAAACTTATCAGAACTCAAATAATAAAATTCGGGTTGGATATGGGTTTCATGAATTTGGGTTAAATAAGGCCAAGGATGAGTTTGGGCCAATAAATTTTAACTGTGGTTGAATCCGAACTCATAAAAAAATCATCACAACACTACCCAATCCACCCTACTTGAAGCTTCAGTCACCATCCATGAGGTTGGCACTACATAAAATCCCATCAGAAGAATCAAAAGTTCATTAAAACAGTTTTGTTCGGAATTAGATTTCTTGTATTACACTCCGATGCAATTTTTAATGGTATCACTTCATGTCAGGGTTCTCTCCCAAAATAGGTGAGAAGGTACTTACTATTTTATGGGATGTATTTCCCTGCTACTAAATGCTTATGGAAGCTTTACCTATTCATTGCTTCCAAACACACTCACAAATTAATAAAGAGGCTACAATAGATTAAATTAAAACAAACAAATATATAATGAAACAACGACAAACGCAGCCAAAGACTTTTCAAGAACCACAATTATTATTTAGAATCCATGCTTTTCAATAAGCTGATTTCAGACTCGTAGTTACAAGACAAATGAAAGAACTGAAATACCTTCTTGGAGAGACGGGCCCCTCAATATTCTTCATCAGAACCATGACACAATATCTGAACAAGGAAACTAGAACTGCCTGAAAGAAAGAAAATAACAAGGTAAGAGAAACCCAAAATTTTCACTCACAAATTTCGCTCTATGAATTCCCAAGTCCTCTCTTCCATATACACCCGGTCTCCGTGCCTACGGGGCATGTGACGCTCATCTGGAAAAACTAGAAGTTCATAGGGCTTCCCAGCTGCTATGATTGCGTTCACAAGTCTTGCAGTGTGCCTGAAGTGTACATTTTCGTCAATCATGCCATGCACCAGTAGCAACCTCCCTTTGATCTTGTGAACATGGTGCATCACAGAGCTATACTCATAACCTGCAGGATTCTCAGAAGGCAACCCCATGAACTTTTCAGTGTAAAATGTATCATACCCATCCCATGCTGTAACAGGTGCACCGGACACCGCGCAACAGAAAGTGTCGGGGAACCTGGCTAGTGTCATCACCGAGAGGTACCCACCATAGCTCCATCCGTACAACCCAATTCGGCCCACTTTCGCCAGCCCTTGTTTTATAAGCCATTCAGCTCCAGTCAACTGATCCTCAGCATCGATATTCCCACAGTTGTACTTGAGGGAGCTCTCAAATTTTAGTCCCCGTCGAGAACTTCCCCTGTTATCTAACTGCAAAAACCAACACAAACATGGTCATTTGAGTAAATACAAAAGCAAATGATAACACAGCTAGTTTTCTTTATCTTTTTGGAATGGTTTTGAGATAAGGAAAAGTTTCTTAGTGCAAGCAACATTGTTTACAGGAATAGGTAAAGCATGATTACTGACCTTCCATACCAAGATGCCTTTGCTCCTAAGGTACTGAGCTCTCATGTCAACTATATTCATCCATGAGTCGCAGACAAGCTGGACACTTGGACCACCATACACACTGATCAAGGTTCTGTATGGTGGAGGCCCAAATATCTCTTCATCTGGCTTGTACAAAGCTCCATATAATACAGTGCCATCACTTGCTGGTATCTCAATTATCTCGGGTGGCAGAAGTTGAAGCCTCTTGAATCGTGGAACAGCCAATGGCTGTTCATATAAAGGCATTATTAAGCTTCCATCACGCAAGGAACAAAGTAAGACTGTAGGTGGAGTGCTCAAGGAGTCATGAATATCAATGAACCTCTGCATCTGATGATCAAGCACAACCACATGCCTTCCCTTGCTATGTGTCAACCTATGCGGAGGTTGTAATGGATGGCTTCGATCAGGGAATACGTTTGTGTAATAAAGGTTAGATTCCAAAGGTCCATCCATAGTCCCAGTAAAATACACAAGCCCTGCAGCCTCGTTTACACCAGCAATTTGTTCAACCATCCACTCACCCTCTGTGATGGGTCCCAAGCAGTCTCCATTTATATCATGAAGGTAAAGATGCCTGAAGCCTGTTTTCTCATTAGCCCAGATAAATCCCCCGGAAAACCTGGTGACTCCCTTGTCCAGAGGCGTAAAGCAGTCATGCAGATTAACCCAAGCATCTTGTTCTTCAACCAAGATTAATTTACTTTGGCCCGTCCTTATATCAAACTTAAGGAGCTTTAATTTGGTATGCAGCCGGTTCAAAATCTGGGCTGTGAGAACATTCCCAGGCATCCAATTGACTCTGGCCAAATATTCATCATTATTAGTCTGATCCTTTCCTCCACAAAGAATGTCCATCCAAACAGTGGGACCTTCAGAAACAGAAATGACTCCAAGCCGTACTTTAACATTTGATGTGCCTGCAAATGGATAAGCATGATCTTCCTGTGCATCCGAACCAACCAAGCTTTTACCCTGATGCATGATCCTAAAAAGAGGTATCTCGGACGAATCGACTTGTGTAAATGCTATGAACTTGCTGTCTGGCGACCACCAGAATCCATTCTTTCGATCCATCTCCTCCTACAATCAGCAAAAATTAGGATCAGAGAAGACACTAGAGTGCAGCCTGCGAAGATGTGAATCAATTGCAGCAGCAGCCAACAGAGGAAAAGAGAATAAATTGCAGAAAGAACAGGAAAGATGGAATAAGAATTTTACCTGGGCTATATATTCAGCAAGACCATGAGTCTGAAATGCAAAACAAACATACATGAGATTCAATGAAATAGAATTAAACAAACTGCCAGTAAGCTTTGTAATTTTTCATCCATTCAATTTTTCATTAAAGATTCAGCTCAGATGAACACTGAAATGGCCATGCCACCAGATTATGAAGGATTTCAGCACTTGTTCTGACAAACATTGCAACAGATAAATTAAAACCAAAAAAAAAAATTACAGATAACTGCATGCTGCCAAATTTCAGCACTTCTAAGCTTTTGATAACACATGGATACATAGGGCAGGTAAATGGCAAAGCAAAACATATCAAATATTCTAATATATAACTAAATCAATTTATGCACAGGATAGATGGTGATGGTAGAGCTCCACTGAATCAGTCTCTCTACAGTTCCCAGCAAGAATATCTTTAAAACAACAAAACAGTAAGAGGCATAAGAGAATAGAATTTTCTGCAAACAATAAGGAACCCAAAAAATTTTTTTTGCAAACAACAATGAAAAGAATGAAATTTCTGCAAACTGAATCAGAAAACAAGCATACTCGGTCAGATAGAGCTCTGTAAGCACATTGAACCCAAAATCAGGTTGTTAACAGGCAACTGCATCATTGGTAAGTGATCGAATATAATAACACCCATAAGAGAATGTATCTAGCAGAACTCAAATCTCACCAAGGGGGGAAAATGGTGGACAAGAGAACTGAGGTCCACCACAACATGTTAGCATCATGCATTGTTGAGCA
Organism: Buxus sempervirens; assembly: GCA_947561395.2. Taxonomy (NCBI): domain Eukaryota; kingdom Viridiplantae; phylum Streptophyta; class Magnoliopsida; order Buxales; family Buxaceae; genus Buxus; species Buxus sempervirens. Next base: position 3,201,952 of record OX387193.1, read on the forward strand.
AGATTGGAAAGATGGTAAAGCTAAGCATCCAGAAGGCCAAGAGGAAGGCTGAAATAGACTTAATTAAGATCTGAAATAATGTAAAGGTAGGGTTTGTCACATGTAATGATAGTGGAACAAGAATCATGCTGCTGAACCAAACTAGCTTAGTAAGGATGCAGTTGTTCTCATCCTTCTTGTTGTTGCTTATGTTTTATAATTTCTTTTAGAAAAATAATAAATTCCCAATAACTTGACATTCTCAAAGTTCTTTTAGAATTTAGGTCTACCACAATAAATGGTCATGCATGTGCATAGCATTTACCCTAGTAATAGATTATGGAAATCTAAGTAAGCTAGACAGTTGTTTACAAAGAATTAAACAAAGAATATAGATGACTAATTTGTTCCCAACAAGAGAACAAACAAAGTAACCAATATTTGTTCCTTAAGTCCAAACACAACCAAAATTATAGATTAACTGTGTACAATAGGGACTAGAATCCCATGTCACAAAATGTATGATTGTTAAGTGATGCCAGAAATACATGAGGACCACAAAAGAATCTATAGATCTCAACTTTGGCTCTTTGAATGGAAGTCTTTATCTCTTATGCAGTATCAATATATTTGCATTGAGAATTACATCAGGTTCAGAATCAGCAGTGTACCCAGAATTTAAAGTGCCATTTTAGATCATTTAGCAAGAAGAATTCATCCTCATCCCATATTGTGGAAAGTTAGCTCATAATGCTCACAGAAAAAAAAATGAAAAGGTGTATCCACGCATAGAATTTTCTTTTACCCAGAGGGAAAATAAATTGGTTAATCAAACAGATTGTCCAATTGATGGACAACCTCATCTAAGATTGATCGTTGACAATGCTGTACTGGTGTTAAACTTTAGCTCCAGTTGAATGGTTAAAAAGGAGAAATGAGTTGAATGGTATAATGCCTGAAAATTGATCCACAATGGTAGAAGGACGGAAGCTAATGATGATAATTCTTTAGGATCATGTCCCATCCATGAGGTGGCTTACCAGTTAAATTCTTTTCCAAATAATCAATGAGTAGACTAAATAAGCCATATGCATGAAAATATAAGGGAGAATAAACTTTTTTGTATTCAACAGCTATGAAAGTCCCAATATAAGAAACACTATCCTTTAGAGAGTTTCAAAAGTAGTTACTCAACAGAATGAAAGAGTAGAATGATCCCACTGAAAAAGTAAAGCTTACCACAGAATTTCCCTTGGCACCATATGTTAGTTGTTTTGACTCGCCATACAGTAGGTTCAAAACATGCAACTCACCATCTCTGACATAAGCAAGCATAGTTCCATCAGGAGAGACATGGGGATCAATGACTGGTGAGCCAGATGTGCTTGGAAGCCTAAGCTCTGCCTTAGAACAAGAAATGTCCTGAAGATAGATCTGCAGTTAATAGAAAACTTGAATCAATTCGAAGTTTTAAGGCATTGATAAGCCCACAAAAAGAGATTAAATGGAATTTGATAAGAATCTAAAATATTATATTCATTAGAACTAGGAGAAGATTATAAGTATTAACCATGTTGAGGAACCCTCCCATCAACAAAGAGTAAATTTAATCCACCATAGCAATCAAAACACGAGCATTTATTTTTAATAAATGGAAGATCATCTAAAAAGTAAAAAAGTATTCATGAGTCCCAAGAGGAGAAAGATCAACTGCCAGATGACGAGTGAAGGACTTTCACTAAACCTAATAAACTTAAGAAGAATATAATTATGAATTTAACCCAGATGACAATACTTTTGTTAGATCATTCTTATCTTTTCAGGTCCGGCAAGCATCCATACTTTAGTTGGAGCACAGCAACTGGCACTTTGGTTGGATTTAATCATCTCAATTGGGTTGAGGAATGTAGAGATAGAAGGGGACTCTTTGCTTGTGGTATCTTGGGTTCTTGAGTCACAGTCTCCCCTTGGCACCATGAGCATCTTGTTAGATTGGCCAAATCTTTGGTCATGGGCGGAACATCTCATTCCTAAATCAGAAAATGAGCTCGCTGGTAGACTAGCTGAGTTGCTTGTAGATTCAATGATGTTAATTACTGGTATATTTCAGGTTGGGGACTCTCTGTATGTATCTGTAAGTCTCGGATTGGCATTGTGCCATGTCATAATCTCATATAACATCTTGTCCTTTTGGCTTAGAATGTATTTTCTCATGTTATTTGACCCAAAAAAAATTCAAGCCTGTAAGGATTTCAGTAACATAGCTGAATTTTCTCCTCTATCCAGATGCAAGGTAAGCTGAAAAACGAAATTAACACGATCCGTTGAATATTTTATTCCACTCATATTGTATTCATCTCTTTGGATTGGGAACCATTCTAATAAAAAAAAAATAATAACTTCGCTTGCTCCAAGGACAGATTAAAAGGCCTCTAATGAATTTAGAGTCCTGAATAAATAGCACTCTCCTTGTCCAAAGATCATCCAATGTTTGTTAAAGTGTCAGTATTAGGAAGCACCAAATTCTGAAAGTAGCATAGTGACTGCTCATTATCTTTCTCAGGTATGGACCAAATAATGGTGATTGCAACCCTCCATGGAGAGACCAGGGATCCCAAGGATGTGCTAACACAGCTAAGAGTAGGCCTGTTAGTGAATATCTAAGCTTGAGAATGAAATCCTATCATCATTCACCATGATTTAGGCCATCTAGCAAAAGATCCTGATGCACACGTTTATTAGCAAAATTAGCTTCGCAGAGCAAGGGTGGACTACTACTTCCAATTCCATTTTCTCTGAGGCAAGTATATGATTGAACTGCTAATATTATCCTCTTTGGCAACACATCAAGCAAAGCTCATAAAGAACCATTCCCAGTACCCAGAACAGATGTGGAAATGCCAAAGAGAAATAATAACTGCAGTATTATTAAACAGAAAAAATAATAATTGATTAATAAATTAGCTGAGCAAAAGTAAAATAAATGAAATAAAACTATAAGATGATAGAACGAACCCCGGCAGGCGAAGGCACCATGATCATTTTCTTCTTGGAGTTAGTCTTCACCCATTCGTATCGTGTTACTCCAAGTCCACGTTCCCTCAACCTCTCCCTCCTCAGCCTCTCTTCCGCTGATATATTATTCTCGTCGAGCCCACCATCAGGAGGACTAAAAACGAGCTCTTGTTTATGACTCGTAAGATCAAAAGAGAATACCTTCCTACTCATCGTGTTATCCGGACTAAACAGATAAGAAACCAAGCTATCATCAGGACTGAAACTAATCGAAGAAGGAGCTCCATATCCAGGCAACGGATGTTGAACAATATCTTCAACAGAGAAAGAAAAGCAATCGTCGTTATTAGGAGTGACGTTGGTGTCAGTCCCAGGCATATCGGAAGAGAAGGATCGAACACGTTTCAGAGTCCTCGTGTTCCCCTCGCTTGGTAGCATTACATAAACATGAACAGAAAGTGGCGAGAAAGACGCATGAAACCGATCAAAATAACCGGCGAAATCAGTGTTTCAGCGACATGTCATTCTCGAGGACTGTTGACAGGTAACCAATTATAACGATTCAGAATGGTTATCAGATCGCATTTTGATGATTATCAGCTAAGAAACTCTGCAAATCAGTAGTAGAAACAAACGAGCACCGTCATAAACTCCAATTGCCTGAATCGAACAAAGAACCCTAACTCTGCAAGTTCTTATCATTCTTGGTCAAAATCGGCTTTTCCAAAGACCGATCTCAAATTTTAAAGAATCGAACCTGATAAAGAGTTGACCCAATCTAATACAGAACCAGATAACAATTTAAATTTTGATTCCAGAAACAGAATTTTCCGTTCCTCTTATCCATTTCTGAGATGAAGATGAGTTTCAGCAATTCGATCGGGGGAAGATGATTGCAGATCTTCAGGTTTAGACTTCTGAGGCCTAAAGTATTCGAAGCTGGGCTGTCGACTGGCGGGCTGCACCAGAGTAACAACCCTCGGGTCTCGTACGGATTTGAAACGTGGATTAGAAACGCAAAAGACGAACAAAAGAAAAAGAAATCATTAGCCACGTGGCTACACTCGTACGATCTACCTGTCTTTTCACGCGGTCTTGGAGATCGGGACGTGTATACCTATCACTTTCTCCGTTCTTCTCTGTATCGCCAAGTACCACATCTTTCTTTTTGCGGTTTTTCACGTGGGATACGGGACCCACTTCTTTAAAACAAAATAAACGGCTGGATGCCGCTAATCAGACATCAGCATGAACTATTTCTCGCTTAGATAGACATAGATATATATAAGCTTCTTTGGAGTGACGGTTCACAATATCGTTGCTAGGGCCAAGGGCTTTCAAATTTATGGACCCCACATAAAAGAGGTACGTGTTGGAAAGTTTCGCGATCTGGGAAAAGAGTTTCCTCTGGTGTGATTTCTTTTTTGAGACCACTAAACCTTTTCACAGATCTCCTGTTCGACACGTGGCTATCCTGACTTCTGTTGATCGAATTGCGAGGTCCACATGAATAAATGGGCAATGGGGATGAGATGGTGGACCCAGTGTCCAACATGGTTACTGGTTAGGACCATTGAACTGGATATCACAGAACCGTTACAAGGAAAGAACGGGAACGACCAAATCTCTCTTTTAATTCTGGGCAGAACTGGATCTCGAATTTACATATTTATCTCTTCTTGGCTTTCGGGTCAATACTGGCATACTGCCTACCTAAAAACAAACGAAAATTACTCGAAACATCCGATCTAAAGTTTTATACACAATTATTCTCACACTCGCTTTCTAAAGTTTTATACACAAAAATACACAAAAACATCCAGTTGCAAGTTCTTCAGGGTACCTTTATAACCTCCTGTTGTTGTGTTTATGGCACCATCCTATCTGTAGATGCAACTTTTCAAATACCCAAGTGCCTTGGACAATGGATGTTTAGGCCTTTAGAACACCATTCCTCCTAAAAGCTCAAATTAATAGTATTGGTGAACTTCATATATTTAATATATTCCTTAACAAGACGTCCTTCATCATGAGATAAGAGGTTGTCGGACATCATTCTACACTGGTTTAGGTCTGTATTTCTTAGTCGTCAACTTCCGTGTGCAGCACAAAACTGGGAAATGCAAGCGTTATGTCCCTGAAAAATGGATCCAAAACCATATGTGACTTAAAAAAGGAAGTGAAAAGAAGGAAGAAAAATTAATAGATTTACATCCCATAGAACATGTAGATGTGCTAAACTAAACATAGAAAATAAAAACCCACTTGAGATATGGAAGAGTCATGTTTTTAATCAAAGATGGATTCTTCGCTACAAATTGCTTCCACTCTTCCTGATCAATCTTTCCATCGCCTTTTGAATCTGCCTCATCAAATGTCTGTAGAAAGATGAACATGTGAGAATATTGACCAGAAGGGATTAACCACAGTTAGCAAAGTGCAAAACTTGTCCACCTTATCCACGATCGTTTCAACTATGTCATCTGAAAGGATCAGATCTGATTCATTCAAAAGGGCCAACACCATCTCCTTCAGCTGCCAAGTAATACAAAAGCATATGCATTGACTGAAGCATTAGACGTGCATTCAAGAAAAGTTAAAATAATTACAATCCCAGATACAACAACCAACAATTTTTTCTGAAAGTGAAAAAGGAATATTAGAGATAATCCCACATTCCAAAATATTGATCAATGTTAAAAAAAATTAAAAAGGAAAAAGAAAAATATTTGAATATTTGGCATTAAAGGTAGTCTCAATCCTAAATCTTACACATGAGGAATGCAATTATAACTGGAATATTTGACTAAATAATTCAGAAGATGCATGCTTCTCTGAAATAATAAAATTTAGCTAACTAAACACTGACAGCATAAGAGAAATCAAAATTGTTGTTCAGAAACAGCTAGACTTAAATAATAATTTGATTGCAAGATCATAAACACATGATGATACAAAGAAAACAGGAAGGAAATAAAAGTTGCAAGTTTTCACCTCCTCACGCTCAATATAGCCAGTGTGCCTTAAATCATACAACCTAAACGCAACTGCCATAGAATGTTTCCCAAATTAGTATGTATGATATATATACCAGAAAGATCCGCAGAAAAGTCGTCTTGGTGACAAATAATTTCTTACATGCAATTTTCTCTTCTTCAGGAGTATTTGGGTGAAACACACTCAATGATCGAACAAATTCTCCGAACTCTATAACCCCATTACGCTTGATATCAAACAAATCAAATATCTGCATAAAGAAACCACAGGAGAAGTTATATAGAAAGAAGAGAGCATCTAATTACAGGGGGCCCAACAAAACGTAGTACTTATAACTAGTATTTAAACAAGCAAACCCATATAACTAGAATTTTTGTGAATGCTAATATACTAGATTTGTCACCATAAAATTCAGACAGAGAGACCAATGCAGACTGTGACATTGCTACATTCTAGTTTAAAGAAGTTCAATGTTTCCTACATCAATATAAAATAGAAATCATTAAATTTCATTGCTGCAAGAGCAATCTATTAAAGCCTTAGAAAGAGATGAAATCAAAGGGACATCAGCAAAAATAAAAAGAAAAGAAAGAAACAAGGTGCCAACAATGCTGACCCTGTCTGCAAAAAGATTCTGCTTATTGCTGTTCCTGAATAGTGCAAGCTGGAATTCTTCCTGTTCCAGAGATGGCACAGAGTTAGAATATAATATATGATCAACCTTCAACCAAGCAACAATCAGAAACGTTGTGGTGCGTGTTGAATATCACATAAAAAAATATACATGCTTCATGGAGCAGTACTGGTGAGTTACCTTGTGAATAAGCCCATCATCAATTATGGAACTGCTTAATTTCTTAAATAGCTCATACAATGCCTCTACTTCACTTACAGTAACTGCAAGAGAAAAAAAAATGTTTCAGACCTTCAAACTGTCAAAAGCATACATATGACTACTAAAGTCCAAGTCCCGGATATAAGGAAAAGAAAATAAATTCAAATCTCCTCAAAGAAAGGAACAAAGAAAGTGGAGAAAAAAAAAATGTTCTTGAAATATTTGAAAAGGGATTAAAAAAAAGGAAAGAAAGAAAGAAAGAAAAGCCACATCAGGAAATTTATCTCCTTCCTGAGATGAATATGCCATTGTTATGAAGCAGATGCATCAAGCTGGTACAGTGACACTTGATGCCTCTATATATAATGATATTATCTAATATAAAGACTAACCCTCCATCATGGTTCTGTTCAGTAGTAAATCTTTCGTGACAGAAGACATGCAGAAAATTTCAAAAATAAAAGATAGATAGACAAAATGGTAAATATTGCCCTATAGCTAGATTCTTAGTCTATTAGATTTCTCCATGGAATGCACCAAGTGGCAAGTTCTGCACCCTACCGTTAATCAGAGGAGAAGGTCATACACGCAGATATGCTGACTAAATAGGCTAGAAAACAGTTTTTATGTATGATTTTGAATGCATAAACATTTATAATGACAAGCTTAACTGTTGTTTACTGACCATTACAGACAAACTGGAAAAAAAAAATCAGATGCATCATAGATTTTAGATACAAAGGGAATGCATAAGATACTTTGAAAAGTTGCAGAAAAAAGGTATATGATTTACTTACAAGGCGTTTCAGCAGCAAGGATTATTGGATTCTCATACCCAGGTGTGTGTTTAGCTTTCTTCCAGCAAAAGCAACCCATAACTAGAACTACTAAAAAGCCAATCAGGTAAGTTGGCAGTCAAGCACGCACTTCAACAACTAGATAACAATTTCTGGTAACCTTTTTCGTTGTTATATTTACGTTATCATGAACAATATCCAAAACCTAAGAAGTGGTAATTTCAGAACCATAAAAATTCTATTACCTGTAATCACAAGGCCTCTGAAACCAAAAGCAGATCTTATCTCACCAGTTCAAAAAATGCAATCCGAAACACAAAAGTAGCCAGGTTTCCAATCAAGCTACCACAAAAATATTACAGCAAATACCAAGCTCCAGATATGTTAGCATCAAGAAGTCCATCCTAATTCGATCTCAAAGTTTAGATGCCATTAGGACAAGTGCCCAAATTTGATAAAAAACTTAACTTTGACTCAGTATCATCACACGTAATCACGGATGCGCCAAGAGAAAAAAAGCTTAAACAACCCAAATTTCACCTGCTTTAACCTTAACATATAATGGAAATCCGAGTGATTACATGGGATTAAAAGTGTAGGACCAAGACACATAAGCATTAACTTATCTTCCCAATCATCGTGCTGTTACTAGTCATCGTAAAAATTCACATAAAAAATTTAAAAATCAAAATCCAGTCCATTGCAAAGGGGACAAAAAAAACAGGGAGTAATCACAGTTGACCCCAAATGGAATCATCTTAGTTACTTTTCCATCAAATTCAAAAAATTCGATACGAATCGTCATCTTAGCTCTGAAAGATCTTTTTCTCCCTCATTTTCAAACAGATCATGAAAATGGGGTCAGACTTTCGAGGTTTTGGTAATTAGATTTCGATTTTCCCTAAATAGGGCCAAAAAAAAGAGAAAAAGGGGAACCAGAACCGACCTAAACTCCATTGATTGTAAGAACGCCTCAAACTTATAAATAACTCGAACTAGAACGAGAAACAACTCGAGAAAATCACACCAACCATAAATCCTTATTTCAGGAAAGCCAAACCAGCAAAACTAAGCAAGTTAACAATCAAGAAATCGATAAAACGTAGGGAAAGAGAATCAGAGGAGGGAGACAGGGACATTTAAGATTGACACGAAGCAACAACCTTAAAAGCTCTTCAAACGGCTTGGGTTTTGGTCTTCGCATTCACAGATTCGTTAGGACTTTGAGAACTCTCGCTCCGTCTCTCTGTGTGAGACTGCTCTACACGGGATTTATGGGTTTCAACACCGCTTTCTGGCAGCCATATTTATTTTATAAGAGAGGAAAGATGAAGAGGCGTTGAACTCTTCCAGTTTCCCTCCAGCCTCCGCCTCTCTTGTTCATATATACACTCCGTATGTCTACTTCGACGACCGTACAAAATTTTTAGAGAAATTTACAGTTAAACCCCTGAGGTATGGCCAATGGAGACGGACGCCCTTGTGGTTTAAAAAAATCACTTATAACCCTTAACGTTATTAAAACTACTATTGGGTATCCCTGCCAATCTACCTTCATAAGAAACAGTGTTAACTTTGTTACATCCAAAAGACAACAATACCCTTCTTTGAAACGATGCACCAAAGCAAGATGCAGAGACTTTACTCAAGGACAGTGGCAAAACCACGTTATAGTTAGGGGGGTTGAATCACGCAATTGCCCCCCTACCTTTTATTTTTTAATTAAAAATATATTTTTTATATGTTTTAATTAAAATTTATGTTTTGTCCCCTCGAAAATTTCTGGTTTGCCCCCCTCAACTCATTGAAATTTCTATATTTCATAAGAATCCCCTCTAAAATTTTTGATTTTTCTATATTTCATAAGAAGTGTTAATTGAAAATTTTTTTTGCCCCTCAAATTTGGAGTCCTGGTTCCGCCACTACTCAAGGAGTCAAGGTATGCAAAAACAAGGTTGGTGGGGGATCTCGAGTTGTACGCATTTCAGTCGCCGACACAACTAACTTATCCAACAACAAAGATGGCGGTTCCCCAACTGTCACTGTGTGAAGAAGTACATTAACGAGATACTGATGAAGCTTGTTCTGGAGACCATCTAAAAGCTAATAACAATTGTGAAGAAGTACATTAACGAGATACTGATGAAGCTTGTTCTGGAGACCATCTAAAAGCTAATAACAATTGAGGAACAAGCCGGTGAACAGTGGCCGAAAAAAGACACTCAGAGGGCTTACTCGGTGGCCGGAACAAGCCGGGACCTGTGTCCTCTAAATCATTCTTGTTAAGGAGTAGTGGTTCGTTTTTTGAGGCTACCACACCATGTTTGCTTGAAAAGAAACAAGAAGCCATGGGTAGTGGTTCATCTGGAGGTTGAGGACAAAGGGATTACCTGGTGAAGACGAGTTGGAACATTTCTTAAGGAAGGGTATTTTTGCCTTCAAAATTAACAAATTTAACGCCATTTGTGTCAATTGACAGTGGGGGTGCTAAATGCCCGTCTTGGGAATGTTAAGGGTAATAAGTGATCAATTTTAAACTACAGAGGATGTCTATCTATATCTATCTATACTATTAATAATGGGAAGTAGGGGGAATATTTTCTTCAGATTCTGGGCCCCCTTTTCTTTTTTCAAACATTACCCTCCCCAAACAAAACAATCCCCCATTATTGCAACTACCTTGGGCTGTTTATCAAAGTTGGTCCACGTTTTCTACGCGTGCAGCCCCCTAGTGCCTATTAGCCAAACCTCAAAGGTACACATATAAATTTCACAAAATTTTATTAAAAATGTAATGCTTACATGCACATGCCGACTTGTGGGTCCCCCCACATATAGTCAGGCTGATGACGACAGTGCAGAACCAAATTGAATTGGGCAATTTAATCGGAGAAATTAACTTTTAGTGATACTCTTGAAAATAATTAAAATTCAGTCAGGCACAATATTATGATTATCATCATGTAAAACTGGGGTTTTAATAAATGTTATTGTGGGAATTATCTAATAAGTTTAATTATATTTTAAATGGTGGAAATTCAGGTAATCGAAGTCAAGGGTAAATTTGGAATTTCACAAATCTGATTTGCGAGGTTAAGTTAAAGTGAGCAAGCAAAATTCTGGTTTAATAAATTCATAATGGTGATCTAATTGATATTAAGTGGAAGGGTTAATTTAACGTGAATAGGTGAAGTAGAATTGTGGGATTAAGGTTAAGGAGCTGATTATGTAGGAAAGCTGTGGGCGAGCACACAGCGTATCATGATAAGAATGGGCTCCAACGACCATTATAAATAGCAGCAATTTTGGATAATTTGGGTTTCTCTCAATTTGGTCAGAGAAGAAATTGTTGTTGGTGTTCAAGTCGATTGGGGAGGATGAGGAGGTAAGGAGAGTTTGAGCATTTGGAGTTGACAGAAGGTTAATCGGAAGGAGAGATTCTTTTGTCGGAAATTCGGTAGCGGCTAGAATTGCTGAGGTCTATCCAATTCAGCTATGCGATCAGGTTTGATCAGGTAAGCAATGTTACCTCAATTATCTGTGAACGAATGGTTAGAGAAATCCAGGCTTTGATCAGACCTAACTAGATCTGGAATAATTTGTATGTAGGAATTGAGATCGGAAGCCGAGTGTCAATCGAAGAGTGATTTTGAACTGCTGCTGTGAGAGCTCTGAAAAGGACTTGAGGTGATCAATCGTGAGGTTATTTCGTATCATGTGATTAGTACTCCGATTTCTTGAATTTAGCATGTGGAAGTGGTTTTAGAAGCTGAATTCCGATCGATTACATTTGAGGTTTTGTTTGTGACCTGTTAGAGAAGAGCGGTCGATTCACACTTGATTTTCGTTTTGATTAATTTCGATTGTTGTTATTCGGTATGTTATGAGGTAAATGAAGGGATTGAAGATGGTTTTGGCAATTAATTTGTGTTTAGACATGTCGGTATTCACCAAAATAGTGTTTAGAATTTCCCCGAGTTATTGAACTGGTTGGCGCTCACCACGGCTAACCTGGCGCTAACCTCTTATAGGTTAGCGCCAGTTCAAAATCTGTCTGGGGCTAACCTGGCGCCAACCCCTAGAGGTTAGTGCCAAGTGTGTTCTTCACACATCAGTGCAGCTAACTACGTATGCACCCTGGGACTGTTTTAAACCTCATGAAACCTATTCTATAAGTTGAGTTAAGTGTGGGAAAGGTTGCTAATGTGGCAGTAAGTCAAAATGAATATTAAAAAATTAGGAATAATAAATCCTATAAATAAGAGAGAAATTCCTGAAATCTCAGTTGCTGAATATTAGTACCAGCATCTTGTTTACCAATCTATTATATTAATTCATGGGGAGCTGAAAGAGCTTGTCCAAACATTCCAAGTCTAATTTCAGAAATCCAAGGGAGAGATATTGATGAGAATTGAGGACTTTTTGGGATATAAAATGTGGTTATATGTGGAAAGATCAAACTTATTAGAGGAAGTGTTAATTATTGAAATCAACAACTATAGGAGAGGTGATTGTTTCTGTAAAATTCAGACTTCGTGGTTGGAATTTAAATACTATTTTCGGCCAACTAAAGTGCTGACTTCCATATCTGAGATAAGTGATGGGTTAGAAGTTCTACACCTACAAGTTAGAGCTCGAAATAATATACTAAGTTGGAAAGAAAAATAGGAAGTAGACTTTTGCATGGCCCAATTAGTAAGGTCTTATTTGGTTTTTCCATTGGTTTGCTATCGCAATACTGATTTGTTCATCTCTTTACTATTCAGAATTGATACTTCTGGTTTGATTAAACTTTAGAAAAATCTATATGAGCAGATTTATAAAGTGAGTATTTCCTTAAACTGTTGCATCATATGTTGTTAAGCTTTGTGGTTGAATTAAAGTATTTTTGAGCCTCCACGAGGGAGTATATCGGTCCGGGGGACACATGATAACAACAACTATATTTGATGGTTATTATGTTTTACTTTGGACTTCTTGCTATTTCATCGGTTATGTTGAAAATGTGGTATTTGAGATTACTATTGGTTTAGCTTGTCCTGGATCCATGTCTAAGCTTAATAATGAAATGTTATTGCTTATTGGTGTAATCACATGACCATGTGTGTTGCCACGACCGTTGTAAAGCAGCCAAAAACCCTGAGTAGGCCTGGTTGTCAATGCCGAAACCCGGGGAGTAGGCCGGCATTGGATGACGAAACCCTGAGTAGGCCGTCATTGCAGAGTTCCGAAACCCTGAGTAGGCCGGAACTGTGTACATGGAGGTGTGGATGTCGCCTTGGCATGTTGATTAACCAATTTAAACAATAGACATGACATTGACCATTTGATGATTGATTGATATTGGTGTTAGTCTCTTGTTTAAAACTATTATTGGGATTATGCTGATTTTGGATTCTTGACTGTATTTCTACTAATTACTTGTGCTCATTTATTTATCGTGGCATATTTTAAAACTGATATAACTATTTTGCATGCATGTACTACTCGCTGAGATACTCGTATCTCACTCGTTTGTTTTGATTTTGTTTTTAGATACTCGTGGTGAGGCGCTTGCTGGGGTAAATCTTGTTGGTCCTTATAGAGAGGAGGATTATTTTTACGCTCCCTAGACTTGTAGGTTATACTGTTGATTGGAATACTGTTTGGATATGGGGAAATGTAACACATGATATTGAATTTGAGATTTGATAGCACTTTAATCGAATATAGTTTCCATGCTTCTTAGTAGTTGAATTGTGCACTCTGATTTGTAAAACTTGTATGATTAATCCAACGATCATATGAGTCTTGGGCCCATACCTAACACTCCGTGAGACGTGTTATATCTTTATTAAACAACACGGATCCAGGGCGTTACACACCAACCCTTGGTCAAAATGACAAAATTTTAATAAAATTGTAGTATTTGTTCCTCCCAAATTAGTTTAGCTCAACACGTGGTGGCGAGGTGATGTGTTTATGCACGGGCATGCCAATATACTTGGATATAATATTTGGGTTGGGTTCTAACCGTAGGTATCTGTTCAGAATCTAAACCGAAAACGATCTAGCCATACCGCAAACCACTTGTAATTAATGAACAGTCAAACAAAAGTAATGAAGACTAGGGGTTCGGTCTTGGTTTGGGTTCTTGTTTGTGTTAAAAAAAATAAATGGCAACAAATTGGAGCAAGAGCTGAAATATATTTCAATACTGGTCAGTAAATCAACAACTGTTTATCACAACTCAAAGTCACAAGCCTACAAACAAAGTGAAAATAAATAAGACAAAGAAAACTAAGTTAACAATATCGACCTTCCTTTTCTCTATAGATGTGATAACAGAGTATAGAGTAGAGATATGGGGGCATCTATTTACAAAGTCAGTTTGATGGCTTACACTGGGAGTATCACCTAGCCGTCACTCGATTACTTACCTAGCTTGACTAAGTATAGGCTTTGTACTGGCTGGTCTTGCTTTATAGCCGTAGTTAGAGTATAGAGAGAAGACATTAGGGGAAGCTTTGACTATCTTGCCAATGGCAGGATCTTCGTTCTAAACAGAGTAAGCAATAGCCCAACACGTCACTGCAACAAAAAGCAGTGAGAGAAGTCATAAATTATCTTCTCGCTACAGGATGTGTGTAGGTTGATAGATAATGATCATGGATGATCGAAATAATATTATAATAAACGGTTGTGATTGATTGAATGGTGTCCTGGTTTCCTTCGTAGCTGTTCTTTTTGTAGCTGAACTCTAACAGTTGTGTAACGACCCACTTCGCCCATGATTTAACATGGCTGTTATCAACTTCCCACTTTATTGTAAACCGAACAGCGGTTTGCAACGACTTAGTCGACTAATTGCCTATATTTACTGTTGTTTGTTGAAGTAGTTGAGCAGCTTGTGCGTTAAGCTTGGGTACGAGCTGCATATCAATTGAAGTGGTTGACGATTTACCCACTAGGATTTCTAACGTCAATGTCTGCATGTGTGAAGTCTAGTCTATTGTCTTCGTTCATGTGAGTGCTTAATTGTTATTACTCGTTAATTAGGCCTACGTGGTCTTCTTTTATTGGCCGGGCTACGGCGTGTGTAAATACTATTATGAACAAATTCTTTCAAGATTGCCCTTATAGGCTTATACTACTCAAATCATTGATACAAGTCAATAAAATGGCTTATACAAGTCAATAAAATGACTTATACAACTTATTATATAGTGTTAATAGAATGTACAAATCATTTTATTGAGTCATTCGATTGAGTGATGTAAGGGCATTCTTAAAAGAGTGAGTTTGTAATAGTAAGAAGTCTTTAAAATTTAATTATTTTGATAAATGTTTATCATGCTAACTGAATTTTAATTATTTTCAAAAATAATCACTAAAAGTTAAAATTTTCCATTTAATCTCTCACACATAGACACGGCACAGAAGCAAATATAAAATAAAATTATTTACATTTTTTTTTGAATAATTACTTACCACTTGACCTGATGGTACATCTCATGTGACAGTCGGCAGGATGACGCCAAAATTTGCATCGACTTTGGGAAAAGTTTTGTCTTTTAAGAAGTGTTTGCACGAGAGGAGGTTGCTGCTGCCCGGAGCCTGTCGGTCTAGAAGTTGCACGACCATTGTTAGGTTTTACTAAAATTGGCTACTGCATATCGTCGTTGAAAGCGCAGGATGAGAACAGGAGCAAACTAAAGCAAAAGGCAAAACCACGTCTAGGAGTTAAACTCGCGTTACATATATTAGTGTAGATGGCTCATACTTTTATCTAGAGAGCATTTCGTTTGGCGTCATTCAGTGGAACCAATGTAAAACGCACAGAATGGATGCCTAGGTCAATAAGGGCCCCACACATCCATACTCCATCCCGGCCGGTGGTACCACGGTATCATCAGTTTTCTAATTCTAGAGAAAATACATTCCGGTGTAACCCTTCTTCTAAAGAGTTAAACTTATTTGTGAGGGTTCGAACCCTAGAAACTTCTCTCTCTTGTGGACGGCCAAACCACATAAACTTCATTTTGGTTAGGAACCTTATGGTCCTTATCGACGTATTCATTGTTATTTGTTTTTTCTCTCAAGTGGATGAACAATCCAGTCGGTCCAAGGTAAGAACATTTAGTTTAGCTAAGTAATCTCTTAATAGAGCCAGCAATTTTTGAACCGACCAATCAACCCACCCGAACCCAACCCGTAATAAACGGGTTTGGGGTTGACCCATTTATTAGTTTGGTTGACGTTTTCCCAACCCGTCCAAAAAAGGGTCAACCCAAACCGAACCTGTCAACCCGTTGGGTACCCGACAATATACAATTGTTTTTGTATATAAGATTTATATTTTCCTTTTAGTTTATAAGACATTTGATTTTTATATGGAATTTAGGGCATACTTAACATCTTATATTTTTTTTATTTTTGAGAAACGGAATTTGACAATGTATCGTTGTATTTTGCATATGACTTATGGACCTTAGAGTCATTATTGGTGACTTAATATTTAGTTTATTTTAATGTTTTTTAGAGAATTTAATTGTTATCTTGTCACTAGCTTTTTTTTTTAGGTTCCTTAATAGTTATTATTTGAATTTTTTTTTCTTTTGGACTTTCTATTAGGTATTAGTATTATAAAAAACATATGGCTAATGCATGATTAGTTTTAGTGATAGTTTTAATATCACCTATAATATTGATTATTAACATCACCTATGAAAACAATAGTCCATGTCTCCATAATTTATAATTTCTCTATAAATGTTAATTTGAATTTGTTTTTAAATTAAAGTTAAAATTAAACGGGTTGGGTCAAGTGCAACCCGTTTATTTGTAAGTTTGGTTAGGTTCCATGATTTCCCAACCCGTTGGTAAACAGGGTTGAACCCGATCTAACCAGTTTATAACTCGCACAAACCCCACGCATTGCCACCTTTATCTCTTAACTTCAGTAGGCCCCATTAATTATTTTTAGAAAGTTTAATCATATAGTTTCGAAACATCAGAGTTTCTTGTCATATAGTTTCGAAACATCATTAATTATAGCTGCATTCGAACAACTGATACATTTGCAGTCTCTATGAGATGTTGCACGATGTTGCCACATGCAAAATCTCACTGTTCGTGTCTTTTCACAATTTTCAATGTGAAAAAATACTTTAATATGAAGGTACTTTTAAAATTTTGACTAATTTTTAATTAATTCAAGAAATTTTCACTTTTTATTAAATATTTTTACAAAGGTGATTGGTTGATGATGAAACTATTCAAAGTTGACCTCTTGATATGCAAAGTTTACCTGATGTGTGTGGACCCATGACAAGACATGTTTGGCCAACAGATATCCTTGAAAAGACAAGTGAAAGGAAAAAAGGTGATGGAACTGCTGACCACCATTCTGGTCCCCTGCATCCAAGATAAAAGATTTTTTTGCCTCCTAACGAAGAAAAACAAGAAAAAGAACAAAAAAGAATAAGGCAATTCTCTTCTATAAAATGACTTTTGTTTCAAAGTGGAATGCGCATCAATCACAATTTCATGGCTTTGATTTTTAATATCTGAATTGGGGATTCTACCACTGGTTTTCAGCTGATTTACGTGGCTTCGACCACAAATCTGACTTATTTGTGCCGAGTTGTAGCAGAATTGGTTGTGAATCAGGTGAATTTATTCATAAGACTCCTGTTATTTGTATGGTCTTTCTATATCTTCCAGCTGATGGCCAGTGACAATGTAATTATGTTTTTTGGTTAATAAAAGTATTTAAACTTGGCCTTTCATAAATAAAAAAAAAGAAAGAGAACTGAGAATTCTCTTCCTACCATTCAAAGCCAGATTTTAGAACTCATACAGATTTTTATGCTGAGAAAATTAAGCACTTTGAAATACTCAAGACTGGAGCATTTTATGTTTGTTACGCGGTTTCGGTTCATTAGTCCCTTCCAAAGTCTTGTTGGTTTAGAATAAAACTCCTTAACACATAACCTAAGCCTCAAGTATGACTTTCCATCTTTGATCGAGTGAAAAGCAAAGGAAGGAGATTCCAAAATGGTCCTGATCTTCGTGGTTTTGTTTGCAAAGATCTTTTTGCATGACGAACAAAATTGGAGAAAGACAGGTTTGGGCAAGAGATCACATCAAACCATTGAAATTTAATTATACACAACATATCAACAATACCGTCATTTTCATCTTTTTTGGAAACAGATACAATGGAACGCTCGTCATTTTCATCTTTGCCCGGCACAAAAAGAAAAAGAAAAATATCAATTTTCGTAATGGGGTATAATGATTCAAAATATCCATCTATAAGCAATAACATCTATTGATATTTATATAAAAAATCATCGGAATACCTCTAGCCATTAGGTCTAAGAGCTGTTTGTGGACCTGAATTGCGCATTGTGCATACGTCCCAGAGACAGAAGGTAAAAGCAAACCAAGAAAAAAAAATAAAATAAAGAAAGAGAAGACTGACAAAATTTATGATTTAGTTTTTAATTGGATAAGTCAGATAAATGGTTGGAATTTGGGGTTTTTATCTATCTATCAATGATATTATTTAAATGAATCTTGGGGAATATTCTAGCTGGCCTCTTTTTTTTTTTTTGTGCCGAATTATCTTTTCAAAATTCCTAAAAGTTTCGTTTATCCAATTTGTAATTAATGATTCCGATCTTATCAAGTAATTATCCAATGCCATTTTGACATCTATATTTTGCATGAGTCCGTTGTGAAAAAAATAATATGTTTACGTAAGTCGCGAATGCATATGTTTGTGTTTGATGCATTGTATCTAGTAGCAGAGCACCCTCCTAGCTAGATTTGTACCCAAAAAAGAAAAAAAAAAGGAAATTTGGTTAAAGAATTTCTTACTAAAGCCTCCAATATTGACTCAATGAACAATAGATTTTTGAATTCATAGCTTTTTTTTTGGCAAAAAAGGCGCTTTGAAATACTCATAATTGGAGCAGCTTTTGTTTGTTAGGCGAATTTGGTGTATTTGTCCCTTCCAACTTGACGCCAAACAAAATAGAGATAATTCTGTAGGCTAGTTCGAACAAATGAGAAACAGGGAAGAACACAAGCAGCTTACCCAAAACACAGAGAAAAACGTCTCTGAGGCTCAATTCAATATCAATTAATCAAGTAATACCAAAATCAGTCCACAAGCCAAACTTTATAACCAAAAAGCATCTATAATGGAAAGTTACTAAAAACGGCAAAAGCACCTAAAGCATGCCTAAATGAAATATAGAATAAAATAAGCAACCTGTGAAAAATCTAGCCCAAATCGGGTTTAAAACCACTTCTTAATTGACAAACGAAGTATTACCAAAAATAGCAACAAATAACTAAGAATAGCAATTCGGAGGGGAAAACAGCGGAATTTGAGGTCGAGAAAAATGCACATCGACTTCAGTCATGTACCACGGCGTGCGCGCCGGAAATATCTTTCCGAATTTGGGTCATATGTGCGATTCCGATAACCGTAGCCAAAGTTATGGTCAAAATACTAAAACGCACTCAAAACTGCCCTAATTAGAAAGATATCACCATCACTTCCTGCCTTTGCGATTCTCTGCCAACTCATGGTATTCCAGCGCCATCAATGTACAATCTGACAGTTCCGCATCATGTGTCTTGGACCCCCTGCATCACAACTCCTGTTGGTTGAAAATAGAGTGCTTCCCAACTCCACTTTCTTAGATCCTTATGAGAAATGTCTGAGTGAAAAACAAGGGAAGAGGATTCCAAAATAGTATTCCCTTGTGGGGACACTCAATTAGTGTTGTTCGAAGGAGGGATCACATCAAAACATTGAAATCTTATACAGAACAAGATCGTCATTTTCATCTTTTTTGAAAACACGGACAATACAACACTCGATCATCTTTTTCATAAAGAAAACATCAGCTTTCAAAATGGGTATACTGATTCAAAAGATCTACACAAGGCTGGAAGAGAGCTTAATTGAGGAATCAAAACAAGAGGGAAAAAAAAAAACTAATTGCACATCGCACCTTCTTCTTCTCTCTACCATTGCAACTCACCTAGTTCGTGGTGTAAGGAAGATTGTCACACATTTGAAATGGATTGGATTTGAGAGTGGTTTATATGTGATTTCACTCATGTGAGATATGTTAGGAATATAATTAAATATATAAAAGTTCACCCTTTATCATAAGCTTAAGTTTTTAGTAGAAACGGCCAAATGCCGAGATCCTAAGTTCAAACCTTCACTTCGTCCATTGAAAAAAATATATATTCCACATGTAGAGCCTCTCTAAAATGGATTTGAGTCCTGCCGTGAGGGGGAGTTTTGGAAATATAATTAAATATATAAAATTTCACCCCTGTTATAAACTTATGCTTTTTGTAGGAATGGTGTTCTATAAGATAGTGAGCATGTGGGAATATATGGGGAGCTCAATGAAAGCCTATGGTCATTCCAATGGGATTTTAGGTCTTGGCTCTGGGAACCTTAATGCACCTACACTTGCATATGTCAAACATTGAAAGTAAGCGTCCTGGTCCGTGCCTCATCTCAAAGGCCACTACAATTCTTTTTCGAGTAAATTGGTTTTTAGTGATGCTTTTTAAAATCCCTTATCAATGAAAGATGGTAACAAACAAAATTGTTTATAAGTTTTTTGAGGGTATTTTTGGAATAAAAGTTTTGCAAACAAAACGAAACTCATTAATAATTATTTTAAAAAAGTATAACTATTTTATAATTACCAAGAATTGGGCGATTAAAAATGGATTATTTTAAAAAAAATCACTAAAAACCAAATTTTCCTTCTTGTTTACGGTTCAGAAACCGACATCAATATCCAATTCAGTGATCGAGACATGCAGTGTCAAAGACGATTAATTAATTAATAAGTTCTGGAGTCCATCAGACACACCCTCCATCGATTTCATATTATATAAATATAGAGAACTGAATCTTGAGATATCTCGATCCTTTCTGGATTTTATTCCCACATTTCTTTTTCATGCCATCTGCTAGTTTTCAATTCTTTAACGTATTCATGATTTAACACCAACAAAGTCATTGCCACAACACAAGAAGACAAAATCCCCATCCCAAAGCTCCAGTAAGCTTTGATGAAGAAAGCACAACAGCTTTCTATTTTAGTGAAGTGCCACTTCTTTTCTTTTCTGCTTTTGTCATAAACTTACTCAAGTTATAATTTTTAGTTATTTTTATCAAAATAATTAAATTTTAATGACATTTTACTATTCCTTTACACCCTTCGCTCACAACAGTAATAAAATGATTTGTACACGCGTTTTGAATGAGTGATATAAGGGTATTTTTGGAATAAAATAGTAAAGTGTTATTAAAAATTAATTATTTTGATAAAAGTTTATTAAAAAGTTAAAATTTGAACTGAATTATAAATATTTTGGAAAGTATCACTGAAAATTGATTTTCCCTGTTAGATTTTAGAGAGACAGTTGTATTGTTGTAATATTTTTGTTCTTGGCATGATTAATTAAAATGAATTTGACCCGTCGATTTCATCTGGCAATTTTTTATATTTTGTTTTATTGAATTTTGTCTTGGATGAGGAAGTGTTGAACAAAGCTGATAGATGAGGTTAATTTGTTTTTCAAAATTAAGAAGGAACTGGAAAGACGTTGAGAGGCAAGATTTTGTAAGTTTTTAGCTGACGTTAAGGAATCGTGGCCAGTCTATCTTCTTAACTGGATTTCAGTAATATTACTGAAATATTTATGAGATACAACGCCTTGGTAGTTTACAAGATAAAATGCATGAATATTATTTAATAAACTTGAATTTCACAATCAAAGATTTTATCCTTCTGTTTTTAGTTTTTATTTCTTGACTTTTGTGTGGGATAATTTAAGTAATTGAACAAATCTGATAGATGAGGGCAGGGTTGCTTACACGCTTAAAGCGTGCCCGACACAACCTGTGATAGGCACAGCCAATGACAGGTCCGGCACGGTACAACCTAGCACTTATTAGCGGGCCGGGCTGTGGCCTGTGAAGCACGCAGGCGGCACGGCACGGCAGCTTTAAACGTGACCATATCGTGCCGACCCGCAGACTTGCATTAAAAAGAATGGATTTTTTGCCTTTGTTATTGTAAATGTAAGGAGGCTTTTCTTGATTGAAAAAAAGAAAAAAGAAAAACTCAAAACCATCATATGCCATCATCGCTCTAAAGTTGAGGAGGTTTTGGCGATTGTCTTATAAAGCCACTAGATCAGGTTGAGATTTTTACTGAGTTGAATTTAAGCCCCAAAAATGTTAATTTTATTAATTTCATGGATTAACAATTCGTACGAATTAGATCATTTTTCTTATTTGCAGAAGTTTAAAATTCCTATGTTTTTGTCTGTGAAGTCCAAGGAGGATTAAATCCAAATTGAATGCATGTATAAAGTCTTGTTCTTGTAGGTGCCGGTCCAATGCTAATTACGTACCTGTGGTTTCGTTTAGATTCCGATCTGTGTTCTTTGATACCTGCGAAGTGCGAACGAATACCGAATCTTTTTGAATCCAGATTTTAGATCTGTGCTTCGTTTCTCGGATGTTTAGGGATTCCGTCTGATAATTCTCCCGGTTCAAAATCAGGGTTCGAAATGGTCAGAATTCATTATCTTACTGCCCTAACCGCGTATTCCAGCTATGGATTGCTTTTCGGGTTCGGTCAAATCGGAGATGTGTTCAGAAAAATCCTTGAATGCTTGAGTCCATCAATCTACAGGTATGTTTGATGGTTTATAAGACATGTTCTCAACTTGTGGATATCTCTAGTTTTTCTTTTAATTGTGTGATGGCCTTCCTTATATGAAAATTTCTTTCCTTCGGGTTTGTTGAAGAATATAAACTTTGATATTTAAATTTGCTGAGTGTAAGAATCATCTGACCGGCATTCCTTTCTGCCACTGATTTTGTGACTCATTAAATCAGGCTCAGGTTTGGATCCGTATGAGTGCTCTTCCCAAATCTTACCGAAATTGGCACATGATGTTTGCGGTGTATTTGTGCACGAGCGTGCCAATACCACACAGTCACAATATCGGATCGGGTTTTGACCTCAGGCACCTGTTCTAATCTAAACCGTAATCAGCTCAGTTGTACTGCAAACCACCTATGATACATTAACGGTCAGGCAATTGAACTAAGGTTGGGATTTTAAAGAATAATTAGTATATAATAACCTATGAACACTACATTGATTGCGGATGCAGCTTGATTAGGTAGCCACCAAGCAACCCTGACAACAGATGCAAGCAACTATGATGCCAAGAAGAGCTCCAGCAACGACCTGTGATGGGGTGTGACCAAGAAGTTCCTTCAGCTTCCTTTCACTGATTGGGTGCCCTTGAAACAAGTCCTCCACGATCATATTAAGTACCTGTGTTAATTCAGTAAATCAGAAAGGTATAAACTGAAAAAACAAAATATCAAAAACAGAGACATCTTAAGCACCCATCAGATTGTCCCATGGATGCTGTATAAGCAATGCAAAAGCAGAAAAAAAATTGCTCACAACCAAGGAAAAATGACCTACCATTACATGGGGAAGCATCTAGAGAAAACCTTGGCGGTGGATTGACCACTTGGGGTAACTGAAACCATAAAACATTAACATTCTTATGGAACTTGGAGACAAGCACAATCCATTGAGTAGAACAAATTTTCTGTATTTTTTAACTAAATAAAGTTTCAGATGAAAAACTTTAGCCTACACGAGAACCTATTACACCGTGTCAATATAATGCAGATAGAAGGACAACCCCATGTGAAGGGAATGAAAACCACCAGAACAATTCATCAAGTCACAATTCTCAAGAGTTACATGAAGTGTCAAAACACCCAAGAGCTGTTCGCAGTTAATCAATGGTGTGAAAGATATCCTTTGGACGGTTTTCTACTTATCAAGTTGGGAATAAACCTTTGCATGTTCTCTCATATAGATTGGAGATTGGACACAGAGAGATTCGAACAATATTCTCTCACAGTGCAAATCTGATCAGTATCTCCATGGCTCTGGTTAACCTCATCTACCTAGAACTAGAAAGGACCTCAACCGACCCACCACAGTTTCTTGAGTCAGAGATTGCTCATCTTCCCTGCTAGGCCTAACCACTACACACCACCACCGCATTGAAGAGATCTAGCATGAGCAGATATGCCATTACAAAAGGGACCATCTATATATTCTACAAAACAAACTCAATCACAATAATATTGGGTATTAGGATGAGACATCACACATTGAAGCTCTTGATCAATGATCATAGAGAAATTTTACAGAGAGATCATAAAGGAATCCAATGGGTATATAAAAAGGCCAAAGGTCTTTTTTATATATTGAGATGGCCAGAACATAGCGAAATGGCGGATTGTGCAACTTCTATCTACAATTTTATTTGCAGCATATATAGGATGGCCGTTCCCTAGGGTTCATCCCTTTTTTTAGGCTTTATTTTTTTGTGTAGGACCCACATTGAACGGCACTACTTCAAAGCTGTAAATAAAATTGTAGATAGGAGCTGTACAGTCCGCCTTCCGGAACATAGCAA
Source organism: Buxus sempervirens (assembly GCA_947561395.2). Taxonomy (NCBI): domain Eukaryota; kingdom Viridiplantae; phylum Streptophyta; class Magnoliopsida; order Buxales; family Buxaceae; genus Buxus; species Buxus sempervirens. Next base: position 3,226,138 of record OX387193.1, read on the forward strand.
GGCTCCAAATCCGTTAAGGAATTCTGTAAGTCTGCAATTCTTTAATTTGTTCACCTCATCTGAGGAACTTCTGATTACATGTCATAAAGTAGGCCATTAAACAGAATAGGCTGATTGGCATCTGAGGCCAATAACAGACTAAAGTCTGCTTGAATGACACAATATTGAATCATGATCCTTGCTCATCAAACCTAATTCCCCAAACCCCCAACACAATCTAGCCCTGTTTGAGCACAAAATTTAAAACAAAAACTTGTCTCTGAAACTAATTAGACGATCGGTTTCATCAGTGTCTAATTAATTTTGCATTTGGGAAGAAGGAATAATTATTCCATGGTAAATGATATCTTCACAGGCAATCGTAATGGAGGTGTTTATACCTATAATTCAAAAATATAACTAATATCAAGACTATGTCAACAGAAGATGTAAAAATGTGCTTCACATGGCTTCTCAGAATGTGCATTAGTCAATAAAAAAATAAATATATCCAACAAAGTTGGTTAAACTTGTGATAATGATATGCTAGAGCTCTGCTTAAGGTCTTTTACTTTTTCTGTGTGGGTAGGGAGGCGACTAGACTATTTGTGATGATCTCTTCAATTTTCTCACAAGACTGGTTGCATTTCCCTCAGGCTAGGAAGCTTCCAGTTCCAAGCCTTGCCAATATCCAGCTGGCACATTTAACTCCACGCAACCTATGATATCATCGAAATCAATTTATACTAAGCTTTTCCTTCATTTAGTTTTGTTGAGTCATAATTTGTTTCCAACAAAGCATTCAAGACTTCTTAACCATCACTGTTCTTTCCAGCTCACATTGCATATTTCTAATCTCTTAATTCCCTGGAATATTTCCACTGGAGTTTACCCAATAACTCAGTAATTGTCAACCCACAAACAATAGAATCACAAAACTCTCTCAATATGATGGAAAAATTTTCCAGCTCTTTAGAAAGAAGTCCCAAGCTCCACAACACCCTTCCTAATAAAATTCATGATATGCTGCAGCCGGATATATTCTGCTGCTGATCCTCTCAAGAAAAGAACATTGCTTTGCTTTCCTCTTGTACATAAAAAGGAACATAATGTACTCACTACTCCACATATCTGACTTTTTCAGAACACACCAAAAAAAAAAAAAAATCAACAAAATGATGACAGGTGATTTCATTGCCCTAATCTGTTTTGCTTCATCATTTTCTTTGTTCTTTATTGATCTCCAAACTCTTAACTTCACTGTCATCCATTCAGGCAAATATTGCTTCCCAACTCCCGCTGCTACAGATCCCAGCCTTCTCCTTCCACTTGCTCCACATATCACATGGTCACCTACAATGACGATGGCATTCATTGTCCAATGAGATTTAATGCTTCTCTTTATCATGTTCCTTCTTGTTGTCTTTCCTGAAGCTTCTCCTATTTTTTTCTTCTTTTTTTTTTTTCTTTTGATAAGTAATGCAGATGTCATTGAGTATCAAAAGGATATAGAGAATTCCAAATCCAAGAAATTTTGGGTTTGGTGAGAATGTTACAGCCCCATTTACAAAAATGACATAATAAACACCATGATCCAATACAGTGTACTACCAACAAAAAGACAAAACATGGCCAATGCTTCTTCTATTGAAATTCTTATGCCATTGCAGCAAAGATACCAGAATGGTACTCTCCTAGGGATGTGAGTTTAAACTCCTCCGTGCAATAACATCTGGTCCTTGGTTTGATATTGAGGTGACTGTTGTCGAACCTAAGTGATGTCCAAACTTAGGTGCATAGCCGGTCGGATAATTGAGTATCAGAAAGTCAAACTTGCTTCTAAAGTATTTAAACATTATTAAAGTTTTATTTCAGGTTCTATTGCGATGACCACTTAAGTCTGGCAGTGATGCCCACATGTTTTGCACGGCATTTTTTCCTTGCAGTTTCTAATGATTGACCTACTCAATAGTACAACATCAAAATCTTCCTCCATGGGCTGATTACAGAGGAGGGTCATATAAAACAGCTGCCAGGTTTGGTTTCATGCTTCCCACCTCATCGTGTATGTAAGCTTCATTAAACAAGTTACAGACTTCAGAAAGCCCCTCATGCTTAGTTTCATCTTTTCTCTTCACTGCATCTTACCTATGGCTTCGTTTGCAGAACTTGACTTATCCATGTTTGTTAGCCATTCAGCATCAGGAGTCATGCCATTCTTCTCCTGCAATTCAGATTCCATGGCTGCTTCCTGTTTATCATCTCTCTTTCTTCTGCCTTTGAGATACAGGACCTTGGTAATTTTCACTGTCTCTTACACCCCAAAGTCTCTCACTCTCCTGCTGGCTTTATTCTCAGTCGTATTAAATAAAATATACACTTGCCTAATAAAGCCAGTATTCTCCATTTTGAGCACTTTTTCAGTTCTGTCAAAAACATTACTAAACCATCAGTGTCCTCTCAGGATCCTAATTCTGGGGCCACAATATATGAGAGTGTATTTACAACCCTTCACAATCTCAGTCAAACCAGACCAAATATCTCTTACGTTGCACATCATGTCAGCTAATTTATGCATATTCGTCTCCTATTCGGCTGCCATGAAGCATCTCTATCAGTATCCAAAGACTATGCTATTGGATGACATAACATTTGCAAGCTAATCGAATCCTTAAACAACAGTACGTAAGGCAACTGTTAAATATGTCAATGTTTGATCCAATGTAAGATATAAATTTAAATATTTTCCAAAACAGTATTTAACCCTGCTGCCATTTCCAGAAATCCTAATTTATTGAATTTGTCAAACCTGACGCTCCATATCTATATCAGATACTGAAATTCATTCCCGTACCAACACAATATACTCGGAACCGAGAAGGTTATGTTTGGTAATTGATGCACCATCTAACTAATACTAATAGCGACAATGGTGGACAAAACAGCTAACAGCACCAAGACCACACAAATTTGAAACTAATCCTGGTGTTACTGCTAACCGTAACGTGCTGCTGAATAGAAATATCTAATTACAAGCGAAACCACTTTAGATTACAGTGGGGTTGGGTGTATATCATGATAGTTTCTTTTTTATGGCTAGAGGAACTTTGTTGTTTTGACCCACACCTAAACTTTTATTTGGTGGTTGGTTATACTTTATATCATCTTTTTGGGAATACAATACACTTTACCTTTACCCAAAAAAATCTACAAGAACTCTCTATGTAAGGACTAATTGCAAAAATAGGGGGTAAACCCAAACAAAGATTTCAATTTTTTCCAGAGAAAAGGCAAATTGATGCAAGTATATGAAAACCACAGATGTATTACCTCTGCTTGCATCCCAGCATGTCGACGAACCCCAATTGCATCGTACATGACGATGAGACTAAAGCCCAAACAGACCGGAAACAGAGAATCCGCCACCCCATGACAAAGTGCCACCGAAGTGGTCAGAGCCGTGCATAGAGCCGAATGCGAGGAAGGCATCCCCCCAGAAGCAAAAAGAAGTCGGAAATCCCATTTCCTCTCCACAAAGAAGTTCAAGAACATCTTCATTGACTGAGCAATGAACCACGCAAGCAGTCCCGACATAAAAGTCGGATTCGCGGCTAATGTCGCTACAACGGGACTAATCCGTACCTTCGCCGAGGAAGTCACACTCAGAAGAGCCATCCCAATCCCTCCACTCTGCAAATAATCTCCGTCCCATCCTTCCAAATTTCCTTCCAATTCACTGAAACCTTTCGAACGGGAAACCAGTTTCTTCACCGAGTTCCTAAACACGGAACTCCCTGTTCGGGTGCCCGAAACTGCAAAGTCTTTGATGCTCTGTAATATCGGGACCATCGCCCAAAAAGGGTTGACGGGAATACTGCGATTCCATCTATTCTTCGGCCCTTGGTGATCGGAAGGAGACTGATGTGAAACACAGATTACAGAGCTGCTACACCTCTTAAAACGGTTAAACTTGAAAAACGAAAAATAGTTGCAGTTGAGAAACACGACTCCAGAGCTTGAAATATTGTCAATAGGAACCCTAGATAAAGGTCTTATTGAGATGGTGTCCATGAAAGAAAGCTCTCTGTTCTGCTTCAAGCTGCATAGTAGTATACGCTGTACGGAGAGCGATGATAGAGGATGGTTTGCCGTCTTGTAGCGGTTACAGACCACTGGGCTTGGAACCTTTTTATATGAGAAAAGGATGTGACGGAGAAAACCTTTGTTTTGCGTTCTTATATCGAAAATGCCACTTCGGCATCTCTCCAGAGAATATTCCGCGCTTTTCCGTGACTTTTAATTTAGAGAGAATTAATTTTTAGTGGTGCTTTATCAAAATATTTAAGATTTAATCGATAAAGTTTTAAATTTTAACTTTTAATACAACTTTATCAAAATAATTAATTTTTAATATCATTTCACTATTACAAATCAACTATTCCAAGAATGTCCTTACATCATTCTTTCAAATGACTTGTATAAATCATTTATTTAAGGTACAAGTCATTTTATTGCTTATACAAATCCTGGGAGTAAGTTGTATAAGGGTATTTTTAAAAGAATTTGTTTGAAAGATTTAAACAGCACTAAAAATTAATTATTTTGATAAAGGTACATTAAAGGTTAAAACTCAAAAACTTACCGATTAAATATTAAATATTTTGATAAACATCACTAAAAATTAATTTTCCCTTTAATTTATTCCGCATGCTTTTGGGAAGTCGTCGTCCACGTGGGACCGCATCTTTTGGGCCAGCTTCAACTAGACAGTCTGGCCCGTCGGATTTGCACTTGTAGTCGGCCTAACTACGCCCAATATGTTCCATCATAGAACATGTTATATGAAATAATAATTTGACCAATGCAGATCATTTATTTAATCAAGATTCATCAAAAGCTAACCGTTCTTCTTTTCAAGAATAATGGAGAATTTTATTGTATTTATTAATATTCTTCTAATTTTTTAATAATTCTCAGGTTTTAAATAAATAAAGAGTTAGCTTTAAATAAGCCTTTTTTGTGTCACTTGGAAATTTTATCTCTTTTGAGCTTGGTATGCGACTTATGGTAGACTTATAGTAGAAGACGCGGAGGAGAGACTCTTTAAATAAGTTTCTATATGGTTATCATTTGCCTCATAAAGTTTCTTTGTTTGGAGACAATTTTTACATAGGGCTTTGCTTCCCATTTTCATAAACATATATATATATACACACACACATACATACATATTTGTATATACATCCATTTTCACAAGGATAAATATGTATTTATTTAAATTTATTAGTTCCAAATTCGAGAATATCAAGCAATTAAGATCAAACCAAGTTAGACTTATTCTTCTTAGGCCAATTTTTGGGGTGGGACACACATAAACATATTTTATGCACTAGTGGAAAGGCACCTACCATGCGTGTGATAACACTAACATTTAGCCCAAACATCGAAGATGGCGTCCCGCTAGAGTCTAGCATTGAAGAATTCCCATTGTATTTTCTCCTTTCTTCAGTATATATGTCATGCATTTTCATTGTTGATTGATAATTATTGACAATCGAAGGGTCATGGGAGAGCTTAGTTGGAACTAAAAAGGGATTTTGGCATGAGAGGATCTTGATTCTCCCCTCTCTTAGAAGATACAGTTTTCGGAAAATACAAGTATACTCCTAAATTAATGAAATGTATTAATGACTTGCATGGTGACTTTGGCCTAATTTTAGGCACGCTTTCCAATGGATGTTTTCCTTTATATTGGTGTAGACATTGAATTGTGTTTTTAGTAAGAAATATTGCACATAATTCTACTTAAGTATGTGAGGTAAAAAGAATGTTGTTTCATGTCAAAATAGTCAAAAGAATTTGCTCATAAGTAAAAGGTGCATATAAATTAGTTTTGGGTAGTTACTCAAGAGATAATTAATATTTTAAGATTTTTAGGAGGCAATCTAAAGAAATAGGCATAAGAAGGGAGCAAATTATTTTTGCCCTTCATGGTGGCATAGTGGCATAGAGGACGTTCTTATGTGTGCTCCACTTTTTCTGTTACATTGGTTATTGTTCTTTGAGAGAGATGCTGTCATGTTGAACATTTGAGAGTTAAATAATTTTTTCTTGTTGCGGATGCGAGAAAATTTTTTTTTGTTAGAATAATATTAATTTTTTGTTTGGTTAAAATAATATTAATTTTTTGTTTGGTTAAAATAATACTAACCGCTACGTGCCAACATCTCACTCAAAGAACAACAACCAATATGGCATGAAAGTTGTAGAAGGCTAACCATTGACTAAGAGTCAACCTTTAAACTGATTAGAGTTCTACAATAAGTGAAATTTTGATTGGTGAAGGTGCATGAAGAACTATATGTACACTAACATTGAATTGATCTATATTTAAATTCAGATGTAAAGAAATCTATGGCCCAAATATATTCTCCTTTTAAGTGTGGGTAAAATTCATAAAATCTTGGGGCTCGAGGGTATGCTCCTTCCAAGGTTTTAAGTTCAAAACCTCTTACGTGCTATCAATTTTTAGGGTTACCTATATAAGGTTTATGAGCCTTAGATTTACTTGGGCCATGTGGGCTGCAAGATATTGCATGAGCCCTATTGCATGAGCCCTCAACGATTAGCCGGTTGAGCGTAAATGGGTCGGATACCTTGATTTAAAAAAAAAATCATACAATGTTAATTATACTCTTCTCTAATAAATTCATTTTAGCTTTCCGATTTTAGCAATCATCTTTTCTTTCAAATTTGCCATTTCAGCTAATTCTTTTATGATTTGTGAGTTCATATATATCCGTTACAGCTTAGTATTTAGGTGATCTATTCGTCTATTCTTATACTTTTGATCGTTTTATTCTATTCTACATTTTCTGAATTTTGTGTAAGGCGAGGCACCTAATGCTAACGAGAGCCGTTAGTATGTCTCAGCTCAGGACCTGTATATCAGAGGAAACCAGCGCAAGCGACTGCGGTCTGCTCCTTTCTTCGTGCATTAGATCGCAGATCGCAGAAGAAATGGCGGTCTCGATCAATTCAAGGTACCTCTACCTCCTGCTCGATCTGATTTTTCAAACAACTTTTCTACCGACGTTACTGAATTTTGGATCACTTGTTTCTTAGTCCTTGTATTGGAATTTTTACAAACCGATCTTCTTAGAGATGAAGAATTGCGAAAGCCCTAGATGTTTAGGACATTTTCTTAGGTTTAATTTTGAAAGCAGAGGAAAGGAATTTTAAGCGTCTTCAATTGGGTGATTCGTTGCGAATCAAGATCTTTTTCTCACTCGTCATTTAACCAATTTTTGTTTTCGTCATTTTATCTTCCAAATTCGGTGAAGCGGAATGTTTGCTTAACCGTTTATGTTCACATTAAAAGCCTTATGATTTTTGGGAATAACACGATCCACATCTTGTTTAGTGTTGTCTTTGCAGCTTTTTAAGATGAACGCGCATTATTCTTTAGATGAAATGATGAAGATGGATTTAGATGAAAATGGCCTATCACAAGAAGCTATCTTTGAACTCGAAGATGATACTGTATGTTATGGTTATTGATTTTCCAATAATTATTTATTGTTGTATAAGTCAATTTCACTGTCAGTTTCAACTTTGTATTCATAGATTTTAAGCCATATGTTAATTTCACACTGCTGAAGGGCTTAAACACCCTGTAAGAAGGTATATTTATACCTGGCTTCCTACCAGTCCACATGTTCTTCCAGTAGACACCACATCATATATGACGTTTTATTCTCATGAATATTTGTCAAATGGAAAAGACTCTCACAAATCTAATGTTTTTCTAGTGCAAAACCTAGAGCATATTAAATAACTCGACATCCTCTAGTACAGTTGACAATATCTATTAATATTTTTATGAACAGGGCTTATATGGGTTGAAATATTGTCCACCTCATCTATCCAAATGATATCCCGTCATTTGAACAGCCTGGATTAGCCAAACATTATTCCATGTGGCAAAAAAGAAAGAAAGAATATTTCACCCTGGAAACTAAACAGTAGAATTGCATTCCTTTTACCTTGTTTTGCACAGAGAAACTGGTCTATTTCTGAAAAAGAAACTAAGGGCACTTTGACATAAATTTTGATTTTGTGCTGTATGTCTTTATATCACTAAAAATTTGGATATTGACATGGGCATGGATACTTTTACAAGGAAAGATACCTTGATATATGTTATTTGCAGGTTTACGTGATTTTGGCAGACCAACTGGAGATGTAGTAAATGTAAAAATTGTACAAGTCCAAGTATCTAAATTTTACAAAGGATGTTAAGATGAAGCAATTATATATTTATGTGAATTGAGAACTATAAAATTCCCAAAATAGCTGCTTTAGTTCAATTGGATTAATTCATAAGTTGCAGAATATTGAGTATGCTGCTGCATTTAGAACTAGAGTTACATGCCTTAGAACTAGAGTTGAAACATGAAAGAAAAACAAAAATAAAGTAAGAAAGAACCACAACTTTAACTGGATTATCTACGCTTGAATCTTTTCTAACTAACTCCATCAAGGTCCCTTTTGATCTTCCATTGAGTCCTTTGGATCCTTCATTTTTCATCATCTTGCATTTTTGCATGGGCGTATAGGCTTCTCAGTACACTCTTGAATACATACAATTTGTTATGAGAACTTTATTTATTTTTGGCTAAACTATCGTACAAATGCTTTAGGCATGGGTAGGCCTTGAGATATGAGCATGTGCATCCTGGTTAAGCCCCAAGTGGCCTTTAGAACACTACCTAGAGCTTTCTATTAAATAACGTTTTGCTCAGACTATCAGTGAGCAGGTAGGAAATGTACTCCCGCAATCCCATCGATTCAAGAAGATAATTAACCATTTTGCAGATTCTGATACGTCTGTAATATTCGTCAATCCACGTTTGATGTGAATAAATATCTATGTTTTCATTATTTTATAGTTGTTCCTTTGTTTATGTGCAGGAGGCGGAAGCATTTCAGGGTGAAAGGTGTGGGATTTGCATGGATATTATCATTGACAGAGGGGTCTTGGACTGCTGCCAGCACTGGTATAAATTTTTTAATGTCATGAAAAATTCTTACCTCTTATTTGTCTTCAGGGGATGCCTATAGGCCCTATACACTACTGCTTTAGTTTTCATTGTATATTTAGTTGCTCGTTCACAGATAATTTGAAAGATTTAAACATCCATACCTGGAATTTTCTGTACCATTTTGCTTTCAAAGGATTTGCCAAGTCAAGATTTGATACAATACTTTGCATCAAGTTTTTACTTTTGACTTTAGGTCAACATGTACTTTTATCATTCTGAATCATCCAGAAAAGGGAAAAGAATAAAAATATAAGAATAAGCCAGTGGATTATGCTCACTAAGCCATTCAGGAATCATTCTTATTTTGAATGCAAATAATGGATTTGGACATTTAGGAAGTATGTGAATTTCTATATAATTATATCTGTTTGAGTGGAATGCAAATCAGGTTCTAATGAATAAGGTTCTTATGTGGAATTAGGTTTTGTTTTGCATGCATTGACAACTGGGCTAGTGTCACAAACCTATGCCCACTTTGCCAGAATGAATTCCAATTAATCACATGTGTTCCAGTAAGTGCTACTTTATTTTCTGCAACCCATGTGACTTTGCAGTGTCTTTCAAGCATGGATTCTCACAGTTTTCCTCTTTATCATTGTTGTTTATACATTTTAGTTACAACAGTACTCTATACAGCTAATTTGTTCCTGTCAAACTTCATTACTGAATATTTTTGCTAAATTTTTTTGTTGGTTCATTATTGAATGATGGTCATAAGATTTATGCAAGAAATAGTAATGCACATTTATAAGTTTCATTTGGTTATGAAGGTTTATGATACAATTGGAAGCAACAACATTGAGGAAGGATCTTTGTCCAGGTATTTATATTGATTTTTTCATAGGATTGTCAATATTCCATCAAGGATATTATGCTCATGTTTTGTCATGTATTAATAGATCTAATATTTTATTGGTGTGTATTGATCATCAGTCAGATATTGCTTCTTGTTTCTACCAAGTTTCCAATCATTTACTAATCCATTGTGCTTCTCTTATAGTTTCAAAATGGCATTCGGTCTTAATATTTCTGGAAATAATTACCGCTTTGGAAGCCATATATTATATTCTTTTATTGTTGGTAATAAGAAAAGCCTTAGCCTAGTGATGCTGGATAGCATTTGAGATCTAAGCTTGCCAGTCTAGGGTTTGGGAGAAAATGAACAAAAGTAAAACAGGTAGTGATTTCGGCTGTGGATAGGGCTGCCAATAGGTTGGATAAAAATCTGAATCCGACCCGATTATCTGAATATGGATCTTGGGTTAGATCTGATTATATTTGGATTCGAATATGAAATCATACATATTCGACCCGATAAAAATCCTACCATTTATTTCGTATGTATGTTATGTTTTTTTAGGCCTTTTAAGTCTTTTTACGTATTAATATAGAAGGCATGAAGTTTCCATATATTATTTATTGATTTAAGGTCATAATATGGGACAGATTTGTATTATTTCAGTATAAGCAAAGTCATATGCCTTTGTTTGTCTATCCAGAGATGATGATTGGTGCATTCAAGGAAACAGTAACACTCTCTCATTTCCATCATACTACATTGATGAAAATGTAATTCTCCTCCATATGTAATCTTTTACTCACCATGTTCCCTTTTCCATTGTGACTATGATTGTAAAGGTTTATTTCCATCTCATTCCTGTATAGTTTATGAATGTAGGCAATTATCTGTTTGGATGGAGATGGGTGCAAAATACGCAATGGACCAGCAAAATTCGTGGAAGATTCAAATCTTGATACATCAATTGCATGTGATTCATGTGACTTATGGTAAGTATGCATGTATCATTTAACCATTATTTAGGTTTCAGCATGGAAATGGTGAGTCAATAAGATGGAAATTTCCTGAGCTGTTATGAGTTATTCCAACACTTTCTTGTCAAGCTTACCTAATTAGTTCAAGTGATCTATGTTAATGTTAGGATCTGTCTCAAGTATACATTCACTCAAAGCTCAGCTAGTTAATTCAATGGTTAGAATTTTAGCCTTGAATTGATGGCGAGTGATGATCAGATCTTTATGGGAATGCAAGCCGTTCAACGTTTGAGGGACATACTTTCCAACAAATAAAGAAAATATTTGATGGACATCTAGCTCTACAATCCCAGAACAATGAAATTCATTTTGCCAGAACATGTAAAAGCTCATTGGGACATGTGGGTTCTTCATAATAATTATAACCATCCTTCAGACAATTTAGCCGCTATACATAGGATCACTAAAAGTCAGGTTTCTTTTGTTACTGGATAGGTGGATTCTTATGGATCCATCCCTCGAAAGGGACTGGACGTGGTAACTTTTCATCATCTGGCTCGAGCAAGAATGAAAAGAACCAAATAGACCTATATAAAACACCTAATCTTGCAAAAGGATTGTTCACGGAACGGCTGTAGAGATTATTTGGACGATGTTTCCTAGTATCACCCCGATATCATTGCTATACCATCACTTTCTCTGTTATACAGAATGACAAGGGAGTGCCGTAGTAGTAGATCTTGCCATTGCTATTGAATCTGTTGGACATCAATGGTTTTGGAGTATGTTTGGCCTACTTGTTTTACAAATAGCAAGGTCATTAGGATAAGTGAGTGAGAAAATGCCATATTCTCTTCTATAGTGGTCAAACACACCTTTCTCTCTACGTAATATTGTAAATCAAGCCCCCAAGAGGGCTATAATTGTAAATCAAGAGCGTCTTCAAAATAGAAAAATCACTAATTAGTAGTAGTGCTTATTGAGTCTAAGTTTTTATGCATGTTCTACTTATTTTTCTCCTCTAATCAAATGTTTTCTCCCAAAAGACAGATGAATTAGCAGTATGATCAAGCAATTTTTCATGAAAGTTTTCAATCCCAAAAGAAGATTTAATTAATGATTCGGTCAAAAGAAATATGTGTCCCATTAAACTAGACAGTAAATCCCATTAATTTTAAAATCTATGATGTTATTTCTGGTCGTGGATGTTGAGGCTGTTTGATTTGCTCAAAGTTTTGAGTTGGCATATATTTTTCTTGTTATTGATCTATCTCTTTACAGTCAAATGCCACTTTTTTTTTCCTCTTTTAAGATCTCACCATTGACTTAAGCAATAATTTGTGTTTATGGCAAGTTCACAAATCAAAAGGTTTCCATGTCTTTGATTCAAGACAACGGCTTTCTCATTGCGGTTTTCAAGATTCAGTGGGCACTACATTGCTTGATTTGCAGCATCTTAGCCATGAGAGGATATTGAAATGAATGAGCTGAAAGACTGGGAAAGGTACTTTAGAGGTGGATGCATCGAAGGAGCTCTAGCTGTACCCCAGTAAGAGATGAATGAAGGGTGTCTTTGAGATTTGATATGTTGAATAAGATCAATGCATGACATTAAAGAGAAATTGTGAGTTTTTTTGGATAAAAGCAAAGTCAGATGGGGATTTTGATTGAGATGGTGAGAAATTATCCAAAAACATGTATATAAGTGCAGACCAGTGTTGTTAAGAGAGAGGAGAAAAAAAAAGAAAAGAAAAGTTGGGGGGGTGTGTTGTTGTGTGTGTGTGGCAGAAGGGGGCACCCCTGCACCCAGGTGATTGAATTTTTTAAGGCACTAAGCAGTACTGCTGGCCTTGGTTACATTCAATGTGCATACCTGGGTTTCATTTAGTTTCTTAGATTGGTGGTAGTCACCTAGGTGGTAGCTCTGTATTAGGTACGTGCTAGTTTAAATTTGTACCTTACTGATTAATAATAATATTAGCAACAGCGTTACATGACTAATTTGATATTATACTCTATCTGTATCATATTTTGTTATCTATCAAAACAAAAAATAATCTAGCAGTATGACATTACAGAAGTATAGAAGGAACCCTAGGGATTAAGGATAAAAGAGGAAAGGGATGAAGAAAAGGAAATAGAAAACAAACTGTATAATTTAATATGTAGTTTTCTTTTTCTGAATGTTAAATCATTAACCTGAAGAGCTTATGTATTTGATGATATTTGCCAATAGGCTCATCCAATGCCTGACTTCGTCTGGTTGTTTTCACATGTGTAGACGTGGTTTTACATGTCAGAATGGCAAAACAGAGTTTGTGAGTCTGCATTTTTTTTTTCAAGTGTTACTTTGGTTTGTCATTTAAAGTTTCAATTTATTGAACATGACAGGTACCATGCTTTTTGTGTTGGATTTGATCCAGAAGCCACATCCGAGAGTTCATGGTTGTGCCCAAGGTATTGAGTGGAATATATCTACAATGCTTTTTAAGTATTTTCCCCTATACCAAGCATCATCTTTATGATTTTCACATTAAGCAGCTGATATGTATATGCATGCACATAAAACATTTTTCATGCTTTTTATATGCATGGTAGCTATCAATTCTTTTGGTTTTTTTCCCCCTGTTTCGGTCGAAATATATACCATTGTTTTTGCAATCAAAGTAAAATAATGATTAACAGATTGAACTAGTTGTGATTCATGTGGAGTGCATGTTAAGTGATTACTGGCCAGTTGATATATCACAAATTGGCACTGAATCTGATCAGACCTTTCAATGTCGGAGATTATATAGGACACATATAGCCCATTGGCAGTCTTCCACATAGTTGTACTTATTATGGCATGGGTTTATGTGAGTCAAGAACATGAATTTTCTAAGATAGAAGGGATCGTTTTTTAGTTTTATTTGATCATCTTATTTATCTTTTTCTTATAGGTGTCTAACTGATGAGGTGCCACAAAAATCTGATGTATTACCAATACAGAGACCAAATGACCAGTCTGCTTCAGAAATTGATAGACTTGAATGTTTGCTAGAGGATTCCTTCTCTGGGAAAATGTCAGTAGCTGTTGCTGATCCTGGAGAGACGGCTGTTGTTGTTTCAATTGTTGAAGGGCAGCGGACTCAAGAACTAAGTGAGAACTTTCTATCTGTCCTAGAAGTAGACAAGGACCAGCATTCTAATATATCCATACCCAATTCTGGTGCCAATTGTTCTGGGCTTGAGACAGAGTTGAAAGAGAGGACTGACCTCCAGTCAGACATTCAACCACCTGAAACATCATTGGGATTGTCTTTATCGCAAGATGCACCCTTCGACTTACCTTGTAGCTCTTTGGTGCTTGGCAAGTTGAAGACAAAGTTTGTTGATAAAGCAATATGCAACGAAAATGGTTCTGATGGCCGTAGGATTTCTCCTCGGAAGTTGTTTGAGCAAGCATGCATTGAGAATGGGCAATCTGAAAATGTCTCTAGTATGGGTCTTCATCTTTGTCTATCTGTGGGGTCTTTTTTATCGGGTAATCTTGTAACCCTGATGTGTAATTTTTTTACGGACAAAGTTGAAGCTTTCTGTATGTTTGAATTTCTTGGTTTTGTCTAAGTGGCATTTTTCTTGATATGCATCTAGTTGACCACCCGAACAGTGCTGCATCTGAATGTGAGATGGTGGAAGATGTGCAGCCGATCAATCCTTCAGAAGAATCTTCTTTATCAGGTATATTACTGATTGTTGTAGGACCTTATACATTTCCCATCAGTGTCATTCCTCTCTGCTTGTGCATTGTGGAAGCAAAATCATTTTTTTTACTATGAAATATTTATGTGACAATTTTCTGTATCTCATTTTGTTGGCCTTCCTGTTGCAATGTGCTCAGTTGACAAGATTAACACTGATACTAATGAGGATGTTGTTGGGAGCAATAGAATGAAGAGAAAGTTTACAAGTTCCAGGTCACCATTCACTTAAATACTCTGCAGTTTTTTTTATATTATTTCTCAGTTATTAATACTCGTTCATGTGTGCGTTGTTGCTCACATTTCATTTGCAAAGGTGTGGTCCTAATCACAAGTGTGCAATAGTTCTGTCTCAAATCATATGTATATTGTGCTGTACAAATTATGGTTCTTCTTATAAGATCACTTGAAATGTTTGATCTTATTTAAATTTTTGATTAAGATAAATATAGTTAATACTTATGAGAGATGCATCTAACGAAATTATCTAATCTGTTAGTAAATTTTTTGCGGTATTCATCTGGTTAAATAACCCAACTAGTTGGTGTTAGGACTTCTGTTATTGTATTCATATGGTTTAAGTGATATTAACTTGAACGCCGACATGTTTTATACCTTATGGACCTAGAAAGTCCAAAATGCTGTCTTGAATCGCATCCACAAAATAAAAATAAAAAAGAAGAAGAAAAAATCCCAGTCAACTGAAAACAAAATGTCATGCAAAAATAATTATGTTTTGCAGTTCACAACTAGATATTTGTTCGAAATAATTTTGCTTTTATATAATTTCCTGTGCAAGGTCTGTCCATCTGTTTTTTCTCTCTGAAAGAAAGATTAGTTAGTTTCCAAAATATAGAATACTAGAAAGCATTGGTATGTTATTTGAACTGAAAGACAAAAAAATAATAAATTAGATATGTATTAATTTGTTTATTTATGAGACTTCATCATCTATTCTCAGCATTGTATCTGAACTTATTGTAGCTGCTGTGTTGCTAAATTTAGCTGTTTATTTCTGTTGGTTTGTCCTGTAATTTGCTTACTAAGTTGGAACTGAAGTTTATTTCATTTCACCTGTCTTTTACTGGATATAAGACCAGAACACTGTTTCTAATTTCTCCCCTTCTCTATTTGTGGTCTTGTAGAGATGATTTTCAAGCAGATGATCACACTGAAGTTGAAGCTGGTGCATCCATAGATCACATTGAGACTAAGGTTCCTTCAAAGAAGGCAAGAGCTCAGGAAAAGTCTAAATCAATTTCCGTCAAGAGCCAAGTTAATGTTTCTGTTTCAGATGACATTCAAAGGTGTCCCAATCTGTCAGAACTTTCTGACGATGATATGTCAAGGGAAAATCCAGAAAAGGAAGCTTTTACTACAGATATTATGAGTATAGTTTGTGGGACAGATCATATACCTTCTGAAGGACCTGGATTCTCAAAGCATACTGATAGACCCTCTAAAGGAAGAGATAATGCATCTGGATTAAGAGTGAAAAAGATCATGCGAAGAGCTTCAGAGGAGAAGGAGTCATCCATGATAATTCAGAAACTAAGGAAGGAAATAAGAGAAGCAGCCCGTAATAAATCCTCAAAAGATTTCAGCCAAAATCATTTTGATCCGAAGCTTCTATCTGCATTCAGGGCTGTCGTAGCAGGACCTCAAACTGAACCAGTTGAAAAGTTAAATCCAATGGTTCTAAGGGCAAAGAAGTCAATGCTGCAGAAAGGGAAGACACGTGAAAATCTAACAAAGAAAATATATGGAACAGCCAATGGAAGACGAAGACGTGCGTGGGACAGGGATTGGGAAATCGAGTTTTGGAAGCATCGTTCTATGAGGACTACAAAGCCCGAAAAAGTCAAGACCCTTATGTCTGTCCTTGACCTCCTAAAAAAGAGCTCAGAGACTGCAGAGACGGAACAAGGCTTTGAAGAGGAGGTCAGAAATCCCATTCTTTCCAGGTTGTATTTAGCGGATACATCTGTCTTCCCAAGAAAGGAAGATATACAGCCACTCTCAGCAATCAAAAGCATTGATAACCAAGAACAGACTAAAGTTTCAAACCCACTGTGTGATAATCATACCAAAGAAGCTCCTTTGCAAACTGCAAAGGGTTCACCACAATCTGGAGTTACCCCATTTGATACCAAAGGAAATAAGGTTAATGCTTCAGCATTAAAGGCTGAAGCTGCTTCTAGGAAATTACATCCAAAAGGACCCGGAGAAGGGCGAAGCTCTGTTTCTTCATTGAATGGTTCCAAAGCAAGTGCTAAGATGAAGAAAGTAATGGCCGATAAATCTGATGATGGGAAGATTGATAAAAGGAAATGGGCCCTAGAGGTTCTTGCAAGAAAAACTGCTACGGTTGGTGGGAAAACAACTCAAGGGAAACTGGAAGAAAATGCTGTTCTCAAAGGAAATTATCCTCTATTAGTATGTAATGATTATGTCTGAATCTTCTTCCAATATTTGTCAGTTGGTCTATTCTCAATCCCAGTTAACTAAGCTAAATCATTTTATTTGGTTGATGTTGACAGTCTCAACTACCAACAAATATGAAACCGGTACTAGCACCCAGTTGCCATAATAAAGTTCCCATTCCAGTTAGGCAGGTATGCACTCTCATACCGTATCGTAATGTTATGCAGGCTGAGCACTGTCATCATTATGGTAGTTGCTATTTTTATGAACTTTTAGGAGGTAGAAAATAACCTCAGAATGTTTGAAGTATGGAAAACAGATGATGAAAAACGAAATGATCTTGTGATTTCAGTATTGAGATTCTCATTATCAGTCTTTTAAAAGTTTGCTCATGATATGTCGAACACCTTCCTGTGGTTAATTGTTGTGTTTAAGGTTCCTTAACTGTTCCCTTCATTGAAAATCAAAATTCTCTTGCTTACATTAAAAAAAAGAAAAAAAGAAAAATTCTCTTGTTCACATCAAAGCGTGATTTAATTTTATATTAATAAACAATCTGGGTTATAGATTATTTACTGAACATTTATCTTATAGGCACAACTTTACCGCCTGGCCGAACATTTCTTGAGGAGAGCAAATTTGACTGTTATTCGTAGAACTGCTGATACAGAGTTGGCCATTGCAGATGCAGTTAACATTGAGAAGGAGGTAGCTGATAGGTCAAGTAGCAAGCTAGTGTATGTAAATCTTTGTTCTCAGGTCCTATCGCAGCATACCAATGACAGAATGTCTGCGAGAGACACAGAATCGAATAGCTCTCTCCCATCATCAGTTCCTACAGAAAGCACAAAGCAAGAAAATGGAGAACCCCACTCTGATCCCACAGCAGCAGAAGCATTGAGAGCAGCTGGTCTTCTGTCAGATTCACCTCCTAGTAGTCCATATGAAAGGAAAGACCTTCATGATGTGGATGACCCCTCAGTGAAGCTAAGGGATGAGGAGGAATCTGAGATTATGTTTGATGCGGATTTTCATCCAGAATTGGATATATATGGAGATTTTGAGTATGATTTGGAAGATGAGGACTATTTTGGTGCCAGTGCTTTGAACATATCGAAATTGCAGCAAGAAGGG
Organism: Buxus sempervirens; assembly: GCA_947561395.2. Taxonomy (NCBI): domain Eukaryota; kingdom Viridiplantae; phylum Streptophyta; class Magnoliopsida; order Buxales; family Buxaceae; genus Buxus; species Buxus sempervirens. Next base: position 3,244,295 of record OX387193.1, read on the forward strand.
GAGTCAAAAGTGAAGGTGGTATTCTCCACACTCAGCTCTGAAAAATCAAATACTGCTCTAGATTCTGAAGTCCATAAAGGGTCAGGGACCATTGAGTTACCAAAGAACTCTCTCGCTGTGCTTGAATGCCACAAGGATGGGGATTTGGGAAGCTTCATTGTGGATGCTAATACAGATACAACTACTCTAGAACCTTTGCAAGCAGAAGGATGTGAAGAGCCTTCTCTGGCAGAATGTGAAGAATTATATGGTCCAGACAAAGAACCTCTGATAAAAAGGTTTCCTGGAAAGGAATTGAGAGAACCAGATAAGTTGATTGGAGAGGAAGCTCCAGCTGATAAGCCAACTCCTAGGAAGAGCAAAAGTTCTGGATCAAATAAAGAAGCTGGGATGCCTGTAGGTGGCACTGAGAGCTGTGCAGAAAGTGTATTTGTTGCTGACAGATTCCGTAGGGACCATGATTCTTCTGCTGCTGAAAATTCACCAAAGCATTGTTTAGAAGGTGAAAACCAGAGGGAGGCAAAATGCAACAATAACAAGCAAGCTGACATCAGCAATCCTATATCAGAAAAGGTAAGGGAGATGACATTTTTTAATCTAATCAGGTTCGGGGAAATGACTACTACGTTCTTATCACCATCTAACCACTCTCTGAAGTGTTCCTTGATGCCAAAGCAATGTATATCAAACGATTTCAACCCATATATGCTTGTTCTTTATTGTTATCATTACGGGCAATTCTTTAATACACTCAATATGCGTTTGCTGATTAATTAATCTGAGTTTCATTTTTTTGCAGGTGGAAGCCTATATTAAAGAGCATATCCGGCCACTGTGCAAGAGCGGTGTGATAACAGTGGAACAGTATAGATATGCTGTGAGGAAAACAACAGAGAAAGTTATGAAATACCATTACAAAGCAAAGAATGCAAATTTCCTCATCAAGGAGGGTGAAAAAGTGAAGAAGCTTGCAGAGCAGTACATTGAGGCTGCCAAGCAGACGGAAAAGTAGTAGCCCTTGATTTTAAACCAGTCGGATGGTATTACTCTCTACTCTTAAAATTACCGGACTTACATTTCCCCCACAATCTGATCTTTATGCTTTGCAGGCTTTCCTGTTCTTAGAATTCTCTCCCTTTTGTTTTCCCCTCATATTGAGTCTTTTATGCTTTGCAGATGAGAAATTAAAGTATAGGACTCAACATATCATTGGTTGTGATTCAGAACACAGTTAAGCGGAGCTGGACGGATTCAGCCCAAATGTATATTATTGTATAGTAATGTCACTTTAATTTTCTCCTCTCGGCCCCTCCCACCTTCAAAACCCCGCACCACCACCCCAAACTCTTCTCTCATGCAATTAAGAGGATCCAGATGCGCTTTATACCGCTAATAGAGCTTAACGATGGTGTTTGTTGAGGCAATCTGGTTTTTTGACGGGGTATTTTCAGGTCACAACCCTCCGAGGCAGCTGGTTGTGAATCTGGAGGAGCTTTAATGTTCCAACGGATTGGTGTCTTTGCAGAAGGAAGGTTTCGGAATGGTAGCTGAAGCGAAAACAGAGGAGCTATCAAGTCATGATGAAACTATTGCATGAGGTGGGGAAGGTGGATGATGTGCTTAAGATTGATGGTACATTGATAGATAATTAGGTTGGGTTTAGTTCAGAAATGCATGAGGTTGTTACGGGTGCATGGAGGAGGAAAGGAGGCAAGAAGATTTGCTCGGGGCTCTTGGGGCGTTGCAGTACAAAGAATAGATGGCAAAATAACAAAGAACAGAAAGAAAAACAGGCAAACATAGAATACGAAAATTTATATAATTCAGCTTAATGGCCTCTATCCATGCATAAAGCTGATAAGAGCTTCACTAATTATCAAGAAAACAAACAAGCTATTGACCAGAAAGCCAGAAAACCTCAAAGGTTTCTCTGACAAATTGTACGTGAAAAGGTCTCAACTCAAGGTATCTTTTAGGCTAACGATACAAGGGAACACAATGGCTAGGTCTACCATGCCTCGCAACAGAAAGGGTAACATTATTGCCTGGTATTGGAGACCACATGGACCAAAAACATGCAACAGGGTTCTCTTCTGTGACCTATAAAAGAAGAGAGAAGAAACACTTTCGAGAGCATCGGTCCAAAAGAAAACTGCACTTGACCTGTCTCGGAGACCACATGGACCAAAAACATGCAACAAGGTTCTCTTCTTTGTCCTATAAAAGAAAAGAGAAGAAACACTTTCGAGAGCATCGGTCCAAAAGAAAACTGCGCTTGACCCGTCAAAAGAAGGTCAAAAGAATGCAAATCAAGCGATGAAATCGTCTGTCACGTTTACCTTTATCGGCCACTAATTTTTTTTCATTGTTGTAAATGTTTGAAGTGGAACCATAAGAAAAAACAGTGGTCGTGAAATGCTTCACATGATAACATTTGACAGCTCTAGCAAGGAATGATACAGGCAAATGTTACAGACATTTTCAGTCCGCAAATCACCATTCAATTGGATCATTGACCTACCACGTGGCTTATCAAATAATGACTGTTGATCACAACTACATGGCTGCAGGAAGTGTGAATTGGGTATGTTTAGTCATGGACGAGATCAGCATCCCGGATGGAAATTCACACAAATGGGATTGTCCCTGAAATATTCTGAAGGTATGTTTATCCTCGACGCTTTTCAGGCTTCTTAAGCAACCGCTTCGACCTTCTTCTGTACACAGAAAATAGCCACAATATAACGTTAAGTTTCAGTGGCATATACTCCATAAAAACACGAACTGGAAAATCATCATCAAGAGTTCCTCCAAATTTAATCACGAAATTTTATAACTTACCTCTTGCTGTTTCTGCTGGCACCAAATACACCCTTCATCAAGGAACCCATATCCACAGAGCGTTCACGTGTGATCTTATCATGGTACATCTTGCTTCCAATCTCAGTGATTTGTTCTTCCACCTCTTCTAGTGTTTGGTCCACATTGAGCTTTATCTCCCCTTTTCTGATAACAGTAACACTGAAACCATTTGCTTTGGCTTCCCGGAAGGTATCCTACAGGGAGGCCAGAGAATTTTATAAGTTTTTGTAGGCATGAGATGATGTGCCCAAAAAACAACTATAGATAAGTTCCCAATAGGCCAGAAGGAAAAACAAAAATAATAAAGCTTCTAGGGAGAGTACTCAATACTCACATTACATCCACATGGAAAGGTAGAGCAACCCATTTGTTCAAAAATTTGAGCAAAGTTTGCCAAGAAGATGATCAAATCTAACAGAGTATTCTTTCAGAATGTCAAAAGAAATACAGAATGTAGTCCACAAAAGGATATCCATTGTTATATTAATTTATTAGGTCAAATTTGGCCAAGATTTCCTTTGCATAGCTGTTAGTTGCCTATAAAATTCTAGTGGTAAACATAACATCTGGAATATATATAAGGACAGCTATTTTGGTTTATAACCTACTAAATAGCTGAAAGTTAGTACAGAAACAAAGAAACCATTTACCTTTGGAGGACGTGCAACAATGAAAGCATGACCCTTTCCAAGCATTTCCATATGAGCCTGTACAATATAGCAAAAATTCTTCGAATCTCCCTTGTCCTCAAAAGCAATTACATGGTACTGCTTCGGGTCCAACTCGAGATCTGAAGCCATTTCCAAGGAATAAAATCCTATTTTCTGGATCCCATCTTCATGTATGTATAGTTCAAGGCACTAACAGAAGGAGAGACAAATAACTCAGAAAAGGTGAACTGTTTCTTGAGAGTAATTCAAGCTAAAATCATATTTATTATCATATATTTCATATCAAACCCTCATGTCTAAACCTAATAACAGCAAGAATGTGTCCATTAAATGTTACAGAAGAACATAAATTTAATTAGAGATTTACCAGTACAGAAGGAAGATCTAACCACCAAAGGTAATCGTCTTCCTCCTCTTCTGCATATTCACGGTACTTACTGACCACAGCTTGTGGTCCAAACATTTCCATTTCCCTTTTGAGTTTATTGACTTTCTTTTCTATGTATCTTCGTTTCCTATTGGGTATATTGGTCATCAGATCAGCCGCTTCCTGTATTTCTTTTTCAGTAATCCATCGATCCAAATCCTTTCCCATATCCTTCATAATAGATTTAACTTCTGGATCCGTCTCTTCATTATAAACATCCAAGAACTCTCGAGACCATTTTTTTGTGTGCTGCCAATACTCCTTGCCAGATTTTTTTCCAGCTCTGACAGATCCATCACTGCACTCAATGACTGTCTTGGAATTTGTCAAAGCTCCATCTTGAGATATTTCCCTTGAATCATGAATTGCTGAGGAAGTGGATATATCAGGGTGTGATGAAGATTCTTCTGGTTTCTTAAGGGTGTCTTGTGTGTACATCATCATAGAATTTGAGATTCCCGTGTTTCCACCAATAAATTCCTTCCGTTGTGCTACAAAGTTATTAAGGAACTCGGGATCTTTATCAACTGGTGGACCTTTCCAACGAGGTATGATATTCTCAGGTGGATCATACAAGCTAATACCATCTGCAGGAAAAGCAGCCAATTTTATCAGCCAACTGCTTGAAGATCAATAATAATAATAATGAATGATCAGATCATTCTTAAATTAATGCTTCCATAATAAGAATTGAGAATCACTTCAAAATTAAGCTATCTTGCCAGTTTTTCAGATAATGAATCATAGGTGCAAGTGCTAAGCAAAGGAGTGCATATGGGGTGCATGCATGCCGCGAAATTTCAGAGTAGGGATGGCTATTTGTCCAAAAATAAAACAAAGGTCCTAGAAAAACAGTTACCTGCTCCATAATCAAGATTTTCAACTCTTGCATGGACCCATTCGTGCAACTTCAACAACTTTTCATTCTCTTTCTCAACTTTTCTCTCAAGACCCTTGAAGAATGCAAGTTTATCTTCAGCATCCATCAGATGAAATGGGTCCCGTCCAGCCAACTCATTTTCTCGGACTTGAAATACAATTTCTCTAAGACCAGCATCCTTCATCCACTCAAGTTCGCTGTCATCTTCATCGAATTCAAGCTGTTTTATGTCAGAATTTATATTTAATTCATCTTGTACATTCTCTTTTGCAATCAAGTAGTTCTCTTTAAAACCACCACCAATCTTCTTAACTATGGGCTCAAATTCATGAAAGTTCTTCTGTATCCAACTTTCCTCAGCAATAGGCTGTCCGGTCTCCAAATTGCTGTCCATACTTTTATAATCCTGGGAAGTTCTGGGCATCCTAAGATCAACCGCTCCAAAATTTTCCTCAGAATCTGTTGAATCATCAAGCTTGGTCAGAATGGACCGTGTGTCATCACCATCCAGTTTTGTTTTCTTCAGACTAGAGTTTCCACTGGCATCTGCAACAGGCATACAACTTGACATCTCACCTATGGAGGATTCACACATGGTATTTTCGTTGCAAATTTTCAGTTTGGTCTTCCTAACTGATTCTGGATCAATTGCAGGGTCTAAGATATCTGCACCTTCATCTAGCAGTCCAAGTCGTTGACCTTGGTCTAGTTCCCCCTTGTCACGTTTTTTAGAAAGGTACTCCCTTGCTTCTTTAACTGAATGTATAACCTTTGGCTTCATTTTCACAGAACTTTTTGAAACACATGACTGATCATAAGGAGTATTGCAGGACATCACTTCTCTTGTGCTCAATAGAGTCTTCTCGTCATCTTTTTGATTCCATGCAGAAATTTTTCTATCATTTAAAGCTTCTGTGCTCAAAATCTGTCCGCCAATATTCTCTGCAGAGGATACTTGACCTAAGAATCCAGAATCATCTGTCTTCTGGTCATCAAAAGTTGCAGGTAGTTTAGAGCCTATCATTTGCCCTAAATCTCCCTCTGACTTTAGAAAGTTCGGCCCCACTTCTTCCTTCGTCTTGATGCCCTCCATCTCATTCAACAACTCTTTCCCAGCCTCATTGTCTTCATCATCCCCATCAGGAAGAGGAGGACCCTGTTCAAGTTCCCGAGCATGCCTAGCCATTTCTCTAATTTCCTGAATTTTGGCATCCAAAATGACTGATTTAGCAGACAAAGCACTGGACGAATCGTGAGATATAACTATATCATCTGTTGCCCTTGCCTTCGAAATGCTTTCCATAAGTCCTTTCTTATCCAACCTAGGCCTTTCAATTGAATCCATCAGTGGCTCTGCATTTTCAGGGAGAACTTCAACACTACCCTTTTCCATCTTCTCTTTTTCCATCCTTGACTTCATTTTTCTCCTCAGCATTTCCTTCTCCTCCCTTGTCAGATCTGCCTCATCATGTCTGACAGTGAATAATCTCTTTGTGACCCAAAAGACGAGGAAACCACATGACATCACGAATCCAATTCTTGAGAGCTTCGTAAACAAATGAGGCTGAAGAGCAACTGAACGAAAGCCCTCAAGAAAGCCAGATTGCCTACCAGAAACCACAAATTTAGCTACGGAGCTATTATCGGGAAGCATGTATTCCCCCATCTCAATCTTTTTTGCTAAACTCTTCGCATGATTTATTTTTGAATTAACATCCGTAAAATCATCCCCAAATTCTTGTTGCCTAAGAGAAGATGCTCTAACTCGGCTTCTTCTCAAGATTTCGTCTTCATGAACAGAAACACGTTCAATGTTCCCCTCCAAATCTTGAAAAACTGTGAAAATTGGACTAGACCCAATACCCCAGAACTCGGCATCCCTCTTATATTGATCAACCCAATTATTTAGTTTACTCCGCCAAACAGAATCATCCAACAGCTTAGATTTCTCTACAGTAGTAGTGTCGATTACATCTCCTTCTCCAGAAGCGGGACGATCCCCATTTAAATTACCGTTGTTCAGATTAGATGGAAGATTATCAATATCATCAAAATCGTAATTCAGGTTATGAATATCCGAAGTTCTGTCGAAAGAATCAGGAAAACGCCGCACCTGTTGTTCTTCAATTAGCTTCTTTCTCAATGAGTTCCGACGCTTAGAAGGTCCCCCAAGATGCGCTGAAATCTCCAATTTACGACAGTTGGAGAAGGTAGAAAAGCTTCGAAATGAGTACGTTACAGGAAAACTCGAAAACCTTGTGTAACACCTTGATGGCCCCTTTTTGCGTTGATTTGAGAAGGAAGGATTGGCTCTTAAAGCTGAAATTCTGGATAAGAACTGAGTTTTCTCGAAGACTGCGGTAGTTAGACCCTCCATTACAAGATACCCGGATCACAACGGTAGCGTTGAAGTTTTAAAATCTCTCATCGCCATGGCTGGAAACAAGAAATTTTGAATTGCCACTTCCATTTGGTGAAGATGTAGTCGTAGCCCGACAACTCTAAAACCCCTGATAAATCCCAGGCGTGTTAGTCTTTTAATTTTTTGGTGCGAATATATCGGAATGCCTTCAGTTGAAGGAATTGCTTTTCCGGAAAAGCAAAAGAGAAAAAAATTGGAACCGACCGTAGAGACGCATCCCGAATTAACCATGATGTGCACGCTACAACTTTCAAAATTTGATTTTAGTGATACTTTTTCAAAATAATACAAATTCAGTCAGCTAATTCTCGAAAATTGAAAATTAGTGATACTTTTTTTAAATAATTGAGATTCAATGTCATTTTACCATTCATTTTAAAAAAAAAACTTCTTCCAAAAAAATACCCTAAAAAAAACTTGCAAACCTCATTTGAAGGCATTCTCGGAGAAAAGTCTCTTAAAATGACACGAAATACCAATTATTTAAAAATAGTATCATTAATTCTCAATTTTTAAGAATTGATAGACTGAATCTAAATTATTTTAAAAAATATCACTAAAAACCAATTTTCCCTTATAAGTTCCCCAGGCGAAACAACATTCTCCCGCTTTCCCAAAGCAGCAGAGGATGGAGCCCAATCGGTATCAAAAGTCAAAACAACTAGATGCCGCATATATGGGAAATCCAGTTAGTCTGAATTATCCATCTCATTGATTTGGCAGCTCCGTGTGTAATAATGTACAATTATCTTACTATTTCAACAGACAAACACACACATACATAGAGGGAGAGTCAAACACAACCCCAGATACAATGTGCAAACTCCAACCTGCCTCAGCTACAAAGGTTGGGCATGCAGGCCCCAGCATCTGGGTTCTGCTGCTCCTTCCATATCCTGCCTGTAACCCGCAGTTTCAGCTCTTTCCTGTCCCCACCGGAGAAGAAAAGCGCCATGTTCCGCTGTATAATGAGGCCATCATGGCTGTCTCTCACCTTGCGGTGGCTATCGCGTATACTCCGTGGGGTGCCCTCCCATATAAGTTTCCTGCCATTTGCTCCAACCTCCAGACTATAGCTGAAGTTGCGGGCTTCATTCTCATCACCCATGAATCGGAGGAATGCCATGTACACAGGAGCCATTGCAAGCTGGAAGGCTTCAAAGTGCAGACAGAAGTACTGACCAAAGCAGTTGAAAACCTGAAAAATAAAGCAACAGCAGGATCATTCCCTGGTGTTTTTTTCCTCTTGATGGGTGATTACATTTGTTCAATCAGTCCCACATATCACCACATCACTATTTGAAGGGCTATGGTGTGGAGGCCTTTAACCTCATTCTTTTCTGATTAATCATCCAAAAAAACGAAAAAAAGAAAATAAAAGGATGGACACAGGTTAAAGAAGCCCAAAGCATAGCACACATAAAACCAGGAGCACACTCTCCACGGCGCCCCCCACAACAATTACCTACTCTGGTATAGACCACTGTAGCAAATCCTTAATATTCGCTTTTGTGTTTCCCTTCTAAGAAGAAAAACAAATTTCAAATTTCAAATAAAGGCTCTCACTTACTGTTAGCATCCATGTGGCATTCTCTACTTCACGGGGATTAGACTTGACATAGCGATGATTGAATGTGCAGCCTGTATGCATGTCTACCTTATGGTCATCCCTCAGATGGGTAACCAGGAAAGTAATATCTCCAACAACAGAGCACTCCGAGCCAGCATATGGGCAATTGTATGGTCTGAAGTTACACTGAGCCTCATGCTTGAGTTTGCTGTAATAAGGAAAGATCTCTGGGCATCCCATTGAGTAATATTTGCAAGGAAATTCTAGTGACTCAGCTACCTTCTCCAATGCTAGACATCGAATATCACCAAGCTCTTGTCTACAAGTGGGACACCGGTTCAGCACCCTTGTTTTACATGTGGAACACAATGTGTGCCCATTATGGCACTGCAAAAATGGGTAATTTTCAGAACAGAAACTAACATACTTTCCCTTTTTCTTATATGACAAATAACAAGGAATTCAGATTTATATTAGCAGGAGAGAGAGAGAGAGAGATAAACAGAGGAAGTTCTACAAATAATAGAATAGAATAGAATAAAACAAGGGAGGTAAAAGCATATCATACCAAAGACTCCACTGCATCCAATTGAAAGTGTGATCATTTTAGCCCCAGAGAGTTAACCCGGTCAAAGCATGATTAAAATTCTTGCCCCAAACACACATCTTCAATGAGGCAAGTTGATTCAGACTGACCAAAAAAAGGCACATAGGAAAAACACAAAGAAGAATAATAAGAGAAGAAGTAAAGGAGGACACAGAAATCGTCCCTTTCGTCTTCTATCTGCTCTCATATCAGTTTTTGGTAGTTTCTCTACCAATGAACAAACACTAACCCTATGTTCTTCTGTTGTTTTAGCAACTATTTACAGTTAGCTGTGGGTTTTAAGGTTTGTACTGTTTATTGATTCCTCTTTGGAATATTTATACAAATAAAGGAGCATGCACATTGGAGTTCATGTTTCCTGGTAAACTAATGAAAATGGTGACACATTGTCTAAGTTCAATTGCTTAATTTTAGTTGAGGCATGGCTGCAAAAGTGTTGTACTGATGCGATTTGCTTGACTCATTCTGTGAGGTATTAGTTCATATATGTATGGGGTTGCTGTTTGCAACTTGCAGTCTCCATACTCTTCATCGGTTTTTATTTGTTTCATATCAGTTTGGCATCAAGATGAAGCCAAGTGATGAAAAAATATTTTCACTTCTAACACCTAGTATCAAATTGAATGGATCTAACTATTTTCAATTATCCAAAAATATTCAATTGATCTTCACAACAAAAGGGAAGTGTTTGACTAAAGACAGAACCCTAGGATACTTGTTCAAATTATGAGTAGATACAAGAAAATTCCAAAATTATGATTAGGCTGTGGAATATCATTTGTCTTGGTGTGATGGTAAAAAATTCTGGCTGCCAGCATGGGAATGCAAACTTGAGTCTGAGTACTGCATGCCAAAGGTTAAGTCTCTTGGCATTATAAACCTCCTGTGGCCCAGCATTAATAGGACCTACACTGGATTACAGATCAATAGTACATATCATTATTCCCCAACCAGCCGATACCCTACCACTAACAGTATTATTATACTCTTCGGAATGTGGGAGGAACACAATTTCTATCAGCTACTTAGCTAGCATAGAGCTATGAAGAAAACACATGAAGAGTTTGAAGTTGCAGAATTTTAGTTTAAAGTCTTGAGTGTCAATCAGTAAATGCCAAATCCTGTGCAGTAAGGAAATTCCTTCCCCAAATAGTCTCTCTTCAAGATTTCAATGAGTTTCACTTAGTGGAAGTTCTTTACACGATATGAACTATATTTACCTTAATATCTTCAACTGGATGAGAATGTGGTCAACGTAGACAGTCATCATGGTCAATCATTGGTGTTCAGGATGTTGTCTGGAAGGGTGGGTTGGGTTGGGGTCGATGGGGTCTCAGGTTAGAGACTAAGAGTATGAAAGTGCGTTCATTGTGGTCCAACAAAAATAAAATGTAGATATGTCAGTTCTTCATGAGAAACCTCCCAGGATTAACCAAGTGATTCATACAGATGATTGCAGAGTTAAATGTTATCTGAACTTCATCCTCCAACAATTACATAGTAAGTCTCACATGAGAAGACTATTCAAATATAGTCAAGAATCATCAACAATGTATGTACTTTATTTTTCTCCTTTGCATCTTCTCCATGGATTGTCGATCCAAGAGCCACATTACTGAAAATTCAAGCCTGCTCTAATCCTTACACCAAACTAATTATTGCACTCCTACTACTAAGCTAATGGGACCATGTACAGAGTTTCTGGACTTACATATTGTCCCACATTCGTATGTCTCTCTTGTACTTCATAAGCCCCCAACCATATCGGCTGACTCTCCGTGGCAACTTCCCTTAACCATTCTTAATTGCATTGAAGCTCCTGAACCAATTGTACTCTCACAAATAGATTCTAAGCTTTTACAACTGGATGCGCATTTATAGCTTTTGGTGCCTCTGCCTTCCACATAAAATTTGCAATGGAATGCATATAAAACATGCACTTGCTATGAACATCCACACAAAAGGCAATGTAACCAGACTGAACTTAGGAGTCTTAAATCAGTCAAATACACATAAGAGGGCACTGTAACCGATACCTTTCAAACCATCTATATCTATACTCCCCATGCGCAAACCATTTCAATAAAACTTGGTCAGTTTCTCCTTATAAGATGTTAACACAGGCAGGTTTGAAGATTCTAGAACAAATTAAGCCATTCATAGTGGGTGAGTTCTTAAAAGAGTAAATACCTAAATCAATATAACTCATAATTATCCACAATAATCCAGATAACAACATTGTTTACAGGATTTGACTGGTCATAAATGACATAGAGCGGAAGTTTTTTCATATTTATTGTCGATTTGAAACTTTTCACCACTTTGACATGGTCTAAAATTTTTTTTCCTTTTCATTTGACTTATCTTTATCTTTATTTTTTTTTCTCTTGGGAGTTATTCTGTTTTGCTTTGCTTCAAGAATGCGTTTCTTTTCCCTGCATTCTTTGCTCTAACATTTAGTTTTATTTAATTTCACCAATCAAATAAACGGTAAGCAAATGACACCGAATCCAAACATCAGCAAGTACCAACTTGGAATTTAAAACACATCATGAGATAACTAAAATCAGAAGTCAAAACCACATAATGCTTAATCATGCAAGAACCTATCACGAGTATAATATCATTAAAATCCATTACCAGCCCTACTAAACCCCACCAACCCCAAAGGGACTGGATTTAGCAACCCAATCCCCGATTATCAAACCTGAGTCCCCATCCATTAAGCCTACATCCCAAATCGAGTTCAAGAAAGAAGCTATTTCAGCCATTGAATTCCCAGATCAGTTCCACCTTTCCCACTCCAAATGTTCTAATATAAAATATCACGAATAAAAACCGAATCCAACCCCAAGAACTGAAATTTGTTTAACGGAGTCGTCGAGACCCGCGTTCACATTCTCTTTTCGGCATCCCCGGGGAGAAAATTTCTATAAAGTAAGATAACTACGGAAGCCGAATGATCAAGGAATATAAGCACGCAAAGCAAGAAAACGAAACAAATAACAAACCTGATGGATTGGGGGATACATTGAATTGGTGCACACCGGGCATTCGAGCAGCTCATGGACGCTGGAGGCCGGGGGAATAGCCGATGAAACGATGTTGTTGTGAGGCTTCAATTGAAACTGACGATGCTGGATCTCTTCCTCGTCGATCCCGTCCGACGACGAGACGCATTCAATGCTATCTAATTCCATTCATATAATCCCCAAACAAAACCCAAAGGATTAAAGAAGTTAATACTTTTGCTAGCAATCGCTTCTCACTTTTCTTTCTTTCGATTCTTCCCCCTTCTATCCACTCCTCGCTTTCGATCGACAAAGAAGAACACCAGAAGACAAAAGAAAGAAAAGAGGAAAAATAACGGATAAGATATAGAAAGCCAGAGATGGATTGAAACCGAAGAACAAAACCAACCCCAGAAACAGTTGCTTTTCTTTGTTCGCCCTTTTTGCCAGGTGAGAGAGAGAGAGAGTAGAGACCGTCAAATTCTAGAAATCGAATCCAACGAACCCTCGATAGCTTACAGGATGAAGGAAGACTAAAGGAAGACCTTTTTGGGAAAAAGTGAGTGATCTATTGTTAATATAAGAGAGCGGAAAGTGCTTCACCTTGGAATGCTGATATGCGAAGAAATGTGATTTTGATTTACAGAATGGGTTAGGCCTTTTATCAAACATGTAGAGGTCCTATTGGGTGCTGAGCTGCTTTTACCTTTTCCAGTAGGAGTTATTAGGAGTTATTGGTTGGTTGTTGTTAGTTGTTGGGGGAAATTAGGTTTTAGTGATACTTTCTAAAGACAATTCAGATTCAGTCATGTGATTCTTGTCAATTGAAATTTAATAATACTTTTTAAAATAATTAAAAATCAGTATCATTTTTAATATTAACAAAACATTTTTCAAAAATATTCTTGGAATACCGGCGGAAAATTGATATTTTATCAAAATAATTCAGATTCAGTCAGTCAATTCTTCACAATTAAGAATTAGTGATACTTTTTTCAAATAATTAAAATTCAATATTATTTTATTATTCAGAGAATTCTTCCAAAAATACCCTTAAAAGAGTTGAAAACCTTTGTTGTACCTAAATGAGTGAAAAAGTTTTTGGAGGGCATGGTTGGAAGAAAGTCTTCATGAATAAGTTTTTGGACGGCATGGTTGGAAGAAAGTCTTTATGAATAGTAAAATGATACTAAATCTCAATTATTTGATAAAAATATCATTAATTCTCAATTTTCAAGAATTAACTGACTAAATCTGAAATATGTTGAAAAAATATCACTAAAAATCAATTTCCCCCATGTTAATCTTATTCAAAGATAATAATAAAAAACAAATTTTTTAAAGAGTATTTTTGGAAGAATTTTTTTGAAAACATTAAAATAAATTGATTATCAATTATTTTAAACAAAGTACTGTTAGTTTCCAATTATAATGAATCTGAATTCAATGAATTGTTTAAAAATTATCACCAGAACCAAAATTTTTGCTCGAAACTTAGTTTTTAGGGATGCTCTTAAAGATAATTCAGCTAACGTAATTCTCAGTAATTAAAATTAGTGATACTTTTTAAACATAGTTAAGAATACAGTATTATTTTATTGGCCATTAAATTTCGGGAAAATTACTGTACACCCTGTTTTTTAAAACTTTAGTCCAAAATACACTACCTTCACAACTAATTGTCAAGTTTACACTAGTTTTATAAACAAAATGACGGAATGCCCTCCTGCATGTATCAAGAGACAAAAATTGCCCATTTTGCCCCCGGGTTACAACTCATAAACCAGTTTTTATACTTGTGGTTCAGCATATCAGGTAAGAAGCAAACACAACAAAAGCACCAATGGCAGTATTAGCACTTCAAATATATAGCAACTGTCAGAAGTTCAACAGTTTTATTGTGAGTTGTAAACCGAGGGTAAAAAGGGGTATTTTTTGTATTCTGATACATGCAATAGGGCATTCTGTCATATTGTTTATAAAATAAGTGTAAACTTGGCAATTAGTTATGAAAGTAGTGTATTTTGGAATAACATTTTAAAAGATAATGTGTATAGTAAATTTTCCTAAAATTTCTTAGTATTTTTTTGAAGAAGTCTTTTGTGAAAAAAATATAATGACACTAATTTTTAATTATTTTAAAAATAATATTAATGTTTAATTGCCGAGAATTAAGTGATTGAATCTGAATTATTTTTAAAGATATCACTTTACTGCCTTTTTAAAATTTTTATTTTCGTTTTTATTTTTACTTTGATCGATATGAACATGAACTTAAGTCGCCTCCACTTTTAACAAATTTACAGATTTGCCAAACAGTCTTTTAGCATTGAAGAAAATAAGCTCTCTCGCCCATTTTTGTAGTTCACGGGAACCAAGTTTGGCAACATCGATTTCAGATGAATTTGCAGAGTGTTTAATTCGGTCGTCGGTGTTGCAAGGAAGTTGCAGAGAGTTCACCTTCCTCGACGAGAATTCTCGTTTCTCAATGTAATCGAATTTAAGCCATTGCTTTTGTAACCCTTGATTTCGGCAATGAACAGAGGCGAGACTCTGTTAACAGCTCGGTGCTTTCAGCCCATATGCTACGCGAATCTTCTAAGGTCGCCGGTGCGCTCGATTTCGTTTCGAAGACACTCGAAACGTTTTAATCTCCGAATAAATACCGGAAGAACGTGTTTTGTCTCTCGCCGTCTCACAGTGGTTGGGAAATCCGAGAAGGATTCTGCGTCTCGATCCAATAACAATAGTAAAGCTCCTAAAGAGGACTTTGTAACTAGGGTTTTGAAGGAAAACCCTAGCCAGGTAGAACCAAGGTTTCTGGTTGGGAACGAATTTTACACTCTTAAAGAGAAAGAAGATTTGTATAGAGTTCCAAATGCAGGGATTTTTGAAGCTGCGAAGCGGTTTTTTGCGAAGTCCAGGTTTCATAAAGAAGGAGATGATTTTAGTAAGGAAAAGGGAGAATCTTCAAATCCGGTGTATCTTAAGGATATCCTGAGGGGGTATAAGGGAAAGCTGTACGTTCCTGAACAGTTATTCGGGGTGAATTTGTCTGAAGAGGAGGAGTTTGATCGGACTTTAGAGAAGCTGCCAAAGATTAGTGTCGAAGATTTCCGGAAGGCCATGAAGAGCAATAAGGTTAAGTTGCTGACCTCGAAGGAAGCCTCTGGGGCTTATAGTGATTTTCTTGTGGAGCTGAAAGAAATTCCTGGCGACAAAACATTGCAGAGAACAAAATGGTGACTATCATTTTTCTCTAATTTTGTTTCATTTTTGTTTTCTTCGTGTTTATTTGCTTTCCTCTTGACCTTGGCTTTTGATAGTTTACACATAATGTTAGGGCAATGAGATTAAACGAGAATGAAGCTCGAGCCATTTTGGAGGAATTCACGGGCCCAAAATATGAAATTGAGAGGCGCACAACGGTGATTAATATTTTCTTTACGTTGTCATAATTTGTGCCTTGATCACTTGAAGTTAAGTAGTTCATTAAGTTGTGGCAACCTGCTTTAACGTAAGTTGACTTGATAGGGCTCTCTCCCTCTCTCTATCCCTTTCACGTTCCATTTTTTTTTTCATACCTTCGAAGTAAACAAGATAGATGGAGTTTCTAGCCGGCTAAGTTGGCAAGATCTGTCAGTGGTCACACTAGGGTTGAGCCCTGACTTCACTACTGATAATGTGATACAAACAAGAAAGTTAAATAGAATGTAGACGCTAACATAAGTAAGATGACAATGATTTTTTTCTTTTTCTGTTTTTTTTTTTGAATGGAAAACAAATTCAATTGAGAATGGTTCTTTTGTTCATCAGTTGTCAACAAGGTTTTGATTTTCGGTGGTATACCGTTATAATTTTGTTGATTCAAGGGAAAAAATAGAATCGCCTAAATCGTGCCAAATTTCAGTGGCATGCACCGGTGTGCTGCTGAAGTGTGTCGAAATTTTACTGAAACTGATTATTATTATTTTTTTACTTGAAAGGACTATAATATTTGGAAAAAGAACAAGATAATAATACATCATACTTTATACATGTAAAATACATAATAATATTTGTAAAAAAACATAGGAATCACACATGGTAATTGATTATCGATCATAACTCATAAGTAGGAATATAAAACATGTTAATCAAATAACATGCAATTGACTGTGCAAATGAAATGGGAAATTAAGATTTATGAATTTAAATCTACTCCCAGCAAAATTTCTCGAGTGAGATTAGTTGCATTATGCAACACCTTATTGAATGTTTATAATTTGTATGCTTCTATTAAATTTGGAAGATTTTCTTTCTTACATGATCTTATTTTTTATGGTTGCATCTATTTGTGCAGTCATTTGTGGGGAAACTGCCTGAATACCCCCATCCAGTGGCATCTTCCATTTCTAGCAGAATTATGGTGGAGCTTGCAATGGTGACTGCTCTGATGGCTGCTGCTGCGGTACTCGTTGGGGGGTTCCTAGCATCAGCAGTATTCGCTGTTACCAGTTTTCTCTTTGTGCTGGCCTTTTATGTTGTTTTTCCTGTTGCCAAACCATTTCTTAAGCTTGGCCTTGGTATTGTATTTGGTATCTTAGAGCAAGTTTGGGAGAAAGTTGCTGACATTTTCACTGATGGAGGGATATTCTCTAAGCTCTCTGAATTTTACACATTTGGTGGTGTGTCTGCCAGTCTTGAGATGCTAAAACCAATCATGCTGGTTTTTTTGACTATGGTCCTTCTTGTTCGATTTACTCTTTCCAGAAGACCAAAGAACTTCAGGAAATGGGTAATTTCTGTATTCTTTGAGATACAAGCACTTTCATAACTTTGATTCATTTAAAGTGAAATATTATCTTACCGTTGGTTATGGCTGATATAATATCTGTATCATACAGGATATATGGCAAGGCATTGAATTTGGACAATCTAAACCACAAGCTCGCGTTGATGTTAGTTTTATGCCTTACATACTGTGCACATTCTTAATATTGTTATTGACCGAGGAGAGAAATAATCCTTGAAACTTATTTTCTCAATGGCAAATTTTCAGGGTTCAACAGGAGTAACCTTTAGTGATGTAGCTGGAATTGAGGAAGCAGTAGAGGAACTACAAGAGGTAATGTACTTATGATCTAGTGGTTTCTTGTAGTTATAGAAGATCTTATATGAAATGGTGCAGCTATGCTTCAGAACTTATTTCTGCATGTTTGCAGTTCGGTTGTTTTTATGTTGAAACATATCTTAATGAGGTTTTGAGCCATCAAATATTACTTGCATCTTTCTTTGCTTCTAGTTAACAAATTGTGGCCCTGCATCTGTACCTTGTCATGCCTTCTTTCTGCATGTTTGGCTTTAGATCATAAAGAACTACTTCTTGATTGTTTTTTCTGCACCTGTTATTTTAGCAGTTAGGGTATTTGGAATCTTTATGGAGAATGATTGTCATGTTGTCATAAAAGTTGTAGCCTAGCTTTGGTTGCAGATCAACATAATCTCAAACCTAAGGGCAGGCCAGCCCGTCTGCAGCATAACCATATTTGAGCATGAACCAAGGATGCTCAACCTGATTTATAAATCTTAGCCCAATTTGGTTGACTAATTCGACTTCCTTGCAGTCTGGTTGACTTGCATGATGCTTGGACTTCTAGCTCACACCTATGTCTTATTTGTGGTCTAAAAGCAAATAAAAGGGCATTTCCAGAATTTAAATTCATGTTTCTTATGAGCAAGGTAATATTCTTACTTTTGATTCAAATACTTATATTCTATATGACTTCTATACTTACAATCTTGTGTATATGATATAGTTATACAACATGCTTAAATGTGCTTGTTGATGTTAAACAAAGGCATTCTTGGTTTTCTGATCTGCGTCCTTCATAAGGTCAGGTTGTGGTTTTCTAATGCAAGGCCAACTAAAAGATCTGAAACATTTTGTTAAAATATTCTGAAATGTGTTGAAAATGACGTAATTATTATTGAAAACATTGGAGGCACTCAGAAATAGTTTGGAAATTAAAAAAAAAGCTACTAAGTTAAGTTGCAAAAGGAGTTAAAAAATGATCATGGTGCCCTTGTATATCCAATTTTAACTTGAATAAAGATTCATTTTTTTTGGTGATTCTCATATTAGTTAAGATTGTCTAGGTATATTTTTATCATAGTTCATTCCAAAATACCTTTTTGTGTTTCATAAACCAACATATTTGCATCATGATTCATTAAAAAAAAAAAACATATTTGCATCGTGTTCCTCACTTGAAAATCTGTCTTTTTTGGCTTTCTTTGTACTATGATCCCTCTTTTTTGCTGCAGCTAAGCAATCTAACTCCAAAACTCATTTCTTTTTATTAGCTGGTAAGATACTTGAAGAATCCAGAACTTTTTGATAAAATGGGCATAAAGCCTCCTCATGGGGTCCTTTTGGAGGGGCAACCTGGATGTGGAAAGGTTAGTCATAATCTTCTAATAATCATGTGAATGAGTCTTGCGAAATATTATATAAGGTTCAAATTGTGCCTTCTCATTTTGTCAGACCTTGGTGGCCAAGGCCATAGCTGGTGAAGCTGGTGTTCCATTTTACCAAATGGCTGGTTCTGAATTTGTTGAAGTCCTTGTCGGTGTTGGTTCTGCTCGTATCAGGGACTTATTTAAGAGAGCTAAGGTGATTATGTTAGCTATTTTCTGGTTTCTGTTGTAGCTTTGGTTTTATTTATGTTCAATTAAATATATTATGATTATGAGTTTATGGGAAACATGATACTGGAATTGCTTTGTCCGTAGAATATGTTTAAGCATGATTCTTTTATTGTTCATGCACAAACACACACACACACACACACACACACACACACACATATATATGTATATATACTGGAGATTGGGTCTGTGGCTGTAATTCCACATTTAGTCAGTGAAAGCATGATGTATTTGCTGGCTTGTCACTTCCTTCATCTGACATTTTTCTTCTTGTTGTTGAGAAGGTTTTCTGTTCAAATGAGAGTAAATTATCTTCCGCAGTAAATGTTAATAAATAATAAGTATATAAAATGTTGTATATAGAGGAAAATTGCTTAAGCCTTGACTTAAACTCATTAGCCCGTCATATCTGTAAGTACATTTTGTTCACTAGTTTGAGTCCCATAAATGCTTAGCTACTAGGCACTTGTTATGATGGTAGCCTTATTTAGTAACCTCGTGATTTTCTTGTGCAGGTAAATAAACCATCAGTTATTTTTATTGATGAAATTGATGCCTTGGCCACTAGGTATGGATACTCCTTTTAAATACTTATAGTAACTAATGATATTCTGAATGGTTGCTTCAGTTTTTGCTATATACATTGAAGAAATATTAGTGGCTGTATGTTGTATGAATGATGTATAATAAACAATTTGTCTTAAATGTCATGGTGATATTGCTGATACCTTTCATTGAACTGACATCAATCATACCAATCTCACTATTGTTGGAATGTAATAAAAATGTGGCATGCGTAGGAAAAGAGAGGTAAGACTGCAGAGGATGGACTATTTGTGGTTCATCTTTGTTTTGCATTGTGTTTGTAGTCTTTTTGGACCACGAACCAAGACAGGTTGCCTTTTTGTTTGATTTGTTCCTTTCATCATTATATTTTTGTAATATATTAGTTGACCAAGCTCAAGTCTTATCGCTTTCATTTTCTTATGGTCAGGATAGAAATTTTTAATTCCATCTATGTCATCTATTTTAGTTTAAAATGGCTGCAGTAGAGTTGCACTTGACTTCTGGCAGTTTAATTGACTTATTCATTACGTGTTTTGATGAGCATATTAGTCTTTTAACAAATAATGTGATTGATGGTATTTTTTATGTATGACCAGGCGTCAAGGAATTTTCAGTGAATCCACCAACTACCTTTATAATGCAGCTACTCAAGAGAGAGAGACAACACTCAATCAACTCTTGATAGAGCTTGATGGGTTTGACACTGGCAAAGGTGTTATATTCTTGGCTGCGACTAACCGTATGGATTTGCTAGATCCTGCTCTTCTTCGACCTGGGCGTTTTGATCGCAAGGTGTGCTTCTGTTACCGAATCAGTAGTCATAGGTCATATATGTGTTCTACCGTGTTTTCATGTATATAAGTGAAAATCTATTATATTTCGCTGAAGCTTTTGCATCGCTTGAGCAGCTCTCTCTGAACTCGTCTTTTCACAAATTGACTTTTTATAAAATCTTAGCATGTTTTGTCATTATAACGGCTGGTTAAGGAAATACAGACATAGGGGCTATCTATGGCTTTTAGATACAAATCAAAGCTGGACAGGTTGTTGTTTTGGGTTGCTTAACCTGTTAACATAGTTGTTAACATTAGGGTGTCATGTGTAGCCAATACCCAACACACTCATTTCTTATTTGTAGGGTTCTGAGTGCATGGAACTATTTAGTAGAAAAAATGTTATTTCATTGAATTTTTGTTCAGCCTTCTCCTTCCCTTTTTTTTTTAATTTTCCATATCTATTACACAAATTAAGCTTCAGTGCTTTACCTTTTAAGAAATCTGTGACTTGTCAATCTAATACCCTTTGAAGAACCTGATGTTGACTACCAATTTCACTTGTCTCTAGCCTCAACTTGATCTTAATGAACATGTCTATCATCCATGTTTTGAATCCTATATTTAGACTTCAATTTTAGCTCAAATGGTGTGTATCTTTGTCAAAACTTCTTTGTTTCTTATTGAACTTCTATGATATATGATTTGAATCTAAAATTGTGTCAGACTCTATAACATAATATGATAGGACTTGTTATTTAAATAAAAACTTTATACGCATGGTTTGTGTTCTATTCTATCTTCTCCTCCATCTTCTTCATCTTCCCTTTTTTTTTCCAAAAATGAATAGTGATTCAATGTGGATATTTGGTGAGCATAGTGCCTGAACTTATGTGAATCATGAAGTTGTTTTCTGAAGCATTTATTGCAGGAATACTACATTATTAGAGCTTTGATATGTACACTTGACTTGATGAAAATTTAGTATTTTTACAAGCAATTTAGAGATTCAGAAAGATTTTATCAGGTGAATGCAATGTAAGAAATTGTTGATGTATGGTTAAGTAGAATTGAATGAGGCTTGACCAAAAAATCATATGGAGGGAATAAATTGCGGAAGCAACATGATTCAATTATTTAATAAAAAAATCCTTTAATTTGAGTAAGAAATTAGGATTTTGAAGTAGCAAAAACGATTCTTATGTTTTATTCTTGCTGAAGATTTCTTTTAAGCCAAAAAATTGATGATAAGTTTGCTTACTTTATTGAGGCTTATGACATTGACACATCTTTGTTGAGTTAGAGGCTTTGGGCTTGCATATATGATAAAGCAACCATATTACTTGTATTTTATGATGGATAGGATATAATAATTTCTGAATAATTCATTTTTCTGTTCTTTTTTCTTCTTTTTAATTTCCTTTTTGGTATTACACTCTTTTAGGGAAATTAATGAATCCATGATGTGAATCCTGATTGAAAACTTATCTACTTTTTATGATTCTATGTTTTTGTTTGATTTGGATTTCATTATTATGCTTGTGGTTGCTTTCTTGACCTACAGCGAGCTTTTTATCTTTATTCTAGGTTTTATTTTATTTATGTAGATAAGGATACGGCCTCCTGGTGTCAAAGGGAGATTGGACATTCTGAAAGTTCATGCTCGCAAAGTGAAAATGTCACCAACTGTTGACTTGTCCTCCTATGCACAAAACTTACCTGGTACATGTCACACTTTTATGATATTATCCACATGGGTGTCAAATGGGACTGCATGTGTGCCTATACCACTTTCCAGCTCCTTGTCGTATACGTCTTGAATAACAAGTTGCAGTTGCTTTTGTTTTTCCTCCTTTTTGTGCTTTGCTAGGGTACAGTCATCCATTTCTCATGGGTGTTTTGGATGCCTTTAACCTTTGTATTTAATGTAACTGTCTTCTCATTACTCATCAATATATATATATGTATATATATGTTACAGCTAATAGATCAACTCTCAGTTTAGCACAGCTGTTGATCTGAGATTGATATGTACATTACTTATCTGGAAATCAGGATGGACTGGAGCAAGGTTAGCACAGTTGCTCCAAGAGGCTGCTTTAGTGGCAGTCAGGAAAGGACATGAATCCATTCTTCAGTCAGATGTGGATGATGCAGTAGACAGGCTCACTGTTGGACCCAAACGTGTGGGGATTGGTTTGGGTCATCAAGGGCAGTGCCGTAGAGCTACGACTGAGGTGGGAATCGCATTGACATCTCATTTGCTGCGGCGGTTAGAGAATGCCAATGTTGAATTCTGTGAACGTATTTCGATCAATCCTCGTGGCCAGGTCCTCATTTTATTTCCTTTCCTCTTTGTTCAAGTATGCTTTAGGAACGTAGATCATAATTCATATATTTTTGTGCTTTTAGGAATTTATCTGGTGTGATACTCCATGATTTTACATTTTACATGCACTAAGATCCTGGAACTAACTGAATGAAAAGCACGCCTGAACCTTTCATTGTATCATATAAGCTTCCAATATATAATTTCATTCTTGAACTGCTATCAGGTACTTCACCTGACGACCTGACAAAAGGTGTAGATTGGAAAATGATTACTTTTGTTATGCTTATTGATTTGATTTTTCTGGACTTGCCACTTGAATGAAGTCCTCATGCCCTGATATAGATTAATCTTCTCTATGATGAATTCAGACATTCTCTCAAGTTGTGTTTCATCGTCTTGATGATGAATCCTACATGTTTGAACGTAGGCCTCAATTGCTGCATCGGCTTCAGGTTTGAATTTCAAATTCAGTAATTCTGTGACAAAGTGGTTCGATTAGGAAATTAATGTTAATTAGTCTTTCGTTGGTTTCACTCATATTTAAAGGTTTTGCTTGGAGGGAGAGCTGCTGAAGAGGTTATTTATGGACAGGATACATCAAGAGCATCAGTTAGTTATCTTGCTGATGCATCTTGGCTTGCTCGTAAAATTCTAACCATGTCAGGCCTTTTTCCATACACCTGATGAGATCTTTCCTGCTGCTGGACATGTTTTGACTTCTTGTATTATTTTTCTGTTGTCAGATGGAATTTGGAGAATCCAATGGTCATACATGGTGAACCACCTCCATGGAGGAAAAATCCTCGTTTTGTGGGTCCACGGCTGGATTTTGAAGGATCTCTGTATGACGACTATGAATTGATAGAACCACCAATCAACTTTAATTTGGATGATGAGGTTGCTCAAAGAACCGAAAAGCTGATCCATCAAATGTATGAAAAGACGGTTTCTTTGCTGAGGATGCACAATGCATCTTTGCTCAAAACAGTGAAGGTATGATCGTGTGGGTAGCCTGGTCACAATGTCCCCTCTCTCTCTCTCTCTCTATGTCATGCATAGTATTATTTTCAAAGACAGAAGTCTCTGTATGAAGTTTTTATGGAGACATTAAAAAAGTATCTCCAGGTTTTCCAGTTCATCTTCTGATAATATTGAGATTTTGTGTGAGAATTCTTTGATTATTGTTGCTGTTCTTATCTAGCTGACCAATACTGTAAACAACAGTGTATGCTTGATTAGTATCAAGAAATGAGTTTATGATGGTTGAGAGTGAAGTTGATAATGAGTTTACATCAGCAGAAACCAACTTTCTTCTCTCCTGTCACTATGGAATTACAAAAAATTGTTTCTATTTAGGAACCTGTTTATGTTTATAGGTCTGTGTCCATAGCTTAGGTATAACAACATATGGGCAATATAAATTAATTGCAGTAGGCAATTCTTACTTCTGGGTGTCAATCTTTCATTGGTTAATGTGAACAGTCGGCATAGGTTCGGCAGCAGATTTGTAATGTAGTTAATGGCTTGAATCGTTAGAAAACCTTGAACGTGCATGTATCTCATGTTTCATGGCATTTGATGCTTCAATTCCACTAATTTTTTCATGTTGTGTCAATTCACTGCAGGTTCTTCTAGATCAGAAGGAGATCACTGGAGAACAAATTGAATTTATCCTGGGCAAATATCCAGCACAAACACCCATCCGACTTCTTCTGGAGGAGGAAAATCCAGGGAGTTTGCCATTCTTTGAAGTGGAGAAAGGGCATGAGTTGGAGTTATCCCTGCTAACTCCATCAGATGGGAAAATTTCTTAAAGTGAGATGGTGTTTCGGATCCCACTGAGGCCCCTTCCATGTAAAACCAGGACCTTTTTCCTCAAGAGAAAATTAACAGTAACCAATGTGGGAACACCTGGTAAAATGTCTCCTACTTTCTTGTCTTCTGTATTTTCTGCTCCCTCTCCCTTGCTTTTTTTTTCTAGCTTTCACTGAGGTATTGTCATTTTGCAGGCATGCGAATATAACCTCGGCCTCAACCCCTTTTTTGATCATGGCGTTTGTACTTGTCCATAAGTCGGCAACAGCCTTTCATTCTGTCAATACATTCAGATGCATGGAGTATCGAAGGTCCGCGAGGAAAGCATGAGATCTGCCTGCATTGCCCATATCGCCTTTACTAGTAGGAAGGGGGCTTGCAATGTGCAGATTTATAGTGTGAAATTTTGATAATGAAAATCTGAAGCGATTTGGTTTTAATAACATTTATGGATACTAGGGCCTAGGGGAGGTATTATCTGGCCACCATGCGAAATTTGTTCCTTCTGATATTTGTTTCCAATGTAATTTGTTCCTTCTGATATATTTTTGGGCAAATTACACTTACCTCCCTTGAGGTATGACATAATTACACTTACCTCCCTTGGGGTTTCTGATATAACACTGTCATCCCTTGACGTTTATGTGTGGGTCACAATAACATTCTCTTACTACACTTTCTCTGACGGCAGATCATTAAAAAATAAATAACTTTTGAATGTATGACTAAAAATTAATTTAGTCATAATTTTTGGAAAATTAATTTTTAGTCATACATTCAAAAGTTATTTATTTTTTAATGATCTGCCATTATTTTTTTAACGGAAAGTGTAGTGAGGGGGTATTATTGTGGCACACACATAAACATCAAGGGGTGACAGTGTTATATCAGAAACCCCAAGAAAAGTAAGTGTAATTATGTCATACCTCAAGGGAGGTAAGTGTAATTTAACACTATATTTTTTTCTTCTTTTTTTTCTTTTTAGCCATGCGAAGGTGATATGTATATATAAATTTTTTTTTACATGGTAACAAAACAAAAAAAAAACCAATATTTAATTGGCAAAATAAATTTACATTCAAATTGGTAACTTACGTTCAAAAAAATTTATATGAAAAAGAAAATTCCCAATATTTAATAATTTTTTCATTATTGGACAAATTTTAACATAAATTGGTTTATTTCTATTACATTCAACAACTCAACTTACAAAATTAAAACACATGGGGTGTTGGATAAGAAACCCTAGATAAATTTTTAGTTGCATTACAAACATATTTTTTAAAAATATTTTAAAATTCTGCTAATGCCTAATAAAGATTATTGAACGGGAGAAGTTACATTTTTGTTGCATTTTGTTCTACCAAAATTCGTTAGTACATATACAATAGTATTCTACATATGTTCAACATTTAAATGGAATTTCTTAGGTTTTTTCTCCAAAACTTTCACAAAGATGTTTAAGTTCTTGATGTAAATTAAAGATTTAGAAACTATTATCAATTTTACTATATTTCTAATATTTTATTTATTAGCTTCTACTATTTTTCTTTTGGTAAGATAAAATAATCAAATCCTCTGTAAATTTGTCTCTATTTGTATCAAAAGTTTTCAAAAACATTTTTTTATTTTCTTCTCCCGTAAGGTAAAAAGAAGAGGAAATAGGGCCCAACCGGGATCGAACCGGTGACCTCTTGATCTGCAGTCAAATGCTCTACCACTGAGCTATGGACCCAACGCTGTAGGCGAGGAAAACAAAGAATTTATTTAATCATTATTTTTTAGACCTCTCGCTTTGAACTGTCCTTTCCGATTTCCGAGTCCAAAACGTTCGCACCCGTATGTACATAGCAAAAGAGACGCAACCCCACCCGACCCAACGCCTGATTTTATTTTGATTGCTATGGTTTATTTCCGGATCTCTGTACACTCACTTTGGAGGATTCGGAATCACCAATGATGTTACTTAACTAGATTCTTATCTTTTCTAAGATGATTCTAAACATAAGACATGCTATAGTGCTTTAAGCATATTTACTGGTTTGTATAAATTCTAGATCGCCATGATCAAGTCCATTTTTCTTATATTGGAGGCACCACTCGGATCCCCTGTCAAATCTGTGGAAAATTGTAATTGGAGAAAATGGACCAATGCTAGGATAAAAAATAATTCATCAACTACTTTGGGATGAATTGTCCCATCTTGTGGAGTTGGGATGCTTGAGACCGTTTCATCTGGTGTTACTCAGTTATACCAACATGAAATGGATGGATTGATGCCCGTGTCTGGAGGGGGCCCCACACCCCCAACCCAAATCCAAGCCGGTGATATCATGGCATCCCTGGATTCGAACACTAGAGGAAGGATGCTTCCGCATGGAGCATCCCACGATTGGTATTTGTCGTATACGTGGAAGCATCCCACCAAAACACCATTAGACAATTCATCCCAAAATAGCATACGATTAATCCGAGTTAGGGACAAGATATATCTATTATGATAATATTTGCTTATCAAGCGCACGGGGATCAAAATCAAGATGGTCACAGCAAAACAACAAAATTACGACCTACCACAAGACCACCAAGGAAGTTTTGATTATGACATATCAGTGACTGAACACACAAAAGGATGGAACTATTTTTACAACTAAGATATGCTGTTGGTGGGACCTGTGAGGCAGGTGCTAGTGCTATAGCTGCATGCTTTTAGCTGGGTCAAACGAGTATGGAAATTTGCCTGTACTGGACCTACTGGTGGGGTGTGGGCATTTGTCCCTATGCAAAGACCGATACTTTTGATTTCTTCTCGGGCAAAGGTATTGCGCCAGTTCATTTTGCACGACAAGTACGACTAGTTTTTCATTCGTCATTGCAACTTTGTTAAACATGTGGGCTTAGAAAGGATAAAGTGCTTATTCCTCCATGTGCCGTAAAAGTGAGAATGTAACTTGGCTCGGTTACATTCAAACCTACGGTTCAGTTTTGGTTCTCCAATTTATGGACCAAATTAATTAATTTTGATTTGGTTTTGGGTTAAGGTTTTGACCAAACCTAATCTACATCTACATGATATATAATGCGAGACGCCCCCTTGGGAATTGTGCCAAGCATCGTATTCAACTTTCCACACTTGCCCTTATACAACATTGCCAAGTTTTATTAATAAAGGGATAGAATTGTCAAAAGTGCCAAATAACTAACAAAACAATCGGTTAAGCAACTACTCCCTCCCGTGACGTGTAGTAATGCACGTGAATCATGCTAGTTGAACTGAACCGAAGCCCACTTTTAAATATACTTCACTAAGCTATACCGAATGGAAACACATATATGTATATATTCTGTTCGGTTTTTGGGTTACAACGATTAGTTCTCAAATTCAGTTCGGTTTGGTTTCAAGTTAATAGTTGCAAACATTGTTTTGGTTTTGGATTAACTTCAATCCGAAGCAAACCAAACCAAGTTGCACCATTAACTAAAAGGATGCATTTGAAGAAGTACTTAAGGGGAAAAAAAAGGCGCACTTAATTTGAGCTCTGCAAATGCAACCTAAATGTGATCGATATATAGAGGCTTTGCTCATCAAACCGTGGTCTTGGTTCGAAATCCAAGGTCTCAGGTTCAAATTCTCTTAAGCACAATCTTTTAAGACCACTTGCATAAGATCCATGCGTCTTAGACTTTTTTGGGTCATGTAGGTTGTAGTGCATGAGCCCTCAAAGATTAGTGTTTGAGCCTAAGCAGGCTCGGATACCTTGTGTTTAAAATATAAAAAAAAAAAAAAAAAAGGAAGGAAAAGCGTTTATTGTATGATTACTTTTTCCTTTTTATCATTTTCATTTTATTTTAATCTTTACTTATCCCTTTTCCAATTTCATTTCCGTTTAAATAAATTAACAAAAAAAAGCTTCAGCTTCATCAATTACAGTTCCATTAAGCGCCAATCTCAACCATCTTCATAAAAATACAACCGTTTAGGTAGTAGCTGGGTGCCTTAAATTGCGTCCTCGAAACTCGAAAGGTTGAACGTCTTTACACCAGAGGTCTTAAAGACCATCCCCGCATTTTTCATACTTCGTAAAACAAAATTGAAAAGAGCTCTCAAGGTAAAACGGTTACTGTAATCAATCATGACGATTTTGTATACACTTACTTATAATTCATCTTAATGCAGTTTACTTTCACATTTAAATAAACACATCACATGTATTACCGTAATCATATATAATTACGTTAAGTAGATAATACAACAACTAACAGCTAACAACTAACAACACCACCCCCGTTTTCCTCCTCTTCCCGGGATGGATTTCTGAAAAAGGAAAGAATTCCAAAAAGAGACGTGAGTCTGCACACGTGCCTTTGCTTCAGAGTTCAGATGCACCCGTTCGGCGCGAACCCGACCCGAGATCCGGCACCATCAAACACCACTCGAAACCCTTGCTGCTGTATGTTCCCGATGATTGACAATCCGCCCATCGTCCCCGCGAACGCGAAGCAGAAGACCCCCTTGCTGTTAACCGGGATCAGGTAATTCGTCGCCGGTAAAGAAACATGGGCCCCACGTCCGAAATGCATCGCCACCGTCGGAACCTTCACCTCCACCTTCCCCGACAAATCATAGCACGTATCGAATAACGAAAACCCGGGCCCACGCTTCAGCTGGGTGGTCCCCGCACGGAACGCGTCCCGAAGAGCTACGTACGCGGGTCGGGTCAATCGAGTTACGGAGGTGCCCGAGTCTATGATGACCCCTCCGTTTCCGGCGACGTCGAGCCGGAACATCGAAGCTGTGATCCCCCGGACAGGTGCACCGCCGACACTGATTCCGGTGAGCTCCACATAGTAGAACGTATCAAGTCTAGGGTTCGCAAGCATTGGTGTGAACACTGCGGATCTAGGCACGGCAGATTCACCGAACACTACAGAGGACGGTTTCGACGCCGACGACAACCGATCGACGAGGCAGTACGAGAATTTCCGTCCGAATCGACGACCAGTTTGCGACGGAAACGACAATTTTCCCCGGCCAAGGCCGAGCAATCCAGCTGCACCGACGAACAATCCTTCGTTGTCATGTCCGCATCCAAACGCGACTCTACCGATCTTCGTCCCGCGAAACGTCAGAGTTTCGGTTGAGAATTCGCCGGCGGTGAACGATCCATCACCGTACGATACCTGATATAGGCACATGCGTTTTTGAGCACAAGAAGACTCATCGAGCTTGCGGCAAAGAGGAGATCCACACGGTACGCCTGCGAACGACCGAGACTTCCTTGGATCGAATATTGGATCAGTTTGCGAGTAACATCTCCGACACGGTGCGCATTGGATCCAAACTATATCGCTGCCGGTGTCAAGAACCATGTAGGAGTACCTGGGAGGCGTACCTATACCCAAGCGAGTGAAATACTCTCCACTGCCCTGTGAAAGGCCGGATATCACGGAGCCGCTGAAGTCCTTTGGAGGAACACGAGAGGCATTTCTGCTCACGCGTCCACCTACAGCCATGGCGGCAATCGTCTTGACCCTCACCGCATCCCTCTTTAACCTCAGTTTGAAGAGGGCTTCTGGTGTAGTGTTGAAGGCTAGAGTATCTCTGTGTTCTAATCTTACAGTAAGAGTGGTTTCAGCTCCGGTAATGGCAGTGTCCGGTAGGCTTACGGATTGGGACTCACTCCATGAGAGATCAGGCTTGAGCGTTGGTGGTTTTGAGAGAGGCTCCAAAACCAGATTTTGGTACTCAAGCGGTTTTGCAGACGCACTTGAGAGTAGAAAAATGAAAAGGTAAAAGAAGAGAGTGGCTTTGATCAGTGCTTCCATTCTCAGTGTGAGATGGATGGAGAGGCGGGACTGACGCATGGCAAAGGCTTTGCCTTTGAAACTGTGATATAAAGAGAGATGGTGGGTGTTACCTTTTGAAGAAGGCGGTAATGGAAAACTTTTCCCTATATTTAATCCAGAAAATAAATTACACAAAATTTTGTCTTGCCCTCTATGTTTCACAAAATTATGAGCACTTCCCCTCGCTTTTCCAAAATAACACTACCTCCTCACTTTTCCAATAATAGAATTGTTGTTCCAATTATCTAAACTAGCCATTAGGAGAGATATAAAAGAGAAAGGGAGCGGTTTTGGATTATTTAAGTTTTTAAAAATTTGAGATAATTTTGAGTCTTTTTTGATTATTATATCATTTTATTAATAAATCTTTACAATGATGTGTAAGGGTTGTTCACGAAAGTTTCACAATTTGCTTGCACCAAGGAGGCGCCTCACATTACATATAATATAAATAAATAATAAAATTTTCCTTTCTAACTCAAAGACCAATTAAAAGACATGGATTGTAGATAATTTCAATCCTATTATAATAGAGGTCTTTTTCAATATTTTGACAATATTAAAGGAGTTTTTTATAATATTGTCAAATATTAAGGATGTCCTTGTAATTTTCTGTTCAATTTAATAATGAGGGGCTAGAAAGTTGAGAAATTAAAATGACAAAAATGCCATTCTAAAAAGATAAACATGCGGTGTGCTTTTTGGGCGTTGGGTCTCGGGGGCTTGACACACCATGTTGTTCTTAAATCGTGTCGTCCGAGCCGTGAACGAAATGCCGTGATGAAGATGACTCTGGTTTCGCGAGCAGGTAGAGGAGAGGTCGTCCGCATGACAGCAAGTGAAAAGAAAATAATATCCTCTTTTGCGGATGAAATCGTCTGCCGTCTGCCGCCGGAATGCTGAAACAGGCGATATAGTCCCTTTTGGGAGGCTGTCACATGCAGCATCCAACGACAACTGCTCTTTAACATTGAAATGAGCACTTGCCATTGGAATGATGCTATATCGTCTGCCGCAACATCTCGGCAGCTAACGATTTCATTCCCTCTTTTGGTAGGCTAGTTTTCAGTGTTTCTGTAACCCTTTTTTTAGAAAAATTTATCTGAGTTCACGCCAAGCTTCTGTATAATAGCATGAACAAATCCAATTTTAGGCCTTTGTTTGGGATACGTTTTATATTGAAAATGAGTTCTGTCTCCAATTGAGTTTGCAAAAGTTGAAAGATGGGTTTAATATTGGGCAAATTACACTTACCTCCCTTGAGGTATGATATAATTACACTTACCTCCCTTGGGGTTTCTGATATAACACTGTCACCCCTTGACGTTTATGTGTGAATCATACTAACATCCCTCACTACATTTTCCGTATTAAAAAATAAATAACTTTTGAATGTATGACTAAAATTAATTTTTAGTCATACATTCACAAGTTATTTATTTTTTTAAATTAATTTTTAGTCATACATTCAAAAGCTATTTATTTTTTAATACGGAAAATGTAATGAGGGGGTGTTAGTGTGACTTACACATAAACGTCAAGGGGTAACAGTGTTATATCAGAAACCCCAAGGGAGATAAGTGTAATTATGTCATACCTCAAGGGAGGTAAGTGTAATTTACTCTTTAATATTTGGTGGAAGTTCGCTCATGGATATAACAAGTTTACCCATTTTTATTTTAACTTAAAAGAAGATTTCGTGAATAACAAATATGTCCTTGTCATATAAAAGTGTCTTTAAAACAGCTTTCAAATATATCACAATTCATATATATTACAAGTATGCTGCCGTACTTTTACAATAAGGTTTCAAGGCAATTCTAGATTATAGTGCATTTTTCTAAAACTCATTTCTTAAATAAAACCAAATACCCATAGAACCTCTCAAATTCATTCTAACCCTTGGAATTCATTTGAAACGTTGAAATGAGCTCCCAAAATAAACGTCAAACAACGCCTTAAGTTATTAAAAATTAAAAGGGCGTTGGGGATTGCGGCGGACATTTGTGTTGTTCATGCTTTGGAAGTGCCATTTGAAAGGGTGAAAGTAGCGTTTAGGTCTGTCCTCATGAGTCCCATGTTTTTCTTTCTTTGTCATGTAACTATATCCATACTGTTATCCTTTTAACGAACCTCAACAGCATGCATTTAGGCATGGTTTGCTGAGGAAAGCTTGAAAATCTGGTGGGGAAGTCTCCCCACGAGCTGTTGGCACCCTTATTAAAGCTTGAGTTATACATGTTTCTTCTGCACCTATTGAATATAACGTTACCCAAAAAAAAAAAGCTATTGAACATAAAAATTCATTTTTTATACTGGTTTAAAAGGTTAAACCAAAAACTCTGGGTTTGTCTTTTGGTTTAGCATTCATATTCTCAATGTGATTTGGTTCCGATTTTGGTTTGGTTCTTTATAGTTTAGTTTGGTTTTTATTTGGCTAGAAAGCCTAACCAAA
Organism: Buxus sempervirens; assembly: GCA_947561395.2. Lineage (NCBI taxonomy): Eukaryota > Viridiplantae > Streptophyta > Magnoliopsida > Buxales > Buxaceae > Buxus > Buxus sempervirens. The sequence continues at coordinate 3,277,224 of OX387193.1, forward strand.
CCGACTAATTATACCTGGAAGACACATCCACCTATCCTTGAAGGAGGGAGAACGTGGGAGGACACAGTTGCAAAATTGATTGTAAGTTTGAAAAAAACTAAGACAGTTTGACAATTTTACCCTTTCTATTAATATATCTTTTCAATAATGTGCAAAAGTTATTTTGAAAAACTGTGTATTTTGTTTAACACGCTTCCTAAGGAACTTATTCCCAATATACGGCTCAAAAGGGTAATTGAAGCGTTTGGGCCATAGAAGATAACGGTTATCGGGCTGGGTGGGCTTGAAAAAGTTCATATCAGTTAATATGTGACCTCTGGCAGGGCCAGAGCCCACCCAATGATCAGACCCCAACATGATGGGGATGGGAACCCTTTTCCTTTCTGTGATGGATGCCCGTGTACCTAAGATCATTCCGGTTGGCGGATTCTAGCCGTTGAATTTGACAGCTTTTAGGCGTGGGCTTTCCTCGAAGACTATTTCGGGAATTTAACTACCATTATTACTCAATCACAAGGTTCAGAAGCAATCTTAGAAGGCTCCTCAATCAAATCCAACCGTTCGTGTTTTTAAATGACTAATATACCCTTATTTTTTCATGTATTTTTTAAGTTGACCCCAAAGTCATTCCAAAATTCTGCAAGTTCCGTTACAACTCCTTCTTTCCCTCTCTTGTCTGCGAACTGAAACCCATCGACAGGCAGAAGAAAGAGAGGTAAAGATTGGCACCGAACCCTAATTTTATTGTAATACAACCCCAGTCCTTGATGGTATTATTAGAAACGATGGTTATTGTTCCTTGGGTTTTTAGGGTTTTATGTTCGTCAAGGCTTTAATGTCTTGCAAATGGAGAGCGCCTTTCCTTTGGCTGGCTGCTCCTCGCACTGTTCGGTCTACTTAGCAGTGGCGTTTACAGCATTCTGTTTCCTGATTGCTTTGTGGGTCATTCTTTTGTCGCCTGGAAGTGATTTCCGGAAAAGAAGATTGAGGAAATTGGAGGGCACTGAAAGTTTATCAAAGACGGACGGTGGCTGTAATTGCTCCTGTGGTAGAGATCCAGGTTCTGCTTCGACGGCAGCTCCTTACATCAACGGCGCTCGGATGCATGAGAGGGCGCCAGTTGTTGCTGAGAGGCAGACGGGTGCTTCGATGATGGAGCAATTGGTGCCAGAGATCAGAACCCATGCGTTGAGTTACTTGGATTATCCAAGTCTGTGCCGTCTTTCAATGACGAATTCTTTGATGCGGAAAGCTGCAAACGACGATAATGCGTGGAAAGCACTCTATCGTAAGGTCTGTTTCGGTGCTATTCTTAATTTTTCCACCCAATCTATATATCTCCACCTAAGCTATATCAAGTGGACGTTTATCTCAACATTTTTGATCGGAATGGCAACAGTTTTATTCAATTTTTCTAGTTATTCTGAAGTTTTTGTTCCTCAACCGTTAAGAGTTAGCAAATTTGAAATAATAACCAGAAACTATCGAATTCTTACTTTGTTTAGGTTCTCGTTGACATGGTGTATGAATAGGGGACCTCTTTTCCTATCTTTTCATTTCATATTTATTGAGATTTTTTTATACCTTTTTGAGTCATTATCAAAGTTTCCAAATGCAGAGATTATTGGGAAAATTTACTGAGTGTTTTTTGATGGTTGTAGCATCAATTAACTCAGAGACAATTCTCACTTGGTTGTAGCATCAGTTAATTCAGAGAAAACTTACTGAGTGTCAAAATAAACTTGATGTCTATAATACCGGCCACCTGATTAGACATGTTTTTTGGCCTAATTGGCAACCTTATATCTAGAGCATCCTAGTGTTGGCTTTATTTCATGAAGTATCTGGATGGTTAATACTTATAATTCACGGTGATCCTTTCTTTTTAGGATTAAATGTATCTTAAAAATGCTTTGAGATTCATTATTGCTTAGCTCATTTAAACTGAGGAAGCTTGGAGAATCATTGTTTCAATCCTTTCCTTGTTCATGGGAAAATTAATTGAAACTGATATGTTCCAGGAATCTCACTTTATATTATCTTGTCAACTAAAGGCTGAATAATGAGCGTATATTTGAATGAGTATTAATGTGTCGCGTCTTAAAACGGGAGTAGGAGATAACATTTGATTTTTATCTTTTCCTCATCATGGAATATGCCGCTCCGTTCTTGGTATCCAAATTTGTTCTTGGTGTCTGCTAGAAATAATGATCAGTTGAACTGGAATCTCAGACTCGGAAAATTTTTGGTTGATAGGGAGATGGAGGCAGTGTTTGACATGCTCTGTATTTTGCGATCCCCTTTTATTGGAAAATGCCCGGATAATAGAGTTTGGAGCGATGAAGGAAATATAATTTCTTAGTGAGGTATTTTTTGTGACTATGGCACTTGGGTCACTGTGTGTGTGTGTGTGCATGAACAATAAAAGAATCATGCTTAAACATATTCTACGGACAAAGCAATTCCAGTATCATGTTTCCCATAAACTCATAATCATAATATATTTAATTGAACATAAATAAAACCAAAGCTACAACAGAAACCAGAAAATAGCTAACATAATCACCTTAGTTCTCTTAAATAAGTCCCTGATACGAGCAGAACCAACACCGACAAGGACTTCAACAAATTCAGAACCAGCCATTTGGTAAAATGGAACACCAGCTTCACCAGCTATGGCCTTGGCCACCAAGGTCTGACAAAATGAGAAGGCACTATTTGAACCTTATATAATATTTCTCAAGGCTCATTCACATGATTATTAGAAGATTATGACTAACCTTTCCACATCCAGGTTGCCCCTCCAAAAGGACCCCATGAGGAGGCTTTATGCCCATTTTATCAAAAAGTTCTGGATTCTTCAAGTATCTTACCAGCTAATAAAAAGAAATGAGTTTTGGAGTTAGATTGCTTAGCTGCAGCAAAAAAGAGGGATCATAGTACAAAGAAAGCCAAAAAAGACAGATTTTCAAGTGAGGAACACAAAGATTTAAATCTCGGACTCAGACTCGAGTTAGGGCGAGTTGCCCAATTAATTCGAGAAAATTAATTAAAAAATCTGAAAAAATGCAGAAAAATATTAAAAATTAATCTAAAACTATACATGGGTAATAGGAGTTAAAATTATCAACATAGGCTTAAGAAATGACATATAAAATACAAAACGAATCACTGATGAACTATTTAATCATTAAATGTCATATAAAAATCTAAGACTTATATTTTTAAGTTGTCAACATTTAACATAATGTTGGAAACTTGAAATAAACATGTAAATATACTAAACAACATATCCAAAAAAAGTTATGACTAACCTCATCACCATCCCCACCAACTACTGGCTGAGTCACCACCCCCTTCTCCACTTTCATCAGCATCCTTTTGTTGATATGTATAATGAACTAGATTTGACCCACTCTCTGGGAAAAAAAATGACACAAACTCCTCTCCCTGTGGATGTCCGGACTCGACCGACTCTGTATAATCATAATATCTTGAAGTTCGGACCCCGGAACTACTGCTAGAATGAGGATGATGTGACCCTGATCTATATGGATAATCTCTTCCCTGATGATCATGATATCCAACTGCACTACCACTGGAGTCTAACGATGGTTGCGGCTGCAATGGAGGATACAGTCTTGGTCCATACGGATAAAACTGTGGATAGTCATGTGCATATAGAGGATGATGTGCCGACCCTGGATAATCTCCAAAGCCCAAGCTGCCAAACCTATGTTGCAACTCATCATGAGGATAACTGTCAGGTGGCAAGGTCTCATCACTATCACGCCATACAGACTTCCCCTTATCCCTTTGACTCTGACTATGTGAACTAGAATCACGTCCGCGTCGTTGATATGGCACGTGGTGTTGTGCCGCTCGATATGCATCTGCCTCCTCCACAGTCAAAGGTACACGCTCACTAGCACCACCATCACCACCACCACCTCCATTACCATCATCAGATGGAGATGTGGATCCTCCTCCTGCACTAGCAGCACTGCCACTACTGGTACCAGAGCCTAAGTCATGCTCGTCATCTATCTGTCTAGTACGTGCTACATCCTCATGCTCCTCAGCATCGCTATCAACTGAAATGGCATCAGATTGATGCCGATTTCTGTTTCCCTCATCATCTGACTGTATCCAATCATTTTGTACACTATCCAACAGTGCAACTTCTTGTTCCCTTGTCCACTCATCAAGCACATCATCCTCCTCAAAAATCACATTCAGGTCTACTGGATTGTAGTATGCGTCATCATGATCTCTCATCTGTAGATTTCGCACTTTCAATCTCAAATTATAGTGCACAAACACTAGTTCATGTAATTTCTTCGCCTTCAACCGGTTTCGAGCTTTAGTGTGGATTGCTTGAAACGTCTTCCAATTACGCTCACATCCAGATGAAGAGCACACCGCACTTAATACTTTTAATGCAATTGATCTCAAGTGGGGTGCTTGTGAGCCGTAGTTATTCCACCAAGAACCTACAAATATCAAAATACACATATAAATTATAAATATAAGTGATAGTAAATACAATAAGATTCATTGGAGTCATTAGAGTCCCCCACTCCCCACACTTACATGGAAGGTCTCTTTCTCGTTGGTTGACAACTATGGCATCCCCAAAGCGTCCGACTACATCTTTATAATCTCTAATCTATTAAATCAAGAAAGAAACATTTATTTAATTGAATGTTGTGACCATCATGCAAATTTGTAATCTTTTGATAAGATGTTAACAACAAATAATACCTCATTCTCGGCTTTTGCTGCTCGATTCATGTTTGGCTCCAATCTCTCAATCATGCGCATTAAGCCTTCCCTAATCTCTTGGTGTGCAGTCATGTCGTATTTATACTGAAAAGCCGGATTAAGGAAGTATGCTGCGTATACAAAAAATTCATATTTCATATGAATACAGTATTAGTCTGTTACTATTAGACATTATAGTAATATAATGTCTTATTAAATATTGGAACAAAGTTAACAACAAATAATACCTGCAGCGTGGATATCCTGATGCAATTGATTGTCCCATCTGTTATCAATGATCTTCCAAAAAGTTTTATAATGTTTCACTGAATTTTGCAATGCCAATTTGGCTCTATCGATCGCTTCGTATAAGATGGGCATGGTTGGCTTCTTGTCTTGATTCACTAATTTCAAAACTTTTGCTAATGGCTCCATGACTTGAACTGCAAATTCAATCTTCTTCCAACTGTCCTTCTGTAAGACAATGTCAACAACTTCCTTTGCCTCAGCCCTTTTCGCCTTTGTTGGGCACACAGATTTCTCAACATCATGCCATTCATCAGATACAAATAACTGCTTCAAATTCTTTCGATACCGATAAAGAGACTCCATAGCTATGTACTCTGTACAAAATCTTGTAATCTCAGGTCTCAACAACTCTTGGCCCTCAGTGAACTTTGCTTTCATTAAATTAACCAACCTTGCACTATTGTAGATGAAGGAGGTTATCTTCTTCCCTAGCACAAGTCCATCTGCAACCTTGTCCACTTTTGCAATGTCCTCCAACATCAAGTCAATGGTATGGCCAGCACATGGAGTCCAATACAAATGCTTCCTCTTCTCCATCAATAATTTTCCAGCTGATTTATAGGAAGATTCATTATCACTGACAACCTATTAGAAATCAGGAGCGAAATACACATTTATTATGTTATCAAAATATCAATTTAGCAATTTGTAATGAATTGTAAAGACAATTAAATGAAATGTACCTGAACAACATTCTCCTCCCCTACTTCTTCAACCATGTTATCCATTAACTGAAATATAAATTCTTTTGTCTTTTTCTGGTTTGACACGTCTATATTCTTCATAAACATCATGTGTCGATCACAATACACGAGAAAATTTATTATGTTCGCTCGAGTACGTGATGACCAACCATCACACATAATCGTAACTCCCCAAGTCTTCCATTTTCTTTTCTGTTCATTTATATATTCGTTGATTTCAACAACCTCCTCCTTCAGATACTTTCCACTCATCTGTGCTTGTGTGGGCCCCCTAACACCAGGCCCTGCTTGTGCAACAACATCAAGCATACTCTGGAAATATGGAGTGCTAGCGGCATTGAAAGGGATGGCATTATATGTAAAGAACTTCGTACACGCTCTCCCAACCCTTTGTATCCATTTTGTGTTAAATACGTCTTTTAGTCTTTTTTGCTTTCCATCACGTGATGGATACAAATAAGGATCCATGCTCCTCAACTGATCTCCTCTATGTGCAGGCATAGATGGCATGGTACTCTCTCTCTGCCTCTGGGAGCCTCCCCCTCCCTCCCTCGTGCTACTACTACGTGCACGACCGAACTCAACTCCTCCTCGTTTACGTCCAGTCCTAGATCCCCCCTACATCAAACTGAGAAGGCCGTACTGATACAGAATGACGCCTCAAGTCATCCGTCTGCATAGTCTCCATACTCTGACGTCGAGCAAACTCTATCTGCTCTCTCTCCCACTGCTCCATGTCATCATCACTATCAATGTCACCACTCATACCAATACTGGACCCACGGCCGAATATAGCTTCTTCATTTAAAGTATCTAACAAATTCTCCTCATCCCTCAATGTCTTCTCCTTCGTACTTTTCCCAGTCCTCAAATGTTGTTGCATCGCCCGCATTATCTCATCTGAGACTTTTGCACACCCAGCTACGTCACCCTTCTTATGTGCTAAGTGCTCCTTCAATCTAGTCACACCTCCCCACATATCTCGTCCACAATAGTTGCACATAACATGTCTCGAATTACCTCCAATAATCGTGCCATGTTGCCACCTAACATCACGATCACGTGGCATGATTATACCTAATAAAAATGATACAGATTAGAATATAAAATCAATCATACAAAGTTACAAACAATATATAGTTTATAGATAATTAGACATTAATTATTAAATAAGATAATACAATAGCTAACAATTAACTTAAAAATAAAATATAAAATATACTTTATCAAACAAAGTATGGATTTTTAAAACCAGAAATAACTTAAAAAATATAAATACATACTTAAGAAACAAACTATAGTTATTTGTGAAAATTCAATAATATAATTACACAAATATGTTAAATATAAGTATAATTTATTCTTATTAAATCAATTAATATAATAAATAATATAATTTTATTTTTGCAAAATTAACGGAATGACATACAAGTTCATATGAAGTTATTTACGTGTCTATGAAGTGAATACATGTAGAGGAAAACAAAAAAAAAAAGAAATTTTAAAAAATTTTCGGAATAGTAAAAACCCCAAAATTTCACCCTCTGATTTGTCACCAATCCAAGTGTTTTTCGCAAAAACTTTGAATCTAATAGTCTCTACTAGCTTCTAAGATGATTTTAAGACAAAAAGAATGAATTAAAACGAATCATAGAAGAAGAAATCACCTTCCTCGCAAATCTCCAAAAATCTGTCAACTTTCCTCCAAATCTTCAGATCTGCAACAACGAAGGCTTGATTTGTGTTTTTGTTGTTATAGGATTGTAGATGAGCTCAAAAAATGGAGGGGGGTGCAAGGATTTAGGGAATGGAGGTTTCTAGAGGGAGAAACGAGCTCGGGACTGCCAAAAATGGCGTCCCGAGTTCGTCAGGGGCTTTTTAAGCCCCTGTTAATGTTCTCGGGCGCGACGTCTCGGTCTCGCCGAGACGACTCAGTATTGCCCGAGTCGTCTCGGTCTTGGCGAGTTCTCGCCGAGATTTAGTTTATTTTGTTATCGGGACTCGGTATCGACTCGCCCAGAGCCGATACCGAGTCAACTCGGTCGATACTACTCGGTATCGGCCGAGTTTTAAAACGTTGCTTGGGTGGGTGGTGGTGGTCTGTTGAGAGGGCCCAATCAAGTTTATTTAGAGGACTCATGTTTCATCTAAGGTTGCCTTTCTCATTTTGGCAATTAGGGATAAAATCCTGAATAGGTGTTAGATGATCTTGAATAGGTGTTGCATGTGTAAAGCTGAAGCAGAATTGTTGTACTGTCGAATTATCACTGTTGAATAGTGGATCAGATGTGGAGATCCATGGCGGCTGGATTTAGGTTGAATTGGGTGCCGTTGAATTTATTGCCAAAGGTATTTAACAGCTATGGGTAGAAAGGGGGAGGAATATGAGGTTGTTAGTGTGGAATCTGTGACGGGTGACAATATTTCAGTCAATTTGGATGGAGTGGAATGAAAGGATATTTAAGGGAGTCAAAAAGATGTTAACATCAACAAACCCAGAGCTCTTTTACTTCTTATTTCATGGGTGTATGTGCTTGAATTTAGGGAAATATCCTTTTCAAACTTTGTTTAATATCCTTTTCAAACTTTGTTTAGGATCAGGATAATTTATTTGCTTAGTTTAGGTGTTTTTCTTACTTCGAGACATTTCTGGCTCTCTGGGTAATTGGTAGCACTTATTTTGTGTACTTAGTAAGGGTGGGAATGCTTGTATTTATGCATGTGACTATACCTGAATCTTGCCCTTATTTTTTTTTCCTCATTGACTAGTATAACTCATAATGAGCTATGAAAAAGAATCTCTAAAATCTTAATTATTTAGTTTTATTATCTCATCAGCTTTTAATTCTGGATATCCATGGATCTTCGGATGAATATATAGAATTTAAAGGTAAATAATGAACCATTAGGATTCCTTAGTTGGTCACCTAACATTTATTTTATGTATGAATATAGTTGTTAATAGGGTTTCCTGTGATAATAAAGTGATGGTTATTCATGTTTGTGTATGAGTAGCAGTAACTATCCCAGTAAACTCCAGACCTTGCCTCTCCTTAAAAGGATTGAATTTGATAACTTCCTGAAGCTTTACCGGATAAATGAGTAATAATTGCACCTTTTTGGGTTTTATTATACTTTGGAGCTTGAAGAGAAACTCTTGCTTCAATCTAGGTCCATTGTAATTTCATGCAACGCGAAGAGAGCTTGCATTTAGTTGCTTCTTGATCAACTCTTTGTATTTCTCCATGGTTTTCAAAATAAATTTTCTTTGTATGTGATATTAGAGAGAGAGAGAGAGAGAGAGATTCAGTAACTTCAATTAAAAAGGAGACCGTTTTTTTTATAAACTATTTATGGTTTGTTGGAAGGATTTGCACTTGGTATGTTTTAATCGGCTAGGTTTGAGACATTATAGTCATGTATTGGAAGCATCTAAATTGACATTGTTTTTCACTGGATTTATTCATATTGATAGGTGTTTTAAATAAATGAAATTTTATTCTTTTTCTACAGGTTGATGATGTGCAAATGGCGTGTTACAAGCTTTGACAATTTCCTTTTTCCAATGTGATAAGTCTGGAAAGTTTGGATATTTGTATCCCGATTTAGCATTTTCTCAATGATAAATGCTGGCATTTCCAGTAGATGTCGTCTTAGTGATTTCAAATGGCATTTGGAATGAGGGTTAAAATTTGTTCATATTTTGGGGCATTATGAAGTAAATGGTATATAGGGGCCCAGAATTTAATTTTAATTTTGCTTTGAATTGAAATAATAACTTTGTTTTACTGAAAACAGGGGAATTGGAGCTTGTATGAATGAGAGAAATATGAGCAAACAAATATCAGAAATGGGAAAATGTTGGCCTTGTTCTTTACATTGGAGAGGCATAAATGCAGTATGTTCCAGAGAATCTGGACACTGGAGGTGTGAAGCTAAAACTATGATGGTTCATAACAGAAAGGAAGCCTGATTTCTTTGGTTAGAGGGAAAAAAACTGGAGATAAATTAGTTGTTTCAGAATTTGTAAAATAAAAGGATTTGATGAGAGTCTTAGAGCATCCTTTGATGGAGGAAAAGCTCATTTTTTGTCTCTTTTGTTTAGAGGATTATAATCCCTTATTAGTACTAACAAATTTGTGATATTTAATAAGTTTTTAATCTAAAATCTTAAGTGCTCATCTCTTTTTGGGCTGGTGAAACCATACCTGGTGATAAAGGAAAAAAATATTATTAGGAAGATGTTGTATTCAAATCAACCATTCTCCAAATGAATTGGATTGGAATAAATGTGAGAGTTAAAATGAAAAACTGAAAGCACCAAACTTATGAAGGGAATTTAAATGGCTTTAACTAGTAATAAGTATTTATATAGATCTGTAAATGACATCAATCTGGACAGTGAACCGTGGGTCGGACAATGGTTCCACCCTTTTTGTGAAATTTTAGTCAGATCATTGTTTTGGTTTTTTCAAAATTTACTAGAACAGAAATCCTAAGGGTGAAAAGAACTACAATTTGAGAGATTTGTATAGATGCTGTGGATTTTAATTCTTGTCGTTGTAGTTTTCCATCGCATTATAGATTCCATATTATTATTTCTGCTATCTTCGGTGAGCTGGGATCAAACCTGTGGCCTCATTGAGTCTCTGAACAAATTAAGTATGCAGTTTCTTCTAAAGAGTTCATGACTGGTAAATGGAGGTGTGAGTATTTAGTCAATTTTTTCTATTGCCATGACTCATATTATGTTCTGTCGAAATTCTGAGATACCTTTTGAATTAACAATTGATTTTTTTTTTCTTTTTATGAAGTTTATCTCTGAATTTTCATTTTTCTTCCAGGATTTTACGCTAGAACAGGAAAGCCTGACACCACGTAATGGCTGGAAGTCATATTATGCTGCTACAAAAGCTATTGTGAGTATCAATGCAGGGTTCTATAACATAATCAGAGAAAGGTCACTGTTAGCAATGGGTCGTCTATGGCTCAATGCAGATTATGTGAAGTGTGTTCATGGCTCTGGAAAGCTCTTTACCGGGTATATGCTTTAAATTTTTTAGCATTAATATTGTAAATGTGGTTTTTACTCTTTAAGCTGTAATATGGTTTTTACTTTCTCTCTCCCTTGCTCCCTCTCTTCATTCTCTCTGTAGTATCCGTATGGTGGTACCTTGATTGATATAGCTTATTACTTGCACTTAATTTCTAGTTTTAACATTCCACTTCTACGTACTTAATCTGGTCATTACGAGCTCCCAAGTTTTCAGTCATAGAGCCTGGTTGGATAACGTTTGCCTATTCCGTTAGACAGGTCTGCTGTAAGGGATCATGAATGGGAATGATGTGTGGGCTATATAGGTTTTTATCCATCTGAAATAGGGGAGGTTTTCAAACATAGATATATTTACAAAATGCTCTTGGGAAAGTAAGAAACATGGAATTCAAAATTACATTTAGCTTGATTGGTTCATTGGCGGCATGGCATGTGATGCTCTTAGCCTTGTATTTCACTGTTGAATAGTATAAATGTATGTAGTATATGGTTATGTAATGGTGACCAATGATGTTGAGTCATCATGATTTGGTATCTTGTGAATAAGAAGTATAATCTAGTGGAAAATGATAACACCACCCCTCTCCTCCCTCTCCTTTTATCATCCTTGGTTGATTCAAGTCCCTATCAACTTAATGAATTTTGAGATTTTGTGTGCATTAGACGCATAGGTACATGCAGTGTACTGTGCACCTCTGAAAAAAAAAATGATCAGAATTTCACACCACCCCAACCCCACACAGCAACAACACTACTTGTGAATCAAATAAAGAAGTATGCATAAGATGAGAGTACTGATGTCGATTGATAAGCAGTAGAAGGAAACAACAAGTGTGATAAGACGTATCTATGGTCTGAGTATACTGATAGGCATCCTGAATCTGTCTCATAAGTTCTAAAATGAGATGAAGCTTTTGGCTTATTATAAAAATATTATAGGTTGTAATCATCTCTTTTATCTTTCAGAGCCAACTCAACGGGTTCTCACTCAGTTTCTCGTGTCACAATTCGAAAAAATTCAAATGGAAGATCTGTTTTAGTTTATTTTGATGAGAATTGGAATAAATTAAGATCTCCTCTCTGATTCATTTAAATTGATAACTGGTGCAGTTACAATGGTGTTATGGAGAGCTGGCAGCATGCCTTCAATTGGGAAGGAGTTGAATTTCAGATCCAGGATGTGTGTGCTCGAGTGCTGACAGACGTGGCTTGGGTGACCATGAAAGCCTACATTGACATAGATGCCGGTCCTTTCCATGTGACTAATGTCTACGAGTTCCACAATGGGCGATGGTACATGGTTCATCATCACAGCCCTTTGATGCTTATTGATGGAGAGGTAGAACAACAAATTATGCTTGGATGACAGAAAAAGAGGAGATGTGATATGGGGAAAAGAAGGGAAAATATAGCATTCACTGTTATTCAGGAGTGGATCACTCCAAGATCTCTGATATTAATCCTGCTTTCTTCATTCCTGTAATTCCTCCAACCTCAGTTTTGAGCTTTGTTTCCTTTGTTTTTCCATTTAATAGCCAATTTGTATACATCACTTTGTTCCTTTTTTATCTCTCCAATTTTTTTCCCTCTTCTTGGTAAATCTGTGAAGTCTCCAAGCCTTTAGCAGCAGTTTCTGTACAGAGTTGGATTTGGTAATTATTTGACAGTCACCCGGGCATGAAGAAATGGGTGCTTGCTGATTTATGTATAGTGTTATGTGATGGATGTTATATGTATATAATATATATATATATATATGAGGTACGTGCGTCTAATTACATCCAACATGGAAGCTCTACTTGTGAAGATTGGGCGTACGGCCTATAATTTATTTATCATTTAATATTTGAAATGATTAACGTCACAAGCGGCTCCATGGTCTAGTGGTTAGGACATTGGACTCTGAATCCAGTAACCCGAGTTCAAATCTCGGTGGAACCTACGGATCTCATTTAAATTTTGTGAAAAATTTGTCGAAACCCCAAAATATTAGTGACGGCCTCGGGTTCGTTTATCCGTGGTTTTTGAACCCCATATGAAGAGGTGAGGAAGAGAGGAAACCAGAACTGTGGTAGCCAGTCTGCAGTTTGGTTATCTGCAGATGGCAAGCTTTCCGACAATTCCAGCTCCTCAATTCCTTTTCACCTCGTGCCGCCATTACTCTAACAGTAAGAGAGAGCCGCATGGACCGCCAGTCCTTAGAATAGTACGAACTAAGCCGGTCGCATTCTGTTCTCCCTCAACTTCCGTCGTCGAAGACCCTTCTGTCCCTACCTTGGATGGAATTCCCATGGAAAAGGAATCCGCTGGTGAAGACGAAGGCAATCCTACTCTGAGGTTAGTAATTGCTTCTCATCAATGAAGATCTGTTCGGTTCTTATTTAGAAGGCTGCAATTTCTGTGTTGATTACTGATTTTTTGAGCGTGAGTTCCTCATCGGTTATAATTTATGTTCTCAAATTAATTTGTGCATGACCTAGTTCTGATCCTCAAAGTAAGAATAAATTTGTGAGTTCTTATGATTCATTCATTCCGAGATTCGTGTCTACGGTTGTGATGTTGTGGAATATTGTACGTTGTGTTGACAAAAATTTATTTTTCTGTCGTTGGATATATAAAACCCAACTACAAGCTTCAACTTTTCGGGAATAGGCACGAAATGTTAGAAGCTTCGTGGAAAAATTGATTATCCTTGGAGGATGAGTGTATTGCTATTAGGCAAACTAGAAGTACATGGAGGTTAATTTGAGTCAGGCGAATGGTACCTTTTCTTTCCTCTTTAGTCTTTACTTCAGATATGAAAGGAAATATGTTCTATGCTTGGGCTGTGTTTATTTATGTGAAAAATTAATAAAATGTGTGAAAAAAAAGACTTGAAAAATATTTGTTTGGAAAAGAATTAAACTTTTAAAGGTTGTAGACAGCATGAATAAGGCAGAAATTCTGGATCTTCTTGTAAATCTGTAGAAATAGGGAAAAAGAATTTGCTGGGTAAGAGAAAATATGAATCATTGGTATTGGAAAGGAGAGTGAGTTTGTTGTTATGTGGCAAGAGAAAGAAGAGCTTGTGAGGAAGAGAAAGAGTTTGTTGTTGTTGGCAAGGAGAGTGAGTTTGTTTTTATTTGGAAGGCTGCTATTTCTATGCTATTCTTCTCCTTACGACAGTAATTAATTATACACGCTCTTTACTTACTGTAACATAAGGAGTCATGTCATGTGAGAATATCAGAACTGAATTATATTGGACATTAAATTATCAAGTAAAATGAGATTCTCTATGTGCTAGTTCTCATGTGTACAATATATCTTAATGGACGCACATAATATCTCTGAAATTCTGCGAATGGATTGCAACATGGCTTTTATGTAGCACGTCATGCCTAATTTGAATATTATTTAAGTTTATTTCTCCATTGGGAAAGATGATAATAACAAAAAAATATTTGCATTTCTAATCATTGCAATGCATAGAGGGTGTAAGGCCTGTGGAAGAGAAGTGCTGGAAAAGGGTTGTAATGGTGAAGGAAGGGTACAAGGTGGAATTGCAACAGTCCCAGGCTTTGGCTGGTGGCCCATAAAGGCTTTCAGGCCTTGCCCTGGGTTTGTTGCATCTGGTGGAAGGTATAAGCGCCGTGGACAAAGCATGGATGAGGTTGCCTTTGGAAGGGGAGAGAGGAACGCTCCAATGAGGAATATCGATGAGGCTCAGTCAAGGTAGAACTTAGATTTTCGACAATAACTTGTTATAATTGCAATTGCATTCATGCTATTGGCGGAAATGACTCAGATACACCCCCCTTATTTTTATTTTATTTTATTTTTTTTTGAATAATTAGTTTTGTTTAGGTGCAAAATTGATGCTTATTGTTGAGCTGATGAGTGTGCCATTTGAATAGAGTTATTCAATCTGTTTAACTCAAAATTCAACCAATTTCATGAGGCAGAAACAAAGAGGGATGGTGAGAGAAATTGAAATGTCCATTGGCTTGGTTAGCATTTCATGACCAATATGATCTGACTGCCAATATAAATGTCGTTTAAGGCTCCTGGATGTTGGGTAAAGAAATTTATGTAGAAAAGAATCATTTTTTACATCAGATTTGCTTCTAACTTCTACGTTTTATCATGCCTCTTTAGCCATGTTTACAGATTCCAGGATCTCATGATACGGAAGCGTTAATACAGTCTGTATATAATTATGTTTGCTTCTTATTAACTCTAGTATTATTTTGATTGTTGTTTTCCCTTCCATACTCCACGGCCAGATTGTATAAGAACTCCAGTGTGAATTTGAGAAAATTGGTTGGCTGTAGAAGGGAAAATCCTAAATGTTTGTATGGAGTCCTTGAAAATTTCTTGTAGATGCAAGCTTAACTGTTAAGTCCTAGAGGAGCTATCCTCTTAAGACTAAATTGGAAACTGCTATTTACTTGTTGGTCCTCTGTTTAATTCTTCCCATTTTCCGCAGACTCTACAGTATTTTCTGCTTATGTGCTACAAATTGCACTCTTTATAGATACTATTACTTATAGCAGTAACAACAGTAGTAGTAGCAGCAGCAGCTGCTGCAACAACGACAACAACATGACTTGTCCCAACAAACATTAGTGTGTGCTGTAACCAAGTAGTAATAACTGTCCCTTGCGGTTAATTTAAAAGTGTGATGCTTCCTTTGCATCCCCAACTTGATCTAAGCATGATTTTTTAATGAATTTGTTCATGTATCATGGTTTGCCATTCCTCTTTTAACTCCTGTTAATGCATGCAGCAAGAAAAAGGAAAGCCCGAGAAAATTTACGAGGTAATATCGCAGGTGAAATAATCTATCTCCTTACAGCTCAAGGCCGTCAACATGACGGAATATTTCATCTGGCCAATATGTTTTTCTACAGGGTGAATGCTGGTGTGATCTCATATGTAATCTCTACGGAACTGAAAAACTATTTTACATTAAAAAAGTGTCGTGTACATCTGAACCCCATAATATGTAGAATTCTTTCATAATATATCAGGCATATCTGTTGTTTCCTGTAACGGATTTATGGGTCTCAATATGCCCATCTTTTACGGTTTTAGTTAAATTTTAGTTTTAGATCTAATAATAAAAATGGAAGATTGGAAGGCTTTATAAGTTGAGTATTTTTTTTAAGTTTTTACATTAAAATGGAAGATAAGGTCGCCACTTCCGACGGTGGTAAGACCTTATGTTCGTCGTATCCAAGGTTTGGGTTGGAAACCTGCCCTTACCAGCAAACAAAGTGAAGTTTCGAAAAAAATTCTTCATGACCAGTATAATAATATTGATTTTCAATTATGTTTAAAAAATATCATTAATTCTTAATTATCAAGAATTAGTAACTGAATCTTAATTATTTTATAAAGTATCACTAATTCTCAATTATCAATAATGACCGACTGAATCTGGATTATTTTATAAAGTATGTTTAATTATCAATTATTAATAATTAGGCGACTGAATCTAAATTATTTTAAAAAGTATCACTTCAACCCAATTTCACCAAATAAAAGAAGACGTAGAACGGGGAAACTGAGGAGAGAGATTGATAACAGGAAAAGGGATTTGCGGTTTCTCTTATCCGATCGTTTGCCGGAAATGGAACCGGAAACAAGACGTAGAATCGAGGAAACGGTGGTGGAGGTCTTGAAAAACGCGGACATGGACGAAATGACAGAGTTCAAAGTCCGAAACATGGCTGCAGAGAAGCTTGGGATAGATCTTTCTGGTTCTGAGCATAAAGGGTTAGTCAGAAGCGTCGTTAAGTCGTTCCTCCTCTCGAGAGAGGCGGATGAGGAGGAGGAGCAGCTGCAGGTCAAAGGCACAGCAACAGATGGAGTAACTAAGGAAGTTGATGAAGATGAAGGGGAGGAACAGGAAACGAAACGGAGCGTTTCTTCGAAGGAGTACGATGACGATGGAGATCTTATCATGTGCTGGGTGATTCGCTGCTTTTCTTTCTTAATTTCCTTTTTCCTTTTCCTTTTCCTCTTCTAAACCCTATATCTTAAACTTTAATGAGTTAGATTGGAGTGTGTTAGAGATGAGTTTGATAGAAAAAAACACCCTAATTTTTCCTTTCGTGGAAAGATATGATGAGCACAAATATGGATTGAGGTAACCCTAGGTTGTAACCCTAATTAGATTCAATCTGTTGTTGTGGTCCTTACACGTTGTTGATTTGTTACAGCTATCAAGCAGGAGAAGGGTTACGATTCAAGATTTCAGGGGGAAAACTTTGGTGTCGATAAGGGAGTACTATCAAAAAGATGGGAAGCAGCTTCCTACGTCAAAAGGTATATTCATAGGCTGATTCTTGCACATGTTTTCTGCCTGTTTCTGCTGTTTTTGTTTTTTGGTTAATGGGTGAAGTTGTTCTTGTAATCAATTTTTGTTTCCTCAATCTGGACTCCAGCTCGAGTATAAATCATATCAAATGTCTTTGGTGTTTATTTATATATTTATATTTATCCTCACTTTTATTTCTAAACGATCCTATGATAGTTGGGCTGATCTTTTGTGTTAGGCGTTTGGAGAGTCTGGATTTGTTTAAGTTGCTTTTGTTAGTTATTTATGGATAATTAAACCTTCTATGATTATGTCAAGCTCTTAGAATTCAACATTACATATGGGTAAAACTGAGGTTGGTTCTGCCCTAAAATTGTTTGCTTATGATATTACTACTTTACTAGTGCCTTAGAAATTTGAGTTGTCATATGTGTTCTGCCTTATCAAGTTATTGAGAAAATAGAATTTTTTGAGTGGTACAATTTATGTGATTTCAGGCTATAACCTGATTTAGTAGGCATCTGTAGATTCTGGATCATGTATTAGCAAATTCTTGCTTGTTTGTTGTAAGTTGTATAGTTGGTACCAAAATCAAGTCTCTGTAGATATCAATAATTTGGAGATTGGATACTATTTTAAGTTTTGATACATCCTAGAATATCCTTGTTGGAAATTGTATATATTGGCTGTTTCCAATTCTATTCTGTCTCTCTGCCTGGTAAAGTGTGGGGTGACCTCCATGAGCCAGGAGTCACATTATTTATCTTTCATTTCTTTTATATTTTCTGATGTAAAAGGAGAATGGGTGTTGATACTGGGCATCTTATAGATTGGGCATTTTTACATCAGATGCTATGCATAACCCATCAATGATTGTTTTCGGAATGTGACTGATTTGGATCTACATTTTTTGTTCTTCTCTTTTTGTCATATTGTGTATACTTGTGTAATTGTGCAATGCCCCTCTCTTTTCTGTGTGATTAGTTATTCTCTATCTCAAACTTCTCAGTTATGCACTTCCAAAGTTCCTTTATGGTATTAGACTAGTATGATTCATATGCCAGTTTTACTTGTTCATTTACTTTTATTTTCTCAGTGGGTAGATTTATGGATCTTGATTTGTGTGAAGTGTAAATAAATTTGTTTTCCAATTGTCTGGCAAGGTAGCTGTTCATGCATCTTTTCATTGAGCATTTAGTATGTGCATTGTCTTTTTTTTTTTTGTGTGTGTGGCTAATGAACAATCGAGTACATCTTTTAGATTTAGTTATTGCACTGTTACTTCACATTATGGCATTCAAGATCCCTGGCCCATGAAATTTTTTTGCTGTTGTGTGTGTGTGTGGGGCATTTCTTTTTATCTTGTTTTCAGATTATGTGGCCCCAAAATCAGAGCAATATAATTTTTCCTTTACAAGACCTGAAAATCAGCTCAAGTTAACGACCTTGACCACTACTCATTTGTTCTGACTTGGCTGATCCATTTTCTGGACGTTGAAAAGCTTCATTTGAGTTGAATGTTCTCTTCCTTTTTACTTCAATTTGTAGCATAAGCTATTGCTGCTTGACAAATGATAACTTATTATTCCAATGAGATTTATACCGATTTGTCATTAATCAGGTGTCCTTTTCTGTGTATTTTTTCCTGTTCTAGTGTATTTGTATACTGTTTTGATATTTTCTTTCTGAAAATACTTTTGCTTCTGCTGCTATCAATCATCTCAGGGATAAGCTTGACAAGTGAACAGTGGTCAGCCTTGAAGAAGAATCTCCCTGCAATAGAGGATGCCATTCAGAAGATGGAAGCCAGGTTGAGGTGAGAGCTCTACACAGCATTTGAAGCCTCCAAGATGTGCCGCATCTTACGCACGTTGACTCTTATACCTGAAGCCAAATCTGATGAATCGTATACCTGCAGTCAAACCTACAAAATTTTGTTATATAATCAAACCAAATGGTCCAACGAATTTAAGGGGCTCAAATCATTTTTTTGTTTTCCTTTTGTTTACTGATGGAAGGGATTTCTAAGTAGAACTAAACTGCTTTGATGTTTGGACATTTGCTTGTAAGTGGAACATGCCATACTTTGTGAGTTTTTCTAAGTAGCATAAGGTTTTGATCTACAAGGTATATAATGGTATGACTTAGAATGTTTATAATGGTCTGTTGACAAGCGTATAAATAATTTGACATGACGATAGGAATAAGTCCAATCTTATCTTTTTCCATTTTGTGTGGCATTATTTCGCACAAAATCTCGACGTGGATACCTGGGAGCCGCCAAGCTTTACATTTAAAACGTGACTGTCTGCGAACGGTTAATTGGAAGGGCGGGGCTCAGATTTACCCAAAAAAAAAAATGAAAAGGCAAATTACTTTTACTCAATATAAAATTGGAAATACAAAAATTTTCGTTTCAGGCCACCGCTATTAAAGATAAGAAGTGAAATCTCAACTTGGCAACAAAACAAGCTCAACCAAGGCAATAAAATAATGTCTGATAGGTCTTACGCAAAAATCGCAAGCAAAAGTGAATTTTGGCCGGAAATTTGAGTATATCCTCCAATCTAGGCAAGAAAAGAAAGCTCCTGACTGCTGTTACTTGAGGATGTGTGAAGACATGGTGCTAGCAGGTATGACGATAGTGACAATATGGTTTGTTGCAATGGATCCAATAATCACGACAATCATATAGAACAAGCCATCTTGCCTATAGTTTATGGTTATTTTCCATCAAATTATGGGGGGCTGAAATCCCCGACTCATTCGCTGTCTGACCAAAGAGAGGATTAAAATGGATATTCATGCAACAGTTCAGTAACGCAGTGGCAACTCCAACACCATCAATGGCACTAAATAAATTCATATATTCAGGAGCAACTGAAGCTACATTTTGAAAAGAATCGCTGTTCTTACAGGTAGAGTTCTTAGCAGCTTGTTACCCGAATGTTCCACTCACAAATCTACAGATTTGTTAAATCAGGTTCGTCCCAAACTCTTCAGAATCTGCGTTAAAGACATGGACATCCTTCTGTGAATAAGGCTCCACAGGTTTCAAAATGCTCCCATTCTTCTGCTGCTTAGCCTTTCCCCATGCGTTTCTTTCCTGACTGAAGCAAATATGCAAATGGCGGCCAGATGGAAGTCCTGAAGAACGAACAAATAATGTCTGAAGCTTTATCATATGCCAATGGCTGTCGATAAACAGCTCCTCTTAGCATATTTCACCTCTGGATCTTTGTATCCAGCCCTGCCTGCAGGGGGTGCTGTGAAAAATCAACCACTATTTCAGAATTTGTTTATAAATAAAGAAATTGACACAGCTCATCAGAATATGTAAGGTTGCACACAGTAAATAACAAACTCTGGCCCCTAAGAATGCATTGTGTACAAATTCAAGGATATGTCTTTTTCTAGCATTCCAATCCTTGGTAAATTTTCTTATCTTCCCAACCCCGAAGTTTGTTTTTTACCCGGCTAAAACCGTTTTCTTGAAAAGTTTCTGTCAATCATTTCCAGCAATTGTTACAAGCAACTATTTCATGCAGTATGCAAGGCTGCCGTATCAGTTTCTCAGGAACTGTTCTGCCAGTTTTTTTTTTATTTAATAATGGTGGCCGACTACATCTATCCCCTGCACATAGTTTTGGCAGGACAGAAACCAACTAAACCATATGCAGGAGTCGGTGGCCACATTTCATTAAAAATTTATAGGGAGAACAATCAGGGTAGATGTAGCTATTCAGTCTTTGCTTGGCATGCTTATCTGGGATTCTAGATAATATCCAAAAAAGGAAAAGTAGCCCAGATAAACATTAACAGGACATATTTAGAAAACTAAAAATAGGGTCAAATGGGGTGAGCCAACTTTTTCCAGGAAATGCATAAGGCTAAATGCCTCCCAACTGTTTCTTGGAGACAGTTTCCCTAGTACTAATGAGAGACAGCAGACTGGCAGCGCTTGTATTCCCCAATTAACTACAGATGCAAGTCTGTAAGGTCTACAGAATTTTTAGTGTAGGATTAAAAAAATGAAATGAATGGAAGTGTAAATTGAAATGAGTTAAAGCAGAAGACTTCCAGTTTCTGTAGTCATAAAGCAGCAAAAGGCAGCACTCAATGGCAGATTTTGGGACCATAGGCTTCTGGTTGCTATCATGAGGTCAATGGTTTTCAGTATACAGGATTGAGGTAGAAGATCTTTGCTAAAACCAAATAAGGAGCTCAAGCACGATATGAAATGAATGGAAGTGTTGAAATAACACTCATAGTGAGTAAAAGCAAAAGATATCCAATTTGTGTAGTCACAAAGCAGCAAAAGGCAGCACTCAATGAACAGATTTTGGTACCATAGGCTTCTGGTTGCTACTCAGGAGGTCAATGGTTTGCAATATACAGGATTGAGGTGGGAGATCTTTGCTAAAACCAAATAAGGAGCTCAACAACACTATTTAGAGGCTGTTGATTTCACAAATGAATGGTATTGCAGCCAATGGCATTTTGACAGCTGGAAGGTGCACTGTCTCGGCACATCCTTCTCCTGCAAACAAATGTGCATTCAATACACAGTAGTGAATTCAATGCAGTCTGCTGATGTTATGTGCTGATTGTCTACTGGAGACAGATACACACATATGAAAACCTTTGAATCCCACTGCGTCAGCAATTTTGATATGTTTTGTCACATTTGTTCAAAGAAACAGGCGTGTTCACATGTGTCCAATGTGAGAGAAATCGCTAGTTCTGGTATCAGTCAGTGAATTGCATGAAGTCTTTTCCTATCTCATCCGTTTTTAGGAATCAGACATGAAATTTACTTGTGACACACATAAGAATCTTCTTGTCTGTACACGTCAGCATTAGATTTTTTCTAAGCTCCTAATTTGGAGCATCTTTCTTGAGGAGACGAATGTGCATGCAACTCCAGGAAACGGTTCCATTCATTTTTCTAGGAGTCAGTTTGGCTTTTTCCAATTGTTTCAAGGAGTCAGTTGCAGCTCCTCTAACTTTAGAGTGATTGAATAACATATGTGGTAGGGAATACAAACTTTGGGTGTCTAAAACAGTATTTTCACACAGCAGCTTAAGTGGCTAGTACAAGGGGACACTTCCACAACCTCTCCCTCTCCTTTTATAAAAGGTAAAGTCATGAGGTCTGTTCTTAGGAGTTCCAGAAGTGTAAACCTCCAAATTGTGAAATACAACTCTTAAACTTCCTCATTTCTTATTTAGAAAAATTATTCACGAAGAGCCATGGTATGGTTTCTTGGCATTGAATTAATGTTTGCTAGCCAGAATCTAATAAGAAAAGAAAAGAAATGAATTTTCCAAATATATTTGAGATTTTGAGTGTTCAATTCATGAGAAAATGTGCATATATTGGAAGTACTTTTCCAAAAGAGCCTCATTTTCCATTAAAAATCCTAAGTTTTCCTCTTAAAAATAAAGAAGAAATAAGGGAAAGCCTTTCTATTGTTCTCTACCTAACCAAAATAAACTTAATATTGAAAGGATTTCTTACTAAGAAATTTTGAAAAATTGTTGGCAACCATAAATACATTGTACATTATGCAAATGAAATTATCCATTTATTCATTGTACATTGTATAAATGCAGTTTTTCATTTATTTTTATTATAATTTTTTCTCAAAAATAAAACAATAACGAAAAAGAGTTATTGTGTGTGCGTGTATATATATATATATATATATATAGTCATTGAGTGTTTATATACATACACGGACACACAATAAATGTGAGAAATTATACATTTATTCATTGTACATTTTATATATATACATAATGGGTGAGAATTGCAGAATAAGAGTTGTATTAGTCAGTATCAGTTGGTAGCAGCTGATACAGCTTAGCAGTATTGGCCAGGCTTTGTTGAGCCATTTTTGAAATCGACCAATTTAACTCACCCAACTGTCAATATAAGCAGTCTCAACTCGGTGTCAGCCTTGACCTATAGCAAGTTTTAAAAACTTGAAAAAGATAATAGACAGAAAAAAAGATTTTTAGTTTTAGTTTTTTTTTTTTTGAGAAATAAGAGTGCATTTTCGGTTATGATAATAATAAATAAAGAAAAGTAATTACATTACCATGCTCTTCTTTGAGGACAGACAGAACTCAATAACTTTGAACCATTCATATCTAACATGCTTTAATAAGTTGTTTCTATATTTGAGAAATGACATATTTGGGATATACCCCAATATTCCAATTTTCACAAAGATATGATGACAGCACAAGGAAAAAGAATTAAGCTAGGTACTAGTTGTAAGTGTTGGATGTCATGTCATCCAACCAACTCTTTTGGCACATGAGATACATTCAAACTAAGTAAAACTTGAAAAGGGATGAGCATGGTTTAAAAGGAAATGAAACCATTAAGGATATCCATGTGCAAATTTTCATTAAAATTTGGCTTTTGTACATCTAGTGAACTCTAAGGTGCAATGAAATGCTACATGGAAAAAGACTGAAATACATCGAACAAAATCAGTGGCACATTTTGTATCATAAACTGAAAGAAAAAGCATTTTCCAATGAACAATTCTAAAATGTTGATATATGCAACCAACTTATTTGTCAAACTAAGAAACATGTACACAACGGATAAACACAAATCTCAACAAGATATTAACTATATTACGAAGAGGAATAATAGCTAGACAACAATTATAAATTGAATGACTAATTATATCATGCCAACAATACCAATATCCTATCCATAAACTAAGTGCAGTTTCTGATTAAATGTAATCAATAAGCTGAATCATGCATATGATATACGAACCATAGAAACAAATTATTATGCTACAGAGAAATTAATAGCATAAAAGTGTAACTTAATGTCGTTAATAGTTTTCCTTTGAACAACTAAGTTCAAAAAAGGAAAATTTTGAGCTAATTTATTTGTTTTTGTTCCTTTTTTTTTTGCTGTTTGATTTTTTTGCAGTAAGATCAGTTTTCATAGTTTTTGAACATTCATATGGAGACTGCATTATCATAAACCCGTACTACATGCTTCATTTGTTTTTTGCTAGTTGTTTACATCATTTTTCAGCACCAAAACATGTGCTTTGATTTAATAAATATGCCCAGCAAGCTACAGATAAACCCTTCTGCAAGAAACAGGAATATTTTTAAAAGCTTGTCTATTAGTCAGAGGAAGATCAGTTTCTCGATTATCAACTGGCATTTTAGTAGATTTTGATGGAAAATTATAAACATTGTGAATTATGTCTGCGCAGAACTGAGGTTTGAGAAATAATTTATTTAGAGAATCACTTATTACCCTTTATACATAAATTGGAACTTCTCTCCAAGTTCTCAGTTAAGCAGTTCTGTGAAACAGTTCAGGTGTCAAACATTAATTTTTGGTAAAACCATACCAAATGCGTATTTAGGGAATAAAAAGAAATAAGAGTCCTGATAACTACTAAAATCCGTAGCTGCTATGGCACGTCAGGTTATGACTACAATTAAATATTAAAAAAGTGTATTTAATAAATACTGTTTTACTGTTTTACAGTTTTTACATGTATTTTACAAATCTGATACCTGAGCCATATAAGCAGAGCTTTCGGCGAGCAATCTGAGAAATTCTTGCTTTTTCGTTCCAAATTGATTCTTGGCATGATCCAATAATTCCTGTTCTCTTCGCATGTCTTCAAAAATTCTTTCTTTTTCCCATTTCATCTCCTTGATTTGATTCTCAGTTTCAATGTAGTTTGCAGGTAGGTTTGATGTCCCAAAGCTTATTGGGAATCTCACCTCCACATCTTTCCTTAAAGCAGACAAAATTTATAGTCAAAATAAGTACATATAAAGCGAAAATTGGTGTGTTCACATACAGATCCAAATGACTAAGTTAATGAAAGCAACACATATTCAAAGATTGTATGCTTGAATGGCAACAGTCATCGCTTCCATGTCCAATAGGCAACAATATACAAATAAATAAATAAAATAAAAAGATAAATTTGTTCAAAGACTATCCGACATTATCTTATGGAATTCAACATTTTTTTTTTCTTTTTGTTTCGTCCCTTCTTTCCCTATTTGCTTTTGTTTTTCGTTTTTACGTTTTTTTATTTTATTTTGCTTAGTGCAGCATAGAACGACTATAAAACTGTGAGCAATTTTATTACCATCAAATAAGATAAAGCAAAACCTCGTAAGCATACTGTCTCTGGCCCATTATCTCAGCATCAAACCTAAAAACTAGAATCATCCATTTATGGTTTAAATAGAAACGCTAACACTGTCAAGAGTTTAAAATGGAAAAAACAGCTGTATGTGAGACTAGTTTCTTTCTAATAGACACAAATCAAACAGAATTCCCTATCAGACTCATTGATTAGTAGTAGAACAGAAATTAAGCCAGACATGATGGTTGTAAAAGTCAAAAGTTTTTCTATTTCGGATAAACATGGCAAACACTAAAAGAAGAAGTCTACTTACTAAACAGCAAAAGTTATAACAAGTTGATCAGTTTGATTGAACAAAATTTCTAAATTTGTGGATAATCCACCACATAAGAAGACTTAACCATGAAGAAAATTCACATAAAATTTATAAACGTACCTATTACCTAGGAAGAACACACCAGCACCCCTAATCATCCCACCATCTAAAGAGAGAGCTCCATCACTAATACATGGGAGAGCAAGTAACATGTCTGCTCTGGTTTTATATACTTGCAGTCGAGAAAAAAGATTATAGAATAGGGTCTCTCGAAGTCCATGCCCACTGCATGTGAGACAGGACAAGTTCATGCTGTCCACGTTAACCATATTCACAGCAAAGCCAAGAAAACCGGGTGGACACTTGCCATTTGGTAATCTTGGCTTCAGAAGAGCCAATTTCCTTTGTGGATCATCAGTTACAAATTCACCAGCATATGGCCTGTACAGAAACAAAAAATATTAGAATTTTATGAAAATTTTTTAAACAATTATTACCAACAACAATTGTCAGAGGATCTTGCCTTAAATCCTCAAGACAAATCACCACAAAACGGCCATCCATTGGCCTTCCTATAGAAGGCCCGAGCCCATGGAGACCAGAATTCTTATTTATCATGCCTTCCTTGTCATAAATTTCTAGAGCTTTGACCCCTTCATATGTCTTGCAAACAATTCCTAGCATAATGTCCAATCCAAGGTACTCTGAGAAAAGCCTGGTTCAAAGTTAAAAGGGAGCAGCATGTCAAAAAAGGATGAAGATAAAACAAGAGGTAAGGTAATATGTTAGAGATAGCCTCATCCATTTAAATTCATGACTTTCCCATAAGCAGCAACCAGAGAAATTGGTGGTTTATCTTATTGTCTTGAAGCTGCCAGATCCCCTTCTAGTGCACCACCTCTAGGATAGATATAGGGGAAAAAGGTCAAATATGAGAACCCACTGATAGATCATGTTATTTTGGATAGTCAGCAGCAAATTGAGAGCAACTTCCTTTCTGTTATCTCAATTATCTTCAGTGATCTTCCTTTTCTGGCCTATGACCAAACCAAGATTGCTCTCTGGGTTTCCGGTTGTTGGATATATGGCATATTCAATAATTACTTGACATGACAAGAAAAACAAATTTTCAAGATAAAATCACATGTCAAATTTATATGAGCTGTGCTTGCACCACTTAACAAGTGCAAAGAAGAAAAAAAATTAGAAGAAAGATAAAGTAAGACAAAAACCTGACCTGCTGAGGTTATCATCATCTACTTTGGCTAGTGTAGCTACGATACCCAGTACATCCTTGGTCAATGGTAAATGTGATGCTTGAGGAACATGACGAACTCTAAGCTGGCACAATATGCCAGCTGCAGATTTTTCCTGCTGCAATATCTGTTCAATTGTTTCTTCCTCAGTCTGAAGGTGGTTATCATTCTCGTCTTTAGAATTAGCTACACTCGAAGAATGATACTTTCCAAGACTAACTGAAAGCAAACTTGTGTTAATAAGGAAACTGTATGCTGACTCTGGGACATCATATAATGAATGTAGAATTTAATTATCATCACGAAACCACTTTGGTGAATAGCATCTCATCATATTTACCTTTTACTTGCATTTACAAAGATAAACAGTGCAAAGTTTTTTGCTTATTAATCAACTCCATATATGCTTCTTGTAATGGCCCTCTCTTTTGCCATGTCCAAGATGTCATCACCAAATCGATAGTGGCTTATAAGACTAAGAGAGAAAAAGAAAAAGAACGAATATACCTTGCAAATCAAGAATTGACTCATCTAACTTGTTTGTCTGAATCTTCAGAAATTTCAGATTATCCTCACGGTGTTTAATCTTTAGTCCCAGCTTTTGTAGTTCATCTTGGAGTTTCTGCAGAGATTACAATGACAAGATGTTACTCTTGATTGCTCCATTCCAGCACCAGGCATGGTAAAATTCTGTATGGGCCAAGAAAGATAAGTTTGCAGTTTTTTTATAACAAAAAATGCTCAGTACAAGAGAGACATACAAATTCCTGATGGAATTCACAATATAAAATCATCAGTAGGGTTGATAGAATAATCCAACACAACCTTTGAACCACCTATAATAGATCCCACTTTGTCAAGTCCCTCATGTTGCATTTCATCCTCTGCAATTACACAGGGGGCATTCTGATCCACAGGCTTCAATGCTGATGAATACTGGGAAGATATTGCCTTTGTATGAACTGTAAGCTGAAAATAAAAGGTGGGAATTATCACCTCTGCACAATATATCTTCTAGAAAGCAATGTACATGGACAGATACAGGAAATATCTTACTCTCCTAACAGTACTCCTGCTCCTTCTCTACCTTTTCTTTATAGAGATGCCCATTTAAGGCAAAATGCATGGGCATTAAGAAAATACGGAAAGACACTTATTTTTTAAAACATGTCAACTGAAATTTCGTAATAGGAATGAAAAGTCAAAGGAAAAAAAGGAAACTATCACATTACTAAAATGCTAAATCAAGATGGTTTAAAAGCATGAAAAATACTAGATTTGGGGGAAAAAAAATTAAACTGCGCCAACACCTCCTTATATCACCAGGGAAATATAAGAATCAAAATAGGTATACAAAGTTAACACTGTAGGGTAAGCTCTGAAGCAAACATAATTGAATTAACTGTAAAAAATGCAACACTTGGTAGAAACTACACACCAACTTATGCATCATCAATATTACATGGTCGATTCCTACGTAAATTGATATGCCGTACTGAACTCGATACTAACTCATTTTACGTCAAACGAGGCTTCTCACAGAAACAAATACTAACTCATTTTACGTCATCACAAAGAAACTAAAAGATAAATGAGCGAGCCAAACGAGGTTTCTCGCACATAAACTCCCAAGCTACTTCACTGTAATAACTAAATACACTTCTCGTACTAAATTCAGTACTGAAACAACATATAATGAAAATCTAATGCCTAGAACCCTAGAGACGATTAGAAAACCGATCAACCCGCACTACACCGCTCCGATTCGTATCATTTTCCATTAAAAAAGGGAGAAACAAATATCTCGCCCTAATTCAGGTAATTCAAATGCATGTCTTGAGGAATGTAGATGTTTCCAGTTAAAATTGAAACATAGTTAACTGAGATTCCAACGGCAGAGCATACGAGTCCGATCATAAATCTAAGCTTCTACTCCATCACATTTCTACAGAGGACAGAAGCATATGTGATGGCTATCTTCAGGAAATAAAAAAACTACGGTCGCAATGACCAAGTAGAAGAAGACGAAGAAATCGAAGAGAGACAGAAGAAACCCCAATAATCTACAGAGAGTAACCGAATAATGTGAAGAAAAAACATAAATCGAAGTCTTCCGCCATTTCAGGCCAGGAAGAACTCAGAATAACAGAATGAAATGACATGCATAAGAAATTCCCGAGTGCCGTACAGTGACGAGATGAGAAACAAAACCTGCTGCTTGGGTTGAAACATGGCCAGGAACCGAAGCCGACGCGACCGCGCTCTCTTTCTCTGTCTTCGCCTCTCTCTCTCTCTCTCTCTAGTCCAATGTTATTCGCACACAAAATAAAGTGCAATTTGGGAATCTATACTTTATATTTTCCAAATTCTAGAGGGGTTCCTGCACCAACTAGATCGCATTATAGGCTTTTTGGAATATTTATGTATATTGAAAGCCAAAATCCTTTTAAAGTGTTTTTATACTTTTGGAAACAAGAGAAACCCTTGGTAGCATCAATTAAAATATGTTTATTAAGTCTAATTACCATACATGATTTAAAATATTTTGTCATCATTATATTGGTGTTAGCTATGATTGTAGAATTATATTAATTATAACAGCGAAACTGGAGACATTAGGATGTTGATGGTGTATTAGTGGTTAGTGTGGTGGTGGTGACAACATTGGTGGTGGTGGTTGTAGTGGGGTGATATTAATGGTGGTGGTGATGGTGATTATGTGGTGGTAGGTCCGCAATGATAGTAATGATATGGTGGGTTTGGCAATGAAAAATAAAAGTGCAGCAGTGATGATATAGCTACAGCAGTGGCTGTGTGGTTGTGGGAGTAGTTGTAGTGTCGGTAAATGCAGCTATAGGAGTGATCAAACAAAAAATTACAAAAATCCCATTAAAAAAAATAAAAAACCAATCATCTGTTTTTAAAAATAAAAAACCAATCATCTGTTGTTACCAAATACGATTTTTGGCTTTTCTTTTCAAGAACAGAAAAAATACTTTCAACATGAGACATTTAACTCACTTAGACTTTTATTTTGAAATTTGAATATTTGCCTTGCGGCAAACAATAATGCCCACGTCACATATCGCCACCTTCACATCTGGATTGAAATCGTATGTACAGCGGTTTTCTGATTGGGCCCTTGAATCTGAAGAAAAAACTTCATTAATTCATTTTTAAAAATTTGTTTTCTAAAAAATACAATGAGCCCTTGATCAAGCGTCGTTTCCATTTTCAATGCCCAGATTGAGGTTAAGTCAATAAGCCTGTCTTGAAGCGATGCCCTGCACGAGTGCCTGCATGCCAAGCTTTCACTACCGGAGAATAATAAGAATGTACAAGTATCTACAAAGCATAACTAGAAATAGCTGCATGTAAAGTTTTCCCTACCGAAGAGCTCTATAAGATATATATACACACACACTGTAATAAGCTTATGCTCAATTTATGGCCGATCTCCCCCCCCCCCCCCCCCCCCCCCCCCCCCAACAACAAAAAAATAATAAAAAAACCCCTGATCCCTGTACAGATATCTACAATGGATAACTAGAAATAGCAAATAGATAAAAAGTCCCTGTACATTATGGACAAATTGAATCCGATATGGGAGGAGGGATTTTTCAGTTGTTTATAGGCTTCCAATCCAAAGGGAAGTCCTCTAGCAAGGCGCCTTTTTCATCGATCACCTTGCAATATCGTTCCTTTCTCTTGCAGAATTTCTTCAAAGCTTTCTTATGAGCCTTCCTTTCATTTCTAATTTCCTCCCTTACCATGACCAGTACCATCTTCTTGTCTGCTATCTGTTTTAAGATCTCCAAGTTGTGGGGACAGAGCTGTTGCGAGAATTCAGGTTGGCTGACAGGGATGCGTATTTCCGGGTCCCTGAAAACAAACCAATTAACCAGCCTCAAAATCCTTCATAATTTACACAATCTGTACTGTAGGAATGAGACATGAATTATTCAGTCTTCCCCGAATATATCCCCTGCCTGTGCCTCTGTGTGCCTGAGAAGAGGAGGAGGGGGAAGAGAGAGAGAGAGAGAGACAGAGAGAGAGAGAGAGAGATTTCCAAATCTGTTTGACAGATCAGGTCCATCACAACATTTCCCTAAAGGAAGCATGTATAAAGTGACAGGGAGAAAGTTATAATCATTCCGGAGTTGGAATATAATGTTCAAAAAATAAAAGAAAGGAATTCCAAATTCAAAACTATGATACTAAAACAATAATATTATGGTTTCATTGCTATAGATGATATGGAATTATAAACATATTAAATAAATTAAGCAAGCCAAGACTACCAAAGCTTGGCTCAAGCTTGTTAAAATAAATGGGCCTTTTTAAAGCTCAGGCTTGGCACTTGATCCTTATTATCAAGCTAAATGTCGGCTTGTTGAGAGCCCCTCAGTTGATGTTATCTTAACATGTGAGGATTTAGCAGCTATACGAATATTATTGTTTGAAGATAATAATCACACTTAAATTTCATTAAAAAAAAAATTGCTTAGTCCTGATGTGCTTGAGTGAATCATATATCACATGAATCCCAAATCTTCAAAATATATGAATAACTGAAATTGATATACATACCAACATCCTAAAGAAACAATGCCGTTGCCTTTCATGATTCCACCATCCAGGGAAACAGCCCCGTGCTTAATACAGGTATGAGCCTGTTTCATCAGTTCCCGGGTTGCATAAACTTGGAGCTCACCAAAAAGAAGATAGAACAAGGTTTCACGAAGACCATGGCCAGATGCTGTCCTTGTATGTAAATGGTAGATATCCAGGTCAATCATATTGACCGCATATCCTAAGAACCCAGGTGGCGGTTTCTCTCCAGTTGGCAAGACAGGATCGAGCAAGGCCAGCTTATTCTGAGGATCATTGTCAACTAACTCTCCAGCATATGGCCTGCCATCAGAATGTGAATAATTTGGACTCCAAAACCAGGGAGCATTTACCTTTTAAAAGATATTAAATGTATGATTTTTTGACAATAAAATAAGTGGCTCATTTTGAGACAGCTCTTGCATTTTGGGACAGCCTAACATAATACACAGTTGGGTGGAGCATTTGGTACTCTAGAAATGAAATCACATACGGAAATTTTATGGACATGACTAGGGGCACAGAAATTCTGTAGTGACATTTAAAAGTCAACCAACATCCATTAACATGTTGAAAGTTAATTAAGATTAACGACTACTTTGGATGACTTAATGACTAATATTAAGAAGCTCAAATAGTACCTTGTATTATCAAGGCATATAACAAGGGCTTGATTAATTATTGGTTTTCTGAGAGGCAACTAAAATTTAGAAGCTCAAATAGTACCTTATATTATCAAGGCATATAACAAGGAATCGACCATTTATTGGTTTTCTGAGAGCATTTGCTACCGCATGAAGAGCATGATTGCAATCCACTTTTCCATTTGGTTCATACTTTTCAAGTGCATCTGCAGCTGCATAGGACTTGCACACAACCGCAAGCAAGTGATCTTCACCCAAATATTCAGCAAATATTCTGAAAGCAGGAAGTTTGTTAATGAATCAATTTCTATGTCAGTATGAACACCAGTGCAGATAATATCATAGTATATGAAATGGTGTGAAGATTCTGTATATAGAAAAATCATGGAATCATATTACAGGTCCAATTCTTACCTACTAAGATCATTGCTCTTAACTGTCCCAAGAAGAACAACTAGACCAAGCACTTCCTGTTCCTGGAACCAGTGTTCCACGGGTTCTTGTAACTGAATGGCCATTGAGAGATTACAGAAAATAGCAGCAGCACTGCCACCCCTTTTCTCAATCTGTTCCATTATTGCTTCCTTTTCACTTCTTAGGTAGTCCAATTGGTTCAATGTCTTAGGAGACAAATTGAATGATGGAAGTGGAAAGGAGAGAATTTAGTAGTTTTTAGGACTAAGATGATGAATGGGGCTAATTGGGACCTTATGGGTGATCAGACTAAAATGTGGAATGGAATAACTTGTAAAGTTATTACAAGTTATTCTCGCATGGAATAACTTTACAATCTTTACCAGTAGCTAGTTCACTCCTAAGAAGAAAAAGATCAATTTGTCTCCAATTTGATCCCGTCTTAAAAGTCATCAAATGTTCAATTTTCTTTTGGAAGAAGATATTTGATAAGCAAGGTCATAGGCCACTGCGAACTCAAGGACTGATTCTTTCATCTCATTCCTCCTTTGAGCAAAGCCTCTTCTCTTCCTCCATGAATTCAATTGTAACCATCACTCCCATCTCCTACATGACCATTTAAGTCACCTTTTCTACAACAGGAATTCTTCTCTTTTAGGGAAGTGGCTGTGGTGGTTTGGGTAGTAACAAGGGTCTTTGTGGCAAAACATTATTGTCAGTAAGTTTTCCAATCACAAAAATGGGTGAGAAATAAATGCAAATGCTAGAATTAATTTTTCAAGCCCTTGGAAAGTTGTGGTTGAAGTAGC
Organism: Buxus sempervirens; assembly: GCA_947561395.2. Lineage (NCBI taxonomy): Eukaryota > Viridiplantae > Streptophyta > Magnoliopsida > Buxales > Buxaceae > Buxus > Buxus sempervirens. The sequence goes on from OX387193.1 coordinate 3,310,570, forward strand.
TCAATCTTCCAACCTATGGTCTCTTTTAAAATCCAGTCTGGCTAATCTTTATATTTTTGGACAGATCTATGGTGGAAGGATTCTACTTTTGCTGATCGATGTCCTGCGCAATTCATGACATTTTTATACTTGTGGTCAAGTGCAACTTCAATCTAGATTCCCCATCACACTTGATAACCTTATGACAATAATATCTACATCCAATATCTTCTCATACCCACCATGTCATCTCAATAGTAAGTAAAAAACCTGCAAATATAAGAAGCCACTACAAAAATCACAAGAGCACAATTCAAGATATTCTTACAATTTCCTAAAGAACCAACAACTTGGTGTATGTCCTACTGAAATAAGGTCCAAGCCAAGGAGGGGTGGACTAAGAGCAGAATTAACATCTGATATGCAAAGTGGCTGCACTCAGACTCAAACCCTCATTCTCATCTAAGTAGCAAGAGGCTTTTCATATTATTCATAAATAAATACTTTCAACAATAGCAAATTTGATCAAAATCCCATCAATAAGTTACCCATAAACCTTTTTCTCCATTTCTATTTTATATTTTTAAACTTGTTTTTGGTACATTTTTTGTTTTCTAATTTAAGAAATACAATTTGCATGAATAATCGATGAATAATATATTATAACATTTTCATTATTTTTTTAGATATTTTTATTTCTTTGTTTAGTTACTATTAGTGAAAAATCGAATATAATTATTATTTAAATCTATTTTTTGCAATATATATATATATATATATATATATATATATATATATATATATATATAGATATTCATGAAAAAAAGGTAATGAAAACCATTGATAGACCAAGTGCCGTTATGTAATATAGATTTGAAATGTTTTTATTGATTTAGAAGAAAAATAAATAAATAGAAAACTTTTACTTAAAGTTCAAGCTTTTTATAGAAATGTTACAGATCTATAAAGCACACAAGTAAGCCATTTTTAAGCAATTTTATAAAGATTTTTTTTTACTCAGCCCTATGGAAAACATCAAGATGGAGACCAGAATATGTATCTAAAGGATCTGATTTTGGAACTCGGGCTGATGTGTAGTTGTTCTAGGTTGACCTCCTCAACTATTACAAAAAATATTAATTTTAAGGAGATCTATCTTCTTATGTAATGCTGCTTCAAAGCATCTACACAAGCACCTAGAGCTGGGATTAATTAGGATCAGAAAATAAGTGTTGTAAACTGAAAAATGAGTTGAATGGCACCAGCACCAACTGATATAACTACCAAAAGGAAGACCCTGCAGGATCCATATTTCAATAGGAAAAGAAATTGCACATTAAATTCTTGTATGTATGAAAACCAAAACAAATAGGAAAACCATTATGTAGCAATAATAGTAGTCTCAAGAGTTAAATTCTGCATGGATATAGCCGCCGTCAATGTCTAAAAGTAGAAGCTGATTAACCAAACCCTAAACATCTTGTATCCATCAAGTAAGCTTAACAATTCAATATGGTTTAATGATCAACTGATTTGGCACAGCTACCTCATAATTCTTGACTCCAAAAAAGATATGATGCAAGTATCAGCACATTACGACTTGGAAACAAAGATACTGGCAACAAAATTGATAAGAATTCACAAATCACAACTAGAAGAATGCAAAATGCATACCTGTTTTTCCATAACCTCCAGTGACTTTCAAAAGGTGGCCAAGGTTGACAAATCCTTGATCATCCACCTAATTTGAGGGGAAAAACAGTATATAGATAGCATAACTAAATAGCATGATGAATATGCAGAAAATAAATGAAAAAGAAATATAAGGAATAAATTAATGGTATCCAAAGCATCATATGCTCCAATATTTTTTAGTAAACTCCAGTGTTTTGTAGAAAGAGAAATTTTCATTACAACTAACAGCAAATATAAAACCAGATACTGCTTGTGTGCTTAAAATACTAATTTAAAACATGAAAACTAAGTTCATAACTGGTTTCTACGGGAAACCACTTAAAATTCAGGCCAGCCACCGTATAATACCATATTAGACTGCAGACTAATCAACTGGCAGCTCCATGGTCTTGATTCTAGGTTATAAGCCCTAACACAGGGCACTCTTTGTAATAGTGAGTGATAATGGTTGCTAGATGATCAAATGGTGGTAAAAATAAACTACATTGAAGCAAAAGCTGCAAAAGTTTCTGACATTACCTAAGCTTCAATGTGACCATGTTCTTCTGATGGAAGGCTAACAAAATATTTCATCTCTAGAAGAATATTTTAAAGAACCAAACCTTAAGCTTCAAATCCATATGATCTTGGAAATGAAAGCCATCCAAATTCACAACAATTTCTGATCCGCTTTTGACATGGTTATCATATGCATCGAACAACTGGAGGAAGTACATAAGCAAAAAGTTGAAAAGTGTAAGTAAAACGAGAAAGATGATAACTCTCAATCATGAAGCATCTATGACAAATCCATTTAAATGTTCCATTTTCAATAATTGCAATAAGGACAAATAAGAAACACAACAAACAAATTACACACAGAGGATGGATATAAAATCATTCCAGAAATTATGATCATGAATTCTATTAAAATTTTCTGATAAAAAAATGAAAGGCAAGAACAGAAAGAAGAAGAAAAATGAAAAAAAAAATCAGAAAAAGTGGAAATGCACTTCTTGTATGCTAGGGCTCAAAACAAAATGGCAATTTGTAAGGAAAATAATATATAGATTTATCATCAATGTTTAAAGTTCCTAGGCCCTAAATCAGGAATACACAGCTCAAACAAGAATTAGAAAAGGCTTAAAAGTCAGGAAGTGCATTTCAAACATTGATGAAATAAAAATTCATCAATGTCTAAAAATCCATCATTTTTAAAAATATACTTACTTTAGGAATTGATTCTAAAAGAGACTAGTTCCTGCCTTTCTTAGCCAATATCTTGAAAATATATTTGTTCTCTATGCAGCAAAAAAAAAACATCAGGTGTTCAGCTGTATAGTTGACTCCAGGGTCTGTAGGGAGGATAAAGAAAGAAAAATAGAAGAAAAAGGGGGGAGAAGAAAAAGAAAAGGAAGGATGGAGTAAGGTTGGTTCTTCTCTCTCTCACCTTCCCCTTTTGCACATATGTAAAAAGAATGAGTATTGTACTAAAATTACTATAAAGGATGATGTCTCAACTATGGGTGACCACAGACCAGGCCAGGGTGGGCCTAGGACAGGCTTTCACACTAACACCTCTCATGTCTTCCCAAGCCCAACCTGGCCCAGCCTTAAAATTCTTTAGACCAAAGCGCAGCCCAGCCCCGCCTTAAGAACTAAATTTGTCTTACATTTTAGACTATATATTACATACATAAGATTATGTGTACTTCTGATGAAAAGCAAAAATTCATATTTTTTGAATTCAAATTCAAACATTTAAAAGTACATGAAAATACAATGCCGAAGCCAGGATTCCACTTGCGTTGCTAAAACCTCACCTGTAATTTGACCAGCCAGACTGGTCCAGTCTGGTCTTCTAAGTATAAAGCCATGGGCTACTGTATCTTGTCTGAGTAATCTAAATACCTGGTTTCTCAAGCTGCCTGGCCCATTCCCAGAGAGTCTAAACTGATATAAATTGCAAAAATGCCTTTACACACAAGTATGCCCAACAAATTTCTCAAGGCAGAATTTTCAATTTTAATCAAATTCCAATACTCAACCTCCATTAACTTGCAAACATCCAGATGAAGATATTGCCATACTGGGCATGATTTGCAAGAGTATCAATGTGAAAATGGAAAGATGTTCCAATATCAACAGAAATATGGATATCTGTACACATAACCACATTGGTAGAAAAACATGCTAACCATGCATAGCTTGTTACAAAATACCTCTATTAATAGCTCTTCAATCACATCCCCAGGAAGCAAATGTTTCTCCAATTTTAGGGACGGAGCCCTGATATTTTGCAAAGGGCCAGGAATAACTGATTCAGGTAGATTTGAGAAAATAAATCAGAAATGCTGCTCTTCTTGTTCCACAAAAACAACCAAATATGATTTGTATAATCCAAAAATTACGAAGAATTACTCCATGGACTCAGTAAATCAACATAAGAATATAAAATAGAAAGAATACCTTGACAAGGAACAGTGACAAAGAACAGCTCATCCTTTGCACATATCACCAAGCTTGCTTTATAGTAGGGTCTAAGCTTGTCTAGTTCACTACTTTCAATCAGTAAGTCCTACATCATTTTGAGATCCTTCAAGAACTATTGCATATAAGAGGATATGAATACAGTGATTTAAAAATAACAGCATGTAGGAGATAATTATGTAAACCTAACCTTAATATGCATTGTCATTTTGCTGGATGAAAGATCCACCTTTATTTTGTCCGTATGGACAAGCATGCTTGCATTTGAATCTATTTTGAATGTCACTTCAGGAATACATATGAATGGAACACGGTTCTGGTATGAGTCATAACATGCGATGGAGAGAAGTGGACAGCAGGAACCAACCCTATGGAATCAATATGACATATCAGAGAGGACAATTTATGACAAAACATGATTTTGAATGCCAAATAAATGCTGAATACAAGCAATTCTATGTTTCAAAAATCATCAGAAATAAAATGCTATAAGTGTACAACATTCTTAGTTACTAGTAATAACACTTCAATACAGGAATGAGACGTGCATTTGTCATTCTATGACATTAATTTTTTAAATTTTCTAGTCATTTCTTCATTTTAAGATCTGTCTGTATTTTCACTGCTTACATGCAAAAAATTCCTTGTTCGTGGAAGGTATCTAATAAGAACACAAAAATGACTTCAAATCATTAAGGTAGCACTCAAAGCTGCATTCTGAATATTGAAGGGATATTTAAGACCAGTGGAAAAAATATTTGTGGACAATAGGATTCATTCCATGATCGGTTCTATATAAACAAAATAGTCAAGTAATGGAAAATATTCACATTTACAAGATATTTGATATCTACATTCTGCAAGCCACTATATCAAACTGAACATCATTGAAGAATTGTGCCAACCAAATGAAATCAGCAATCATTAGTTGTTTACAGCTTGTATCAGAAAGCATGGATTCAACAACTCCACCATTTGATGATGAAGTGCCAAATGATGAACTTTGGTCATTCATTGCAATTGGAATTGTCACTTGTTGTTTGCTAACAGAAAAAAGAACATTAGATACTTTCTTCTCCTTATCTCCCCTTCTTTGGTTACAGATTTGAGAAATGAAAATTTAGAAATCCTCTAGTACTGGATAGTATTAAGACACAACCTCCACTGAATTGATTATTTGGCTATTCTTTTGAAAGGAGTAGATATGCTTCTCATAATTGCATATAGCTCTTCCTTTCTCTATCCATGTTAATTACTTCATCGAATTTATAACCACAAATAAAAATAAAAATAAAACCTAACAAAATTGTCAGATAAAGCCCCCCAAAAAATAAAAATAAAAATAAAAAATCTTGATCTAATGAAAAATTAATCTTCACGAATTTCAGTACCATCCTAAAATAATGTGATCGTATTTTAATCACAGGGCTAGCAATTAATCTCAATAATATGTATGAATCTGAAACTCAATTGAGATAGTTACTTATGAACTGAATGTGTCCCTATGTTTTGAACTCATCGTTCAAATGTTATTTCATGCTGTTTGAAATCTTTGAAACATAAAGCACATCAATGCAATCAACAAAAAAATTATATAATATCTTGAAACAACATTTCATTTATTGTATTACATGAATCAAGGTTCCTCAGATATATAAAATGAAGTACATCGGCACAACAGCCTGCATGCACAAGGTATAGACCAATCGAGATCTATTTTCCTTGCCCCTTTTTCCTTCTTTTCTCCTTTCCATTGATTTCTTTATACTATATTTCATATAGGAGGCTAAGAGGGTGAGTTTTAAGAAGTGAGATGTGAGGATCCCTCTTAGCATGTTATTGTTATTAAGCAGCCACAATATAAGATGTCAAAAATATGTGGTGCCAGTAAAATTTTCCTCGGCAGGCCAAAGTGTGGCTAGTAATGGGTCTAGATCACATCAAATATAATTCTTAGGTGAAGTAGTGAACCAATAATCAAACCAAAATTGATGGTTAAGCCTTCAAAATGACCATTCATCGGTTGAAATTGAACCTACATAAGCAGTTAAAATTATAATTTCGAAGACATAAAGAGAGAACATTTTTTGAAGTGGAAATAAAAGAAGAGAATTCTCTTTCTTAATGGCAGTTAATTCTCTCATCTGAAACAAATACTTAATTAGAATTACTTATTTGTGCTGATCAAATCTTATATTTTAATTTCCTCGAACTTAGGTTCGAAATTAATGACCAAATGGGGGCAAGTGTCTAATAAAGATCTTCAAAACAAATCCAAAAATACTATAGAATCTTAACTTTCTTAAGTATTTGCTTTAAATAAGGAAACAAATAAAAAACGATTAAAAAAAAAAACTAGACTATTATATAATAACTTAACACAATTAGATTCCCTAGAAAAAAGACTATAACAATTAATATGATTGACAAAAGACCCTTTCAGCTTAAATATTTTATTTTTCTTCTTTTTGGTGTTTATATTAACTATTTATGACTAAACATTTAAAAAACTATTTAATAAAGGTAACATAATTGATGAAATTTTGGCATTATTATTGGTTTTTAAAACATCATGAAGACTGAGCTCAGTAGAGAAAAGAAGAAAAATAAAAATAAAATATCCCAAAAGGATAATCTACTATGAAAGAGAAACTATGTATGAATAGAAAAGATTAAAAAAGACAAAAAAAAAAAAGTAAAGAAAGCATTACAAACTATAATGTGGAAGATAATTTCTTCTCTTGTCTCTCTTTGAAATTCTCCTCCTCCTTAAAAGCCTGACAAGTAGAATCCTATAGATACTTGTGGTGTTTTGACATTATTTTTATAAAGGACCACAACCTAGTATAGGTCCCAATAAAGAAGGGGAAGAACTAAAAACAAACCTAAGCTTTGGAATTTTTATGCAATTTATTTGCGGTCAGGCTCAAGCCCTCGTTCTCATAGTAGCAGCTTGAGTTTGACTTAAAGGGGAAAAAAATACTAAAACTCTTGAAAGCCTTAGATGACAAGAAAAAATAATTGTGTAAAAAGTGTTGGGGTCCACGGCCTACTTTCTTCTATCTTAACTATTTAACTTCATTAAACAAAAAGGGAAAATAATGGACTAAAATAACTGATATAATAAACTAAGGGAGAGCCATGCTTAAAATATTGGGGCAATATATTTTCACAGCCTTGGTGTTTTCTCTACAACCTTTGTAGTCCTCGTGCACATGAGTTCTTTTCATGATAAGTTAGCCAAAGTCGTAATTTGGAGAAAAGGAATTGTACTCAATAATATTCACTAATATTTCCACTTATTTAAATGTCTCACAAAATATAGGCCTTTGAGCTACAATGAGTAGCCTAGATTATCCACATGTCAAAAATCTAATTCCTAAAATTAGTCTTTGATCTTTCTTTAGAACATTATATATATTATCTGATTCAACATCCTTCGAAAGGATCCTTCTAGAAAGCTTCTATATAATTCTTTGCTCCATGAACCAGTCCCCAATCAAACTGAATAAAGAGCAAAAAATACACATGCAGACACCCTAATATGTTTTTCATTTCAGTCTCAATCATGTTAAACAAAAAATGCAGAACAAAATAAGGAATGTAGAACAAATGAACATCAGTGCAAGGAACAGATAAATACAAATATAAATACATATAAAAATACATTTATATGTATGTATGTGTGTGTGTGTATACATATGTGTTATGAGAGAGAGAGAGAGAGAGAGAGAGAGAGAGAGAGAGAGAGAGAGAGAGAGAGAGAGAGAAAGAGAGTGAGAGAAGTAGCAAGAACAAGAATGATTCTGATTTAGAACAAAAGCAGGGAAATGGAGGAGAGAGAAATGGGGTTGATGGGGGCAATTTGAGCATCCCCTGTTCTTGTGTATTGTTTTACCACAATCTTGATTTCCTATCATATGCTGGTGTAAGCAAGATAACAGAGGTGCATTGAAATTATTTTCTGTTCCACCTTTTTTTTTCTTTTCTTGTCTGATTAAGATTCCTCACCTTATATTATATAATGGACTTTGTTCGTCACATAAAAGTCCCCAAGCCCCAATCTCGCAAGAAGGTTTAACAATTACTCTTACTTCACATTTTTTGTAACTTGAATCTTTGCACATCTGACAAGCACCAACTCAAAGACAAATAAAAATTTATTAGGTACAGATACAGAACATAATCTCACAAGCACAGAAGCGGAAACAATTCAAACATGAAAAAAATGACTAAAATATCATCAAATTATCCAGTTTTATACTTACAACAGAGAATGAAAATGTATATACCCCAGCCTTATGAAATATATTTGGGAATTTGCATCCCAGAGGAAAAATAAATAAACCATGAAACTCTTTCCATGATGAAGGTTTCACACGTTCTGAATATAAATGTTGCTTATCATGAAGAGAATTGCAATCAATGCTATATTTAATTTCCATGTACATTTCCAGATCATCCTTGACAATATACTTTGGATCCAGACCATTTGAGGCACTCGATAACGGAAAACTAGCAGGCCTAACAACAGCAACAATTTTCTCAGGAGGAACATGGCCAGCAAAAACAGGAGAATCAATAGGCAATGCCTGAAATAGAGACCAGAAATTAAAATGATTTGTGATCAGTGGGAGTTGATGACAAGATATATATAAAGCAAAAGTAACAAATAAAAATAAAAAGGTATAGCAAAACATTAAAATATCAAGAGAAACTCAGAGCAACAAATTTCTTGCACATATGAATGGATCAAATAAGTGAAACTGACCCCATCAATCTCCAACTGCTGACAATGTTCCCCATTTAAGATGTCAATTTTGGAAGGAGCCTTTTGACGAAGCTTCTCAAGTTGGAGTTCCCATGCGGTAGCATCTATGGCTTGGCACTGATAATAATGAAGTACGATTTTAAAATGCACACCCAAGAGACATCAAAACATGTAAAAAAGAAAATACTAAAAAAAAAAGAGGGAAGAAACAAATCGAACAAGGACCTTTCCAGAATCAATCACACTAACAGGGAAAGATACAGATCCACGGATATCTAAATTAGCATTTTCAGCAGTTACTGTAAGCGAGCAGCCGCTGTTTTCTGGGAGACTCAATGGCCTTTAAACAATAAAAAAGAAGAAAAAAGGCATTCAAAACATAATAGTAACTTATCAGAATAAACAATAAAAATTAAACTAAAAAGAATTTCAGAAACACGGGTGCCAGAAAAAGCAAACCTGCATATCAGGCGGGCCTCACCTATCAAAAATAGAGAAAGCAATTAGGATGCATTCAAATGACATAGTCCACTTTTTTTTTTTTTGGTAATGTAAATGACATAGTCCACTTGAAAATGGAAACATGAAACCTTATAAATAAACTTATGAATCTCAAATACATCCATAATAATCTAGCTTTTTACGCACCCTTAACAAGTTCCACTATACAATAAAAGCTCAAGATTCACGCAAAATTGTGTACACCATGTTACAGGAAAAACTGCTCATAAAACTCAAATATAGATTGTAAAGCTCCATTTTTTGAAATAAAATACTTACCACCCACATCCCCTTGACATCCTTCAAGCAATATATATTCCAGTGTTGCATAGAGAGTTTTCTTATGGCACCCAACTGCTCCTTTAAGAATTTTTATCTTCTGGCCCGATTTCCAAGATTTCCCTTTCCTCCTTATGACCCGATGCACTCTTATAACTACAAGTTGAAAGAGAATTTGACAATAAAAAGTGAACTATATCAAGTCGAACCACATAAAAGATAGTTAGGTAAAAGTAGTGCTTGCAAGATTGGACCACATGAATCCAGAAAAATTACATAAATCAGAAACAAACAAATAATAGCACTAAAAACATCAATAATTCTTAGTCCCATCTTATGGATTGGTCTCATGAATCCAGTTATACCACTCTGATCTATTTCATAACCACAACTTAGAAACAAATTCCAAAACATAATACGAATTAGAGAGACGGGGCCAGAACTTAACATACCATCAGAAGAAATACCAAGTTCCTTTTTTTTGCATGGTTCTACCACAAGTACAACAGGTTGATCCTCACCACATTCTATCTCCTCGTCATGTCCATCATGCATCTGGAAAACCCATTCCTGATACTCCTTTTCCAGTTGCAAAAGACTCAACAGCCGTCCATCTCTACGTATCTCAACATTTACATCTGTAAGTTTAAATGGTGTTTCAATTGTTGAGATTTATGAATAATGTAAATAAACATGCCTGAAAGACTATTAACACAATGGAGCAAACAAGGATATTCAATGATGGAAGATGCATTACCATTGTCTTTTTCAAGCGGCCTTCCAAAGTTCTTCAAGGCCACAGTATAAGGATTCTGATGTGCTAAATCAGTCTGAAAAAAAAAATTCAGTTTCCAATTTTCAAACCATAGATGAGAAAACAAAGAGAGTTAAAACAAATACCTAGTACTAATTAAAAAATATTAAAAAAATAAAGAAAGAGCAGAGAATAAAAGGGGGCACAAATAATAAACTTTCTATCACAAACCAAATTTAAATAGGAAAAAGAAAACAAAAATCAAGATATGTGATCAGTATATTTTAGTTGAAAATACACTTATGCTTTTACTATAAAGACCTCAAAATTTGTCTAAAAGTAGTTTAGTCATTTACTAATTAGCTTAATTTATTAACTGATTAATTAAATAATTATTGGGTCCAAGAACTTAGTTAGACTTAGGTTTGGCTCAACTAGAATTTACATAGATGAATTTACTGCCCATTAAGTGGGAAAAAATGTTTTAATAATTATAATTAGTTAAGGGACTCTAATTTCAGTAATACTTAAAGAAATAATGCAAATAGGTGTAATTTTAATTAGGGAATAATATTTGGATGAAAATTGAAGTTAGGTTGGCTATTGAAGGTTTTAGATTAAGGGCATAACTGTAAACCAAGTTGAGTTCAGAAAACATAAAACCCTAGTATAAATATAATATGAATCTAAATAGGATTTTTATTTAGTCATTCTTGAAGATTTTAACATGTGAAACTTGGAAAGAGTTTTGAACATGTGAACCCCAGGAGAAAGGCTAGACGTTGGAGAAATTGAAGAAGAGAATTCCGGATTTTCAATAAATTCAAGGCTTATTTCAATGATTTCTAAGCAATAAAGGGTAGGTGGATCTACAGTTTCTTTTTCCAATGAGAAATTTAGCATATAGGATATCATGCCATGTGATGATTGGTGGATGGATCAAAATCTGTATTGTGCTCTTCTAGATATTTTAAGCATGTATGTGAATAAAATTACATCGAATTTTATGTATGTTCAATGATCTATGACATGCCATGTTGTCTTTGATTTTGTTTATGGAGTTTTGCTGCTTGTTTTATGTTATTTGCATACCTAGATTGATTAGGTTAATGTTTTGTGTGAAAATATGGAAACTTGTGATGATTCTTTTATCAAAGGTAATGGTCACCTATAGGCAATGTCATTAGCGTCACCAACGATGGTGGTAGTGTCACCAAAGATGGTGATTTCTACATATGTTTGTGATGGCTTTGATAAAAAAAAAAGTACAAGGAAAAAATTAACATTAGATTTTCAGTTAATTTTGATTTCTTGAAAAATGACATACAACATTTTCCAAAAAACAACTTTATTGTTGTAAAATGGAATATATATGAAATATGAATATAGATTTACACCAAAACTAAAACATAAATCCATTTTATGTTGAAAATGCTTTCCAAATCATATTTACAGATGAATAAACAACGAATTAAAGAAAACCAGGACTAACATCACATGATACAAGATGACCCATTTAGTACTCCATATTCTATTTAATCAAAGCATTATATAGCTTTACTGAATAATTACAAAATACATAGATATTGTGAGAACACGGCCCGTGGGGGTCGGTTCGGGTCAATAGAGTCGCCACCATCCATGGTTCAATCTCAAGTGTGGATGGACACTAAGAGAAATAATTAATCATATGGGAGTTTCAAATTTGGTTTAACCAGATTTCTGGGTTAGGGGGTTCAATTAAGTGGTTGGGAAGGTGTTAGGCATCCAACCACCCCTGGTTCAATGAACCAGTTACCTTGTCTAGATTTCACCCTGAAAAGAAATTATTTATTCACAATTTCAAAATTATTTACAAATCCTAAAAAGGAAGTTTCTAAGCTTCTAAGGGTTTCTAAATTTATTAATATACAAATCCCAGAAAGACAATATTTCTAAAGTTCTAAGATTTTATACAAAAGAATTATTTCTAAAATTCTACAAATTCTTAAATATCAACAAGGGAAGTTTTTAAATTTAATAACAAGGAAAGTTTCTAATTCTCTACATGTTTCTAAATTTGATGATATACAAATCTAAAAGAAGAAAATTTCTAAGTTTGTTAAATTTTATACAAGGTAATTATTTTTAAATCTTTAAAAAGGAAAGTTTCTAATTTCTATAAAGGGAAATTTCTAATTTTCTAAATGTTTCTAAATTTAATAATATACAAATCTAAAAGAAGAAAATTTCTAAGTTTGTTAAAATTTATACAAGGTAATTATTTCTGAATATTTAAAAAGGAAAGTTTCTAATTTCTATAAAGGGAAATTTCTAATTTTCTAAATGTTTCTAAATTTAATAATATACAAATCTAAAAGAAGAAAATTTCTAAGTTTGTTAAAATTTATACAAGGTAATTATTTCTGAATATTTAAAAAGGAAAGTTTCTAATTTCTATAAAGGGAAATTTCTAATTTTCTAAATGTTTCTAAATTTAATAATATACAAATCTAAAAGAAGAAAATTTCTAAGTTTGTTAAAATTTATACAAGGTAATTATTTCTGAATATTTAACAAGGAAAGTTTCTAATGTTCTAAAAAAGGAAAATTTCTAATTTTCTACATGTTTCTAAATTTGATAATATACAAATCTAAAAAGAAGAAAATTTCTAAGCTTGTTAGATTTCGTACAAGAGAATTTGTTTCTAAAATTTCAATATTTACAAATTTCTAATCTAATAAAAAGGAAAACTTTTAAATTAAATATACCAAAAAGGGAAGTTTCTAATACAAATGCTAAAAAAGGACATTTCTAAATTTGCTACCCTACACAAATCTTAAATTTTCTAAATGTTACTACATGTGCAAACCCTAAAAATACATACACATCCTAGAAAGGAAAATTTAAGTTTCTAGATTTTATACATAGGAAAACGATAAAAATTTTAAAGGAACAGAATCCAATTATCTAAACCCAATATTCTAATCTTAGCTAAACGTAGGCATATGCAAGGGATCAAAGAATTACAATACATCTCGTTAGAATTAATTAATCAGATTTGAGTGTGATAGCCAATTTAACAAACTCTTATAAATACGTTAACAACACTCAATAGATCAACCAAAACTTCCCATGAACATATCTTATATCATTGCAACAGTTGATACAAAAATTCTCGAACAAAATAACTACGGTACACAAATTAATTACCCGACTATTAGAATCAGCTACAGAAACATAAGTTTGGAAAATTGGTAATGGCCTACCTGAGTTCGAGAGAGGAGGATAACAGACAGAAACAATCGCTTGCAGCAGAAAAGTAAGCTGCCGATTGCTGTACCGCCACGAAAGAGTGAGAGTGCTACGTGCAGATGCTGCTATAACAAGGAGATGATGAGCGACTCAGAGAACCATCAGCGGGACTTGGAGGTTTCGACAATACCCACACAGGAATGGGTTCGTCCTCCACAGAAGAAGGTAATGAGAAGGTTGAACTGGGGTCAACGCAAGTAGGGAGTTGCGACAGAGAAAGGTTTTTACAGTGGCAAGAGAAATCACACCGGTGGAGACTTCGACAGAGAGATAGGTTGCGAGAAGGGTTCCGAAAATTCTTCTCAGAATCGATCAAGGGTCCTCTCACAATGGTAGAAGCTTCTGTTTTATAGAAGCTCCTTGATCCCAGACGAGATCGAGAGAAAAGGGAAAGCTTCGGAAATTACCCCACAGTTCCTCCTTTGGAAACGACAGAAATCTCCTTGATTTCGGTTGATGGTTCACGGCCCAGCTAGAGAAAGGGAAAGGGCTTCAGCTAAATGGAAACTTCCTAACCATCTAAGAAGGAAAGAAGAAGGATCGAGAACCCCCCTAGCATTTTCTGGTTTGATCGACTGTCCAACGGTCGATCGCGAGTTTCTAAACTGAACAATTTCCTTTCTGATTCGAAAACCCCTTCTATTTTTCTTTCAATCTTCCTTTTGAAAACGTGGGAATCATTTCTAGATGATTCCCACTGATTTTGGGTTGAAAAATGGCAACCCACGAACGAAAACAGCAAGTTTTCGTTCGTGGAATGATTGGGGCAAACTTTTGTAAATTTAAAGGATTTAAATCCTTTCTTGGTATTTTAAACAGTTCAGGGATTAAAAATTAAATTTTAAATTTTCACTTCCTCCCCTGTTTTCCAACTTTTATTTCAAAAGGTTCCTTTCTCTGTTTTTGCAAATTAAACCCCCAAAATTGGGGTTCTGACAGCTGCCCCTCTTTGCTGGAGTTAGTTACTAACGAACAGCAAAGACTAAAGGAACCCTAATTTTGGGTTATAAAAAGATGTTGAATCATTGAGTGGTTTTTTTTTTTTTATTTTTTTTTATTTTTTTTGTTTTTTTTTTTTTTTGGGAAAGGATAAAATCACTAATGCCGAAGTCTTACATAGTGTGTTATCTTTCTATTTTGCAAAGTGTCCAATGCCGAAGTCTTACATGGATCACTTGAGATGGGGTATCCAACGCCGAAGTCTTATATGGATTACCTATCTAAATAGAATTCAATACATTTTGACCTTCACTGATTTTCCAATTTCTTATCTTGAAGGCCTTGACATGAAAAATTTTTCCTTTTTAAGATTTGACTCTCTTTGATTGGCTCTGACGAAGGATGATGAGAGGAAGGAATCGATTGGATTCAAAGGAATTCTCCAATGAGAGTGGAAGTATGATAGAGAATGGAGTGATGCCTGGGTTGGAGAGAGAAATCCGTAAAATTACAAAAGTGGGAAAAAAAATTACATTAGGGCCATCACTTCAACCCTTTGAACCTTTTGAGCAGCTCCCTCAACTCCCTGGGAGGTCTTCTATTCTTGGCATCATTCTTATTTGAGCTTACACATTACTGAGAGCTGGTATTCGCTTCAAGCCTCTTTTAAGAATTCTTCATCCACATTATGGACTTCTTGTTTTGCATTCATTGAGGAAGACTTTCTTGCTTATGAATCTTCGAATGACATCATACAGATTTGCATTTGCTGAAGAAGTCTTCTTTGATTGACTCATGAATCTTCAGATGGCATCCTGCAAATCTGCATTTGCTGAAGAAGTCTTCTTTGATCCGCTCCTGTATTTTCCGCACCTTCTCCTTTGAGAACGACACTGTACCTGTTTCTGTTTATGGATGATCAAATTGATCTCCTCCGCTTTCTAAGGATAAATTTGGGCATTTCACAGTATTTTATTCAAATTCTTAACAAACAAATTATGAAAGCCTAATAATGCAGACCAACAGAGAAATCTGAATAATGAGAAGAAGTAACATGAACTAGGAATTTGTGATTAAGGGAACTTTATCATTAACCATCCTAATACTTGTGAATTTCTCCCTATGTCTCAATCTAGATACCATTTTCTCCCTTAGAACAGATCATATTGCTTCAAGACTGTTAAGCATGGAATTGCCAAGTTTAGTCAGAGGAAGAATCCAGATATTGCCGTCCATTTCGAGAATCACCGGTATGAGATCATACAATGGTTGCCTTCTTTCTCTCTCTTCTTCTTCTTCTTTTTTTTTTTTTTTGAAGATTCTTCACAACACTACCACTTGATTATTAGCACATTCATTCTGAACATTTGGACTATCATTCCTTCATTACCAATCTTATCAGTAATATTTTGCCATTTCCAAGACATGATTTGATCAGAGGGGACTTAACCAATGGGACGAAACATAGGCTAAGGTTTAAGTTTAGAAAAGAAGGGATTTTTAGGCTCAAAAATTCTTAAATTCATGGGTCCAATCAAGGCTTGCAAGGCCATTGGAATTTCCTTTTGTACCAACTTTCCTTATTCATCTCTTTCCCTTCCACTTCCTTATTTTCCCATTTTCCCATTTCTTTTTCTTCTTCATTTCAATTTTTTTTTTTTTTTTTTTTTTTTTTTTTTTGTTGTTGTAACTTGCCCTATTGTGAACATTTCCGAATTTGCCCCAGTGTGAACATTTCCGAATTTGCCCCAGTGTGAACATTTCCGAATTTGCTCCAGTGTGAAATTGCAAGCCTTGATTTAGGTGAATAAAAGGATTATAAAGGCTCAACTGGTCTAACTAGGGTTTTATTTCATCTTATGGAATACGAAAAGCAAGATGGCCTCTCATCATTTCAAAACTTGTCCTGGTTTAGGCATAATATTTTTTCACAGCGTCTGAGTTGATTGGTTCAGGAAGTATTTCACCATCCATATATGCTAATATCAAAGCTCCTCCAGTCAATACCTTCTTGACAACGTACGGACCTTCATAATTGGGTCGGAACTTTCCTCTGAAATCCATTTGATGTGGCAACATTTTCTTTAACACCAGATCTTCCTGTTCAAAAGTCCTTGGCCTAACCTTCTTGTTGTAAGCCCTTGCAATTCTCTTCTGATATAACTGTCCATGACATAATGCCTTTAGTCTCTTTTCTTCGATTAGATTTATCTGATCATATCTGGCTTGGACCCATTCTGCTTCATCGAGCTTTGCTTCCATAAGGATTCTCAATGAAGGAATTTCCACTTCAATAGGTAATACTGCTTCCAATCCATAAACCAGAGAAAATGGAGTTGCCCCAGTTGATGTTCGGATTGATGTCCTATACGCGTGAAGTGCAAACGACAACTTCTCATGCCAATCCTTGTACGTCTGTGCCATCTTTTCAATAATCTTCTTCAGATTTTTGTTCGCCGCTTCCACGGCTCCGTTCATCTTTGGCCGATATGGAGTAGAATTGCGATGCTGTATCTTCAATTCTGCACACATCTTATCCATGTCTTTGTTATTAAGATTCTTAGCATTGTCTGAAATAATGGCATAGGGGATACCATATCTACAGATAATATTATTCTTCAAAAATCTCAAAACATGTGATCTTGTAACATTCGCGAATGACATGGCCTCTACCCATTTGGTGAAATAATCAATAGCCACCAATATAAATCGATGGCCATTAGATGCTTTTGGCGATATTGGGCCAATTACATCCATTCCCCACATTGCAAATGGCCATGGTGAAGTCATAGCATGCAACTCGGTTGGCGGAGCATTGATCCTGTCAGCATATACTTGGCACAAGTGACACTTCCTGACATGATCATAACAGTCCTTCTCCATGGTGCTCCAATAATACCCCATTCGAAGTATCTTCCTTGACAGCATATGCCCATTCATGTGCGGTCCACATATACCTCCATGCACTTCTTCTATAATTTTCATTGCTTCTTTTTCATCAACACAAGTAAGCAATACCTCATGATATGACTTTTTGTACAATTTCCCACAACTCAGGAAAAATTGCCCTGCTAACCGTTGGATGGTACGTCTTTCGGTTGCCGTAGCTTCTGGCGGAATCATCCCACTTTCCAAATACCTTTTGATGTCATAAAACCATGGCTTTTGATCATTGTCCTCTTCTTCAATCAAAGAGCAATGCACTGGTTGATTCCTTACTTCTATCTCAATTGGCTGTAAGTTAGTTTCTCCAGTGATATCTATCATAGAAGCAAGAGTGGCCAGTGCGTCTGCAAATTGGTTTTTGCTCCGGGGCATATAATTGAAACTGACATACTTGAATTTCAGACTTAACTCCTCCAGATACTCGTGATATGGTAGTAGCTTTTTGTCTCTAGTTTTCCATTCCCCAGTTGTCTGGAAAATAATTAAGCTCGAGTCACCATATACATCAACTTCACATATTCCCATGTCTAATGCTGTCAACAAGGCGAAAATGCACGCCTCATATTCCGCAACATTGTTAGTGCATTCAAAAGTCAGCTTTGCAGCAATTGGTATGTGTAGTCCATCTGGTCTTATGAGTGTTGCCCCAATTCCATTACCCTTGATATTTGCAGCCCCGTCAAAATAAATTTGCCAGATACTTTCTCCTTTTTCACCTGAAGTTGTTAAGATTGCTTCATCCGGGAAGTATGGGTCCAAAGGTTGCTCTTCAGGTGAGGGATGCTCAGCTAGATGGTCTGCTATTGCTTGTCCCTTAATCGCTTTCTGTGTTACATACTCAATATCAAACTCAGATAGCAACATTTGCCATTTTGCAGTCCTTCCTGTCAAGGCCGGCTTTTCAAAAATATACTTCATTGGGTCCATGCGGGCTATGAGTATTACTTTGTAGCTTAACAGATAATGGCGTAGTCTTTGTGAAACCCATACCAAAGCACAGCAAGTCCTTTCGAGCATTGAGTAGTTGGCTTCATAATCAGTGAATTTTTTACTCAAGTAATAAATTGCTCGTTCCTTGTTGCTTCCATCATATTGCCCCAGCATACACCCCATTGAAGTATCCAACACTGTTAAGTACAAGAAGAGCGGCTTTCCCGGAATAGGAGGAACAAGAATCGGAGGACTTAAAAGATAAGACTTTATTTTCTCAAATGCCTTTTGACAATCCTCATTCCATTCTTTGGGTTCATTTTTCCGAAGTAATTTGAAGATGGGTTCACAAGTTGCGGTAAGCTGCTTAATGAACCTGCTAATATATTGAATTCGGCCCAAAAACCCTCTTATCTCCTTTTCTGTTTTTGGTGCTGGCATGTCGATTACAGCCTTAGCTTTGGCTGGGTCTAACTCGATGCCTCTTCTACTTACAATGAATCCCAATAGCTTCCCAGATGTTGCACCAAATACACATTTCTTCGGGTTCAACCTCAAACTGTACTTTCTCAAGCGATTAAAGATTTTCTTCAAAATCACCAGATGATCTTCTTCAAGTCGGGACTTAGCAATCATGTCATCAACATATACTTCCATCTCTTTGTGCATCATATCATGAAACAAAGTTGTCATGGCCCTTTGATATGTGGCTCCAGCATTTTTGAGTCCAAAAGGCATGACTTTGTAACAGAAAGTCCCCCAAGGAGTAATAAAGCCTGTCTTTTCCTTATCTTCCTCGGCCATCTTGATTTGATTGTATCCTGAAAACCCATCCATAAACGAGAACATGCTATGCGTTGCAGTGTTGTCCACAAGAATGTCAATATGTGGTAATGGGAAATCATCTTTTGGACTAGCTCTGTTGAGATCTCGATAATCAACACACATTCGCACCTTCCCATCCTTCTTTGGAACTGGTACCACATTAGCCAACCATTCCGGATATGTAGACACTTCAAGGAAACCAGCATTGAATTGCTTTTCAACCTCCTCTTTGATTTTAAGTGCCCATTCTGGCTTCAATCGCCTGAGTTTCTGCTTTACCGGTTTTATTTCTGACAAGATTGGAAGCCTGTGTACAACAAGATCTGTATCTAACCCTGGCATATCCTGGTAAGACCATGCAAAAACATCTTTATAAGCTTTTAAACATTCAATCATTTCTGTCCTTTGTTGGGAGGAAAGTGAGGTGCCGATTTCCACATTTCGAGGGTCATCCACTGTGTTGAGGTTAATGATTTCAGTTTCCTCAATATTAGGTTGAATTCCTTTTTCATGCCTATCCACCATGTGTTGGATTTCAGGTGGTAGATCGATTTCAAAGTCGAACTCTTCTTCAAGCCCCATAAGGTTAAAGTCAAGTTCGATGTCGAAATCATACTCTTCTATCTCATATTCAGTTATTTCCTTTAGTTCATTATTAAAAGGTATTTTCACAAAATATTTATTTTGACAAGAATAGAGATACTGGGAAATATGTTCCTTCATTTCATTAGATGCATTATCAATTTCAGTACAATATGAAGTCATTGAGTCCTTAGTGACAACGGGGCGTGATGCCCAATTTCCTAGAAGTGCCTTGCCTAGAGCTTGTGGTGCATCTTTGGAAATGACAAAAATAGTAAAAGGCTTTGGTTCCATGGATTCAAAAGGATACTCGATTACTTCCTCGGCAGGTTCATCCCCAAACAAGCGGCTTATAAGGATGCCATAATCGTCCTCCTCATCATGCTTTGCAACAGGTGGTAGCTCTATACTCTTTGGGATGCTTGGAGGGATAAAGTTTGGCTGGCAGATGTAGGCTGGCCTTGGAAATGTTACCTTGATGTGGGGAACCGTTTCTGAGCGCATCTTCTTCGGGTCTCGATTCTCCAGACGTGCCCTTCTGATTTCCTTTTTCTTCTGCCTCATTTCTCTCCTATCAAAGCTGGTTGGAACAAATCCCAAGCCGAACCATTGTTTCGCTTCTTCCAATTCCACCACCTTTGTGATACCTTGAAGTTGTATTCCTAGACCATGCCCTGGTATATAACCGTGCTCCTTCATTATTTTCCCTGCCACGATCTTGGCTTTGGCTATTCTCAGCTCACTAATCCCATCTTCTCCCGGAATGTAATTGACCGATGCAAATTGGAAGGAATGGTACACAATCTTATCCTCAGTCAGATCTACATCAATGTATGGGATCGAAGGATCCATTGATGATAGGCTTTCAGCAGGGATTGTGATAAGTTGTTGCCCCATGGTGAACTTTACCTTCTGGTGCAATGAAGACGGTATTGCTCCTGCAGAATGAATCCAGGGTCTTCCAAGAAGTAGGTTAAAAGCAGTAGGGATATCCAATACTTCAAAGGTAATTTCAAATGTTACCGGCCCTATGGTGACCGGTAAAGTGATTTCCCCAAGGGATTGTCTTCGCGAGCTGTCAAACGCCCTAACACACCGTCCATTATGCTTAATAAGGGTCCTATCGATGTTCAGCTTCATGAAAGTGCTTAGTGGACACACATTTAATGCAGACCCGTTATCAATCAATACCCGAGCGATCATCATCCCATTGCAGTGCACCGTGATATGCAAAGCTTCTGTATGCCCCCTTCCGTCTGAACATAACTCCTCTTCAGAAAATACGATCACATTTGGCTGTAAAATCTGCCCCACTATATTTTCCAACTGGTTTGGTGTAGTTTCTTGTGACACCACTGCATCATTTAGGATTTTGAATAATGCTGTTCGGTGAGCTTCTGAGTGCAGTAATAAGGACAGTATGGAAATTTGGGCTGGAGTTCTCTGTAACTGTTCCACAAGACCATATTCATTTCTCTGTAATCGCTTTACAATTTCAGCCGCTTCCTCTTCAGTAGCTTTAAGCTTCCTCTTTTCAGCTTTCTTTTCAACTATTTCCATCTTCTCCTTTCCTTTTAGCCTTTTCTTCCTTTCTTCTTCAGTTTCCCCTTCTTCATTTTCATTCCTTTTCTCACCTTCAGTTCTCCTGACCTCCCCATCTGTTCCATCTTTTCTGCTGTAAAATCTCCCAAATCTATTGATTGATGCCACTTCATGATTGGGCTGCACCGGTACATCTTCCAATGGGTAACTCCATGGTACTGCCTTCAAGTTCAATACCGGGGGTAAGGGTACATCCAGGATTATTGGTGGGAGACTTGGTCGAGGCGAAAATGCTAGGTTGGCCAAGTGTATGGGTGGTCTGGTTGAGTTGGAAGAAATAGGATTCAAGACAAAAGTAGGTGACCCATCCAGGTTGCAAAGATCAGATGGCAAACCCAAAGGTGGATATGTTGGTGGGGTCAGGTTAATGATAAATGGTGATCTGGGAGGATTGATGGCTAGGTTTGTCATTGAGCTAGTAAGGGATTCTTTGTCATGGCCAATAACATTTACAGTCCAGTCGTCTTTCTTCTTCAAGTAAACCCTAACCCGGGTCCCCATAGGTGCAATCAATTGGGATGCATCAAAATCTATACTTTCATCAAGCATTACCATATTCAAACCTCCTGATGTTCCTGGCTTAGTATGATCTGGAAGCGGATTCTGATTGATACCAGTAACCGGAGTTGTTGGTGATTGAACGCTATTTAGTACAATCGTGCCGTTGTCAATCAGATCCTGTATAGCATGCTTTAAAGGCCAACAAGCATCCGTTGTGTGCCCTGGATATCCCATATGGTAGTCACAAGTAACATTGGGGTTGTAACTTGGACTTTGGGATGAATTAGGATGCGGTTGTTTCTGGGCAAGATACCCTCCCTTTAGTAACTTTGGCAACAGTTCAGAAGGCCGGTGGGGTAAAGGTGTGAACACCCGATTTCTCCTTGCTTGATATTTGGCTGCTGCTTCTTCTGCTGTCAAAGATGACCTATTTTGAACAACTGGTCCATTATGTGTCCCTGTATTAACATTAAAGGGTTGCTGATTTCGAATCTGATTTACCGTCGGTTCCCCCTCCTTCTTTCGAGTTCCATTGGTATTTTTCCTTTGCCCTACTCCCGGCTGTAATGTTGACCCTGGTACCATATTATAATCCATTATTTTTCCAGATCGAATTCCATCCTCAATTCTATCTGCGACTTGGATCAGTCCCGCAAAGCTGGTTGCTGTTTGGCCCACTAGGAGAGTGTAGTAAGGCTGCCCCAGTGTGGAGATGAACACTGTAATCATCTCTGGTTCAGTCATTGGGGGTTGGACTTGAGCTGCCCTCTCTCTCCACCGATGGGCATATTCTCGAACCGTTTCCTCTTTCTTCTTTGTCATCCTCATCAAATCATAGCGATCAGGAACTATCTCTGAATTAAATTTGTATTGTGTCAGGAAAGCATTAGCCAGGTCTTTCCAGGTCCGGATTCTCCCATGATCTAAGTTTGAGAACCATTTCAAAGCAGATCCCATCAGTGACCTTTGGAACAGTTGTACCAATAGCTTCTCATTCTTTCCATATTGACTCATCATTCCACAGTATAATTTCAAGTGCGACAAGGGACAGCCGGTTCCATCATACTTTTCAAAATCTGGGCACTTGAATTTATATGGAAGTTTCAGATCAGGACAAAAACAAAGGTCTTCGAAATCCACAGCATTATAGGAATCCCCCCCTTTCACTTGTCTTAATTTCTCCTGAATAACTTCGAACCTTTGAGCAATCTTCTCCTCCAGTGTTTTCTGCTTTCTCAATTCTTCCTCCTCTTCATGTTCAACTTCCACTGCTTCTTGAAGGTGCACAGGGGGTAAAGGTGCATGGCTTTGAGGTGGAGGTTGGGAGGTGGAAGCATGATTATTTCCATTCTGATGCTGCATCATCTGTTCAATTATGGTGGTCAGGTTAGCGACCTGCTCCTTCAATTGTTGGATCTCTGCAGCTGATGAGTTGGCTGGCTGCTCAGGATTAATTTTCCTTGACCTTAAAAGATAAGGGCTTCTGCCTGCTGGAAGTTTTTGAGATGCAATTGTGTTAGGCTCTGAAAATGAAACATGATGTTAGTGCCACATATTGACAAACAAATCAAAATAATAAATGTACAGTGATGAAATGCCTGGGCGGTGGCAAGGGTGATAGTCCCTCTACCGGACAGACAAAAGATCCAACTTGGAAATAAATATTCCAACTTGTGGAAATAAATGGTCCAACTGGTGGAACTAAGTGGTCCAACTTGTGGAAATAAATGGTCCAACTTGTGGAAGTAAATGGTCCAACTTGTGGAAATAAATGGTCCAACTTGTGGAAATAAATGGTCCAACTGGTGGAACTAAGTGGTCCAACTTGTGGAAGTAAATGGTCCAACTTGTGGAAGTAAATGGTCCAACTTGTGGAAGTGGTCCAACTTGTGGAAATAAATGGTCCAACTTGTGGAAGTAAATGGTCCAACTTGTGGAAATAAATGGTCCAACTTGTGGAAATGGTCCAACTTGTGGAAATGGTCCAACTTGTGGAAATAAATGGTCCAACTTGTGGAAATAAATGGTCCAACTCGTGGAAATGGTCCAACTTGTGGAAATAAATGGTCCAACTTGTGGAAGTGGTCCAACTTGTGGAAATAAATGGTCCAACTTGTGGAAGTAAATGGTCCAACTTGTGGAAATAAATGGTCCAACTTGTGGAAATGGTCCAACTTGTGGAAATGGTCCAACTTGTGGAAATAGTCCAACTTGTGGAAATAAATGGTCCAACTCGTGGAAATGGTCCAACTTGTGGAAATGGTTATCAAGGGTTTGGCCCCTTTCTTTTTTATTTATTTTTTTATTTATTTTTTTTTATTTTTTATATAAATATAAGATACATGCTTTGGATATGAAGCAAAGTTTTTAGAGTTGCCCTTAATTGCTCATCGTCAATTGAGGAGAAGAGTCCAACTTGATCTGCTGTAGTTGCTTGCCAACAAAGGGGAGAGACTCAGGATTACATGCCCAAAATGGAATGTTCTTTATTGATCAAAATATGAAAGAATTTCAAATATTCATTTATTCAGAATCATGATGCTCAAGTATATCCCTTGTTTGCTTAGTCCTGCGTAATATTTCATAACAATCCTTTTCAATTTGCAGCTCCTTCTCTAATTCTTCAATTTTCCTTTTGTTTTTTCTTTCAGAGTCGAGCCAAGCTGCTCTAACTCGGGCTTGATTTGCATTTAACTGAGCCACATGGTCTATGTAGATCTGTGCCGGTGGTGGTGGTACAGGTTTCGGCTCATCAAGGATAGGGACAGGCTCTTTCAAGAAATTTGTCTCCATCCATTCCATGTAATCCTGATGTCTATACCCTGCGAAGATCTCTCCGTGCAGCTTCTGGACTCTTCTCCAATCTGCGACGAGCTTGTTTCTGAGTTCCTTGGTCAACATGCCCACCAGATCTGACGGATCATCTGGTGATGGAATTCCCTGCTTCTTTTCAAACTGACGGAGAACTCGGATGGGAAAATATGCCACAGCAAAGTCTAGACCAATCAAGGCTAGGCATTTCCTATTCTGGAATGATATGATGGGATCAGAAGGTATACTAAAAGTGTTCAACCATCTAATGTAATCCTCCCCCTCTGGAGTAGTAAAATAATCGAACCAATCCTTTTTGGAGAAGTTGGCAAATCTGATCCTCCTCATTGAGTAGAAGTGTACTAAGTCCATCCCCATGACATGAACCTTTTTGGTTAAGGGCTCAGCTACCCCAAAGTGCTCATATACCCACATCTGAAGCAAGGGTGCACAACCTACGAACTTCCTAGACTTGCCAGTTTTGCAATCAGTTAAGGCTTTGTACATGTGAGCAAGGACCATGGGCATGAGTCTGAAACCACCCTTCACTTGTTCTACTATCTCCATCAAGGCTAAGTCAATGGTCTTTCTTTTTGTTGGGAAAAAGATATGGGCAAGCACTATGAGGGTAAATGTATCCAGCCATACCCCAGGGTTTCTTTTCTTGTAGGGTTTGATTTTCTTGGTTAGGAAATCCCTAGAGACTCTGTTAAAATTTTGCTCCCCTCCAAAGGTCTCAAGCTCTGTCCTCTTAACCCCAAAGAATTGAGCAGCCTCATTTTTGTAATTTTCTTTCAAATTGGGTCTGACAGGCTCTCGAATGCCATCTATATTGAGGAATTGTTCTAACTCCTCAAGGGTTACAGTGAGCTCGTTTGGCCCAACTCGAAAAAGTGAGTAAGTTGGGCTCCATGCGGGTATGAGACCTTCAATCATAGTCCAATGCAGTTCTACCTTCATCAGGGTCAGTGTGTGGCCCAGGTGGTGTGTAAGCCTCCAGATACTAAGTTCTTCCTTGGTCATTTGGTTAACCCAAGATTGGACCCATGGATCAGCAAGGGTATACCTCTCTAGACTGGGTAACTTAAAGCTAGAGGAAGACAAAGCCATCTAATTTTCCCATCCATATTTTCCGTCAATTTAGGAATTCATGACCAAAAAAGGAACAAATGTTAGTTCACGTATGAGCATGCCCCATGCATAGTGGGACTTATCCAAAACACATATCAAAAGAGAGAGAAAAAATAAATAATAAATAATAAAAAAAATAAAAAAAGAAAAAAGAAAAAAGTGTGTGCATCCTAAAAAAGGGTATGCCAATTATGGCATGACATCTAGACTGACTTGTGTAAGAGAAATGTCCATGAGTCCTTGTCTCTCTGTCTCTTTCTCTGCCGCTCGTTCAAGCTTGATCTGCATGTCCCTATCTTATTACATGTCACAGGCCAATTGGGCCGTGTTTACAACTTGCCATTGTAGGCCAAATATTACAAACACTTTAAACAAAGGAAATATAAAATACAACTTGCCTTCTTGGGCTTAAAAGAAAAAAAATGATACAATTTTGTCTTCTTGGCTATCGGACCCTAATCCAGGTTTGGAAGCTTGTTCTGATCTGGCCTGCTTCATTTTCAAAGCGAGACTTGGATTCATGGACACTTCAAACAGACTCAATGGGCCTAGCCCACGTCTCTCAAGACTCCAATGCTTGGGCCTGGGGTGGCTCCCCTGGCTTATTTGGGTAGGCTTCCTATCCATGGACCCATTGGGTCCATTTACTAGGTCTAACTCAAGATGCAGTGGGTCGGGGTGTTGTGGGCCCCTCATGGACTCTTCAATTTTAGCAGATTTTAAATTTGGTTGCATTAATCCTAAAAAGGAAATCACGTGCTACTTCATCCATATTCGCCACGTATGCATGCGAGTTCATAGGTGAGGAAGAGGTAACCCAACCCTTTAGCCAAAGCTAAGTGGTTGGGCTGGCTAGGTTCTGCCTCGCTTTCCCAGATTGCGATCTTGGGCGCGCTGGACTATTACTAGCCGGGTTTAGTTTATACTGGTGGGGGGTAAGCTGCTATAAAATCTAATGGCTATGAATGTTCATGTACCATTCAGACGGTTCATTTGCGCATTCTCCCTCGTGCGCATCACCCCACGCAAATATAATAAAAGCAATAAATACAACAATTACATCTATGGTGTGTGTGTGTATATGCACATGTGTACAGATTATTATACAAATTATTCTAAAAAATCAAGCAATAAATATAAAAAAAAATTAGGGTGAAATCTAGTCTAGGGTTGAACCCACAAATTCCCCAGCAGAGTCGCCAGCTGTGAGAACACGGCCCGTGGGGGTCGGTTCGGGTCAATAGAGTCGCCACCATCCATGGTTCAATCTCAAGTGTGGATGGACACTAAGAGAAATAATTAATCATATGGGAGTTTCAAATTTGGTTTAACCAGATTTCTGGGTTAGGGGGTTCAATTAAGTGGTTGGGAAGGTGTTAGGCATCCAACCACCCCTGGTTCAATGAACCAGTTACCTTGTCTAGATTTCACCCTGAAAAGAAATTATTTATTCACAATTTCAAAATTATTTACAAATCCTAAAAAGGAAGTTTCTAAGCTTCTAAGGGTTTCTAAATTTATTAATATACAAATCCCAGAAAGACAATATTTCTAAAGTTCTAAGATTTTATACAAAAGAATTATTTCTAAAATTCTACAAATTCTTAAATATCAACAAGGGAAGTTTTTAAATTTAATAACAAGGAAAGTTTCTAATTCTCTACATGTTTCTAAATTTGATGATATACAAATCTAAAAGAAGAAAATTTCTAAGTTTGTTAAATTTTATACAAGGTAATTATTTCTAAATCTTTAAAAAGGAAAGTTTCTAATTTCTATAAAGGGAAATTTCTAATTTTCTAAATGTTTCTAAATTTAATAATATACAAATCTAAAAGAAGAAAATTTCTAAGTTTGTTAAAATTTATACAAGGTAATTATTTCTGAATATTTAAAAAGGAAAGTTTCTAATTTCTATAAAGGGAAATTTCTAATTTTCTAAATGTTTCTAAATTTAATAATATACAAATCTAAAAGAAGAAAATTTCTAAGTTTGTTAAAATTTATACAAGGTAATTATTTCTGAATATTTAAAAAGGAAAGTTTCTAATTTCTATAAAGGGAAATTTCTAATTTTCTAAATGTTTCTAAATTTAATAATATACAAATCTAAAAGAAGAAAATTTCTAAGTTTGTTAAAATTTATACAAGGTAATTATTTCTGAATATTTAACAAGGAAAGTTTCTAATGTTCTAAAAAAGGAAAATTTCTAATTTTCTACATGTTTCTAAATTTGATAATATACAAATCTAAAAAGAAGAAAATTTCTAAGCTTGTTAGATTTCGTACAAGAGAATTTGTTTCTAAAATTTCAATATTTACAAATTTCTAATCTAATAAAAAGGAAAACTTTTAAATTAAATATACCAAAAAGGGAAGTTTCTAATACAAATGCTAAAAAAGGACATTTCTAAATTTGCTACCCTACACAAATCTTAAATTTTCTAAATGTTACTACATGTGCAAACCCTAAAAATACATACACATCCTAGAAAGGAAAATTTAAGTTTCTAGATTTTATACATAGGAAAACGATAAAAATTTTAAAGGAACAGAATCCAATTATCTAAACCCAATATTCTAATCTTAGCTAAACGTAGGCATATGCAAGGGATCAAAGAATTACAATACATCTCGTTAGAATTAATTAATCAGATTTGAGTGTGATAGCCAATTTAACAAACTCTTATAAATACGTTAACAACACTCAATAGATCAACCAAAACTTCCCATGAACATATCTTATATCATTGCAACAGTTGATACAAAAATTCTCGAACAAAATAACTACGGTACACAAATTAATTACCCGACTATTAGAATCAGCTACAGAAACATAAGTTTGGAAAATTGGTAATGGCCTACCTGAGTTCGAGAGAGGAGGATAACAGACAGAAACAATCGCTTGCAGCAGAAAAGTAAGCTGCCGATTGCTGTACCGCCACGAAAGAGTGAGAGTGCTACGTGCAGATGCTGCTATAACAAGGAGATGATGAGCGACTCAGAGAACCATCAGCGGGACTTGGAGGTTTCGACAATACCCACACAGGAATGGGTTCGTCCTCCACAGAAGAAGGTAATGAGAAGGTTGAACTGGGGTCAACGCAAGTAGGGAGTTGCGACAGAGAAAGGTTTTTACAGTGGCAAGAGAAATCACACCGGTGGAGACTTCGACAGAGAGATAGGTTGCGAGAAGGGTTCCGAAAATTCTTCTCAGAATCGATCAAGGGTCCTCTCACAATGGTAGAAGCTTCTGTTTTATAGAAGCTCCTTGATCCCAGACGAGATCGAGAGAAAAGGGAAAGCTTCGGAAATTACCCCACAGTTCCTCCTTTGGAAACGACAGAAATCTCCTTGATTTCGGTTGATGGTTCACGGCCCAGCTAGAGAAAGGGAAAGGGCTTCAGCTAAATGGAAACTTCCTAACCATCTAAGAAGGAAAGAAGAAGGATCGAGAACCCCCCTAGCATTTTCTGGTTTGATCGACTGTCCAACGGTCGATCGCGAGTTTCTAAACTGAACAATTTCCTTTCTGATTCGAAAACCCCTTCTATTTTTCTTTCAATCTTCCTTTTGAAAACGTGGGAATCATTTCTAGATGATTCCCACTGATTTTGGGTTGAAAAATGGCAACCCACGAACGAAAACAGCAAGTTTTCGTTCGTGGAATGATTGGGGCAAACTTTTGTAAATTTAAAGGATTTAAATCCTTTCTTGGTATTTTAAACAGTTCAGGGATTAAAAATTAAATTTTAAATTTTCACTTCCTCCCCTGTTTTCCAACTTTTATTTCAAAAGGTTCCTTTCTCTGTTTTTGCAAATTAAACCCCCAAAATTGGGGTTCTGACAGATATGTTTTATACCACACATAGAATTCTATACCTTGGAAGGTGTAGGATTGAAACCAGCATCGCTCTCTGCAAACACAGCGATTATGGAAACTTATTATCAGGTAAGGGAAAAAAAACCATATGAAATATCACATTAATATCGATATGTTTACCAAAAGATTGAAGATATATTTACCAACAAAACATTTCACTCTCAAGGAACATCTCTTCAACATTTGAGCCTTGTCACCCCTTTTTAGCCTTGGTTCCATGAAAGGAAGCTTACCCTATGGAAAAATAGAAATGATTTCCTTAGTCATATTCCCAAAGCATTACATGTGGAAAAATAGACAAATAAATAACTTGAACACAAAATACAAAGAGGATAACTACTCAAAACATTACCTAAACATGTTATATTAAACATAACAAGTTAAGGAACTAAAAATATTGTCTGCAGCAGAATAGCCTTTTTCTGTTGTATAAGCATTTTATTTTCACTAACAAGCAGCATCCTTAATCATGAAATATTTTCATGAATAATAACAACCAGGGATGTGTCAACCTTGATTAACAGATCAAGCCTCATGCAATTGGAGGGCTAAATAAATATGAGCACATCAATGGAATGCTTTACCATGACCAAATGTTGTGGATCCAGCCAATTACAAGTCGAGACAAGAAATTCAAATTTAGTATCATGGCTTCTCGATTCTACAAACCATGAGACAACATCTAAAAATCAGTAAAAAAATATGGAATGTTATTTCCTTGGCATACTATAAGCTTAAAAATTCATCAAGAATTTACCGCATCAAGATCTTTCTCATCATCAACAAGAGGAGATCACCTTGACTAGCTATTTTGCAAATATAAGAAGTTTGTGGGAAGAACTAGACCATCATGAGGACTACCATCCGATATGTCAATCTAACAGTACTACTTACAGAAAGAAATTGGGAGCATGCTTATATATTTAGTTGGAAACTTGGAAGTCAACTCGAGTTATACCCTGTGAGACTACAAACTCTAGGAAAGGACCTGTCTTATTTAAAACAGGTATATGATTATATGAAAATTGCAAAGAACAGTTGGGACAGCTACGCAACAGTATAATGTCCTACAAGGGTCAGGACTCAGTCCTAGTTGTATAGCAAAAAGAGGTAAAAAATGTAATAGGAGGCGCAAGTAGAAGGGAAGGGTTGCATCAAGAGGGCAGCCTGCACCAAGACTGAAATTTTGCAAATCTCTTATGGCATGGATTTTATCCATCATTCCATAAACAGAGGTAATTTGACTAGGATATTGCACACATGATCAAAGCTGAATGGTTCAAGTGAAGGCATCTGTAATGTGTTATATGATCAATGTGTTCCATTCAAGCTTAAAGGAGCATTTTTCTTTAAATCTACTACACCTCCTAAAATATATGAAGCATAATCTTGGACAAAAAATAAGCAACACATTCATAGGATAAGTGTTGCTAAGATGAGAATGTTGAGATGGACGTGTAGGAAGACTAGGAAGGATAAAAAATGAAAATATCTAGAGTGTTTATATGTTGCCCAAATAGGAGAGAAAATAAAGGAAATTAAGTTATTAAATCTTATGCATGTTAAGTAAATACCTAGGGGATAGCTATGAGAAGGTACAATCAGGTAATCATTGAATAAGTTAAGAATGCAAGCAGAAGACAGAACACAAAGGGATAGCTATGAGAAGGTACAATCAGGTAATTATAAATTCTCTTTCTTAGGATACTTCTCATGAGCTTGCTGTTGTTGTTCCTACCACAAATAAAATGAATATAATTACTAATGAAAAATTAGACAGCCATAGTCAATGATGTCAAGCTTGACAGAGTCAACTATTACAACCTTTGATTAATCAGATACATGCATCTTCCACTATCAAGCTATACTTGGTTCTTTTGGTTTTTTTCGAAACATAAACTCATAAAAATTTTATTATATGATCAGCTCTGACATCCTTGATTTCACCTGTAATATTTATTCCAATTAGGATATTTAATAGGATTTTTCCCTGAATTTCTGGGGAACATAAAAATCATATCCTTCTTCACCACTCATTATCTTCTGTTCTTTATATTACAAATGTCATTACTCAAGGAGAAAACAGATTTTATGGCATAAGTGGACATAAAGTGAGAAAAACCATGCCAATAAGACTAGAAAAGATGTAAGGCTTCTTATGCTACCAAAGGCTATATTTAAACCTAAGATTTTTTAAGACCTCTACAAGAGTAGCAAAGTCAAAACTCTATATAAGTCTTATTCTATCATGAGCAAATAACTTTTTATCCTCAATAAAGATGACATAAATATGCAATATTCAAAAGTGATTGACAAGAACAAATGCAACGATAAATCCAAATTTGTCAAGAATACACCACAAAAAGTTATTTGTGGATAAAAGTTACCCAAACAAACTAGTTGTTCTTGTCAACCACTTTGACCAGCTTGTTTGTGGATAAAGTTCCTATCCTCCTTAAAATGAAAGATACTACCCAAACAAACAAGCTGTTCAAAGGAAAACTATCACCACAAACATGTCTTCAATTGCTAAATTGGAGTCATGTATAAAAAAGGCCAAGCAAATCAAACACTTTTTGTCAAGAATACACAAGGAAACATTACCCCTGTAATTAAGTAAGTTATTGACATTGATCTCATGTTGAACAATCTACAGGTCAATAATATTGCTTTCATGTTGAACAATCTAAAGGAGATTCAAGGTCTAAAATATTTCTTGGATAAGGAGTGCAAAATAAAGGATCAGAGATCACTCAAGTGCTTTCTTGGAATTAAAATATCTTGATGCAAAAGGGGAATATTATTTATTAAATGATGTAAATTATTAACATCTTGAAGGAGACAAAGTCACAAAAGTGTCAAATCAAAAACCCATGGCACATGAGGGTGCCACTTCGAACGGTGGTAAAAATCTTAAGAGGTTCATCTCCAAGACCTAGGGTCAAACCTCCCACCTTTTCTCTCATCAATCAAAGGGAAGGGATTTTGCTCAACAGCCCCCCTTATAGCTAAAGACACGTGGTTGCTCAAGTTTTCCACTATACTTGGCTTGTAGGCCCCCTTTTGAAGCTGCACTCTTGACCAATGTTTTCAGTTTCGGCGGCACGTCTCTATTTCGACAGGCTAGCCGCACGTTTCGCTAGCCGAATGCCACTAGCCTATCAAATCCCTGATGTGCCGCAACGTTTCATCAAAACGCTTTTTTTTTTAAATTTCCGTCGCACACACGTGCAAAACACATGTGCATGCGAAACCAACTAATATGTAGTCAATTTGGGCAAAAATTTGCCCAAATCGACGACATTTCGACAGAAACAAAGGGTGAAGGGGTTTTTGATGATTTCTTCGTCAAATCTTCACCATTTCTTGTAAAATCAGTCCCAAAGTTCATATTTTCTCAAGATCTTCGTTCTAGAAGCAGGCTAGGCACGATTTGGAGTTAGATTGGAAGTTCTACGACGTTCGTGCTCAATCCTAAAGAAGGTAAACATGTATTTTTTCTATTTTATAGGCTTCAAGGTATTAGATTGAATTGATTTTTGGATATGTTATGCATCGACACTCGATCTATCGATGGGTGTCGTTATCTATAAAAAAAATTTTTGAAAATTAATTTTTTTAAATTATTTGTCATAAAAATTAATTTAAAATAGGGAAAAATATACAAAAATACAAAAAATATTTATAAATTAGTAAAAATTACTATGAATGCCATGTATAATTATCTATAATTATTTGTATGAAAATTAATTTTTTTAATTACTTATCACGAAACTTAATTAAAAAGGGAAAAATATACAAAAATACAAAAAATCATGTTATAAATTAGTACAAATTATTGTGAATGCCATGTATAATTATCTATAATTATTTGTATGAAAATTAATTTTTTAATTATTTATCACGAAAATTAATTAAAAATAGGGAAAATATATAAAAATACAAAAATCATGTTATAAATTAGTAAAATTACTGTGAATGCAATGTATAATTATCTATAATTATTTGTATGAAAATAAATTTTTTTTAATTATTCCTCGGGAAAATTAATTATAAAATAGGAAAAATATATAAAAATACACCAAATAAGCTTATAAACTAATCTAAATTTATTTAAAAATATGAAAAATATATAAGAATAACAATAAGAAATTATGTTTATGATACCTTATTAATTTTTTTTGTACTATACCTGACATTATAAGTTTGTTTTATAACTAAGCTATTGTTGGTATTTTATTTGTTTGTTGTGCAAGTGATTGTTGATTGTTATTGTATTGATCTGGTATGGCTTCTGGTTCTGACACTGGCAGTGGAGGTGACTAGCAGGGTCATAGGCAGATAGATATTGGTTGGAGGCATTGTAAGAAAATGGATGGGGACAGAAATAAAACAGAATGCAATTATTGTGGCCAGCAATTTAAAGGTGGTGGGATTTCACGCCTGAAGCAACACCTAGCACATAGCTACAAGAACGTAGTCAACTGTCCAAGAGTACCTCTAGAAGTAAAAAAACAAATGCCAGAACATCTACATGTCGGAACGACTGGCCGGCAGGAGAAGAGGGCCATAGAGCATGAGATCAGACGCAAGCTAAGAAAGCCTGTACGACCACCTGCTAGGGGTGAGGATTCAGACAATGACATTGTCTACCCCGCTGATATGGTGACTGAGGCAGAGAGGGCCACATTTCAAGCCAGTGTTTGAGATTCTTTACGAAATGAGTACGAAAAGAGGGAAAGCCACAGATTGGGCTTTGAAAGAGGTGGTTACTCTGGAGGTGACCTTGGTACTCGTGCTCGAGGTTCAGGGCATAGGGCTGAACCTGAGTTAGGGCGGACACAGAATACGAGGATGCCAAACTACCCTACGGAGCCCTCGTTATATCGTTCTTCTGGATCGAGACAGAAGAGACTTAGGGATGTTTGGAGCAAATGATCACTTAAGGAGAAAATGGAAAAATACATATCGAAGTTCTTCATCTTTATTCACATCCCAGCAAATGCAGCGGCATCTCCCCACTTCAAGAACATGGTAGACACATTCAGGAGGCGGGTCCAGGAGTGCAGCCGCCTACACCCCGTGACATTATGGGCAGATATCTGGATGAGGAGCAGGAGATGAGAGATTTTATTGCATCCTTACAACCTCATTGGAAGCAGTTCGGGATGATTATTATGTATGATGGTTGGACAGGTCTTACTAAACTGTCCATCATCAACTTCATGATATACTGTAGAGGGAAGGCAGTGTTCTTGAAGTTAGAGGACGCATTAGATAAAATAAAGGATGCAAACTATATAGCATGGCTACTTGAGAGGATCATAGCTAATGTCGGTGCACAGTATGTGATCCAGATTGTCACAGATAATGGAAGCAACTACAAAAAAGGTTGGGACAATCATACAGGAGAAGTATAGTATATATTAGACGCCGTGTGCAGCGCATTGCATCGACTTGATGTTGGAGGCGATTGCAAAGAGGAGCACAGTTGTCAATGTTTTACAAAATGCTCGAGCCCTGACGACATTTGTCTACAACCACAACTTCGTACTAGCAAAGATGAGAGAAATATGTATTGGAGACATAGTTCGGCTTAGTATTACCAAATTTGGCAGCATACCGGTGTACACGACAACGAGGCCTCTATAGCCCAAAGTTTTGGATCACTGGACGTTGGATCCAGTTCATTTTATGGGGACCACTATCCACATCAAGGCCATGGACATTACAGCTCATATTATTATCCTCAGCAGCCTGGCCCAGCAGAGTCGTCAGACACCGGTAGCTATGGGTCCTATGGATATCCTGACTTATAACATATGCAGACCGCTAATCCTTTTGGGATATTTCCAGTGAATCCATATCCATATGGATACTACGCCGCACCAGGTGGAGTGATGCCCATTGGATATTGTGTTGTTGCTTATCCTCCACCACCACCTGCACCGCTTCAGCCTGAGTTAGAGTCAGATATAGAGGCAGATAACTTGTGCAGTTATTATCCTGACTTCCCTCCTGTTGGTATTATTGGACACATGTCTCAGGAACAGTATGAATACCATGTAAGATTGTTCAAGAAAGAGTACATGTATTGGATGTCATGGAAGCGCTTTTGCCACTACATCAGGGAGCAGGCAGTGTTTGAGCCTCTCATGTTCCAGTCGGGACGTCACTCCTTCCATTCTTGATGGTATAATTATTGTATGAATTGAATGTTATGTTTATTATTATTTGCACTTTGCATCATTATTAGTTGTCAACTTGTCAATTCAGTTGCTTGCAATGCATAATACTAGTATACCATTAATTATTATCATTAATTTACTGATTATTTGCACATGTGCTTATGTTATTCGTATATTATAAACTTCTAATCATCTTATTTATCAACAATATTCGATTTTTAGCCAAAAAAACAAAAAAAAAATCTTATTTCTGTCGAAATTTCACAGCACATATCAGTGTGCGAATGAAATTTTGACCGAAACTTACTATAGGCTATTTTTCCCTGTTTCATCGATATTTCGTTAGCATGCCGATTTTTTCAAGGATCGACACACCCAACCGCACCAAAACTCAAAACCTTGCTCCTGACAAGATAAAATAAGAAAATATGGCTGCACATGTGTGCCGGCTGTATCCCAGGTGGCAAAGCCCATAAATGGTATAACAAAAAAAATAACATATAGCATATAAAATGAAAAAAAAATAATGGATTAAAAATTAGGATGAGGAGCATCACACTAATACTAACCCATTTTTAACAATTCACAAAAAAAAAAAAAACAATTTATTCTGCCATATCTTGTGTAAACATTACAACCAGTTGCTTGTTGATTTCAACAAATAATGAAAAGATCAATTTATTTGTCTATACATCATCCGATATTCTATGCAATCAATGTGAGTTCTAAATTCATCCACACATATTGAGCCAACTTACCGAATCTTCAGATATGTGAAGCCCACTGTAGGAAGACATTTATTGTTGCCAAATCATGGTCAATTTCAAAATGGAGGCATTCACAGTACTGATTTTAGGTCGACAGACAATGGATTAGAGCTCCAAACACAGTTACAACACTCTTGTAAGTGGGAGTATGGTAACTTAGGAAAGAAACTGCCAAAGTTAGAACCATCACAGAAGTTCAGTTAAATGCCATGGCAAATAGCATTTATGAACTTCCCGGCTAAAGATGCCATTTCAAGATTTGAAACTGAAAAAGTGTCCAATTAATTTATAGTGTGAATCATGTGATAACATAATAACATGACTACTATCATTTTGCAAACCTACCTTAACACATTGGAATGAAAACAATATGATTCATTGTCACTTTGCCAGTCAAAAGTTAAAGCATTGATCATATTTGCAAACATTATTTTTGAATAGATGGACAGCTTTGCAGATGGCTTAAATTGATGGAGTTAAGAAAGGTCAATCATGTGGTATTCTAAGCAATCCAGACGGGAAAAACATCTGATTTTTGTCCACTTTATAGTGTAATTCATTTAGTTTACTGTTTACCTCAAGCTGATCTCAAGTCCAGGAATTTCCAATTATATCAGATTTAGTATTTTGTTTCACTTTCTTTACAGAAGGAACAACAACTATCAAATCCAAATTAGCTTACTACAACGGGTCATGCTATAAAATTGTCACAATCAAAAGAAAAATAAAGTACTTCACTCAACATACCTGGCATCATGAAAACCTTACCAAGATTTTGGCGAACAATACATACACATGTTAATATGATAGATAATACACTTCTCATTTCAAATGGTAAGCATGTTGTACCCATGTTGAGATAACATGTTCTCAAACCAAACATTATGATATTAAAGCATCGTTTTAAGTTTCCCCTAACTTTTTTTTTATAAGATAAGGGATGCAATTATATTGAATAAAAGGGGGGAAAGATACAAAAAAGGGGTGCCAAAAGCATGGAGGCACCACTAAGACGAGAAAAAAACTAAACATAACAGGAAGAAATATCTCCAAATGCTAGAGAAGGGCTAATAGCTCCAGCCTTAGCTAAGTTGTCTATAAGTTTCCCTTAATTTTGTGAAACTTCTATTTTTTAAAGACTGCCCTCAATTTGATATTTATGCCATTTTGAAACATTGGGAAATCAATTTTTTGGAAAATATGGTGAAGAAAATTTTGGCCAAAATTTCCCTATTTGAAAGGAGAAAAATTATCCATGAAGTCAATACCATATGCTAAAAGGATGTGTCAAAAACCTTTCTGCTCCTAAACACGCATAATATCAAGAGAGCTATGCAGTTTACAAGATGTAAATATACAAGTATATGTTATGGCTCAAGAAATACGTGATCAATATCACGTGATCAAGAAATAGAGGGCATTAGATATGTTTTTATTGTCTTGCTGTTGTTGAGTCCTCGTGCCCATATTGTGTGAGATTTGCATGTCTAACACATCACTCTCATTCAGAGCATGAAATTCATAACTACATCCACAAACTACAGAAACTATAGTAGTTGTATCATCCAAATACGAAATAAGTTACAGGCATGAACATAAACATGAAGGTTATTACAACGTTTATAAACCCTGGATCTAGGTTTTAATACGAACATTAGTCACAAATAGATACAACCATTAAAAAGTAAAGAAGAAAGAGAAAATAACTAGAACAGAATCATGTCATATGCTGCAATAACATGCTAGGTTGTGAATATTATGATAAAAAGCGAGAGAGCTGACAACAGGAGACGGAAGAATTTTAAGGGAGAAAATAGAAGATTTAACGGATGTGAAATATGTAATACAATCATCTGCACTTATAAATCTTCGAAAGTATCATTAAAACCTATATCGTTTTGTGATTTGAAGTTATGGCTAGGTGAAGTGAAGACAAGTACTAATAGTAATAGGCAAAGTAAATTCTTTGGAATTTCAGAAATAAAAAAAAAAAAAAGAAGAAGAAGTTTGAAATGCAATAAAAAAATCAGAACTCACCCATCGAGCATCTGGAAGTAGACGACCTAGCCGACGGATGGATACACGACTAAAAGTTTCAAATTTCTCAATGATTCCACATCCTTCTGCTTCCATTTTTTCCAGAATCCTCTCAATGTTCTCTTTACCCTATCAAACATAGATTCCTAAATGTCGTACAAAAATGAAAAAACCAAATTAATGGTAAATTTTCACATACCTCAACAATGGGAAAGTAAACACATCTCAAGCGTGCATTAGCTTGTTGACATTCCCTTGAACCTAAGAAACTTTGGCATTATTAGGGGGAGAAAACACAAAACTAGCCAAAAAAGAATCCCATTATTATTTCAAGATTTATGCATAGTTAAGGATTTGGATTAACAAAAACTCCCGTAGCATGCTGGAGGCCCTTTTGTGATTGAAAGTAACTACTTCAATGCGGTCTCGCGTTTCCTTGCAAATTCTCATATCTTTCATATACAATCAACACAATATTTTGTATGTTGCATTGCAAGAACATTCCTGGAGTGAAAATAGAACACAGG
Organism: Buxus sempervirens; assembly: GCA_947561395.2. Taxonomy (NCBI): domain Eukaryota; kingdom Viridiplantae; phylum Streptophyta; class Magnoliopsida; order Buxales; family Buxaceae; genus Buxus; species Buxus sempervirens. The sequence goes on from OX387193.1 coordinate 3,349,983, forward strand.
ACCTCCTTGCAAAATGATATAGACAATCTGAAAATGTCGGAAATTATCTTCCCTGATTATGTCTTTATTAGTTTACCCCATGTGATTAAAAGGGAAAAAAAAGGAAAGTAAAAGAACAGAAAAATATACTTACTTGGACTTATATTGTTCTGAACAATGGAAAAACGAAGATGCAGTACAAAGGCAGGTCCATTACATGAATGCCAGTTTGTTGTTGCAACCTCTCCAGCTTCTATTTCAGCTAAATTGATGCCATTGACCTGCAAAAGAATAAGTTATTTTTCAGGTTTCTTTGGGATCATTACCAGGGGATTTGTAATTTTACCACTTCAGCCTCAGGGAATAAAACTTTCAAAAATATGAAAGAACAAGAGAAATGTTCAACTCAAGTAACAAACAAGGGAAATCATATGGGATGATTAGCCTTTTTTCAAATGGAGAGACAAGATACATGTCGCCGACACCATTGTGGTGGGAACTAGCTTATCATGATGATGATAAGGAAGGTGGTGAAGGACAACCACTTTGAGGTGCTTATGGAATTCCACAAGTATGGGGTAATTAATAAGATAACAGATGCAACATTCTTAACCCTCCTCCCTAAAAGGCAAGGAGCAAAGGACAAGAAGGATTTTTGACTTATCAGTCCCATGATAAGTCTCTACAAGATCGTGGCCAAAGTGTTATCGATAAGGTTGAGAGAAATGATTAACCTGGTGATAACCCCTAATCAGTGTGCCTTTATTTTCGGTCTCGAAATTCTAGATGTAAAGGCTTGGTAAGGTAGGATTTGTGGTGAAGGTTGATATGAAAAAACCATATTATAGGGTGTAATGGGCCTTTCTAGATGAGGTCCTCAAATGGAAAGGTTTTGGTGTTGTATAGCATAGATGGATTCAAGGTTGCCTTAGGAATGTGTCATTATTGTTTCTCATAAATGGGGGGTAAATGGTTAAGTCAAATCTTCTTGTGATCGTAGACAAGGGGATCCTTTATCCTCACTCCTCTTTGCACTTGTTAGTGACGTATTTAGCATAGCGGCTGATGAGTGCGGAAAGATTTAAGGATTCGTGGTGGGAAAGGATAGGGTGGTTTTATCTAATTTGAAGTTTGCAGATGGCACTATTCTAGTTTTGGAGGCCTCCTTAGAAAATGTTCTTTGGGCAAGATGTATCCTTCGATGCTTTGGGCTCATTTATGGTTTGAAAGTAAACTTGAATAAAAGTGTTATTGCAGGGATTCATGTGGGACAAGACTTAGTTGAGGAAAGTAGGAATGCCCTTGGGTGTCCATCCCTAGAGTGGCCTTTGACCTATTTGGGTCGTCCCTTAGGTGCCCATCCTATGGAAAAGGGGGTTTTGGGAAACGGTCTTAGAAAAAATTGGAAAAGGACTAGAATTATGGAGGAAGAATTACTTGTCCATGGGAGGTCGGATAACCCAAATCAAAATTGGTTTTGGCAAATCTCCCTATTTACTTTCTATATATTTTTTAGAGCTCTAAGTCAAAGTTTTGAAAGTAACAGAAAAATTACAGCGAGATTTTCTGTAGGAAGGAGGAGGGGATGTTAAGAAGGATCATTTGGTGAGTTGGGATGTTATTTGTGGACAAAAAGATATGGGTGGTCTCAGTGTCGGAAACATCAGACATTGGAACACTGCCCGTATTGGGAACAAGACTCTCTCCAATCCGAAAAGCCCCACTCTTTTTCTGCTTGCCTCTTTTGACCTCACTGTTTTTCTCTACTTTCAATAGATTGAACAGCACTTTGCAAAAAGAAAGGCCAGTTCGCTTGTCAAGTAAAAGAAAATAGAAGAAAATATAAAGATTGAAATAAAAAGAAAACAAGAGGAGAGCAACTATGTGGACAGCTGCTGAAGGAAAAGGTTCTAAACGAAAAGGTAATATGAATAGGTTTTTTAAAATCTTAAGATTGAAACACTGCCCGTATTGGGAACAAGACTCTCTCCAATCCGAAAAGCCCCACTCTTTTTCTGCTTGCCTCTTTTGACCTCACTGTTTTTCTCTACTTTCAATAGATTGAACAGCACTTTGCAAAAAGAAAGGCCAGTTCGCTTGTCAAGTAAAAGAAAATAGAAGAAAATATAAAGATTGAAATAAAAAGAAAACAAGAGGAGAGCAACTATGTGGACAGCTGCTGAAGGAAAAGGTTCTAAACGAAAAGGTAATATGAATAGGTTTTTTAAAATCTTAAGATTGACTGATAGCTGAAAAGTGCTGATCAATTATGTGGCAAATATTTCTCTCAAAACACATGTCGAAATTCATCTTCTATTTATAGTGTTGGATATTAAAACAATACAATAACAAAGAAAGATAAAAAAAAAAACTGTGCAACAGATTTTACATGGCTCACTGTTGTGCCTACATCCACATGAGAGAAAAAAGATTCCACTATATGAAAATACCAGTAGGGCTAAAACTTGTTTCTCCAGTCTTGTTACAGCCCTAAAGTTCTGCTCATAGGGCCCCCTCAAGTTCCTCACCCTTGAAAGTTGGATAAAATAAGAGCCACACTTTAACAGATTGCAAGCATGCTCCAACATGCATAAACTTCAATCGATATTCTTTTGGCAATATTTACAAGAAAGCTTCCAATACTTGGGATGTTCCTTAGAGAAAAACAGATTAATAAATATATCTAATGAAGGAACCTCAATTAAAACCAAACGGTTCACCAAAGTTAGGAATCAGGTTCAAAGAGTTTGGTTTGTATAAAATTTGTCATTGGATAGACTGCGTCACTGAAATCTATGATTTGATGTGTTTGAAATGTTGGGTTATATGAAATTCATCTGATTGGTTTTTATGGCGAAGTCAAAGAACTTTATCTCTTTTGTTATGGGTTCATGCAATAGACTTGGCATCTTGCGTTACATTGGATGTATCATTTGGTTTGGAGTTAGTCTGACTTGTTTGATAGCATGGAGGTTACCACATCGTCCTCCAACTTTCATGATCATCTACAAAGATATATGGTGACATCAAAATGCCAAAACACCGAAGCAAAGAGAGGTCAAAGTTGCATATATCCTCTCATTCACATGCAAGAAAATGATTATCCACAGATAAGCAGCATTTTGTGTACAAGTAACTTGTCTAGGCCAGCCACTATTTGACAAGACCTTAAAATCTAGACCCTGTTTGGCCTAGCCATATAGACCGGCTTACGTTTTGTATGGCTGAATAACAACAGGTTGGCCAAATCAAGCCACATGAGTTGCCCAACTCACCATCACACCTAGTTGCTATGTATTTCCCAGTATGGCTCTTGTGATGCAACTACCATAGTACCATGTGAATCAACTATAACCAATAGAATCTAATTGACAACACCTAAGTAGGCATAAGTTCTTTGGGTTTTCACCAAGAATTTGGGAGCAGGGGTAGGGGTGTGAAAGCTAAATAACAACAATTTAAAAGGATAACACACTAACCTGAAACTCAATCGGCATGGTGGTCTTCCCCGTTTTAGAGACTTCATCACACTGCAAAACAATGAAAATATATTTGTGATCGCATGTAATATACCAGACGATAAAAGCTCAACAAGAGTCATATTAATGGATTATATTGTCTTTAATAGCTTAGGATGGCAAAACATGATTTCTGTTCCCAACTCCAGCAAATGGGGAGAAGGGATTTATGTTGTTGTCATTGTTGTCTTCATGCTCATGAAAACAAGAAAAGTCCATGATTTTCACCCTTGAGGATCCCGTTTCATTAAAGACATATTTTCTTGCCATTGCTCAGGATTCATGTAAGAAAGATATACCCACATTGAATTGAAAATTTCAAAAGCAATATTTTGAAAAATCAGCATTTATATTCATATCATTTGCGAATAGGGTACAAACCTAACTGCATTGAGGTATTTTTCTCTCTAGCTTACAACAAATAATGGAATTAAAATAATTTAATCAATCCCCCAGTCTCTAAAAAATTAAAATACAAAATTTCATGCGTTCAAACAAGGAAACCAAAGGACATCATAGTTTATTGTGCATAAGCACTTTTAACAATGTATTGTTCCGAAAATTTTGAGAGCTGTTAAAGTAAAGTCACTCTCCAATGACCTAAAAATAGTAAATGATAACAAAAAAAACGGTACCAAAATAAATAAATAAATAAAGATAAATCCCTATATGCATCAAACATAAGTTTACACTTTTGAAGTACTAGACTTTAATATTACCCTCCCTAAAAAAAATTTAAAACAAAAATTCTAAATTCTCCCTAAAGGAATGATTAATAGTTGCAATCTTAAAAATTGACATTTTGCTACATGGAGAATAACCTGAATATAAGGAAAATAAATGTCCTTTAGCCGGCATTGGAGTTGGAATATATCTAAATGTCTCATTTTCTGCTCAAAAATGTCAACCTGCAAAATATCACAAAAAAGTAACAATTTATCAATGCAACATACTTTCAAAAATAGCAATTACATTTTTGACACCCATCTACCACAAAGCTATATAGAAGATGATTTGAAGTAACATTCCATCTTTTATAACTCATTATTACCTGTAACTAACGGTACATTAATGCTTTCTGGTGTGAAACTAAATTCAAACATGATGAGAGATTCTGTGTAGATCTGCCTCATAGATTTTCCCAACAAAAATGCTGAAGTGTGAATGTAGACGCTATTTTTACGACAGCAATTGGAGAAGCATACTTTGATTTTGGTTAGTTTAGCTCACTGTTGGTGGGGACCAGAGGTTAATGTCAGTATCAATTGCACTTCCTTAGTTTGAAGTACACCATATGGAAAGAAACCAAGAAATTGGGAGTGATTTGCCACTTTTACTTTTGTCCTTCCGATAATGTAGCAATTAGGCTCTAAATGGGAGAAAATGCTTCCTTAAATGCCATAACATTTGCAAATATGTGTTTTTATAATTCCTTTCATGCTTAATCAAAGGATAATTTCAAAATATTTATCAAGGCCTGCATGATGGCCTCAATGCCAACTAGGCCAAGTATTATCTAGAATAGCTCCAAATCAAAATTCTGAACCGAAGCACATATCCATCAAAAGGGTTCAGTTTGAAATGTATTTTGTCACCAGGAGCAAAGATCCGATGCTCTACAAGGAGCCTTTGCATGTTGTCTTGGGTCATAAAGAGCTTAATGAAGGTGATGGTGGTAATATGAATGCTACATAAAGATCATATGAAATGCTATCTCACAACTTCCAACACTGCTCCCAATTCAATTGCTCTAATAGCAATAATGGGGTGAGGAAGAAGACAAAAGCCATGTTATTGCCTAATGTATGGACTGACATGCCATTTCGGCTAAGGCATGTGAAACTTGATAGAAATACAAAGTTTCAAACTACAATTCTATTATGCATCAAAGAGCACATGAGCCTAAAGATACAATTGGACCACGTTATGTGAGTTGTCAGAACCCCAATTTTGGGGGTTTAATTTGCAAAACAGAAAAAGGAACTTTTTGAAATAAAAGTTGAAAAACAAGGAAAAAGTGAAATTCTCAAAATTAATTTTTGCACCCTGAACTTTTTAAAATGACAAAAGAGATTTAATTTTTTCAAATTTACAAAACTTTACCCCTGGTCTTCAACAAACAAAACTTTCCTTGTTTTGTTCGTAGGTTGCTGTTTTGCAACCCAAATCAAGAGGAGACCTTTCCAAAATGGGTCCCATAAGATCAGAAGAAGATTGGAAGAGAAATAGAAAGTTTTTTTGAATCAAAACGAGCCTTTTTTTTAGTTTTAGAGACTGGCGACCGACTGTTTCTACAGTCGATCGAACCAGATCTTTCGGGCTCTCTCTCTCTCTCTCACCCTCTCTACTTTCCTTCCCCTAGGACCAACAGACTCCAGAAAATCAGGGGATTACTTTCCATTTGGCCGGAGCTCTCTCCCTCCCTTTCTCGGTTGAAAACGGCAACTCGCCCCCTTTAAAAATGGACGAGTTGCTCCTAGCGAGAAGAGACCCTTCATCGATTCTGGAGAGAAAACTGGGATCAGCAGCAACTCTCGTCCCCTCTCTCAGTCAACAGTCCCTCAACCTCTCTGTCGCACCCTCTTCCTCTCTGTGTCGCAACCTCTCTCACAGACCATCTTCTCTCCTTGCTGTCTATTAGAGCAACGACGTCTACTTTCTGTCGCAACAGAATCCTCCTCTCTCGGTTGTAGCAGCTCCTTCACTCGTTTGAATTAGATCTATTGGGGGCTCGCCTGCATCAAGAGCTTATAGGACTAATTCTGTAGGCATTCATAGTTGTTTGAACCAGGTAATTCTTCGATTATTATTTTCTCTGTGATGCCTTGGGAATTAGTTCTTTGTTACCTTTAGGATTAATATAGTCAAAATGTATGTGATGGGATTCTTATAAAAGTTGTTGCTGCTGTGGTTTAATTATTCTATTGAATGTTGTAATTATAATAAGTTTTGTTTCAGTTTAGCAATGCCATCATGGATTGTTCTCTCGGAAATTCTCAACTTTGTGTTCTAATTTTTAGAAGAGATAGAATCCATGTTCAGATTTAGGGAGTGCCTGATAATCATTCGTTTTGTGAACTTTTCTGGTATTTACAACAACTTCATCACTTGGATTAGTATGCATATGGTTGTCTTTATGAAATGCAAGCTTCACTAAGTCCCTGTTACATATTTATGTACATTATTCCAAGGACCATTATTTTCAGATTTGATAGTTAGGATTGGTAGTTTACTTATTCCCTTATTTTACAGATTATTTGCCTTTCATACCATTTAATCCATCCTAGTAAAATTATTTCCTTCATTAAGGTTTAGGTATCTTTTTAGAAGTAAAAAATGGAAAATAAAAAAATATATATATAAAAAAGAAAAAATATAAAAAAAAATTAAATTAGAATCTTGTATTTTAGAAAATCTGAATTTAACATTTTATTTGTAGGAATTTAAAGTTTAGGAATTTTGTATATATAGGATTTTAGCAAACTTAGAAATGTTGCATTTTCAGGATTTATAAATGTTAGCCAATTTAGAAACATTTAAAAAAACTAGAAACTTTCCTCTTTAGTAAATTTAAAAAACTTTCCTTTTTAATATTTAGATTAGAAATTTGTAAAATTTTAGAAATAATTCTCTTGTATAAAATCTAAGAAATTTAGAAATATTTCCTTTTTAGGATTTGTATATTAATAAATTTAGAAACACTTAGAAGTTTAGAAACCTTCCCTTTTTTTTAGAACTTTTTTTTTTGTAAAGATCTTTTTTTAGAAATATTCCACTTGTATCAAATTTAGCTAGCTTAGAAACTTCCTTTTTAGGATTTGTAAATATTTTAGGAATTTGTAAATAAATAATTTCTTTTTAGGGTGAAATCTAGATAAGGTAACTGGTTCATTGAACCAGGGGTGGTTGGGTGCCTAACACCTTCCCAACCACTTAATTGAACCCCCTAACCCAGAAATCTGGTTAAACCAAAATTAAAACTCTCATGTGATTAATTATTTTTCTTGGTGTCCATCCACACCCGAAATCGAACCATGGATGGTGGCGACTCTATTGACCTGAACCGACCCCCACGGGCCGTGTTCTCACATGAGTAACTCGTTCAAGTCTCAAATTGAGGCCTTCAAATTTAGCACTATAAACATGTCTAATAAGTCCTAGTCCTAGGTCATCAAACATTGACCAGGTCATCAAAGATTACAAAGCCACGAAGCTCTATTCTCAAGATTTCAGTAACACTTTCAAATAACACCAAACACCTCATTGTAGGGGACGTCGATAATCATTTTAGCTAAGCAAAGGCAAATGGTAGGCACACAACTAACATGGGGTTCAATTCATCATAGGTAAAGCTTCACATTAGGGAGAGTCCAAACAATGGTCTAGAAGAAAATTGGGTTTTGATGTGTGATTTTGGAAATAATGCTATCTGTTGCATTCAATGGGTCCTTAATTCTAAATGATAAACTCATACAATCCATTCAGCCTCTAGTTAGGGATATTCAAGTAAAGAGATTCAATCCCTCAACAAACTCTAAATAATTTCCAAATATTTAATTTTAAATGATAAACTTGTACAATCCATTCATATTCTAGTTAGGGCTATTCAAGGAAAGAGATTCAATCCCTCAACAAACTCTAAATATTGCCAAAATTTTCAACAATCTCCTCGGCTGAAGCGAGCAGCTACACCCGTTCAACTTTTATTAAAGGCAATTTTGACAACGCATTCATTAATGGAGTCTAATTATTGGTGAACAGCAATACATAAGTGCCCTGAAGAAAGGATGAAAGTTGAGGCTTTTTGCCTTTCTAGTAGCTAAGTAGAAAATTGAACTCATTCAATTGTCCAAGGTTCCTTGGACTAGAGTTCAGGATAGAAATAGGAAAAGGAATCAATATTTTTCGTGTTTGCAGAAGGTTAATCAATTAATAGGATTCTTCCATGGGAGAAAGAAGATGTGAAAGAAAGGTAGAGGAGTTGGTAAATGTAGATATAACTCCCTGGAGAGAATGTCGAAGCTTACAATAATTTTCTTATCTCTCGAGAAAATTTTATCACTCCTAAACTCTCATTAAAAGCTTTGTGGAATTTGGACACTCTAATCTTCTGTTACTCATGAGCATTCCAACCAAAGTGGAAGATCACATCAAGTAATTAACATGGATTCCCTTTAGAATGGTTGGGCCTCTAGAATGAGGCTTCGCTTAGCTAGGTGCCAATGAGTTGAAAAGGCCATAAGTAGTGTGCCTCAAAAGCTTTAGGTGGATGAACATAGAGCTACATTGAGTTAGGTGGTTGTTGAGGCTTTGTAGAGAGGAATGCACTTCAAGGTGTTGGCATTGTTTCTTGATTTTGTCTTTTAGATTAAACTCCCCGGAGTTTGATCTTGTAAATTCTTTACCCCTATTTTATATCAAGCTCTCATTAATCATCAAAAAAAAAAAACAGGGAATGCACTTAAAGAGGGGCTTCGGAGAAGGTTTCACTAGATCAATTTAAGTGTGAAACAAAAAATCTCAAGTACTGCATATTAAACAAGCTATGTAGATGACCAAGGCCCCACTGGGGTAGGTCGTTGTCTTTGTTAAATGGACACTTGCAACCCCAAAATACCTGTGTCGAAATGACACGACATGGGTATTGGTATAGGATTTGTGTCAGATCCTTCACTTTTTTTTTTTTGGACACAGCTATTGAAAAAAAAAGGAAAGAAAGAAGCACCACCTACCCAGTTTCAAACAACAAATTGCAATAATAGGAAACAAAAAGAAAGGAAGGCGCCTCAGAGAGAAAAAGAGGGAAGAAGAGGGCGAAAAAAATCAGCTTCAAGTAATTTGACCGTGATTCATTAAAAATAAAAACAAAGAGAAAGCGAGAAGAGAGTGCCAAGCATTGTCTGTTGTTCCGATTGGTGGGATTTGAAACATAACCCCCACCAAATTCCGAAAGGGCATGCCAAATTTTGACGGGGTATGAACAGCATACCAGTATGTCATGGCTAAAATGATATCGAAATTGATAGCACATAGTCACACCATCGATTTCTAAGCAATTTTGCACAACAAGAACGGTGTGCCATGTAGAATGGCTAAAAAAACGAGATAGAGAGAGAGAGCGAGAGAGAGATAGAGAGATTAACATGGGATGTAAGGAAGGGGTAGAGAGGGGAGAGATGAGACAAGGGAGGAGCCTACTTAGGCTACACTCCTACTATTGCTATTAGGAAAACAAATAGAGGAAGATAGAGAGGGAGGGAGAATCGAGCGAGAGAGATAGTTAGAGAGCAAGGGGAAGAGATACAAAAAAGAGAGAAAGAGAGGGGGGATGGGAGGGGAGGGGAGTACCTGAGCCTGCTCTAATACTCCTCTAAGAGAGACTAGACAGGTAAGGAAGGAGAGTCTTGGTTGAAGAAGGTGAGAAACAAGAAAAGTGGGGCAGTGAGAGATATACATTTTGTTTTCTCTTTGTTGACCAGCTTCACCTATATTTTCTTTTTTATATATATATAAAATGGATAAAATATATAAATTACATTCTATAACATATATAAATTATATTCTACGTATAAAATATTTATTATTTCTCCATAAAATAATAAAGTTTATATATTTAAATATATAGAATATGTATTTTTTGGACCTTTTTATTTTTTGTTTCTAAAAGTAATTAGAATTTTTCAGCACAGGGCAAGAAAAATATAGCGACACAAGCGGCATGCTAATGATATCAACATATCTAGTGGGTGGCACATTACTTAAAAGTTATTATTGTCAATTTAGAAATTTAAAGATAATATTTAAAATTTTGATGGTTTAATAAACAAAGTATAACACATTTATCGAAACTTGTTCATACATTTTAGATCTTCTAACTAAATCTTTTGGACACTTTTCAGCCGAATCATATTATACTATATTAGATACTTCTCAACCGAGTCCTTCGTATCCTAAGATTTAAAGGTCAGACAGATCCAACTCCTAGACACATAGATACACCCATACCTGAGTCCATGTAATGTAGGTGGTTTTTCAGAACTTTAGATTTAGTTTGAAGAAGTATACTCTTAAGGGGTAGCTTTTTTGAAATATGGAAAGAGAGTTTGAGATTAGGATAAATATGAGGTTCTTCAAACGCACACATTAGGGTGTGCATGAGAAATATGAGGGTTCATGGTGATTTTTCCTAAGGAGAACAATATGAGGGAAATATGTAGGCTTGTGAATCCCTCAAGCAATGAGGCCTTTTGGGGTAAAACCCAAGAGCAAAACTGTAAGGCCCGATGGGTCAAAGCGGACAATATCATTGCTTTAGGGAGTTGGGGCGTGACAAAATGGTATCAGAGCCAGACCCTGACTGGAAATGTGGGACCCGGACGTTGGTTGGTGCATGTGAGCGAGCTACCAAGTGGGCGAACCCGGGATAATGGGCTGGTAGGCTACTGGAGCTGGCAGGCTACTGCACAGGGACATGCAACCCTTGAGGGGGGTGGATTGTGAGATCTCGAGTCCCACATTGCTCGGAGAGGAGAAGGTGAAGAATTATATATGTAGGCTTGTGACTCCCTCAAGCAATGAGACCTATTGGGGGTAAAACCCAAGAGCAAAACCATGAGGCCCGATGGGCCAAAGCAGACAATATCATTGCTATAGGGAGTCAAGGCGTGACAGAATTCTTGAGAGACGCTCAATAATTTATGAATGAATGATCAGGGTAGGCTTTTTGCATAAATTAAACTTTGTTGCTATCAATTGATTCCATCCTAAGGTTTACCGCTTGACCATTTCATCAAGAGGATAGGTGATCAGTTGGTGTCACTCAATTTAGATGCCATTTTTTAGGAAAATAGATCAACAACTATGAGGGATTCAAAGTAGTTTCAACAAGACAGGCAAGATAGCGAATTGTGGAATGTCAATAATCGTGGTTGATTTTCAATCAGTTCTTCTTACTCTATGATAAAGGGTTTCTCTGATTTTCATGGATCAATAAATGCAAAGTTCCTCCGACAATGATACCCTTTGCATGGTGCCTAGTTTAGGAGAGATCCTTAAAGTTGATAACTTTCAAAGAAGGGATATTGTTGCTAATATCTCTTCCACTTGCAAGGCTATTACAGCATAGTTCAAACTATAGCCAAACCATCTACATTTTTGGCCAAAACATATCACTTTGGATTAAACCAAAAAAAAAAAAAGCATATCACCAACATTTAATAAATTCTATGTTTCCTGAATAACTCCTTTACATTCCAGCCCCATCTTGGCTTAATAACTTTAAACAAGCAAGTTTCTTTATTTATCGCCAAACATTGGAGTTTTGTAAACAAATACTAAGAAAAGAAAGCATTAAAAGTAAGACTAGTGCACTCTCATAAACTCATATGGGATAAAAAGGCTAACTGAGTAATTTAAAGATGAAAATGTGAAAAAAAAAATCAATAGCAAATACCTTCGTGAAGCTTCCATGAGGTGAATTCTTGATTTCATCTACTGAAGGATCCCTGATTCTACCATCAGTCTACATTTAAATAACACATATATTAACACATATAACACAAAAAGCATGTATTACATATATTAATTCGCTGCTGCTTAAGGTTTACAAACATGCACATATAACAAATGATGAAGCAGTGAGGAAAGCTAAAATAATAACAATAATAGTACTACTAATAATAGCCTTCATATATTTAACATGCCACTGCTTAAGGTTGACAAACATGCATGTGTCACAAACAGAGAGGTAGAGAGGAAAGCCTAAATAATAATAATATCCTTCTCTTATCATAACATTCACTTAAAAAAATGAGTTGATTACCCTCCAAGTCTGTTCAGAACCAGAATTATTGAGTAAAGCCTCCCTCTCAAGATGTAAAGTATACACCTTTTTTGACCCTTTCGTCTTCGAAGAAACTAATGCATGCCTACAAGATGCCAATGTGATGAAAGAGAGAGAGGTGATAATCTGCTAAATATTAAGTTGTTAAAAGACAAGAACAACTCAACAAAGAAGTTTACCTTCCTAAGTGCATGGATGCAATAGGTCCTCCATAACCAAACATGCCAAAGAAAGGCTGTACAGATAGCATGATATTAGGTTTTGACCCAAAAAAAGAAATACATTATGCCATATATATTAACTTACGAAAGACTTCCAAAGCAGAAAATATGAACTTTACTAGTACTACAATCCATCATTAATTGAAATTATAAATACCAAAGAACGTCTCCGTATTTAACAAACAAAGTCAAGTGACCAACAAAATGAAAGTTATCAAATAACATCTGAAGTTCACAGGTTGCACAAAAATAACAATGGGCTACTTTTATGACTCCTATGCAAAATGAAAAGCACAAATTTTGGAGAAGAAAAATATATATGAATCAAAATGCATTACCTTTGAAATACACTTATAAGCAGGAAAAAATGAATAAAAATATCAGGTATTATAATTATTAGCAAACTACAAAACCAAATTGAATTTGGATGATTCATCTATCATGAATCAAGAGCTATCAGGAATTTGAGGCAAATTTCAATATTGAAACATCCAGGTCCCAACGGACTTGAAAGCACAAAAGAGGTGAGGCACTAGTGTTACTTCTTGAGCTGGAGGCATAAAAACCTCATTTATAATCATTGTCAACCGGGTTTGAAATAAAGACATTTCGTGGCTAGTGTATCAAAGAAGATATCTCATTATGATCCGGATTGCATCCTTAACTTTAATCTTTATTCTTATCGTTTTCCTAGGTTAGGCCAACCGCTTAGGAGCTAATGAACAGATCTATAATCTCATAAAAAGAAATCACAATTCCTTGTGGAAAAAAAATTTTATTTGCTGAGACAGAAATAAAGATATCAGATTCTAATGAGAGTGCTTTGAAGAGTGATATTATCTTCAAGATTCACAAGACTGTATTTCTAATGGGTATGCTTCGAGATGGATTCATCACACATACTCATAGATGTGTTGAAATGGATCAGACAAATGGTAGTTTTGAGATGTATTAGCCAAATGGTAGTCCTAGCCCAGTTATTACACGTGCTGCAGCAGAGTTGGGAATCAACATCAATATGGTTATGGAGGAGGAGAGGGGAGAGGACATTTCAGACTCCTTTGATCGAGTAATGAAAGTTGTTCCTCCCTCGGGTTTCGGTAGCAGCATCAGCGCCAACCCTAGCCGCAGCCTCAACCCCACATGGAGAGAGATGTGATATTAATCCAACAGAGGAGGAAATGACATAGAAGAAGATTAATCAAAGTTAAGAGTTAGACGATGACAATGACAATGATGATGGTGGTGGAGATGATAACACTCAGGGTAGTGTAGACAAGAGTGCCCTGAGGTTGAATACTTTTACCAAAGAGGCGGTATTCAATCATGTCACACAAGACCGAGACAACGAGACAAAAAATTATGGAGCTAGCAGTAGCAGTGGGACACGGAATTTTCAGAGGAAGGGTAAAGGAAAGGAAAGGTAGCACATTAGTGTGCGCGATGACGAGTCATATATAGCATAAAGCTTTGGATCTTTGGATTTTGGATCATCCAATAATTTTTATGGGAGGGCAATATCAACAGGAAGGCCAAGGTATCCATACTGCTATCCTCAGCAGCCTGACACAACAGTTATCTGAAAATAGTAATTATGGTTCATAGTTCATACGGATATCCTGGATCGCAAATACGGACATTTTATTTGTATGGGTTCTTCCTAGTGAACCCCTATCCGTATAATCTCTAAGCTGTGCCACTATTGGTTATCCTCCTCTACTGCTGCCTCAACCTAAGCTAGAGCTAAATATTTTGGTAGTTAAGCAGTACTATCTTGAGTACCCTCCTGATGGTATCATGAGACATGTGAATCAAGAGGAGTATGAGGATCATGATCAATTATACAAGGAGAATATTTTTTGGATGGGAAATAATAAAAAAGGGTTAACAATAACTTCATCTCCTTGCTGCAGTCCAGACACCTTGGGTGCGCTTGAGCTGGCAATTTTAGCTTGTCAACAGCCTCTTTAGAGACAATGTTCCCACTGCTACCGCTATCCATAATTACATTACACACCTTCCCTTCAAATATGACATAAGTGCAAAAAATCTAATGAGTGCAAACAATGCTTAGCCACCTCCAATCAAAATCTTTAATTTTAGATGATGTCATCACATTTGACCAAGAAAACTCTTACCTTAAACTGGCATAATCTCTACCTGTTCTTCTTCATTAGGATAATCATTAATTGATTCTAAACATTCCTCATCCCCGTTATAATTTCAACTAAATGCATCCTTCCTTGTAAACATTCAAAAGAAGCATATCCTTCTACTCTTAATGAGAAACAATGTTGTGCAGACCAGCTATTCCCACGTGAAGAACTACTACCAAACTGATGAACCCCTGACTTCGTTGGTTCCTTCCCCCTTTTCACTCGTATCAACCACTCCAAATGGCAGGGATTTGTCTATTTTGAACTGCAGCTACAAGATCACTCCTAGCCATTATTTGGCGACTTTGTGCACTTCTAACAGCATCAAGACTCCTAGTATTTGTTGTTGTGGCGGTGCCGACAGTAGTGATTCTTCAGCAACCAAGACAAGCCACATGTTACTCCACTTAAAAAGCATCTTCAAGGTTAGTAATTCTAACAATCTTCATCTCATCCTTAATTATAATCTTCAAACATGAAAGACAACAAGCTGTTAGCTGCTCATTGGTTTCATTTAACCCCAAACGAGTAGATAAGTTGTTAAATTCGTGTTGTGTACTATTGCACACTTATATCATGTTGATGCAAACCACAGAATCATGTATATAATGTCATAGTATAATAAACAGGAAGAAATGACTTTCGAAATTAATCTTCATGTGCGCCTAATTGCTGAATTTCTTTTTTCTTTTTTTTGGTCTACTTCATTGTTCTTCGATCATTTCCACCACTACGGAGCAGAAACATTTAACTCTACTGTTACAAACAGAACTTTTAATCTTCGAACATGGGTTTCCCCTCAAAATGGTTTTCAAAAGTGGCTCCACAGTCAAGTAAATACTCTGCAAAGAATCTTCAAAATCAAGCACCTCAATTTGTAATCCACCACTAACTAAATCAAGTGTTTTAACAAACACCCTTGTAATCCATCTTGTTCAGGTTGTTCTCAAATAGTGGGACTATGGAATGGTTTTTCTTCTCCAAAATCCATTACATCTTCCTCACATTATCCTTTTGGTAGATCCAAGGGGTCACAGTTGCCTTCTGGTACCTCCATTCAGGCATCTGCACGGCAGGTTCTGCAACTTTCAGATCAGTTTATCAATCATCCTTCACAGTTCACATCTCTTGCATCTCCCTTGTTGGGCTTGATTCAACCTTTGCACTCTCCCTCTCCTTGCAAATATATATTAAAAAAGGGACTTTTTCGTCCCTGACAACAGATTTAACATAAGGGAAAAAAAGGATTAATCAAATCAATGACGATCAAATCCAATCAAAGGTAGAGCTGAAAAGAAGGAATCATGAGCAATAGCAATCAAATCAACTGGTCTTTGCAACGAGGAATAAGGTCTTCTTTCTTCAAAGTTAAACTAGAATATTCCATATCCTGATTACAAACCCAAAGGCCTATTTACATATCTTACCAATCCTAAATCCTAATAACAATATATCCTTGTGTTAAAACTTCTAATCTCAACCCTACATTCGCACTTATGCATGAATACATAAAGAAAGGATGGAAATACCATCAAAATGAAAGAACAAGACATGGTCAACAATAACATGAGGAGTATTCACTACAGTAACAATGCTCCAACATCAATATCACTCATTACTACCTTTACCATATATATAATTTACCAAAAACTAAGTATTACATCAAATCAAAAGCCTCCCACAAAATTCTCTTCAAGATTTCACATTCCCAATTCTGCAGGAGTTTCCAAAATAAAAAATATTAAGCACCTTCATCCGTATGAACAAAGTAGACATTGGGATGAATCAGCTACCAACTTAAAAAATTTCCAATGGATTGACCAATATATGAAGAAAACAAGAGGAAATGCCAAACTTATTTGCTAAAAGAATGATATCACATCCATGTCAACTTTCAAGCTCACTCTAACACCTTTTACCTTCTACTAATAATTTTTTTTTGGTAAGGCTCTACTAATAATATGATCAACAATTAATTAATCAAAATCTGAATATCATATGAAACATGCCTTTGGTGAGATCTGCCATCTACTGATAAGATGATTAACACCAATTATTGTGTGTCTATACACTCAGCATTTACTGTCCATGAAACTAATCTAAGAGCTCATACAAGTATATAAAGATTTTCACAGATATAATTTTACCATTAAATAAGGAGGTTCGCCCCCAATCGCCTGCCCTCTAGATGACCTATGAAGTGATGCACCCATCTTTCCCCTAGAATATAGAATATTCAAATTTGTAACAACCAGTAATATTTGAAATGAATGGTTATTTAAAATAAAAAGTACAAACCAAAAAAAAAATTAATAATAACATACCACATAAAACATGGCACCACAATAACATACTAAGCACAAAATACTGATTTAAAAAATATTTTGTTATATGGTACAAAAGCTTCTAACAATTGCCTACTCAATAAATAAGCAACTTTCCTTTATACGTATATTAAAATTCAGAACTTTTCAAAACAGACATGTAGGCGTATGTCTCTCTGTGTGTATGCATAACAAGAGAGGAGAATGAATCTAAGTTATTCTTTCCTCAAGAAAGAAGAAACTTGAAAGATGGTTTCTGTATGTAAAAGTAATATTTTAATTTGACAGGATAAATGATTTTAAAGTATTAATATACATATACAACGGTTATGCATATCAGAAGGAAAATCAGATTAATAGGTCGGATAAGCTCAAATAAATTCAGACTAATTGATTTGGACAAAACAGCTAAGATTAAAGAAGAAAAATTAAGCCCCAAAAAAAATGAAAAAAAGAAAAACAACCACGACAACAAACAAGAAAAATGACTATTTGTTATCTCAAAACGATTACTATTCGCCATTCCAACCTGTTAGAAACTAAGCCCAACAAACTTCTACTAGTCATCAAATGGCATAACAGCTTAATAGAAAGACCAGTGCAATGAGATATCTTCTAAAGAAACAAGACTTTATATGACATCAACAGGTCTTACAATCATGGTTCTATGTATCAGCAAGTACCAGTTTAACTACCCGACCTAGGGTGGTCGGAATATATAGTTTTGGTACAAGAAAATTCCACGAAAATAAAACTAAGAAAATAAAATTGGGAAGCCAGTCACAACCAGTCTGTACTGACTAATACTAACAGGAACAAACAGATCCAGCCAGGGAAACTTAAGTATAAAAGGACAGAGATGAGCCAAAAAGGGCCAGTCCAACAATGAATATTTTCTGGCCATGTTTAATCCAATCAGTGGTTTCGGGTGCTTAAAGCTATGCTTACAAGTTCCAATGTTAACAGTAATATGTCAGAAAAGGCATTTCACTAGCCCTAAGCTTGCAGAAGAAGTCTGAAGATATGAGGAGTAAACCTTATGAGCATGCCTTTTGTAGATGAATAAAAACACAATATAAGATGTTTATATACGAATACAAAATCAACCAAATAATCAATAACGAAATTCCTAATCCCAACTAGTTGAGGTCGGGAACATGAATAAATTTGGAAGTGCTTATTTACTTAAATAGGTTAATTAGTGTCAAGCAATAGATAAAACCTTTTCTATCCTTAAAAAAAAATAGTATTAATCAATTTCAACATTCAAATTATTTAAAAGCCCAACTAATAAAGCTTGCCTTACGTATTAAGGCAGGCATACGCTTTTTATACACCTGAACAAGGAGTGCTTCAAGTTTGCACCTTGAGGAGTTTATTTAATGTCTTGCTTTAAAGCATACCTCAAGGCTTACACCTAAAAAGCCTTTAAAAATATTGCTTCTATGCGTTATTTTTCATAATTAAACAGCATGATTGAATTTCTAAGAAGAAAAAAAAAACGTTCAACTTTAAACTTATAAAAAAAACATATAAGCAAGGGCTGTGCAAAATTTGGAAGGAAAAATAGCAATGGAAATGCCACACAATTCTGTAACAAGATAAATGGAACATCAATATAACCTCTTTGCACTTGACAACCTCCAAGCTCCTTCTAATATGGTAAAAAATGAGCAAATTCTCCTTCCACAAGCACCATTAATTACAAAAGGGCACATTCTCCAGATCAAACAATCTCTCTTATGATTTGTTGAAAGACCAAGGACCAACAAGATCAATAAGGATCATAATCAAGAACTAAAGGACTCCAAAAACCTGCCAAGCACCAACTCTCAAGTAATGGGGATGAAGATACAATGCAAGAACCGATGGTAATATCAGTATGCAACAAAGGTCCATTAGACAACCTAACTTCTAATAGGTTTACCATGAGAAAAGGAAATGTTATCTAGATAGCAAGATAGAGACAGTAATCTAACCTCTTTGCATTTGACAACCTCCAATATCCTCTTAATGTTGTCAAAATGTGCAATTTGTCTCCTTCCAGAAGCGCCATTAATGGCAAAAGGGCACATTCTCCAGATAAAACAATCTCTATTCTACAGTTCTTACAATTGTCAAAAGACCAAGGACCAAAAAGGTCAACAAAGATCATAACCAAGAACTAAGTGACTCCAAAACGTGCCAACCACCAACTCTAAATAATGGGGATGAAAGAACAGTGCAAGAACCCATGGTAATATACAGTATGCAACAAAGGTGTGCTAGAGAGGCCAACCTCTTGAGAAATTTAGCATGCGAAAATGAAATTTTCATTTGTTCTCTATGCATCATATTATGAAATTAATGGACCAGTTAAGAAAAATAATTTATTGTACGAAAAAGAAAATTTTACTATGTTCCCTACGTATTATACCCATGTAAACTAGGGGTGCAACTCGGTTCGGTTCGGTTCGGTTTTTATAATATTTGGTTCGTTTTGGTTTGAAATATACTAAAACCGAATTAGTTCGGTTTGGTTTTGGGTTAAAGGCTAATTTAACCGAATCGAACCGAAACCCGATATACATAAATATTATATTATATTATATATTATAAACTTGTGAGAAAAGTTTTGTTTTAATAATGCAAAGGCTTTGACCAACACACGTGGTCATTTTGCCTTTGTCAAAATCTCTCATGACAAGACTCTAAAAGTTTTAAAGCCTTAAAGCCTTAATTTACAGTAGTTGGATTGCATGGAGTCTTTTCATTGCCGATGTGGGACTCAAGGGAAGAGGCTTTTCCCTTGACTCTTCCCTTGAGTCCCACATCGGTTAGGGAATACTTTCCTTCCCTGGCCGATTGTTATAAAAGCAGCCCCCTCCTTTTTCAAGCCTTACACCAAGCCTTCTCCTTTAAATGGGTTAGCCCTTTAAACGGTTCAAACTCTCATGAACCGATTCAACTAAAGGCAATATTAAATTTTTTCATAAAATAAAATAAAATAATTTTATTATTTGCTCCGAGCTAGAACCGAACCGAATATATGATTCGGTTTGGATTTTGGATTTCTCATTTATAATTGGTTCAGTTTTCAGTTTAGTAAGATCGGTTTATATTTTGGTTCGGTTCGGTTTTGGGTTAACATCCAATAGCTTTGGTTCGGTCCTAGATTGAGCTCAAACCGGACCAAACCGAACCGACTTGCAACCCTAATGTAAACATTATACCAAAATGTTGGAGCATTCATATGATAAGAGGGCAATACAAAAAAGATACGCATATTCAAGCAGCAAGTGAAATGATAAAAAATATGATTTCTTACTTACCTTCAACTTTGTACATACTTTAGTTTAAAGGTTTATTTTAACTTCACATATCCATTAAATAGTGTGAACGTATCTGTTATCATGCAAGAAGTTCAATCTTTAAGAAGACATCAAGGTGGTGGAAATCTAGGCTTTGTAAACAATTTTATTAACAAAACTCCATTGTCATTTTAATCTGTTTATCAGAAAAATAATTATTTTACTAATGATACAATGGATTTAGAATCTCCATCCAGAGAAATCAATATTTAAAAACAGTGTAACATCATTGAACAAGAAAACTATGAGCCTTGAGCAAAAAGTCAAAAAGGAAAGAAAGCTAGAGTATACCACTTTACTATTGAGTTCTCATCACTGCCATCCATTCCAGGGCCCGTATCAAATATTGAAATCGCATTCTCATCTATTTCCACACTGTAGAAAGAAAAAATTTGAACCAATGGTTTTAAGAAATTAACAAAGTCTAAGCAACTCCTCCATCAAGCAAGTTCAATCAAATGCATCTAGTTTCAATTTAAGATGCAGGAATAAGTTGCACGACCATGAAAGAAAATAAAATATATGGATTTGCACAAACAGGAACAAATTAGTAATTCAGATAATAATAACAATCCCATTGCCCCCCCCCCCCCCCCCCAACAACAACAAAAAAAAGGCCCCCAACACAAAAGAAAACAAAAAAAAAAAAATCAAACAAAAAAACTGAAAATTAGATAATAGATGCTAATGACATACTACGAGACTAGAGTAGTGACTAAAGTTTTTTAACTAGTAAACATGAGAGGTTACAGCCTAATAAAAGGGAAAGCTAGCATATACACAAAATACAGTATGGGGGCCCATCAGCAGAACTAACCAAGACCGTAAAATTTCCTAGCTTATATGAAAAATAAAAATATAGATTACAAGATAGCTGCTCCAATCTTTAGGGACTGTTCAAAAGATGCACTGATAAAAGCAGCATCTTCATAAGCTTGTTATAGGTCCAATGTTAATTTCCGAATCACTGTTTTCCATTTCAGTGACATTTCACAAAATGTCGCCATTTCCAGAGGTGTCAACACAAAATTTAGGGAGAAAGTGGAATTTCGACCATTCCTGGAAGGCAGCGAAATGACGAAGATATTTCATTGACACTAAGGAAAAGTCACACATGATAATTCTGTACTTTATTATTTTAAAGATTTTTTCTAGAATACTCATTTAAACCTAGGATTTTTCTTATTTTTACTCAAAATTTAACTTTGGCAATTTTTTCGGCATGTCGGTGAAATGTCGCCAGCAGTAGCTAGCGAAATTTCGATAAATACGACATTGAAAACCTTGTTCAAAATCAATCTGACTGTCAAGCCATATTCAAAAAAATTATTTAAGAAAAACGGGGATCAAATATCAGACCATCAGTTAATACAAAAACTAATAAGAAATCCAACAATAAAAGGCATTATTTTTTTTTTTTATCAGTAATCCAGATGATATATATATATATATATATATATATATATATGTATTATGAACTTAGATAGAGAAAGACATTCTACTGTATGCTGCAATAAAAGGCATTATATTGTAGCATACAGTAGAGAAGATTGAACAACAAAGAAAAGAAGAAGTAGAAATTCCAGATATGGCACCATTAACAAGAAGTTTGAAAATATGTAGGTGCATAAAGAGGCCACAGTCGAAGTAACAACCTACATATAATGGACAACAAGCAATCAATTAACAACCAAAAGCCTTATCCAACTGAACAAAAAGCAATAGGAAACTTCATTAATCTGCAAATGTATACATCAGAAACTATCACAGATTAAAAAAAATGTCACAGATGGGAATCATTCCAGCCAATAATAAGATATCATTTCTGACACTACTAAATTTGAAGGTGTCCAAAATGTTGCTAAGCAAAAGGTGAGGATACAGATAAACTGTAGTATAACAAAATACTGCGTCCCAAGTAGTTGAGGTTCGCAACAAATGTATCTAAATCATTTCTCATTGACTTCATCCATGTTATTTTTGGGTTACCCTCTCACAATTTTGGATACTTCAATATGTTGCTGCTCATAACTTGTCAGTTGTCACAAGCAACCTCATAGGTCTTCGTTTACATGCATAAGCCCCCTTAACCTACTTTCTTTCCCTTTTATCTCCTATTGCATCTTATTCACTCTCTGATCTGCTCACTCCTTGCCTTTTCCCACACATACATTTTATCCATTTTAACATCCTACGCTTCCCATATATCCTTTTTACCACTTTGTTACCAACATGCAGCACTATACATCATAACAAATCGAATTATTGATAGACAAATTTGTTCTTATTAGCTTGAGTGGATCACTCATATAACACTCCCAGAGTCCTTGTCTGGCCAAGCCGCCAAGCTCTAGCTCTGTGAGTCACATTCTTGCCAAAGTAGTTCTTGGAAATCTCCACTTAACAACACTGTAGAAATGCCGCTCCACTTTAAGGCACCAAGCATTAGTTCTACAAGATACATCCCCAAAAATTTTTTAATTTATTTATGGGTAACCAATAAGATACCAAAAGGCATTTAAGAAACCATGTGCAATTTGCTTTACCCCTACTACGATATGTGCTAAATTTGCATTCCCTACGTTGAACTTACTTTTTAACCTGTTGATTCCTATTTATTCATCAATAGCTCTACTTTTGCCTTCACTTTTTCTTTAATTTGGTTCACCAAAACCTCATCATCCACAAGTAATATATATCAAGGCAACTTAAGGGATCAAATATATCAGGTATTCCAATTTCATCGTTTACATAAGGGATAAATATTAACTTACACTTTAGAAGAAAGGTAAAACCAAGGGCAAAGATGAAAATTACCCCTAACAGAGTAAATTCATACCTTATTAATCTCCTCTCATGAGAATTATTAGACCATATTGCTTGCAACGAATTATCCTGGAAAACCATAAGCAGCAGGAGATTGTCATACATAAAAATGAATCAACTAAGACAAATGACTAAATTATTTATGATAGTAAGCTTGTGTACTTAAAACTCACTATCAAGTCAGCAAGAGCAGTCTCAAATGTATATTCTTCTGGAAGCGCCTTCAACAAGTCTGTGTGGGGTGTCAAATCCCACATATTCTATAAATACAAGAATAAAAGCTGTGACGTTCATAAATTCAAATATATTTTTATATTCACATACCACCATATGCACGTGAAAGAAATTAACTAAATGTGCACATACATAACGTCAACCAAACCCGATTTAACAAGAACTAAGAACGTAGTAGTTCAAATAGATTACTCACCTCGTAATTCTCAGCAATCTCTTCAAATCCATCCTATTTCAATATTAAATAAATCCAAAAAAAAAAAATTCAACAACACATTGTTGATATAATGCTAAAAAGGGACGTACATATATGCAAAGCCAGAGACTCACATTGAGCCTTAAGATATGGCATTTAGACGGCTTGAAATTCTTGAAATGTAACTTTTTACTTATCTGGTTGTCAAAGAGATCAACCAAATAAATATCCTTGCTGTTCCACTTGATCTTGCGCTTCGTCTTACCCGACTCCGTTTTATAAACAGTATTGTAGTATTCGTGCCTCAAAGTGTCGATGAACTCCTTAAGGGGCATCTCCTTCCCTGGTCCACGCAACGTCAAATCTACAATCGTGCCATTTGGTAGCAGAACTTTAAACTTGTAATCCTTGTCATCGTCGTCGATTTCAAAACATTCTGGAATTCGCCTCTTCAAAGAGCTCCGCTGGTCCATTTGGCCTCCCTTGGAAGCAGCGCAGGGCTCTATAGAAAAACTGACAGGAACATGAAACTTCAATTTTAAGACGAACACGAAAGAGAACGGAGATTATAAAGATCCATGAAGTATAAGAAGTCACGGGTCAACAGAAAGAAATCTTACCTTTCACGGCGAATTGCGATTTGCGTCGGAATAGTTCTGAAGAGTTTTGAAGCTCTGTTTAGCACTGAAAAAGCGACGGATTGACAACAGTAAGGATTGTAGAAGTAACCGACGCCCCAAGAGTTACAGAGGAAGACTGGAGCAGAAACGGAAAGACAATTAGTTGCAAGCTTTCTGCGCAGATGTTCGTCCGATAGCAGAGAGATGCCAAGCGTCTTCTCCGGTCATGCTATTCATTTCAGCCTATTCATCGTCCAGGAATCTTCCGAAATAAGCTTCATGCGCAATGCGCACTGTACGTAACGTCTTTCTTTTGCCAGCTGGCAGCTACATGCCCTCTTCAGCTTTTTGAAAATTTTTACAGGCTTTGACTACCGGACTCGGTTCGATTTTCAACCCAAGACTAAACCTGAGGTCTCTGGTTGTTAACTCAAAACCGAACTGAAATTAGAACCGACCTTCCAACCCAAAATCGAACCGATAATATATGTGCATACAGGTTCAGTTCAGTCTACTCAAGTATATTTTTAAGTCGGTTTTCAGTTCGGTTCAATTCAGTTTAATCAAAAATCAACCACCCAGATTGAGCCACAATTAATTAGGTCAACAAATTTTAAAACCAAAGCTATGTTTAAAACCCAATCCAAAGTCTACTTGGTTCAATCAGTTTTCAGTTTTAACCGAACCAGATAGCGGCCGTAAAGTCTAGGGTGCATCCCATCACAGTAAAATGACATACCTTCAATGTATTACACTGATGCATCGTCATATTTTGGTTATGTAAAAATCTGATGGTGCTACTCTATTGAAAAAGGCCATTTTATCATTGTCTATTATATAATGTAAAGATATTAAGTTTGAGAAATTCAACTTTAAATCTTTCTCATGAGTTTAAGCAAAAGTAATTGTTATATATATATATATATATAGCCTGATAAAAATGGAATATATATATATATATATATATATGCAATATTTTACTTGCTATAGCTAGGACCGTCAGTTAGTATCTTGTTGGTATTGTTGTCCATCATATATAAGATGCTATCATGCGGAGCATCTCACGGTTAGTGTTTTTTTAATCTAACCTCAGATAAAACATTGAAAAAAAATTACTAACTATCATCTCACGCTCATAGCACAAGCCAATTCAAGTAAACATAGTAGAAGAATTCAGCCCGTCCACAAAGGGCATTGGCACAATCTTGGTCTCCCTTAGCAATTAATTGCATGCTAAATATAATAGAAAAATTAATCTACTAATACTATAGACTGTAGTGAGATTCAGGTTTGTTGTGCACCTTTTTTTTCTCTACATGCATGCATCTTTTTTCCTTTTGTAGTGAGAGGGAAGATTTTGATTTCCCTTACTAAGTATTTCAAAAACCAGATGGAAAAAAGTTTTATTTCTCCTTTGGCAAGGTTCTTAGAGAAGGAAGAGCATATTTGGTAACATAAAAAATAAAAATAAAATGACAAAAAATAAAAAAAACAAAAACACGCTAGAAACAAGGGGAATTAGTTTTTTTAGTGATACTTTCTTAAAACAAAAAAACGAGACTTTTGTAAAATAGTTGAAGATGAGTGTCAGTTTACCATGTGCACACCCCTTTTTCAATCCCCCCCCCCACTCATACCAGCATTGTTTTTGGTAAATTCGAAGTCATCACTGCCTATAGTGTTAAAGAGTGTAGGCAATCACCCAATCAAAACTGGTCTATATCAAGGATTGGCTAAGTGACTCAATTATGACCCAGGGAAATCTGTCAACGCCCTGTATCACCAAACTGGTCTATATCAAGGATTGGCTAAGTGACTCAATTATGACCCAGGGAAATCTGTCAACGCCCTATATCACCATGCTTCTCATCTATGGATTTAATTGGGCATTTAATAGGCTCTCTTATGTTTGTCCTTTTCATTACTTTTTTCTTATCTCCTTTTTTTTTTATATATTTTTTTCCTTTTTTTTCTTTTCTATCATATCATATGTACAAGGCTAAGGTTGGAAGATGTTATGCTATATCAAATGTTATAAATATTAAACCCACCGCACAAGGAAGAACCCAAATGAAAGATTCTAAAATGGTGTCAAAAGTTCGGCCACTTCCTCTTTCTTTTTTCCTTTTTATGCTTTTGTTTTGTCTTTTTTTCTTTTTGAAAGAAGTTTTAAAGGAACGATATGGTTGCACATCCAATTATTTAGCTGATACTCCAACTTTTTCCTTGCCTTTTTTTTCTAGCGTGGGGATTGGTAAAGGTCGAACACCCCTTTTTATGCACTTTTTTTGGTTCATATTAAGTTATAACTTCTTTCCCAAAGCAAGTCTTCCCCGGTCAGATCTATTAACCTTTAACCCTTGTTTTTATTCATAACACAATTAAAAGATAGAGAGGAGATTATAGATTGACGTGCGCAGCTGTGTGTGGTTCAGCTATGCGCAGCCGAATCCATCATTCTACACTCTCCTATATTCTTTCCTTGTTTCAGGCCTGATAGAAGGCTCCGGATTATCGTAAAAACATCACTAGAATAGTTTACTACCAATCTAAGTTGTGTGCAACCCATTCGCAGGTTGCACCTAAGTGTGGGCGGGCTGGCACGCTTTGGTCTGATTTGGACTTAGCTGGTTAGGTTAAGAGTCGTCATCACCTATTGGGTTTAGATGTAGGTGGTCATCTAGTAAGAAAATAGTCTGGTCTAGAGACCAAGCTATGTGACACAGTTGTGACCCAAAGAAGTCCTTAGACACCCTAGACCACCCTACAACATGTAGGTTACCCAAAGTTGGTGGTTGGACTATTCCTAACCGGCCACATCATACCTCTCTTACCTCCCATGATTCGAACAGCGTTGGACCGGTTTAGTTCAAATTTGTGCAATCCAGGGCAGTTCGGCCCTTTTTGGGTTACGTTAAATAAAACCCTTTCATTTGCATTAATCCATGGGCTATGGGCCTTTTATCTATTCTATTTTTGTTTCTGGTTCAGAAGGATCAAAAGGTTTCAAACAATCATGAAGAATGCCTCAGTTATGTCCAGATCCTCATCAACCATGTAAGAAAAACATCTCAGAAGATTAATGAAGAAGAAATGGTTTCATGCATCATCTGAATATGAAAAATGCCTGTTGTATTTGTTGTTAATCAGGTTCAAAGCAATGGTGTGGCGGACAGCAATCTTCTCTTTTTACTTTTGGATTGCTCTATATTTCCTCAAATTCCAACCCCCAGGTACCGTAGAGGGCTGTGGACCTTCTTCTCTCTTTGGGTTTCACGTTCTGGTGCTAAGTGTGTGATCGTGCTTTTCCATGGACCCCCCCAGTTTCTATCAGTTCTCCTTTTTGAAGACTTCTCCTTCCTTGTGGTTGCACGATAACGCCCCTTTCTAAGACCTCTTCGTAATTCCCAATAAGAGGCATTTTTTTGGGCTTGAACGGCACAATCCATTTTGGGGTGAGTTGTTTAACATTTTTCATTTATTACCTTTTCTTTTGTGCCAATTTGTTTTGTTTCGTAGAGACTTCTGCCATGAACAAATTTTGGGCCAAAACCAATGGGGTATTTTGGACAATAGCAGGTAGTTATCTATACTATTAATAAAGAGAAGAGGAGGAAATATTCTTTGATTCTAGCTCCCCCTTTTTTTTTCCAAGCTTTGCCCTCCAAACAAAACAATGCCAACATATAACTACCACAACCAGCCCTCCTTCCATTAATTCTTTAGGTTTAAATTGTGGATAGTTGTAAGTGTTCCATCCCCTACGTGTAGTTATGCACTTGCACCTGCTAGTATGTATATATGTTAGGAGATAAAAGTAAATAAGAGTAAAAGTTAAGGACATATGAGACAGTAATAGGTAGTTATAACCATGAAAATAATTATTTGGGAGACAAAAGGGATTAGAGTCTAAAGTAAGGGGCAATTTGGAGATCAAATCTCAATATTAGCCTATATTTATCATAAGTACTAGTATAATATTAGTATAGGTTGGTACCAAATTGTACCGGGCGGTAGGGTTTTCAATGGGTTAAATCTACCTCGATCTGTATTTGAACGGAAAATTTAATATTAAGATTCGAATTTGGCTGGCTATCCATTGGGATTCCAATATCCAAGTCCAAATTTGAGTTCGTTTTGATTCCTTTGTATTCATATCCAAATTTGTGCGAAAACATTTGGGATTCAACCAAATTCGAAGAAAAGAATAAGAACTGGTCGATGAAAATGGAGAAAGCACTTCAAGATAACACATGAATTCGACCGACCTGGTCCTAAGTAAATAGTTATTTACCTTGTCTTCATCAAAGCAGCTTCTTCTATTCTTCGATAGTAATTCTTTTCCACTTCCCAATCTCAGCAAGACAATCTCCTCGTTAACAAGTCAAGACGCTCATTACCATGAAACTAGATTGGTTATAAAGCTGAATGAGCTAAGAACCTTCACGCTTGCTTCAGTATCTTAGGTGTTTACATGAAGGAGCAAAAGAATAACGGTGCCTCCAACTCTTACATTTTTTTTTTTGATGAAAAGCTGAGCTAGGCTCTATCTTCATTAGATGAAAACAGTGTTACAATAGCTGCTGCTTCAAGCCATAATACAACAATAATACACCAAAAAAGGCAAAGGAACAAAAGAGGCCAGGATACAGGAGAGACATCAACCCCAACAGTCTAGATGCAGTTCTGAGTGAAAGTGTCCGACCCTGCGCCGAAGCAGCATGAAACCACCTGAAGAACAAGGGTGAGGTCGGACGAAGGGTCCATCGAAACACAGATTGAAATTCCTATTAACGGGAGAGAAGGCTTCATCAAAGATGAAAAAGCCAAAAAAGGATTGCTCGGTAAACCGAGACACATCCGAACCCAGAACTGCACTTAGACAATGAGGGTCGAGGCCCTCCGGTACCTAACAACACAAAATCTGACTAAAAACAACAAAATAAAATTGATTTCACTATAAACAAAAACAAACCAAAACACCCGAAAATTGGCTTCATGGGGCAGGGAGTTGTTGCGGCAAAATACTCGATGGCCCAAGTCCTGACGAACCATCAAGGCTTAAAACTGTGCAAACCCTCCACGTCTTCTTCCCCATCAGGGTCCTCTGCTTCATCCTCTGATTTCGAAGCCATACTCGAAGGATACAAAACGACGACCACCAGACTTGACTAACTGATGCCCAGACGACAAGAATAGCCGCCAAGCAATAGAACCTGTCGCAGATGCCTATGACTTTCTTCTTCTGAAAACTGAAAATTAACAAGCTCTTCCGAGGGCTTTAATGGAAATAAAAGCGATTCCCCCAAAACCTAGCTGACCTGTTGAGAAGAACAAAGGGAGAGCAAAGATCGATCACACCCGGAGAACAAGACTTAGAAACGAAGTAACCCTAACCTCTGTCGAAGATTCTTTGCTTGGAAAGAACGAAAATTGAAAGAAGGAAGAAGGTCGCCTCCGATTACCAAAGACTTGGAGGCACCACAGGAACCGAACCGCTCCAACTCTTACATTGCCCATGTTTAACTTAAAAAATCTAAGTTATTCATGACCATACCAAGATGTCAATGACAAGGGGATGATATCGTTTGCTGCCCGTTACTGCTGCTATTCATGCAGCGACCGTGAGATGCTGCCATATGTAGCATCTCACGGTTGGGTTTTTTCATCAAAAAGTTGTTTTGCCTTTGTTTGAAAAGAAAAAAAGCTACAACCATTGGATGTTGCATATGTCAACATTTGAATGAAGTAGCTGGGTTAGCTGCAAACAATGGTTGTAGACGATTTCAAGGCCTCTTTTAGGTAACATGACACCTCCTTTTATATGAACCTTATTTAATTGCTCAAAAAAGCTACGAAATGGATGGATGGAGGGATACCCAAGAAGGGCCCCCAACCCCATCCCAGCCGGTGGGACCGTGGTACTCCCACGAGTCCCACCGGATTCTGTGACCAGAGGATTTTGCATCGTCAATGAAATGAGCAAAAAGTGATATTGGTATTCTAAGATTTTTTATCACAAGTTACCCTAAACGATACAGAAACGGTTCAGATGACCATTTATCCGCCGGGGAGTTCATGTCTTATTTCAAGATTCTTACATACAAATTAAGCAGATGATTAAGAGTCTACAGCCCCGGCTGTAGAGAGCGCTTTGTGTTGCTCAAGAGACCAACATATACCCAACAATTGATCAGCATCGATCATTTGTGTCCCCGACGGAAATCCGATTACCTAGTTTACGATCGCCGACGGCCGGCGGCACCTTGAAAACATCAGAAAAGCGTGGTTGGCCTCCAAGCCACTCCCCAGGAGCCCTTGTTTCGCTTCGGTGTGGCACTGGACGAGCCGGCAACCATCCGCATCTTCTCAATCAGCGCTTCGGTGTTCACCTGCTCCGACAGTATTTCCTCCAATTGTTTCGTGTTGATCATCAATTTCACTCTCCAAACACCTTTTCCCGGTGACGGCAACACTTCAAGAGCCGGCCCTGCCGTCAAATTCATCACGAGCTCAGAAGCTGTACTCGATGACAATCTCACCGGAGCAGATTGATTCACTGGTACTCTGTTCTTCCCGAGTGGAAGAAGATAATACACTTGGCCATTGAGAAGCCATTCTTGGTGAGGAAGCGGTGACGACATATGACCTTGGCGAAAAACACCGTACCCAGGGAAATCATTAATCACAGATCGAACCAGTAAAGGGCCTTTCAGCTCCATTGTTCCACCGGAGTCTGTCATAATACGGATTGAATCAGAGCATTTGACGGCATCTTCCTTGAAAGAACAATTCCCCATTGCACCCTCCTTCAATGCCTCTCTAGCTAACTCGTTAAGGAGATGGAGGTCTTGCAGTATATTTAAGACAGAGAATCGTCTGGGGACAAGATAATAATAATCAAGAGCATCAGAATTTCAGGAAGAAAAGAAGATGAAGAAAAAGAAAACAAGTTTTTAAAATTTGAACGGCTGATCGTACAATTAGACCGTTGGGAGGCATCAACTCAGTGGATTTGACCTGATCCAATGACATTAGAATAAACAGGAGAAATAGTTGTTAGGATCGTGGGAGTATAATAATTGCGGGAAACGACAATTCAAACGCGTCCCATGCAGAATTAGTCCATGTCTATGCTCTGGACTCTACTGCTGGATTCCATTGCCTTGTTTCTTGCAATTTTTCATCACCAAGACAAATTGTGCGTGATTTTTGCAAATGAAACGGGAAGTTCCTTGAATGCAGACTATAAGTGTAGTGCTCTGGCAAACAGATTCTATTGCACCCGTGAGTACTCTACTCTCATGGACACCATTCGATTTTAAATTCATTGAATTAGCAATGCTAACTAAAGCCAGCACCAATTCACTCAAAAGCTTAACCTGACAGTTGGTGATGTAACAATGTATACAAAAGTTTATATGTAATGATGTAACAATGTATATAAAAAAGGTATAACTTGATAACTCAACATTGCCTTCATGTGCGACTTCACACATAAACATACACAGCAGGGGCAAACACAGGGAACACATACATATGCACCCCTGATACAAAAATAGACAAACAAACGCTAGGATTACACATGTCCAAAGCCAAATGGTAGACCTCTCACATTAATACCGTGTGTAGCCTATTGCTGCTTGCCACATAAACAAGTAACTGCAATTCCTTCTCTCTCTCTCTATCATTCAAATCTGTCAATTTTTTCTTTTCAAAATTTTTTAGTTGCAGCTTATTGTGTATGTGGCTACTGTTGAGTGTTGAGCACCTTTTATGTGGATGAAATCGTCTATTGTTGGGATGCTATGACAAACCTTGTAGCGTCCGTGGGATACTGTCATGTCCAGCATATAATGGTAGCTGCATTTTTCAATGTGAAATGTTATGACATTTCACATTGAAAATTGTGAAAGATTAGAACTGCAGGGTCTGCCGCAACATCCTGGCAGCAAATGATCTCATCCCCTTTTACAGGCCCAACAGTAGATGATCTATTGTATTTATTTATTTTGAAAGTCTCAAAATCAAAGACATTGTATTTTATGGTTTGTTTTTTAACGTTTTTTTAAACGTCAATTAACGTTATATTCTTATAACGTTTATTTCGATTATAATTGAATCGACAAACTAGCAATCTGGTTCATCCGATTTAGCTATAAGGATGGGTGTGTTGATTTTGTTATTGACCAATCTGAAAAAAGTTTTCAAGAGAAAAGGGCTGCAATGAAGAACCCTAGATTTGGCTTTTATCTTCTTTATGCTTTGATCAGTTCAGATACTTGCAAAAACCATTATTCTTCCTATGATTTCAGAGCATTTGACTTCTTCTCTTCTAGTATTTGGGGAACTGATCTGAGATTAGAAAACTAAGTTCCCATCTCCTTTTCTCTACTAAGAATCGATAGCCCCCTTTTCTTTCTCTCTGATATGAGTGTATCTCTAAAAGAGTTCAGATTGGTCCGGTATTACTGTGCAATCTACCAGTTGATCTTCGATTGTTGAATGCTGGGAGCTAAGGCGCTAGAACCCCACGCACTGCAGATTTGATCCAATAGGGAGCGTTGAAGGCTTTAAGCATAGGGGTTTATCAACCTCACCTCAATCATCCTTTCAATAAGTTTTAGTGCTTTTATTGTGATTGATATCTACTATCTGATTTTTGCTTTCAATTTGTAGTTCTCTTTATTTTAATAATCTTTGATTTCAATAGATATTATAACAAATTTGTCATCAAGTTTATGTGATTTGCTCTCAATTTTTACCTAGATATCTTGCTAACCTGATTGTATTCTTTCATTATCATAAATTGTTATTGGCACTGATTTTTTTTTTTTTTGGATGAATGATGAAAATTCATTGGATGAAAATGATTCAGAAAAACAACATAACCTGACTACAAAACCCATGAGAAATGAGTAGTATAGTCAGGCACAAAAACGCCATAACACCCTATTACAAACTACTTGTTAACATAAACCCGGCAAAAGAACCCAAGAACCACAAGCATCCAAAAGAAAACAACATACGTACCCAGCATAATAACTCCCCATTAACCATCTTGTTTGGCCAAAGCACTCCATCTTGTCAAGATTTCAATTGAAGACACACCAAAGAAAGCTCTATGCATTGACAATTGCCTACAGACCATGACTGTTATATCTTCTATCACCCCTTGTAGTCTTGGTTGAATGTTGGCATTAATTTTGGGTTATAATTATCTGAACTGCCATGACTTGTTCATATTAATGATTATAGACTCTATAATGCAACTTGAGTATTTTATGGTTTAAATTCTTTATTGGTTTTGTTTAGTCTCAAGTCATTATCACTCAGTTGCTTTTGCCACCTATTTTGTTCCCTATGGTTTAATTTGTGATTTTCATTATTGTACTGTTTGCTAGAATTTTTCTTGTTATTCAATTCATCACATTTTCTTATCATATCTAATTTCTGTACTCATACTATCATTTAGTCTTAATAAGAAGTTCATCCACTCTAATTGAGTTCATCTTCACTTTAGCTCATTTATGCTGTTAGTCCCACTTTTATAACATAGTTTAGTTATTTATACTGATATATCCTTGGTGGTCTCTTATCTGAATTACAGCTATGTGAAAGTTTGGTATACAGTCTATTCTTTAAACAGTTAACTTCTATTCATCTGATTTTATATTTAGATTCAGCATTTATATCTTTAGTTTCCAGAAAATATTGTCAATAACATGATCCAAATCCATATGAAAGGTTTAACAGACAGAGAAATTCTACCCTTTAACCTTCTTTTTCCTTTATAGAATTTCACAGCTGACCATGTGCTTCTTTGTTAAGAGTTATCCTCTCATTTCAGCAGCAGAAATGACCCCTTAGAGTCACTTGACCCACCGGCCAATGATACTTTACTTGAGTCTTTCAAGCAAACTGCTAATGTCCACTGGACTCAGCACAGACGAGATCTGCAGGTCGCCAAACAACATATAACGGTTGGATCAATTAGCCTTTTCGTTCCAGCGGTTATTCCTGTTATATTCCTTAATAACTTTGGCACTACTTTAATGCATGCAAAATCAACATGTCATCAAAGTAAAAGGAAGAAATTAGTTGCACCAAATTACAAACGGTTCCTTAGCAAACATACCACCATTAGGTGGGCTCATTTGTTACTTTTACCTTCTTTAAGAAACATTGAATGAAAAAGCAACAAAATCTTCACTTTCAATATTTTCCGTACAAGAAAATTGTTCCTAACTTCCTATTATGATAATGAGGAGATATGATGGAGAGACATGGGGAATCATCATCTGGCCATCTTTAGTCCTTCCCTTATCACCTTTTTTTTTGCTTTTTTAATGTTAATATTATGAGATTCCTCAGATGTTTTTTGTGACAAAAAGAAAAAGGGGTTGGTTAAGGTTTTCAAAACAGAAGTCCAATCCCTCTTATTTGTTCAACCCCACTTTCTCTTTTTCCTGTTTCAGACTTTTCATTAAAGCATGGACGCAATCTAGAATCTTTTCACGTGGAATAAATGTGGGGGTAGGTGTGAATCTTATTACTGTACCGGATGAGATAGAGACAATCCATTAATCAGGACCCTTCAATAGTCAATTTTGATCAGCAGAACACTATGAGGTACAGTGGTGCCAGCTGAAGAACATCAAAATATCTATTTGTTCACGTTCCAATTAATCACCAACCAGAAACATGAGAAGGAGACAACCGTTTCTGGGTGAAAACAAGAAAAAGAAAAAAAGAATTTGATACCCTTAAAAGTTATCATTCAACATTCCATCCTTGAAGTAACTGAACCTTCTTCAGCACAGGTATGAACAGATCATCTGTAATTTCTTGACAAGGTCTGCATAGTAACTTCAATGAGTATTATGCCCACCAGAGGAGAATGGAAGAAATTGTTTTGAACACTCTGAATCAAACTCAAACTAACTTTGAAGGTCTCCAAGCATTAACACCCTTCTCTGGCTTGCAGAATGCAGAAAATCAAATAGAAAAACTTGGAATAAAGTAACTATCTCAATTTCCACTCAGAAACAATAGTTGAGAGGGGGTTGAACTTACAAATAAAATTAATCATGTAGAGGTAGTTCCCCAATTGGAATGACTGTAAAAAACATCAAAGAAGCTGCTCTATTTGATTAACACCATGTGGTTATTTACTACATTCTGGCTAGAATTGGAGTTTGTTAAAAGCCTCTGTGCAGGTCAACAGAAGCTTGGCAATGGATACTCCACTGTGAACTAGGTCTTGGATTCCTGGGAAAATGCAGCAACCAATTTATCCTTTGTGATCTGTTCAGAACCTTGAGACTTGACAACGAATGTATGGAACACAGTATCCTCCCCCATGGAAATTCTCGACTCCACCACATTGATCTGTGCCTCTCTGAATGCACGAAGAACACTTGATACAGGATGGCTTTCCAAAGGGCAGCCCACACGTACAATAATCTCATCATGGACGGTTTGAACGTCGATGTCTGGGGCTTGTTTCCGATTCTCCGCAGAAAAACTGGCTTCTGTGGACATTGCGTCCTTGGACTGGTTGCCAAGCTTCTCCTTTTCTGACTCCATGTCCTTGACCTTCTTTTGAAGCTCTGTGATGTAGGCAATGGCGTCTCCGAGCAGGGAAGCCTTGTCCATCTTGGAGATGTTAGGTACCACGGCTCTTAATGCATAGAAACGCTGGTTGAGCTTCTCTCGTCTCTGTCTTTCTGCTTCGACATGGTTGAGCGGCTCTTCTCTTCCGTTTGCTGGCTTCCGGCCACGCTTCCTGGGTCTTCTTTCGTTTGCTGTTAGTGTTTGATCTTTCTTGCTTGCTGCTTCAACGTCTAATTGCTCTGACTCGATGTTATTTGGCCAAGAGACCACTGAAGCCATTGAAGTTGCCGCTGAAAAATCAATTTGTGGCGGTACCTGATTCTGTGGCCTCAATTGGCTCGGCCATGAATCCTCCCTGACCCCGTTACTGTGTCCAAATGATCGATAGGCAGCGGTGCTTCCTTGCTTAACACCATGAATCTGTGTCAAACTATAACCATGAAAGCCCTTCCTTCCATTTGGAAATAGAGGCTTAGGCCTGTTTGTGTATGATTCCAATGGCCTCTCCTCCATTTTTGCGACCATGAGCTTTTCGTTCATCTGAGTTCGCCCTAGGTTCAGATCCTGTCGGAAAATGTTGGGGCGTTCGTTAGTTTGAACTCCAAGACCCAAAATAGGAGAGGAACCATTCTCGTCCTTCTGCTCATCGGCTGCTGGTACAGTCGTAATGGGCATGACTCTGGTCGGCAAGGAGACTCTTGAGAACGCAGATTTGATCATCTGCAGGAACTCTGAATTCTCAGGTATGGATCTCACAGAACCCAATTCCACCACCCCAATATCAGTTGGTACGAGAACAATGGTCTGCATTCCTGCAGAATTCGCGAGGAACGATCTGACACAAAATTCAGATGATGATTTAAGGGCGTCCGAGATCCAGAGGTGCTTCCCCGACTCAAACACCTTGCCAGGACCACCTTCACCTTGAGGAAAAGAGAAGTACATGGACGCAAGGAAGAAAATCTCTGTGTCTGTCACCTTGTCCAACCCAAAAGCACAACTTTCCTCGTCCGATCCCCCAAACAACGTGTGGAGCTTTTTAAGGACGCTCTTCCTCATCTTTTGTTGGGTTTCATCCTGGAGTTGAAAATGAAAAGGATTAATGGCTTCCGTTTCCTCTCCTTCCTTTGGTTCTCTGCAGAAACCGTCTCCCCAACCCAGAACACAATCCCCCGACTTCGACTTTGAAATCTGCCAGAATATGGCGTAATTCCAGGTGAAGTTCGAAGAGTTTGTGCCCTCGACAAGCTCAGAAATCTTGTCTTGGAGATTCTCATCACACCCAACTGCCGTTAATCCTTCCAAGCAGACTGTAGTAGTCGTTAAGTAATCAAAAGCCTCAGCGCCCAAAACTGCCACAACCATAGCTTTATCCTCGTCCGTCCAAAACCCATCACCAATTCCCATCTCCGTCTCCGTCTCCGTCTCCACCCCTCAAGACTACAACACCCCAGAAAAACAAACCTCGAAATTTTAACAACACAACCACAAAAACCCGAAACTCAGTTGGGATTTCTTCAGGAAAACTCGAAAGCAACTCTCCCCACCCCTAAAACTTCATAACAAGATCTAAAAAAATGAAAAAACCAATTGATTCCCCGTCAAGAAATCCCTCTATTCTTCACCTGATTCATCGCAGCACCCATTTGACATTGTTTGAGTTTCAGATCTCCCCAAACTCTCAAAACCCTCGCCTACCCCAGATACATAATATCAAACGAATGAGCTACTAAATGGAAAATGCAATTCACGAAACATAAAGAATGGTTTAGGTGATCAGTGGGATGCAAATGCTTGTTTTGTGACAGCAAACTTCCTCTTACAGTTATTGATGCTCTAATTTCCGGGAAAAAAAACCGCCAGAAATTGTCTGGATGGCGTCTAGTAGAAGCCTTCTACTGATATGCACAATAACGAGAACCTTAACGACCAGTTAAATTCAGTTGGTCCATGGAAAATTATAAGACACAGGAAGCCCCACCGGCACTCATTACTAAAGACGCATCAGCTACCCTAGAGAGAGAGAGAGGTCCTCCTTTTTTTTCTTCCACTTTGAGAGAGAGAGAGAGAGAGGAGCTCCTCGTCCTTTTTTCCTTTTTTTTTTTCTCTCTTTCAATTTGTCTCCTCGTGTCTCTGTCCTGTTTTGCAAACATCCTGTGCAGCAGCCATTTTTCTTTTTTTTTTTTTGGTAATGCTGTGCAGCAGCCATTTCCTATCGCCATTTTATGCGGCAGCCATTTACTATCGCCGTTCGACGACGACACAAACGATGCAGTGGTTACCCATTCCCCCCTCACTCCCTATAAAACTACAAAAAAACCAGCGAGCAGCCATTTACAGAGACCAGAAGCACATATTTACCGCAATTACTGTAATCATTGAATATAATTGAATTATTAAAAGGTTATGGGATCTAATCCATTTTAAATGAACAATTACTGTCAATTATGGTCTTACATCAATGTTGTTGAGTGCCTAATTGAGGGTTGATTTGAAAAATGATGTACAATGGAAGGAATGCCTTGGGTGGTTAAAAAGATACCATGTATCAAACTTACCACAAAGCAAAGAAGCTTAGCCCCATCTTAGGTTCTTAACCCAAGATTTTGATTCTTATTTCAAATACCCTTTCTAACTTGGCACATATGCTAGGAGTCCCTCTGTAATGTTACCTATAAAATATTGCCTTCTTATAGTTTGCTTGCCTAATACTAAAATGCAAATTCTCTCTTTATTCTAATATTATCATTGCTTGTTTGTTTAGTACTTAAATGCCTTGCTTGCTGAACATTATCATTGAGCTTCAAATATATTCATTTTGGAGATGCACCAAGTATTTGTGCCAAATTACAAAGTGAGCTTAAATAATAAGCATTTAATTTGTTGCAAAAAATTTTAAACAACTAGTTGACCTAAAATTTAACTAGATAATTTTATTGTTTGTTTAACTTGCTGTCAAAGCGAAAGGTCTAGTGTTTAATTCTCGAGAGTGAGTTGTATTGATATTTATTTGTCTATTTGTATCAAAGGTGTGTGCATGCACAGTGTAATTGTCCTTCTTATGTATGTTCTAATCGCTTTTGTAATTATCCTCCCTATATATGTTTTTGGAGCAGCTAGCATTGAATTATCATATGTTGGGTTTTTTGATATACATAATGATATTGTCAATCATCAACTTAAGCTTTTGGGTTTAATGTTTGTTTAACAAAAAGTGGTACTACGTGTCATCGATGTTCCATCAGAAAAAAAAAATAGATTATCCCAATGAACAAAAAGGGCAAACATTAATGTCCATGCTTAAATTTGCATAGTCAAAGGTGACAGGAAAATAAATATTGAAAAACTTTGAAAGATTAAGGAAGTCACATGTAAAGTAGAATGAGACAATTACAATTCAATTAATTATAAAAAGAATTACAATCTAAAAAATAATTTGGAAAGACTAAAGAATCAACTAGAGATTTTTGTAGGGGTGAGGGGATTTTGTGGTGGGACTCTAGTGTTTAGGATTTTATTCTTTCTTCTAGAATTATATGAGTTATGTAAACTTTTTTCACTTTATGGTTTTCAAAGGGATTAAATAAACTAAATATAAAATTTTATTTGTATATATTTAACTAAATTTAATTAGAGTAAAAATGTTATGAAATCAATGCGCGGAATTATCACCTTGTATCATTTCGAAGACTTGCGGCGTGTAATTTTATCAAACCTTAAGGATTGTTCGTATAATTTAAAATTTTAAATGTCATTCCAAGCATTTATGATTTATCCATGTTTCGGTTAGCTAGCCGGTCACGCGTTTCAGGTGGGCGGCACAGAGGCAGACAGGCAGTTGATACTTGATGGGAAGAAAAAAACAATAAAAGTGAAAAGAGAAAAGATGCTCATTTAATCATACACGTGTAGAGTGTGACATACATGCAAGATATCGTACACAATCAATCCCCGATACTCACGGCAAATCCCATCCAAAGCTTGTGAGGGGCACGTCACGTTGACGCGAGTCACGAAGAAGGTAAAAATTGATTTTGAGTGATACTTCTGAATCTAATTCAGATTCAGTCCCAAAATTTTGGCATGCTAAACACAAATGCTAAGTTTTTTTTAAAATATTTAGAAACGAGTGTGATTTAAACTTCGTTAGCAGAGATCTAATTAATTTCAAATACTTTTAATAATCGTTTTACTGATTTGTAAACTATTTATGAAACTTGTAAATTCATTTTCTAGACTTCTAAAAAATATTTTAGGGGCTTATAATAAACCAAGCTAAGAGATTTATAATCCATGTTATTAGAACTTGTAATAGATAAACATTAGGGGCATTTTTGTTCATGGTCAGTAAAATAACGAACGTTTTTAAAAATCTTAACTAATATCTAATTATAAAAGTTTTGGTGACTGGATATAAATTATTTTAAAAAAATTACTGAGGATAAAATTTGCCCGCCAAGAACGTGAATCGTATTTCATTACCAAAAAAAAAAAAAGAACGTGAACGTATTCGCTAGGCCGTAAAATCCGGTACAGTACGCTCGTGTTCAGCATGTGTTGCTTCAAGTGGGCCCCACATACAACGTTTTGTAGTAAATGGAAAAACGCCGAGCCTGAGATTCTCCGCGTGAAAGCATGTAGCGGTGTCGCCAAATTGCAGAGAATTCCATCCCAGATTTCATGTTTATCCGGACCGGCGGACCTGCGCACCGCATCATAATTACTAGGGTTTTTGGCATTCGTACACCTATATTATTGTTTATTTACATTTATATCTCTATATTTTTGGTATTTATATTTATACCCCTTTATTTATCAAAATCGTTACAGTCATACTCCTGACGTTAAAATCCGTCAAGTTTGTTGTTTATTTTTTTTAAATGACTAAAATAACCTTTTACAAAATAAATGATTTTTACATTTATACCCCTATATTATCTTATATTTGCATTTATATCCTTATATTATTATATTTATTTCATCTGTAACCAAAGTCATTAATATTAGGGCTTTTTGCATACATACCCCTATATAATGAATTCAATAAATGAATTCAAATATTTTATGATGACTGCAATGTACAAATAATTTTGATATTTTACCATATAAATAGTGTTTGTGATGTATAAAAGCTATTTAAAATAACATATTTTGTATAATCAGTTGTACAATTTGATTGCTATTAAGGACAATGAAATTGGTTGCTAAAATAATTTAGGACAAAGTTTGATAAATTAGTGATTAGGAGAATTTAATTATAGAATTCATCTAGGATATTAATGACTTTGGTTACAAATGCAATAAATATAATATAAGGGTATAAATGCAAATATAATATAATATAAGGGGATAAATGTAAAAATCATTTATTTTGCAAAAGGTTATTTTAGTCATTTAAAAAAAATAAACAACAAACTTAACGGATTTTAACATCAGGGGTATGACGGTAACGATTTTGATAAATAGAGGGGTATAAATATAAATATAAAAAATATAGGGATATAAATGCAAATATACAATAATATAGGGATATAAATGCAAAAAACCCTAATAACTATATGTTTTACACGTGGCAAATAAAGACTGCCCCGTAGGGCAGATTTTTCTGCCGTATCTGGCCTCTCATTGAGGTGTCGTATAGTCTTGGACCGATTTTTCTGCTGTATGCATTTTTTGTGTTAGTTGTCGAGTAATTCTTTTCACCCCTTTTTGCCCGTTTTGGTAAGAATCCACCGGTAAGTTGAGGCCCAGAAATTCAAATCCGAGGGCGGCAGCCAACAGAAAACGCATGTTGGACGTGTGCTGCACGTGTTCTGGCTCCCTGGCCAGGCTTTATTCCTTTTTTGAAGGTAAACCTTGTGTAGGTACCATGAAACGCACTATACCAAACAGTCTCACCAATATGTCAAAAAGCTTGGTGTACAATGTTGTAGTGTTTTTGGATGCACAAGATTAATATCCCATGTTTGGAACAATAGATAAATTGGCTTGTCTCTATCCTCTTTTGGCCTTTTCTTGATGGCTTCTTTTTTGCATTATTTTTTTTTTCTTAATATATAGGTTGGCGATGATATTCTTGGTTATGTACTAATTAACGGAATGAAATCTTCTACAATGCTATACAGCATTGTTTACTCTAATGGTCATGAGATACTGCCATGTGTAGCATCTCACAGTCGGTGTTTTCAATCCCTAATTAACTCTATTCTAATGCTTCAAACCCAAGATAGGATTTTTGTAAGGTTATTAGAAGAATTGAACCTTGAGATATTCTTCTTAATTATCTTAATCAAACCAACAGGGTTTAATTAGAACAATATGTAGTTTCGATGGATAAGCTAATTGTAAAATTAGCCTCGGAGTAGAAGTGTAGAACATTTAACGACTACATCAAATGCATCGATACTGTGTTTGCTTCTTCTAATTCTTTTTTGGGGTAGGATTCTTCTAAGTTGCTTGCATGAATAAACATTTATGGTCAACTCTCTCCAGTAAGCTCGTTCTCTCTCTTCTGTATCCTTTCAATGACATCTTATTCCATCGATGTTCTCGAGTCTGGATCTAATCCCCACGTTTTCCTTATTTTTCCGCAGTTGTCATTGCTTTCCCAACTTTGTCGAAGTTGGCAAGTATAGGAGCTTTGACTGCACCGACGCCTCTCCAGCAGCAAAAAAGTCTCTCTCCTTTCGTGTTTATGACGAAAGGTCGGTTGTCGGCTTTCACTTCCTCGATATCAGTGTCGCTAATTATTGAATGCTTTGCTATATACCTCGGCATTTAATCTGTTAAAACAGTTATATAGTGTGGTGTGGTGGTAAAGATGGGCTGACCTAGCCCGGCCCGCCTTTGGGCATAACATGGCATGGCCTAGACTTGGGCTGTGCTGTACTTGGCCCATGACATGTTAGGCACGGCTAACATTAGCAGTTGTTAGAACCCGTGGACAACATTAGACCTGCAAGGTCCAAACCCATATACTATTAGTGCTAAGGATGTGGCCTCCAATGCCTGCAACCCAATAATGCCTGAAGCCCATGGATCAGCAGCTCAGCTCGGAAATTGGACTGTGCCATCTTCACCTGCGATAGAAACGGGTGAGTGATTTGGCTAAAATTATGTGCATAACGACAAGGTTTGAAGATATTAGCTTGCCTGATAGGTTAATTTGGAGATTACTAAGCAAAATGAGGCTTCCAAGGTGTGATTGTGGAAGGAGACTTTGCAACTGTAATTCAATGGTTGACTAAGAATGAATGTGGGTATTGGAGATTGTTACATCTGCTCATTTAGGCAAAGGTCCTTGGCATTGGATTTGAACTCACTCGTTATCAAGAGTGCCAAGGACTTTCAATTCCTCAGCAGATTATTTAGCCAAATCAGGAGTTAGAAGGGAAGATTTATTTATAGGGTTCCTTGATGATAATTTTTTTTTTAGTTTAGCAGGGCGTCTTTATGTTTGTGGATGGCTATTTTTGGGTTCTTTTCCTCCCCTGTTATGCCGTGATGAAATGCTCTGTTTTTCATTCTTTTTTATTTTTTCTGTTGGTCTGAAAAATTTAGTGCTAAACTCTGTACTCTTTAACATCTGTTTCCTTTAATGAAGCTTCAATACTTTTATTAGAAAGAAAAAAGGGGGTCAAGCCGTCAAAGTGCTCTTATTTGTCGAATATTACTGGGATTTGGATGGAGTACACAAGTTGATAAATCTTTGGAGAATGATTGATAGTGGTAGGAACAATAGAAAGCGATATCTCAATAACAAGGACTTAAGTGCATGGTACACAATGCGCACTCAATCTCAATAACAAAACACCATGGATTGTCCAGAGAGAGAGAGAGAGAGACAGACATACAGAGAAACAAAACAAAACAATGTCTCAGTGTCTGTTTTTTCCACAATTCATTTGAGACAAAGCTATAGTCTCCACAGATTTTATTTAACAGTAGCTTTTCCACAGTGTTTTAGGGGTTGAGCTATCTTCTGATTGCAAGAGATAAAAGGTTGATTTATGGTAGTAACATCTTAATCTTGAGAGGCTTGGAAGAATTGTTATTCCTCACATTTAGAGTAATTAAGTAGTTGGGACTTCACCATTAAGATGCTCCACCATGCACATCAAGTTTCTACTTTTCGGATGAATTGTTGTTGCTTAGGATCCAAATTTTCATGTCATCATTTTATGTACTGAAACCCAAGTTCAAATTAGCAACCCTGCTTTATATCTGCATTAGAAGATTTGGAGAAGAAGGAATTGAGATTAAATGACCATTTACGTCTTGGTCAAGCAAGGTGAGATGCGTTACAAATGAT
This sequence comes from Buxus sempervirens, assembly GCA_947561395.2. NCBI lineage: Eukaryota > Viridiplantae > Streptophyta > Magnoliopsida > Buxales > Buxaceae > Buxus > Buxus sempervirens. Next base: position 3,394,176 of record OX387193.1, read on the forward strand.
AGCAGGAATGTGCTTGTCACCAACCATGGCCAGAGTAACAAATTAAGCCCATTAGAAAGCAACCCTCAATCTCTTCACAAAGGAAAAACAAATACTACTAAAAGTTATAAGCCAGAAGGTGGGTGCATCTTCTTCATCTTTTTGCTCTCTCTCTCTCTTGAAGGTAATGTGGCATTTGTTGCGCTTGTTGCTTAATTGTGGCTTTGAACACAAGGGAAAACCAACTTTAAGACTCTGCACGTCTATCTAACACACTTGAATGCACAGGGATCTGTAGCCACTGGATCTTGAAAATGTGGGTAAGATGAAAGATTTAAAACTTGGGTGGCACGAAAAGTATGTGTGTGGTGGTGCTGGATTGCCCTCAATAGAGGGTTCCAAGGAATTGACATTAGTCCAAATGCCGTATGGAGAAGTTCATAAAGAAATAAACAATTCCATATATACCGAGCAGCTAATGTGCTGTGCTATCAAAATTCTGGAAATAAGACAAAATTACACTTATCTATCTATTTACAAGAAAACTTGTAGAGAATGATCAATGGAGAAAATTGAAAGTTTATTTTTGCTATAACTTTTTTAAGTTACATTAACCCTTCAATTTGAGTTATATATATAGATATATTTTGGGCGTTATACTGGTGTTTAAATGAACTAGAAGGTGTGCATGTGTAATACTGCACGTGTGTAGGAAGGGACGGAGGGAGACAATTTTAGAGGGAACAGTTGCAAAATTGATTGCTAGTTTTTGGAAAAGTTGAGGCCGTTTTGACCGTTCTACCTTTTTATTAATAAATCTTTTCAATAGTGTGTAAGGGTTGTTTTGGAAAGCTGAGTATTTTGTTTAGCACGATTCCCAAGAGGCCTCTTCTTATTATATTTAGTATAGATTTAGTCTCAAAAGGTAGTCAATCTTCTTAACATTCTTATTAGACAAAAGTGGCTTTGTGATCATTTAGGCATCTGCAAAGGGAGTCTTTTGGTATATGCCAAATATCAAAGTGTCTGTGTAGGGATGGCAATAAGGCAGGTTAACTCGTCCGGCCCCTAATGGTTATGGTTTGATATCACCAAAATTGGGTTGGGGGTTAGCATTTAGCCTAACGCGGCTGAACCTGACCATTATTTATTAAAGTATCATATTTATATGTTTAAAATATTATTTTAGTATATATCAATGAATATTTTCTTAATAAATACATTTTAAAGTTATATATTTTATTAAAAATAGATTTTTTAACATTTTGTACAAGAATCAAGGCAATCCTAACCCGCCTTGTTACCAACCGAACAGGGGCGGGTTAGGGTTTGGTGTTGCCCGAGGCTCAAACCTACCCTGTTGCCATCCCTATCTATGTTTAAAAATCTTCAATATCTACTAACAACCTAGATGCCAATTTATGCCTGTCTCTTTAGATTTTTTGTTTTTTTGGTGAGACTATCTCTTTAGAATGCCACTCAAAAAATGTAAAAGATTATTAAATCCCTTGAATAGTTACTCACAATTCATTTCTCTTTATCGTGCGCACCTACACGTAACTATACAATAGAGTATGTCAACTACTGAATATTTATATTTTCTCTGAACTTATGCACCCACGTGTACGTACCCATACAATAGATTTTGTCAGGTGTAAGTGTAACAGACATAATTATTCTCTGGAAAATATATCCTAGCTTTAAAAGAGTACTTTTTGCCGGGTAAGAACTGCTTATGGAGAATCTCGAAGTCAGCTTATGTTATGGATTTCTTATTGACTTGAAATCTACTGGAGCACTTGGTTGGAAGATCTGCTGGTCCAATGGTGATATACATGTCCACATAAGTGCATGAAGCCTACGTGTACACACCCTACACCGTTGGTTCAGCAGATGTTCCAGCGTGAGGGACCAGCTGATATGACCTCCTTCTTATTGGGTTCCTATATCTCAAACACATAACCAAACAACCCCACTTTACCAACAAAAAAAAAAACCAAACAACCCCATCTCTCAAACAAAATTCTACACCATAAATTTACAAAAGTGGGAATGGATTAATCAATTACCATTTTTAAGTGAACGTTATTTAATCAGAACATTAGGATTAATCCAATTGGATGGATTGTTAGTGAAAGTTAAATATCAAAGAATTGACGTACGTTTGGGGAAGAGGAGTTATTAGCTGAGCTGGCTGTGGCAGGGAAATTAGGGAAAAGAGTAGAAGTGACAAGTGGCAAAAAAAATTTTTGATGAAGCCCGTAACACAGTTGTAGACCCGTGAAGACGATAATTAGGAACGGTCAGGGCGCCGTTTGGCATTTATAAGGGAAGTAACTATACCAAATTGCAGTAGAGGAGACTCAGGAGAGCAAGAGTGTAGGAATCTTAAGATGAGGAATTCCAAATGCTTTAGGGCATATTGAGACTCTTCGCAGGTTGTTTCCTGTTCCTTCCATTGCTTGATCTGTATATACGTATCTATATCTTTTCGATGAGAAGCTTTTCGTTTTCCTTTTTAATTTTCTATGTGATTTGCAGAAGAATTTTGAAGGAAGAGAGAGAGAGAGACTCTGTTTTAATGCTGTTCTTATTCTAATGGGTATTTAATCATTGCAGGTATTGTGTTCCAAAGCCTTTCTTTTGGCCGGAGATGGGGAAGAAAGGGGGCTGGTTCACGACTACGGTGAAGAAAGTGTTCAAATCTTCTCCCAAGGAGTTACCGGAGAAGAAGGTAAAACTCGAAACTCCGGTAAGATAAAATTCAAAAAGAAACTGCTGAGTAACTTTTAACGAAATACCCAGAAATTTATTATTTTGTTTCCAAATATGTATATCTTCCATTGCAATGCGTCGTCAATTTTCAGTTTTTGCTCGCTGATCAGATAATTACTTTTAGAAAGGTCACTAATTAGGAAACATTTTCATCGTCAGCTGGATCGTTCATTTCTTTCCAATTCAGCTACTTGCCTTGTGATATCAAAGACATCGCCTGCACAAACTTGAAACTTCTTGATTGCCAGCCCAATTCATGCCTTGGAATATCAAAGCCAGTGTAGAATTATGGAAAATCTTTCATTCAGATTTTAGTCCTATGGCCATCAACCCGACAACGAGATTTGTACATTGTAACAACTAAAATTAAGAAGAAAGTAAATGGATGGTAATTAGCTTCTCAAAATTGAAGTTTTGTTGGGTATCCTTCTAGACAATTTTAGAGACACTTGCACTTCATCGGGACCATAAAACACAAAGGAGGAAGCATATGGCATATGGTCCCGGGCATGAAATGACGAATGACCAAACATTATTTGCCTCATCTTTATGACACCTCAATATCATGCCAACAAAGCCATCATGTTCCTCCTATATGGTAGTTCCCAATCATTCACGCTTCGAATCTGCATTAATTTACAGTATTGAGAGATATAACAATTTGGATGTTATCCTGCTAATTAACCATTAGCAAATGATTTGTTTTTCAGAAAGAAAATTTGGGGTCGTTGCAACATGACATGCCGGATGTAGTGACATTTGACCATTTTCCGGCTGAAACTTCCCCCGAAGCGACGATCGATGGCAGCTCGGCACCTTCTCCGTCTGCCGAAGACAGAAATCATGCCATTGCGGTTGCAGTCGCCACCGCTGCAGCCGCGGAAGCCGCAGTTGCCGCTGCTCAAGCAGCTGCCAAGGTTGTTCGACTGGCTGGCTATGGACGTCATTCCAGGGAAGAAAGGGCAGCAACCTTCATACAGGCATATTACAGAGGATACTTAGTAAGTAACTTATGAGTCAATCTATCTGAAAAAATAACTGTTGGGGTATTGGGCTTAAGTTCAGCATCCTTCTGTGGCATAAGAAAATAAATAAATTTCTGCTCTAACCAACAATTTAAGTTATTAGTCCAGTGATAAGTGCTTTATCCTAACAATTAAACACTTGATCCTAACAATAACAATCCATTTGTAACAATGTGGGTTAGGGTTTATGGGATAAAGGAACCCAGAAGATTTTGAACTGATATTTTGATTTTGAAGGCAAGGAGAGCACTGCGTGCATTGAAGGGACTGGTGAGGCTTCAGGCGCTGGTGAGGGGTCATAACGTGCGGAAGCAAGCGCAGATGACAATGCGGTGCATGCAAGCATTGGTACGGGTACAGGCAAGAGTACGAGCACGGCGTCTTCAGTTGGCTCATGACAAGCTGCAAAAGGAATTAGTAGAAAATAACCGAGAAGGATCAGGAAGGACGATGACTAGCCCGTTGAAGAATCTTGAAACGAACGCTTGGGATGGGAGGCACCAGAGCTCGGAGACGATCAAGGAGAAGTCTTTCAGGAAACACGACGCCATGATCAGACGTGAACGAGCCCTCGCTTATGCATTTTCCTACCAGGGGCAAGAGCAGCCTCATCGGGATCAGTTGATGCAGTTGGACGCAGAGCAGGAGAAGCCTCAGTGGGGATGGAACTGGCTCGAGCGGTGGATGGCGTCGCAGCCGTGGCAAGCTCGAAACTTGCCACCACCGGAGAGCTCATCTTTCACGACATTACACAACACGGACGACATGTCAGAGAAGACCGTTGAAATGGACATAGTCAACCGAACCGGACCCGAATCAGTCAACGTTGCTCGACTCGCTCCGAATCAGATTGATTCATACCCGTTCACCACTCGGGTACAGTGTCAGCAGACAGGTTCGGATAACGTTCCCAGTTACATGGCCCCGACCCAGTCGGCCAAAGCCAAGATTCGGAGCCAGGGTTCAGCCAAGCAGCAGCGTGTGCCACCACCCATCCCTCCGTGGAAGCAATCAACGAGAAGGGGTTCGATTGCCACATCGGGCTGCGACTCGTCAAGTTCGGGTGGCACGGTGGGGGTGCACCAGGCACCACGGAGCCCGATCCCAATTGGTAATAAGGCGTGGATGCAGCCGAGCCGGTTAGCAGCAGGATATAGCCCAGACTCCAGTGGTGGCGATCTCACATCTCCTTCTCGGACCCATGGCCGGAGATTTGATTTCGGGTAATTACTTGTTGGTTATAAACAGGGTCTTTAATCCCGATAATTAGAAGCCAAGATTTAAAGTTATGAACCAAGGATCACTATTCATTATTATAGCTGTATTTGATATTTGTTTATGGTACTGGTGATGCCCGAAATTAATTTAAATAAACTGCATTATAAACATAAAAATACCTATTTAATAATGTAACAAGAAAATAGCCATTCTACTCTTTTTATCCATAAAAGCTTGTTTTTAAGATAAATACAGGTGGCTTTAGGTTACATCCCACTAACCATTGCTCCAAAAGCCCCAAGGCTTGTGGAGACTACGTTGATAAAGCATGGATCATAATAGTTTTGTGTCCATAGAAACCAGATTCATATTGTCAATTATTGAGCCCATAAAAGTATTCCACAAGGGATTCAGATCATCTACGGTTGAGCCCGTAAATTGGCTCAACCCTAGTCAATTGTTGCTTGCCAAACGTTCTCTCAAAAAGTGAAAATCACTTTTTCGTTTTCTCACATAAGAGAGAGATAGGAGAGGGAGTGTTGCTTGCCTACTTGGCAAGCAACGATTGGCTATGATTGAACCAATTTACGGGCTCAACCATAGATGATCTGAATCCTTGACGAGAGCATGTACTGCTTGTCACATGAGCAAAGAGTTCTATCTTCTTTCTCTGTCCTGCATTGAAACCTGGCAACCTTTTTTTTTAACCCCATTGAAATCTGACAACCTTTATGAGCCCAACTTACAAAAGTAAACCCCTGGATACATGAACCTACAAACAAGACCCGTGTATAATTTAAATTAAAGAACATCAGCACGATGTTTTGAACGCAGGACGTCTGGATTTACGGTTAATCCAAATCTAAATCCTTTAAAAACCACGCTTTCTAGTTGCCACGTGGAATTTTGATATCCACGACCTTCCCTTATGCCTCCAACTTACATGTGGCGCCATCCATACGGGTTTCATTGGCTCATCCCACACCACTCCTCAACCTGAGGTCTGCATCAACAATTTCTCTCAGAGTAGATAATTTTTTTTTTGGGTAGGCCTCTCAGAGTAGATAATGCAAACATCAAAAGCCACACAAGATTTCCAATTGCAAGACCGACCGACCGTGCACTCACACGCGAGCACTCGCCGCCCATCGCACTTATCAGACTCTCTTTGGCCTTTATCAACACCCTTGAGGGCCTTAACGCCCACATCCGGCCAAGGTAGACGAAATGGGTTGCGCTCCGTCGAAACGAGTGAAGGCGACGGTTGCTGCCGATGTCTATCATCCGGCACCGGCGAGCTTTTCCGTCTTCGATGTAAATTCGATTGAAGAACCGTGGATTAATGTTAATGGGAACTACTGTGAACAGCAAGAACCTCAGGAGAAACCAGCTTACGTTCCTCAACCCATACTTGAGAAGCTTAACACGTTTGAGCTTGTAGCCGGTGCGCCTCATTCATGGTCGGAAGTTAGCAAGGCCTTGGAAGATCTTAAACCGACTCTCCAAAGCCAAAAGCAGCACTACTCCGTGGAAGCCAACCCCGTGCTTCAGTCGGTGCAAGATAGCACGAGCCCGGCGAAGCCGCTCCGACGTCAGAGCTTCTCCTTCCACACACTGGAAGAACTCGAGGCAAAGCTACCAGTCAAGCAAAACGAGCAGTCAAACAGAAGCGAATTGAAGAAGTTCGACTTCAGCAAGTATCGGAGATCGGAAACGGGGTTGAGAAAAACCGAAGTGGTGGCAACAGATGTTGTGGCACCGAACAGTTCTGATGGAGTTAAGCCGGTGAGGGAGAATGTGTTCATCTTGAGAGACAGATTGGAGAGGGAACGAGAAGGGAAGGCCTCGAGTTTGGATCGGAAAATCGGTTTCAAGTCTCGAAGAGACCCACTCAGCGGGTACCCAGAAAAGTGTCCACCGAGTGGGGCTGACTCGGTGGTGCTCTACACGACGACCTTGCGTGGGGTGCGCCGCACCTTCGAGGACTGCAACCGTGCGAGGTCGGTGATCGAGGGGCACCGGGTGGCGATTGACGAGCGGGACGTGTCGCTCCATGGTGAGTTTCTGAACGAGTTAAGGGAACTTTTGGGCGAGGCGGGTACTGTGCCGAGGCTATTTGTGAAGGGAAGGTACATAGGAGGGGTTGAAGAAGTGGTGGAGCTGAACGAGTTGGGTCGACTCGGAGAAATGCTTAGATCGGTCGGGAAAGGTGTGGGGAGACAAGCTTGTGAAGGGTGTGGAGGAGCAAGGTTCGTGCCATGCTTGGAGTGTGGTGGCAGTTGTAAGGTGTTGATCGGAGACAAGAAGGAGAGGTGCGCGAAGTGCAACGAGAACGGATTGGTGCAGTGCCCCGTCTGCCATTGATAAACAAACCAGAATCTGAATTTTCAGTTGCAGTACAACTCTATTTATTACTTTCCGGCGAAGAAGTGCTGGACTGGAATCGACGGACATTCCCTTGTGGTGCTACAATAAATTTCAATTTTTACTGGTTTTGATTTAGAGGCAAGAACCGTAATCCCCCAAGGGGAATTTATAGTTAATATTTTATATAAAAATATATATTTTATAGAACAACCGGGTCAACACGCCCACCACATTACCAATCTTTCAACGATTAAGATACCTTGCAAATGAGACTGTTAGTTTAATGGCGACCATCCATCCAGGTTTCAGATTTCTGACCCATTTGAGAGATGAACATCCATTTCGACATTTGAACTGACGAATTCAATTTTGTCATTCCGCGGCTGGACGATTGACTCTGTTTCGAGAGTTCCGAACAAGGAAGAGATGAAGAGACGCGATATGGCAGTCAACAACGTATTAGGCTATTAGATGAGATCCTGGTTTAAAATTTCACCAAATTGGCGTCTCTTTTACGGTTTGTTTTGAACGGTTCCAACCCAAACTCTCAAGCTTCTTCATCAGATCGCCCAACTTTTTTGTTTTGATGAGAAAAAGGATCTATATTATATTATAGGTGTTTACAAAGTACAGCTTCTCACATCATCAAATGAAATATGAGACAAAAAAGGAGGAGAGGAATGAAACCAAGTACATTGTGAGTGGTCTATTGCATAAGCACCTAAATCAGGAGGAGATGAAACCAGTGGTTCCCTTCCTGTATGTATGCCTGAACTGGATTAAAGCAAAAGAAGCGCACACGCACCTCATATTTCCATCAGATCGCCCAACTACCCCCAGATTTTTTGTCTCCATTGAGTTCTTGATTTGAATGTCTTAACAACCCCGGATTTCTAGAATCAAGCAGCTCGTATGCCTCCTTGGAGACGAGCCTTTTGAATCAGATTACAAAAGTCATTAAATATGTGGGTTTTAATGCTACAATCGAAGTCTATCGGCACCTGGTTCACCTAAAATAAACGTCTATCGGCACCTCATTGAAAAATTGGTTGGGTTTCCGTTTGGAATTGCAAAATATCAAATGAAAAATTAGAGAATAAAAAAAATTTCCCTTTCAAAACCAGCTATCGTTGAATCAGACCTCAACTCGTTAACATATTCAATCACTTGTTCATTGATTATATCCAATTTGTACAGCCCAAGTTACAGATAATTTTCATTTATTCACGCCAAAAACAGAGAACCATACTTGACGACATCATACACGTACAAACTTGTATTCTTGTGTCAATATAAAATGGTGTTCATGTCTTCTGTGTAACTAAAACTTCATTAAAGGGCTAGAGGGCAAAGCTCCATGCTCCTCCCCATTTCTTCAAGCTTTGTAAAACCTACTCCTTTACCTATATCCTTCTCATCTCTCTCTCTCTCTCCCTCTATCCGTATCATCTCTTTCATAACAAGTCTGTACATGACCTTGTACTCCATTATAAAAATCTCTTTAATGGTTCTGATCACCAAATATGTCCAAGAGTGCCAGTGCCTGTAGAGACAAAATACCAGTTCTCAGAGATTTTAAAAATAAATATTACATCACCGCAACACCGACATGACTAATTCTAAAAGCGTATCATGGTTTAAGCAACAAATACCTCTGGAATGTTTAGTTCGAGCCTGAACTTGGGACCATCATAATGGTGGAGAATTGGCCTGAAAGAATCCTCCTCCAATGGATCACAGATTTTCCTTGTAAGCACCCGCACCTGTTCGCAACAAACCAGTCACGGGTTAGATTATTCAAACCTTTAACTTGATTTTTCTTTCTGCAATTCAGATAAGATCAATGGAAATTTGATCTCCCAATTGAAAACACGAATCGAAAACAATTTACCTGAGCAGGGAAGCGTGATTCACCGGAGCATTTTTTGTCCTCCCAAGCAGTCGGATCAATGTTCGTTCCTCCAAAGCTCGCAGCCTTAACAAACAAAAAAGTCAATAAGCTGCCATTAGAATTTAGGAAATGATGATCCAACAGAGAGTTAAGTCTGAAAACTTAATCCACTTTTGGGTAAATTAAAAAAAAAATTACAAACCTCAAAAACTCCATAGAGTTGGTGGGTGGAGTAGTTGTAGAGGAAGAGAGGCAGCCCTGGAGTTATTGCCCTTACTGAATCTCGGTAGCGTGGAGGAAGTCCTGAAATTCCAAAATCACATAAATTTATTATTTTTTTTAGAAGATTGTTCAACTACTCCAACGCTAATCGAGCATTAAAAATCAATATAATTAGACAGGGACGTTTCATCAAGAAATCAGAATAAGAATAGTAAATCCCACCTACCGAAAGAAATTATTGCCCAAATTAAGAGTAATATTTTTCATTATTATTAAAAATCAAAATTTGAATTATTCAGCTTACAAAAATTTACAAGGATCTCATACTACAATACAAACAAGATGCTCTGATATTTCTACGAGATCATTGAAACATGATTAAGTTGCAGAGAGAAAAAAACAAACAAATAAATAAAATCAGACGAAAAGAAGAAATTTTTTACATACCGAAAAGCTGCCTCTTGAGGTTCTCTTGCATGGTATCGTTGTTGCAGACGAAGATATACCCACCAACAGTTTCGTTCCGGGGCAGGGCTTCCGATGGAGGAAGCGTCTTGAATCTCTTATCAGCACTGCTCTTGCTGTTGTTGTTGCTGTTATTGCTGTTGATGTTGTCGTTATTGTTAATAGAGCTGTTCTTATTCTTCTTCCCTCCTTTGTTCTCGCGACCATCTTCGTTCTTTCCACTGTTATTGTTGTAGTTCTTGTTGATCTTGCTGTTGAAGTTGTTGTTGTTGTTGTTGTTGTTGGTGTTGAGGAACACTCCTGGCTTGGAATAAACCCCCTTGTTGAAAACCCCATTAACAGAAACATTCTTCTGATGCGATATTTCTCCAACGCCACTCCCAATCTTCCATACTTCATTAAACAAATTGTAATCAGATCCCTTCTGCAGAACACTGGGATTAGGAGAATTCCTCTCTCCCCCGACCGTGATGTCGAAATTCCGTCTCTCCTCAGGCCTCTTTGTGGGGAACGAATTACCCCAGATGGGATCGTTGATGGACAGATTAGCAAGGTTGGTGGACTGAAGACGAAGCTGATCACTGAATTGCCAAAACGATTGCTGATTGTTCTCCATCTTCTTCTTCTCCTTAATAAACTTTAGAAGGCCGGAACTAGCAAAAGCTTTAGTATTATAGAAAGGTAGGGCAAATGAAATGGGTAGTAAGATAAACGCAGAGCTGGTGGGATTTATAAAGTGATGCAAAAGAAGGAAAATTCGAGGAAAGAGAGGGGACAGGTAGCGTGTAGATTTGTCAAAGCTGAGAATCAGAGTAGAGGGGTTTGAAAGTGAGATTAATCTGATGAATAGAATAAACGAGCGGGAGTGATGACGCCAAATCGGCAAAACGCGTTTTCGTGGCAGATAATAAAGAGGATGACAATGGCGGGCGATTAGATGAGAGAGAGAGAGAAAGAGAGAAATGACGTGTAGAGAGAGAGAGTGGGAGAGTGGGGTAAGAAATTCCAGTCACTTTCAGCTTCTAGAAGGTCCCCAGAGAGAGAGAGAGAGAGAGAGAGAGAGAGAGAGAGAGAGAGAGAGAGGTAGTTGCTTGGTTTACTTAGGTGCTAAGGGAAGCCTTTGCCTTACGCGGAAAAGGGAGGAAGTGGCGCTTTCAACTCTCCTGACTGTTGTTATGGGCTGGGCTGGACTAATGTTCCAGATTTGTCACTTTAATGGGCCGGGCTAGACACGTGGGCTCGGAAATTTGATGAGGTTTTGGTTAACTTTGGGTTTGGTTTCAGGTTTCACATTTTGTTCAGTTATGGTTGATGTCTCCGTTAAACCGGGTTTAACCGCTATGAAACCTGAATTATAAATATTGTGTATTAGATTAACCTAAACTGACCCAAAAGGAACTGAATTTATAATTTGGTCTGGGCCGGCTCGGTTATAGGGTTTTTTAATTTAATTTCGATTTGGGTTTCAGGTTGAAAAGGTCGGCTCTTAATTTAGGTTTTTTAAACAACTCTGTGAGCCAATGTTAATCATAAGACTTGACCCGCTCAAATGTTGCACGTGCGTATTCGTAGTTGACGGGATTTGGGCACATGGGCTAATAAGATGATTAGACCAAGCCAATTATTTTGGATTTTGAAACGATCCAAAGTCCAAACCCAGAAAAATGTCGAGAAACGAAAACCATGGTCGAGTCATTCCCGATGGGGTGCGATACAACAAGCCAGGCTTCCTCATCCCATGGCCATCACGGTATTTGATGTGGTCTCAGGAGACAATTTCACTCGATTCTTTGAAACTATAATTTATTTGGAATTTACTGGGTCCAAAGTTCACCACAAAAGGAAGAAAACGCTACTGTAAAGATTGAGTCGGTCCACGCAGTTCAACGAAAAGTAGTTTGATGCGCGTGCTGCATGTACGAAGAAAGAGGTGGAAGGGAGGAACAGTTTTGCAATTAATAATTAAGTTTTTAAAAAATTGTGATAGTTTTTACTACAGCTTTACTAATGAATCTTCACATTAATGTGTAAGGGCTGTTTCAGAAACTTACACATTTTGGCTGGCATAATTCCAAGAGATGTCTCGCGTTATATATAATATACATTGGCGGAGTGTGTAGTAATGCACGCAAGTAGATAAAAAGGATTAAAGGTTAGAATATGTAAGGGATGAGAATTTGTTGAAGGAAATTATTTGAAAAGTGAAAAAAGAAAAAAGACCAAGATTATAAGATACAATGAATTTGAAGGTAATTTTCAGGGAAAAAAATGGTATTTGTTTCACATGCTTTACAAAGAGCTTGTTCGTTTTATATATAACTAGCAAGATGCATGTGTAGTACTACAGGTGTGTAAAAAGACGGGAGGGAGGGAGAACGTGGAAGAGAAGTTTTGACCATTGTACCCTTAAATTAATAAATCTTCTCATTAGGTGTAGAAGGGCTATTTTGGAAAGTTGTACATTTTGTTTGGCATGTTTTCCAAGGGGTCTATTCGCATTATAAATACTAGCAAGGTGCAAAACTGAATGTTAAGATTTGAAAATTTTGAAGCTTGTTTGGACAATTGTATCCTTTTATTAATAAATCTTCTTGTGGAAAGCTGCACATTTTGTTTGACACGATTCCCAAGGGGCCCCTTATCGTTATATATAACTATCGGGGCCCACGTGCAGTACTACACGCACGTAAAAAAGGGAGGGAGTAGTTTTAAAACTGCACGTGGAGAGAGAATAAGTGGGGAGAAAGGAAATGGAGAGAGGAGAAGTGGGGTAGTTACAAACTAATTGTTTTTGAACGAAAATAGTGAGTTGAGATAGGTATAGCCCTATATTATTGAAACTAAACTATACAGGAGATGGGTATTTTGTGAAAGTTGTAACTTGTTGTTTGGCACTATTCCCAAAAAGGGCGCCTCGCTTTATATATAGTAGATATAGATATAGATGAGAAATCAACCTTGGGATAAATAATGCGAGCAAAGGAGAACACGACCCAAAATCATGGACATAATTGGTGATGACTGGTGAGACTCCATTACCAAACTCTAGTAGGCTTGTGAGACTCCAATCCTTTCCATATGTATCAATATTAATTGTTTCTGAGTCTGTACTTTGATGGACATGCTAGAAATGGAATATAGGGTTTTATGCCATCTGATGCGGATCAAATCAATTATTCAACAATCCTAGGATGGTAAACGTTACTACAATGCACTATAGGGTGTAATCAACCAGTTGAAATCATCCGCCGCAACTTGGGTTAGATGCTTCCACGTGCAGAATCAAACGTTTTCGCATTAAAAAACATAAAAGAACACTTTTCAAAGTGAAAAAGCATGGCCGTGGCAGCATCTCATTAGGAGGTCGGCCTAAAAACGGCCGGATTTGAAAGTTCCAAAAAGCCTATAGCAGATATGCCTAGATCGATACGATACGCGTCCAATTTCGTTGAATTAGGATTAGAATAATGCACAAAATGCAATCTACTTCCCTGCACGGAAAATAATGGAAAAATTAATTTTTAATGGTGTTTTATCAAATTATTTAAGATTTAATCAGTAAAGTTTTGAGTTTTAACTTTTAATACATCTTTATCAAAATAATTAATTTTTAATGTTATTTTACTATTACAAATCCGATATTTCACAAATGCCCCTATATCACTTATCCAAATAACTTGTACAAGTCATTTTATTCACTTGTACAAGCTAATTTATTGACTTGTATAAGTCATTTTATTGCTTGTACAAGTTTAAAATGGCTTGTACAAGTCAATTTATTACTTGTACAAGTATCGGAAGTAAGTTGTATAAGGGTAGTTTTGGAAGAATTTACGTGTAATAGTGAAATAATATTAAAAAATAATTATTTTGATAAAAGTGTATTAAACGTTAAAACTCAAAACGTTACTGACTAAATCTTAAATAATTTGATAAAATATTATTAAAAATTAATTTTCTCAAAAATAATGAGAAAAGGATGAGAATGGACCGTCCCCACATAATATGGACCAGGTGACACGAATGAATGTTCATCCACGTTTTATAATAATACTTCCTAAAATTTGGGGCCTTAACGAGACAGCGGCTTCTACCTACTGCATTCAAATTCAACTAATGCAAACCTTGATTAATTAAGATAAAAAGATCATACCCGTGTTAGGAGATCGCCCTCTCACCGGTGAACATGCATGTGTTGCTCTTTTATGCTGCACTGGTTCATGCTATTGGAGTCTTATGTTACCATGTGGATTGTGGACCATCTGACAATTGGTATTCTTCCTTTTTCACAACACTAACCATTAGTAGCATTTGACTCCCACATTAAAACCAACCAATGCAGTATAAAAAGTGCATCAGATTTCATCCTGTCACGGAATACCAACCAATCCAAGCTATACCGATGCCACATTCAGCTCATATTGGTTAATTCTGATGGATTGGGAACCAGGATTGTTAGCCTTGTTGGACTTACCCACAAGTGAAATTATCAAGATCAGTTACCATCTACCTTTTGCCACATGACAAACAACCCCATGCCAAAGGCCCTGTTCCATCCGGAACGAAACTGATTGAATATGGAGCGAGATGATTCCACATGGAGCATCAAATGTTTATTTGCTTTTTATAAATATTTTATGTGAGTCTCACTGATAAAAAAAGTAAGATGTTTTGTGTGGAAGCATCCCACTTCAATAACAAAATAGATGCAGCCCAACATTGTAGACGATTCCATCCATTCTATTTATCCTTGGGGTTTGAAATCTTCTGCAATGTTTACTTGAATTGTTCCCTTGTTTTACCCTTTAAATGCTGTTATCTAGAGCATCTCATGATCAATGTTTTTTCATTGTTGTAAATGTTTCAAGTGGAGCCCATATAAAATAAATAATAACCGTCAGATGCTCCACATGATAATATCTCATGACCATCCATATTCCTAAACAATGCATAATATAATGTGTTCTTTTAAGAGGAATGAAATCTTTTGCTATGTTTGCATGAATTAGTCCCTGTTTTGGCCATGAGATACTGTCATGCGGAGCATCTCACAGTCGTCGTTTTTGTTCATGTGGGCCCCACCTAAAACATTTACAACAATAAAAACATAGGACAACATTTACGCATCGCAATATCTAAGTTCCAAAGTAGGCGCTAATATTCATGCAAACATAGGAAAAGATTTCATACCCTTTTAAGAAGCACCGAGTGGCCATGAAATTGACGTGGACGCATAGCTGTTGTTGCCAGTCTGGCATTGTGGTGACAAGATATGATATGACCAAGGTTTACAATTTCGGCGGCGTGCCGCCGAAATTTCGGTTTTTGGACCCCCGGTAATGCGTTTCACCAGAGGAAATCGTTGGGGGCGCATTGTTGAGGACTCACCGAAATTTAGATGATTTGTCACCGGCACGGAGCAGCGTGCCAAGCGAAACTGACGAAACAAAAAAAATTTATTTTTTATTGACGAAACGGGACGGCGTGCAGCCGAAATTTCCCCAAAATCCAGAAAAATCAATTTTTTGCCCATTTTTTGTATTTTTATTTTTTCCATCGGCGACGTGCCGCTAAAATTTTGTTTTCGCCAGTGGGCGGCACACCCACCGACACCGAAACGCAAAACGTTGGATATGACCAATAATGGTTTTGGTTTGGGCCCAGGAAACAAAAGAACAAAAACGTGGCACGTAAGTTTTTTAGGTTGGAGTCTGGCATTTATCGTAACGAGACCGTAGGATGTCCCACGTGGCAAGCTTTAGAGTGACGTCATACTTGATTGCAACACAGGGTATGAATCTATATTGACAATATTGACCCTATTCATGTTGCGGGCGCTGTAGTGTAGAACAAAATGACGAAATCTACCCTTATTGTTTTAGGGTTTCGAGCCGCCATATCGTAAACTTGGAGGAACCCATACCGGCCGACAGATTTGAATTTTAAGGATTTTGGTGGTTTTAAGTCATTGGTTGTGCTTATCAAATGGACCGGCCCCGACCAATTTCAAGACACAGACTTGTGTTACCACATCATATGCACGATTCATTCTATCAAACTACTCCTTGATAAGAAATTAAGTAGACCTAAAACCATAAAACATGGGATGAAATAGTTTGTTATATTTTCCTGATTTGTTTTCTCATATGTCGTGAGATGCTGCCATGTGGAGCATCTTACGGCCAACTTTTTTTAATGTGGGGCTCACCTAAAACATTTACAACGATAAAAAAACCATTGACCGTGAAGCATCTCACGATCACATCAGGAAAACATCAGGGAGCAAATCAGAGAAACAAGGCAGACTACTTCATTCCTAAAACAGGTGGTTGCAAATCGTTCAGCATCATGGATATCTTCATCTAGATTTGGTCATTAGATGCCTAGATGGTTCCTCTCCTCTGTTTCTTGTTTTTTCTTTCTTTGGTTTGTTGAAATGTCGCTTCCTTCATAATTGTGTATATAACTACGTGTATCCCTTCTACCAAAAAAGGAAAAGGGAAACTTTCCTAAATTTTTACCAAAAAAGAAAGAGAAAAAAAAAACTTTCCTAAATAATTCATATATTCTAGTCTCCTCCACTTAATTTACAACTTCTCATTTAAAACCTTGATGAGTGCACCATCCTTCGGTGCAGTTTTCTATAACATCAAACGAAAATGTACCATGTCGTGCAAAAGAGGTATCCAATATCCTCTAAAACAGATACTCCGATCTTCTTATATTAGCAAACACACGTAATAAACAAAATGTTATAGGTAACACAGCAGATTTGCTCTCAAACTCTCAACCAACTTATCATATATTGTCGCTTTAGATAAGCAAAATCAAACATCATATCTGCACATAGTCCTGTGATTGGTGAATTCACTTCAAAAAAATCGTCTCAAAGAAACAAGGGAAGAGGACAATAAATTGATTTGGATGCAGGAAATTGGGTGGCCAAGTTATTGACAATTGTTAACCGCACATCTTTCTCTGCACGTTTCTCTGCACGTGAGTACACGTTCGACCACCCAAATCCAAGTCTTTTTTAAGCAACTATCATGTGACCTAAGTCCTAATTAGGTAACTATCATGCTTATGTGTGATACAGATGTCATACATTATGATCCAATGCAATAACGCGACTCATCAATCAGACGATCCGTATTGTTTAGCAGCGAATCGTATGGTCATCCGCTTAAAGATCCAACCAAAAAGGCCCAATGAAAGTCACCAAAATCTCGTGTTTTGTCCGCACGTGAACCGCCATGCCAGCACACGAACACCAATGATAAAAGGAAGGACGTCTTCGTCCTACTATGAAACACACTTAGGCTGAATTAGGGCTCTTAATTGGTCGAAATATGCTCCTCCTCGTTTGAGCTAATAGTTTTTGACTTCAATCCATAATTGACAGAAATTCCATCTAATCTTTGTTTTTGAATTTCAATTGCGCTTTCAAATATCATATTTCAATTTCAAATCAAAGATCTTTTCAAAACCCATAAAATAAAATTCATATTTTGAGGACAATCTTGCCACACGTAGCATCCAATAATTAGAATCATTTTTTTTGCGAGGAGATCTGCTGGTTCAACAATGACGCGATGAAATGTCTGTCACCGGACTTCTACGACAGACTTTGCAGCATCTCACGGCTGTTGTTTATTTCACATTTTCTAATATAAAATGTGATTTTAATTGACTTTTTATATTGTTAAATGTAAAATGAATTGTAATCGTGAGATGCTGCACATTGCATGTTACATGATCGATAGACGATTTCAACTCACAGTGAAAAAAATTTATACACATATGTGTATACAATACATCCATCCCCGTTGGGCCGATAGATCTCACAATCAATTTAAAAGACCTCAAACTGCATTATCATCTCTATTAAAGTGGGGTCTCATAACTTATTCAAAATTAGAATATTTCGAAATTCAAATTTTAGAATCCATAATGGATTGAATAAATCTTTACATTAACACGTAAAATCCCACCATTGCCTAACTGAAATATTAGTTGCATGTACAGTTTAGTCATTCTAAATTAACAAGTCAAATCACACCATTAATAACAAAAAAGGAAATTACATTTTTCCCACTATGAGTAGGGGTATTTCCGTAATTCAAGGGATTCGAAAGTTTTAGATATAAACTTATAAAGGGCACCGAGGCAAGCTTCTTTCTCTCTAAATGGAGGAACAGCAACCATATAAAGGCAAAAACCTGTTCACGTCGCCGGAGACAGGTCGAAATTCCGTCGGAAATTCTGACATCCGAGGAGGCGGTACCAGGCATCCAGTGTACAGAGGCGTTAGAAAAAGGCGGTGGGGCAAATGGGTGTCAGAAATCCGGGAGCCGAAGAAGAAGTCGCGGATATGGCTGGGGTCATTCCCGAAGCCGGAAATGGCGGCTAGAGCTTACGACGTCGCCGCATATTGTCTCAGAGGACGCAAAGCCTTGCTGAACTTCCCTGACGAGGCTGAACTACATCCGCGACCGTCCACGTGTACAGCGAGAGATATTCAGGCGGCTGCAGCCGCCGCAGCAAATGCAGTAGTAGTTTCAGATAAGAAGAAGAAGAAGGTAGGTTCAGATAGTGACGACTTCTGGGGTGAGATTGAGCTGCCTGAATTAATGGAGGAGGGGAGAGATAATCTACCGGACTTGAGTTACTGGAATTATTGTAGTAGTTGGACGTGGTATGGTGATTCCGCGTGGTTGGAGGTAGAAGGAGGAGCTTTGCAACACTTCATGGCGTGAATGCAACCCTGATTAATTTTCTCTGCGTTTGCAGCATCTACTCCTGCGTGCATAATCTGAATATATTCCTGTTTCGTTCAGATAATCTGTCCCATGGATCGCTCTTGTTTGCGTCTATACTCTATAGTAAGAGCGCCATTATTATCGTCTCTCTCTCTCTCAAAGGTTTCTTGGTGACTTCACTGCAAATTAGTTTTTTTATTTGGTCAATGTACAGAGCGTCTGTAATATCTATAGATTATCCTTTATAAAATCTCTCAAACGAATCAGGAGGCCAATTAACTCTTCGATCGTAACATTCTTTCATTAAGGGCCGGAGGATTCTTGAAAGATTAAGATTTCAATCCGATGAAAAATTCCGCACCCGTTCAATTCATGCACGTACGGAGTGTTGTTAGTGGTGTTGATTTATTTGGAGTGAAACACACCAATCATAGCACCGGTAACAAGATTTGGCATATATAAGATTTGGATGTAGACCGCTCATTTTCGTGACGAAGAGTAAGGTTCTTGGAAGGTTTTGCACAAGCCAGAAAAACAAATAAATGCTTGTCGCTTGCATTTGAATTGTGCAATATAACTGTATAATAATTTATAAAAACACTGATAAGTTGTCTTTCAAAGTGAGTGAACCAACCCATCAAACAAAACTTCACTCTCAAATGTGTGGGCATTGGCGGAACCACCTTACTACCTTAGAGCTAGAGGGACAATTGCCCCCCTAAAATTTTATTTTTTAATTTAAAATATATGTTTTCCTATATGTTTTAATTGAAATTTATGTTTTGCCCCCTCTAAAATTTCTGGTTTGCCCCTCTAATTCATTAAAATTTCTATATTTAATGAGAAGTGTTAATTGAAATTTTTTTTTGCCCCCTCAGATTTGGAGTCCTGGTTCCGCCATTGAATGTGGGGTTAGATATTGTAATATTCATTAATGGGGTAACCGTCTTGTCTAATAGCTAAGAATGGCTTGTTTTGGATTAGTTGTCCATTTCTTCTAAATAATTCCGAATTTTTAGATTTAATAAAAAACCATTGTCGTGAATGTATATACATCTATATTAGGGGAGTGATGTAGGGCAACCCTAAAATGAATTCGAGTCTGACCAACCTCTACTAAGGCTTGGTAACGAAGTCTCATCATTACATGGTTATTTATAAACAAACACAGCTTCCTAGCTATTTTAAATTAAATCTAATCTTATTCAAACTAAAAAGGATAATAATAAAAATAACAAAATCCTATTAACTTATAACTCTATCAAGATCTAGACACATGGACTTGGTGCGCTCCACATCTACATCAGGGAGTGCGCATAGCAAATTTAAAAAAAAGAGGGTGTTTTGGGTATAAAATGTTAGACACTTAGTATGTCATACATGTGGCATTAACAATGTATGAAATATATATATATATATATATAAAGCCAAGACCCTGTTTTCTCAATGATATTTCATACGCAAAACACCTTCCAGTGTATATATCGACTTTAGCTTCCCATGGCTTCTCTTGTGATTCCAGTGAAGCCTTTTTTGCGAAAATGTCAGGATATAAGGAAATTACGATATTTCTGTCGACAACAGAATATGAAGAAACGACAAGCGCAGACTCGCAATTTCTTTCCATAGCAATAATAACAGGTCTAGTTTTGTTTTGATAATAACATCAGGACCTTTTTATTTATGAAATATCTGAATTAACTGATACAAGTCTCATAGAAGAACGACCCATAAAATCATCCAATACAATACAGTTTAACCTGTCCAGGATATTGTTTAACCCAAAACATGAGTAACAATCAATAGCAAAGTTCGCCAACCCATCCGTGACCATATTTGCTTCTCTAGAGATTTTCGAGACTTGTAACAGTCAACTGACGAGGTCTTCTCCGGTACAGGTTAACTTGTCCGGTTTAAAACATAGCTCAATGGGATTGAAAAAACAAAAAAAGGGAAAGTTAATGTTTAGTGATAATTTTTCAAAAGAATTAAAATTCAGTCAAAAAGTTTCAAGGTTTAACTTTTAATGAATCTTTATTAAAATAACTAATTTTTAATGACATTTCACAATTACAAATAACCTACTCCATAAATTTTATATTTATTTATTTTGATAAAGGTTTATTAAAAATTAAAATTTCGAAGTTTTGCTGACTGTATTTTAATTAATTTAGAAAAGTATTGCTAAAATTTAATTTCCCAAAAAAATGACGTAAATAAAGTGTCAATTCAGTGAAAATTGTGAAAAACACGTGGGTAGACTGGGTATTGTAGGATCGCAGTACGATTTGAAGGGAAAGATCGAGTTCGATGCGGAAGCATGTGCCCTGTTTGGGCGACATAAATTTAAAAGCTGTTCTATAAGTTTGCGCTCGGTCAACGGCAAAAATTTCTGATCGCACGTCTGTACAGAACTACAGGGAATCCTCCATACGTCAACCTAAAATCTGGTGGTTAAGTGAAACCAGCGGCTGACATGCATTTTGGGTTGTGGTCCCATTATTGAAAAGTGACATCCATCCGCAAATTTCATGTCAAGTGGTTCCAGATGAAACGAATACACACCACGCCAATTGAGAAAAGACAGGTTGAGCGAAGTGATAAAATTGACTTTATTGATGATGATGAGTTGGGTAAAATGTGAACACGTCCTGTTGACTAATGGCTGATCTGGTGTCACCTCATTTGAGGGTGATAAATACTCTGTTCCTATGTTCCCTTGAAAAAATACGTTTCAAGGATGGATTGGCCTGGACTTACGGTCAAAACGGCCCTTCAACTCAAGAATTCAATTTGGATTCTGGAAATGTTGGTTTGATCATCCATCAAAAAACAATTGTTGGTTTGATAAACCTCAATTCAAGTTTCTTTGTGCTTTTTCGTCTTTCATTTTCACTTTAGCTTCTTATCAGAATATCTTCTGCTACTGCTGCTTTTTGTAATGTCAAGAAGATGATCTTCATTTAAGGTATTGCCAGAAGATGCTCATGGCTAATGCTTCTGGTGCTGAGTTTACGCCATTGAAGGAAAGGACTCCAAATATATTAGTAAAAAGGCTACCTCAGTTACTTGTTTTGAAAGCCACTTAAAAAGGCTGCATCACCTCCTTAGAGCCACAAAATAGTCATCTCTATCTTCGATTTCATCGGCTCTGTATGTTCACGAAATGGGCATTTTGTCTTTGATTTTTAGTCCTTCTATGGATGAAACACAAATTTATAGAAAGAAAAGCTATAAACTATAAATGTACAAGAGCATTAAGAAAAATATCATGGCAAGGAACATCTGGTGAAAGGATTGTGACATGATTCTCAGTGTAGAAGTCATTACATCCAGATCATGCCCAGAGCTTGTGACATGATTCTCAGTGTAGAAAATACAGCAACAGAACCAGAAATAACTTCTGGTGAAAGGATTGAAGAACTGTCAGCATTCCTCTCTCCCCTGCTGCTCCACCTCTATATTTGATCAGCTATGATTAAAGTCCCGTTCTTATTCTTAGCAGGTAATAGAACTCTTCACATTCTTCTACAATGCCTGAAAACAGTAGGAGCCTTTTTTTGAAGTAGATTTATTAAGAAAAGAACAACCAAATTGCTAGCTTTAAATGTGAGGATTCTATGTAACGTAAATCAAAACATTCTGATAAGGATTAGAGATTTTCTATGAAAAATGCATATATATTGAAGGCCTTGTATTGGATTTCAAAAGAATTAATGAGTTACTACTAACTCAGCTTTCTCTCCCAACTTGGCTGTGAAAAAATGAAGTCCACTTTCTCCTAAGCAATAGAAATTATGTGTTTCAGGGGTAGCTATCTGACTAACTTTATGAGAAGTTTGCTGAACAAACTATTTCCTGAAGGAATTTGAAGTAGCACTTCAATCACTTTTTGATTTCATCTCAACTTGGCATTCTATTTGCTGGAATTAACAACAAAAACAGGGTAGCTATCTGACTAACTTTATGAGAAGTTTGCTGAAAAAACTATTTCTTGAAGGAATTTGAAGTAGCACTTCAATCACTTTTTGATTTCATCTCAACTTGGCATTCTATTTGCTGGAATTAACAACAAAAACAGGGTACTCTCAGTGAAATCGACATATCTCTATTTGATCAGCTTGGATAGAAAGAAAGAGGGAAGAAGGTAATCCAAGCATGCCTCATGTCTCCCTGAGATATACATGGGATCTTTTATTCCTGTTAAAGTTTCCCCCTCCCATTGAATCACCTCAGATGAGATGGTCGGGTTCCGATCATCAATGCTTATGATGCTATAAATTTCAGTGTAATAACAAAGGCAAGATGCAGGAATAATCAAGGAAAAAGCTTATCCAAGAGAGTAATTAAAGATGGAAAATTGATTTCTGCTTGCGCAAATATCCATACGGGATTTTTGAGTTATCTCTATGGCACAGAAGAGCATGAACCCCTGCAAATTTCACGAAGTTTTAGGCAAATTCCAAATTTCGAATACATATGATTGAAGATGGGAAATGCCAAATTTCACACAGTGTTGGGC
Organism: Buxus sempervirens; assembly: GCA_947561395.2. Classification (NCBI taxonomy): domain Eukaryota; kingdom Viridiplantae; phylum Streptophyta; class Magnoliopsida; order Buxales; family Buxaceae; genus Buxus; species Buxus sempervirens. Next base: position 3,417,399 of record OX387193.1, read on the forward strand.
AAACAGAAGAGCATGATCCTCTGTAAATTCCGAATTCATGTGATTGCACTTGAAACCATACAGAGAACACGAATTTATTAGTTTTAGTGTAAACAAATACTAGGGTTCTAATAAATCATTCCAGAAGCTTTTAGCATCAATTCTCACAAGATATCAAGAAAACATACCTCGAGTCCATGATTCTTGTGTGAATTCTTGGTGTTTTTCGATGCCCTATATCATGGTACTCATTTCTATCTCGTCTTTGATTCCGCGCTCTCAATTCAGGCATCATCTCTTCCAGATCCCAACGACTTCCCTCTTCACTCGTCACCTCTGATTGTAAACATTCTCCCGAAGGCAACGATAAGAAGGCTATAAGCATAAGTAGGTTTAGCTCAGGAAGAAATGAAGTTTGTAAAGAGCCAGAAGAATCATCCCGATCACCATTTTCTTCCTCCTCCTCCTCGTCTGCGTCTTGCTTCTGTTCTGCCATTTTCACAATCATTTCTTTGGTCTCCTCTTCCATCTTCATAATCTACATGGATTCAAAAATTTAACAAACCTTTAGACAAAAACTTAAATCGAATCTCTCCACTTTCTAATCATGCGTATAGATTCAAAATCAGAACTGGAAAAAGGGACAAGGCGAAGAATCTTACCGGCAAGAATCGGGAAAATTTTGTCTGTTTCTTTAAGAAATTCAGCCTCGATACCCAATTTTCTGTGCTCCCGTAGGATTAGCTAATTAGCTTCCACTTCTGATTGAGAAAGAAATTTCAGAGTTTTCTCCTCCAATCATTCCGGGGCCTCTAGGCCAAAAATAGCGGATTACGGTCGTTTTTGCATGAGGGGAGTCGTTTGTTGGCGGTCCAAAACCAGAAGCCTGTTGATCCATGACAGGGGCTCACACGTGGACGACTGTTTAGACTTCCACTTGTCAGTCTTTACGTAAAAGAAGTACATTTGGCGTCAAACAATGTTCTCCAGAATTATCCCCCGTATTGAAAAGAACTTAACATTATAAAATTCTACCATTCTTGTTCCACCTCATTAATTAACGCCCCTATCTATCTATAGTGCATAATAATAGGCCCTTGACTCTACCAAAAAATAATAATAATAGGCCCTTGACTCTACCAAAAAATAATAATAATAGGCCCTTGTCCTACCAAAAAAAATAATAATAGGCCCATTGGAAGCGTGCCAAAGGGCGGCATTACTGATTCTTTTTTTGTTTTTTGGTTATGATTACTGTTTCTTGAAATTAACAAAGCAATAAAACTTGCTCAGTTCATTTCAATAATTAACTAAGCACGATTTCCTCAAAAAAAAAAAAAACTGTACTATTTTTGGTAAACGCATCATTAATACAGGGTTAAAATAGTCAAAATTTTACATATTCATTTAAAACCTTGACAGTTATAGAACTGTTCTCTCCTTCTATGTAGTATTGTAGGTATGCGATGCACCCCATTAGTTATAAAGAACTTAACAATACAAAAAACTTAATGATATTGGATTACGGGCTGTGCTGGACCAAATGATGAAATCAATTGTATTGTTATACTGTATTGGTTATTGTTATTGGAGTAAGATGCTAAAAAAAACTAACCATCACTCCAACAGCATTAACCAATGCAATGCAGTATAACACTGCAACATATTTCATCCCTAGGGCGGGATTCCTATATTGTAAGCATGGCACCGCACAACAATTTACTTCAGGTATGGCACAACACTATACAAAGCACAACAAGCATGACTCTCGTGGTTGGTTTGTCAACAAGACGCATCACAATTTATATCCCTCAATATTAAGGCCGCATCGAATCCTTGTTCAAATCCCAATTATATTTATGAAGTTCTTAATGCCCTTAGATCTTGGATATTATTCATTGTTTCGCTCATTTAACCACGTGGCAAAATATTGTCATCACACTAACGGCAAATAGAAGGAATGATATTATCTGCAATACCTATTATATTGTAGATGTTAATGGTTTTGAGATGTTGTCACGTGGAGTATCTTACGGATAACTTTTTTTCAAATTGGCCCCACACATAAAACGTCTACAATTTTTGACTGAATTATTTCCTGCCGTTGAAATGAATTTTTTGACGTGGAGCCTACAGCATCCTGCGATTAGTGTTTTTCCACTTTTATTAAATGTTTTATGTGAAGCAAAACATTGACCGTGGAAGCATCCCACCATCCCGCTCCAACAGTAGAAGCGGTTCGGGTAAGAATTGCAGACGGTTTCGTCCTGCCCAAGGAGGACCTTTCCCCCTCTCGCTCGCATCCCCTCGCTGGGCTTGTCCTCGAGTACGGATTGATTGATTCGTCTCTATCCGTTAACACTACTCTCAAGACTCAAGTCTCTGATTATCCTTCCGACGCAATTCGTCTCTCTGCAAGGCACCATCGATCGTCTTCTGCTATGCTGCTACTTTGCACACGGTGTATGGGTTATCGCTGTTGAAGCTCTCTTAATTTCAGAGGCTCGTCAATGATTTCTCTTCCAGAAGAGCTCGACTCGTAAGCACCATTTTGTTTTCCAAACCCTACTCTTCTTCTCTCAAAATGCAGATGCTTCAGACAGTTGTAGTTATGTTAAATCTCTTAAAAGAAATGATCTAATGAGTTTGGCTTTTGGAGGAAAACGAAATTTGACAAGGATAAACTGTGTTCGCCATTTTATTTTTCCCTGTTTTTGATTCTTCGATGAATTTCTAAGCGAAATGGTTTTTATGTAATGCATGAAGTAGGGTTCATGACACTAGTTCGGAGCAGAGTGGAAACTTCAGCATCATGGAACTAATTACCTTCACAAAATCAGCATTTCGGCCAAGGGACTTCGAAAAGTTGGAACGATTGTTGACATCCATAGAGGCAAAGACGAAGGCCAACAAAGAAGAGTTAGAAGTTTATATAAAGAGGTGTATTGAGTCGGAAGAAAGGAGTAGGAAGGCTGAAGAAACCTGCAGGGCTTTGGCAATGGAGCTTGAGAAGAAGAAGAAGGACTATGACGCTCTTGAGCATAGATTTGGCGCATTAGAATCCACGAAGCTCGCCGTTGAAGATGATCTCAAGAAGTATAAAAGGACATCTGACGAGCTCAGAGAGCAGATTTCTCGTGTAGAGAAAGTTAGCCTAATTATTCGTGAAAGAGAGAGGAGGGCAGAAGAAAGAATTACTAAATTGACAGAGCAACTCGCGAAGACCGAGCGAGATGGAAGGGAGAAGATTGTGCAACTGGAGACTGAGAATAGAGATTTGGATTGTCCAAAAAGAAGAGCTGAAAATGAAATTGCGAGATGGGAGCAAAATTTTGAAGAACTTAAGTCTACGATATCGCAGATTAGAGAAGACTTCCCAGATTTAACAAGTAGGGCAGCACATTTGCCTGAAAACATAAGGGTTGATTCGGGATGTGTCCCGAGCATAGCTTGTGACAAAGAGAAAGGAAAAGCAGAAACAAGTGGAGTGAGCCAAAAAGTTACAAAGGAGGTGACCGAGGAAGTGTCGAATGCTAGCTTGATCCATCTGCAAACCAAAGAGAGACCGCTAAATTGTGGCCGAGCACTTCAAATGTCGACAGGTTTAGGCCCTCCCCCCCATTCCGCAATTGAAGGATGTCTAGGTTTGCATGACACAGGTATTTTGGTTAAACTTTATTTTCTATCAGATCTTCCGAGTGGATCGCTTAGTTAAGTTTATTTTCTGCATTAGTTTTTTTTCCCTTTTGTTTTGTTTTGATTTCTTTATTCAATGTTAAGTTACATGTGATTTATTTTTGCTAACTAATGTATATGACTGGCCATTATTTTTCGTATTTCATGAGTAATAGGCATTGGAGAAAGAGGGAGAGGGGAAACATAGTCTTGTATTGTGATATTATGTGACTTTTGTTACAGTGAACATGCCGGTAGATGTGGGATTTTTGCCACTCAACTGATATTAAAGGATTTCCTATTTTGGAATGGAAATTAAGAATCATATATTCTGTTATGTTCTCTCCATTCACCTTACGAGGGAGACAACGGGCAGTATCTATTTTCTGTTCTGTATTATACTGCTGGCTTGTATAATGGGTAGAAAATCTTTTAGGCATGGACTATTTATTTGCTTAACTTTTTATGGGGCTAGTTAACATAGCTCTCAACTTTTTATGGGGCTAGTTAACATAGCTCTTGCATAAAAAGAAAATCAAGTGGAGAGACTTGGTTAAAATCTAAAGTAACCAGGCTAGATATTAGCTTAAACTCATCTGGAAAATAACACTGTAGAACAGCAACTAAATCTTTGTTTAATGCTATGGAAATCAATGGATAAATGCTAGATATTTTGCTATTAAATAATTTTGTACCAAATAGGGTGGCTGTAACAGAACGACATAAGCATTTGTAACTTTTGCTTTCATTCTAATAATACGTTACTAATCTCATGGTAACTCATAAACCCTATAGTCATACACACTTGTATTAGGATGTAAACTCTACCTTGACTTGTTAAATTATTAAAAGTGTAACATAGATAAGCACTAACTTTGTCTCCCAAACAGGAAAACTGATTTTAATATCCACGGTTGTTGTTCATGGCTATTGCTGACCTTCTCTTTTTTTCTCATTCTTTTTGGTCTTTTTGAATTTATTTTGATAACTTTAGTCTTTTTGAATTACACTCTGTATTGTTTGGCTCTTATTTTTGCTACATCACAAATACTTCTTGTTGTGCTTGTTTCATGAAACATTAGATTTCATGAAATGATCATGCATGCAAGCCATTGCTCAAGTGAGGAAAATGTTAATTCTATTACTATCTAACTGTTTTTTTTTGGGGGTCATGTAGCTGGCTCCACTTCAATTGATATTCCATGTGAGCCTTTCTTAAATGTTAAGGAAGATCCAGAAAGGATCCGTATGGAGACCAAAGTGGAATATGGAACCTGTGTTAGAAAGTTGGCATCTGATGATGAAGCAATCTCTGATAAAACAGCATCTCTGTCCATGCAATCTAATATTTTTAGACCTGCATATGAAGCTGTCATTGAAATTCTTGACAGTGATGATGAATTGGATACCACCACTGTGTCTGCTTCTAAAATCAAGGAAAATGGCATGGCTTATGTTCCTGCTAGTCATGATTTAGAAGTAGGTTCTTGTAATGAGAAAGAAATGCTTTATGAGAAGTGTTTAAAGAGGACACATTTAGATTATAGAGCTCAGGTGGGAAAAAATGGCGACGGGGAGACTTTGCCATTGACAACAGCACCTAAAAGAAAACGTGCTCTCAGAATAATTAGTAGCAGCGATGATGACAGTGATAATGATAAACGTCCAATTGCAAAACCTAAGGTTAAGAAGCTTCAGGAGTTAATTAGTGTGCGCTCAGGTTATTCAATGAAGCAGGTCTCTTTGGCTCCTTCTATTCCTTCCAGGGGTAATAATTCAGATGAAATTGTAACACCTTTGAGGCGGTCTCCAGTGACAGTTATATCATGTGAAGTAAAGAAAGAGGGTGCTGGAAACAACTCTACAGATCATATTGAGACAAAGGTAACTCAGTGTGATCCAGGATGCTTAGCTATTGTGAAAGCAGAAAAGAGTGTGTCTAAAGAGGTTGGATCAGATGGTGCAGGTGAAAAGTTCAGTGGATTTACTGTAAATGGGTCTGATGATTCTTCTGATAGTGAAGTTAGTTCAACTGATTCAGAAGACATAGCTGATGAAATAATATCAAGAATTCTAAGGGACAGAGATAGCAAATCCAGATGGAACTTCGCTACGGAAATGCTTTCTTCATTTTGTAATGATCTTGAACTATGCATGAAGGCTGTCTGTGCTCTGTATCGACAGCAAACATCTGAGAAGAAATTATCTCAAGGGTCTTTACAGTCTAATAAGCGAGGGTTCAATAAGTTTGACGCACTCAGGTATGGAATGAGAGAGATCTTTATTATTTCTGTTGTTTATGCTTTTCCTATTGTTGTGTTGCCCTAAATTGTATCAGGAAGTGCTTTAGCTCTTTTAACTTGTATATACTAGCTGCTCTGTCATTCTCATACACATTCTGAAGGGTACATGTGAAAATTTTACATATTTGTGTTTTTCTTTCTTTGTACTTGAAATGATCAATTCTTATTTGTGTTCTACCCATTTGCAATATAAAACAGCGACGCTTTCAGTAATTTTCAATCCAGCTCAAACAAAATTTATAGTTAATTTGACATGTTTTTTTTGGTTGCTAGTATTGTTTACCAACAAAAAAAACATGTATGTGAATGCACGCATGTATGTGAATATATGCGCTGTATATGAACCTGTGTGTGTGTGTGTATGCTCAGGATATGATTGAACAATATCTCTGATCCCAGTGGACAAGCATGTAGTGTTGTTTTGCTCTTACAGAGAAATCTCTATGTGTTATTCATCTGAAACACTGATACCTTAAGCCTACTCCTCATTATTTTCATTTTGTACTGTCAAATCTGTATCCAATTGTTTACATGGAGCATTCGTCAAATTAGGTACGTAACCTAATTTTTGCACATGAATCCAACATAAAGGGGTGATTTAAAATGGTTGTCTTGTATAATTTTTGAACATTATTACAAGTGCTCATCTACTTCATCTTGTTACAAGTTTATACTTGCTTTTTTTTATTGTTAGCTTAGATGATTCCTTTTATTGGGTATAATCACTGAATGCATTTTTAGTGAGCTTCTTTATGTGAAAACTGTGCTTTTATTTTTTAGTAAATGAAAGGTGGACCCTTCCTAACCATTTCCCATATCCTAAGACTAGGGGAATGCATGCGCATAGCAAAAGAATTAGAGCCGTTAGTTATGAAACGTGGCAATAACAAACTAAGTATTAGAGTAAAATTGAAAAGAATTGGAGCGCTTTTTAGGAAGTGAGTGTCAGCCAGAAAACAATGGGTTGGCTCTATAATAGTAATAGATGTAGGGGTGAATTAGATCCAGACACATTCCAGTGTCCAATGTCCATGGTTTTAACATTCGTCCGAAATTGATACAGACTGTCTGATGCATATCAATCTTGGCAGCCATTGATTTCCTGACACATGACATTATCAGCTGTGCAACTCGGTATCACAAATACATATTGCTGATACGAAAAAGTGATGTGTTCTGAAATAGGTCGTATGGCATGTTTTAAAATCATTATTCTTTCTTTTCTTTCTGTATCTTAGTCAACCAAACCCCTATTCCTATTAAGGGTATTGCTGATTCAATGCCAACAAACTCTTTAAATCTCTCCTACGAGGATATCAATTTCTATAAAGAAGGCAAGACATGAGGCCAACAGCTCTTTGTATCTTCTCTAGATTTTTCTGTATCTACTGTATTTCCATATATGTTGTATAGCATTGTTATAAATGTACAATTCCACGTTATGATCAATGAGAAGAAAGATTAAGTTGTCTTCTCTGCTGGGTTTGTAAAACCTTATCAATTCCCTTACTTCTCCATCTCTTTATGGTCTAACTTACTAGGGGAACTGCTCTGGCTAAGTTTATTATGGGTGGAGACCCACAAGGCGAGCCAAAGAAGTCTGTAAAGGAGTTGCAGCAGTTCGATCCAATGGCGCTTATTGATTGCAGAAGACTTGCTTGTGACAACTATAAGCAACTATTTGAGATTTACAAGAGCAAAGAGGATCCCCTCTTTCTCCCCTTTTAGGTGAACAACCTTTAAGATTGAACTAAAAAGGCCAAAATTCGGATCAAAGAAACCTTGAGAGAATATGTCGTTACTTTTAGGGTAAAGAAGCTACGACAGAAAGTGTTTTGTTAGTTTCCACCCTCTCGATGTGCTTAAATATTTGAGTTAATGATTTTGGTATAAGTTTATGTAAATATATCATGTATATGTAAGAGTACATGTCAGATGATAGGGAGTATACAGGTTCTGTACATTCTCAGATGCAAAAGATTCCATGCTTTTACGGTTACTTTTCCGTAGGTTCTGTTTGTCAGTGGAAAATATTTCTAGATGAAAAGTTTTCTTCCAATTCCCTTTATCCATGTTTACATGAGGCTCTTTTGGTATGTTTTTCACCCACACCAACTCTGGTTCAGTTTTGGTTTGAAGACTCAATTTACCTGAATTGAAGCAAACATAGCGAAAGATCTTCCGACCCAATTATATATATATATATATATATATATTTGTATTAATTATATTTACATTTATTTATGCATATACACATATTAGTATCATTGAACTTGCACACATACAAGTGTGGAACAAACATGGCTCCTTTCTATTCTTCGAGCCTTTATAAGCATTCGAAAAGATTTTCTTTCCTAGCCGATGCGGGACTAAAGGGTTTTAATCCCTTTGAAAAGCATTCCCAAAGCATCTTTCAGGGGTGTGGTTGCCTACATTTACTAATTTATTTGATCTTTCTTCAAGTGAGTTCTAAGATAGAAAAAGCGTCCCAAAGCATCTGAGCCATTTCTGCTGCCATATATGAGGTGACCTCTTTCATGGGGAGTTTCAATGATGTACAGAATGGAGTCGGCATTGCAAGTAGGAGGCTAAGAGTGGTGGTGAAGAGGAAGAAGAACGCAGGAGTTGAGGGGCTTGAGAAAAGTAATTGAAGCAGGAGCCATGCTTTTTCAGTTCTTTTTCTACGCAAAATTTGTGAGATTGCTGCAAAGGGTAAGTGAACCCGACAACATGGAATGCAAATCTCTGGTTCCACAAACTCTATTGGGCAGCAGATATCTTGATCAAACCCCTACCATTTCCTGCCGAAATACTCGATATACCCGATCTGTGCCATGATCGTTGCTCTCCACTGTTCTTTTGTAAACCTAAACCTAAAAACACAGATTAGTCTCTTAACCTTATCCTCATTTAAAGAATTTTATATTGACCTAAACAAACCAAACCAAACCAAACCAAATTTATACTTTGGATTGGGGTGCTTCGGTTTTTGGTTTTGCCAATTTCATTCTGGTTTGGTTTTGGGTTCAGGTGATTGGTTCTATATTCAGTTCAATCCGGTCTTGGGTTGACAGTCAAGAACCTTGATTTGGTTTTGGGGTAATATCAACCTGTACCAAACCAAAACAAAGTTGCACCCTTAGCTACAAGTACAATAACAACAACCGCAGTCTCATGTCAATTTTTTTTCTCTACCAATCTATAAATTAAACTTAACAAATGTTGCGCATGGGTTATTAAGAATATAATCAAATTGATGCGTAACCGCCAGAGGGGCCACAATTAAGAGAGAGAGAGACTAAACAAAACAATGGGCTCTTTGTCTTCCCTATTCTCAAACATTTTCTGCTTCTTTGAGCTTCAGCTCAGGTCTCTAAAGACAACATGAATGGCGATAAGGGATTAAAAGGGAAGAAGGTTAGCTCTAAGAAGAACAAAGCCAGGAAAAAACCAGAAGGAGCTCCAATTCCCGTTTCGTACTTCCCCTTCAAGTCATATATTGACGAAAATAGAAGATGAAGATAGAAGAATTCAGATCTGGAAAACAGTATTTCTTGCTGTATTTTTCATTCTATTCATGGGAGTATTACATCACCCTTTATAGGATCTTACCTAACTATGAATAAAGAAAGAAGCTTTACATTCTGGAAACATTCCAGAGAATATCTACAGCAGTACAATGAGTTAGGAAATGATTCAAAACAGATCCTATAATCAAGGAACTAATCAAGGAACCAATTCCTATAATCAAGGAACTAATTCTTAAACGGTTAAGGAAATAAATCTCCAGATCCTTCAATTTAGGAACTAATTCTTCAACACTCCCCCTCAAGTTGGTGCATAGATATCACACATGCCCAACTTGTTTACTAATTTTGAGAAGATCCGATTTGAGACAGCTTGAGTAAGAAGATCGGCCAACTGATCTTCTGATCTGATCTTAGGTAACTCCAATATACCCTCATCAAGCTTTTCTTTAATAAAGAATCTGTCCACCTCTACATGTTTTGTACGATCATGTTGGACTGGGTTATGAGCAATATCACACGCAGCTTTATTGTCACAATACAATTGAATGGATTGCATAGATGAGTACCCCAAATCTTGCAAAAGAAGTTTCAGCCACAACGCTTCACAAAGAGCAAGAGCCATACCTCTGAATTCAGCTTCTGCACTTGAACGAGCAACAACATTTTGTTTCTTGCTTCTCCATGTAACAAGGTTACCCCCCACAAACGTAAAGTAACCAGAAGTTGATCTCCTATCATCTTTAGCTCCAGCCCAATCAGCATCAGTATAGGCATCAATGTTGTAACAGTCTGTCGCATCGATGTTACAACAGTCTGTGTTTTTAGTGAACAGAACCCCTTTTCCAGGTGCAGATTTTAAATACCTCAAGATGCGCATGACTGCATTCATATGTTGTTCTCCTGGATCATGCATAAATTGACTAACAATACTCAATGCATAAGCAAGATCCGGTCTTGTATGTGCTAAGTACATCAATCTCCCTACAAGTCTTTGGTATCTCACTTTATCAGTTGGAACTTGGTCTGACTCAACACATAACTTCAAACCTTCTTCCACCGGTATATCAGCTGGTTGACATGCTGACATTCCAGTTTCTTGTAATAGATCCAAGGTATACTTTCTCTGTGACAGAAATATCCCTTTCTTAGATCTAGATACTTCAATCCCAAGAAAATATTTTAAAGAACCTAGGTCCTTCATTTCAAATTCTTTAGATAAATACTCTTGTAGTGCCTTCCTTTCTTCTGGATCATTCTCTGTGACTACCATATCATCTACATAGATGATGAGTGCAGTGATCTTACCTTGTTGCCTTTTTAGAAACAATGTATGATCTGAGTTGCTTTGATGGTAGCCAAAGCCTATCATGGCTTTTGTAAATCTTCCAAACCATGCTCTTGGAGACTGTTTCAATCCATACAAAGATTTCTTTAATCTGCACACCTTCTGACTGTGTTTTGCTGGTGTCATGTAACCCGGTGGAAGGTTCATATAAACTTCTTCAGATAATTCTCCATGTAGAAAGGCATTCTTCACATCAAATTGTTGCAATGGCCACTCCAAATTTGCAGCTAAAGACAACAACACCCGAACAGTGTTGATTTTAGCTACCGGTGCAAATGTCTCTGTGTAGTCAATCCCATAGGTTTGGGTGTACCCTTTTGCCACAAGTCTTGCCTTATACCGTTCCACCATGCCATCTGCCTTGTACTTCACAGTGTAGATCCATCGACATCCCACTGGCTTCTTCCCTGGTGGACAATCAACAAGTTCCCAAGTTTGATTCTTTTGCAAGGCATTCATCTCTTCATTCATAGCAACTTTCCATCTTGGGTCAGCTAAGGCTTCCTGCACACTGTTAGGAATAGCTAAAGTAGACAATTGATTCACAAATGATTGATTTGATTCAGACAGATTTTTGTGAGACACATAATGACTCATGGGATACTTAACTCTACTAGACAGTTCAGGTTCATATGTGGGCTTAGGAATACCTCTGGTTTGACGCTGTGGCAGCTGTTTTATTTGTGGTTGAGATCCTCTATCAGGAACATCCTCAGTAGATGATTGGTGTGGTATATTGACGGGAGGCTCGCCCTCAAATAGGAATGGACTGGTGTCTTCTGATTGTGTTATTCCTTCTGTTTCACCAGTGCCTTCTATTTGTGTTCCTCCTTCAGTTTCTGGCCATTCATCATCATCTAATTCAGCAATATTTTCTGCTGTTTCTGTGACAGACGGTTCTGTTGCAGCAGGTGTTGCAGCAGGTGTTGCAACATCGTTAGGACAGACCTCTCCAGCAGCAGTTTCTTCACAAATCTGATATTCATACTGTATCAAATCATAATCTAGAGTCTGAATTTCCTTCTGATACTCCCCCTGAAGTTTAGACTCAGATAAGAAATACATTTCATCTTCATGGAAAACCACATCCATTGTGATAAACATGCGTTGAGTTGGAGGATGATAACATCGGTACCCCTTTTGGTGTATAGCATATCCAACAAAAACACATCGCAACGCTCGAGGAGCTAACTTGTTGCGTTGATGTTTATAGAGATGGACAAAAGCTACACAACCAAAGATATGAGGAGGTAAATTTGGGACACTTGTTGTACCAACAGCAGTAGTAAGAACTTGGAGGGGTGTCTGGAATTCAATAGAGCTAGAGGGAACTCTATTGATCAAATATGCTGCAGAAGTAAGGGCTTCTCCCCAATAGGATAATGGCATATGGGCTGCAATCAAGGAGGCACGAACCACTTCCAACAAATGTCGATTTTTCAGCTCTGCAACACCATTCTGTTGGGGTGTATTGGAACATGTAGTTTGATGGATAGTGCCATGGGCGTGCAAAAACTTTTGAAGTTCAGAACTTTGATATTCTCCACCATTGTCACTCCGAAGAATCTTGACTTGGGCATTGTATTGAGTTTCAACAAATTTATGAAACTTTTGAAATAATGAGTTCACTTCACCTTTGGATTGCATTAAATATAACCAAGTCATCCTTGTACAATCATCAATAAAAGTAACAAACCAACGAGATCCTCCCAAAGTAGTGACTTTAGATGGCCCCCAGACATCAGAATGTATCACCATAAATGGAAGTGGACTTAATGTCAAACTCAATGGAAATGGTGTGCGATGGCTTTTGGCCATTTCACATACATCACAATGGAAACTAGAAACATCCACTTTTATGAATAAACTAGGAAATAATTTCCTTAGATAACCAAATGAAGCATGCCCAAGACGTCTATGCCATAGCCAGATTTCAGATATCTTCTTCTCCCCCTCATAGCCATTCACTGCCAAGACTTGATGTAACTTGTCTGAGATTCCGGACACCAAATCCAGATAGTATAGCTTGCCTCGTCTAATACCACAACCAATCGTCTGCTTTGTTTGGATGTCCTTAAAAACACAACAATCAGGCCAAAAGATTACAACACAAGATAAGGCTTTAGTTATTTGAGAAACTGACAAGAGATTATATTCTAAAGATGGGACAACCAAAACAGAAGTGAGGTTTAAAGTATCAATGAGGGACAAGGATCCTTCCCCAATAATTGGGGTAGTGTTACCATTGGCAGTTGAAACAATTTGTTGTGAGGAAGGTTTAAGAAGATTTACCTGTCTAGAATCAAATATCATATGATCTGTAGCACCAGAATCAATTATCCATGCACTATTAGAAACAGGTGAAGAAATATTAAAAACCTTACCACCGTTATCTGTAGTGGCTACTAACACGGAGGAAGTCTGGATTTCGGCATCTGTTCCAACATCTGTTGCAACAACAGCAGCAGCAGCAGCAGGTCCAGTTTTCTTCTTCCGGGCTGCACGGCTATGATCCCACCATTCGGGATATCCCACCAGTTCAAAGCATCGATCTTTGGTATGCCCAATCTGATTGCAATGGGTGCACTTGTATGTAGGCTTATCAACACCATTTGTACGCTTTGGAGGAAAGTCTCTTTGGCAGTCCTCTCGGTTGTGGGTTGGGCGGTTGCGGGTCATCATTGCGGAAGCTTCAGATTTTTCAGATTCCCCAACCAGGGTTGCTCGACGTACCACCTCTCTTCGAATTAATGAATAGCATTCTTCCAAATCTGGAACAAGTTCTTTGCGTAGAATCTCTCCACGAACTTGATCAAATGATGCATCCAATCCAGCAAGAAATATGTGCACCCTTAGTCGTTCAATAGACTTTCGGTATGCAATGATATCATCAGGATCCTTCATGACAACTTTATCACGATGATCCAATTCTCGGAAAACTCCGGTTAACTCTCCATAATATTCTGAGAGAGACTTTCCCTTTTGTGCAGCTGTAAATGCCTTTTGATTTAGAGCAAATACATGCAATTCATCACTTCCATCATAGAAGGCTTTTGATATAGCACTCCAGATGTCGTAGGCAGTGGATAAGCGTACATAACGCTTCATAATTTCTGGAGTCATGGACATCAATATTCATCGTTTCACTTTCTGATTTTCAGCATACCACCTTTCATAGCCATCTTCAAATTCTGCAGGTGGCTTCGTCTTACACCGAATATAAGAGAGTTTCTCTCTTTCGGCGATGTGCATCTCCATCAACTGTGACCAAATATCATAATTTGATTCATTTAAAATGATTCCAGCATTAAAAATACCTTCAGATTGAACAACAGTAGAAACTGATCTTGGTTGAGATGGTTCCGGCATGTTGTTGGAGGAAGAATCCATCAGTTGTTGATAGACGAATTCAGCAATAATCCTTCAGATCGTTTGGCTCCGATACCATGACGAAAATAGAAGATGAAGATAGAAGAATTCAGATCTGGAAAACAGTATTTCTTGCTGTATTTTTCATTCTATTCATGGGAGTATTACATCACCCTTTATAGGATCTTACCTAACTATGAATAAAGAAAGAAGCTTTACATTCTGGAAACATTCCAGAGAATATCTACAGCAGTACAATGAGTTAGGAAATGATTCAAAACAGATCCTATAATCAAGGAACTAATCAAGGAACCAATTCCTATAATCAAGGAACTAATTCTTAAACGGTTAAGGAAATAAATCTCCAGATCCTTCAATTTAGGAACTAATTCTTCAACATATATCTCTTGCTTTTAGAGATAGATTGCCAATCATGGGGAAGAACCTTTGTTGAAAGAGAAGTCATCTTAAGGACCTAAGTGAAGATCAAATTAAAGAGACTTTAGATGCAGAAAAGATACGGAGAGAGCACCCTCAAGTGTTGTGTTTCGTATTCTTGTAACTATAAATTATTTGTTTAAAGGTTTTTGTGCCAATTTTAATGCTCATGATGTTTGGTCAAAATTCTACAGGCATATCACTCGTGTGCCACTTTTAATGCCCATGATAAATATATAAGTCATATGTTTTTAACTTCCTTTTTGTATAGTCGTTATTTTGAAAAAAAACAATTTCTTCTAATTTAAATTATTTATCAGAACGAACAAAAGGACAAAAACCTTACAATTTCGAAAAATAATTTTTCCCCATTGGGGCTGAAGCAAACAGAACCTTAAATGACGAATTGAGAACGGTGACGGTGTGGATTGTAATCAATCCCTTTTCAGGGAAAATTGGTTTTTAGTGATATTTTTTAAAACTAATTTAGATTTAGTCAATCAATTTTTAAAAATTAAGTATTAATGATACTTTAACTTTACTCAAATTATTAAGATTTAGTGTCATTTTACTCTTCATGAAGAATTTCTTTCTAAAATATCTTAAAAAAGACTTATAAACCTTATTTGTACCTAAATGAGTGAAAATGTTTTCAAAAGTCTTTGGAGAGCATGGTTGGAAAAAATCTTTATTAGCGGTAAAATGATATTTAATCTCAATTATTTAAAAAAATATTATTAATTCTTAATTTTTAAGAATTGATCGACTAAATCTGAATTATTTTAAAAAATTAACACTAAAAACCAATTTCCCCTTAGTTATCGAGACCATGTCTGACTCGTGACAAATATAACTGAAGTGACCCTCGACGTTACTTGTTGATTGGGTGCGAAAGGTGGGGCCGTTATTAGTCGTTACTTTTCCCATCACCTTCACGTGATCGCACGTTGGTTCTTCCGCTCCCGATTTAACACGTCTCTTCTATCACTTCTTCCAAGTTCCAAATAGACCCAACCTCCATGGGTTTTATATCGAGGAAAATTAATTTTTGGTGGTGTTTTATCAAATTATTTAAGATTTAGTCAACAAAGTTGAGTTTTAACTTTTAATGTACTTTTATCAAAATAATTAATTTTTAATGTCATTTTATTATTACAAATCCAATATTCAAAGAATGCCCTTATATCACTCATCCAAATGACTTATACAAGCTAATTTATTGATTTGTACAAGTCATTTTATTGCTTGTACAAGTCTAAAATGACTTGTATAAGTCAATTTATTGTTTGTACAAGTCTCGGAAGTAAGTTGTATAAGGGTATTTTTGGAAGAATTTATATGTAACAGTGAAATAGCATTAAAAATTAATTATTTTAATAAAGGTGTATTAAAAATTAAAATTCATAACTTTGCTGACTAAATCTTAAATAATTTGATAAAGTAATACTAAAAATTAATGTTCTCTTTTATATCCCGGAAACAATAAATTTTGCGTGGACGGAGTATTTGCTTTGTACGCGGCCAGCGCCATCTCACACGTCGCATCTATACTATTAATATTATACAGGTGGTCATTTTCTTTTTTCAAACATTGCATTTTCCAAACAAAATAATCTTTTGTTGTTTTAACATACTGTAACTATCTCAGACTGTTTATCTAAGTGGGCATATGTTTTCTACGTGCGTAACGCGTGCAGCCCCTAATGTCAAATGAAATACATGTATGACTGCTGAGGAGTGGCGATTTTTTTTTTTTTTTGAAAAACCTTACAGTTGCCTGCAAATTCGACTTTTGAAGACTAAAATTTTACAAAAAAAACTTAAAACACGTTAAGTTAGAGGGTGTTTGATAACGTGTTCAAACACGGTTTTTGGGTTTTTGAAAACAAAAAACCAGAAATGTGTTTGGTTGAAAAAAATTTCGAACCGTTTTTCAGAAAAACGGTTCAAAAACAGCTTCATTTTTAGAAACCGAATTTTTCCATTTCTGAAAACGACGAACTGTTTTTTTAAATGGCATATTTGTAATAATTAATTTCTTCCCTCTTCGAGAGAACCTGGGGTCCTCTTCTTCGCACAAAAGGCAACAAAACTCCTCTTCCTCGAGCGCACAGACGACAACAGAACTCTTCTTCCTCGAGTGCGGCATCAAGTGGGAGAAGAAGCAAAAATCAAAGGTATTTCTCCCAATGTAAGTCCCTCTCAAAGCTCTCATCTCTCTATCAATTTCTTGTCACGATTTCACTGCACATTCTATTTCATTTCTGAAATGGTGAATTCCTTCAAGTTTTACTGTTCGTTCTTGTTCTTGGGGAGAAATCTCCATTGATAGCTAAAGAAGTACAAGCCACGTTTGGAACCCTAATTTTGATTTTTCCTTTTCTTTCCTTTTTTACATCTGTGATTTTCTGCTTTTACATTACGTCATGTTTCTCTTTCCTTCTGTAGAAGAGACGCATCAAGTAAATACAAAATTTGATAGAGTTGCAGTTTAATTTGAATCTCTCTTTTCAACAATAGTTATTATCTATTTATTTTGAAGCATCAACTTAACAACTTTAATTGTTAATTTTACTGAAAACCTGTTTGTCCCCAGAGAGTTGCTGTTTCTGATTTGGAAGTTCTCCAGTGACACTTTTTGCTTAGCTGAATTCAGCCCTAGTAGTCTCTCTCGTTCTTTGGGGATTTTAGTGGAAATCGCCCTTTTATGTTGAAGGTTCTCAAAGAGAGGGAGTAGGAACTGGAATGGGTTTAGCTGGAAAGAATATTTTCTGAACACATTTTTTGGTAAAATTAATCTGTCCACTCGCTTTGCTTTTATGTATCAAGTTGCGTTCCAGTCTGAAAAGAGTTTTGAGACTTTGCGTGTAGCATGGTAAAATTAAACAGGGGCAGGGCGGGATCTATCTTTGGTAGAGGAGAGATTAATTTGGGGATGGGATGCGATGGGCTGGCGGAGGGAACTTAGTTTTTGTCTCGGAATTGATGTGTTTAGAGCAATGTTTAAAGAAAGAGCCTCGCGTTCAGAGGTTCAGTCTTGAGTTTTTGTATAGAAAGTGATGTGTTTAGAGCAGTGTTTAAGAAAGAGCGTTGTGTTCAGAGGTTCAGTCATTTGCGCCGGTCCACCCGAGAACAAGAACGAACAGTAAAACAAGGACGAACAACAAGATTTGATACAGAGGCCAAGGTGGAATTGTTGAAGACAAAATTTGCTTTTCAATGTTGATACAGAGGCCAAGGTGGATTAGTAGACCTTATCTGAAATGGTGAAGTGGTTTGGAGGTTTCTGATGCAAGTTGAAGGGTATGGAAGGTCTAGAGGAATACCAATAAGCACTTGAAAGAAGGTGGTCTTAAATGATTTGAAGACACATAATCTATATGAAAATGTGCTCTTTGACATATTGGGATGGCAAAACAGGATCTCCGTTCCAGCTACGTCTATATTTTTGTTTTTGTTTTTTGGTGGTTGCTAAAATGGCCCTTACCTTGTTTGGAGTAGGCATCTTTGTGGTTTCTTCTTTGAATGTTTATGCTGCAAAAGTCCATGATATATAACTTCTAAGGCTTAGTCAGATTTTTAGTTCTTATACTATATTTCCTGTTCACTTTGCGGGAAGTAGTGGTGTTTGTTTAAGCTGCTTTGTATTTGTGAGTAAGAGGTGGAGGGGAATATAGAAGTTGGTAAGGCATTTGATTGCAAGATTATGATCGCATTGTTAGTTGCATTTTTTTTGTTTTTAGGATTCCTCTGCAATGGGATGCTTAGATGGTGTGGGTTCCCACATTAACTAGCTATCATCGACTAATGCATGCTGCATGTTTGTAAAAATGCCTCAATCAGTTTATTTCAAAGAAATGGAAAATGACTAAAATGGAGAACAATCTCATGTTAACTACTTGACCTTATGATTAATGTTATTTTTAAAATTCCTTTTCCCTTTTAATTAATTAAGAGACCTTTTCCAAGTTCTGTCATCGTACTTGCAATCGGCCTAATTTTTCATATGGAAAGCTTTTTATCACCTGCTTATAATATATTCTAATGACTTATTGTGGAGCTGTTTAGTATTCAGGATTATGTGCTATTGGTCTTCTGTTGCATGTTTACTTGTAAATTTTGCTATGTTTATAAGTACAATGGTTTTATCAATGGTCATGTAAAATCTTCATGAAGCCTCTATTTTTCTAAATACATAATTTTTTTCTTCTTGCTACTCACAAGACATAGCTGAATCATGCCTTTTCATTTATGATATCTTTATCTTTATCTTCATACAGATATAATGGAGTCAGACAACGACTTAGAAGAAGAGTCATATAGTGACTCTATATTTCATGATGATGACTCTCATTCAGATGGGGATTATGATAATCTAGAATCTGATGAGGAACACGATTTGATGGTGGAAATGGTCGTGGTAGAAGCAATTGCAAATCATTATAATATGTACTTTTGTAAATCACCATATAAAAGTGATGATTACAGTGGTGCAAATTATGTGATGAATATCTTAAATGGCAATCCTCAAAGGTGTTTTGATATACTTAGGATGGAGAAACATGTATTTTTATCTCTTTGTCATACCCTTAAGGAGAAGAAGTTTTTATATGAGTCACGTTATGTAAGCATGGAAGAGCAAGTGGCCATGTTTCTTATGACCTTGGGGCATAATCAAAGAAATCGAATGATTGCTGATCGTTTTCAACACTCTGGAGAAACTGTTTCTAAACACTTTAAAATTGTTTTAAAAGCTATATTACAATTGGGGAAAGAGACTATCGTGCCGCCATCTTTTCAAGAAACTCCAAATGAGATTCGCAATAACATGAAGTACTATCCCTGGTTCAAGGTAAATGAAGAAAGCATGTCTTATTTAGTAGTGTTTAACTTGTATTTGAAATCAAAATTAATTTTTTATTTGTTATCTCTTATAGGATTGTATTGGAGCAATAGATGGGACACATATTAATGCTTATGTTCCAGTGAAGAAACAAGTTCCATATCGTGGGAGAAAAACTATTACCACACAGAATGTAATGTGTGCCTGCTCATTTGATATGAAGTTTACATTTGTCTATACAGGTTGGGAGGGCACCGCGCATGATTCTCGGGTTCTTTTAGATGCAATCAATAATCCAGCTTTGAACTTTCCCCACCCTCCCCCAGGTATATATGTACACACTTTCAATTATGAAATTGAGTTCTAATATCAAATCATAATTCTTAACAATTATCATGTTGTCTTAGGTAAGTACTATGTTTTGGACTCTGGTTATACTGGCATGGCGGGTTATCTTATACCTTATCGCGGAGAGCGATATCATTTACGAGACTTTCGAGGAAGAGGTCGACAGGCACATACATCTAAAGAATTATTTAATCATGTTCATTCTTCATTACGTAACGTGATAGAACGTTGCTTTGGTGTATTGAAAGCTCGGTTTCCAATTTTAAAGCTTATGCCTTCGTACTCTCTTCGCACACAAGGATACATTGTTATTGCAACGTGCACAATTCACAATTTCATTAGACATGAGACACAAAGGGATCAGTTATTTGAAGAATATGGAAGGGAAGGCTTGATTCTAAATGAAGATGGACAGAATGTAGAGCCTTCAGAAGGTAGTTCACAAGCAGCTCGACAAAGAGAAATGATTGCACTTAGAGATAGAATTGCATATGAAATGGCAATAGCTAATGGTGTAATAGTTGTTTAGACTATAAATAGGAAAAGAGTTGATGGGATTTATCCTTTTTAATTTATGGTACAAAATTTTGATTTCCCTTTTTTTTTTCATAGCAAATTTTTAATAATTTAATAGGCTTGCAAGTTGTATAGTAATGCATATTTGTTAATTTTGAAAACTTGAATCGTTTTTTTATCAATTGTTTCCAAACGGGTTTCTTGTCACCTGTTTTCAAAAACCCAAAAAACAGTGATTGTTACCAAACGGGTTTCTTGTCACTTGTTTTCAAACTGTTTTTAAAAAAAACGTTACCAAACGGCCTCTTAGACTTAATAGTACCTTCCGAGTTCTGTATCGTTCCGATTAAGGTGATCTAACTCGGCACCGCCTGAGTCATCGATTAGTCAAAGACCAAAATACCGGACTGGGACCAACCAATCCCGATACAGACCGGAAGGTCCGGTAAATCATGATGAAATATTGCTATGTTACAGCTATATGGAATGGCCATGATGTCCGCTTAAAAAACTAACCCAACTTTGTGGTCCTGTGGAAGGCCACGCCACGTTACGGCGAAGACATCGCGTGCTGTTTTTACCTGAAGTGGCACCTTCGTCGCACTTGCATGCAGCCACGTTGGACATTTACTGTCGCACTTTTGCTATGCCCCAATCATATACAGCAACGTGGTTGGCCTTCCTCCTCATGCTTAATTACCCGTTATGTTGCACATAAATTACGAACAAGCCACGCATATTGCTCCAAATGAAAAGATCTATAGATACATTTGTACTCGCATGTTCTGCGCCAAAAATATATTTGTTCCAAATGAAAATATCTATATATCTGCGGAAAACAAGTATTTGGGCAAGTGATAGGATGGCATTTTTTGTAAATCTACCGTGAAATAGTGGCCTTTGATTCTTGCAGGTTTGGGATTTTTGTTCAACGAGCTCTGCGTTTTGGCGTCTCTCGGAGGTCTGAGAACTAAGGTATTCAATGGAGAAAAAGAAGAGCGAATATCTGTATAAAAAATTTTTTTTTATTGCTTTGTATTTAATGCTGCGGAAATTTATTTTCTAAAATCCCGGATCGATATCGTGTTCATTTTATGAAAATCAATTAATTTGGGAAATGCGAAACAGATAAAGGTATTTTCCGGTTCATCCTATGTTTTACTTCCTTCGCTCTCGCTTTCGCTTTTCGCGATTTTTAGGTTTTCCAGGATTGCTATCTTAACGTTTGTGGTGGATTTTATGTCTGTTTTAGATGATTGAGGATTAGTGCAATGGAAGAAGATTCATTCATTTGGGTTTCAAGCTGGATTCATGTCTATTGAATAAATAGTTTGTTTGCATTTACAGGTAGAGCTTACTGACAGCACTCGTTCCTCCCTCCATTGTAAAACCAGGCTAGCTGATTGACTGTGGTGTATATTTTTGAATTCAAATGTCATCTACATCATGGATTTTTTTTTTTTTTTTTTTGGAAGTTATAAGCTTTATAGATTTTAGGCTTCTTCCCCACTCGATATCTCTCCTTTTTATATTTTTGTTTACAAATTTAATGTTTCCAGTGGATTTTTCTTCTTATCTTTGTCAAGTGGAGGATCATGCTAATGGATTAGGGTTCTATAGCTTTGTTGTACGTGCTTGTTGTCTGATTGCTCTAGTTGGTTTCTTTTCTAGATGATTTATGAGTTATATTGGTTGATCGTTTCCATGATTATCATATCTAGGGTTGTTGCGTTATGGCTTCCAGTGTAGTCTCATATTTTTGTGAAATTCTTTGTTATTTTCATTACTAGTAATTGCAGTTTTTGAATTTAGGGCTGGTGGGCAGCACATATTGTCTTCTATTGGATGAGTTTCAATGGTATGGAAGGACCAGGAGAGGAAATGACTGCGGATGATGTGGCAGACGGTGCGTATCTCAGAAAGAAAGAAAGCGATCACTCTCTGAAGCCAAATGACTGTAATTTGTTTGCATCCGAACGGAGCGGTTGGACTGACGGCTCGGTCCAGTTATTTACAGATACTTTAGAGGGAAAGGCTGCAAATAGGTGCATTAATTCAATGTCTATATCCGAAGCTCAATGTGGTAGCCCCTGTGTGAATGAGACAGGGGTCATCTGTAAAGAATTAACACTGAGAAATTACAAGAGCCCAAACTTAGCTGTGGCTGGTAGCTCAAATAATAGAGAAGCAAAGAAAATTGGTCAAGGTCAGTGGCAACATCTCTATAATCTGGGTAGTGGGATGGGAAATGGAAGTTTGGATGTTGATGATGTGTACAGGGGCAAGGATCAGATCTTCTCAAGTGTCAGAGAGGATGTGGGAAGCACACCTTGCACCGAATTGAGGGCTAAAACACCCGTGCTCTTTAAGCTTTCCAGTGAAGATCGTACTGAGGTCTCAGAACATTTTGTTAATAATGATAACAAGACTGTCTCAGGCAATACATTAGCTCGAGGAGGCATGCAAACAAAGATTTTGACATCTGGATTTTCTCAGTTTTTTATTAAAAATAGCTTGAAGGGTAAAGGGGTTGTATGTAGGAGTACAAAAGCTCATGATGGTTTTAATGTTTCAGATATGGACCATAATAATGAAGTAGCTGCTGGCGGTACTGGGGTTGCTTTAGATGCATCTCACAATTCAGGTTCAAAAACTGACAAGCCTACCCCATGTAGCTTTGTTGCTTCAGGACCCAATACTTTTGATGGGATTATCTTGAGAGAGTGCCTCAAACCTGGGAGCTATAAAATTAGCAGAGACGAGGGTCTGAACATATTTCGGCAGATTGTGGAGCTTGTTGATTTTTCACACTCTCAAGGGGTTGATTTGCAAGATCTACGGCCATCTTATTTCAAGCTGCTTCTGTCAAAGCAGATTGAATATGTTGGTTTGTTCCGCCGGAGAGAACTGTTTGAGAGTTTTCTGGCTCAAGATATCCAATACCCGGAGCTTCAATCGAGTAGGAAAAGGCCCTTGGAACGAGGTATATATAACCATGATAGACTCTGTTCAAAAGAACAGAAACTCAGTGAAAACATGATACTTGTGGGGCAGCATCATCAATTGCCATCTAGATCAGACTCCAAGTACGGAACTGAAAAAGATGTTGATACTAACATGACTGGTCAAAAAGATTATGGGCATGAATTGGGTGAATGGCTTGGCCCAAATGCTGAGCATAAAGATCGAATAAAGCCTAGCAGCCTAATTTTATCCAATACTGCTCGACAGAAGTTTTTCTATGTCGATGAACAGTTGGAAGAGAAGTGGTATGCTAGCCCAGAGGAGCTTAAGGAAAGCAGTTGCACATTTTCTTCAAATATCTACAGCCTTGGTGTACTTCTATTTGAGGTAAGAAGATATTTTTCTTTGATCTGTTTTGCAATACCTATCATGTGAATTTTTCTTGAACTTATCTAGCTTTTGGGCTGCTTAGTTCTCATCTGTCTTTTTCTTTTTTCTTTTTGGTTTTTCTAGGCCCTGTAACTCCAAAGGGGCCTTGATTGTGGGTTTTGTCAAGGGAACATAGTAGTATAGCTTAAAAATAAATGGGCCTGTAAGTGAAAAATTGTGCCCTTACATGGCCTAGTTTTATAAATAGGTAACTAAGCCTAATTAATGTGAAAATTGTGATGAAAAGGTAGAAGTAGTAATATTTAGACCTCAAAGCAATCAGAATTTGAGTTATTTAATATTTTGTGCAAATTATTGTAAATAATGAATGATACATGAAACTAAAGATGTTTAATAACTCAACTAAACACAACAAGCAGCTCCCACAAAATGATTTGCCTCACATCAAGTCATCAATTCCACGGTCTCCACCAACAACTGCCCGAGTTGTTCAAAAAAATTTTGTTGTCATAAACTCAATCAAACATAAAATCTTTGTAAATTTTATGTTTATGTTAGTTCATACTTCATACTACGTCTTAAGAACATTTTGAATGATATTTGAAGTACCAAAATGGAGAAATCTGAAAAAGGGAAAATCTTTTCTCTCATTTCCTCAAAAACCACCTTTTTCTTACAATCTTGC
Organism: Buxus sempervirens; assembly: GCA_947561395.2. NCBI lineage: Eukaryota > Viridiplantae > Streptophyta > Magnoliopsida > Buxales > Buxaceae > Buxus > Buxus sempervirens. Next base: position 3,441,784 of record OX387193.1, read on the forward strand.
AGATCTACACAATCGGGGTATTAATCCACGTTGTGGCCAATAAAAGATGAAAGAACGATGAAAGAACATTTCTAAAGAAGGGTGAGGGTTGGGAGTGCGTACAATTATTTGCACAAACAGACTTCTGTTATAGAAGTTATGAGCTTGTGACTGCAATAAATAGATGTTCCGAGTTCGACAGAGGCTTTATAAAGCTTCTGTTGAATCGCCAGAGTCGTCTTGGTGTTGACCGAGTTGTATTGGACTCGACCAGTATCAGTCTAGTCTTATGGGTTTCTTTGGAAACCCAGGGTATTGGCACTCAGATTTGGCTCTTAAATGGCTGATATCCAGTTGGTATTGGGGGATGTTTTTTAATCTTGATTGTAATCCTTAATTCAGGAAATAATAATGTTGAGTAAGGACTATCGTCGTTATCGGAACCTTTTTCCAGATTATTTCAGTTGGCAGAATTAATCATATGTTTTTCCGGTCTTTTTGGACACTTGTCTTCTACTTATCTGTTTATAAAATTCATAATGATTAATGTTGTTGCATGAAACTGTGTCATGAAGCTTTTATTGTACGTTTGTACTGGAAGCAGGAGAGATGTTTTTGAATTGTTCCTTCAAGGAATCGCTTAGATATCTGTTTGAAAACTACATTTGAAAAGCAAAGTTTTATATTTGTTTAATGCCTTTATTTTGTTATTGTATCACTGATAAGTTGTCTAAGCTTGTAAAATTAAACTATCAAATTGTAAAATAATGGACCGGATGTCCTTGCCCTTCAGTACGGATGACTGTGACAACTGGTGCCTCTGTTTCTGTGATTGTTATTTATCTTTAAGAAAAAATTTTCAAATTCAACTTGAAAAATTTTGTGATTTGTACAGGAGTAACAAATGTTTAAATCTTTATTGTCATTGATTTCAAGATGGATTCAAATGATCTATGGATGAGCCTGTAAAAGATGCTTGTCTGTAGCCTACATTGGGTTGCATGTCAGCAACCCAATGTTGCCTTTCATTCTCTCTCCTCACTGAAATCTGTAAAAGAAATTTTTTTTGCTTTTTTATTGTAGCTGGTTGCAGATGTGGCAACCAGCTGTTGGCTACGGACAGGCACCTTTATGGGCTTGTCTGTAGAGGATTTGAATCCTTTTGAGATGAATAACTGATCTTTATATATAGAGGGGTGTGCTTCAAGATTTCTCTGCTGTTCTTTAGTTATGTTAATTAGCTCTCTTTTTTTATTTTTTATTGTCCATTTTAGTTTTCAGTTTGTAATTCAAGATCTGAGTAGAAAACACATAGTTCTGGGACTCATTTGGAATGTTTCTATCAGTTACTTTGTTGTTTCGAATCAAGGGAAGCTCATGCTGCAGCAATGTCACATGTTCGCTGTCGTATTCTTCCTCCATATTTTCTGTCTGAAAATCCCAAGGAAGCTGGCTATTGTCTTTGGCTTCTTCATCCTGAACCTTCATCACGCCCAACGACAAGGTACACTGCATAGGGCACTTCACCCAACTATTCTCTGATGTCAGAAGTTTTTATTAATGTCAAATTTGGAGACCCTCATCAGCCTGTAATGTCAAAATATCCTTACAGTTATAAGATAGACACTATATTGTCAGATAATAAATTTATGGTGTTAAAAAATCTCTAACTTTATGGAAATACATCAAATCTATATTGGTATATAAAAAACTGTAAAAATTCTAAAATTTGGCATTTTATTTCCAATACAGACATCAATGGGCATCTGAAGTGGTGCCTCTTTCTTGGAAGAATGGAAGTTCTTACTTGTAACTCAAATGGAATATCCCTTTTCCTCTCTTTGTGACGTGTTTTTATTGTTTGTAGTTTTAATATAACTATGGTATAACTCGATAATTCATCCATGGATATGTGAAGTTTTGTTGAATATTTATGAGAAATATGCATGCTATAATTTTTTAGATGGAACTTTGGAGCTCATTATTTGATAGGTCCAGCTTAGAATATTTGAATGTAAAATCAATTGTGACAACAATCATCCAGGCAGATTTTTTTTTTTTTTTTATGGTGGAAAAGGTTAGTGAAGTTGTTGAAGTCATGGAGATAGGTATTTCATTAACATGAGAGAATTTTCCTGAATCTGACAATTTCCTGCATGAGGAATTGTCCTGGCTGTAGTCTAGTATGAGCAAATGTAGTCATCTTTCTGTAAATGAAAGAATTTTTCTCTAGATCTAAAATTTGTCTCATGGGTGGATATTCACACTCTAGAAGCTTAATCATGTTCTGGCTGAGTTATATACTGGAGTTTGCGGAAGTTTCATATTCTGATTTTGTACAGGATTGTAATTTATTTTGGGGGTTCATATATATAGGATGTAATCTGGTTATACATTCAGACCATTCATGGTTAATCCTGTGTATACTATTTGTTTATTAGTCTATAGAAGATAGTAAATAGAAGCATACTTCTAAGAAGAAGAAATTCATGTTCTGAGTGGAACATTGCTAATTTACCTGAATCTAATGTAGTGTCTGTAAAATTTAGTCCATGAAATCAACTTGCTGTATTGTTTGAATCTTGTTGGGAAGGCCAATATGTTCTGTGTATTATAGGGAAATCCTACATTCTGAACTGATATGTGGACCACGGAAGTCATCATCATCTGAACTTGCACGTGGATCACAGGAGTTGTCATTGTCCAAGGATGATTTCTCAGTATCAAATGATGACGATGATGCTGAATCTGAGCTATTATTGCATTTTCTCACATCACTTGAGGAACAAAGGCAGAAGCAGGCCTCCAAATTGGTAGAGTACATTGGGTGCTTAGAAGCAGACATTGAGGAGGTTGAAAGAAGGCACTCATTAAGGGCAGCCTCAATTCTTTCTTTGGCACATAAGGACGTTCCCAATGCAAAAGAGCACAGGTTTCTTCTTAAAAACCCACTAATTTCTGAAGTGCACTCTAAAGAATTCCCTGTTTCCAATGTAAATGAGACGAGGTGGTTGAGGAATATCACTCAGCTTGAAAATGCTTACTTGTCTATGAGATCCCAACTCCAGCTTCCAGAAAGTGATACTTCAGTGAGATCAGACAATGATTTACTAAGTAACTGTGAAAGGTGGTCCACAGTACAAAATGATAATTACCATGGTTTAAAGCAGAAATCTGCAGATCGTGTTGGAGCCTTTTTTGATGGTATATGCAAATATGCTCGCTATAATAAATTTGAAGTATGTGGTACGTTAAGAAATGGGGATCTCCTCAACTCCGCAAATGTGATTTGCTCCTTGAGTTTTGACAGGGATGAGGACTTCTTTGCTGCAGCTGGTGTATCAAAGAAAATTAAGATTTTTGAGTTCTCTTCGCTGTTGAATGATTCTGTTGACATTCATTATCCTGTGATTGAGATGGCAAGCAAATCTAAGCTCAGTTGTGTTTGCTGGAACAGCTATATAAAGAACTATTTGGTTTCAACAGATTATGATGGTGTAGTTCAGGTGTGTTTCCTCTGTTTACTCATATCCTAATTTGAAGTCTATCTGATAGTGTTATTATATCAAATTCTTGTTAAGTTCTTACAGTCCCTAATTTTCTTGTAATGATTTTTTTTAATGTGGTTTGCATGGATGGGTTCCAGTTGTGGGACGCAAGTACTGGTCAAGGATTCTCTCGGTATACCGAACACCAAAGGAGAGCTTGGTCAGTCGACTTTTCTCGAGTGGACCCCACAAAATTGGCTAGTGGAAGTGATGATTATTCCGTGAAATTGTGGAGCATTAATGAGGTATATTTCTTATATATCATTTAAACTTGCTTTAATATTCAAGAAATATGGTATTTTAGGTGTTGCTTTGCTTGGCTTTCTTTCTTGAAGTGTGCTCTATTGATTGTTCCTTGACATTCATTCCAAGCTTGGAAGAGGCTTTAGATGGGAAAAAAAACAATAAAACCACACCCAAAAAAATATATATATATCATAAGAGAGACCAAAATATTCAATGGGAACTCAAACTTCTGCAAGCAATAAATTTGATTTATAAATAATAGCCATGAAAAAGGAACTATCTTATGTCTGGGGATGGGGCTTAAGTACATGCAGAGGTTCTTAGGCAGATGTTGACCATAGTATCCTACTCTAGGCTATTTTACAGTCTGCATCAATGTCTTGCAAGAGATTCTTATGCTACTCTAGGCTATTTTCTCTTTAAAAGAAAGTCTGCATCAATGTCTTGCACGAGACATCCTGCAAGTCCATCACCCCGCACAAGCATATCCGTCATTATTATTGTTGCCTGATTCATATATTCAGTTATTGTCTTCTTGGTTTCATCATCCTGAATCTGTTTTCACCTCTTAGAATTTTTGGAGCTCTCTGCAGCTCTTAGCAGCCAACACCTCCCTCCCCTATGGAAGCATAAAAGTTCTAGCCACATGGTTTCTTCCACTTCACGATATTCTCCTTTTTTATTTCTTTTCTCATTAATGATCCATTTCTAGTGTTAAATTCATCAAAGCATATGGAATTGCATATTTGAGGGTTCTATTTTCTTGAAATAATCCTCTCTAGGTGTTGATAAACTGGGAAACTATATGTTCATATGGATACTTTAATCATTAGAGATATTAGAATAAAAGTGCTGCCTTTGAAAATCGCTTAGCACAAAAAAATGACAAGGAGCCTTGTCACAGAACCCTTTGGAAGTCCTTGTGAGATTGAATTCTGAATAGCTATTTGCACCAAGAAGGAAAAAGGGCAAAAATTAGCATGAATGACATATAAAAGATGGTTGATAATGGGTGAACCAATTTTTCTTGCAGTGGTTTTGTCAAGCAAGGATACTTACAGTACTTCAAAGATGAGAAGTTTCTTGGTGACGGGTGAAGCTATTGGGCTCTTTAGGCTAGAAAATCTTGCTTACCTTTAAATGAAATAATCAGTTATGAAAACCAGGATTGACAAATCAATCTATCATATTTGATTATATGAGGCAGCATGGTAGAAGTATGGCTGCACCATCACCTTCGATGATTGAAATCAGTGAGATAATAGGACTTTGATATGGTTTATAGGAAATTTACGTGAAAGAACTTCCTAAGCAAGGATTCCAGTGTCAGCCAAAACTGATAAGAGTTTGCCTAATTTTCAGTTGTATCAGTTTGGAGGGTGGGCGATAAGAATCCTGTTAGTAGAGCTATCAGCTGATTCTTGTCAAACTGCCTCTAATTTTCAATGGTGTTAGCTGATACCTGATACATAACTGCTAATTGTATGCTAGTTCGTTTTGGTTTTGGAGGGGCCCTATACCCAATCCAAAATTAATACTTCAAAGCTTTTTCATAAGCAATTGATGCCTCAAAGGAGTTATATGATGAGAAGCACCTATTGAAGAGTTGTAAGGTCATTCTGGAGGTTGGGGAAGATCTTGTGTTTTAAAATTTGTGTCTTATGGCAAGTGATACTTTTTATCTTTAGCAGGAGCATACTTTTTTTCGGGTTTATTAATGTATGTTCATGCCAAATCCATGACAAGTACATCTATTATATTTAGAAAAAGAGTTCTTCTGCAAGTAGGGTGCTGATGAAAAATTGACTGCTTTCTGTTGACACCCTATGTTGCCTACTTGTTGGACCCCAATGTTAAAGGGTATAAGAAAGCTGAAGGAAAGAAAATTCTGATTTCTAACATAAAATTTTACACCTTTCATTTATTTGATCCTCACCAGGCACATGAGGCAACACAAATGAGATATTTGGTGGGGACAGCAACCACATGTTTTTATTATGGATTTCTTCAATTTTTGAAGCTTGTTTATGTATACAAAAACTTCACAAAGTCAATTCATTTTTATATGTGAACAAACAATTGGTGGATAAAAACCAAGTTGGGCAGCAAATTTGTGGAATGGTATTTCCCTATCCACACTTCAAGCTTAGTTGACGACAACGAGAAGCAGCTTATAGGGCATGCTTATATGTAAGTGTTGGCAGGGAAGAAAAAACTTGTCATAATATGGGAGAATATTACAAGCCAATTCTGGATATAATGGATAAGAGGTGGTAGAACTTGCTTCATGAACCTTTACATGAACTGGATTTCTCCCATTATCCTTTTCTTTTTAATCCAGCTAACAATATATTAGAGAATTAATATGGAAAATTTGAGGTGCTTTTGATAATTTGAACCACATGGTATATTGCATGCCAATTCTGGATATTATGGATAAGAGGTGGTAGAACTTGCTTCATGAACCTTTACTAGCCTGAAAGTTGGTGAAGCCCCAGATATGATAACAGATGCAGACATATTGGGGAATTCACAGAAATTAGACAAGCTAATAAGACAACCAATTGAGTTCACTTTCAAGCTGCCAATATTTATTACTTTATATTTTGTAACTTCTAACTCGAATTTGTTCTTACCTTTTGAAATTGTGCAGACATGCTTACAGAGCTATAACTTAAGATTTTTGGATGTCTTCTATTATACATTCTAGGCCTTATATCTGCTTCTTTTCATTCTGAGTGCTCATGAAGTGTATTGTGCTGTGTTATAGTAAAAACATTGTGGGTATTAATGGTCCATCTTGACTTCTTTGCTCTTGTTATTAAGCCATGAGGGCTTTTATATTGTTGTTGATGGTTTATTATTCAAGAAATGGTCTGAAGTGCATATCTTATAAACACTTACCAGCATATTGCTTCTATAGCTTAATAATGTTATAAGAAAATTAACATTTATATCCTCAACAACATTTGATGAATGAACTACTTAAAAATGCAGTCACATATTGCCTGAAAAACTGAGGAAATGTCTAGGTTGAAATTGCCTATGCTAACTGTTGCCTACCCTTGAGAAATGCCTAGGTTTCCAGTTGAGTACCTATAAAGCAACTTTATTTGAGGAGATATTTGGTTGGGTGGAGATTCTGCTCCCTTTTGACTCTAGCATTACTCTTTTTATGTCATACAGAAAAATTGTACAGGCACTATAAGGAATGCTGCCAATGTTTGCTGTGTTCAGTTCTCTGCTCACTCCTCTCATTTGTTGGCCTTTGGATCTGCTGATTACAAGACATACTGCTATGATCTTCGACATACAAAAATCCCTTGGTGTACATTGTCGGGCCATGGGAAAGCTGTTAGCTATGTGAAATTTTTAGATCCAGATACCATTGTTACTGCATCTACCGACAACACATTAAAACTATGGAATCTTAACAAAACCAGTCTTACCGGATTGTCCACTAATGCATGCACCTTGACCTACAGCGGTCATACTAATGAGAAGGTAAGTTTCTTCTTTTTAGCATCTCTTTAAATTGCTGATCAGTTTATAATGCTACTTGTTCATTCCTCAGACTTCTAGTCATTCTATTATCTCCTTAAATGTTTCCCTTTTGCTTCCTCAGAACTTTGTTGGTCTATCTGTTTCTGATGGATATATAGCATGTGGTTCTGAAACAAATGAGGTATGTATATGCATCTTCTCATAACTTCTTACAAGTAAATCTTTAGGTGTCTGCTTTATATGTCAAAACCACCTTAACCTACTTTTCTCAATTTTTTTCCCTAATTCATGCGATGCTAATCACTTTCAAATATCTTCATTTCTTACTTTGTATTTTCTAGTTTTGCCACAAGTCCTTGGCATCCTTAACTTAGTAAAACTAATTTTCTGAACATGTTTCTCTGTCACCCAAATTCTGATTATGTTGTTTGTTTTCAGGTTTATGCCTATTATAGATCTCTACCTATGCCAATCACATCTCATAAGTTTGGCTCTATTGATCCTATTTCTGGGCAAGAAAGTGGTGATGATAACGGACAGTTTGTGTCAAGTGTCTGCTGGAGGGGGAAATCAAACATGATTGTGGCTGCTAACTCCACTGGGAGTATCAAACTGTTAAAGATGGTGTAAGAGGATAACCACTTTAAACCTAGAATCATGGTGTGCATTGGCTTTGTTGAAGCTAGATAAATCTATGATTGGTTTGAAGCCTTTTTTGGGTGGGTCCATGAGGGGCGCCCTGGAGCTGTGAGAAGTTGAAGAAAAAGGCGGCAAAGGAACCGAGCCACCAAGGTACCTTCTATAATCTAGTTTTTTTTTTTTTTTTTTTTCTCTGATTCATGTTAGTCCTGACCTTCATCCGAAGAGCAGGGAAATTAGATACTAGGTTTGACCTGCTGCTCGTCAATTGAACTTCATGGTTCGCAGGATCTAGCTAATCACCCAAAGAGAAGGGATTGATCCAACTGGAATACCTCTTGATGTGTCATTTCAACGTTGGGCAATCAGATCTACAAGCCAGCAAGACATGGAAACTGATGCAAGATCCTAAAATTCTTGGCTAGGGCAACTATTGCAAGAAATTGGAAGCTTGGAAACAAGGAAGTCGTGTTGTCCTCACTAAGTACGGCTTACGAGACATAGGACACACAAGGTGATGACTCCTTCGTGCCTTGGAAGAGAAATAATCAGAGACGTTATTGCAAGAAGATTAAAACAAAAAATGATTCTTTTTACAAACTGATCAGATGAAAAGCAGGAAGACTTCGTTAAGATAGCAAGAAGGGCATCTGGGGTTTGTGGTGGGTTGTAAGGAGGGAGGCGGGACGGGCTTCTGTGGTTGATGGTTAGGGGTTGTGGCGGGAGAGATAAAGCAGCACTGTAAATGAACTGGAAAATGTATACTCGAGATTTTTTTCTTTTTTTCAATCAAATTACGTGTTTTCATTCTTACCTTTTGCTCGAAAATAATTATTTGCTACGCCTATCTAATTATCTTCTAACTTGCTTGCAGTCCGAAAAAATTGTCAAAAAAAAAACAGAGAGAAAAGTTACAAAAAATTTATAAATTTTTTCAAAAAAAAATGAAAAATTTGAGAATATATATATAGTTATAAAAAAAGATTTTAAATCATGCTCTTGGTCTGCATTACTCGGGGCGGTCCTAAGAGTCCAAGACTGGTACTGCGCAGTCCTGTTCAGACTCAGCTGGTCCCAACTCAGGACTGTCCGAGTTAACTTCTTTAAAATGGCAGACCGGCACCCTCCGGTCCTGGGTTTGACCAGAGTCGGATCAATGATCTTGAGTATGGTAATGGTGCCATCAAATGATCGAGTGTTGGTTTTCTATCTTCCTCCATTTTGAAGTTTGGGTGAAGCTATGCAAGAAATCCAAACGGGACCACAAATGGTGACATTTGAAAAGGGTTAAAAACCTGCAGTTACGTATTTTTCAATCTCAAGGACGATGTAATGACCATTATAATGTAAATTAAAAAGGTTTAGATATTGAAGAACGTTGCATCTTATCTTAGCTACTAATGAAACAAAAAGTACACCTTTTACAGACCTTGGAACAGAAGCATTCCTCAGCCTTTTTGCATATGACTAACTGTAGGTATATAACACAAAGTAAACACAACAAAACACATACAACCAGCCAAACTTCGATGCCACTGCTCCTTATCTAGATAAGATGCTAAGATACCTGTATGTGGACAAAGGAAACAAAAGTGAAGTTTGTATACTTGCTCGTATTTGCTTCTTCTGTTGAAAACCAAATTGTGTTCAAACATTCTACTGGTAGCTCTTGCAAAAGTTTTTCAGTAACATTTGGTGGGTGTGTGAAGCCTATGATATCTCGGAATCTGAGGAATGACCAGATGTTCTCCTCCTCCTTGGGCTCACGATCATCGGATGTAGCTGGCTGTCAGAGTTAATTCTCAAACTGCTCCCACATGGGCTCAACTGTGGGGGTCTCACTGTTCTTCCTTTTGGTGCTCCTGCAAGCCCCAGAATAGAAGCGTCAACTTACTCATGAAATCATTAATAGTGACATGACAATAACCCCCTAATATGCAAGGACAACAAACTTTTATAAGGTTTTGTTTGAGGATATGTTTTATGTGTGTTTTGAAAGGCAATAGTGCAGAATGGCTTCTAAAGGTGTTGGAGGGAGCCCCACATTTTGTTTTCATTGCAACCATACCCAACCGAGCCATAGGCAGCTATGAAATTCCATTTCTTTAGCATCACATTTTATCCTATTAAAGTCAAAAAGCATGTCAAGCACCTTAAGCATTTGATCCAACGAATGTAGTGTTGAGACAATCTACCATTTATGACAAAAGTCTACTCTTTTCAGGTAACCGGTGACCGTGAAGTCTCTTTTGTGAATGAAACATCTTGTAGTTACAAGAATTTACTCGAAAAAGATGGCAAAACTGAATGATTTATAGAAATTAAAGTGGTGGTGATAAATCAGAAAGTTGGAGATTACCTTGTTGTTTATTGGCCTTCATATCCGCATGTTTTTTTGTTGACGAAATTTTCTTGTTCGAAGCCTCAGAACTCACTAGAGGCTTCTTCTCTGTTACTGCTGGGAATGGATCCTCCCCTATAATTCCATTCTCATCTCCACACACTGAAGTACCATCACTTCCAGATTCAGAACTCTTGTCTCTAAGGTTCAAACTTGTCTTCTCTTTCTCCACAACTCTATAAGCAAAAATATGGAAAGGAATTTGCCATACAGGTTCAAGATCAGGATTCGCCCATGAAGCAAACTTCTTTACAAGGCTGGTCTCGATATCTCCGTAATCAATCAATGGCAGTGGTGGGTCTGGCTGGCTGTGATCAGGGTTCATCACTAGAAACCGCTTGATGTAGCGAAGAATCCTACAGATGGATGAGAAGCTTGGCCGCTGAGTTGGATCAGTTTGCCAGCACCTCTTGGTCAAGTTTGTCACGTATTTTGGTGAAGGGAAGGGGAAAAGAGGCCTCTCCCCTGCCCTTATGTTCCGGCTCATCTTGTCTCCTTGAAGATGGCCATCCTCAAAAGGGACCTTTCCTGTCAGAAGCTCGAAACAAATCATTCCAAAGCTGTACACATCAGCTTTCTCCGAGTACTTGGAATTCCAAGTATTCCCTGGTTGTTCTTGCTCCACCAGTACTTCTGGTGCATACCAGATGAATGGGTGGGTACCATTTTGGCTTGAAGAACTCTTAATAAAATTCTTCAAGGATGCTAAGCCGAAACCAGTGACTTTTGCCTGCAAGTAACCTTCCGTAGAGGAATTCCTCACTTTAACAAGGATGTTAGTAGGTTTCAAGTCTCCATGGTAGATCTTCTGAGAGTGGAGGTATTCCATCCCTCTAGCAATCTGAAGCATTAAATCAACTGCAACTGGGAGAGAAAACGGGATTCGTCTCCTTGGGCTGCATATCTCTTTGATGTAGCTGCCAAGATCCTTATTCATCAGCTCCATAACCAGAAAACATTCTTTCTTTTCCTCATCAGAGAATCCGCAGAGATAGTGCATTACATTCGGGTGTGCAATGGATAATAGAACAGATATCTCAGGAACTAGAGGTTCTATCTCACCAAAAAAGTGCCTCATGGCAAAGCTTTCTCCCAGCCAATTGATCTCCTTATATTGACTCCCATTCCCCAGTCTTCTCCTCACCTGGTAGTCCTTTGAGCCTACTAAGATGGAACTTGGAAAAAGCCTTCCATTCAAGGACTCTGAACCATCCAGGTTCTTGAACAGGAGATCCATGAGGCGCTGCTCATGCTTTGTTGGATTTGCAGACCCTGAATTCCTTTTCTCCTTGATTGTTTCAAGAAGATTCCATCTGTCTTCCCTCCGGACTCTATCTAGCCTGTTGCAAATATCCTGAGAAACCAGGTATTGCTTCCCAAATTTCCATTGGAAGATCATAGGGTCCATCCAGTCCTTTCCATACTTCTTAGAGTATACGAGTCTCTTTTTCTGCATCTCATCATGGTCACACCCCGAGATCTCTCCTGCAATCTCAATCGCCTCAATGACGACCGGAATGCAGCAGAGCAAGTTGTGGATGTGGAATTCGACGCAGTCTGTATTATGATAGAGGGATATGGCCTTAGCCCACCAATCCTTTGTCTCCAAGCACTGTCTAATGTAGGATTCCCCTTCTTTGAAGATCCTGTAGAGCTCTCTCAATGGCTGCTCGAGAGCCCTCCATTTTGTATTCTTCTCTTCGAATTTCAGGTTCTGCCTCATCTCCTCGGCAATCGTATCGAACGCTAAACTGAAGACATCGAGCAGCAGACAGCACTGTCGCTGATTAATTCTGATATCATCACGAAACACCATGAGAGCCTTCAAACTTCCCAAGGCCTCTCCTACCTGCCGGAACTGCTCCATCCCGGCCCCTATTCTAAGAACCTAAGAAAAAGGTTAATGGAGAAAAATCACAGATTTCTGTCTCCTTGTGGGAGCAACGTGAGAAGCTCACCAAACCCAAAATTGCCCTTAATTCCTGTCAGAATAAAAAGAAACAACAATAAACACATTTTGCAGACCAGAGAAAGATCACCATAAAGCAAAGAAATACTTCTGAAAGGTGGACAATGAAAATGGCAACAAACAGACACCATGAATAAAAGAAAAAGAAAAAGGAAAAAGAACAGTCAGATAGAATTCAGACAAAATGATACCTTCTGTATAAGCCACTCTGTGGTTGATTAAGATACAGACAATAAAACACTTGGGGTACACTAATATATTAAGGCCTCCCGCTGCGAAATCCGCCGGTACCCAATTCGATCTGCCGACCGCAGATCAACGAACAAAGAAATCAACAAACAGGGGCACCAAGAAAAGGAACTAAATCGACACAAAATTGCTGTAAAACCAGACCAAAAAAAAAAAAATTTGCAACGCTAAAACGACAGTTTTGTCGAATCTGATCCGCTCTCTGCTAATGCCTCAAAGTATCAAAACAAGACATGGATTACACCTCCGGGTGACCTAGAATTCGCCGAAACCGTGCAAAACGGAATTTCCGAGGAGAATTGTCTGGATTCCGGGAAAAAATCGAACTGGGTATCTGACCCAACACTTGTCGGCTTCTTCCAATCGATAGCGTCTTCGTTCGTTAAAAATTCAGTTTTTTTTTTCTTTGTGAGACGTTCTTAGATAAGAACTCCCGCGACTCTCTTCTGTCGATTTTAAATTCTGCGTCCGCTGAAAGGGAAAGGCCTAACCGCCCGAACGGAACGCTGATATGTTACGCGCTCTTTAACCCGTAACACTGTAACAGACTACGCGTTTATTTTGTCCAAAACGTCCATTTGACGATCTTTTCATTAATCTCCAAAAGAACGTCTCATTAAAAGCGCTTTTTTAATTTCATTTCTGCTTGACTTGTTATTATAGACCGGATTTATTTATTATGGACAGCCTTTTTAATTTCACGTCCATACTATCACATTCACTTTTTTAAATCATTTTTTTCAAATGAATTATACGGTTTTCTATTTTTATTTTTCAAATGCAAATGGACCAGTCAAAGGCTTGTAAACGATTTCCACTCTGATCTAGCAAAGACAAAATTTGACTTGTCCTTAAATTTGGCTTTTCGTATATAATAAAATAGGTACGTGCTACATCACCCAAAAGAGCGCATATTGATTAATATATAACATTTTGCTTCTTGTATTGTTAGGCACACATAACCTTATTTTCAAGTTTTTTTTGTTTTGGGTATTAGCAAGCGTACATCCCAATAAATTCATTTTTGTCCAATATACGTGGGTCCCCTAAAAACTCTCAACATCTTTGCTCTTTTTACAGTCATTTATATAATTTGAGTGAGATGTTACCACGTGAAACATCTTATGATTAAAGTTTTATAAAAAAGAAATCCCTTATGTATTTTTTAATTTAAAGAAACTTTAATCATGAAATTTTTCATGTGACAGTATCTCACTAAAATAACATAGGCAAAGTAAGCAAGCTGCAGAGCATTTCACGACTCTTCCTTCTTATTGGGGTGACACATGGCGCGTTCTTATTTGGTTCTACAGGGAAAGCCACACCTTACGACTTGTCTAACAACTGGAGTCGTGCTTACATCACCTTTCCATGTTCGGTAAAATGGAGAGACTGCTTCGCACGGCACGAAATAAAAGATAGATAGATGTCTCCATGCTTGCCACGTGTAGGTAACGGTCCAGAACGATTTGAAAAGTTCTAACTGCCCAGACGTGAGGTCGACGACTTCGGGAGTCCAGGTCAGGTGCTCCTCACAACGGAACGCGTCAATCCTTACATCAAATATTCCAAGGACGGGTGAGCGCTTTAGCGAATAATATTGCGACACGTGTAGAATTAGTAGTTTAGTTTGCTAGGTCAAGATTGTGGTCAAAGTCTTAACGGGTTCTTTTGAAGAATTCAGCAAACCAACTAGATTTGGTTAAACAATTCATTTTGATGGCAGAAAACTATTGAAAACCATATCCAAGTTGTAGAATTTAAAAACAAACGAAAACAATATTCAAACTTACCGTGTTGAAAATTTTTATCTTAATTTGTGGTAAGATAATCATATTTGACCAATGAGTATGGTTACAATTAAATTTTGAATAATTTTGTTACTTTTTGGGGGATGTAGGTTTGGTACTTAGGTTGGGGAAAGTCAATATTTCCTAATTTGATTAGGATTTGTACATAATGATGTAAAGATAAATATTGTGTGAATTTGGCCTGTGATGTATAGTCCCAACTCCCACATAAGTAATAATAAAGCAAACACCTCATCATGTAGCTTCCAATTCGATTTACTTTCAAAAAGTTGTTTTCAAAAGTAAAAATTTTCAAAAAAATTCATAATATTTTGAAAAACGCAAAAAGAAAAAAGAGTAATGATTTTATTATGTTGAAAAGCAATGATTTGTTACTTTTTATTAAAGGAAAAAGATTGCCTTTTTTTGCTTCAATTAAGGAACAAAGATTCACTTTACAATTGACTAAACAAATGTTGTTTTTACTTTTTATAATTAAAATTATTTTCTTGCTTTCAAAAGTAGAAAGAAAATTACTTTTAAAAAACCATTCCAAACGGAGCCTTATCGTACGCCAACATTGTTCTGTTTGTGACTAATGGTTCTCAATTAAGCTATGCCTTGTGAAGATCCTTGACAAAATAATTAAAGCAACTAGTACTTGGATGGAGGAGAGAATATAGTAACATATTATTTTCATTTCAAATAAACACACAAATTATGTAAATATATCGGTTAGATTATCCACTTTTTGTTTTTTGTTTTGGTCAATTCTTAAAATATATTAAGTCATCTTACAATAAACTTTCTCTATAGTTGTTCTCATCCGGGGGGATCCGTTAAAATCTAAGGATATTGGTGACATCTTCCTTGACTCCATTACCTATTCGGACAAAAGCATAAAAAATTATACTGTACATACACGTTTTTAACAATCAATTGTACATCTAAATAATTGTAAGTATGAATCCATATTAATATCTAAGTAGACATAAGAGTTGTGGGCCGTAGAAGATATTGAAGTCTTTTAAGTTTTCAAGAAGGCGTTATCATGAAAACATATGTCGGGTTTCTCTTTATGATAATTTGTAGATGGTAAGAGAAGAGGTGAGAATGAACAGTTTTGTAATTGCACAAGTTTTAAATGAATTGAGATTGATATGACTTTTATACCCCTTTATTAAAAACGCTTAACAATAAATAGTAAGGGCATTTTGGGGAAGTAGAGCATAAAAGTTGGCATGCTTTCGAAGGGGGCACTTCCCTTTATATATAGTATAAATATAGATACCATGGATTGATAGAATTATATTGGAAATAATCCTTCCAATTATTTTGTTTTGCTTTAATTTGGTTTTATGTTTTATTTTCGATATATTTTTTGAATTTACTTCATTAATTATATGCTCTTTATTATTATGCTATCATTTTGACAATATTACATATTTTTTAATTTTTCTTTATAATCTTACTTAAGATTCCATATTTTGGGACAACTTCCTCATGCATTTCATGAGTATAAAGCGACTTGAAATCGGCTGGAGCCCCTTGTTGGAATATCTATTGGTCCAACGGTGAGTGGGATGTACACGTTTGTGAATGATGTTGACATGTACACCCCACTCACTGTTGGACTAGCAGATCTTCCATTGTAGGCTCCAACTGATATGGCCTACAAAGTCGATTAATTGCGTAATCTACTCCAATCTGCCAGTAAGGCTGGGATTTGCCCTAACTTGCCTCGAGACAAAACCGGACTGTTTATAACCTAACCCGACACCCGCACTTTCCCCTCCGTAACCCGAGTACTAATTTCGGCTCACGAAAGGCTACCCAATAAGCCCAATACAGTCTAGGCGGGATGGGTTACAATTTGGCCCGTCCGTTGCCGTCGCTTAACCAGCATTTGGGCATTCGGTTCACTGAACCGGGCCCGTTATGAACTGGTGTATGCTGGTACGAGATGCCAAGACCAGGGAAGGGTTTACCAAAAAAAGAAGACCAGGGAAGGGCATGCGAGTTAAGTTGGATCTGCTCCAGACGATTCCAATGTCGCATTCGAGTTTGTGCGAGTGATGGAAGGAGGGAAGAGGCAGTGGTACTTCGTTGCTGCGCTTCTAACTATTCTCACCAGTTCTCAGGTTAGAAACCCTAACCATCTATTCCTTACTATTTACTGGTTAGAATGTCTTGGAGCTCTTAATTTGATTAGAAGGTGATCTGACGTCATTATATCTCTTTTCCGTTTCTTTCTCTGTTCTCGGAGTGAGTTGATCCATTTCACTTGCTTCAGTCATATTTTCTTCGAATTTGATGCTTTTGTATTTTCTTAATTTTGGAGTAATTAAAGGGCAAATGCTCCTTGTGATACGGGAACTTAAGTTCTTTTCCAGCCTGAATTGGAGAAAAGCCAGCTTTCCTTTTCCTGTTTCAGTATCATTTCACTTTCCAATTGAAAGATATTTTCCATCGCATCTAATATTCCATCAGATGTAGCGTAGAAAAGTAAAATTACTCATAAGCACCACCTAATCGAGATATTGACTGAAATGAAATATTAAAATGCAAAATGTGAAAAATGCAGCTAAATATCGACGCTAAATAAGCTCCAAATGTGAAAATTATTAATTTGAGTAAATGACCTTTTTACCACTTAACTGAGGCACTTATACTGTAAAAGTAGGTTAGTTATTGTAGCATGGCAATGATAGGTTAGAAACTGCATTGAACACGAGCGATTGAACTTGTAGGACTAATGAAATATTCAATATAATAAGTTCAAAGATAATAACTTGGCAGGCTTGCTAGCTGCATGCCAGACACAATTGATCCAGGTAGGGTGATGTAACCAGTATTCGGTAGAGCAAGTTCAAATCACCAGGTATCTTATGCAAGTTGATATGTACAGTAAGAGGTGCATGCACTGTATTTTTTTAGCAAGGCTTAATCTTTTTCTTGTATTTTCGGTTTTAAAACAACGGACTTGCTTAATCGTTTTGTAGATGAGGTTGCCCTAAAACATGTGAGGAAGATGTCATTCTTATATTATTCGCTTCATCAGGGTTAGGATCTCAGACTTTGTTTGTTTGTTTGAATATGAATATTGGTGTATTAACCTGTGCTTATTATGCGGCAGGGGATTTTGACAACGCTTTCACAAAGTAATGGAGGATACAAGTATGACTATGCGACAGTTCCTTTTCTTGCTGAAGTTTTTAAGGTACTCTTCACCTTTATAATTCTTTTTTTATTAGGTCGATGTAAATTCTTTATTTGTTTTGGCTTATTTCTGAGTCTCGTTGATAAACTTGTGAGGTCATTTCATGTTCCAGTAAAAGCAGACTTCTTTTTAGATTTACTGGTGCTCCATGGTTGGTTGTTTCTTTTCAGATTGCTTGACTGACATCTTTTGTATTTGTCACTGCTCAACTGCAGCTTTTGGTATCTGTTTTTCTTCTTTGGAGACAGTGTCAGGCATCACCTCCTCCAAGGATGACTACAGAATGGAGGACTGTGCGCTTATACCCCATTCCTTCCATTATATATTTAGTTCACAACAATGTTCAATTTGCTACCCTGACTTATGTTGATACATCCACATATCAGATCATGGGTAATCTGAAGATTGTCACCACCGGTATACTATTCAGGTGCCTTCTTGATCATTCTAATGATTGATAAAATATTTCTGCTTTTTTGATTTATTGAACTGTGGCACATACTTGTTTTTGGTTTGCCCAAAATCTCTGTTTTCATACTTTTCAACTGGATGCATGAATAATAAAATTGTGAATATATTCTTATTTAACATTTTAGGTTATTCTTACGGAGGAAGCTGTCCAATCTACAGTGGATGGCAATTGTTCTATTGGCAGTTGGAACCACTACAAGCCAGGTGATAATGAGAAAATTTTCATATATCCAAATAGAGGAGTAGATGATATTTATCACGGCAGCTCATGTATTCAAATTTTATTATCTCTATTTCTTATTAATTTATTAACACTTTTGGAGTTTGTGGTGAGACTGGTGCTTTTGTATATGAATTGCATACTAACTCATTGGTGGAATACTTAGGTGAGGATGGCAACAATGCATGTTTTATGAACATTGCACATTTATGGAGCTCCTTGACCATAATATTGGTGCTTGGGATATCCATAATTTAGAAGAATAAATATATTGTCAGCCCACATCCTGACTGGATATCCTACACTAATCTCTCTAATGTGGATTATAACAACGATCTGCCTGCGGTATATATGATTTCATAGTTTGTATGCTTTTTATGTCGAATAACTATCTAGGGCAGATACTAGATGATAAAGGTTCACCTGATCAATGATTGTAAATCAAATACTCAATGTTCTTTTTGGACAGTAAGAAGACAAAATGTATTTTTAATGAGGAGTCCAAATCATTTTATGGGCTTAGGAAAATACTCAGCAAGAACTTGAATTGAATGAATAATAAAAAGAGCAAAGAAACTACAGTTGCTGTTTTAATTAGATAATTTAAGCGTATGAGTAGCAAGGTATGACTAGACCAATTAACAAGCCTCAGTTGGCATGTGATTGTAGTGATTTTGATTGGCATGATATAATAACATGGCAAATTCTGACTTTCACGCAAACCTAACAATTATCTTAGTTTGCTTATGCTAAATTGACTGGTAAATTCACTGAGTAACACCATCTGATCAATTTGTGGGTTATTATGGCAAGCAACTGAGCTGCATGATGCCACAGAAAGAGAGGATGGCTGTCTCCTGTCCCAATGCTAGTAGATCTCTCATTTGCGTTTTTATATCCATAACCCAACACTTGACTTCCTGTCTTCTATCTTATGACTAACAAGCTTGTTTTCATGAATAATTGGTAGAAATACTCTTCATATACAAGTAGTGTAGTTTTAACTGAAGGATTCTATCTCTCTCATATTTATATAGGTTAAAGGTTGTGGAGAGGCTTCATGTGACTCCCTTTTCTCAGCACCAATTCAAGGATACATGCTGGGGATCCTGTCTGCTTGTCTTTCTGCATTAGCAGGCGTTTATACAGAGTATCTGATGAAGAAAAACAATGACAGCTTGTACTGGCAGAATGTACAGTTATATACGTATGTTTTCTGTCTCTAAACATTGATTGTGATGAATTGTTTTTGATAACATGGGCACATCAATTCCATGCATTATGATTTATGAGCCATCTTTTTCACAATTCCATCCTCCTAGTATCATTTTCACAATATATACTACTTGGTTTTATTGCAAGTTCTGTGTAGAACTTGTGAATCACATCTTACATTTTGATCCCGTTTGCAAATTTTTGGGCTTGTCCTTGAAACGATGTGGTGTCATGGTGCACAAAAGGGGAAGATATTAGTCTTTCCTTTAATCAAAGAGTGAAAGGAATCCTTACCTTCTCACTTGGTTACTCGTGGGCTATGTGGAACTGGATTTGCTCCAAAAGTTCAATGTGAGGTTAATATGGAGCTTCCCATCCATGAATCTAACATCTTGCCAAAGATGCATGTCTGGATTGAACAGTTGAGGGGCACAACAATCACTATCATAATTTCTATGCTACCAATGGCTTGAAAATTACTAATTGGGAAACATAAATCACAAATACTAAAGCCTAGGGACTTATATTGACAAATAACAACCTAGTTCTGTGATTATTTCTGACGCAGTGAAAGTTACAAAAACAAGGATTAATCTCCGTTAATCCTAGAAAACTAGAATTCACCAGCAAATAACTTTGAATCTACAATGAAGATGAGAGAGAAACTCTGTAGTTCTTTTAAAAAAATTAATGTCTAAAATTCGTGTACAATCTTTACCCCTTATTTATAGACCTCTGAAGACCCCAAAATGAGATAGTAACCGACTAAAATTAGGACTCCTACTCATAGTAAACAACTTAAAGTTAAAATATAACTCTAAAAACCTCTTAAAGACTCTTAATATAATTCAAATACCTAATACAAGAAAATAGGAATTCTACTTTTACTAAATAACTAACTAATCTAAACTTTGGGTCCCATACGTCCTACATTAGTTTCCTCTCCTTAGAGAAACACCCGTCCTCGAGTAAAGCACTGGAATGGCCGTGGGAACATGGTACTCAGATAGGTCTTGCACGTTGAACGTCTTGGAGTTTACCCTTCCCCTTTTATAACAAAGGCATAGACTTGCTTTGTTTCCTTCACTTTATAAGCTTTCGGAGTTTTATTAGAAACTTTGGTTGGTATCATGGCAATGTTGTGACCCTTTCAGGTGAATAAATACATGTTGTCCCGTGCCTTATAGGTTGCATTCACATCATACTGTCAAGGCCTCCCTAATATGACATGATTGGCATTCATGTCAATCACATCACAAGTAATCTCCGCCTTGTAGTGCTTTCCAATAGAAATTTGAATAGTGCAAATTTTAGCTACCTTCACTGAGGGGCCTTTCTTTACCCAACCAATCAAGTAAGGTGAAGGGTGTGGTTTGGTTGGCAATTGCAAATAATGAACCAACTTCTTTGCCACAAAATTATCACAACTTCCATTATCAACAATCAAATTGCATACCTTATTGGAGACGGTACACAATAATTGGAAAATATTATGACCTTGAGAGAAGTCTTCTTGCTTGTTTGAACATAAAACCCATTGCAAAACTAGGTTAAGGCGTTCACTTTGGTCTTCTTCTCCCACTTCGTACACATCATTATTATATATGACTAACCCACCATCTTCTTCTCCTCCTCCTTCTTGCTCAATCAAATTCACAGGTTTTCTAGCTGGACATTCATTAGACCTATGCCCCGTTTGACCACATCTGTAGCACTTTATTGCTGCTGATCTGGCATAAGGATTAGAATTTTTAGGCTGATCTTTATAGCCCTGCTCGGTAGATTTTCGATTAGTTATGCTAACACTAGCGTCCCCCTTGTCCTTGGCGCTAATTGGAGTAGAAGAAACTGTTGTTTAGGGCGCCTTGCCCTTGCCAGAAAAATCTCCAGCAGCATAATAAGACTTCCAAGAATACTCCGATTGCCCAACTGATTTTTCCATAAATTCTGCCTTCAACGCCATGTTGTCGCTTCATCTACCGACTACAAAAACTGCAATCCAATCTTCTCACGAATAAAAGGCTTCAAACCAGCCAGATAATGGGCAGCTTGCTATGATTCTGTTTCATTAAAATTATTGCGTGCGGGAAGTGTAGAAAATTCAGCAGTATAATCAGCAACAGATTTACTTCCTTGCACACAATTCTGGTAAAGCTGAAAAAAATGTTGATCGTAATCTGGTGGTAGAAATCTCTCCATAAGCAACTGCTTCATTCGTCTTCATGTATGGACTAGAACTCTGCCTTGTCGTCACCTTTTATTTTGTAGAGTATCCCACTAGACAACTACTCCACTTTTGAGTTTGAAGGCTACCAGTTTGACTTGACGCTCCTCTAAAACTTCTATCATTTCAAAAAATCTCTCCACCTCGGATACCTAGTCGAGGAAATCTTCAATGTTTATATTCCCATTAAAAGTAGGAACATCTGTCTTCATATAGTAATCCTTGAACCTTCGATTTCGACCTTTCGGTCTCCCATTATATAGGGCTACTTCTTCCTCATCAAGATTTGAATCATCATCTCCAAACAAAGGTCAGTGAGGCCCCCGAACACTAGTGCCCTGGCGTCTATCACAGTATCTCCTTACTTCAGCGCCATGGGGGCCTCGGGCAAATCCTCCGGCTCCTCTTTCAATGGCGTTTTGATCACGGTTGGCATTGACTGTTAAATTCGCAAGCATCTGACAAATCTTCATCATCTGTTGCCGTTGTTCTTCAATGGCCGCTGAAATCGCTTCTTGCCCATGAACAACGTTGATGAGATTGTTATCGTCACCTTCATTGTTGGCCATATCGTCAGGCAAGTCCTGTCTTTGATACCAATTGACGCAGCGAAAGTTACGAAAACAAGGATTAATCTTCATTAATCCTAGAAAATTGGAATCCACCAGCAAATAACCTTGAATCCACAAGGAAGATGAGAGAGAAACTCTGTAGTTCTTTTAAAAAAAATAATGTCTAAAATTCGTGTACAATCTTTACCCCTTATTTATAGACCTCTAAAGACCTTAAAATAAGATATAAACCTACTAAGATTAAGACTCCTATTCATAGTAAAGAACCTAAAGTTAAAAATCTAACTCTAAAACTTCTTAAAGACTCCTAATATAACTGAAATACCTAATACAAGAAAATAGGAATTCTACTTTTACTAAATAATTAACTAATCTAGACTTTGGGTCCCACACATCTTACATCAATTTCACTGTATTTTGATATGATTTTCTTGATTAAAGTAAAATTTTTCCCCTTTCAAGGTGATTAAATTATCATGAGGAAATAAATTTTAGTGGTGTGTGTACCGCATTAAAAAAATCAACTACATTTATTGAATGCAGCTTGTGACAGTTTAGCCAGTTAACCCAATTAGACTTGCTGGCATGCCATTTATGAGAAAGGTATAAAGGGGATGGGTGGATTCATAGGGGGAAAAATATTCATTTTTCAGGTGTGGTTCAATCTTCAACATGTTACGGCTTCTCCTTGATGATTTAAAAGGTGGATTTGAGAAGGGACCATGGTGGCAACGTCTTCTGAATGGCTATAGCTTTACAACATGGATGGTAGTAGTGAATCTTGGATCAACTGGGTTGCTGGTTTCATGGTTAATGAAGTATGCAGACAATATTGTAAAGGTCATTCTTTTACTCTATTTGTAGCATGCATTCTGTTTTATTCTTTCTTCTAAACTTTTGATCATGACACTTAATGGGGATTTTCTTCATCTTAATTTTATTTTTATTTGTATTTTTACTTTTACCTGGTGTCAAGGGGAAACCATCCTGTTAAAATTTATAACAAAACCTTAATGGAATATTTTCTGTTTTTTGTTGCACAAAATGTACTTCATTTTTTATAGCATTTTGTGGCATGATGTATCCAAAAAAATTGTGCATGGAAAGCATACCAAATTCCATTGAAGTATTGAAGTTGTACATGTGTTAGCTTTTGCACGAAACTTGGGTAGGTGCTAGTTATAAGCATGATAACGAATTGAATTCTGTGAGTACATTATGTCAATAAGTTTACTTGAAGTGTCTGTACCATAAATAATGAGGTACTTACTGAATTTTGTGTTCTAAGAGACATGTTGGCCAGATTCTTGCATTTTTGTTATTGAAAATTTCACTGCTTTTGGTTGCTTGAATTTTTGTTATGATGCTAGTTAATCTAATTATACAAATATGGATTCATATTTAGAAAAAAAATTTGTTTTGGAGACTCATCACAGTCACCATATAAGTGGCTCAGCCTATTAGGCTTTTCAGAAACCACCATGTTTGAATCTTCAACAAGAATATTGACTGGGCTAGTATGTATCTAAAGGCTATGTAAATATTTGATAACTCATACCTTAATTATTTGTGAATTCTCTTGTAGCATCTCATTTTTTTTCTCTCATGAAATTAGCCTTGTCAGAAATCTAAAATAAGGTATATGTAGGGTATAGATAATGTAATGTTGATATGACTTATATTTCTATGAAAGAATAGCTATTCCTTACTGTATAAATATTTACTAAATTTAATGCCTTCCGATCTATGTATAACACCATTTTGCAGTAAATAGAATCTGTTGGAAAGCTCTTGTTGATTCTTTCTTGTGATATTCACTCCTAAATAGTACATACCCTTCACTAGTTTAGCTCTTATTTAACCTGGTATATGGTATTTGGATCAGTCTCTCTATGTTATGGTATCCATGATTCATTGTCACATTTTGGTTGATATATGTTGATCTGGGCAATGAGGTTTGCCTTCATCAAGTTGATTGGCCAATTTTTGTTAGCTACTTTCACATCAAGCATGTATATAGGATTCTAATTCAAGATTCATGTCATGTTTAGATTTAGCAAAAGTTTTACACGGGCTTATGATGATAAGAGTCATGTCGCCAACCTACTTTGGTGGGAACTGGCTTATGATGATGATAGAGCTCTACATCAAGCATATAGAAGACACTTGAGTTTACAGAGCTAGCATTATTCTTCCTTTTCTTTGTGGGTTGGGGTGAGAGGAGACATGTATTCCATTAACCCTGTATGGTTGCTTTCAGGTATATTCCACATCAATGGCAATGCTACTGACAATGGTTTTATCTGTGTATCTCTTCAACTTTAAGCCCACGTTGCAAGTAAGTTTGCTTGCACTTGATGTTGGATAATTCTGACAGTTTTATTTTATTTTTTATTTTTTAATTCTTGGGTGCTGATGCTTTCAATTGCTGCTAATGTCATGAGACAATGAACTACAATGCATATTCTCAGTCAACCAACACATGGAGATATCAGCAGAATCATTTCCTGTTGCTTTTATTATCAATTTATTTTCTGATTGGCCATCATTCCATATTTAGTTGTTTTGATCTTGCGAAATTTTCTCGTATGTTGTTGCAGCTTTTCTTGGGTATTATTATCTGCATGATGTCGCTACACATGTATTTTGCCCCTTCAAACATGCTTGTAGATTTGCCTTTGACAGTAAAAGCACCTCCTGGGAGTCTTAGTGAAGTTTCTGTTGATCAAAGAACAGATTCCTGATGTATGGTTTCGGACTTCTCAGAGTGCTGGATGCAGTTTAATTGGTTTTTGTTGAATGATGCATTGGATTTGAAATTTTCTTCCCAATTTCCATGTGGTCAACGAAATACTAAATGAGGAGGCTCCTGGAAAGGATCAGGAAAAGCATCCACGAAGTGAATTGAAATCCTCTTGAAGTATACTAAAATCTTGATTCTGAACCATTTATTTGGTCTTATATAGTTCATACTGAGCTTGTTACCCAGAATTGACCAATGAGTCACAGCTAATCCATTCTATGATACACATTGTCATGTATTTTGATGATTGGTGTTTTTACTGCACCATTTCATCATTATTTGCCAAATATATTTTTGAAGTTGTAAAATTCTGTCCATATCTACATTAAAAGATTTTTAAGTCATTTATGTGGAAAGAAACTGATTATAAATCGATATCTTTGTTATGTACAGGTGGGACAGCACATATTAATGAAGAATTGCAAGCATGCATACGTTACTGGGTATCTGGTTTGGTTCAACTGTATAGTCGCTATGCCCCTTCTGCTAGATTTCTTGGTTGCAATCTTTTTTACCAGAACCCCCTCCTATTCTCTGTAACCTTTCCACTAATGTGGCGATTGATAAAGTAGTCTTTCGTAGATGCTTAGAATCTGAAGTTGATTTGCAATTGATACGGCCACCCTTTGTTTCTCAACGCTCATGAAAGAGAAGTCGAAACAGGTCATATACTCCTCGTGTAGATTGTTTCTCTTGCTTTAACATATCTGGTTTACCAGAATGCAACTCAGGTTTCCTTCATTTTCCAGAAAAATGTGGTAGGTTTTGGGTAGTCACAAAGTGCTATAGTCTCGAAGGCTATATACTTCACGGTGATTGCAGGTTTCAGTCAAGTAAATACTTGATGGTCCAAAACAGTTTATGAGGTTAAATGGTTATTTTGATCATTTCCCGTATTACATGTCTCAGATATTGTCAACACTCCTAAGGCTGTGTTTGGTTCACCGGAAAATGAGGAAAGAAAAATATTTTCCTGAACTTTAAAATTTTCTGGCTGTTTGTTTCATGGAAAAAATAAAAACAGAGAAAAATATTTTCCTAAATACAAACGGAGCCTAAATGTAATTTTAGAAACAAATTCTTCTTTTTAGTTGGAAAAGTTGCTTCTTTTTGAGTAATTGTGTGAGTGACAAGAAATACTAGCTGAATCAGGTTCTGGTTTTGGAAAAGAAAAATTTCTTGGCTTGTGGAACTGGAATCCCCACACTTCAAGATGAACTTAGTGGCAAGTCCGAGTCCAATTCCCTGAAAAAGCCCCAGTAAAAAATCAAAGCCCAAACTCCTTTCATTCAGATAATCCTTCAAATACCACAAGCTTTTTCAACACATACATATCTCAGACTTTCAGGTGTAGCACCAGCCATTAGATAGATTGAATTATTTGTATGATAAATATGAATTACTGATTGGTAATATGCCATTTGGCAAAGGAATATAAAGCCAAAACTAGTTGAACTGATTTCATGTGAAGATATACATGGACAACTAGGGTTCTTCAAATCCTCATGAAACACCAGATTCTGAGTCTGATAGTGATAGGCAACTAAAGTCTGATTGATGAAGCTGAAAATAGTTCAGATGGATCGCCGGGTGGACTCATGGTTCTTACATCAAATAAATTTAAATAAGAATGGTGGGTGTTGCAGAATTCTCACAGAGTTGATGGAACTTTAAAAAAATGTAACACACCCAAAGAATGAGATTTATATGCCAATCAAATAACAAGTTCTTAATTTTCAAACCAAACATCTGGTACATTTCGGTTTTCACATTTAAGGACGAACATATAAGAGAGATAAAAAGGGAAATAAATGAAAAGAATACGGTTTGCTTCATCCTTACTGTACAGGTTTGTCATTTTCAGGAATTAAAGCCTTTGCATCGCCGTTAGCAGTGGTCAATGCCACAGATTGTGGTGGGAAATTTTCCTTAGTATAAGGGGAATATTTCGCAACACTAACTTTATATAATGTTTGAAGCTGCTGCTTTAGTCCATTATATGGTATAATTAATGCACATATTAATTGCTCTTTGATTGGAAGACCGAACTTGTGGTGGAAAGCCATGGGAGTGCCTTATATTATTGGGTAGGCCTTGCTGAGTGTCTTTGAATTATTTGCCTCGACCCCCCAGGTGTAGTGTCCATCAAGCATTGAGGTTACCACTTGGTGGTACCAGTCTCTGTCCCTCACCAACACGACCTTGTAAAGATTTATTGCATAGAGAGCAAATGATCATTTTGTTTTCTTTACTTGAGAATGAGGTTTGATTAACTTGAGCAGATTTGCATCCCATCAAAGTTTGAGAAATGTGTAATATTCTCATTCGTTTGGGGTGTGAAATTAATTGAACTTCTCTAGATCATGGTATATAGTATGGTTTTTGACACGCAGTCAATGTCACTGCCTAGATAGATAACATATTTATCAATCATACAAGAAGCTTCTACACAGCTTGAACCAAAAAGATGAGATGATAATTGTTAGGGATGGAATGCATTTACTAACAAAGGACACTGGACAGATATCTATATCTATACTATTAATAAAGAGGACAAGGGGAAATATTCTCCCAAATCTGACCCTCTAATATTTTTCCAAATATTACCCTCTATAAACAAAACAATCTCTTGCAATAATTATAATGACCCATCAGTATTCTTTGCATATTCAAATTTAAACACACTGTAATTATCCATTTAGAATAACATGCTATCTATTGACATTGTCGGTGTTGTTTGTGCTGCGGAGATGCTTGTGCCACGCATGTACCGAGGAGGTACCCAGCACTTTCTGCACCCCAAATACAGCATATCAAAGCTCGCATCATGGAATATCAAAATGGTTACGTATTGTTGTGGCTGTGAGCGATCATCGATGAAAATGCGCAACGGAAAGTTGGTATATACCAGGGAGATATAATAAATGCTTCTAATTCCAACACGGTCCTTACACTTTATCTGAATATCACAAGTACCCCAAGTTTTCCTTTTTTTTTTTAGCTTTTTAATTGCCCCCATCCTCTTTCAAATGACCTATGAGTCATTAATTCATTGTACCAACACCAACTAATCCATTTGGATCCCAGTAGATATCTCCATGTCAAGCATCAGCCCACCTCCACCTAAACCACTAATGCATGCCCTTAGTGGCTCTTGATTGGGTGCATGAAAACTGCCCTTCCGGTCTTCCCAAATGATCATCTCTGGCATTTCTCTGAAAATGCTCCTTGACACAACCGTGAGATGCTACCATGTGGAGCACCTCACTGCCAATGTTTTGTCATATGGGCCCCACTTGAAAATATTTAAAATAATGGTAAAACACTCGTTGTGAGATGCTCTACATGGCTGCATCTTACGGTTGCATCAGTGAGCAATTCAGGGAAAGGCAACAGAAGATTTCTTCCTGTAATTAAGCACATGACAACGATTTCACATAATCCATCATGGATGCCTCTTCCACAATCAAGTCTATCTGTTTGTGGCTTTTCTTGTACAATCAAATAAATAAAGAGGTGTAATGTTACCTGAAAGAGGTGCTCCACACGTACCCTTATTCTACTTTGTATTTGTAAGTACACGTGTTGAGCAGATTGAACTATTGTTGTAAAGGGTCGCACTTGAAATTATTAATAAAGTAAAGCCTTGTTGAAGAATTTTTTATTCAAAACAGGATCACTATTAATTAAAACGCTAGCATTGTTTTCTCAGTACATAATTTTGACCTCCTTGGTTTATCTACAATGTTAATTAATTAAAGCTTAATTTGTTCCGGCACATTCTGATCCTCTTTCCAAAATCTCTATAAAAGGGCGGGCGGGGCTGTCCGTCCACAAGAAGTCCCAAGACAGAAAGAGAGAAAGAGTAGAAATTAAGCCCGAGAGGCATGGAATCAGTTGCTCGGCTGCCTTCTTCAAACAACGTTAACATGGACGGTGGAGGCAAGGGGAAGCATGGATGCGGCTACTTTCAAATGCCACTGCACTATCCGAGGTACAAAAAGGCCGACTACGAGACCATGCCGGAGTGGAAGCTGGATTGCCTTCTCAAAGAGTATGGCCTCCCCGTTATCGGAGACGTCGAACAGAAGAGGAAGTTCGCCATGGGAGCTTTTCTTTGGTCTTCTTAGAGCTAAGCTAGTCTCTGTTAATTTCTAGTGATCAGATTATAACTTAATTAGATAGTATCCGTCTCTTTCTAGTAAGAGAAGTATTAATTAGAGTCGGTTGTATACAGGAGTGTATCGTTTAATGCTTCTATATTTGCTGTGCTTGTGTAATATATGTATTAGGTGTATGTCTCATGATCTGGGATAGTGTCATCTTAGTGTTTCTTGTTCGATTAACTAATCTAATATTCTCTCTTTCTTCTTTCTCTCTCTGGACGTAATTTTGAGATATGATATATCGTTTCATAAGCCGGCCGGAGTGGTGATGTGTTTGTGTTATTCTCCAGCACCATAATATTATGAGAATAATCATCATCGCCTTACTATAATTATTCTGCTCTTATACTCGCTTATGCGTCCCCTTATAATTAGTGTCCTCCGTTCTGCTGGCACGTCGCGGCATGTTGTCGAAATTTTGTTCGAAGACCACATAATAGTGTGTTTTACAGGGTGAAAATCATCAGAATGCGTTTCTGGTGATTTTTAGTGGCACACTGGCATAACGCAACTGTTGCCGAGTGAAACAGGGGGAAACGTAATTTTTTTGAGCAGTATGAAGTGAAATTTTGTTTGATTTGGGTAAAATTTCCCCATATCTAAAAACAATTTCCATTTTTTATTTCCTTTCAATTTTCCAGCCTAAAATTTTGTTTCATGTTGCGGGCAGTACGAAATGGTAAACCTTGCTTATAACCATTAACAAATATTTTATTTTTGAATATAGTTTAAATGAACAAGCTTGTGCTTCTAGTGCCCCAACAGTCAGAGTTAAAGACCACTAACAAATAGTTACTCACGGAAAAAAGGAAAACCAAAAAGGGAAATTAATTGAATATTGATTAAATAATAATAAAATGTTTGTAAACCATTATAGACGGTGAAGTTTTTCCTTCCAGATGGCATCTCTTATTTGGTCAGTCATGGGAAGCCCGTAGCTCTATTGTGCCGGAAAGCATCTTCACTCTTTATAAGAGCATTTGATTTCAGACCCCACTGCAACTAAATTTTGGAGCAGGAGATCAATCCCAGGAAGAAGCAACCTCCTCCGCTAGCTTAGGTAAGGTTAGGCCCAAAGGGAAAGTTAGGTTTTAGTCGTGCACCTTTCAAAGATTAGTAAATAATTATAAAACAGTTATAATATTTAAAATATTTAAAAACAAGTGTCATTTCACTGATCACAAATTTCCTTTATGCCCTTTCTTTAAAATAATTACAAGCAGGTTTAAAAGCAGGGATATTTAAAATTGGTTTAGCGATGCTTTTTAAAATTTATAATTCATATTCAATCACCTAATTATTAGTAATTGAAAAAAAATTAAGGATGCATTTTTAATATTTGAAAATGAATGTCATTTTACTTTTCACGAAAATTTCCTTCCCAAAATTGACATTTCTTTAAAATAATTACCAGTAGTTATCAACTGCCGTTAAAACTTTACTGATAATATTTAAAATGCAAGTATATCTTGCTTAATAATTTTTACAAAATTTTTACCGACGGGTTTAGACCACTGATAAATGACTAAAACCATAGCAAAAAATGCATTTTGTTAATCTCTTGCAAGTTCATTTGCAGACTTGAAATAACCAATTTACTGACTTATAAAGCCCTTATTTAGTGATTTGTAAACCTCGTTCAAAGATTGGTAATGGCTGATTCACTAACAACTTGTAAAATTCATTTGAAGACTTGCAACTGCCAATTAATAGACTTATAAACCGGATGAAGGGTCTTGTAAACTTTTTTAATAACCTTATTTAATTTGCTAGTTCACATACTTGTAACAACTAATTTATTAAATTGTAAAGCCCTTATGTAATGACTTGTGAACCTGATTTAAAGACTTCTAATAACTGATTTATTAATTAATTCTAAACATCATTCAACGACTCGTTTACATACATGTAAATCTCATTAAAAGACTTGCAATAATGATGTCTTGACTTGTAAACCTCGTTAAAAGACTTGTAACTATGAGAATTTGCTATGTCGGTTTCAACACTATTTTGTTAAGGGTCTATTTTATCGTTTCATTGGAATTTGGTAGAATTTATAGAAAATGATAGCAAGGGTGATGCGTTTATCAGTAGTTATAAGTATCTTAGCGGTGATGAGTAAACTACTCGTAAATATATTTAATTATATAAAATAACATATACTGATGGTTGTATATACCACCGTGTTTAGAACTATTGGTAATTAATTTATGCACATTTTTTGGTGAAAATTCTCCTTTACATTAAATTGACACTCATTTTTAAATATTTTTATAAGTACCACTATTTTGTAATTTTTGAAAATTAAATGACTGAATTTGAATTAGTTTTAGAAGTATCACTAAATTGTAAATCCGAACTTTGGCCTAAACACCAAAAATGGGAAACTGGTATTTATCGAAAAATAAAATAAAATAAATTGTTTAAAAAAATTAAAAAATAAAACTGTTAGGATCTTAAATGTTAAGTGATTAACAACAAACGTTCCATAAGCCTTAAAACTTTTGGAACAACTTTTAGGCATGTAACAAAAAATATCAAAGCTGGACCACCCCCTACTGGGTTCAAGTCTCGAAGGGGACGACCTACAGGTTGGACTAAAATGTCTTGGTAATATGTGTAGGCATAATGCTAAGTCATTGAATATTTATAAGTGAGTAGAATAGCCGAAAGACAAAGAACTATCATCGTGTCAGTGCCGATAGAATAGGTCTCCCTAAACATTGGCTGCGGAAACGTAGAACTATCATCGTGTCAGTGCCGATAGAGTGGGGCTCCGTAAACATAGGCTACAGAAATGGCTGCAGAAATGTGGTGAAATGTTATGTCAGTGCTGATAGAGTGGGGCTCCGTAAACATAGGCTACAGAAATGACTGCAGAAATGTGGTGAAATGTTATGATTTTAAATGTTACGTGCTTAACCAACAAAGTATTCGTAAGCCTTGGGGCTTTTAGAGAAAGTATTAATTTCTGCATATGGAACCAGTCAATGATAGTTCAATCATTTTACACATCATTCTCGAGTGATTCAGGAACATTGTATCCAGAAAATATTCCCTTCTGAAGACGGAGCATTCTCGTCCAGTATACATCAATGGAGAAACGCGTGGAAGGCTCTTCGCCAGTGATCAGTCTCGAATTTAAGAAGTTAATTAAATTCAAATTAATAACCCCAGAGCCCTAAGGCCAATCTTTGGATCATCACTCTGTTGGTTTCGATGATAATTGAGTTGTCACCATCATCTTCAATGCTATTAAGTCCTACTAAAACTTCCAATTACTGAAGCATCATCATCCTTGCAGCCATCTAACCTGTAGACGTTTCTTTTCTCTGCATTTCAAGGGGAAAGCTTTTATTGCATGTGGGTTCCATCTGGGGTTTCCTCTTACAACAAAATTGATCAATGAAAGAGCTATCACTGTCTCATTGTTAAATCGCTTGCATGATTAATCTCCTTCCATGTTTGGCTCCTGTTTGTTTAGTTCTAGTGCATTCTGCAATTTTGTCTCTTTGTCCTTCCAGAATTGTATATAAGGAGAGCTTGGCCGAAGTAATTAATCTGCAACTGCATGCAACAGGTTTTTGCTCAGATAGATCAAGAGATTCATTGTTTAGAGTTAATTAAAGATGAGCGGAGCTAGTTTCCCGAACGGTGCCTACAAGCCACCAGAGCTAAGGCCTAATGGGCATAAGGAAGGTGAGAAAAAGCACTGGTGTTTCCAGATGCCACTGCACTATCCAAGGTACAGGAAGTCAGACTACGAGACCATGCCGGAGTGGAAGCTAGATTGCCTTCTCAGAGAGTACGGATTGCCCGTCACCGGTGACGTTGCTTATAAGAGGAACTTTGCCTTGGGAGCCTTCCTTTGGCCTTCTCAGAAGGATTGATATGATAGATCTCCATCATATTGAGAGACAAAAGGAAGGAAAAACGAAATTTAGGGTGACCCAGTGATGTTTAATTTGTATTAGAATTTGCTTGGGTTTATGATGTAAATGCTTATTATTATTATTATTTTTTGGGTGGTAGAAAAATGACTTTATATTATTAATATTAAGCTGTTTTACAATACTGAGATCAAAGTTCAACAATACTGTCTGGATAAGTATCATTCCAAAGGACTACATCTATATCTATACTATATATAACGTGAAGCGCCCCCTTGGGAATCGTGCCCAAAACAATTTACAACTTTTCCAAAATACCCATCCCCAACATAGTTTGGTTTCAATAATACAGGGATATACCTGTCTCAATTCACCATTTTGTACAAAAACAGTTAGTTTGTAATTGGCGGCCCCCCCCCCCCCCCCCCCCCCCCCCCCCCCTCTCTCCATTCCCTCTCTCCACGTACAGTCTTGCACGTGCACCCCTGCTAGTTATCATAACTAAAACCTGTCTTTGCCCCAGCATCAGATTGATTTCACATCTCTTCTAACTTGCTTGATTGTTGTCTGCTGAAACTTACGGCATAGGGGTATTTTTGAGATTTCAAAAATACTAGATTAGGATTAGTATATGTCTTTTGATGTAACCCTAATTGAAACATAGCGGAAATTTTGCAATACACATGAAACGTCGTCACCATATGCCGAACTACTTAAATCTTGTATTGGAATTTCCTCCTTTATTCTTTTGTTTTAGATTATTGTTCACACTGCACGTTTCACAACAACTAATCGCTTTGCTTAAAAAGTGCGTCTATGACCTGAAGTGCATCTTTTGTTGGACTTCCAAAAGTTTATACCTTCTACCATAGCTAGAAGTTCTGTTTTACAACAAAACTTTTAAAAGTTCGCCAAGCAAATAAGATTCTAGGTAGGTAGGTTATAATCGACAAATTTCTTAAATACCAAATTCCAATATATATGCGAATCCTCCATCCCATTTCTTCTCCTACTTTAATCTATCATGAATGAAAGTATTTCATGTAATATGCTTTGATGGGCCTTTTCTAGGTTTTATCTTATTTTAATAATTGTGATGAAAAGGATTGTGTAAAAGGGCATTTTAGTCTTTCTAGATAATATATACACCAAGTATACTTTAGCATCGCTTGCTAACCATAAGTATCCGGCAAAAATGAACCATAAGTATCCGGCAAAAATGATTCTGTCCTGTGCTGTGTAAAGTGCTAGCCGTAGAGCATCTTTTTCCTTGAGATGAAATCGTCTACAATGCTTTACTGCAATGCAGACTGATTTGACCGTGAGATGCTGCCAAGTGGAGCATCTCACGGTCTGTGTTTATTGAGGTGGGACCCATCTGACACATTTATATAAACAAAAATAACATGACTGTGAGATGCTGCCATACTGTGAGATGCTCCACATGGCAGCATCTCACGATCATTGCAGTTTGCAATGCAGTAAGGCATTGCTGACGATATCATTCCTTTTTCCTCTCGTTCGTTTTCTCATTCCATCTCTTGTCCATAGGTTAATCGCGCGACACGTGTCCAAAACATCTCTCGTTAATAGAATGGAACAACTTGACGATGTTAACGGATATTGCAATGACGTTTTCTAAAAGCATCTCCTCTTCGTTGGCGCGAAATGAAAACCCAAATTCTTTTCAAAATGTAGGCTTTCAAACCCTCTTCTTAAAAACGAAAACCTTCCTTGATGTCGTTTACCTCGTCTTCTCAAACCCTCTTCTCAAAACACCCAACAGACTCGAAGAACCCTCTTCTTAAACCTTCAATTCGTTGGCATTTGAAAAACCTCTCTCTCTTTGTTGGACACAACAAGACGAGGCATAGGCTTCCCTCAAATCCCTCTTCTCTTCATTCTCTGTTTATTTCTAACTACTCATATTGTTAAGCTTGAATCTTACATCAACGAATCTTATTTTGACTAATTTCTATTTGTTTCCTCTCTCTGTTTCTTAATGCCTTAAATGTCTTGCTTGTTGATTGATGCCAAAGAATAGGTCTTTGTTGAAAATCAAAACAAGAGAGACTCTTTTACAACAGATGGTGTTATGGCTATTTTCGAATGCATTTAAACTTAAACATCTAATCTGTTCTATAGTCGATATTTTGATTTATGAATTATGCATCTAATTTAGTTGCGGATGTCTAACTTCTACCATTTTTTTAATTAAATGCATTGATCCGGTCTGTTTTGTAGCAAATGTCTAACTTCTACCATCTTATAATTTAGACTTATTCATCCGGTTTGTTTTTTGAGCGGATGTCCTGATTTCACACAATCAAGAAATCAACTTAAACATTGATGTCTAAATTTTGTGAGCATTTCTTCTAGAGCAAAATCCGGTGGTTCAGTGAAACCACAGGCTAGGATAAATTTTGGGGTGTGGGCCTCCTATTGAAAATGGCCATCCATTCGCATGTTTCACGCTGGAACCACTGAGTGGCTCTAGGTGAAACAGTCTCCTAAATTTTACCTATTTCTTAGTCATACGTATCCGCTATGTTTTGTAGAGGATGACCTAAATTCATATATTCTAGAATTGAGTTAGTCATCCGATCTGTTTGTAGAAAATGTTGTGATTCAGCAAAATTTTACCGAAATATCACGAAATGTCACATCATGGTTTTGTTGGACTATTTGCATAAATTTTTAAAAACTCTTTTTGGGCATTGCAATGGACATAGTTACTTTGACCGCTTTCATAGCATCTCAAACGATATTTAAAATGAAAAAAATAAATAAATTAAGCTATGCATCCGATCTATTTTGTAACGGATTTCTAAGTTTATATATTTTGTAGAGGATGTCCTTATCTATATTATATATAAAGTGAAAAGGGGGAATATTCCCTTCAGATTCTGTTCCTTCATTTTTTTTTTTTTTAATGTATTACCCTCCCCGAACAAAACAATCCCCTACTATTGTAACTTTATCAAAGTGGGCCACGTTTTCTATGCGTAGGGTGTTCAGCCCCCTAGTATAATTTGGAAATGAACTTTTGCATCGGTTTGTTTTGTAGCGGATGTCACGGTTACATACATTCTGGAAACGAATTGAAGGTTTAAAAACAGGGTTTTTTTGAGTCGATTGGGTGTTTTGAGAAGGGTTTGAGAAGAGGAGGTAAACGACTTCAAGGAAGATTTTCGTTTTTTAGAAAATGGTTTGAGAGCCTACGTTTTGAAGAGAATTTGGGTTTTCGTTTCGCGCCAACAAAGAGAAGAGACGCTTTTAGAAAACGTCATAACGTCGTCAATGGAACAAGTTGTTCCGTTCTGTTAACGAGAGATGCTCTGGATGCGTGTCGCGCGATTAACCTATGAACGAGAAATGGAATGAGGAATCGGTATGAGAGGAAAAAGATTGTCCGCAGAGCTCATAATTTCTGATCGCTTTTTTCCCTCTCTTTTCAAAAGGAATCGTCCGCCCAAGTTACAGAAGACAAACTGCGAAGACTGTTAAGAGGCAAAGAGAACTCGATCTGTTCGTGTCGAAACCCTAGTTCGTCGGCAAGATAAATTTTTTGGCGAGAGAAAAAAAAAGAAAACAGGGAAAATGCCCCGAGAAATCATCACTCTGCAAGTTGGACAATGCGGTAACCAGATCGGAATGGAATTCTGGAAGCAGTTATGCCTCGAGCACGGCATCAGCAAGGAAGGGATCCTTGAAGACTTTGCCACTCAGGTTCAGTAATGCTTCCTGAATAGACGCTAGACATCAATTTGTTTTGACAATATTCAGTAATTAGATATTGCATTATTCGCTCTTGTGTGTCGATAAATTATTTTCTCTGTGATTTCCTGTTCAAGTTGGCAAATGAACATTGAATGACGAAGATTGTTTGAAATGCAATGACGTTGAACTTGTTTTTTCTTAGATTTCTGTGCTGTATCCAAACGTTAAGTTTGCAGAATTTCAAAATTTCTGTGTATTGTTCATCTGAGAAAGAGTATGAACATATACAGTTACAAGTTAAATTTCATATGTTGGGCCTTTTGATATACATAGTTACACCATCACTTATCAGCTTAAGCTTTTAGGTGCACCGGTTGTGTAACGCCAAATTATTTCCCTGAGTCCTTTGATCATTTTAGGCCAAATCAATGGGTAGTTCGGTACATATATATACACTACAATCAGAATCATACGAGGTTACCGTTTTTTATCGGTACTAGATTTGCCCCCATGCTTGGTGAACAACTTTAAATTCGCTTGATTGCCAATTCTAGTTGCAGTCTTGAATTAGACATTATACATGATTGTTACTTGGTGCTGACATGTTTGTATTCTATTTATTTATTGTTAACCGTTCATGTTGGTGGTCTTGCTAAATAATTTTTGAAGTCTGAAACCGTTAAATTTTTTGACTAGGCCATAAATTAAGATAATTGGCAACTGAAACCTTTGTGAAACTGTTTAATGTTTGCAGGGGAAACATTTAATAACCATAGATGTTTTATGCATTTTGTAGTTTAGACTTCTATCAAGTTTTACATTATGTTATCTAACTTGAAATGATACAGGGAGGTGATAGGAAGGATGTCTTCTTTTATCAAGCTGATGATCAGCACTACATTCCACGAGCTCTTCTCATGGATTTGGAGCCCAGAGTTATTAATGGAATTCAAAATAGTGAATATCGGAATCTTTACAATCATGAAAATATATTTGTTTCAGACCATGGAGGTGGTGCTGGAAATAATTGGGCTAGCGGATATCATCAGGTCTCTTACTTTTTTCCTGAAATTGCTTAAAAGGATATATCTGTGTTACCTGTTTATGTATAAATTTTTAATAATACTTATGATGTGCACTCTTTTCTTTATAGGAACATGGTTAAACTTATTGAATCTCTAATTCTCTCCTTCCTGCTGTACAAGTTTTATTTTTGATGACTACGTACCTTAGTTTTAATTTTGCATGGACATATGTTATTATATTACATTTTATATTTTGCATTGTTTTCAACCATCACTGGCTTGACTTAATAGTTTTAGACTTAGGATTAAACTTTACGGTTCTGAGTACTTGAGAGAAGGGGCTTGTCATGCCCTGATGACGTGCATGCATGGGCACAGTAAATAATTTTGTCTTCCTCTTCTTCATTCAATAGCATCAGAAAAAGAAAAATAGCAATGAGATGGAGTGGATTGAGAGAATGTGTGAGAGAAAGAGATGAGAGTATGTGAGAAATGAAAGAGAAAGACAAGTGAGACGGAGATAGGGAGATGTGTGAGAGGTAAAAGCATGAGGATTAGAAAGAGACATGAGGAAGAGAGAAAGGCATGAAAGAGGGTGATGTATGAGAGAGAATACGGTGTTCGAATGTAAGATTGTGAGAGAAAAGAGAGATTTTAGTGTTTTATTTATTTATTTATTTTTTAAAACTCCTCCACATCCCACCTTTGATCTGTTGTTTTTCTCCCCTAAAACTCTTCAATCATCCTATGTAACTCTCTCTCTCTCTCTCTCTCTCTCTCTCTCTCTCTCTCTCTCTCTCTCTCTCTCTCTATCTTGCTTGGTTAACAAGGCTCTCTAGGTGATTAGGGTTTTTAAATGGACTAAATTTCAGCCCTACATCTCATTTGGAAATTGACGATCTGAGCTTTTATTCTGTGTATGCATAGATGCCAAAATGCCAAAAAACCCTACAGTAAAACTAATAGAAGAACAATAATGCGCTGACCTTTGGCTGGTCAAGATGCTAACCCAAGTCAATGGTCCATGGTCAAGTCTGGTTTATCATAGGGCTATAGAAGGAAGAATTTTAGGGTGAAGTGTGTACGTGCAGTACTCCCTTCAAAATTTTCTAAAATACTTTCATATCTCTTAAATAACTACCCACCCATGGGTTATATAACCATCTATGTTAGGGTGTAAGTGTATACGTGCAGTACTGCACATGTCACTCCCTAGAAAATCAGGAAAAAAAAAAAACTTTAAATGGCTGTTCGTACAGATTACATTTATTGGTTCCCATACTGCTAGATTGTAAAGCCTTCGTAGTCATTAGCGATTCCTGATGACATCACTGACCTTGTGTCTTTGGAAGCACTGACAAGCTCAAAACTATAGGAAATTTTTTATGCGTTTATGACATGCAAATGGAGTGTTGAACGTACCATATCAGATCCCAAATAATAATAATAATAAGAGATAATAAATTATGGTTCTTTTTCTTCTTCTTTTAGTTCTTACTTTTTCAATCTTTTTTTTTTTTCCTGCTTTGGCTTAATTATGTTGTCTGAGGTTAGTGGAACATATGCTGCTGGGTATTGTGAATTTCTTGTTTTTGTTTCATAATTTTTATTTAATTAACTAATTCTTTTTCAGGGAAAAGGTGTTGAAGAGGACATAATGGACATGATTGATAGAGAAGCAGATGGAAGCGATAGTCTTGAAGGTTTTGTTCTATGCCACTCAATTGCTGGAGGGACTGGCTCAGGTTACTCTTTTTCAGTTACTAATATTCTGTTCCTTCTTTACTGATATGTATTTTTTTTTAAACTTTATAAATTATCCCCAGAACCAGTCAAGCAGTTAGTATACATGAATGGACTATAGACCAGAATAAAGATTGCTGAAGCAGGCTTTATTCAATCCAAGATGATCAATGTTCTTATATTTCGTCTTTTGTTCCTGTCCTTGATCTTCAATATTCAGGCTCTTAATCCTCTCTGCATTTCTGATTTGTGACTCATATATGGACTATGTTGTGTGCTTAAACTCTCTACACTGTTGTTTGGAAACTTTCCTCGTAGATTGTCCATAATGTGTCTATGTGGAGCTGCATCATTTTCATTCTGTGTTTTATCACAAAATTTATTTTTCAAAAAGAATGCTTAATATATATTGCCTTTTTTGACCAATAATGGTAAAATATATACTAATAGAGCTGCAAACTACAAAAGACAGGAAGGCAGGCTTCATGCCATAGATAAAAGTAAAAGGAAAACACAAGTGACAGTTAGGAGCACTAGGAATAAATGCCCACAGCCAACAAAAAAAAGGGGGTGTTTTTGGGGGGGTGGTGGGTGTTGCGTACAACCAGACGTCTACATGGGGGATTCTTTCACATATAAAAAGTCTGGAGAAATTCCTTCTTCTCTGAAATGATGGAACCTGCGAAATCAGTCTCCTTCTTCACTCCCCTTGTAGCCAGTTTATCTGCTGGATCATTGGCTTGTCTTAATATATGGGGACAGAACAGCCTAATCCCTTTATATTGTGCAGTAGAAGGCTACCTGGTGATGACATCTCCAGGGTACAGTTGATTATGGGGATTCAGCAGGCTATTCCCTGTGGTGTTAAATCCTTAGAAGTTGAAGGGGACTTGTAAATGGTCATTGGATGGATGAACAACAAATCAACTACATCCTATATCATCATCAGGCATGGGGATTCAGCAGGCTATTTCCTGGGGTGTTAAATCCTTAGAAGTTGAAGGGGACTCGTACACGTTTATTGAATGAATGATCAGAAGCTGTGATTGCTTCGAGAAAAGTGGAATGTTGCCCAATTTGCTACTCTTCCTATGATGGTGTTCAGATTTTCTCCATTGCTCTTGGACCTTCCCTTAAAGATGGCAAGATTTCTAGCTCCCCAAACTGTCCAGAGGGTTTCAAAGAACCATACTTATCGAAAAAAGCTTGCCCTTTCTACTGAGCCCCATGAAACACCAGGCATGAAGCTTGTGTTAGCCATAGGCCAATCAATTCCGCAGGTCTCAAGTATGCTTTCCTCATGCTGCTGGCCACCCTGTAGTGAATAAACAACTAATTGATGGATTCACCCTGGGCTAGACATAAGGTACATGTGTGAGGCGATTCATAGTTTCTTAGAGGAACATGTGGTAAAAGAGAAGATTAATTAGATTATGTAAAGCGGGGACCTAGTGGTTAGGCATAGCATGCATTATGGATAAAACGGAGGAGAGTGGGTTAAGGTGATTTGGACATGTAAAGTGGAGACCTAGTGTTGCACTTGTAAGAAAGTATGGGAGGATGCATATTGAAGGGCCTAAGAGATCAAGAGGAAGACCTAAAAGATATGTATCAAATGAGCAATGGGTTACTTATCAGCCTTAATTTCTTAGCATTAGGCACTCTAAATTTCTATCCATATTTTATATAATTTAAATTATACTAGCTTCCTATGGATCTGGACTTCTCTTTGGCACTTATATTCTTTGAATTTTACTT
Source organism: Buxus sempervirens (assembly GCA_947561395.2). Classification (NCBI taxonomy): domain Eukaryota; kingdom Viridiplantae; phylum Streptophyta; class Magnoliopsida; order Buxales; family Buxaceae; genus Buxus; species Buxus sempervirens. Next base: position 3,483,136 of record OX387193.1, read on the forward strand.
CTAGATGGTTTTTCAACTATTATATTTCCTCACACAACAATATCCATTTGTTTAAATCCAGGCATGGGATCATATCTGCTGGAGACTCTGAATGACCGTTACAGCAAAAAACTTGTTCAGACATACAGTGTATTTCCTAACCAGATGGAGACAAGCGATGTGGTGGTCCAGCCGTACAACTCACTTTTGACGCTCAAGCGGCTGACGCTCAATGCTGATTGTGTTGTTGTTCTTGACAATACTGCACTGAATAGAATTGCTGTGGAACGCCTTCATCTATCAAATCCTACCTTTGGTCAAACAAATTCATTGGTTTCTACTGTAATGTCTGCAAGCACAACCACACTGCGGTATCCTGGGTACATGAACAATGATTTAGTTGGCCTTCTTGCCTCTTTAATTCCAACTCCAAGATGCCATTTTCTAATGACGGGATATACACCACTCACTGTGGAGCGCCAGGTTAGCTTCAACTAAGACATAATTTCTGCTTTATAATTTTTCTTCCTGAAAACATATTCTGAAAATTTTTCATTTTTTGCAGTTGATGGGAAGTTAACTTATTTAGGAACTTAATTATGTTTGGATAAGGAATATTGTTTGTTTGAGGACCCCTGAACTGACTGGAGCCCAGAGCATACAGATATATGCGTTAACATGTCTATATCATTTCTTTTTTTGGTGCATTATATATTGCTTCATCAAACTTTAGCAATCATTTGAATATGAGATTTCATTTTTTAAAATATTTGAGGATATAAAGTGAGCATTAGCATCCAAGTTTGAAGTCTTATTGGATGGTTTTAATGGAAGAACCTTGATATTGGATGCTACTCCTTATTTACTATCAGAAATAAAAGAGGGAATTATAAGCCCCAAAGAACAAGCTGGACAAGGAGCATCAACATTGACACTCCCTTGAAGCATCGTCACCATGGATGGGGTATTTTTGTCAAGGGAAGAAGGGTCCAACAAACCTTTCATAATCCTGGCTTTTCCCATGTTTATAGGCATCTAATTCTAATCTTTCAAACAAAAGTGAAATAGTATTCTGCACTCAATTGCAGGCTGAACGTACCTTTTTGGCTTTTCAACTTGAAATTTATAGCTTCTTTGTTTTGGCAACTTATGGTGGAAAACATGGTGCGTCAAAACTTTCAGAATCCTTGCTCTTCCCATGTTTATAGGCTTCTAATTCTATTATTTCAAACAAAAGTGAAACAATAGTCTGCACTCAATTGCAGGCTGAATGAACCTTGTTGGATTTCTAATTTGAAATTTCTAGCTTTTTTGTTATGGGAACTTATGATGGACAACATAATATAGCTTGATAAGTAGAAATATCCATGATCTGATCTAAGATTGGTGGATTTATAATCAGTTAAGTGTAGCCTCTTTCCTTTTTGTCCTCTTTAGATTTGTTAGATAAAAGGCAGAAATCTTTATATTATTTTTGGTTTCTACACTTGAGTATGAAATCCTGCTTTTTAAGGTTCTCCTATATTTAATTTACGTAGTTGGCCTGCCATCTGTGTGTTGATGAGCATCTATCAGTCTTTTAAGGATTTATTTTCTTGTTCTTAGGGGGCACTTATCACTCACCCAATCATATAAGAAAAAAACAAGTGTTTGGTGTCTGCACTTACCCAATCATTTTAGAAGAAGATGATCATCAAAGGTGATCCCCTTATGCTTGCTCACAGCGTGGTAGACGTGTTTTGCATGAAGACGGAGGCAATCATTTATTAAACTTGCTGATTCTTCAGGGCCAAGCACCCTAAGTTTATACACCACATGAATTCGATTTCTGAAGAAAAGGTTGTAAATATATGGAAGATCTAATATTGAACTTATTTCATGTTAATAAATCGTTATAAGTTCATTTCACATCCATTTTCTCTTAAAATAATTTTGACCATACACACACACACACACGCATATACACACATATACATACATATATGTCATTCTTTTGGCACTAATATAGCGAAAACATGTTAAAACACTAACTATATTATTATATGAAGGGAAGTTGGGAGGTTCTGTTCAACATTTGGTTACCTTAGAATGACCCTTCTGACATTTTAGAAGCTCCAAAATCCCCTTAATAACAACCCACCCAGGAGTTATTCATTTGCAGTTCTGCTTGTGTCACCCCACAGTTTTATAAAAGAAGTTGGAGAAAATTGAAGCAGAATGTTTTGCGTTTTTATTCCTTTACCTTGAAGTGATTTTTCAAGGTCTTGCTTGGTTAGGAATGATTCTGAACTCATTATTCCATTTACCTTAGTTGCGGCCAATTTTATTTGACAGCTGCTGCTTGTTTTGTTCTACTAGACCACTTAAACCATTATTTTTGTTTCTTACTATGGGTCCTGTGACATATTATGATATTTCCTTCCATTATGGAATTTGAATTAGGAACTTCATGCTTCTAGAATAGAATTTTTGCAGCAGTTTGATGTGGATATCTTTCTTCATGACAGGCCAATGTGATTCGCAAGACTACTGTACTGGATGTTATGAGAAGACTTCTGCAGGCATGATGACCTTTCTTGTTAGAATACTAATATCTCATGGCTTGTTTTGGTAGATGTACTTCTGACTGTGGAATGTTTCACAGACGAAGAACATCATGGTTTCCTCTTATGCTCGAACAAAAGAAGCTAGTCAAGCGAAGTACATATCGATATTAAACATTATTCAAGGAGAAGTAGATCCCACCCAGGTATCCAGTACTATTACCCAAAGTTTATGAATAATATTACAATTATTTTTCATTTATTGTCCTTCATAATTTTAGTAATTGATGATTTTTTGGTCTTTTGAATTATAAGAGTTGTTCCAGTGACACCAATTTATTGTATACCACTTTCACTTTCATTTGGTTCAATTTTTTAACACTAATTTTCTTGGGTAAAGTCTATTATGTAAAGTCAAATACTGATACGTTCAGTTAAATATCAATAAAAAGTAATATCAATGCATACAACAATGGCAAAATGCTTTATCCCGATCACAAGCAGGAAATCTTTATTCATATGTCATAAGAAATTTATCAAAAATTTCTTGTAGGTTGGTGAGTGATGCAACCTTCATATGTTGTGCTTGAGGATGAATGATGCACAAAGGACATAACAATACAAGAAATGTCAGCTGAGTTAATACTCATATTAAATATGTAATATATGAAAGGGTACTTTTTCAGTCTTCTGGATTCCTAGCTAAGATGGATTAGACATTCCAAATTATATATACTATTTGTCCCTTTGTGTCAACTGCTACATCATTATTTTTTTCCCTTATACTTTCTGGTATTTAATGGGCAACTCAAAATCAATCAACTTTACTGCTGCTGGGAACTGAACAGTCTAGAACAACCCCAGAAAATGGCTCCGATAATTATATTTGTTCGGATGATGGTAATATTTTTTGTTATTGAAAAGTTAGTAGCTAGTCCAAAGTCGTTGTACTTGTTAGTTTTTACATAATTGTCAAACTATCATGCATATTTTATTACCATTCCATCACGTGGATGCCAAAGTGCCTCTTGTCCAAACTCAATTGTTATGCTCTTCAAATCAGGTTCATGAAAGTTTGCAGAGAATTCGAGAAAGAAAGCTCGTTAATTTCATTGAGTGGGGTCCTGCAAGCATTCAGGTGCTTCCTATAAAAATTTTTCTTGCAATATCTTCAATGACTTCCATTGTCTTCGTATCCCAAGATAACTGTTCTTTTGTCTTTTGGCAGGTTGCTTTGTCTAGAAAGTCTCCATATGTTCAGACTGCCCACAGAGTAAGATCTAATTTTTGTTCCTAAATTAATCTTTTTTTTTCGCCTCACCATATATGTTGTTCTTTCTCTCTTATTGTTTGAAAATTATTAATTGATTTAAAACTTGTGTAAACTATTATAGTATTTTTCATCTTAGTTTTTGCACCAGTCAATATTGGAGGAGTTCTTTCATATTGTCCATTTTTTTCCTCCATGTCAATGGGTAAATTTATTGATCCAGTGTCTTTTCTGTGCGTTTTCTTGGTTTTGTTTATAGGTTAGTGGACTCATGCTAGCAAGCCATACTAGCATCCGACACCTCTTCAGCAAGTGCTTGAGCCAGTATGAGAAGCTGAGGAAGAAACAAGCCTTCCTTGACAATTATCGGAAGTTTCCAATGTTTGCAGTGAGTTGAAATCCTCAGTTTTATCATGTGATTTAGTTTGTTAATCTACTGAACACAACCATTGTGATTGCTAAACATACATGAACATAGGGTTGCTAATTGTGCCGGCCTAGCACATGCACGGGCGCGTTTAGCCCATGCTTGGTGGGCCTGGCATGGCATGGCCCACCTGGGAGACAGGCCGTGCCTAGCCTATATAGCAATACCCCAGGCATGGCACGGCTAAGGCTAGGCTGGGCTCGGCCGTGGCACGCGGGATAGCGGGCTGCATAATAAATTTATTAAAAAATTCAGAAAAATAGAAACAAAAGGAAAAAAATAAATTAAGAACACAAAAAATTCTGAAAAAATATATTTATTATTCACACAAATTTCTTACATATATTGGGATACAATTTTCTCTAAAATTGTTAAAAAAAAAAACCCCTTTTTTTAATGCAAGCCCACGGGCTCAAGTGCTTCGTGGGTTGTGCCTAGGACCCGGTATGGGACACGGCCCGCTAATAGTGCTTGGGCCTTGCCGGCCCAGCCCAATTAGCATCCCTATATAAACAATACAATTACATAGTTTACTATTCAAAGAAGAAGAATCCCACATTATCAATATACCACCAGATGCTCCTTGATGGAAGTGGGTACATATTTTACTATTATTTCTTTGCTAAGTAGTGGGAACCTTTTTCTGGCGAAGGACTGATCCCTCTCACGAGCCTCCTCCCCCAACATAATAGCACTGGAAAAAAAATCCCTTTGATTGGCTTATCCATCAACATGCTCTAGAAGACCTAGGCACCTTTGAAGAAAGTGATATTCCACAAAGAAGCAACAGCCAAAACAAAGATGGGAGCACACCTTCACGAGCTGATTCTCTTGTCTTGGAAATCATTTTGCTCAAGTTGTTTTCATTACTAAACTAACAAGATTCAGATTTTGTGCCATTATCACTTGGATAAAAGAGCAACTGAGCAAGTGTCTTAAATCTGCTGATTTTCCTTTGGCTAAGTTCTCAGGAAGGCTTGAACAATCTATTTTGAGACTCCCCTCATTCCAATATTTGTTTGAAAAATGAACAGGATAATGATCTTTCTGAATTTGATGAATCTAGAGATATAATAGAGAGCTTGGTTGATGAATACACGGCATGTGAGTCACCGGATTACATAAAATGGGGAATGGAGGTATGGTTTTATTTGGTCCTGGTTGCTTTTATTCTTTATGTATTTGGGCTCCATTGACACATCATTCTGTGCAGGACCCTGAATGTGGTTTAACAGGAGAAGGAGAAGGAAGTGCTACAGGAACAGTGGATCCAAGACTAGTAATGTAAACTACGCAAGGTGTGTTCACTGTTTCAAAGAAAACAACCCAATTGTGATTCAATTATGATTCGCATTTCTTTAACTGAAAAAAAAGTAAAGACACGAAAACTAAACCTTTCGTGCCAAGGAGAGGTGTGGCGCTCAGATTTGGACATACTTGTTGAATTTTGATCGGTGAGCCATGACCATCTTCACGAGAGTAATTGCATTGTACATTTTACTTAAAATAATGAATGATTGGTGAGCCATGACCACTTTTACAAGAGTACTTGCATTGTACATTTTACTGGAAATTTTCTCAAGTCAATTTTTTTGCCCAAGTCATTCCTCTCATTTCTTCTGTAACAAACTTGCAAAGGTTGAAACTTGAAAGCATCCATAACATCAACTTGTAAGCATCCATAACTTTTTGTCATTTGGTAGGAATAGCATTAGATTCCAAATTATTGTTATCTATGCCAGTGCCCCCATCATTTGTTGTTTTTTTGTTTTTTTGTTTTTCCCTTTCCAAGTGGTTTCTGCAAAGTTGCGAGGGTTAAGGGCCCTTCCGCTCACTCTGTAAACTTACGTTTTTCAGGTTGTGGAATTGCTGTAAAGCATGGAAGTAAATGCAATGATCTTACTATAGGTAAAAGAGGGAGAAAATGAAAAAGATGAATATTGAATGGGTTTTTTCTTGCCTTTAATGATCTATATATAAGCTTCAATTATATTCTGGGAATCTCATGTTTGAGTATTTCTGTCAGCACTTTACCAAAAGATAATGTTATGAACTGTCAAGCTTCTTCAAGCTCGTGCTTACTACATGCATCGCAGAGTTCCAACCTACCACCTGCCGGGTCCCCCCTTTGCTTGTGATGTTACAGGTCCTCAATCAACTGCTTTTGTCTTATTTTTTTCCGCCTTCTGTGTGATGTAGGGCTTGTCTACGCGATTTGTGGTATGTCTTAACCATCCACATGGGCGTTGGTTTTCTTTTCGTTTTTAAAATTAAAATCATTAATTTAGCATGAAAAAATCACATGGACGAATCATTAGTCCATTTTGTTAGAAATATTCCAAGAAAATATTTTTCAGCCGTCCATGACCTTATGCTCACATCGTCTGCGATATCAACCTATGATTTTCCCTGCTGCACCAACAGACGTCCTGTTATGTATACTAAAATGACATGTCGGTTATATCAATGTCCTTGTGGCATCACTTGATTGGTGCAACATGAGACGTTGCAGATGATTTGATGCGTGACCTTTTTATGAATCCCAGTATGAATTTTGTGCCTTTAACATTTGAACAAAAGCATGCTAACTTTAGTGTTTGAAACAATAATGTTACCGTTTCTTCCTGAAGTTGATAGTTTGACTGGTTTTGAATTTCAAAAATTTTAATTTCACACTCGTAGACGTTAGATGACTGGGTTTAAATCTGTCCATGATTTTTACTGAAGCATTAAGACCTTAAATTTTGGAAAATAAAGAAAAAAAAAAAAAGGAATGTATCTCCTTTTACATTTGAACAAAAGCATGCTTACCTTATTTGTCATTAAAAGTTGACAAAAATTTCAATGAGTTGAAAAGGAAATTCACCCAAATTAATTTAATGGGTTTAAATCTGTCCATAATTTCAAAGTTTGAGGAGAGTTGTTTAAGTTATTTTCATTGACTTAATATAGTTTTTGCATATCTTAACGAGCCCGATAGACAAGTGCAAGTTTTTTCTAACTCAAAAAAAGATTTCGTCCTTCTTTGAAATGTAAGAATTTAATTGGTTTTGTCATAAACTAGGGACTAGGGAGTGGCACATACGCCGCATATATGCAAGTGAAAAGGGCATATAAGCAATTATTCAGTACATCTAAAAGGCTTAAATATTAAGAAAAAGTATAATTTAAAAATTAAAAAATTAAAAGGACCAGAGTTACCCAAAATAACATACAATTAAATGGGTATTATGAGGTTGTTTTGAGAAAAATAAATTATATTTGGTATGTTCTCAGGTGCCGCTTCCCATTATAGAGAGCATATATACATGGCATATAAGTAGTAGAGAATGGCAGTAGTTAGTCGATTCCCAACGTTCAAAACGCATGAAAGCTGGCCAAACTGTCTCGAGTTTAACTTTCTAGAAACTTACCCCCGACCGAACTATCTTTTTAAATATAACGGTTCATTAACAGTGGACTTTTTTTTTCTGGTAAAGAATTAACAGTGGACTTTCATTTTAGAAAATGCCAATCGCACATTCAAGGCAGCTTCGCGTAATTTACCAAAAGCCCAAATCATAATCTTGCTTCAGTCTTAAATCCACTGTAATAACTTTGATAAAATACGTAACCGTTGAATTACAGGTCAGGCTCGTTATTACAAGGAAAATGAAGGGCTACTTTGGAAAGACGGCAAGATATACTCCGGAGATTTTGCCAACAACGAAGGGGGAGCGTATAAGCATCTAAGTCGCAGAAAGTAGCACACGACAGCTGAGCCGACAGACTGGCGACCCACAACGTGGCATGAGCGGGACGGTCACATGGGCAGGCCAGTGGTCCCCGATACATGCGGATGGACCCCACATTAATTGGAACCGGCCGCTTCAGTGGCGAGCCGTGTTTTTCTCGCCATCCTGTACATCTCGTGAACGCCGAGAGCATATAAGGCACGTCTCCCTTGTCCGGACCTCTTATCGTCTCTCTCTGCGTTTGATCTACCTGCATTCTTCTCCGAGTTCTCTCTCTGCGCGGCTCTCCGGAGCCATTGCAGAGATTTTTGGTCCCGACGCTTACTTCTTCTTCTTCTTATTCCGTCTGAGAGACCTCGCAGAGAGAGATCGAGCCAGATCCAGGTTAAAAAAGAAAATAACGGAAGGCTGAGAATGGCGGTTTCTAGGGCTTCCTTTGGAGTAATGGCGGTCGTTGCTCTTATTTTCTACATCGTTTTGCCCGCTGCTCAGGCGCAATCCATGGCTCCGGCTCCGGCGCCCACCAGTGATGGTAAGATCTAGTCATTTCATCTTCTTTTTGTTATCGTTACATTTTCTGGGCTTTTTTGTGTAGATCTGATAATTATCCTTGTTTCCTAGTTTCTTAGTTCTGTATTTTTCGGATTCTATGGAACTTTCGCATGGAAAGAAAGAAGAAAACATGTAGTGGCGTCATGCGTGGTTGGTGTTCTGTATTCTGAGGGTGTACGTTCTTCAAGCTTGGTTTATGTTCATTGTTGTTTTGTCCGGTCGTCTCAGTTCGTCGATTTATTCTACTTTTCAGGCCGAAAATACCTTGAATTTTTTTTTTACCTCTGTTCACTGGTTTTCTGTTGATCAATTCGTTGTTCTCTCAACTTCTCTGTTTGATCGTCGGAAGTTCATCATTTATATTTTAGACAATTTCATTGTGAAATCTCATGGTTATCAATGTGATATTGTCCTGCGGATTTTTGAATTCCCTTGGACTCAGTGGCGAGTCTCCTGCTGTCTTGTCGTTTGCGTCAGCAATATCCTCTTCCTCCTTCATTGCATGTCCGGACCTGATTAATGTGCTATCGTGTGAATATTCTCTCGTCTCATAAGCCATGCCTTAATATCTCCAATGCATTTAATATTATTCTCGTGATTGCTTTCGCTTTCTCAAGCTCTTACATAGCCTGGCTGTGCCACTTAGTTGCATGACAGAATTTTTTTTTTTTGGTAACAAGTTGCATGACAGAAATTCTTTTTTTTTTGGGTAGTGTAGTTGCATGACAGAATGCTCCTTGATGGTGTTTCCAGCGACATTTATTATGTTTGGTAATTTGGAAGAGATAATATTGGTTGGATTTGTGAATACATTTATGGTCTATCCCACCTGCTCCATTATGACACTTGGCGTGAGGGGGATCTGATCTTTTTAGTTTGATTTCAGACTTTTCAGTGTACTACTGTTTCTCATTGTAGATATCCACAAAAAAAAAAAAATCCGGCCCATTAGAATTTTGCGTGTTTCTTATTTTGATTTTTTGTCTGTTACTGGTTAAAATGATCGTGATGATGTTGACGGTGGAGCTGCATTTGTTCTTGTGCTTCAGGGACGTCGATTGACCAAGGGATTGCATATGTGCTGATGTTGGCGGCACTGGTGCTCACATATCTCATCCACCCCCTGGACGCCTCCTCGTATTCCTTCTTCTGATCTGATACAATTGGGACCATGTTTAGGGACTGCAAGGGAGAGCTTTCGTGGATAAGATTTGGTAGGTGGTGATGCGTGATGTTAGTCTTGTAGTGATCTGATTCGACAAATTGCTGGGAAATGGATTGTTGTTAATTTGTTATATCTAGTTTTGGTGGGTTATTTAGTCCAAGTTTTTTCTTTTTTCCATTTTGATTTATTTATTTCCCGTTTCTTTCACTTTCCCTGGTGGATTCACTTCTGCACGACTCGCGGTGGCAGTTTGACATTCTTTGTTGGCATTCATTCATTTTCCTGTCTTAATTTCAAGACTTCATTCCTTTGCCTCATCTCTATCTGTCCTATCAAAATTTTAATGACTTTTTCGTCAATTCTTGCCTTTTCTTCTTTTGGGTAAAAGCTGAATTCTTGGTTTTGGATATGCTCGTAAAGAACGCTCAGAACAAGAAGAAAAATTTTGAAAAGTCAAAAAAAGCACTGAGAACCAATAATTATTTTTAAATCTTATGCAGAGGATTGTTTTATTACAATTAAGGAAAAAAAAAGGGCGGTTCAGGTCTTAAATGATCAATTTGATAACCGAATTGTGTTAATCTGAAATTACATGATTATAAATATTTTTAAGTGGGATATGGTAACAGGTAACTCATACTCTTAACATTCGTGCCTCACCGAAAAAGGGGCCACAAAAAGATGAATTGAGGAAAATGCAAATAACTAAACGGTAAACAGTCTATCATGCATAGACAATTGTTTAAGTGAATGGTTGGAGCTTGAGGTTTATTTTCCTATTTTTAGTTAGCTTAGAGCTGATGTTGAGCTAACTTGGTGCAGCATCATATTTCATGTTAGGATTAAATTCTTCCTAAGCATATACACAGTTAAATTTGTACATAACTTTATACCCGAATTTCAAAAGTAGGTATCCACAAGGTTGCTTTTAGCTTAAATGCAATATAAACTGAATGACGCAAAGGCCATCCCGACCCTCATCCATTGGCATGCTTAATTTTCCTTTTCTTTTGTTTTTGTGTGTGTGTGGGGGTGGGTAGGGGGCATGCTTAATTTTATCTAAAAAGAAAAACCTTTTAATTTTCACAATATTTCCGAAAAAAACATAAAAGAAAGGAAATTACCATGAAACAAAAACCTCCATAATTGACAAATTTTATTAGTGGTTTTATACATATCCGAGCCCTATTTTGTTTTATTAACAAGTTCACATTAAATAACCGTGGTTAATGTTTTTTGCTTAAGTTGTTGAAAAAATAAATATCAAAGTCTTTAAATACAAAGCAATATAAATATCTTAGGCAACATTTATCAATAGCATTAAAAGATAAAAAATTTGCAACAACCAGGCCTAGTCAGGCTGGACTTGAGTCCGAGTGCTAGGCCGAAAACAAGGAAAAGTAAAGCCTACTCCTGTACAAGGGCTCTTAAAAGAATTTTTTTTTTTCCATTTTTACCAAATTTCAAAAGAAAAGAAACCCTCTGTAACTGAAAAGTTTTATTACCAAAATTGATTTACAGGTTCAAAATAAACGCGACAGCTGACTCCTTCCAACACGAGCCCAGCGATCCTATTGCCTCCGAAATGGCCAGAAGCTTGCAGGGGTTTCTCCCCGTGCTATATTATCTATCAGCTTTCGGCTCAGGTAAAGCCCAAGGATGGAAAACATCGTCAAGCCAATCACTCAATCTCCGTCACAAGGTTGCATGGTTATGGTGTAGAGCAAATTTGACAACTTCATAGAAGGAAACAACAATCCCAACCGATGGTCCGGTTCGAGCAACTCGTGGACCAATTCCTGTAAACAGTCCCTTCATCCTTCCTTCCCTGTTCAAGCAAAATTTTAGTATCATTGTAGTCATCAAGGAAGAAGGCAACTTAACAATAGAAATCCAGCAGACTCTGACAATGCATGAGGACGACTGAAACCCACATGATAGAACGCTAATGCAACGGCTCTAGTTGAGTACCTTTACAATTTTTCAAAGAGTACAGTGATAACTTTTGTATTTGAACAACTGGTTATCAGAGCTTGGTTTAAGATAACATTCCAGAGGTCCAACGGTGAAATTGTCATTACTAAAGTTACCGGGGATAGAAAGGCTGATGAATTACATTCATGTTTATTGTGCTTGGTCTGGAATGATTATCTGTATCATGCATTTCACCGGTACCAGTTACATACCAGGTGCACACTAAACAAATGTGAAGTTCAAAAGATTAAGAAATGGTTTAGGATTGTTTATAAACCAAAAAGCAACCTCTGGTATTATGTCCATCGACTGCATGGTTTGCATGCACATGTCAACAGAAAAGACAAATCCCGTGTTCAAGAACAGCTCATTCATAAAGAAAACACTGATGCCTTTTTTTTTTAATTAATAAATATGAATACAAATACATGGTTAAATATAAATATAAGAGGAATAGCACAATACCTCCAAACCTTCATTAACGTTTCCGTTGTGGTCATTCTCAATGCCTTGGCAGGATCTTTCTGAAAATTGGAAGATGTCATTTCAATAATTAGAAAATATGTTTTGGGTTAGAATTTTGTTAATTCAGCAATCTACATTTCCTATCAGGAAGCAGGAAGCTACTTGTTAGCTGGGTTTTCCATTCAAGCCTTCCTAGTTAAAGGGGCTTGGACCCAGCCTTGTTGGTTTTCCACAATCAAACCTTACCAACTGGTAAAGCAGTGTTTACCTATTCAATAATTAGTAAAGTAAAACAATTCATGGTTCACTTATTTGAAGTGGTTCCACAGGTTACAAAAACTGCAAATAATTGATAAACTGCTTGAGTTTGCAGATTTAAATAATTTCAAACCCCTTGATTGAATGCATTATTGAAAAATTCCCAACCATAAACATGTAGCTGCATGCATCTGCTGGTTACAGTATAATTTTGAGACCAACCTCTATTTGCCTTCGGGTCTTTGCAACATCCAGAGGACAGGTAACAGCGGCAGCAAGGCTTCCTGCAACAAAACCAGCAGAGAAGTTTGCCCCAAGGATTGTGGCTGCATTGCCTTCCTCACCCACTAGACTCAGAATTCTTCTCCTGATCTGTACCAAAAGGAGAAAAAAAGGCCATCAAACTGATTGATACAAGAATATAAGTAGTTCTTTCCTCAATAAGGGAAAAATAAATCGTTAAATCGTCCCAGAACAACTTTAGAGAGAAAAAAATCTCACAGGTTCAAGTGTTGACCAGCAGATTGCAGAGAAAGGAACATCACGGGCTAGTTGTGCTCCAACGCCTGTCCACAAGATGCGGTAGCTTTGTACTGTGACAAATAGTCCAATCAAAACATGTCAGTTAAAGTAGTATTTTGAGCACATATCAACAAATACGTAGAAACATGAAATTCATGGAGAAACTAACTAATAGAACTGTTCATGTTTCTAGAACATTGAAATTTTCAGTATCCATAAACAGACCGAATCAAACAATCTGCTTCATTAACTCAATCTCTTGGCAGGGGTTAAAAATAAAAATATACTATTGCTTAGAGAAAACCACTAATTAATACTCCTAAAACTAATAGCCAGATAAGGAACTAGAACTGAGAATAGTCAAAAAGAAAATGCTGCACTTGAAACCATGTACATATGCGATACAACATATTTCCACAGGCGAAATTTACATGAATCTATGCTATCCTAAGATATATCAATTTATCAACTAATAGTTTTAATTATATTAATTTTCTAGCTAAATTTAGCCAAAGATAAATATCAATGCTTCACCAACTTACTATTTTGAAGGTTATTTGCATTCTTGACGGGGGAGCGGACCCCAAGCAGAGTCTTCCACACTCCTGGAGGCTTCAGACCCATTTGAGTCTCTTTGAAGGCCTGATATTGGAAGAAAAGCAAAATATTTAACAGAGCTATCAAAATCAAAGATAAAAATTTCAAAGCTACAAGGTTAGTTACAGTAAGTAATTAAAAAAAAAGGAGCAAAAATGAATCCAAAAAATGTACTTTTAAATGAGGAAAATCCAATTGATAAAGAGCTAATAAAGTGTAGCAACATTAACAGTAAATAATGGTTATTTGTAATTAGTAAGTGATCACAGCACAAGTCCAATTCCATCAAATTTATCAATGTCACTTCTTCAGTTAACCTGGGTTTTGCAGCTTTCTGCTGCAACTCCATCAATGTTCTGCTCGGCCTCTCTGTCACCGTTTGAAGACCTTCCACTTGGACCATCCAATATCTTTAATGGTGCCATCTTTAATTTTTATTTAAACATCCACACACCAGCTCATTAACTCCTCACTTTCATGCCCTAAATGGGCTTCATAAAAGTATCTTCTCAGAATTAACATGGATCAAATGATCAATCATTACACATTCCTTCCCCCCCCCCCCCCCCCCCCACATACACACACACAAAATCTTGCTACTGAATAACCTAAAAAAAGAAAAAAGAAAATAAAGACTAAAGAACAAGAAATTGAGGCATTTAACCATTCAACAGGCTGATGAATTGCTTAAGTCCAACACATTCATAGCTTCAACCCAATCTCCTTTTTAAATTTGCATTCCAAACACCACAAATCTCTCAAGCACAATTACAAATTAATTCTTTTGACCTTGTTGGAAGAAAATCTAGATGCTCATATAGAGAGTTGCATAATTTTGAATGCTGGCGACACAACATGTCCTAGATAGGGATAGCAAAGAGAAATGTGAGAATAACTTGATCTATTTCCATTTTTTCTCATTTTACAAAATAAAAAATAGCTCACAGACATCAATCTTATTTAAAAGAACAATTCGTTCAATATATTGCCTGCTTCAAGCAAACCACCAAACACCATGCCAACCACACCGCCGCAACACCCCCCCCCCCCCCCCCCCCCCCCCCCCCCCCCCCCCCCCCAAAAAAAAGGTAAATAAAAACAAATGAAATTTCTCTTTTAAGTAAAAACAAAAACCAAAAAAATCCTTTGTTGTTGTTGTTATTCTTCTTTCACTTCAATAGAAAAAAATAAGTTTATTTCATGGGTATTGAAACTACATTGATAGAGATTAAAGCTTCCAATTTGATTTCTGAAGGTATAAAACATTTATTTATGGATTCAAATTTAATCCAATTACTTGTGCTTCATTTATACTAGGGGAGGTTACTTGTGCACCATATATATACTAGGGGAGGTTGATCTAGGTAGTTAACATGGTGCGCCGCCGCCACACACACCCCCGCCTCTTTTGGGTGATAGTTTTTTTAAGGAAATATTCCCCAGAGTTGGCTTTACTAATAGTATACATTATATGATCATAAAATTATAATATATCTTATTTGGTTTTTTGACTATTGTCTGATTTATTTGGATGTATTTATCAATTAATAAAGTGTCAACAGAAGTTTGTGCCAAATACAAGAATTTCGAAGATTTCAAATCTGCCAACAAGTAACATTGGTAAAAAGAAAAAACCTAAGCTAAAATAGAGGGGAAAAAAAGAGATGGAGAGAGAGAGGAGGGAGCAAGGAAAGCAAGTGGGGAAAGGCTTTCGCACAGTAGACAAGGAATGAGATAAGCATTTCATTATTCCATTACTTTTTACTTGGTATCCTTAAAATTTTAAATATCCTGCCCTAGAAAAATATTCTGCAATTAAAAGAAATTACTCTCATCAAATAAAATGTGAGAAATTTTTTTATATGATAGGAAATTAATAGATTGAAATATAAGCATGTGTATATTGACTTGGCCAATACCAATATTGATAGTTAATTTCTCCGTGTTAAGAAATAGCTCAGGCTGGCCGATACTCTTGAGTTGTATTAGTTTTACATTTTTAGATGATGCAGTTCATACTAGAATATACAAAGTGGGGTTCTATGTATTTTAGAAAAAAAAACCAATAGAATAATTTAGCAGCAAAAATTATGACATTGCTCTAGAGTTATTGAATACTCAGGTGGTGATTACCCACTTGGGATTATTTTATTACTAATATAAACGACTGATACTTTTTATAAAAGGATATATTGATACCTGCATGCGTGTTCTTGCCAGTTCAATAGGATAGCAGGTGATACAAGCTAATGAACGTGCCACTGACCCTGCAACTAAGGGGGCATATGGTGTTAAATTTGGGGCATTCCGGGTTGTGAATTCCTCTAACGAGTTGCAGAAAGTGTCATAGCAAGGTAAGTAGATTGCCACCTGATTGAAAAATTAGGAATGTAAATGACTACTAAAAAAAACAGAAGAATATGAAAACATTTTGTATGCCTTCTACATTTATATGAAACTGAATTCACCAACCTGCCCACAATCTTCTGCACTGACAGAGAATCAAGCCCCATAAGAACTGGAAGAGATTATACATGAAGGTTTAACTGAAAAAGAAACTTACGGTTGGTACAGCTAGTGCTAAGCCTGCATTAGTGCCTCTCCACAAACGTCCAAATCCTTCCTGCAGGACATGTCCCATTAAACAGATGAGAACCACTTTAAATATATTTTCAGTGCAACGATGAGCAGTTACATACCAAGGACCACAATATTCTGAAATGACGCCATTAAAGGTATACACCACAAGATAAGAAGATTGCAGACAGCATACAATACTAAGTTGAAAGATTGACAATTTTCTTTCTTCATCATTTGCAGCCTAAAGGTCGTGGGTTCGAGTCACAGGAAAAGCCTCTCCGCTTGTGGAGGTAAAGCTGTGCATATCAAACCCTCTCTAGGCCCCCTCCAGTGGCAGGAGCCTCGTGCATTGGGCTAGCCCTTTTATCATTTTTACACCAGATCTAGAACAATGGTTTAACACAGATTTCATGTGGCAAATGATTCGATAAATGCCATGTGTCCATACTTTTTCATGCAACGTCACTTGAGATATGAGTTTTGGCCTAAAACACCTTTGCCACAAGGCTAAAAATTATATCTCCTAATAATGCCCCTCTTGGTGGATAACTCAAAGATATTAAAATTTTGACTGCTGAAATTTTATGTGACAAAATGTTATGCATATGCATTATCAAGGTAAAAATTGCTGAAAAGATTATCCATGTAGTCAATCCAAAAGATCCCCTACTAGGTGAATGGTCTAGATACATGACACTTACATATAAGCACAATATCCTCATGTAATGACAAAAAGATAACAGGAGAGTTGAGCTACTTACACAAGAAAAAAAAAATCCTTAAAACTAGTATAGTTTTGGCTTTCCATCTACAAATCAAAACATAATCCCATAAATAAATTCACACCTACTAACCTGTCGAATGATTTTGTAGAAGACATCAAGCGTTCCTTTGTATTGGAAACAATCAGGAGGGCAAATTGCTAGAGTACCACCACGGGTGCACGACGGAGAACATCTCAGATCATAAAACATCTGAATCAACATTGCCCAAAGTCAACTGATTGCAAGAATCAGTACAGAGCACAGGAACATACAGTCTGACTTCCAAAGCAATCAATATGGAACGTATTTGTAGCTTTTGTTGGTTACAAGTAAACAATCCCAGTCATTGAAGGAAAATGGGATGTTAATTTTAAGTTCAGAGTACAAGTTATACGTTAGTTAGGAATGAATCCATTGACAGGATGAAGAGAAAATCCTAAAGCAACAAAGATTCAATCAGGAAAACAGAGCACATGAAAAATGTCTTTCCTGGTTATTGTTGCTTTTATATCGAAATAATAAATTTTATCATCACAGCAAAGAGGTGACACCTGTTGAATGCTATATTTTAAGAATAGTCAAGCATATCTTGTAAAGTGTTATCACACAATATGAAAGTTTCTCAATGGAAAAATTAGAAGCAATTTTCCCACATGACAAGGCTTTCTTTTGACTAAAGAATATACAAACAGAAGCTGTAGATGAAAGATTCATTCCAATAGTTCAGAAATCATGAGAACATAAACATATTTTTGAGGTTCAACTGAGCTCCATTCTCTGAAAGAACCTCTGCACCCTATTCCAGATGCAATTGCATTCTCTAACCAAATACAAATCTTTCCTACATAGTACATATTTATGCTTATCTATACTGCGATTTCATACAATTATAGATCAAATAACACATCAAAATGCAGTGAATGAAAAAGTCATAACAACAGGTTTTGTGTGGCCATCATACCCAAAAATTCATTCCTATAAGTGAAGCTGATTCTTTGGTTGATTCCTATATTTATCAATTTCCGATAAACTCCAAATGGTCTGCCATGAATCTCCAATATAAGGTATGTACATTTGCTTAGTTACATGCAAAGAAATTTAAATAAAGGTAAAATCTCTTATATATTTGTCTCTTCCAATACCTTACCATATCTTAGTAAAATTTCAGATAACAATGAAAATATATCATTAAGTTCAAATTTTTTTAATAAATGATGATCTATTGTTAAAGGTAATATGGGAACGCAAATCAATTACATCAGACAACACCAGAAAACAATACACAGAAGAGAAGTATAAGACACCAAAAAGGAAAAAAAAACAAAAAAAGAAGGATTTAGTCATTATAAACTTAAGGACTAAATCCTTAAGTTCATAAGTTTTAGTTTCTTCTCAAGATATGAAATTTCAAATCATTGTAAACATACCGAAGCCATATGTCGCCTAATTTGATGCTGTGGATGTGTATGAATAACACCAGCAGCCTGTGCTTGCAACCTTGTCTGGAGGATAGAGAAAAAGAAAGAGTTAATAATGCCCATTAGACCAGGTGCTGCTGAAGCTGAAGAATTGTAGCCAACACGTCTTTACTAAAGCCTAATTTCAGTGACTAAATTGAGATCAAGAAACACCAATGGTTGTTGCTATCACACAATGTGACAAGCATCCTCCTTTTCCACGATATTTAGGGGAAACAAAATTCTACATAACTGAAACGGCAATTATTAAAAACTTAGATTTACAAACATAAAAAGGCAAGAATTAGACATTTGAAATGTCAGTAAGCAAAGTGAGGTAGATATCATCTTGAGAAAAATTCACATAATTACAAGGGAAATAAGATAAAGTTAAATGTGATGCAGAGCTATCAAATGGTGTGCTCTATCAATAGTATTGACACTGCGGTGGTCAAAGAAACACAATCACCAAAACCATTAGGAACTAAACCATTAGTGCACATAGAAAATAGATTCAACCATTAGAGCAACATTAATTAAAACTGAATAAATCAATCGTCTAACAAAAATTAGATACACCAAACCAAAAGAGTGAAGAAATGAAAAAGACCGGCAATAAGCGTCTGAATAGAGATTGAAGAAGAACACCTACAATCTCGAAGGGGGGAACAAAAATGACAAATGCCCATTGCCCACATCATGAAAAAGAATAATTAAAAGAAGCAAGATTGAGACTTTAAGCGACAACGAACAGAACAATAAAAGAAAGAAAGAAGTTTGATACCTTCGCAACGTCTAGCGGGTTCACAAGAATCGCAGAGAGAAAGGCGGCACCTGCAGCAGAGAAGGAGCGCTCTCCAAAACTCAAACGGGCATCAGAGAGCTTATTAGAATTGGGATATTGAGTCGGAGAATGAGCAGTTCCGTCAGTGAACAGCCCCTCCGACATCAAAGAAACCTTTCCGTCTAAATCAACCCCCGGTGTTGCTGTACTCATCCGTGTAGAGGCTGCAGATCTTGCGCTCATCATTACCTCTATCGAATTTAAGAAAATCGATGGAAAAAAAAAAGAATGACAGAACCAACGGTGGTTCAAATAAAAATGGACTTTCAGAATCTCATTGAAGAATAATGTATAAATGATCCCGAAATAGAAGGGACAAAAGCCCTTTTATGGTCAGTTTTGATTCTCTATTTCTCTTTGAAGAGAACCATGAATAAAGGAAAGTTGGGTTGAAGGCCCGCCTGAGGCTCCGGAGAGCAGAAACGTGCTTGCGTGCGTCTGTGAGGAGTTCACGTATTTGTTTATGTCCAAGAAACTGGGGACTTGTCTTCTAGGGCTTTCTATTGCCAGTGACGAGGCGATAGGCGTTCCGTGACTCGTGGCGGGACAACAGCGGCTGAGTCACTCGAGTCGGAAGGTGGACAGAAGAGCACTTGCGTTCCTTGGTTTTAGTGGCAATAGTCATCCTATCAGGATTAGGACTCAGGGGTTGCGTTGCGTGACTCGCGCAGTGTAAATTTTTTACTAAATCTAAACATAATTTTGTACAACCGCGTAATAATCTATACCACATAAAACGCGAATCGCCTCCTTGGGACGCGTGCCCAAAATAATTTACAATTTTCCCAAAATGGCTATCCCTGCATAATTCGATTTCAATACTACAAGGTTATACCTGTCTAAATTCATCATTTTCGTTTAAAAACAATTATTTTGTAACTATCCCGCTTCTCTTCTCTCAATTCCCTCTCTCCACGTGCAGAGCCAAAACAAGCAAAGCCCAAGCTCACTCATTTAAGTATTTTGTTTGGGCCAATATCTATCTTTAAGGGAAAGATTAGTTTATAAAGGAATGAAATCTTCTGCTATGTTTACCTGCGTTGGTCCTGAGATACTGCTATGCGATCCCTTGTGAAACATTTACGATAATGTAAAAAGCATTGACTGTGAGATGCTCCACATGACAGCGTCACACGACCAATGCTGGTAAACATAGAAGAAGATATCATTCCCCTACAAGCCCTTTCATCCACCATTGAACACAGTTTTATTATATAATGTAAGCTTAAATATACATATTTAATACATTTTAAAATAACTATATATGGTAACCCTGCAATAGGGTTGAGATAACTTTTGAAAAATCAAAAGGTTATTTATTTAAAGGTAGACATGCAAAGATTATTAAAGCAAATCTATGGATTTAATTTTTTCAATCTCACATGGGGAATGTTGGTGCCATTGTACTTACATAAGATACATGTAATCAAGTATTAGAAAAAAAAAATTTTTTTTAATGTGTTTGGTTGCGAGCTAGTATAAGGTTTATTACAAAATCTTAAAAGAAACATCTACCTATATAGGCTATATTCCCAAATCGATTTTGTTTCATACCGGAGCATGGGAGAAATAATACAAATGTCTCTCTAAATAAGAAGTATGCAAAGTGAGATTGAAAGCAATAATGATTCAAGGTGTACATCGTCAACTACAGATTCACTGAACTACATGTTTGAAATGTACACAAGTCCTCTCTCATTGTTCTTCTACAATCAATTGTCTCCCACCACCGGTGGAACAACGTAGATTATTTTACTAAAAAACAGGCCTACAGGAATTGAAAGTTCAAAATGATTATTAATGGAAGAAATTTTCAACCTATTCACTGTAGAGTGTCAAAATGAAGAAAATGAAAACCAAGTTTCTCAAAATCAAATGCCAGAACAGATAACCGAAGATCCTATGGAGACTACTTCTACATTCTGCAAAATTCATTCAGTGCTGTTCGGTTTTACTTGAATCTTCTTCTCTCTGCCTCTGGTCAGCAAGGGAGAACTTCTTCACTTTCTGTGGGGGAAAAAGAAAAAGAAGTAACATAATAAGAAACCATTTTACAAGAAGAGAGACAAGACAGCAATAGTGTAAATCACAAGCAAAAGAGAGTAAATAACTTGCCTACAGAAGCCTCTTACAGCTCTTCACGTTATTTTACTGTGCATATTACATTTATATAAGAGACCCATCAGTTTTATTGTAATTTATTTAATTTAGTTCTTTAGTAAGTATCATCGACATTTATAAGTCAACTTGGTGACGGAGGTTCAAACGGACATCCAAGAAATACAACTTCTTTTAATGCAATCAGTAAGTTCTGTCCTAAGAAAGGGATGCCTACTCTGGTTTCTATTTAGGCTTAATATTTATGTAGCCTCATTATTTCCTATCACTTGGCAGGTTAGGATGGTGGAAAATGATCAATGCTGCAGACCCAATTAGTGGAATATAAATCAGTACTCATTTTATTTGCTAGCAAGCAAGCATAACTCAAGACTTATTCTGGCTTCGGGCCATATCCCACAAGTGTTGGATTGCACCCTGTTACATGTGAAACAAGTGAGATTGTAAGGTGACAACAGTATTAGCATTGTTCAGCTGCTATAATTGACCCGAACTGCAATAACAGTACCCTGGATATGAGGTCAACCAAGAAAGATTAATTACACAATCAAATCTACATAAGTTTAATCTTTTCATCTATCCATTTAAATGAAATGGGCATCTAAACTAAAGAACTAAGGGATTTCTGAGTGTCCCCAAAGTGCTGGAAGTAAATAAGATTAAAGTGCTACAGCATTAGGTTACACATTTTACTTGCCCAGTTTCAAGGTGTGAACTTAATGAGCATGAATTTTATACTAAATCAATATTTTTGATATCAATAATTATAGAGATATTCATTGTCTGATGTCTGCGAACAACTTCCAACCAAAAATCAATATAAAATCTGTAGCAGTTATTTATTTCATTAGGGAAACAAGTGTTGCTTTACAGCTAGAACTTTGGTTACCCTCAAACGTTTGAATTAATACCATTTTTATGTTTCAAATTGAAACCAGAAATGTGCCTGGAAAACAAGGCCTGCACCTTTTGTCCTTCCATATCGTGGATGTATTTGGGATGAAAGAATGAGCATCATGCAAATGGCAATTCACATATATGGAAGCCACCTGAATGGATTAACAAGATTATAGAAGCATAAAATCACTTCCTTCTATTCTACTTGTCAAATTTTTCTACATTATGAATAACCCAAAAACCTTGGCTTTAGTTCATTAGAAAGCTTATTCAATCACCCATCTCACATGTATAAATTATGAAATTCAGAAATATTTTAACATCATGAGCGAAATACAAAATGCAGCATCAATTTGGGTTTACCTTTCAAATTTAAAATTTCCGTTTTTCTAACATGAAAGGATAATATTTTTAGTTCTATAAGTTACAACTTCCAAGGCTTTTCAATTTTATTACTTAAGAATTTCATATTGAAGTTACAGATGACAATGATTGAATAGGTATTAAAGAGGCTGATACTAGCAGAAGGATTGTCCACGTGGCTAATCCGAAGGATATTGTCTAGATTATCTTGTCATCACTCCAAACGAGAGATAATCTCATGTCTTACAACAAAACTAAGTCCAGTAACACAGATAGAAAATCCCTTTTCCTTATACTCCTCTAGAACAAATATTTTACAGGGAGGTTTTTCTCCCTCTATATAAAATTCACTACATCAAAGTATGACATTGTCAGTAATACATCACCTAACTAGAGGACAAACCAAATTCTCAAAACTCTGGTTTCTATTGTGATCTTTGTCCACCAAAATCCCCTGGTTTTAGTTTCTAACTTAGCTTCGTCCCATATTAAATAATGCTCTTCCAGACATATACTTTATTATCATATTTTGGTACCAGTTTGCTACATCTCAATGCATTTGACGTTGTTTTAATCTTCAAACTTTCAGATCACTTTGTTAATCAAAGCACATGATTTCTTCCATGTGTTTTCACACTTGAATTAGAGCACCATCAAACCCTTGTGTAGTTTCAACCTTTATATCAGTCAATTCCTTTCACTTCGATTGCCCTAATGTTGCTAAAATTGTAATCTTCTCTAGTCTCCATGGTCTTAGCATCTCCATACGACATGAACTTCGACGTAGTCTTCAATTAAATATTTTCCAAAATGGACACTCCAACTTTCCCAGCCTCTTCATCCTCAATACTATGATCATATTTTTTGTGGTTAAAATATTAACAATATGCCATAGCCCAACTACTTTAGTCAACAACATGAATTCTGCTCGTCCATCATAATCTTTCAAAAACTATATCTTGAGTTAGATTAAGAGCATCTAAATCCTTGTCTAAGTGACTCCGTTTGGATTCGTTTTGGTCTTCCTTTCACTGGTGACTTTGAAATAATGCTACCATAAAGTTCAAAATAGCTGAAAAGTCTAAATAGACATTCCATGATGACTGCGAATAACTCCTTTTGAGAACAAATACAAAAACCCTAAGACCCTACAAATACCAACATTCATCCACGAATCCAAAACCGTCTCCCTGTCCGAAAAGCAACGAGAATAAACTAAATTACCGAATCAACTAAGAGGAAAAAGTATTAACACACTGAATTCGCGTAGCCAAATGGATTGAAACAGACTTACTTTAGCTCCACAAACCAAGATCCAATAATCAGTAATCTTAAAAAATTTCCAAATAAAAAGTGTAGCGATTTTATCGATAACGAAATCACGAGAAACTAACCTTGTTGAGCACGCATTCTCGCAATGAATTTAACAAACGGAGGCATTTTTCTTGATCGAAAGGCGACTCGGTGACGCAGTTGAGCAGATCCAGAGCCTCTTGTGCGCAGACTGGTTGAGGCTGAGGTTCTTCCATGTCCCCTGCGATGTTGAATCCCGAGCCTGTCGTCCTGCTTCGGCTTTCCGAGCCTGTCGTCTCTCTTTTGCGCTTATTGCAATCTAACGGTCAAAACCGCGGTGCCGTTGTGCCACTTAAGAAGCAATTGATCCTGTGATCGAGCCTATATTGCACTTTTATTTGGAGCCATCGTAGGATCATGGCATGTGTATTAAAAAAAAAAACAGTATGAACAGAATAACTGTAAAATTTTAAATTATGTTCGCTTCTATACTATTATTATTAATAAAGAGAAAAAACAATATGAATAGTATAACTATAAATTTTTAAATTTTGTTTGCTTCTCCACATACATCTATACCATTAGTAAAGAAAAGAGGAGGCAAATATTATTAGATTAAGGTCCTTTTTTTTTTCCCTAAAATTGCCCTTCACAGTCAAAAGAATTCTAACATATAACCACCACTCATTCCATTTTTTAATTGAAACCCCCTACTTTTATGATATTTCTCCTATTTTGAATTATTAAACTATGGACAATTGCAACTATTCCTTCCCTTACATCCAGTTCTGCACGTACATCCTACTGGTGAATAGAAATCCAAAGCAAAATTGGTGAGCTTATCTTACACTTAGTTGACATTTACCAGCAAAAAGGCTATCGTTTGTAAAGGTCATTCCCATTTTACCACAATCGCGCCTTCTCTCTTCCTTTCTCCTTTGTGTCTAAGAGGATGGGGAAATTAGAGGCGGATTGCATCGACGCTAGAGAGAGAAAATTAATAAATGAAAAAAAAATGAAAGTAAAGAATAAAATAATCTTGATAGATTCTTGCAAATACCGAGTTAGACTAAAGTTTGACCGTGTTGATTGAATGTCAAATATGTTGATCCATCGACTATGCCATTCTTCTAGGACCTTCCATCCTCTCCTTATATCGGTCTCCAATGAGATTGATACACGTGCCTATGATGAATTGGTTTAAGAGTTATGAATGCAAGGGAAAGCTTGACAATTTAAGGGATACGTATATTAGTTGGAAACGATACAAGGAGTGAATGAAAGATCTAGAGGAATTGCTCCTTATGGTAGAATGTTTTTATTTTCATTATAAGTCGAAGTAATATATAAGTCCATGCTTGGTTTTTGGTTTTTGGTTAGTGGTTGATTTCTTTCATTCTTGGCAGTTAATGGTAGATAATGGTGGATTGGACAACACATATTTAACTCAAAATCTAGCACTGTAATGATCGGTACTACTTTGACGGATTGTGGCCCCATGTAGAGAAGCTCACGTGCCTGTACAACAACACCTAATGGAGAATCGGAGACAACTCCAGTTTGTAGTTTGTATCTTTTGAATTTGAAAATCATTGTCAGTAAAGAGAAGAGGGAGAATATTGTTCCAGATTCTAAGCCTCCATTATTTCTTTCCAAATATTATATATCCTCCATAGATACAACAATCATCCATTCTATTATTAGAGTAGAGTAGGCTGTCTATCTAAATGGACCCTAAAACCTACACATGAGCTGGAAATAGCGAGATTGATAACTCGGTTGCTGATTGGGCTTCGGAGGAAATTAATCAAGCGTTTCCTCTCAGAAAGATCCTCAAAACCTACACATGAGCTGCCAAGTCAGGAAAACTTAAAGTATTTATCTTTATATCCCCAAGAGAACAAGCGTATTGACCTACGCCCCATCATCAAGAGATAACGATCTTTTGCCTTATTAAGTGATATGAAAATCGAAATGTATAGTAATAAAATACAGAGATTCAGAGAACGGGGATCGATCACAGATAATGAAAATCACAACAAATGATAGAAATCCAAAAATCTTAATTTTTCAATCAAACATAGCACTTGTGCAGGAACGTGAATTTTTTTGTCTATTCAAGGAATTAAATAAAAAAACCTAGTTTTCTTATATCATTGGAATGACAAAAACCAACCAAATTTGGAATGAACGTATTGCACAAAAAAACCTCTGGGATAAACGTATTGCACAAAAAACAAAAAAAGAAAGAAGAAAACTTTGGGATAAACATAAAGTATTGATGCATGGGAATCTTATTTTTCTTTGTTTGCTTGTGAAATCTAATTAAGCAAAGGTTTAACAACGGTTGTATCTAAAAGTTTACGAGCGGGATCCTCTACGGTTAAACCCGTAAAACAATCCCACCAGTAGCCACTCCCTTGACGCCTCCTCAGAAAATAAGCCTATCGCTGCCACATCATCAAACGGGATCAACGTCGAGATTTTAGACAGAGTTAAACAGGAAGTTAATATTTTATTTTATTAGGTGGATAATCAAAGTTGCACCTTGATTGTCGAGCCATCATTTTCAGAGCTCTTCAATGGGGATAGGATCCTCTGTAAAGCGCTTCATAGAGGATCGCGCTTCACAGAAGATCCTCTGTGAAGCAGGAAGGTACCCTCGGTTTATACTGAGGTACCTTTGATTTATATTGGGTACCTTAAGTTTAGAAAGCTCATGTAAGTCTAAAGTACTTCTATAAAAGCCTAAGGTACCCCCACATGATAAGCTATATGCAGTTACCAAAACCGAGAGTACCTTCTTGCTTCACAGAGGATCCCGCTTCAAAGAGAATCCCGGGTGTCTTCAATGCCTTCATCCTCTCCCACTGACCTCTCTGCAAGTGCTTCCTTGCACTACAAACAAAAAGGTTTTCTACTTCTTAAATGTATAAGCGCAATATTACAGCAACCATGAACATTCTTATGGTTGAATCCTCCCTTGCCCTTGGACTCATATGGGACCTTGATGGTCACTCGGCCCGCAAATGCCTCTACCACCATGGAACCACGAGTTGCTAGCATCTCCAACTACGAACGATAGCGTGTATAGCTTGCCCGGGATGGTTCAAACTATCTGTGCAATCGCACTCTCCTTCCCTGCGACAAGTTCCACCGCTTTTTTCCCCTCCGGCACCAAGAAATGGTCAGAATCAATGTACTTCACTGCTTTTAGGGATTCAAGCATCAATCTTGGCAATGGCGAGTGGTCGTCCTCAATGTTTGGCGGGACCAGAACACCCCAGGATGTGTTTCAAAGCACATATGAGCTCTCTTGAAAACCTCTCTTCAAAGCCCCCATTTTTTAGTATGATCTCTGCAAGTTCAAAAAGCAAAGGTTCCCCCCCTCCCTGTCAATCAATAAAGCAGAGCAAATACAACAAAAGAAACCACACTAAAGGGGCCCCATGAACACTTTTGATCATTCTCAAAGGATAGAGTGTGTTAATGGCGACTACGTCAATGAAAGAACCGCAAGCAGGGTCCTCTTATACACCTGGGTTATGACGAATAATCTCCACCTCGGCGTAATTTGCTTGGAAGGCCTATGCATACGAGTAGCAAACATTGCTACCGTAAACAGTCTGAATGGAGCGAACGCGGGCATCTGGGGCAACCGAGATGTTCAACCGCTCCTCTTGTGAGAACTGAACATTATCTAGTAGCACATCCCCTTAGTCTACCTTCACCTTCTGCTGTATTGAGACTTCGTTCCGTAGCCTCACTGCAAAGTCCCACTCTCTGCAAGCAAGCAATTGGTTGGAGGAAGAATTTTTTATTTTTTTTGGTAACAAGGTTGGAGGAAGATGAAATGGAATGCCATTGCTTAGTTGATAAGAGGTCAATGGTAGAGGACGAAGAGCTCTGAACGAACAGAAATGATGGCTAGTCGAGGGTTGATTGTCCATAAACAATTAATTTTCTGTTTGAGTCAGTCTAAAATCATACGGTCTTCCCGTTTGATGATGTGGCAGGGATAGACTTATTTTCTGACGAGGCGTTAACGGAGTGGGCTGAAATCGTCTATCGCATGATGGTGCGGCAGACGATACCGCCCTCTCACGTTAAAAAATGTGATGCGGCAAACATTTTTTCACATAAAAAAATGTGAAAAATATGAACCGTGAGATGGGAGCATCTCACGGTTCACATTGCGGCGGTATCGTCTGCCGCATGAAATAGACGATTCCATCCCTAAGGGAGTGGATACGGATTGGACTGTTTTACGCCGTAGAGGATCCTGTTCCAAAGTTTAAGCCTTAAAAGCTGTATGATATTATGTTAAACCACTGTTGCATTTAAAAGATTAAGTTGATAACTGAACATGTTACATAGGAGGGCCCAAATACCATATCTCACCATGGAGAGGACTTAGTTTCTTCCTCAGTAGAATGCGTGCAATGAAAATGGACTCCGTGTTGCAGGTTGCTTGTTTGCATGCGGGCAACGCTCGAACATCAAATCCAGCGTGGAGGACTCTTTTCAAATTATTATAGAAAGGGTCTCTTTTTAAAATGTTTACCTACAAATGCTGGCTCGCTCTCCTCACCTTTTCATTCTCGTCATACTCAATTTCGTACCCAAAGTCCTCACCCGATATCTCTTCCAATGATCTCCCTTTAGTTTCTGTCAACAAGAAGGTGCAGCAGAATCCAAGAAAGTTTGTAAATGCCAGGACATACATGGCGTGCTGGATTTTTTTTGTATCGCGTTCTAATGTGTAGCTTTGCACTACAAAAGCCGCAAGCAAGGCCCCAGCCTTCCCCGCCGCGGCGCTCAAAGCATGGCAAGTCGATCTTAACCGAGTTGGAAACAGTTCTGCTGGGAACACAAATGTGGTACTGTTGGGACCGAAATTCGCAAAGAAGAACGTCAATCCATACAAGACAACGAACATCCATTTGTTTTGTTTCTTCAAGTACTCATATGAGATTGCGATGACCAACATGAAGCCGGACATCATGAAGAATCCAAGAAGTTGGATCATGAATCGGCCTAGTTTCTCAATTAAAGCCACAGTGAACCAGTATCCTGGAAATGTGCCCACCAGAGAGATCAAGAACATGGCACGAGATATCTCATAAACTTCCTCGAGTGCGTTAACTTCCTCGGCGTCACGTGTAATGTTAATTGCACTGTAGATATCTTTCTGTGTTAAGTTCTGGCTGTAGAAGCCTATATCTAACAAGAACCAGGTGCTCATTGTGCCGAGCAAGTGCAGCCCATGTCGAACAAAGAACTCTCTGAAGAATAATTTGTAGTCGTTGAGGGATCTGAACTGTTTCACTTTCTCCTGTTCATCTTGGATTTCTACGTTGAGCACTCGTCCCATGTCCACTGCTGCTTGTTTGGCATTCCCCTCGACGATTGCAGTGTAGCGACCAGTCTCCGGCATCTTCATTCGCCAGTAGAACGTTAACAGTGCAGGTAAGGCACCGAGCATCAGCAAAATCCTCCAGAGGAGATCTGCCTCAGGTTGTGTGGAGAGGACTTTATTCGTCTTGTAGCTCGGCGCAGGAAAATTTCGAAGGAAAATTGCGGAGAGGGCCATGGAGACAACTCCGGCGGCGATGATGCCGACGCCTTGCATGGCGAACACTGCAGCAATGAATGCACCTCGGGTCTTCTTGTTGGCGTACTCAGACATGATAGTGGCTGAGAGCGGGTAATCCCCACCAATGCCAAATCCTAGCCAGAATCTGAAGAAGCAGAGAGTCCCCATAACAGATTTAGCAGAGGCGCCGAAGGACAGACCAGAGCAGATGGCACATATAACCATAAGGATGAGGGTGATCCCATAAACCTTCTTCCGACCCATCTTGTCACCAAGCCACCCAAAGACGAGCTGACCACTGAGTGTCCCAAACAAGGCAACGCCCAGAACGAAGTTGTTGACGGCGACCGGGAGCGTGCCGGGATGAGGAATTGTTGGATCATAGTAATACAAGCGACCCAACAGCTTAGAGATGGTGGATATGCAGAAGAGATCATAGGCATCGGTGAAGAAACCCATACCGGCGATCACAATGGCCTTTGCGTGGTACCATTGGGTGCGAGCAGTGTCAAGCGCTGTGAGCACGGCGAGGTTGTCTATGGCCATTGTTTTCTTCCCTTTTTTTTGGGCTGGCAAAGGTGCTGTGAGCATGTCACAGTATATATTACGGCCTCGGAACGAAGAAGATGGAAAAGAGAATCAAAATTGAGGGGACGTTGTCACCAAGGTTTGTGGGGAACGGAGGAAGACAGACGAATATGAAGAATAATACTCCGGGGGTTTTTTTTTTTTTTTGAATTGAAAGCAAAAGCCATTTTTGGCGTAACAACCGAAAGAAGTTTTGTTTTGGCATATTGTATTAATTGGACGTGTGTGGGTACGCTGTCGGTTAATTAGCTTTGTTTGTGCTCTTGATTTTGTCTTCGTATTGGTCTCTGGTTTAACCGATGGAAAGTGGCTGCAGAAATATCCCCACGGTTGTGATTTTCCCATTCAAATTAAAAAGTATAAAAGAGTATAAACTTTCAGTGAATTTTTTTAATTTTCACGAACAATCATAGGATTCTAGCCCCAGAGCATGCAAGGCATATGGATGTCAAAGGATCGGGCAACTCGGTCTGGCATGCGCGATTCCGGGCCAACGGCTGCCTAAGACCACTCCGAATTCTTTATCCCATTTCCTCTGCCGGCACTGTGTGCCAACGGAGGAAGGAACAGGGCGTTAACACCCTCTCTCCTCCGTTATGTGAAGAAAGCTGACCTTCCTTGATCACGTGGCATGTGCCTATAGGCGGCATACTAAACTGGCACACGTAATGGAATAGAGGATGTAGTATGTGAAAGGTGGTATAAGTGATGAAGGTGTTAGACTGATCAAATCATAAAAAAAGATCATTTTAGCCCTTGTAATTGCCAAGCAGTAGTTGTACATAGTGCATCATCATTGACGGATATATGTACATGGATCGGCCCCAAGTTGAATTTTAGAGTAAAGAATTAACATGAATTCTTTTGATATTTTTGCCTGGTGGAAGCAAAATTAAGGTCATCATGGCGTGTGATCAACTAATTAATGGTCCTAGTGTTTATGCTATCATTGAAAGCAGCTTTTAGTGTTGGTGGTCAGGTGGTGGACGACTATTACAGCAGATTAATACGAGAAATGGTGGGTAACTACATTTGACCCAATGCAGATGAACTTTGTTAAGTTGTGGAACAAAGCTTGGAAATTTTTTTAAGGTGTTACACTTAACAAATCATATTGGTACAATTCGAATGTTATTCTTCCCCTGCAAGATTTCAAGAGTGCAAATCAAAAGCTTCCTCGAAGAAATGCAGGTTCATTCAAGGTGGTGAAAGGATTAAGTGCACATAAATATTATTTTGAGTTATCATATGACATGTAAATAAGTCATATATTTTTTCAATGTTAAAAATTTGATTACATATCATAGACGTTATATTGAAGCTGAGTTAGAAGAAGAAATTGAAGATATATTATATGGTCAAATTATCTGTTCCTGATGTAGAGTATATTAGAAGTGTTTGTCAAATAAAAAACCTTCTTATATTTGATTGTATGTAGCTCAAGACTAAAGATGTGGAAAAATTGAATCCCGAGTTGTATGAGAAGTATTAAGCTGCAAATTCATCATAAGAACAGAATTTTGTTTCAGGCAGGGGAATTGATGTGAACGTATGGCTCGCCAAACCAATGGCCCAACCATGATGACTTATGGCCGTTCTATGCAAGCGTTTAGGTATGCAAGTGCAGCGATATTGAATCTGATACCCCTAGAATGGCCCCTGGAGAATTTGTATAGACTCCTGCATCCCTTTAATTATCCACCCGCACCATATACAATTGGTTTTTTGTTGGCTTTCATTGGGTGCGTACACTATTGCATGTGTCATTCCAATTTTGTTCCATGTAGGAATTTAATTAATAAGATGCTTTGTTCTTGAACCAAATCACATTAGCGCAGCTGCATGTGCAGCCTCTCTCTTGCAGATGTGCTGCAGACAATGTGCAATACTATTAAACAATTAAAATGCTTGAATTACCAACTTTCTAAAACACACAGACACACGAAAACGTTTTCCTTACTTTATTACCGAGAGGAAAAGAGAGAGACGAAAACGAAATTAAGCACACACAATAGAAAAGCGTGTAGTTCAGACTAATCCCATGATTGCTCGCTCCTCCGCAATTCGGCTTCGTTCTTGTCGGTTTCTTCGGCATATTCCTCACCCGATATCTCTTCCAACGATCTCCCTTTAGTTTCCGTCACCAAGAAGGTGCAGAAGAACCCGACCATGTTTGTAAATGCCAGTGCGATCAAGGCCTTCTTGATCTTGTTTGTCTCGCCCTTTAATGTGTACGATTGCACCCCAAAGACACCGACCATGGCTCCGGCCTTCCCTGCGGCCGCGCTCAGAGCATGGCATGTAGATCGTACTCTAGTGGGGAACAATTCTGCCGGTAGAACAAATGTCGTGCTGTTCGGACCGAAGTTGGCAAAGAAGAAGGTCAGCCCATATAAGCCTGCGAACAGCCACTTGTTATGGTCCCTCAAGTAATCGTATTTGATTCCAAGGAGGAACATGAAGATGGACATCATGAAGAACCCAATAAATTGGATGACGTGCCGGCCAAGACTCTCAATGAAAGCCACAGTGACCCAGTATCCTGGAAATGTGCCCACCAAGGCAATAACGAACTGGGCACGAGATGTCTCGAAAACTTCCCTGATAGCGTTAACTTTTTCAGGAGCATTTGTAAGACCTATTGCGGGGAATATATCTTTCTGTGACAAGTTCTGGCTGTAGAAGGCTATATCTAATAAGAACCAGGTGCTCATGGTACCGATTAAGTGCAGTCCATGTCGCCGGAAGAACTCTCTGGAGAGTAATTTGTACTCGTTACGGGCTCTGAACTGTTCTAATTTCTCCTGTTCAGCTTGGATTTCTACGTCGAGCACGCGGCCCATGTCGGCTGCTGCTTGTTTAGCGTTCCCTTGGATGACTGCGGTGTAGCGACCGGTCTCCGGCATCTTCATCCGCCAGTAGAATGTTACCAGTGCGGGTACGGCACCAACCATGAGCACAATCCTCCAAAGGAAATCTCCCTCAGGCTGTGTAGAGAGAACTCTATTCTCGATGTAGGTTGGGGCCTCATAATGCGCCATGAAAATAGCAGAGACGAGCATGGACACAAGTCCAGCGGCGATGATGCCGACGCCTTGCATGGCGAAGACTGCAGCAATGAATGCACCCCTGGTCTTCTTGTTGGCGTACTCAGACATGATGGTGGCTGAGAGCGGATAATCCCCACCGATGCCAAATCCTAGCCAGAATCTGAAGAAGCAAAGAGTCCCCATCACAGATTTTGCAGAGGCGCCGAAGGACAGACCGGAGCAGAAGGCACATATAACCATAAGGATGAGGGTGATCCCGTAAACCTTCTTCCGACCCAGCTTGTCACCGAGCCATCCAAAGAAAAGCTGACCACTGAGCGTTCCAAACAGGGCAACACCCACAACAAAGTTGTTCACGTTAGTCGGGAGCTTGCCGGGCTTGATGCTTGTTGGATCATAGTAATACAAACGACCCAAAAGCTTGGAGACGGTGGATATGCAGAAAAGATCATAGGCGTCGGTGAAGAAACCCATGCCTGCAATCACAATAGCCGTGACGTGGTACCATTGTATCCGAGCATTGTCAAGGGCGTGCAGCACGGAGATGTTTGACGACATTGTCTCTTTGTTTTGGTGGCTTGATTTCTGGCAGGGGAGCCTTTGTTGATGGCACATTTATACTGGATTTGCCAAGGTTGGAGTGGGACGAAATTGAGATGAACGGACGTTCAAATCTAGGCTTGAGAGAGGAAAGACCAAGAAATAAACGAACCAGTATAAAGGATATTCTACGTTGGTTGGAAGAAAATTAGGGGTATGAATTGCTTGGATTGATGTTTATGCACTAATGCTTTGTTTCAGGCGTCACAACCAAAAAGAAATTTTGTTTTGACATGGCTGCGTGTGCTGTTAACGGGGATGTCATGGCTCCTATCGTTAAGGTTTCAATTAGATTTGTTTTTTCTTCTCTTGTGTTTGTGTTTATACTTCCCAGCTAGTTCGATATTTGCCTTTATGTTTGAACATCCAAAAACTCTTTCATCCATTAAAGAAGAGCGGAGAAAATATGACTAAAAAAATAGAACAGATCGTCGCATCATCGTGCCCAATCCCTATTTTTTATATTTCCAATAAGAACACTCATTCTAATCCTTGTTGCGTCTCATTATTGACCATCTAAATGAAGATAGAATCCTTAACCTTTGCCATTCTGGTCCGCGCCAATCAAAACTTACTAGCATGTTTTGATAGGGCCTTTGTAATATAACCTATCAGAGCATACCACATGACATGTTTTGATTGGTGGTAGATTAAACGCATAATGAAAACATAAAAGAGAGAATTCCATCATCATTTTGACAAAACAAGAGAGAAAGTAATTTTATTACATTTTGGGAAATAATTTAGAAACTAAACATGTTGCAAAATTATTATATACAGATTAAAATTGAATGAAAAGAGATTTGAAAGGATATATATAGTGTTCTTTGTGATAATTAAGGAAGCCATTAGCAAAACTAGTAGGATGCAAGTGCAATACTGCATGTGTGTAAGGAGAAAGGGATAGAGGGAGTATGTAGGAGAGGACAGTTAAGAAACTGATGGTAAGTTTTGAAAACATTGAGACAATTATGACCATTGTACCATTAAATTAATAAATCTTCTCAATAGGTGTGTAAGGGCTATTTTGGAAAGCCTGCACATTTTATTGGTACGCTTTTCAAGGGCCTATTCTCATTATATATAGTATAGATATGGATATCATGGTTATTTATTAAAAAAACTAATTATTAGGCCAGAATTTCTAGGGTTGAATTTATAACTTTGGTATAAATTTTCCCTACCCATGCTCATGCTCATGCTCAAGCTCACCTTAGCAAGCGTACCATGAGTCCAAGCGCTCGCTATTGACATCCCTAAAAAAAAATTGATTCTAAATGTTGGATAAAGATCGAAACTTCTGTTCTATCTGTATGAGAGAGAGAGAGAGAGAGAGAGAGAGAGAGAGAGAGAGAGAGAGAGAGAGAGAGAGGCTATTGCAGAACTTAACCGCACTTTTGCTTACTATATAGGTACCATTTGACTTCTTCAAGTCCACAAAAAATTCTCCACAAGTAAATGTGGTAAAAGAACTGTATTAATTATAGTAACAAATCTATTTTGGTGGTATTCACAGAAACAACACACAATTGTTAGGATCGCCTTAGTATTCTATATAGTAAGATGATACTTTAAGCAAATACAGATGCATTTGCCCCTTTTGCCTTTTTGCTGCAAATATATGGCATTCTGATGCTTATATATGCTGCAATATTACAGCATATTTGAAGGGAACCACCTTTACATTCTCTTCTAGTCCTTGTTGAAGGAAAATTTAGCCCTCCTTCAACAATAGGGCCACCAATCTGAAAAAAAAAAAATTAAGAAAGAAGGCATAAAAAGACGAAAAAGAGAATGGCGAGAATACATATGATGACTTCGTTTCTTTTGCCAGCCTTGGGCTATTTTCTGTTTGCACCAGTGAGCGCCATGACTCACGTTGTTGGAGGAAGCTATGGCTGGGGCATCCCTAAGAACATCTCTTTCTACCAAGAATGGGCCAAACCAAGAACATTTGGCGTCGGTGACAAGTTGGGTAAGTCTCGTATCGAACATAAAATTTGGCCAACTAGTTAGGTTTGCTAAAAATGAATCTTTTTTCTCCATCCCAATACATCTAAGACAAGATACTTTGAATTTTTCTTAAAACCATATACAAAAAATGGATTTGTTAGCTTCAGGGATGGCAATGTGGGGATGACATCTACCGTACTTTTTTGCTGCATTGATTTTTGCTATTGGAAACAGATGCGGATGGTTGATAATTTTTCTTTCTTGTAAATTTTTGCGCATGAAAATTAATGCCGTAAAAAAATGCTCAACGTGACAGCATCTCACTCTATCAATAGAAATTAATGTGGTAAAAAAATACAGCAAATGTCATCCTGACAATGCAGGTTAACTACCCGTAATGATTAAGGCTGGTTAATTCATAACTCAAGTTAGGGTTGGATTAGGTTTCATTCTAGCTAGCTAGCTAGCCAACTTAAATATATGTTTTCCAAGTCCAAGTCCTGATGTTCGGAGGTATAGTTTTCTTGTACAGGACTGGTGTGCACAATGTGTTAGAGGTTAGCAAGAAAGATTTCGAGGAATGCACGCAGAAGGAAGTGGTGGATATGAACTACAATGGACCGACGAATGTGGAGCTCACAAAGCTTGGAGACTACTACTATTACTGTAGTGTAGGGATGCATTGTGACGGTGGCCAAAAGCTCAGTATCACCGTCACTAATGAAGTGGGCTCGTCTGGGAAACCATTTGTAGTGGATGATGAGTCTGCCAACGTTTCAAGTGTGGTGAATGCTACTACTGTAAAGACCCGGATTAAAAACATTGACTTGGACTTGGGTCAAATCCTAGATTGGGTCAAAGTCATGTGTTTAAAGAGTTTTGTGAGGTGTGGTGCATGCTTAGGCCATGCATGCACACACAACATATCAACCCAAGCTTTATAACCCTAAACACTCCAAAACCATACGCCCATTTCTCCTCTCTTCAAAACCATACGCCCATTTCTCTTTCTCCCATCCCACCTACCCCACCTCTCTCTCCCACTCCCTCATCCCCTCACCTCAACGACCCCATCATTCCCTCATCTCCTCACCTCAACAACCCCATCATTCCCTCATCTCTTAAATGCTACGACCCCACCTCTCCCTTTTTCTCATCTCTTAATTGCTTCAACCCATCTCCCTCTATCTCTTTAAGGTATTTTTTCCCCTCTTTCCTATTTTCCCATCATTGTCTCTCTCTCTCAATTGGGTCATTCTTTGTGTAGGAAGAAGGGGAAACAACTCTAGGAAGAGGACAAGGGAGGAAATCTTGTTAGAGTATTAAAAGAGGTAAGGGTTACTTCCTCCTTAATGTTTGATGTGCATTACCTCCTTTAATAATCTGTATTTTACAAAAAAAATAGGCTCTCATAAAAATCTGAGTTTTAGAAGGGGGTTTATGTTCCTATGTACATGTATGCAAGTCCATGCCATTTTATATGCCCATAGTGAATCTATTTGTTAGCAATTGCCATGTCAATGGCCTAAATAAAATGATTCTAATATGTAATATATATTGTAACACAAGCACTTGATTTTCTGTTCTAGGTTTTGTAAACAGTTGGTTTCATGACCTTTGGCTTTATTTCCTTATTGATGTGTGCATTGCTAGGCTAATGTTTTGGTCCCATGAGATTCTTGAAGTTAAGATGTGTCTTTGGATTCTAATTTGAGATGATTTGATGCAATGTTAAGTGAGAAAAATAGTGGTCAACATTAGCAACCTAACACTGACCGTAGGTGGCTTTTCAAGAGAACAATGGCTTCCATTGTAAATTTAGTAGAATATTAAAACCAAAACTTAATTCAGGACTGTTTTTACACCAATTCCCAAAAGTCTGTACTAGACGACTCTTTTACACCCTTTTTACTAAACCATGTGATGTAGCTTATCACAACCAAAAGTAAACTTTTCTTCAAGAGTACAATGGCTTCCATTGTAAATATAGTAGAATAGTAAAACCAAAACTTAATTTAGGACTATTTTTACACCAACTCCCAAAAGTCTCGTATTAGACCACCCTTTTCCACCCTTTTTACTAAACCATGTGATGTAGGTTATCACAACCAAAAGTAAACTTTTATGCAAGTAAAGATGCTCATGCCATACCCCACCATTCCATTGACATGAGTTGTTATGCTCATTGATGGAAATTTATAGCTTCATTTACTTAACAGTTCATGCCTATTTAATTCTTGAGTTAATTCATAGCGATTACTTTAATGAATGGATTTCTTCGAAGAACCTACTTGAATATTTAAATATGTAGGTATTACATTAAACTATAACACACAATATTATAATTATGACTAAAGTATGGATTATAGGTACTTATACAAGTTGATGTTCATGTATGTGTTTTATGTCTTTATTTGTTGTTATGAGGTAAAACTAATAATAATATTAGATAAAGGTTAAAAGAGAAATTAGTTGTGTAAGAAAGGATGAAATGATCTTTTAATGTAATGAAGCACTAGCTAGAAATGACGGATTAATGGTGCTCCTAGTGTAAAAGACACTAGTTGGATTGAGAAGAGACAAAATGAAAATAAAATAAATGGATGTCTACATTTTATTAGTTGCTCATCAGGTGTTTCAATCTTAAAAGGGGTTGGAATTTCCTGGGGTTTGAGTCCCGAAAATAATATATTATTGAGTTGAAAGGCCCTAAACTTCATGATGTGCACATGGGTTGTTGGGACAGTTTGATCCCTACTGTTAATGAAATGGGATCCGATGGCGGGATCCAGGCCAGAATCTGGATAGTCCTAGACGGCGGGTATCCGTAAGACCGGCTAGGGTTTGATATGAGCAACTGTTAAAATCTAGACTTTTTGGTGAAATTTTTTTATACTCCTTGTACTGTGACCCAAATTGACTGGAAACTGAGTAAGCTTATGATATGTATAAATAAGCATTTCTATATTTACTTATTGCTTACTCTCCATATGAAAATTTTAATAACTTGGAAGTGGTCATATGGTAATGTGTTACATCGTTTTCATTTGGTAGGCAATAACTTCTTACTGGGCATTGTTTTGCTCACCCTGTTTTGGGAATTTATATTTCAGGTTTACACCAAAACCAAGATACGAGGAAGAATGACTAGTTTTTTTTTATTTTCGAGAAGTCTTTTGAATGCTCATGGTAGACATTCTATTAGGGATATTTACCTTAAGTTTTGGTGCTCATCTCAGTGGGATGTACTGAGAACTTTATTTCATTTGGTTAGTGTTGGATTTATGTCAGATTCCACTTTATGATTGAAGATGATGAATCTCTTCATCATGACAGGTTTATTTTATTTTGGGTTTTTATTGAATCATGGATTTTGTGGCAGTTAGTGTTTTGGTAACGTTCTGGTACGTCACATGTATACCTTATTGTATATTGTGAGTTCGGGGCATTACAAATTGGTATCAGAGATAGGTTAGTGGTCCCTAGGAATAGCATGTGTGGACTAGCATAAAGGAGTGTATGCTATGCTAATGTTTGATAAATATGTACTATGTATATGCGTGTGATTGAATAAATATGACACTATTATTTTACTTATGTCTAATGTCTATTTGTGAGACATGGATTCGTCATCTCGGATGACTTCCGATATCGTCACGCGGGGATCGATAAAAATAAGAGTCGCCACCATCCATCTTAGGGTGTGAATGGACACCAAAAGGTTCATAAATGCCAAATAGAGCCAAAGTAGCTCTAAGATGAGGAAAAATCCGGAGATTGGGTACGGGGAATTATTTATGAGCGGGGGAAGGTGTTAGGCACCCCCACTCATCCGTCTAGGACGGTTGCCACATGCTTGCTTATGCTATAAATTGTTTGCTAGTAAAATAAACAAAAGGGTGCTTAACAAGCACAATGTGTGTGACCATTCCACATGAGAAGTCTAATGAGTTTAGACTCTCTTTGTGGATTCATCACTTCTAAAACTTCATGAGTGAAGTGAAATCAAAGTAAAAATGAAGAAAATTAAGCCAAGGCAAATTTGGAGAAATTCAGTCAAAAGAGCTTGAAAGCTTTGATAAATCATAACTCATTCAATTTAAATCTAAATCAAATGAAACCAAAGCCATTTGAAAACTGGTATATATTAGAATATACAGTAAAAAGTTCAGCTCGATCCGATTCAAAACTAGAGAGAAATCCACATATGAAATCTGCTGTTATAACTCAGAAAAAGTGTTAAGTAGGCATTTTCAAAGCTCTATTCGTGGAGTTTGGCTCAATAAAAATCCCTGAAAATTGGTATGGAGGAAGTATGTAGTGCCATCTTTCCAAAGAAAAAAACCTCACACCAATCTCTATCCGGATGTGACTTGTGTGCTCTCTTGAACAGGCCTAGAAGACCACAGATGAGCTCTGGACTATGCCAGCGAGCACCTCTGAGTCAACTGAGCACCCAAGGCACAAATCAAATCGAAATCTGCTGAAACCAGTGAGAAATGAAAATAGACTTCTTAAAGAAAACTCAGAAACTAGAATTACTCAAAACGGATTAAAATTGAGCAAATGGTGCACCATCAAAGCGGCAAGTTCAGCAATCTGGACTGAACTGACTTACAAACTTTGAACAGATGGTGTCAAAAATTGGCTACATAAAAGTGGATGAAAATTTCCAGATATAAACTAGACATATTCATCTATCACATGTCTTTGGAATCACTCAAAAATTCATCCGGAGGATGAAGTTATGAGCATTCTAAGACATGGTACAAATGCTGCCCTGTTTTGAAAAACCTTGAGTAAAAGTGTGAAACCAGTGCATGTGTGCAAGTGGATTCGACCAAAATAACTTGAAATCATGAAAAACAACTCATGAAGTCCTAGAAATTCATTCTAAGGCCAGAGATCTCAGATTTTCCATATTGAGCATGGAGAATCCAAGATCTAGCCTATTTGATGCAAAACAGTGAAAAAGTGTGTGATATTGGTAAAAACACCTATCTAGGAGAAAATCAAAATCCATTGCTATTGAGAGCATGGATCATCCATATTCAATTAGCACAAATAATCAGCATATAAAAATAACATGCAAATCATTCAAGGTAGGATCTAGCCTAAAGGATCCATTCCATCTTCCTTTTCCCAAGGCTCTCTCTTCACGTTTTACGGCTAGAGAGGATTCCCAGGTACTTTGGAAGAGGAATGGGGCTTGCAAACAACTACAAACTGGCTTTACACTACAGAAAGGTAGAAGTTGGGAGTGAAATGTAAAAGGAAGCAATAAACCCAAATGAGC
Source organism: Buxus sempervirens (assembly GCA_947561395.2). NCBI lineage: Eukaryota > Viridiplantae > Streptophyta > Magnoliopsida > Buxales > Buxaceae > Buxus > Buxus sempervirens. The sequence goes on from OX387193.1 coordinate 3,524,021, forward strand.
TTTACCTTTAGTAGCTTGAGCAGTTGAGTAGGAAATCCAGCAGAGCTTCCCTTCTTCCAGCAGAGCTTCCAAGCTTCAAATTATCAGCCTTTTGCAAGAGGAGGGCCTCTCTATTTATAGGCCAAGTCAAGGGTAGAAGAGTCCCAAGGGTAGGCCAAAAAGGCCTTCTAGATTATTCCAATTCTCCTCCAAGGCATGAATTGGTGTAATTCAGCAAGTTTCGGAGGGTGAAATAGGGAGTTCAAGTCCCTGAGAGAGAGGTAATGTGCGTAAATAAGGCTCAGAGATCGAGCCTTTTCGCAAATGCACGAAACAGCCAAAACCGTATACTCAGTGCGGTTTCTACAGAACCGTCCTATATGTGCGGTTTCTATGCAAATTCATCTCAACCGCACATACAGGACGGTTCAATTCAGTTACGCTCGCTATGATTGCTGTCGACGTGTCTCAACGGCCGAAGCTTCCGGAAGCCACGTGGCAGCTCACGCAACAAGCATGAACATCAACCGTGCTGTGTATGCGGTTGCAACCGTATATGCAGTGCGGTTCAGACCAAATTCTCAAAAACCGCACATATACCATGGTCAGCACACTTTTGGTTGGTTTTGAGCCTTAGCTGCACAGGCCAGGCTTATTTACATGTAATATCGTTTAAGTAAATGTCCTCGTATTTTTTAATCTCCATTTACTTAAGATATTACATGTAAATAAGCAAACACCCCCCCATTTGAATCCATTAAAAATATTTCCAGACCCAAATTCCAAGTGAATAAAAAGTCAACTTTCCAGTTCCAGGCTAAATTCCGATTTTTCAGGTCCGGTAAAAAGATTCAACATGTTAATACCAAGGTATTCGTCAAGATTAAAAATCTCAAAAAATTCATTTATGCAATAACATTGCTAAAAACCTGATTACCGGGAAAAATTATCTTCAAATCTTGCTTTAAAAAATATTTCATTTTCTGGGGTCAAAAGTCAACAAAATTCAACCCGAAAAAGTTTGACTTTGCATAAAAGATTGAATTCGGGCCTTTTCCTTTGCGGCTTTGGATTCAAATGGGTTAAGGATCTCAAACCCAATGCTAAGAATTGAAAATTCAATAAAATATTTCTCTCCTTCAAGATTTATAAAAAATCGTGCAATTTTTGGGTGTCTACACTATTCCTCACCCATGTAGATGGGAGGAGGAAGGAGACAAGCAGATGTGTCTAGTTCTTCTGATGGGGATGCAAGGATACTCGAGTTGGAAGAAGTATATCGGGTTTTGGGCAATATGGCCCAAGCTTTTGATAGAAGGATGGAACAACAAGAGCATATGGCCCAAGTGTTTGAGAGAAGGATGGAGCAGCAAGTTGATAGAGCTCCACTCGATCCAAACCCGAATCCCCCAATAATTCAAGCAGTGGATATACTTGAGAAATTTAAGAAGCTGACTCCACCATCTTTCAAGGGGACAACGGAAGCACTAGTGGCCCAAAGATGGATAGATCAAGTAGAGAAAATTTTTGATTGTATGTAGCTCAAGATTAGAGATGTGGAAAAATTGAATCCCGAGTTGTATGAGAAGTATTAAGCTGCAAATTCATCATAAGGTTTGGCATTTAAAGTGTTCTAGTAAGGTGAAAATATTCCTTTGGAAAAGTCTTCATGATGCTCTCCCAACAGGTGATCTCCTAAGGACTAGGATAGGTAGAGTGGATAACTATTGTTATTTGTGCAGAGAACATGTGGAGACGACGGTGCATCTTTGGCTACTGTGTCCCTTCGCTCGTGCTCTTTGGTTTAAAGCAATCGGAGGTGCTGCTCAAAGCCTTGGACCCCAACACTCTTTTTTCCAATGGTTCAAGCACTTTGCCTCCTTAAAGCCACCTTCAACAGCGGTTAACATGATGGAACTTTTAGCAAACGTGGCAAATTTTGGGTGGACAGTGTGGAGCATTAGAAATGGAGCAAGGTTCAATGGCAAATTCCAGTCAGTTGAGGATGCATGCCGATCATACAGGAAACAACAGGAGGAATCAATTATGTTACAGCTTGAATCTCAAAAACATGTGCAGCATAACACTGAAATATTCCTCAACTGGAAGGCACCTTGCTTCCCTTTTGTGAAAGTCAATTTTGATGGAGCATGGAGAGTAGCAGACAGGAGATCAGGTATTGGTGGAGTATGCAGAGATTATTCAGGCAGATTTCTTGGAGGATTTGCTTCTCAGGTGGAAGCAGATTCAGCTCTCCAAGCTGAAGCTTTGAGTGCTTTGGAAGGAATGAAGCTTGCAAAAGCCTTGGGCCACTCTCATGTTATTTTAGAAGGTGATTCATTGGTTATTATCAGGCTCTTAGCACGGAGAAGTGGAATGTTTCCTTGGAAGATCTTTGGGATTTTATCAGAAATTCAATCTCTTTCTAGTGCCTTTCAAATGGTGATTTATTCCCATAGATGCAGGGAGGGAAACCAAGTGGCAGACATGCTGGCCAACTTTGCCTTAGATGAATTCTCTTGTTGTTGGCTTCAGGTTTCTCCTTCTTTTTTACAGTTCCTTTTATTAGCAGACAGTCTTAATGTATCTTTTATTCGGCATTAATATAATCTAGGTTGTTTACCAAAAAAAAAAAAAAAAAAAAGGTATGCAAGTGCAGCGATATTGAATCTGATACCCCTAGAATGGCCCTTGGAGAATTTGTATAGACTCCTGCATCCCTTTAATTATCCACCCGCACCATATACAATTGGTTTTTTGTTGGCTTTCATTGGGTGCGTACACTATTGCATGTGTCATTCCAATTTTGTTCCATGTAGGAATTTAATTAATAAGATGCTTTGTTCTTGAACCAAATCACATTAGTGCAGCTGCATGTGCAGCCTCTCTCTTGCAGATGTGCTGCAGACAATGTGCAATACTATTAAACAATTAAAATGCTTGAATTACCAACTTTCTAAAACACACAGACACACGAAAACGTTTTCCTTACTTTATTACCGAGAGGAAAAGAGAGAGACGAAAACGAAATTAAGCACACACAATAGAAAAGCGTGTAGTTCAGACTAATCCCATGATTGCTCGCTCCTCCGCAATTCGGCTTCGTTCTTGTCGGTTTCTTCGGCATATTCCTCACCCGATATCTCTTCCAACGATCTCCCTTTAGTTTCCGTCACCAAGAAGGTGCAGAAGAACCCGGCCATATTTGTAAATGCCAGTGCGATCATGGCTTTCTTGATCTTGTTTGTCTCGCCATTCAATGTGTACGATTGCACCCCAAAGGCAGCGACTATGGCTCCGGCCTTCCCTGCGGCCGCGCTCAGAGCATGGCATGTAGATCGTACTCTAGTCGGGAACAATTCTGCCGGTAGAACAAATGTCGTGCTGTTCGGACCGAAGTTGGCAAAGAAGAAGGTCAGCCCATATAAGCCTGCGAACAGCCACTTGTTATGGTCCCTCAAGTAATCGTATTTGATTCCAAGGATGAACATGAAGATGGACATCATGAAGAACCCAATAAATTGGATGACGTGCCGGCCAAGACTCTCAATTAAAGCCACAGTGACCCAGTATCCCGGAAATGTGCCAAACAAGGCAACAACGAACTGGGCACGAGATGTCTCGAAAACTTCCCTGATAGCGTTAACTTTTTCAGGAGCTTCTGTAAGACCAATTGCGGGGAATATATCTTTCTGTGTCAAGTTCTGGCTGTAGAAGGCTATATCTAATAAGAACCAGGTGCTCATGGTACCGATTAAGTGCAGTCCATGTCGCCGGAAGAACTCTCTGGAGAGTAATTTGTACTCGTTATGGGCTCTGAACTGTTCTAATTTCTCCTGTTCAGCTTGGATTTGTACGTCGAGCACGCGGCCCATGTCGGCTGCTGCTTGTTTAGCGTTCCCTTGGATGACTGCGGTGTAGCGACCGGTCTCCGGCATCTTCAACCGCCAGTAGAATGTTAACAGTGCGGGTACGGCACCAACCATGAGCACAATCCTCCAAAGGAAATCTCCCTCAGGCTGTGTAGAGAGAACTCTATTCTCGATGTAGGGTGGGGCTTTATAATGCGCCATGAAAATAGCAGAGACGAACATGGACACAAGTCCAGCGGCGATGATGCCGACGCCTTGCATGGCGAAGACTGCAGCAATGAATGCGCCTCTGGTCTTCTTGTTGGCGTACTCAGACATGATGGTGGCTGATAGCGGATAATCCCCACCGATGCCAAATCCTAGCCAGAATCTGAAGAAGCAAAGAGTCCCCATCACAGATTTTGCAGAGGCGCCGAAGGACAGACCGGAGCAGAAGGCACATATAACCATAAGGATGAGGGTGATCCCATAAACCTTCTTCCGACCCAGCTTGTCACCGAGCCATCCAAAGAAAAGCTGACCACTGAGCGTTCCAACCAGGGCAACACCCACAACCAAGTTGTTCACGTCAGTCGGGAGCTTGCCGGGCTTGATGCTTGTTGGATCATAGTAATACAAACGACCCAAAAGCTTGGAGACGGTGGATATGCAGAAAAGATCATAGGCGTCGGTGAAGAAACCCATGCCTGTAATCACAATAGCCGTGACGTGGTACCATTGTGTCCGAGCATTGTCAAGGGCGTGCAGCACGGAGATGTTTGACGACATTGTCTCTTTGTTTTGGTGGCTTGATTTCGAGCAGGGGAGCCTGTGTTGATGGCACATTTATACTGAATTTGCCAAGGTTGGAGTGGGACGAAATTGAGAAGAGCGGACGTTCAAATCAAGGCTTGAGAGAGGAAAGACCAAGAAATTAACGAACCGGTATAAAGGATATTCTACGTTGGTTGGAAGAAAGTTAGGGGTATGAATTGCTTGCATTGATGTTTATGCACTAACGCTTTGTTTCAGGCGTCACAACCAAAAAGAAATTTTGTTTTGACATGGCTGCGCGTGCTGTTAACGGGGATGTCATGGCTCCTATCGTTAAGCTGTCAATTAGATTTGTTTTTTCTTCTCTTGTGTTTGTGTTTATACTTCCCAGCTAGTTCGATAATGGCCTTTATGTCTGAACATCTAAAAACTCTTTCATCCATTAAAGAAGAGGGGAGTAAAAAAATAGAACAGAATCGTGTGGCATCATCGTGCCCAATCCCTATTTTTGATATTTCCAATAAGAACACTCATTCTAATCCTTGTTGCGTCTGATTATTGACCATCTAAATGACGATGGAATATTCTGTCCTTTTTCATTTGCCATTATGGTACGCGGCCAATCAAAACCTATTAGCATGCTTTGATAGGATCTTTGCAATACGGCTTATTAGAGCATGTCACATGACATGTTTTAATTGATAGTAAACTAGAACCGTAAAAAATACAGAATAGAGAATTCCGTTATCATTTAGACAAAACAAGAGAAAGTAATTTTATTATATTTTGGAAAATAATTTAGAAACTAAACATGTTTCAAAATTATTATATACTGATTAAAACTGAATGAAAAGAGATTTGAAAGGATATATAGTGTGCTTTGTGATAATTAAGGAAGTCATTAGTAAAACTAGCAAGATGCAAGTGCGGTACTGCATGTGTGTAAGAAAAAAGGGACGAATGACGGAGAGGACAGTTGAGAAATTGATGGTAAGTTTTGAGAAGATTGAAATAGTTATGATCATTGTGCCCTTAAATTAATAAATCTTCTTAATAGATGTGTGTAAGGCACTGTTTAAAAACCAGCGAGTAACTCGGAATACTCGTCCGAGTTACTTGGTTAGGTCTAGTTGCGAGTTTACTTGCCCTCAAAACCAAGTAATTTTTACTAGGTAGTTTTATATCGTAAATCCCAAAATTTAAACGAGTTTTTCCCTAACTAACCAGGTTTTAGATAAAAACTCATTAATTTATATATAATATTTTTCTTACTTATCTTTTAAGATATTACTTTATTTATATAATAACAAGGCTGGTAACTCGGCCTAGTTACCGATAATTACTCGGACAGATAAGCTTCCGAGTTACCAGCCCTGTCCAGGTTTTTAAACACTGGTGTAAGGGCTATTTTGGAAAGCTGCACATTTTGTTGGCATGCTTTCCAAGGGGCATATTCCTATTATATATAGTATAGATATGATGGTTATTTGTGAAAACTAATCATCAAGCCAGAATTTTGAGGGTTGGATTTATGATCATGGTATAAATTTTCCCCACCCAAGCTCAAGTTCACACCTTAGCAAGCGTCCCATGAGTCCAAGCGCTCGCTATTGACACTACAAAAAAGGCCGCATACAGCGGCGGACCAGTCAACACTTTTAGCAGCGGTCATTATTAATGACCGCTGCTAAAACACTGTATATTACGTTTAGCGAAAAAAAAAAACCACTATATGTTACCTTTTTCAGAATTCACCGACCTCTACTCTCTCAATCTTACTCCACCGACCTCTACACTAGACACTAGCCTCTCCACATCTCAATCTCTCTCTTGCGACAGGTATTTTTCAGAAGCTTTCCGGCTGTCGTGTTTGCGTTGTCCTTCTCTCTCTTATTTTCTTTTCAAATCCTTCTACGAACTCTCTGTCTCTGGTTTTCTCGTTGCAGATTCGCATGGTCCCTAGTTTTCGCTTCTGTTCCTCCTTACATGCTCTACATTCTCTGAGCATCTTCAATAGTGAATCTGAAAGGAGATTGTGGAGAAAGGTGGATCTTCGAGAACAGAGAAGGAGAAATCGGATCGCGTAATTTGGGTGCTATTCGTGTTGTAGTTGGTGGATTAATTTGCAAATTGTGGAACGGTTTCAAGATTGGGGGATTGAACAGGAGTTTGTTCATCGCGATCCGCTATTTGGCTACTAAGATCTATGGGGACAAAGAGAAATCAGATCTTTCTATTGTTGTACGATTTGTTTCTGAGAAAAATATGAATAAACATTGGTAAGATTGGTTCGAGATCATTAGTGAGATAGAAACCGTTAGTGTTGTTTTGTCGAAATTGTTGAGGTGCATTGATCTATAGATCGATTTCTGGACTAGACTTTTTCTGTAATATTTCGAGGCGTTTGAGTTTTCTATCTATGGTACAGCCGATGTGTGCTTTGGATCTCTGCTCCTAGCCCTGGGGAAGCAGAAAATATCGGACAAGAGGATCCGATATAAAAAGACACAACTAAATCCAAAAACAAGGGGCTCCTGGCCTTGGGGAAGACTCTCAAAGAAGGTCACCAAGAAAGCTGGAGCTATAGCCTCTGCGTCCCTGTTCGATTTATATATTCATATCTAAATGCGTATGCAATGTGCTACCAGTTTATTATTCAAGACAGTTAGGGTTTCTTTTTAGGTTAAACTTTAATGGCCGGTTCACTTTACGCTCAGTTCTTTCAATTGATTTGTGCGTGTTCAATTGTTACGAAATTTAATGTCGGCAACTAAGGTTTTTTCTCTTCTCTTTTGACCAGATGTGTTAGGCTTTCTTCCTTCGATTCTTGATGATTAACACGCCGTGAGATCGACGGAGACGCAGTGGTTAAAGTAGTCCCTTATTGGCTTCAAAGGTGTCTTCTGAATCGCTACTTTTAACTTTTTTGAGTTGAATCTTGATATGGTTGAGATTATGTGGATCGATCAATGCAATTGCAAATTCCAGACGTGTTTTGATGAACTGTTCAGTTGATTGGTACGAGATTCTACACAGCAACTTAAAAATATTTGTGAGTTTCAGATCTCGAGATATTGGTTCAGGAAAGATCGAATGAAGTAGAACATTTATTCTACTTCGTCGTTCTCTATCTCTACTCTCACGACCCGGCTCAAAAAGGTACCGAATCCTGTAGTGTTGATTGCTCTTCCTTGCTTCTTTGATCGAATTCTTACATTGTTTTATCTCAATTTTATTTACAGATTTAGCAGATTTTACCGGTTTCAGGCGGCCTTCGAAGCTGATAGGTAAAATGCAGGTCCTGATGATAATATTGTCGCTGTTTCGGAGCCCTTTTTTTTTTTTTTTTCTCACTGAATTTTGTCTCTATCTTGTAGATACATATTCTACTGATATTGACGATTTCAGAGGATTGCTAGACCTCGATAAAGCCGGTGCATTGGCGATTTGAAGCCATCGGCGCGGCGCTTACATGAGATCGGAAAAGACGCTCGAAGATCTCGTTCCAACAGAAACTCGCCGATTTCTAGTCCGCACGGGCAGGGGGGGGGGGGGGGGGGGGGGGCGAAGGAAAGTGCCAGTAAATTTTTTTTTAAAAACGAAAAGTTTTTAGTGGCGGTCATAGACCGCTGCTAAAAGCCAAGGCGACCGCCGCTAAATGATTTAGCGACGGTGGCTTTAGCAACGGACAACCGTCGAGCTCTTGTTCTTTTAGCGGCGGACTTTTTAGCTTTACCGGCGGCCTGTGTCCGCCGGTAAAAGCCTATTATTTTGTAGTGTGAGATCCCTAAAAGAATATTTTATTCTATGTCGGATAAAAATCGAAACATCTGTTCTATCTTTCTCAGTTTTGATTGTGAGACAGCAAAAGCCTATCGCAGAATTTAACCGCACTTTTGCTTACTAGGTACCATTTGACTTCTTCAAGTCCACAAAAAATTCTCCACAAGTAAATGTGGTAAAATAACTATATTAATTATAGTAACAAACCTAATTTGGTGGTATTCACAGAAACAACACACAATTGTTAGGATCGCCTTAGTATTCTATATAGTAAGATGATACTTTAAGTAAATACAGATGCATTTGCTCCTTTTGTTTTTTTTCTGCAAATTTATGGTATTCTGATGCTTATATATACTGCAATATTACAGCATATTTGAAGGGAACCGCCTTTACATTCTCTTCTAGTCCTTGTTGAAGGAAAATTTAGCCCTCCTTCAACACTAGGGGCACCAATCTGAAAAAAAATTAAGAAAGAAGGCATAAAAGGACGAAAAAGAGAATGGCGAGATTACTTATGATGACTTCGTTTCTTTTGCCAGCCTTGGGCTATTTTCTGTTTGCACCAGTGAGCGCCATGACTCACGTTGTTGGAGGAAGCTATGGCTGGGGCATCCCTAAGAACATCTCTTTCTACCAAGAATGGGCCAAACCAAGAACATTCGGCATCGGCGACAAGTTGGGTAAGTCTCGTATCGAACATAAAATTTGGCCAACTAGTTAGTTAGGTTTGGTAAAAATGAATCCTTTTTCTCCATCCCAATACATCTAAGACGAGATATTTTGAATTTTTCTTAAAACTATATACGAAAAATGGATTTGTTAGCTTTAGGGATGGCAATGTGGGGATGACATCTACCGTACTTTTTTGCTGCATTGATTTTTGCTATTGGAAACAGATGCTGATGGCTGATAATTTTTCTTCCTTGTAAATTTTTGCACAAGAAAATTAATGAGGTAAAAAAAATGCTCAACGTGGCAGTATCTCACTTTATCGATAGAAATTAATGTGGTAAATAAATATAGCAAATGTCATCCCCGACAATGCAGGTTAACCACCCGTAATGATTAAGGCTGGTTAATTCATAACTCAAGTTAGGGTTGGATTAGGTTTCATTCTAGCTAGCCAGCTTAAATATATGTTCTCCAAGTCCAAGTCCTGATGTCCGGAGGTACAGTTTTCTTGTACAGGACTGGTGTGCACAATGTGTTAGAGGTTAGCAAGAAAGATTTCGAGGAATGCACGCAGAAGGAAGTGGTGGATATGAACTATAGCGGACCGACGAATCTGGAGCTCACAAAGCCTGGAGACTACTATTATTACTGTGGTGTAGGGATGCATTGTGAGGGTGGCCAAAAGCTCAGTATCACCGTCACTAATGAAGTGGGCTCGTCTGGGAAACCATTTGTAGCGGATGATGAGTCTGCCAACGTTTCAAGTGTGGTGAATGCTACTGCACCTGAAGCCCCCTCCTCGGCTAATCCCATTTGCAGTTTTAGCTTAATCTCTGGTTTAATATCTTTCTTCTTCTCATTGTTGATTTGATCTGGTACCAAAATTTTATTTTATTGTATTGTGTTTAGTTTTTAGTTTTGTATATGAAGATAGATTGTTTCCGACAATAGTTCACGAATTTTATCGGATTTGTTGTACAATGACGTTTTTAATTGTAAAGTTGGTTTCAAGGAACTTTAACTTTTTTTTTTTAACTTGTGTGAGACATGGGAAAAAATCAAAAATCCAATTGACTTCCTCTATTATCACACGGGATTGAATAAAACAAAGAGTCGCCACCATTCAATTTAGGTGTGAATGGACACCAAAATATTAAATAAGCACAAAAGGCAATTTTAGGGTAAAAATAACCCTCCTAAAAAAAACAACCAGAGATGGGTAGGGAGATTAGGTTATGAACAGGGGAAGGTGTTGTAACGCCCCGAACCCGGGTCAGTCCAAACCGGCACCCGACCCGAACCCGGTTCGCTACTGTAACAACCCGAATTTAGTTCAACAACCAAATCCGAGGTGTTACTGGCCCATATCAATTACAACATCACTAACATACCAGACCAAAGAAAGTAAATCCAATCCATATATATTAAACTATCAGAGTTGCGGAAACAAATATGTGCGGAAGTGTAGATTAAAATCATCAAACAAGCATAAAGCTTGACCATCAATCAATATTATCAAGTCTGGTAGAATGAACTGGTTACTAACTCTCTCTTGCCTCTCTCATACATCAAATCCAATTAATGATAATAAACCAATTAAAATGCTAAGTCTATAACATCAATCCACCTCAGAAAAGATCTGGATAATAATAATCCTCCGGCGAATACTCGGCTATCTCTCCCTGGAAGTCTAAAAGATCCCCCTCTCGCGTATCAGCTGAAAAAAAATGGAATAGAAGTAGGGTGAGATACGAATATCTCAGTAGGTAACACATGCATGATTAAACAGTTAATATACGGAAAGTAACAGTTCATGCACGATAAAGCAACATCGATAAATCAGGCTCGCATAATCATTTATACTATTCATGAACACAAAACAGTTTGATAAACAGTTCTAGAAATGATTTTCAACAAGTTTTAATATAAGATCTCAATAGACAAATCAATAGCATAATCCATGCATTGCCAGGATGTACTAAGCAGTCACATCCAATCAATATCCCAATCACATGCATCCCGCACGTGCACAATAGTAATCATATCAAGTGTTATGTTTTCAGTGTCATTGTAGGACTCACAAAGTTAGATAAACCTTTTGAGATGATTCTCAACCAATTGCTATACCACCGTGCGACTTAGGAGCGATGCTACTAATGATACTCAAGCCCCATGCAGCGCAGCTTAGACAAGAGCCGTAGTCACCGACTTATTGCACACGTACCCATCAAAGTTGGTATGTACCACCAGCATGCAGCACCAGAATCAATACATGGAGGTGGTTGCTTATCCACATGTACAGGGAATCACCAGCGGCTCACCGGGGTGTCCCTCCAGACATAGGACCTTCCCAGACAAACTAACTTGCAAAGGAAGCGCGTCGCATATAGGAGTAACTCAACCCAAATGACATATCCCTCAGTTATCTAGCTACGACTATGGATCCATAACCAGCTATGCCCACTAGACTCCAAAATTCCCTAAAGTATCATATTTCTATAAGGGTTGGTGCCTAGCGGCATATAATGGTTATATCTGTACATTCACTTCATTATTCAGTCATGCGGATTATGAACTCTCTTTATAATGTCTTATGATTTATAATGCCATTTAAAAGTGTTTAGATAGTCAAATGGTAGTTAGGCTTTTCCAAAATCACATTTCTCGTTTACCTTCAAAACTGGGCAACTAATGTCCTAAATATCTCCCTAATTTGTTTTTCTGTAAAACAGGGATTTAGGTAGTTTATTTTGGTCTTAAAACACCTTAATTAATCATTAAAATTGTCTAAAAATAGTTTAGAATTGAATTAGGTTCGAAATTATGAAAAATTGGAAATTCTGCTGAGAGCGCCTGGGATCGCTCAGGATCGCTCCGGGCGGTCATCAGTCGGCGGTAGTGCAAATTCGAGCGCCCACGGTCCGTCGTCCCGCGGTCCACGGCGTCCTCGAGTATTTAACCAGCGCCTAAGATCGCCGATGAGCGCCTCGCACAGTCGAGGTCGGCGGTCTCACCAAATCGAACAGAAACAGTTCTAAATCACGATTTTTCACGTCTAAACTCATTCTAATGTATTTATAACATGCTTAGCTAACTAAATACAACTTTACATATCATAGAAACATGCTTTTGCGATTAAACAGAGATAAATCCGAATTTTAAACCCAAACGGTGTCACCTACCTCTCTACGCTGATTCCTCCTTCTCTATTATGCACAATGACGAACTCTTGCACTGAAGAATCCTCTGGACGATGAACGCACGCCCAGCCCTTCCTTCTTCTTCTCCTTCTTCCTCCCTTGGTCGCTTGAACAACTCGTCGCTTGCGGCTCTTCAATACGAGCGACAATACACGTATATGAATTAGGTTAATTCTTTATACATATTTATACCCCCTGATCCTATGCATCTCCCATGCAACTCTTCTATACACCTTGCCCACTCAGAATACATACCTCGATATCTCACGATCGGACGGTCAGATCTGCGTCTACTTCTGGATCTCCGCTAAGTTGATCACCCCCTACAATATTAAAATGGTTCTATCAATTTATAACTCTGGGTAATATTATTTACTAATTTAATTTATTATTTAAGGGAAATTCGGGGTTTTACAGGTGTTAGGCACCCCTATTCATCCACACAAGGTGGTTGCCAGGTATTGTTCATGTTAAAATAAAGGAAAAAAACTTGCTATAAAAATCACAAAAATCACAAAAGACAAAATATATGGCTTTTTCATATGAATAGTCTGATTGATCCAGAATTCTCAAATATGATCATACCATTCCTAGGGTTTCATGATCAAAATAAAATTAAGATAAAATCAAATAAAATCAATTTAAAGTGAAAAATCCAAAAATCTGGTTTCAAGTCAAATTCTAGAAATCTAGAAAAATATGATTTTTATAAAATATTTCAAAATTGAACTTGAATATTCCAGGACATAGATAAAGCCCAAATTTCACATTAAATCAAAAAATCAAAACCAAAAATACCCACGTTGATGAAGAACATCAAAAGGGGAGAACTTAGACCGTATTGTCTTCTCTCAATAATGAAAAACGATTTAAAAACCACATCATGAAACCCTAAAATTTTTTTTCAGGCTTCTGGATTCAAATCTACCATATTGATCATGATAAATCCAGGATTTTAGCCTAAAACCACAAAAATCACGAAAACAGTGCTGTAGGTGCAAAAGTGGCAAAAATCCAAATTTTATAAAAAAGTGGGGATCTCATGCTATAAACATCATAGATTCATGTTATTCATTCAGATATATCATAAAAAGCATTAAAACATGATCAAGATATTTAAAGCAGCCACATCTCACAGTTTAGAGCACATGAAGGTCTACCCTACGGATCCGCATGTTCTCTTTTCCCCTAGCTCTCTCTTCACGTTTTACGGCTAGAGAGGATTCTTGAGGTACTTAGAGATAGGTTTGGTTACACAAACACAATCAAAGGCTTTATTCTAAAAAAAAGGAGAAAAACAGATATTGGGTTCTATTCTAGGGATCCACCTGTTCTCTTTTCCCCTAGCTCTCTCTTCACGTTTTACGGCTAGAGAGACTCTTGAGGTACTTGGAGGCAAGTTTAGGAATACTAGTACAAGAGATGGCCTTATTCTACAGTAATAGAGAATATCCTATTACTTCTAGAATTGAAGACAGAAAATAAAAAGGAAAAGGGACTTACCTGGATTGAGCAAGCAAAGCAGCAAGGGTTCCTCTCTTCTCTTGGAGCTTCTTGGACTTCAAATTTTCGTGGCCCTTAGCTTGAGAATCTCACCTCTATTTATAGGCAAGCACAGGGGCAAGGCTGGTCCAGAAGGATATATCCTGATCCTCAGGATAGAGTGAAAAACAGAGATAATGCCCATCCATAGCCAACCAAGGTGGCTTCAGACATAATTCACTCATTTAAAGGGATATTGGACTAAAGATAAAGCTCGGAAATCGAAAGAAGAATAAAACTCGCACGAGTCTTTAGTGACCGTAAATGATTTACGATCCAATGGTACCCGTATTACCAATACGGGCGCGCCTGACCGTAGAGATATTTCGGGCGCGACCGGCCCGTGAATAAAATACGGGCAAAGCATGCTTTGTCAGTTTTTATGCATTTTTGACCTGTTTTAAGCTCTAATTACATGTTTTTACTATTTTCTCATTCTGTAGTGCAATTTGGGGTGTCTACAACTTTGAGCAACACGACTTTAAATCTGCTTGACCCATAAGCTGGAAGATCTGCTGGTCCAACGGCAATACATGTGTCCACATTGGTGTGTGAAGTTGACGTGTACATATGCATTACCGTTGGACCAGTAGATCATCCGTCGAGAGGATCCAGGTGATATGGTCTCGGGCAAGACCAATTTTAATAATTTAGTTGAAATCATAGAAGAAATGGGCATTTTGAATTGCAAGTTTCTTTTGTTATAAAAGAAAACAACTTCCCACATACGAAAGTAAAATATATTGTGTTTTTAGATGTGGGCCTGTCTATATATCCTAACCGAAAAAGAATATAAGGAGGATATGTCAATGACATGTAGGGACGAGTGCATATGAACTTTGTTAAGGTGTGGAACAAAGCTTGGAAATTTTTTTAAGGTGTTACACTTAACAAATCATATTGGTACTTCGAATGTTATTCTTCCCCTACAAGATTTCAAGAGTGCAAATCAAAAACTTCCTTGAAGAAATGCAGGTTCATTCAAGGTGGTGAAAAGATTAAGTGCACATAAATATTATTTTGAGTTATCATATGACATGTGTAAAATCCCGAATTTTAATAACATTAAAATTTAGGATTTTATGCTTTTAAAACTTATTTAATAAATGGAGAACTTTAGAAACAGAGAAAAGGAAATTAATTAGAGTTAATTTCAAAATGTTAAATAGGATAAATTATTAAAATGGGAAAATTTGGTTATTGGACTTCCATGGATTTGGATTTTGGCAGTATGGTGTTGGAACAAGTGAGGGTAATCTCGGAAATTCCCAAGCCTAAATTATGAAGGTTTAAAATTAAGTTAAATAGGCATCAAATATTGGTTTAAATAAATCGATAATAGTGTGATTGAAATTTATTATAAATTTGTAGACACCCCAAATTGCACAAACAATCATCAAAAATCATTATCTTCTTGAAAGCCAGCACAGAAATTGAAGAAAATGAACTTTTACCTGTATCCGGTTACTCAAGCCGGATACAAGCACTCCTTTGTGTATCCGGTGGAACGTACCGGATACCTTAAGGCCCTTGTGTATCCGATCTGATATACCGGATACATTAAGTTTGCTCAAAATTAGGGTTTTCCGAGAGAAATCACTTGTTACCATCATGTCCCTCATTTAATGAGGGGAAATCTCGAAAACAACCCTAGGGTTAAGGTTGGGGGGTTCTAGACATTAAGTTGTGTCTACCAATGACCTTAGCCTTTGCCTATAAATAGGAGGCTCCTCTCCAAGCAAAGGACCAAGTTTTTGGAGATCGAAGAACTCCGAGTGAAGAAGGGAACCGCTGCTGGATTGCTTCCAGAACCCCAGGTAAGCCTCAACCTTCATTTATTTTCTGTATTTAATTTATTAGATCTAGATCTCTTCTTCTACCTTTCTGTAGAATAAAGCCTCTTTTTGTGTGTGGAAATCCTTCCCCGGCTCAAAGTATCTCAAGACTCCCCTAGCCATAAAACGTGAAGGCGGGATCTAGGAGAAACGAGACTGTGGATTGACCCTAGTGCTAGAACCCATGTAGCATAAGGCTTTTGAATGATTGAAAACCGTTCTATAATCAAAGTACCCTTGATTATCTCGAAGAACCGTGTTTAACGGGGAAAGAGAACAGAGGGAAACGATAATGGAACGGAACCCTAGGCTATTTTAGAACCTCATTTTGATGGAGATGTATGCATGCTATGTTGTTCTATTGATCTTATATGGTTTCTCACATTTGCACATACATAGCATTGTTTTGACGGGATAGGCTCGTATTTGGGGTTTATTACATTCATTGTGATAAATCTCAAATAAATGGCCTCAATCAAATTCTGGAATGTTTTAAATGTTTTTCAAAAGTTTTGGATTCATCTCACACGAATCTCACACACTTGATCACAGTTTTGAGTCAGTTTTACTCAAAAGTGGCCTAACTGAACAGCACCTGTACCCTGACTTCGGACGCTCATAACTTCATCGTCCGGATGAATTTTGGAGCGATTCCAGAACCATGGGAAAGGTGAGGCTGTCTAGTTTATGTCCACCAAATTTCATAAATTTCCATAGAACGGATTTTTGACACCTCTCTGTCGAAGTTAAGTGGACAGTTCAGGTTCAAATACAGAACTTGTCACTTCGACGGAGCGCCATGTGTTCGTTCTAAGTCCGATTCAAGTGATTTTTATTTCTGAGTACTCCTTTATGAGTCTATTTTCAAATCCAGTTGGTTTCATAATTTTTGGATTCCATTTGAATTATTGGTAGCCGATTTACTCAGAACTGCTCAATGGCATTTTTCTGGGTGAATCTGTGATCTTCGGGATATCACCCAAGGCACATCCGAAGGGATTTTTGTATGAGGCTAGTTTTTTTTGAAAGATGGCCATACAGACTTCAATCACACCAAATTTCGCGGATTTTTATGAAGTGGATTTTTCTATGCAATTTCCCAAAGTTGTCCACTTATCACTTTTAAAAATCCCCAGCAGCAACTTCAAAGGAGCATAACTCCTATGATTTTTATCGGAATGGATCGAAATTTTGCATGAAACTCTTATTTACCCTAATCTTTCAAATGGATTTGGTTTGGTTCAATTTAAAATTGGATTTGAATGATTTCAAGACAAATGGCATTACTTTTCATTGAATTTTCCGGATTTGATTCAACTTGGTTTTTGAATAACTTGTGCTTTGATTTACATCTTTTTAAGATATTCCAGAAATGATATTGACATAAGAGAGGATCTAGAATCCATTTAGATCTTCATGTGAAAATATCATACATTGGTCCTTTTTCAAGATTTTCTATGATTTTAGCAAGCTTTCTATCTTTTGCATGAACATATACTTGGCAACCACTTTGTGTGGATGAATGGGGGTGCCTAACACCTTCCCCCGTTCATAATCTAATCCTCTTACCCATCTCTGGATTTGATTTTCAAGTAGGATTATTTTTACCCTAGAATTCGCTTTTTAACTCTTTTTGCTTATTTTTGAATTCTTTGGTGTCCATTCTCACCTCAAAATCATGAATGGTGGCGACTCTCCCATTTTTGCGTTGAGCCCGTGTGTTGACGGAGGGATGATCATTCCGGTGATTTTTCCATGTCTCACAAAATTGGAAGGTGCTAATGTAGGTTATCTGTGGAGTGGCAGTTACCTTATCGCACACTCAAATGAGTTGAATAGGTAGGAATCTTGGTGGGCAAGCATTGCACCAAATCAAGTGTATATAAGGTAAGTAAATAGGGTTTTCTTTTCGTTTGCGGATACCTTGAGTTGAAGGTTTGCGGCTGCGGCGTTTGTTAGGGTTCTTCGAGAGAAAGGAGTCGGGGAAGGTTCTGTGGGAGAGTAGAGATGGGAAAGACTTACTACCAGTAAGTTGTTGCTGATAAGAAGTTTGGAAGGGTTTCCTCCTTTCAGAAAACCCCTGCGCGACCAGAGCAAGCTTACGGCCGAAGCGATTGGGGGATTTCTGGGTTGCTATTGCCAAGGCTTGGAAGCATATAAGGTGAGTGGCACCGTTTTAAAACCTGGTTTAGTTTATTCGTGGATTTGGTTTGAATGAATGCATGGTTATTGAATGAATTGTTCTCTGTGTTTCTGGGCAAATACTGTCCGAAGGGTTTTTGGTACAATAATTTGGGGATAACGGGAAAACATGTTAGATTAAATCCAAATTAGGTTTGAATGTGTTCTGGGGGTATTGGGAGACTAGAGAAGTAGTTACAGACCGGAAAAATTCAGCCAGAGTTGGAGTTTTGGAATTAACAGAGACTTGAAAAACGCAGTGGGTCACCGCTCACTTGGCGCCCACTTCGGAAGTAGGCGCATAGTAAAACCGACTTGGCGCTCAGCTCGCGCCTACTCAAATTTGATGCGCCTTTCTCGCGCCTATCCCGCGCCCTTCTCTCGCTCAGCTTGCGCTCACTTAGCGTCGAGTGAGCGCATAGTCAAATTTTACCTAATTCATATCCGCCGACTGGCGCTCACTTCAGGAGGTAAGCGCATAGTCCAATACACTTACCGAATTATAGAATTTGTTGAAAATAGCCCCTTAATTACATGAAAGACATTTAAGTAAATGTCCTGTGTATTTATTGCTCCATTTACTTAAGTCTTTACATGTAAATAAGGTTTTACCCCCCATTTGGAACCAATAAAAATACTTCCAAGGTCTAATTCCCAGCCAATAAAAAGTCAACTTTCCAGTTCATGCCTGAATCCCGATTTTAATCAAAAAGCCCGGTTTGGGTTTAATACCCAGATGAGTGATTCAGGAGCCCAGAAAATTCTAGGAGATGTGTTTACCCATCAATAGACAACAACCAAAATTTGAGCCCGAAACTCCTTGTAGAATGGTCTAGAAAAATTATATACCAAAAGTCAACGTTTTTAACTAGACTTAGAATATTTTGAGGTCCGAAACTTTTTGTCTCAGAATTGATTGCTTTTTAGTATAGTGACCTTATAGGGGATCCTAAGACTATTCCACTCATCCAAATTGTGTTTTGAGGTCTTTACAACATTCGTTTTGATTGATTTGGATTATGAAAGCGAAATTGAGAATCTAGGAGATGTTTTTCTAATTTATGTTTAATCGAAGTTGGATGCTGAAATCATTTCTGTATAATGTGCTTTATTCTGAAAAGTCAGTTTTGAAACCATATTGTTTTGCTGAAATACATCTACACTATTATGCTAGTTCACCTTTGAATGCACAGTGCACTTCAGGAATGATTTACTGGAATATTGTTTTATATCGGTGGCCAGTTTAGAATCATATCTTATTCTGTTCTGGTTGGAACACTTGTGAGGAATTACTATTCTGGTTGGAACACTTGTTGGAGTTGATGTTCTGGTTGGAACAACTTGTGATGTGTGTACTGAATGCGGAGTTTTAATTGGTTATTTATCGGTTTTGGTCTAGCTTGTCCTGGATCCAGAGTCTAAGCTTAGTAATGTGATGTATTTTGTTTTATTGGTGTAATGGCATGGCCATGGAGTGTTGCCACGACTGGTGTAGAGCAGCCAGAAACCCTGAGTAGGCCTGGTTGTCAGTGCCGATACCCGGAGTAGGCCGGCATTGGATGACGATACCCTGAGTAAGCCGTCATTTCAGAGTGTCCGATACCCTGAGTAGGCCGGAACTGTGTACATGGAGGTGTGGATGTCGCTCTGGCATGTCGATTAACCAATTCAAGCAACTACATGATATTGACCAATGTTGGTATTTGATTTTGTTTGACGTGGTATGTTTTATTCGCTGGTCTATTGGTGTGGAGTGGCCCATGATAAACACTCTAGTATTTCAAGAACCTGAGTTGTTGAACTATGTTTTCTTCAATATGTTGCTACCTGGTTATATGTGACTTTACGGCTATATGCATGATTGATATCGTCTTTACTGCTTGGTTTATTCGATGGTTTTCCTCACGGAAGTAAATTAGATCGTTGAAGTTTTGTTGGGCTATACGTGTTATCATCGTTGTATATGGTTTGTAATCGTGGCATTTTTTAGAACTGAACTAAATGTATTTGTGCATGCATGTGTTGCTCACTGGGATATTCATATCTCACCCCGTTGCTTTCGTTTTTGTTTTCAGATACTCTTGAAGAGCTCGATACTTGCGGGTAGTTACTTGGACATGTGAGTTTTATTTTAGTTTGGGAATATTTTAGCGCACTCTGTTATATAGTTATTATTGTATTCATGTTTTTCCTTCACTCTGATATTGCGATCCTGTGTTTAAAATTAACCTCCGGGGATGAGTTACGGTGTTATTTCGTGACTCGGATCCGGGGCGTTACAACATGTAAATAAGTCATATATTTTTTTAATGTTAAAAATTTGATTACATATCATAGACGTTATATTGAAGCTGAGTTAGAAGAAGAAATTGAAGATATATTAGATGATTGTAAGTGCCTTTTTTGAATCCACGTCCACGTGTCCAATGTTATCTCCATGATGTCGAAATGCCGATGACGTGTCTTCAAATCTCGATTCTGAGTAGGAGAGGTATGTCCGACATTGGCCTAAACCGCCGACTCAGCAGCCGTTCCCGCGCCGTTACTGAACAGAAAAGGGGTTGGAGTCGATAATGCGTGAGAGGTAGGCAATGGCTAAAATGAGAGACGGGAGATACTCAAGTGTTCTTCACGTATGCCAAGCCAGAGAACTCCTTTCATGGTTCCAGAAAGTGTAGAAGACAGAAATCCAAAGATGGACTTAGAGAATTCCTGGTAGACTTGGAGAAGGTCCAGAGGAAAAGTACTGCTCTCAGGAGCCAAAGATCCAGGGGGCCAGTCTCTGGGCTCCCTCAAATGGAAGAGGGTTCTCATATTTATAGAAGAAATGAATCTCTAAGATTGTGACACTTGTCACAATCTGAGGCTTCTAGGATGTCTCATATTATCATGAATCTGGTTTCATAAAGGTTTAGGTTCAAGATAAGAATTAAATAAGAGATAATGAAGATAAAAGATAGAGCTCTCTGATTTGTATACCGGGGCCCACATGTCAGGATGTGGAATCATCAATCACTTGACGTCTTCGTCATTCTAGGTGGACATGCCGTGATTCGTCACTGGCTGCCGACGATTCCCATGCCTGTGTCCGCCACACCTTAAGGACCGCCAGAAACCCCCCTAAGTGGGCTTTCGCCCAAGACGGAGATCTCCACTCCAATATGCCAGATACATTTAATATAAATCAATCATGTCAAATTTTATTATTCTTGTTATTGTCAGATAACAAATAACCCATGTCTGTCGGGTAATAGATGACCCATGATGGGTTGTCTCTGTTGGATGACAGATAACTCATGACAAATTTGTTATTATCATGTGACAAATCATCCATGTCAAATCATTATACAGGTGACGTGTCAAATGCACAAAATTGGTCATCTACAATGATCAAATTATCTCTTCCTGATGTAGAGTATATTAGAAGTTTTTTGTCAAATAAAAAACCTTCTTATATTTGATTGTATGTAGCTCAAGACTAGAGATGTGGAAAAATTGAATCCCGAGTTGTATGAGAAGTATTAAGCTGCAAATTCATCATAAGAACAGAATTTTGTTTCAGGCAGGGGAATTGATGTGAACATATGGCTCACCAAACCAATGGCCCAACCATGATGACTTATGGCCGTTCTATGCAAGCGTTTAGGTATGCAAGTGCAGCGATATTGAATCTGATACCCCTAGAATGGCCCCTGGAGAATTTGTATAGACTCCTGCATCCCTTTAATTATCCACCCGCACCATATATATACAATTGGTTTTTTGTTGGTTTTCATTGGGTGCGTACACTATTGCATGTGTCATTCCAATTTTGTTCCATGTAGGAATTTAATTAATAAAACGCTTTGCTCTTGAACCAAATCACATTAGCGCAGCTGTATGTGCAGCATAACAAGAGACAGCCTGTCTCTTGCAATGCGATACACTGATACACACAATGTGCAATACTCTTAAACAATTAAAATGCTTGAAGTACTGACTTTCTAAAACACAGAGACACGAAAACGTTTTACTATATTACCTCGAGGAAAAGAGAGAGAGAGGAAAACGAAATTAAGCACACACAATGGATATTACCAAAAAAAAAAAAAGCACAGACAATGGAAAAGCGTGTAGTTCAGACTAATCCCATGATTGCTCGCTCCTCTGCAATTCGGCTTCGTTCTTGTCGGTTTCTTCGGCATATTCCTCACCCGATATCTCTTCCAACGATCTCCCTTTAGTTTCCGTCACCAAGAAGGTGCAGAAGAACCCGGCCATATTTGTAAATGCCAGTGCGATCATGGCTTTCTTGATCTTGTATGTCTCGCCCTTCAATGTGTACGATTGCACCCAAAAGGCAGCGACTATGGCTCCGGCCTTCCCTGCGGCCGCGCTCAGAGCATGGCATGTAGATCGTACTCTAGTGGGGAACAATTCTGCCGGTAGAACAAATTTCGTGCTGTTCGGACCGAAGTTGGCAAAGAAGAAGGTCAGCCCATATACGCCTGCGAACAGCCACTTGTTATGGTCCCTCAAGTATTCGTATTTGATTCCAAGGATGAACATGAAGATGGACATCATGAAGAACCCAATAAATTGGATGACGTGCCGGCCAAGACTCTCAATGAAAGCCACAGTGAACCAGTATCCTGGAAATGTGCCCACCAAGGCAATAACGAACTGGGCACGAGATGTCTCGAAAACTTCCCTGATAGCGTTAACTTTTTCAGGTGCTGCTATAAGACGCATTGCGGGGAATATATCTTTCTGTGTCAAGTTCTGGCTGTAGAAGGCTATATCTAATAAGAACCAGGTGCTCATGGTACCGATTAAGTGCAGTCCATGTCGCCGGACGAACTCTCTGGAGAGTAATTTGTACTCGTTATGGGCTCTGAACTGTTCTAATTTCTCCTGTTCAGCTTGGATTTCTACGTCGAGCACGCGGCCCATGTCGGCTGCTGCTTGTTTAGCGTTCCCTTGGATGACTGCGGTGTAGCGACCGGTCTCCGGCATCTTCAACCGCCAGTAGAATGTTACCAGTGCGGGTACGGCACCAACCATGAGCACAATCCTCCAAAGGAAATCTCCCTCAGGCTGTGTAGAGAGAACTCTATTCTTGTTGTAGGGTGGGGCCTCATAATGCGCCATGAAAATAGCAGAGACGAGCATGGACACAAGTCCAGCGGCGATGATGCCGACGCCTTGCATGGCGAAGACTGCAGCAATGAATGCGCTTCTGGTCTTCTTGTTGGCGTACTCAGACATGATGGTGGCTGAGAGCGGATAATCCCCACCGATGCCGACATGATGGTGGCTGAGAGCGGATAATCCCCACCGATGCCAAATCCTAGCCAGAATCTGAAGAAGCAAAGAGTCCCCATCACAGATTTTGCAGAGGCGCCGAAGGACAGACCGGAGCAGAAGGCACATATAACCATAAGGATGAGGGTGATCCCATAAACCTTCTTCCGACCCAGCTTGTCACCGAGCCATCCAAAGAAAAGCTGACCACTGAGCGTTCCAACCAGGGCAACACCCACAACCAAGTTGTTCACAGGAGTCGGGAGCTTGCCGGGCTTAGTATCTGTTGGTACTTGGATTATAGTAATACAAACGGCCCAAAAGCTTAGAGACGGTGGATATGCAGAAAAGATCATAGGCGTCGGTGAAGAAACCCATGCCTGCAATCACAATAGCCGTGACGTGGTACCATTGTGTCCGAGCATTGTCAAGGGCGTGCAGCACGGAGATGTTTGACGACATTGTCTCTGTGCTTTGGTGGCTTGATTTCTGGCGGGGGAGGCTTTGTTGATGGCACATTTATACTGACTTTGCCAAGGTTGGAGTGGGACGAAATTGAGATGAACGGACGTTCAAATCAAGGTTTGAGAGAGGAAAGACCAAGAAATTAACGAACCAGTATCAAGGATATTCTATGTTGGTTGGAAGAAAATTAGGGGTATGAATTGCTTGCATTGACGTTTTTGCACTAACGCTTTGTTTCAGAAGTCACAACCAAAAAGAAATTCTTGATGAAGATGGAATCCTCTACCCTTTTTCATTTGCCATTCTGGTCCGCCGCCAATCAAAACCTACTTAGTATGTTTTGACAGGGCCTTTGCAATATAACCTATCATAGCCATATGATATGTTTTGATTGGTGATAGACTAGACACAAAGAAAACAAAATAGAGAGAATTCCATCATCATTTAGACAAAACAAGTGAGAAAATAATTTTATTATATTTTGGGAAATAATTTAGAAACGAAACATGTTTCAAAATTATAAATACAAATTAAAACTGAATGAAAAGAGATTTGAAAGGATATATATAGTGTGCTTTGTGATAATTAAGGAAGTAATTAGCAAAATTAACTAACAGGATGCAAGTGTAATATTGCATGTGTGTAAGAAGAAAAGGACAGAGGGAGAATGTAGGAGAGGACAGTTGAGAAACCGATGGGAAGAAAAGGACGGAGGGAGAATGTAGGAGAGGACAGTTGAGAAACTTATGGTAAGTTTTGAAAAGTGCAGTACTGCATGTGTGTAAGAAGAAAGGAATAGAGGGAGATTGTAAAAGACAACAGTTGAGAAACTGATGGTAAGTTTTGAAAAGATTGAGACAATTATGACCATTGTATCATTAAATTAATAAATCTTCTCGATAGGTGTGTAAGGGCTATTTTGAAAAGCTACACATTTTATTGGTACGCTTTCCAAGGGCCTATTCCCATTATATATAGTATAGATATGGATATCATGGTTATTTATGAAAACTAATTGTGAGGCCAGAATTTTAAGGGTTGAATTTATAATTATGGTATAAATTTTCCCTACCCATGCTCAAGCTCAAGCTCACCTTAGCAAGCGTACCATGAGTCCAAGCGCTCGCTATTGACATCCCTAAAAAAAATTGATTCTAAATGTTGGATATAGATCGAAACTTCTGTTCTTTCTGTATGAGAGAGAGAGAGAGATACAGAGAGAAAGCCTATTGCAGAACTTAACCGCACTTTTGCTTAATAGGTACCATTTGACTTCTTCAAGCCCACAAAAAATTCTCCACAAGTAAATGTGGTGAAAGAACTGTATTAATTATAGTAACAAACCTATTTTGGTGGTATTCACAGAAACAACACACAATTGTTAGGATCGCCTTAGTATTCTATATAGTAAGATGATACTTTAAGTAAATACAGATGCATTTGCCCCTTTTGCCTTTTTGCTGCAAATTTATGGTATTCTGATGCTTATAGATACTGCAATATTACAGTATAACATTCTTTTCTAGTCCTTGTTGAAGGAAAATTTAGCCCTCCTTCAACACTAGGGCCACCAAGCTGAAAAAAAAAAAAAGGAAAGAAGGCATAAAATGACGAAAAAGAGAATGGCGAGATTACTTATGATGACTTCGTTTCTTTTGCCAGCCTTGGGCTATTTTCTGTTTGCACCAGTGAGCGCCATGACTCACGTTGTTTGGGGAAGCTATGGCTGGGGCATCCCTAAGAACATCTCTTTCTACCAAGAATGGGCCAAACCAAGAACATTTGGCATCGGCGACAAGTTGGGTAAGTCTCGTATCGAACATAACATTTGGCCAACTACTTAGGTTTGGTAAAAATGAATCGTTTTTCTCCATCCCAATACATCCAAGACGAGATATTTTGAATTTTTCTTAAAACTATATACAAAAAATGGATTTGTTAGCTTCAGGGATGGCAATGTGGGGATGACATCTACCGTACTTTTTTGCTGCATTGATTTTTGCTATTGGAAACAAATGCTGATGGTTGATAATTTTTCTTTCTTGTAAATTTTTGCGCACGAAAATTAATGCCGTAAAAAAAAATGCTCAACGTACGTGACAGCATCTTGTAGACACCCCAAAATTGCACGATTTTTGATAAATCTTGAATGAGAGAAATATTTTATTGGAATTTTCAATTCTTTGCATTGGGTTTGAGATACTTAACCCATTTGAATCCAAAGCCGTAAAGGAAAAGACCCAAATTCTATCTTTTGTGCAAAGTCAAACTTTTTCTGGTTGAATTTTGTTGACTTTTGACCCCAGAAAATGAAATATTTTTTAAAGCAAGATTTCAAGATAATTTTTCCCGGTAATCAGGTTTTTAGCAATGTTATTGCATAAAGGAATTTTTTGAGATTTTAAATCTTGACGAATACCATGGTTTTAACATATTGAACCTTTTTTCCAGACCTGAAAAATCGGAATTTTGCCTAGAACTGGAAAGTTGACTTTTTATTCACTTGGAATTTAGGTCTGGAACTATTTTTAATGGATTCAAATGGGGGGGGGGGGGGGGGTGTTTGCTTATTTACATGTAATATCTTAAGTAAATGGAAATTAAAAAATACGAGGACATTTACTTAAACGATATTACATGTAAATAAGTATTGCCTGTGTTAAAATTCGAAAAAAAGGCTTTTTTCCTTGTATCCGGCAATGTATCCGGCAACTCAGGCCGGATACAAGTGTCCTTCTTTGTATCCGGTGGAAAATGCCGGATACAAGTGGACCTCAGTGTATCCAGCATCATAGACCGGATACATTAAGGTACTTGTGTATCCGGCCTGACATGCCGGATACGCTAGTTTTGCTCAAAATTAGGGTTTTCCGAGAGCTTTTCACTTTTACCATCATATCCCTCATTAAATGAAGAGAAATCTCGGAAATAGTCTTAGGGTTAAGGTTGGTGGGCTATAGACATTATGTTGTGTCTACCATTCTCACCAACCCTAACCCTAGCCTTTGCCTATAAATAGGAGGCTCCTCCTCAAGCAAATGGCAACCAACTCTTGTTTTGAATTCTCGCAAAGAAAAACTCCAAGAGAAGAAGGAAATCGCTGCGGGAGTGCTTCCAGAATCCAGGTAAGCCTCAAACTTTTCTTTTATTTTCTGTATTTACATTCCTAGATCTAGATCTCTTCTTCTACCTTTCTGTAGTGTAAAGCCTTCTTTGTGTGTGAAAATCCTTCCCCGGCTCAAAGTATCTCAAGACTCCCCCTAGCTGTAAAACGTGGAGGCGGGATCTAGGAGAAACGAGACCGGGGATTGACCTTAGTACTAGAACCTATGTAGCATAAGGCCTTTTGTTTGATTGCAAACCGTTTCATATTCAAAGTACCCTTGATTATCTTGAAGAACCGTGTTTAACGGGGAGAGAGAACAGAGGGAAACGATAATGGAACGGAACCCTAGGCTATTTTAGAACCTCATTTTGATGAAGATATATGCATGCTATGTTGTTCTATTGATCTTGTATGTTTTTTCAAGCTTGCACATACATAGCACTTTTTTTGGTGAATAGGCTCACATTTGGGGATTTATTACATTCATTGTGATAAATCTCCAATAAATGGCCTCAATCAAATTCTTGAATGTTTTAAATGTTTTTCAAAGGTTTTGGATTCATCTCACACGAATCTCACACACTTGATCACAGTTTTGAGTCGGTTTTACTTAAAAAGGGCCTAACTGAACAGCACCTGTACCCTTACTTCGGACGCTCATAACTTCATCGTCCGGATGAATTTTGGAGCGATTCCAGAACCATGGGAAAGGTGAGGCTTCCTAGTTTATGTCCACCAAATTTCATAAATTTCTATCGAACGGATTTTTGACACCTCTCTGTCGAAGTTGAGTGGACAGTTCAGGTTCAAATACAGAACTTGTCACTTTGACGGAGCGCCATGTGTTCGTTTTAAGTCCGATTCGAGTGATTTTTGTTTCTGAGTACTTATTTATGAGTTTATTTTCAAATCCAGTTGGTTTCATAATTTTTGGATTCCATTTGAATTATTGGTAGCCGATTTACTCAGAACTGTTCATTTGTACTTTTCTGGGTAAATCTGTGATCTTCGGGGCCTGTTCGGGAGACCACCCAAGGCACATCCGAAGGGATTTTTGTATGAGGCTAGTTTCTTTTGAAAGATGGCCCTACAGACTTCAATCACACCAAATTTCGTGGATTTTTATGGAGTGGAGTTTTCTATGCAATTTCCCAAAGTTGCCCACTCATCACTTTTAAAAATCCCCAGCAGCAACTTCAAAGGAGCATAACTCCTAGGATTCTTATCGGAATGAAGTGAAATTTTGCATGAGACTCTTATTTACCCTAATCTTTCAAATGGATTTGGTTTGGTTCAATTTAAAATTGGATTTGAATGATTTCAAGGCAAATGGCATACTTTTTACCGAATTTTCCGGATTTGATTCAACTTGGTTTTTGAGCAACTTGTGCTTTGATTTCCATCTTTTGAGATATTCCAGAAATGATATTGACATAAGAGAGGATCTAGAATCCATTTCGATCTTCATGTGAAAATATCATACATTAGTCCTTTTTCAAGGTTTTCTATGATTTTAGCAAGCTTTCTATTTTTGCATGAACATACACTTGGCAACCACTTTGTGTGGATGAATGGGGGTGCCTAACACCTTCCCCGTTCATAATCTAATCCCCTTACCCATCTCTGGATTTGATTTTCAAGTAGGGTTATTTTTACCCTAGAATTTGCCTTTTTACACTTTTTGCTTATTTTTAATCTTTTGGTGTCCATTCTCACCTCAAAATTATGAATGGTGGCGACTCTCCCATTTTTGCGTTGAGCCCGTGTGTTGACGGAGGGATGATCATTCCGGTGATTTTTCCATGTCTCACACATCTCACTCTATTGATATATAGAAATTAATGCAGTAAAAAAATACAGCAAATGTCATCCCGACAATGCAGGTTAACTACCCATAATGATTAAGGCTGGTTAATTCATAACTCAAGTTAGGGTTGGATTAGGTTTCATTCTAGCTAGCTAGCTAGCCAGCTTAAATATATGTTTTCCAAGTCAAGTCCTGATGTCCGAAGGTACAATTTTCTTGTACAAGACTGGTGTGCACAATTGTGAAACATGGAAAATCAATTTAATGACTTCCTATCATCACACGGGATTTATTAGAACAAAGAGTCACCACCATTTTGTTTAGGTGTAAATGGACACCAAAATCTCAAATCAAATAAATAAGACAAAAATTAGAATAAAAATAACTCTAAAATAAAAACAACCAGAGATGGGTAAGAGGATTAGGTTATGAACAAGGGAATGTGTTAAGCACCCCTATTCATCCACACAAGGTGGTTGCCAGGTATTGTTCATGTTAAAAATAAGAAGACTTGCTTAATAAAGGAAACAAAACATAAAAGTGACAAAAATGTATGGTTTTTCATATAAATAGCCCGATTAATTCAAAACCATCATTATGATCATACCATTCTAGGGGTTCTATGATTGAAAAAAAAATTGAAATAAAATCAAGAAAAACCAATCTAAAGTATAATCTGAAAAACTAGCTTTAGGCTAAACCGTTAAAAGGTTGAAAAACTAGATTGAAATCTATCGATGAAAACCTTGAAAAGCAACATTCTGTAGGATACAGAATTGATTCTGATCTCCCATTAATTGAGAGACAAAAATCCAATCAACCTATATTAATGAAAAAGCATCAAAAGGGGGAGTTCAGACCATAGGATCCCCCCCCCCCCCAAAAAAAATTAAAACAATTTCAACAATCATCTACTGAAACCCCAAAGACTACTTTTAGGCTGCTGATTTCAGATCAATCATATAGATCATGATAAATCCAAGATCTTAGCCTAATATCAACAAAATCAAGAAAAACAATGCTGTGGGTGCAAAAATGGTGAAAAATCCCAACTGTAGGAGGAAAAGAGGATTTCATGCTATAAACAGCATGGATCCATAGGATTCCTCCAGATTCAAAATAAATCAATTAAAACATGAACAATATGATAAAAGCAACCACAGATATCAGATT
The DNA here is from genome assembly GCA_947561395.2 of Buxus sempervirens. Lineage (NCBI taxonomy): Eukaryota > Viridiplantae > Streptophyta > Magnoliopsida > Buxales > Buxaceae > Buxus > Buxus sempervirens. The sequence goes on from OX387193.1 coordinate 3,553,675, forward strand.
ATAGCACACAGGGGCTTATCCTACTGATCCACCTGTTCTCTTTTCCCCTAGCTCTCTCTTCACATTTTACGACTAGAGAGGAGTCTTAAGGTACTTGGAGGTAGGTTTGGGGATACAAACACAAACAAGAGGCCTTATTCTACAAAAAAGAGAAAATAACAGATTATAGGGTTCTATTCTAAAGATCCACCTGTTCCCCTTTCCCCTAGCTCTCTCTTCACGTTTTACGGCTAGAAAGGATTCTTGAGGTACTTAGAGACAGGTTTGGAGATGCAAACACAAAAGAGGCCTTATTTTACAGAAAATAAGAACAACAGATTATGAGGTGCTATTCTAGGGATCCACATATTCCCCTTTCTCCTAGCTCTCTCTTCACGTTTTACGGCTAGAGAGTATTCTTGAGGTACTTGGAGATAGGTTTGGAGGTACAAATAAGAAGGCCTTATTCTACAGAAATGGAGAAGAAAAGACTATTTCTAGAATTAAAAAGAGAAAATAAAAAATAAAAGAGACTTACCTGGATTGAGGAAGCAGAGGAGCAGGGATTCCCTTCTTCACTTGGAGATCTTCAAACTTCAGATTATTGGTCATTTGCTTGAGGAGAGGCCCTCTATTTATAGGCAAACCCAGGGGCATGGTTGGTCCAAAGGGATATGCCAAAATCTTCTAGATTGAGTTAAAAAGGATTTAATTTCAATCCATCAAACCACAGGATAAACAAGAGGATTCAAATGAATAAACAAGAGAATTCGAATCTCCCAGAGATATATTTGAGTGCAGATAAGGCTCAGAAATCGAAAAAGAATAAATTCGCACAAAAAACTCGTGCCAGTATATATACTACGATTGCGCCCTGCCCGTATTATTAATACGGGTACGCCATGCCCGTATATCAACTGTGGGCATGACCAAACCGTAAACAAAATACGGGCATGACCAGTTTGGCCAGATTTACACCTTTTTGACATGTTTCAAATCCCAATTAATATTTTCAATTATTTTCTCATTTTGTAGTGCAATTTGGGGTGTCTACAACAATGTGTTAGAGGTTAGAAAGAAAGATTTCGAGGAATGCACGCAAAAGGAAGTGGTGGATATGAACTACAACGGACCGACAAATCTAGAGCTCACAAAGCCTGGAGACTACTACTATTACAGTTTTCTTTCTTTTGGTTAATATAGGCTTAGATTTTGGATTTACCATGATCAATATGGTAGATCTGATGTCAAAAGCCTTAGAATGATCTCTAGGGTTTGTGAAATGATTTCAATTTTTGATAGAAGACCTATTGGTCTAATCTCTTATTTTGGTGTTTTTGTTTATCAACTTGGGTGGATTTGGCTTCCTCTCTCCAATCAATGAGAAATCTAAGTCAGATCTGTATCCTAAATGATTGCGAATTTGTTTTCTAACATATTTCGAGTGATCCCAATTCCTATTACATGGTCACTCTTGGTTTTGATGATTTTAACAAGTAGCTTTCAGCAAACGTATTTTCATCGGTCTTTATCGGATTTGAACGGAGTTTCTATTGCATTTTCTACTTCGTGAAAACCATCAAATGACTTTGGTATTAGTCAGCTAGGGTTCGGTTTGGAAGACTTTTAATTGAGTTTTTAAAGCTTTAACCTTAAGTTGATTTTTCAAGTTTGGATTTAAACTTAGTTTTTGTTGAGTTTCTTTTGATTTTTCATGAAACCCTAGAAATGATATATTCATATAGAGAGTCCAGAATCAATTGGACCACTCATATGGAGAAACCATACATATCCTTGTTTTTTTAGTACTTTTATTTGATTTTCGTTTGCAAACAACCATTTAAAGCATAAACGGCATTTGGCAACCACCTTGTGTGGATGAATAGGGGTGCCTAACACCTTCCCCTATTCATAATCTAATCCCCTTACCCGATCTCTGGATTTAACTGTGAATTAGAGTTACTTTAGCTCTCTTTTTCCTTTTTCATGATCACTTTGGTGTCCATTCACAAATAAAACTGAATGGTGGCGACTCCTGTAACGCCCCGGATCCAAGTTACGTAGAGAAACCGTAACTTATCTCCGAAGGTTAATATAAAACCCAGGATAGCAAAATCAGAGTAAAGGAAAAACATGAATAAAACAATAACTGGATAAACAGAGTGCACTATAACCCAAGCTCAATAATAAATACAATAACCAAGGCTAACTCACATGAACCTCGCATATACCCGCAGGTGTCGACCTTACCAGAATCTGAAAACAAAACAAAACAAACGGTCTGAGATACGAATATCCCAGTAAGTAGCCTATGCATGCTCATAAACATTTTAACATTTCTAAAATATGATTCGGATTAAAATATGCATCAATCGACAATAAACGAATAAACAGAATAATTCCACAATAATAATATCAATAACACAAGGTAATCAGAATAAATCAACAAACCATAACAGGACTCATGAAGTAAGACTGTCTTTAACCAGGGTAATCACAATGTCCACTATGCCACCTCCCGGCTTAGGTGCGAAGCCGAGTACACGATCATCGTCTTATTGCGGGAGAACCCACCCAGTACAGTGATGGGTTGGCAAGAACTACCCAAACATGGTCCGAGTACACGATAAAATGAGTGGATAGCCGCAGCCAGCCGAGTACACGATCAGGCCTCACTGAGTACACAGTGGAACACGCGTGCGTGGACAGGGAATTACAACTAGCAAAGCACAATCCCTTCCACTACCTAGCTCCTACATGGATCCATATAGCGCTATGCCTACTAGGTTCTAAAAACGAAACCAACCATGAAAATATAGTTAACACAACTCGTTCTAATCTTAACTAAAACATCCCGAGTACATGAGGCCTCTCAGAGTACACAGAAACAAAGCATTTACCCAAGTACATGGGCAACTCAATTTGTCCCTCCAAGTACATGGAGAACAATAAATCAAAACCAAAATCCCAACCCTTTTTATTTCAACTATTATTTGCCTAAAATTTTGTTCATGCAATATACTAGATTGCATCTCAACTCTTTATTTTCCCTTTACTATTATTAAATTGTCCTTATCTTATTTTTAAATTAAGTTACAAATCTTAAAATCCATTTTTAAACACTTTTTCCTTGAATTTTGATTTTTCTTTCAAAATATAACTAAAATGTAATTATTTATTTGGGGTTTGAACTTATTTGTTGAATCTAACTAAAATCTAAACTAAAAAGTAATTATTTAGGTTCTGTGTACTAATTTATTAATACAGTAGAAGTTTTCCACTAAAAGGTAATTACTTTCTAAAATAATACATCAATTTTTATTTACTATTGATGTTTTGCACCAAAATTAAAATATTTCTCAAAACTCTTCTTCCGCAGCACGAACACGAACCAGTCCGTAAACCCTCTTCTTTGGGGATTTTCCATGCTCCAAATAACATTCCAAATGACTTGAAATTACTCACAATAGCTTAAGCATACTAACCTAAATCAAATCTAACAATTTTTATCAATTTAGAATCATCCATTAGGATTTCACACCCAAAATCCAATTCGTCAAAACATCATAGGGAGAAAAATAAAACAATCGATTTCCCACCAAATCCAATTCGTTAGAACATCATAAGGAGAAGAAAAACAAAAGAACTACTTACCTCTTCTCTTGTTCTTCCCCTTCTCTTCTCTCCCTTCGCCCTCCTTCCTCTCCTTTCAACCAAATGAAATAGAACCCTTCCGGTTCTCTATGTAAGAGGGTTTTCTTATATATATATATGACCCGGTTAACCGAACCGACCAAACCAACCAAACCGGTCCAATTGAACCTATTTAAATAAACCACTTAACCCAACTAAACCTAATTAAACCAATTAAATTCCCTTTTTACACATAAACTAGATTAACTAAACCGAACCCAATTGAACCGGACCAATTTACCCAATTAACCCAAATAAAATCAAGTTATCTACTAAATTAACTAAACCGCTCCACTTAATCCAATAAACCAAACCACTGAAATTAAACCCAACTAACCAATTAAACCAACCCACTTAAATAACCCATATGAACCCAACTAAACTGAATTCGATCACTTAAACTGATTCACTTGAACTAAACCGATCCACCATAATCAAACCAGAATCACTAGACCCAAAACAAACCATACCACCTTTTCTTTTAAAAATTTGACTTAATTAATCTCATTAAATCCTTTAATCCCTTATTTACCCTTAATTAAAATTTCTTAAAAATTCCGGGTTTTACAACTCCTTCAACTTATTAACCCCATGTAACGATTAGGAAGTCATCTAGGTGATTTTCCATGTCTCACATTAACATGTTCACATCATGAGTAAAGACATAAGACCTATATTTTCAACATGTTCTTTAAACTACTTTGCTGCAAATCCCTTTGTTAATGGATCAGCAATCATAAGAGAAATCTTGATATGTTCTATGGACACTGTTTATTTCTGTACTTCCTCTTTCACACTTTTTCAAGAGCTTTTGTAAGACCAATTGCAGGGAATGTATCTTTCTGTGCCAAGTTCTGGCTGTAGAAAGCTACATGTAATAAGAACCAAGTGCTCATGGTACTAATCAAGAAGAAACAGATGCTCGTGGTACCGACCAAGTGCAGTCCATGTCGCCGGAAGAACTCTCTGGAGAGTAATTTGTACTCGTTGTTGGCTTTGAACTGCTCTAATTTCTCCTGTTCAGCTTGGATTTCTACGTCCAGCACGCGGCCCATGTCGGCTACTGCTTGTTTAGCGTTCCCTTCCACAACTGCGGTGCAGCGACCGGTCTCCGGCATCTTCATCCTCCAGTAGAATGTTACCAGTGCGGTCACGGCACCGACAAGGGCCACAACAAATCCTAGCCAGAATCTGGCTGAGAGCTGAAAATTCCCACCGATGCCAAATCCTAGCCAGAATCTGAAGAAGCAAAGTGTCCCCATCACAGATTTTTTGGAGCCACCGAAGGGCAGACCCGAGCAGAAGGCACATATAACCATAAGGATGAGGGTGATCCCGTAAACCTTCTTCCGACCCAGCTTGTCACCGAGCCATCCAAAGAAAAGCTGACCACAGAGCGTTCCAACCATCGCAACACCCACAAGGGCCACAACAAAGTTGTTCACATCAGTCGGGAGCTTGCAGGGCTTGTTGCTTGTTGGATCATAGTAATACAGAAGACCCAAAAACTTAAACACGGTGGATATGATGAAAAGATCGTAGGCACCGGTGAAGAAAACCATGCCTGCAATCACAATAACCATGACGTGGTACCATTGTGTCCGAGCATTGTCAAGGGCGTGCAGCACGGAGATGTTTGACGACATTGTCTCTTTGTTTTGGTGGCTTGATTTCTGGTAGGGGAGCCTGTGTTGATGGCACATTTATACCGACTTTCCCAACGTTGGAGTGGGACGAAATTGAGATGAACGGACGTTCATATCTAGGCTTGAGAGAGAGGAAAGACCAAGAAATTAACGAACCAGTATAAAGGATATTCTACGTTGGTTGGAAGAAAGTTAGGGGTATGAATTGCTTGGATTGGTGTTTATGCACTAACGCTTTGTTTCAGGCGTCACAACCGAAAAAGAAATTTTGTTTTGACATGGCTGCGTGTGCTGTTAACGGGGATGTCATGGCTCCTATCGTTAAGGTGTCAATTAGATTTGTTTTTACTTTTCTTGTGTTTTTGTTTACACTTCCCACTTATGTCTGTACACACAAAAGCAAGCTCTTGCATCCAATAAAGAAGTGGGGAGAAAATATAAGTGAAAAATTAGAACAGATCTTTCCCAATCCCTATTTTGCTAATTAATGTGGTCTGGCACCTATCAAAACCTATCATATAGCATGCTTTGATAGGGCTTTTTCACTATGACCTATCCGAGTATGCTACATAATATGTTTTGATTCGTGGTAGACCAAAGCCACAAAGGAAACATGGTAGAGAATTCCGTCATCATTTAGACAAAGCATGATAAAGTAATTTTATTGTATTTTGGAAAATAATTTAAAATATAAACATGTTTCAAGATTATAATATACATATTAAGACTGATTGAATACAAATTATATATATTATTGTGCTTTGGGATTTGGAAGTCATTAGCAAAGGAAATTATTATGGTTATTTGTGAAAACTGATTGTGAGGCTAGAATTTGGAGAGTTGGATTTATGACTATAGTATAGATTTTCCCTACCCAAGCTCAAGCTCACTTTATGCAAGGTGCGTAAGATGAGCTCACACGCCCCTACAACTTACCACGAAAGGGAGAGCAACGTCCTTAGACTTGCGTGAACTCCATCAAAACCTATCTAGGCTGGAGGTAGACCCTGGAGCATTCTCCCTTTATTTGCTGAAGGCGAGAGTGGAACCTGGTCTAGGTTACGACGAGCCTTATGACACATGGCAACTTCAATCTCTTGTTCTCACTAACAAAAACATAAATGGTTTTGTAGGCCCCCTCAATACTACAAGTTTAATCTAAATGTCGGATAAAAATCGAAACATCTGTTCTATCTTTCTCAATTGAGAGAGACAGCAAAAGCCTATTGCAGAATTTAACCGCACTTTTGCTTAATAGGTACCATTTGACTTCTTCAAGTCCACAAAAAATTCTCCACAAGTAAATGTGGTAAAATAACTATATTAATTATAGTAACAAACCTAATTTGGTGGTATTCACAGAAACAACGTACACACAATTGTTAGGATCGCCTTAGTGTTCTATATAGTAAGATGATACTTTAAGTAAATACAGATGTATTTGCTCCTTTTGTTTTTTGCTGCAAATTTATGGTATTCTGATGCTTATATATACTGCAATATTACAGCATATTTGAAGGGAACCGCCTTTACATTCTCTTCTAGTCCTTGTTGAAGGAAAATTTAGCTCTCCTTCAACACTAGGGCCACCAATCTGAAAAAAAAAGAAAAGAAAGAAGGCATAAAAGGACGAGAAAGAGAATGGCGAGATTACTTATGATGACTTCATTTCTTTTGCCAGCCTTGGGCTATTTTCTGTTTGCACCAGTGAGCGCCATGACTCACGTTGTTGGAGGAAGCTATGGCTGGGGCATCCCTAAGAACATCTCTTTCTACCAAGAATGGGCCAAACCAAGAACATTCGGCGTCGGCGACAAGTTGGGTAAGTCTCGTATCGAGCATAAAATTTGGCCAACTAGTTAGTTAGGTTTGGTAAAAATGAATCCTTTTTCTCCATCCCAATACATCTAACACGAGATATTTTGAATTTTTCTTAAAACTATATACGAAAAATGGATTTGTTAGCTTTAGGGATGGCAATGTGGGGATGACATCTACCGTACTTTTTTGCTGCATTGATTTTTGCTATTGGAAACAGATGCTGATGGCTGATAATTTTTCTTCCTTGTAAATTTTTGCACAAGAAAATTAATGAGGTAAAAAAAATGCTCAACGTGGCAGTATCTCACTTTATCGATAGAAATTAATGTGGTAAATAAATATAGCAAATGTCATCCCGACAATGCAGGTTAACCACCCGTAATGATTAAGGCTGGTTAATTCATAACTCAAGTTAGGGTTGGATTAGGTTTCATTCTAGCTAGCCAGCTTAAATATATGTTTTCCAAGTCCAAGTCCTGATGTCCGGAGGTACAGTTTTCTTGTACAGGACTGGTGTGCACAATGTGTTAGAGGTTAGCAAGAAAGATTTCGAGGAATGCACGCAGAAGGAAGTGGTGGATATGAACTACAGCGGACCGACGAATCTGGAGCTCACAAAGCCTGGAGACTACTATTATTACTGTGGTGTAGGGATGCATTGTGAGGGTGGCCAAAAGCTCAGTATCACCGTCACTAATGAAGTGGGCTCGTCTGGGAAACCATTTGTAGCGGATGATGAGTCTGCCAACGTTTCAAGTGTGGTGAATGCTACTGCACCTGAAGCCCCCTCCTCGGCTAATCCCATTTGCAGTTTTAGCTTAATCTCTGGTTTAATATCTTTCTTCTTCTCATTATTGATTTGATCTGGTACCAATTATTTATTTATTTATTGTGTTTAGGTTTTTTGTTTTGTATATGAAGATAGGTTTTTTCTGGCCATAGTTCGGGAATTTTATCTGATTTGATGTACAATGACGTTTTTAATTGTAAAGTTGGTATCAAGGAACTTTACCTTTTTTTTTTTATATATAACTTGGGGCAACATGACTTGAAATTTGCTGGAGCCATAGGCTAGAAGATCTGCTGGTCCAACGACAATGCATGTGTCTGACATGTACACATTAATTGCTGTTAGACCAGCAAATCTTCTAGCGAGAGGGTCCAAGTGATATGGTCTCGGGCAACACCCATTTTAATAATTTAGTTGAAATCATAGAAGAAATTGGCATTTTAAATTGAAAGTTTCTTTTGTTATAAAAGAAAACAACTTCCCACATACGAAAGTACAATATATTGTGTTTTTAGATGTGGGCCTGTCTATATATCCTAACTGAAAAAGAATATAAAGAGGATATGTCAATGATATGTAGGGACGACAGGTGAGACCAAACCTAACAAACATGTTATATTTTCATTAGTTATTAGGAATATTGGTAAGTAGTTGACTTATGCTAAATAATTTTTTATAGAAATAACAATATTTCTGCAATAATAGGTAGTTCAATAACCTACACATACGAGATGAGAGCGTTTCACCGGGTGCCACTTAGTGGTGCTAGCATGAAACGCATGGATGGATGTCCATGTAAGGAGGGGCCCCACACATCCAAAATCCATCCCAACCGACGGTTTCACGAAATCACTGGATAGAGGAAATACTTTCATATCAGATGGCCCAAGCTGTCAATGAGGATAGAAATCATCCAATGCGATTCATGTATTCAACTTTATAAAAAAAATAAAAAATCATTTTATAATTTTTTTTAAGTTGAATGCATCAATCAAATTTTCGAGTGTAAACACTTTGCACTCATCAATGGGTCGACCATCAAATCCAAAATTTCAATTATTAAATTGAATTCCATGGACATAATTAGTACTCCAATTTGATTTCTTATTTTGGGGATATTGAATTGGTCAAAAAGATTTTGGATCAAAATCCCAACCTTCCATATCCTTCTCTCCTTTTTGTTTTTGGTTTTTTCTCTTCTCTTTTTTCAGATTTTTGTGAAGCGTGAGTGCAACTCAAGGTATGACCCGATTTCCAATTGGGAAAATTAATTTTTAGTAACATTTTTTCAAAATATTTAAGATTCAGTTTTCAAAGTTATAAATTTTAACGTTTAATATACTTTTATCAAAAGATTTAATTTTTAATACCATTTCATTATTTCAAACCAATTATTCCAAAAAATGCCCTTAAATCACTTATCTAAATGACTTGTACAAGTCACTCACTTAGGATATAAGTCATTTTATTAACTTATACAAACCAATTTATTGATTTGTACAAGTTTAAAATAGCTTATACAAATCCTGGAAATGAGTTGTATAAGGGTATTTTTAGAATGAGTTGTATAAGGGTATTTTTGAAAGAATTTATTTATGATAGTGAAATCGCTGAAATGGTATTAAAAATTAAATATTTTGATAAAGGTATATTAAAAATTAAAACTCAAAACTTTAAAGACTGAATCTTAAATATTTTAAAGAAAAAAACCCAATTATTTTTCCCGCCGATCTGACGTGGGTCCCGTTTAGATGTCTCACCTGATAAAACGCCTGCGATGCATGATGCGCGAGTAGGCGAGTAGGCGAAAATGTACAGAAGCAAATCGTCGTGAAGGCGTCAAATTCTCAGTTAGAACCCTTTACTCAATCGTCTGATGTGATGATTTTGTTGGAACATAAAGGTTTTATTTCGTTTTGGGCTTCATGAGTTCCACTCCGAATCTTGCTGCCTTGGTTCCAAAGCCTCTTCGCTGTACATTTTCTTCCTCTTCTTTATTTCTCCCCATAAAGAACCCGCAGAAGCCCTAACTTTGTTTTAGAAAGAGAACAATTGTGCCCTTAAAATCTGTTTGGAGGGCTTTTCGCTCATGAAATGGGACATGGAGATTGAAGAGATCGAAGCAGTTCTCGAGAAGATTTGGGATCTTCATGACAAGCTCAGCGACGCCATTCATGCCATTTCCAGAACGCATTTCCTCAATTCCATCAAATCCCTCAGGAAATCCAATGATGCTTTCTTCTCTGGAAACTACGAAAGAAGGAAATCCCGTAACGAAGGTAATGAACAAAAGAACGGGTTCGTTTTCGTGAAGGACTTCCGTGGCGACGACGACACTGCGATCACAGAGGCGAAGAGCCTCAACGCCATAAGAACTGCACTCGAGAATCTAGAAGACCAACTTGAGTTCTTTCACGTAAGTTTCTGGGATTTGTATGCCCTATTTTTTTTGTCATGGAATTATATTGACTTAGGGAGTTACTGGTGAATTATATTGAGCTAAAATATAAATTTTATTCAAGAACCGTTTAAAATTTTTGTTTCTAATGTTGTTCCGTCTCGTTAGGGTTTCTGTTGATCGATTTACTTGTTATTGTGTTTCCATGTGATTAAAAACCATCCCGAATGTCATCTTCTTTTTGTTTTTAGTTTTTTTTTTTCCTCCAAAATATATGTTTGCGTTTCACTTTCAGCTTATATTTATTGAAAAAGTGTATTGTCTAAATTACTTCAAGGATTCTTGAATAGAGAACCAATGCCTCCTGCCCGCCGCCGCGCGCGCGCCGCCCCCCCCCCCCCCCCCCCCCCCCCCCAAAAAAAAAGAGGGAGAGAGTGAGAGAAAGAGGAAAGTAAAATGGAGCTACTTAATTTAATCTTGATGATTTTAGATATATCAGTAACTAACTCAGCAAATTTTAGTGATATAATATTTCAATGATTACAATTTGTTTCTGGTGGATGATTGAGGTGAACTTTAATATCATGGAGTTTGTATTTTGTATTTAAATGTTGATTTGGTGCTTATATGCATTTATTAATTTCAAATGTATAATTTCAACTAATAGTTTTACAGAACCAAGCCTGTCAATCTATCTTGATGCTGACCATGATCTTTATGAGCGGATGTTAAAAATGTTTTGCTTATATTTATTTATTAGTTTTTCCCAGTGGTGGGATTTTTACCACCTGTGCAAAGAAGCTTGGCATTGATATAGAAATCTTTTGTTCAATGTTTTGGCATATATTGAATAGCAGTTACACATTTTCTGTATGCTTTAAAGTTATTTTCAATGGAAGGTTTGAGACAATTCTACAATTTCAGGTACTACTATGCAGGTACTAGAGTTTGTAGTTGTTTAAACTTCACAATTTAGATTTCAATGTTTTAATCTGTGTGACAAATTCCATGTGATTCTTGATATTTTACTTTTGTGGTAAGTTGGTGTTCTATTGCTGTGCAGACTGTGCAATCGCAGCAGCGGGCTGAAAGAGATGCTGCAATTGCACGATTAGAGCAAAGCCGCATTGTTCTTGCAATGAGATTGGCGGACCACCGTGGAAAGAAGTACCATGTTATTGAAGAAGCTCTAGCTTTTGTTGGAGATGTACATGATGCAAGTCGCTTTGTTTCACCAGAAAATCTGTTTGAATCGCCTGGAAGTCAATCTGGTGAGAACTTGGAATCCCATGTAGGGAAGAGACCAAACATGGTGACACAAATTCTGGTCTCCAGTTTTAATCTCATCAAGAAAATCTTCAGATCGGAGCCTATGGGTGGGGTACTAAGTAACGCTGCTCTCTTTGCGGTTAGCATGCTTACTTTACTGCATCTGCATCAGGTAGCTTTTAGAAACAACGCTTCCGTAGAGCTTCAGCAGATGCAAGATGAGTCTTTATATGGCAAGAGGAATTCGAAAAAATCTTCTTGGCCAGAGGGTTCTTCAGCTGGTGGTCATGGGAACCATTTGGATGTGTTGCAGGCAAGGGGCTAAGATCAAGTTCTGGATTTTAGTAGCCTAGCTAATCATTCCAGTGTAGTTATCTTAGCTTGTAGATCATGGTGTCCTCATGCATACCACGAAATCTCAGAGATGTGAGCTTGAAAATAGCATGATCCAATGTCAATTGCAGAGATCCATGTTCTTATGAGAAAAAATTTATCGTTCTCTTCTTTCGGTTTTATTTCAGTGCAGGGTCCGGGATGAGGAATCCTCAATCACCAAGTTACAATTGCTCTTATTCTTTCATGGAGATAGTATCGTGTCTCTAAAGCATTCTTTTATCAAATCTATTACCCTTCATGTTCTGTTACCTTTTCAAGGAAGGATTGATAATGTTTATAATTACATGGATAACTGACATAAATCATGTCTGGAGCAAAATTTGGAGAGAAGAATTGTGAGCTGCTTTACTTTTTCTTTCCCTTGGGAAGAAATTATATTGAATGGAATAGCTTTAACAGCAGGTAATGCAAAACAAGGCAGATTGGAAGGACACATTTGAGAGAAGCTCCACCTTTTAAAAACCTAGCCCTATCTTCCACCACCTCCACTGCATTCCTAATGTCCTTTAGGCTCTCCCTGTTCTGCACCCGCTCCAAGGCATTACTAATGTCCTTCAGTGTCTCCCTTACAAGGAACGGGCCTTCTTCACATCTGCAGCAGAAGACAGTATCTGAGCAAAATACCATTTTTTATTTCAACTCCGAGCTTATAATGCAAGGCCCATGCTCTCTTAACAAGACGTCGCAGGTTGTTTTTGTGCATCTCCATGAGATTTTTTTTTTTTTTTGGGTAACGTGCATCTCCATGAGATACTGAATACCCATTAATCAGAACCCAATCAATCTCCTCTGTTTTTCCTTGGCAGAATTTCCTTGAAACCATAGCAATGGAATTTTGATTCTGTTACATTTCTTTCTTTTTCCTGTCGTACATCGGCCCCTGAATTGACGGGTAAATCAAAGCCATCGGATTTATAAAGTTGTTCGATTCACAGCATTTCTAACGACCCTTGACCTGAGAAGATAGCAGAGCGGAAAGAAAACAAAAAACGCACACCCACGCGCGAACGCACACGCAAGAGCACGCGCTCACACAAACACAAGTACAAATCACACACAACTCAAGGGCTTAGGGGATTTTCCATCAAAAAAAAAAAGGGGCTTAGGGGATTGGGTGAAAAAGCCCTTGTGATCCCGGGCACTGCTGGATCTACAGCCTCTACGGTGCGTGAGGTTTCCGCTTTGTTGGTTACTTGAAGCGAAAATCAGCTGAGGTATCGTTTGATATGCAATTTTGATTATGATATAAGAGAGATTGAATTAGCAAGCGATCACTGATTTAAAATTTTTTTTTTTTTTTTTATTTCTGTGGTGCCACTTACTAGAACTGTTGAGCTTCCTGTTTTGTGATTTCTCTACTTTTTGGAAGTTTAGATTAATCTATTGGAACTTCGAAAATTTATATTTAATGGCGAATAATCACAGCTGAATTCTCTGGAATTGGTTGAAAGCCAGTACAAGTTCAAACTCCAGATTACATGCCCTATAACTTCGCATTCGCATATCTTTCAGGTCTGAAGCAAACCCTAGAATCATTTTGTTTCCTTTTTTTTTTGGTTCCTATATACGTAGGAGTACTGCATCTCGATCTTTGGAAACTATCGAGTCTAATTCTAGTTTATTACAGATAAAATTCGATTGATTTTACAAACGAATATGGCGGGAATCTTTTGTTTCACAGCTTACCGACAGTTATCTCAGCTGTTCCTGGCGATTGCTTTTTTTCACATTTCAGAGTACATTCTAGCGATTGCCATTCATGGACGATTCAATGTTAGCCTAAGCTCTCTTCTCATCAGCAAGCATTATCTTCTGGCTATGGGATTTTCCCTGCTGGAGTATGTAGTTGAGATTATTATGTTCCCTGGGTTGAAGGAACATTGGTGGATCAGCGATGTTGGTCTGGCATTGGTTGTTATTGGGGAGTTAATCCGTAAAATGGCCATTCTTACTGCCGGCCGTTCCTTCACACATGTAATCAGAGTTTATCATGAAGATCACCACGAGCTGGTTACTCATGGAATCTATACATTTGTGCGGCATCCGGGGTACTGTGGCTTTTTCATTTGGGCAACTGGAACTCAGATAATGATCTGCAACCCTGCATCCACGGTTGTTTTCATGCTGGTTGTCTGGCGCTTCTTCTGGAAACGGATAACATATGAAGAGATTTTCTTGAGGCAATTTTTTGGGTCTCAGTATGAGGAATATGCTCAAAGGGTTCCATCTGGTATACCATTCATCAAGTGAAAATATGCAACATTTGTGTTGCCATGCCATTTCTTTGGCCTTTTGATTTTTTGAGTCAGCTCTTATGCTGTCTCTCTGGATGGATTGTACGTGCTTCGAAGCTGAAAGATAAGAAGTTGGGAATGACTGTCACCTATAGCTGATTTGCAGTTAAAAATCTATAAATGCGTCATGGAGAGTGTTCACATTGACATCAAATGCATGAAGGGTTTCTTCAGACATCCAATGGTGCGAGTTTGTGTGAACTGCACAATTTTGACATGGATATGGGTAAATTTGTAACTACAAGCAGGTGAACTTTCATGTTCTACAATAGAAGGATGACCAAAAAAAGATCTGAATGAAAATATATAATATTATTATTATATAGTTTGTTGCCTCACCAAGATCTCTCGCTTGGATTTAATGTGTGTAGGGAGGTCTCATTTTTCACTTCTGAAATGTGAGACTGGTACTACTGAGAATATCTTTTCGGATTTATCCCATGAAGCATGCCTTATTTTTTTTCAAAAAGCAAAAAAAGTGCAAAATGGAAAAACATTGAATTCGGTTGTATCTTGATGGTAGAATTTACTATTATTGTCAAAAGAAAACATAATGTTTGTTACTAATTTATATAGTTAAATATTGGGTTTGGACAAGAAACCAGAACCTAGCAAAGCTACCAAAACAATTTTGGAAGGTTGCGTGAAATAAATTTCAAGCAACAAAATAATTAATTTGTGGAATTTTTTGTTCAAATATTGATCAAAACCAAAAAAAAAGGACTATCCAAATTTATAATGTGGCATACCACAATGGCCGCCATGCGGCAGGATAACAGTGTATTAACGCTTGGGTAAGAAATGTATAATGAATAATTACATGTGATGCTGATGTAACAGAGAATAAAATAATATCAGCTTGAACTTCTATTTGCTGGTTCCCTAAATATTTGCTTATAATAGCTAATGTAATTGTTCTTGTTGGCTCATAATTTTGACTATCCTTTAATCATAGGGTGGTGAACTTAGGTAGCTGTCAATTTGGTGCGGTAGACACAAAACCAAGCTAAATATTAAGACTTCAAAAATTCCAACCAGCTAAACTGATTAAGAATCACTTCATTAAGCCATTTTATTCTTGTTTGTACTCTCCATGTTAATGTCTTCTATTTTTCATTTGTGTGTGTAGCCTTGTTGTCAGATGCACATCTTGGTTTTGCTAATGTGGCCTTGTAAACAGTAAATCATACTGTTGCATATGTATATTTTAACCATCAAAATATAAGTTTAACATTGTTTTACACATTTGTTTTCTCTGTAAAGGTAGCATAGTTGAAGTGAATTAGCCCCAAGGGATTGTATCATTTACCTTTTGTGTCTGTTATTACTAAAAGCATAATTCTTATCATCTCACGTTGTAGACTTGAAGCTATCGGTAATTTAAAACTCATCTGGTTCTGATGTAAGGACTGAGTAAAATAAATCCTTTCATGTTTAATGCATAAATTTGATTGCAATATTGTTGAAGAAATGTGACTCTTTTAGCTGGATCCCTCATTTGGACTAGGTCGATGTGGAAAGCTTTCAAACTGAAAATCATTGTAGGTTGAGAAGTAGCTATTAGTGAATGTGTTTAATTCAAAACTTATGCTGAGCATTATATAAAAAGAATAATGGCACTTATTTCTTTAGCATCAATGTCAAATCCAAGTTGTGGAATATCTTTGGGGTTGCTTCCTACATTTCTCTCTCTTGCCTTCTTTATGTGAAGAGAAATGGTTTAATCTTAAAGCCATATGGAATTTGATTTCTCCAATTCAATCTAAACGTTTAAAAGGCGTCTCTTCGTCTCTCATATCTTCTGATTTCAGTCTTTTTATCAAATACTTTAGAATCCTTGTGTTCTGTACATTTTGGGAAACAAATATCATGTAATTGACAATTAGGAAAAGGCAGTAAAAATAGAATAAAGTAACCTTTTCATTATTTTTCAATTTCCTAGGCAATCTTTTTAGGCTACAAAGAGCAAGGTTGCTTTACTATGTTGCATCAAATAGATTTCAAAAGGTTTGGGGCTTTTGTAGATGCAATGAAATTCTTCTAAAAAACATTGTTTCAGCTCTACGGTTCATGAATTAGCCATTTGATCACCTGGGAGGAAAGCTGGGATTTTAAAGTGAGTTTTTTTTTTTTTTTTTTTATTTGTTGTATTCTATTCTTGTTAGGTTTATAGGATGAACATTGCTGAAATGAGGATTTTAAGTTTGATATATGGAAAGACAAGGAAAGACTAAGATAAGGTTAGGAATGAACGTATCTTTGAGTATCTATATGTTGGTTGAGTAGTGTAAAGATGAAGAAAAGCATGTTAGGGTGGTTTTGGGCATACAAAGTGAAGAACTAAACTATTTTCATATGTGGACTCTGTAATTTATGCGGACTCTGTGAATTCTCATATGTTTTGTGAATTCTCCTATGTTTTGTGAATTCCTATAAATAAACTATTTGCTGGTGTTTTCTTGTTTCTTATGACTCATGTTTTTGTTAGTCTTCAAAAGTTAGCTTTAATGTTTATTTCCCAGTCTGTACACTCTTCAGTGTTGTTTTAAAACAGACTGTCCTGCTTATCCTTGGGTAGAAACCTCCTGTTGACCCTTCACTGTTGCTCAACTCCTAATTTTGTCAAGTTATCTGCTCTGAATTTGCTGATCTCAGCACATTGTTGAATGGAATTTTCAAACCGTGGGTGAGAAGCTTGTCCATTTGGAAGGGATGCAATAAGCTCGATGAACCACAATCTGCCTGTTCCATCCATCGTATGACTGTTGTGGAGACAGTTTCCACCACAATATCAGAAAATCTTTACTGTTTTTGTTGATTCAGCCCTACCAGTGGGTCCGCTATAAGCTATGATCGTCCGTCTTTGATGCCTTTTGAAGAGTGCTATGGCAAAAGGGCCTGAGTTACCCAAAGCACATCCGTCAAAATTTAATTTTAGAATTCCCTCTCTTGGGGCCCTCCATGTCTCAGTGCTGCAGATATCCAAAGGAGAAGAGAAGAATATGGCAGTCCAATTCCTTGTGGTTTCTGCCTCTGTTACACCTTTGAAATCTCTCATCATCATGACCCAAGCTGCTTTATAGAAAAGAATAATATTGTAGGATTTACTTTCCTCATCCTTGGGATCAATTAATGTTATCCCTATGCCCATACACCCCATTTGATGAAATGGCAGAGCTCAAAGGCAAAAATATTGTCACTGGACAGGGAAGCATGGACAAATTAACATATTTAATAAATTTTTTTATGCATGTGTGATAAAAAAAAAAAAATTCAACACCATATACTTTGAAATCTTGAGCTTCAGTGCCCATTTGTTCACCTGAGTGCATCAGTTCCTCACTGCATGTGTTTGAAGTTCTGATGTTCTTTAACAGTCAGGTAGCATCTGCAATTCCTTTCAAAATGCATTTGAGTCATTGAGGTTTTTCAATTGTTGCAAAGGTTCTTTACAAATAACTATCTTTACATATTGAAGGTGTTGAAAGGTTTCAAAAGCCTTTTCCTACATATGAGCTTTTACAGTGAATTGAAACATGTAACATGCTAGAAAACATAAAACACCTACCAAAAAACATAAAACACCTACCAAATGTGGGGCTATTTGAGGCCATGGTCAGGACTGAATGCTGAATCAGAAATTTGAAGGCATTCTTGATCTTACTGACTCTGCTCCTGATGTCATTACCTTTGGTGCTATTTCCATGGCAGTTTTTGTCCCTTGACATGATCATCTGGCTGCAAATGCGTGTTGCTTACTTTTTCATGCACAATTATATGTAACTTAGATGGAGCAGATATATCTAGTAAGTAAAGATCAACCTAATTGGAAGATCATCTGTTATTTATTTGTATACAACTCTATGTTTTGCCTCTCTAACCAATTACATACTGACAGATAACCAAAGGCCTAGCGGAAGCAATTCTGAGAGTAAGGTTCAATTCTTTAGATTTTTCATGAAAAGAGATCCCCCTTCACGAAATTTTCTCAAGAAACCAACTGATATTTTCTCTGGTTATGTTTCTGTTGATGCTTTAGGATGAGTATGCTGTACTTGTCACAAAGCACTGGCGGAACCACGTGAAGCTTAGGGTGAAGCTTAGGGGGGGCAATTGCCCCCCCTAACTTTTAGTTTTTTAATAAAAACTATGTATATTTTATATATTTATTAATTAAAATTTATGTTTTGCCCCTCCAATCCATTGAAATTTTTATATTTTATGAGAATCCTCTCTAAAATTTTTGATTTGGCCCCCCCAACTCATTGAAATTTCTATATTTCATAAGAACCCCCTCTAAAATTTCTGGTTTGCCCACCCCCAACTTATTGAAATTTCTATATTTCATGACAAGTGTTAATTAAAAAATTTTTTTTGCCCCCCCAGGTTTGAAGTCCTGGTTCGCCACTGTCACAAAGCACAATCTTCATGCTTAATCGGACAAGGAGCAAAGAGAGCCCAAAGTTAAAAATCCATGATGGCAAATAACTAATCAGTGTGATGGGAAGTCAAATCTTGAGAAGACTCCTTTGTAGGCTAAAATAAGCATTTAAGCCACATGCCCTTGGATACCAAACAAGTGCTTCAGATGATTTTGAGAAAGCCTTATTCATTTGCTGTCACCACATACAGCTCTATTTTGATGCCATTGACTCTAGATCTTCTTCACAACTCCCTGGCTGTTGCCTGGCCAACTGAAATGTGGACATTGCTCACAGAATTTGCAAAAGCCTATCCCAATGGACTGAGTGCATTGATTACTGAAAAATCTAGTATGTCTTAACATGTCTATCCTGCAGCTTAGATATTTCTGGCCCTGAAGTCCTCGCAATTCAAGTTATGGGCCGTGCGCATCAATGGCAAACCCTGACAATCTGATTAAAAATTTATAGCCCTTGCACGGTCTTGTGTAACGTCATCGGTAATAAGACACCATATACTCTTGGTTTAGCCTTCTCTTTAACAGGGTGTTCGTTCTCTGCTTTGGGAGTACGGTTTCAGAGGCAGCAACTCAACCTTACAGTGTCTCAGCCGGAGAGGCAGGCTGTGCGGCACTCCCCTCTGGGTTGGTGAGGACAGGTTTTGGAACCGCGTCTTGGATATGAAAATTACAAGGATCTGCACCGTCCAGAGTAGGTGTTACCTTTTGGAGTATTGAGTGCAACAATTGCACTACAAAAACTCGCGATAACCGTCCACCTAGAAATCCCACAATCATAACCAAAACAAAGAAAACTTGGAAGAATGAAAATATATATATATATATAGCTTTTGGTGAGAAGCTGTTCAGCCTTTGTCGGGCCAGAATTACAAAATCTCAAACGGTTAGTGGGCGTACTTGAGGAGCTTTAAAACCTGATAATCCCTTACTTGCCGGTGATTTGGGATTCAATCTGTACATATCGGGTTGCCCTTGGAACGTTGTTTGCAGAATTGTGTGGGCCGGGCTTGTGGTGCAACACTCCCATGTCAGACCTAAATGTTTATATTTATATGATATTGTACACCACTACATGGGGCAGGTAGTGTGGTATGCAGTAAATTAAAGAGTGGGGGGTGCTTTAAGGTGCCATGCCCCATTCACTTGGCTTGTGCATGGGCTGACTCAACCTGGTGGACCATATCGCCATTATCACTAACTGCGGAAATCACTTTTGATCTGTAAAATTACAGGCAAAACGAAATGCGTTTTTTGCACTTCACAGCTCATGATCGGACCGGGCACATCAATTGAAAAGTTCTTCTCCTTTTTTTTTGCAAATCAACAATGAAACGAAATCACTTCACCGACAGGAGCGTTCACAATCTCCGTACTACAGCGATGGCTCTTGCTCTTGATTGAGAGCTTACATATACAATTTTAGGCCACTAATAAAGTCAAATAACCTTTTTGAGTTTTGACTTTCGCAAATTCCAGTCTTCCATTGAAAGAAATTTTCTGCAGGGTGGCTTACTAACGTACACACACGCGGAACGTTCCCTCAAAAGGAGGTGCCGCAAAGTGTTGCGTTTGTTTTTGCCTTTTTGACCCAAAAATACTTCTCTATTTTCTCCATTACTTGTGCACCCGCGACCAAGGCGGCATTAAAGCGAGCACATCACACACAATCAAACCGACACGTACACCCCTTCAAATCACGTGTCAAAGATACGTGTGTGCATACAATTGACATCAGAGGCACGTGTGAAGCACACGTATATGGGTATATATTAATGGTTCCCAGCCGTTTCATGAGAGGCTGCGCAAGTGGGCCACCCCGTGTAAGATCCGAGATGAAATCGTCTCGCATTTTCTCTCCCATCACTCGGTCGGTCCTTTTGTGTGTATGTGTGTGTGTTTTTTTTTTTTTTTTTTTTTTTTTTTTTTTGCGTAAAAGCCAGTTGTACGCCATTTTATTGAAACAAAGCAAAATTACATAGAGACCCTAACCAGAAACAAACATTAACAAGCAAGAAAGACCCTAACCAGAAACAAACATTAACAAGCAAGAAAAACAGTAAAACATGATCGGTAGCTACCGATCATGTTCTACCGTCAGTTGATGAAAAGGGACCCTACTACATTACCTACTCCACCGACTCTTAGGATTGGGTACAAATCAGTTGATAGTACCAGAACCGGAGCTCCGACTTGGACTTGGATGAAAAACTTTAACATGCGGTCTGATTTGTGAGGGGGATGAAATTGTCTACCGCAGTTAAGGTGGTGCGGCCAATCCCATGGATGCTGCCACTTATAGCGTTGGTGGCAACATCCCACAGATACCGCAGGGTCTGCCGCACCATAACTACAACAAACGATTTCAACCCTTGTAAGGGAGTCTTATCTCGATAAAGGAAACCAGAAGACAAAAGATGCACCGAAGGAGATTTGTGGGTCTGCGCACCTCACGGTCCATATCGTTTGCTTTATCAATCTTTTTCTTCTGGTTTGTTTTTAGCTTAGCCATTTTGGGGTCTTTCCCTTTTGTAACATTTGTACCATGAAAAAGGTGGTGGTTGTGTCGACCATGTATGTACTCATGCAGAGAAGGTTAAAAAAGGTACTTACGGGTTGGCTAAAAATGGGAAAAGTCAGTGATACGATTTACGAAGAAGGGGGGACCGCAACTAACTACTTGCACTGAACGCGGCGACTGGAAGACCGCCTAGATCGTTGGTGGTGATGACTCTTAATAATTCTTTTAGCTTTTTTCTTATTCAGTGAACGCCTCACCAGGTTTTGTTGCCTGGTCTCACTGGATTAGCTTTTTCTACTGCAATCCTGAAGCAAGCTGTGCCATGACCGCCATAACTAAAGAAATCTTTGTTTCCAGCATTTAAAATCCCTGCAACCAAAGCATGCTGTGAGTTCAGTGAGTTTGATAGAGTGATCAGAAAATACAGGAATGTCTTGGAATTTTCGGAAATGAACACGCCTCCTACCCGCAGAGGGGATCGGAGTGCCATACCAGTGGGTGCAGTGTTGTTCAGACCCAAACGACCTGGTCCCTTTCCCAATTTATGTTATTTCGTATTCTTCTCCTTACAACTTCAACTGGTTCTCTGCAAATCCACCAAATGTTTTTATTATTTTTGGCTTTTATTTGATATCCTGGTTTTTTTAATTTTTTTTTCCTTGTTCTTATTATTATTATTTTTTTTTTTGAAAAAAAAAAGACTTCTCCATGGTATTGGTAGGTGATAATGTCACCGGACTTTAATGATGTAGCACAGGTGGCAGAAGATTATTGGAAGACAAAATATGCCTACCTTGACTTTAAACGATAATTTTCTTTTACATTCTCCAATCACCATTATAATATCTATATAAATTTTTCTCAACCCATGTGGTCGATTTGAAATCTGCTGGAGTTCTTGGCTGAAAGATCTACTAATCCAACAGTTAAGTATGTGTCCACATAGATGCGTGAAGCTTACGTATACACACCGGCCACCGTTGGACCAACAGATATTCCAGCGTGAGGGACCAGTTGATATGGTCTCATTTGGTCAAGCAGTATTTCAAGCTAGAAAATTTAGTTTATTGTATTGTATTGTATCAAGTTGTTTTTTCCTTTTTTTTTTCTTTTTAATTTTAGTATTTATGGTAAGTCTTTTATTTCTGATATTTTACAGTCCAATTGAACTTTGATCGTTTTGAGTGGTTAATTAGGAATGAAATATAAACGTTTTGAGGTAGATTAAGAAATTTACTATTTTGGTAACTTTTACTATTTTTGTGGATACATATATAAAAGCATTGTATTGGCTAAAAAAGCAACACATCAATAATATGCACTTTCGTTCTCTTCAAACCTTCTAGATTTTTCATGTATGTTAAATATATATTTTATAAATAAATTTATTATTATTTTATTTATACTATGCAAAGACATCTATAATTTAAAATTTTATACCGCAATCGTGTCAACTCGCCGTGCCTTGTTACTAATCCGATAATGTCAATATGGGCTAAACCCTCATAAGGGATTGAAATTGTCTGCCACAAACCTCGTGGCAGCATCTCACGGCTGTTGTACGTTTCACATTTTCTAATGTGAAATGTACAACGTTTCACATCAATGTGAAATATTAGTTAAAGTGACATTTCACATTTAAAAATATGAAAAAGTACGTGACACAGTATCCCACAAATCATTGCGAGAAACGATTTCATCCCCATATAGGGCAGGTTAGGATTGGTTAAAACCTAATCTCTTGATATTACCCAATAGTACAAATCAATAACCTAATGCTAAGAAGTCTCTTACGTTGTAACAAAGTCACGTACTCCCTTTGACTTAATGTGACACCCCCCTTTGATAGATTCCATTGTCGCAGATCCCTGAGGATGAGTTGGGCCATAATGCCTTCTCTTACTTCCTTGACTAATTAGATCCACTAAATCTCTGACTTAAAGTCATATTTCCAAGAAAACGGGGGAAAGAACTTGGCTAACTTACTGTAAGACACCGACAAAATCAATTTGCTGATAGATTAAACTAGTTTTTCCAATAGAGATTGAGAAAATTTTAATGGGGAAAAAAGAAAGTGGGAGAAACAGGGAGACAGGTTAGTCAGTTTACTGATATTATTATCCCAAACACTTACCTTTGATCATTTGATTACACAAGGAATTAATTACTTGGGAAGTTCAGAGCAATGAGAGTTGAAAAAGAAGCCAAGAAAAAACATCTCATGTGAACTTTAAACATCATAATGGTGGGATGGTTATAAGGTGATAATTTTGTCAAGACTCTGTCCAAGACAAACAAGACAAGTTGCAGTCATTTTTTTGCTTTTTTGCCTGTTCCTACCACATGATCGCCTTGTTCATTTAAAATAGCTACCTTGGCCAAATAACCTGTCTCAAATGTAGGTTTTTGATGTACTAGGAGGTGGCATGTACACTCTTATATCCTTAGAAATATGACCATATAATTGGTTCGGTCCAATTTGACTTTAAACCCACCCGAAATCAAGCCAAGACCGGTTTTATATCTATATCTCTACTATATATAATGAGAAGAGGCCCTTTGGGAATCGTGTCGAACAAAATATCAGTTTTCTATAATAACCCTTACACACTATTGAAAATATTTATTAATAAAATAGTAGAACGGCCAAAATTGCCTCAACTTTTCCAAAAACTAACAATCAATTTTGCAGATGTTCCATCCAACAATGTCTCCCTCCGTCCCTTCCTACATACGTGCAATACTGCACGTGCAACCCTTCTAGTAATATCAAATTGAAGCCAAACCAAAATTGATTAATTAATGACAATCCAAGATCAACCCTAATAGGTTTGCTCCAGTTCGGTTTATGGGTTTTAACCGAAGCATTTCCATTTCCGTCCCTACTTTTTTTTTAAAAAATTTTTAAAAACCAAAAAGGATTGAAGAACCCAAGTGGTGGTTACTGGTCTCCGACATAATTATTCATATTTGCTATGATAATTTGCATAATTCTAATACCCAAAACGAAGCCTCTAATGTGCAATCAAAGACTTCAAATCCTCTGTTGTGGTTTTCAGGAAATTATATTAAAAATTGGTATTATTCGACAAAGATATTTTTGAAAACTACAAAATGAGTCAGCATACACATACACTAAGAACGCCTCTATGTATTATATATTTATATTAGCATGGAAAAGAAAAACTGAAAAAGCTCATCACAACAAATGAAAAAATAAGTAAAACACAAACAAAAACAAAAACTCTCCGATCTGGAATCCCGCCGTTACAAAATCTTCCAACTAATCGGCAAGTTGAAACGGAAATCGGCTTGACTCTTCGAGTCTAGCGAGTAGTCTCGTAACTCATAAACAAACTAAAGGATCTGAGGAAAACAAATCGCCGATGTCTTGAAAGTTGTCTTCCAGGGTCCAAGACGAAGACCCGAAATCTTCACCAGAATCGATAAAGCTGCCGCCCAGATTTTTGCCGAAAATGCTCTCCGGAAAGTTCGTTTCGCCGAACAGCTCCGGCGCCGGATTTTCAAACCCAAAGAAATCTTCCAAAAAACCTGTGTCCATTGGAAAATAATCGCAAAAATTCTCCGCCAAACAACTGGATTGGTCTTCGAGCACTGGCGCCACCTGTTGTTCTGGCTTCTGAAGCTCCGTCTCTGTTTCTTCCTTTTTGCAAGGAGAGCGAAACCGAAGAACCGATGTTGGAGAAGCGAGGTTGTGTGACTCTTCACCCGAGTCATACCCAGAACAAGTCCAGTTCATCTCCGGTGTGGGTTTCGCCGGAGGAATCACAAAGTTCGTCAGAGCATCAGGTCCTCGTAACTGAATCGCCGCATTGTCGTAAACCTTTGCAGCTTCCTCGGCGGTGTTGAATGTTCCCAGCCAAACTCTTACTCGCCGAGCAGGATCTCTGATCTCCGCCGCCCATTTTCCCCACGGTCGTTGCCGGACACCTCGGAGCTTCTTTCCGTTTAGAGTCTTTACGGCTCCGACGGTGTTTTTCCTGCCACTTTTCACCGGCTTGTTCCTCCAACTGTTCTTAGCTTTTCTGTGTTCTCCAGAACAAGCTTCGATGCGTATCTCGTTAATGTATTTCTTCACACGCTGACGGCCGAAGAAGAACTCACCATCTTCGTCGCCGGAGGAGTCAGTAGCGTCGGCGTCGGTGACGGAAATCCGCACAACTCGCGGTCCACAGGCGGTCAACTCAACTGGGCTCGCCTTACATGAGACGTTCTTGGGCCTCACCGTCGATGATGGCCTGGTGAACTTCCTGTTGAGATTACGGTGCTCGGTGTATTTGATGGGAGAGAAACTAATTTGCTCCATCTCGAGCGGGTTCTCAAATCCTCTGCATTCGCGTTAAAGAACAAAAACGGAAAGGAAAAGCGAAGATGGGAAAGGAAGAAAAGCAGAGTGCGAGTGTGAAATAGAGAGGGAAAGAGAACAGATTCCCTTGAGGCTCAACTCGAGGAGAATAAAGAGGGCAAGGAAAGAAAGCTGATACACACAACAACGTTAAAGAGAAGCTTGAACGGATAAGAGGGATCAAGCAGTGGGAGAGCGGGCAATCTATCAAAAAGCAGTTAAAGGGCGACAAATTTCACAGAAAGTTGCAGAAAAAGGAGATGCATAAGCACATTAGGAAGAGATTGGGATGTTAGAAATTTCAAGGAAAGTTATTCCAGAAGGGAAAAGGAGGAACACTAACACGCTCTGTACTGGAGTCTGGAGAAGAAAATTGAACGAGTGTCCAGAATCAGAGACACCGAAGAACATCACAGGCCTGCTCCTATCTTGGGTATCTTTCAGGGGTTTATTTATAAGGCTTCAAACTATCGAATTATTTCCCGATGACTCTCCGACGAGAATCCGGCGAGAATGCGAGGTTTTAAAACAGAAATGAGAGACGGAGGAATAGAGAGAGAGGACAGAGTCAGTAATTTCAGTTACGGTGAATACGGGATTGCGAATTCTGACTTGCCTGTTTTATAGGATTCTAACAGCCGCAAGGAATAGAGGCAATACATGGAATTCACTGTTTTAGTAATAATTATAATAATATAATGTATTATCTCTTATTATTTAGAATTTTTTTTTGGTTCCTGCTCTTATATTTCCAGGTAAAGGTCACGTGAGATCACTTCAGTCCTTCCTCCAGTCCTTTGATCATGCGATTATAGGAGGGCATTTTAGTCATTTTCTGTTGTTTAATTTTTGTTTGCAATTTTGGTAAGGGAGACAACAAACAGAAGCTTATTAGGTCTGAGGCAATTAAGTAAGTACAGTATTTGTATAGACCTTTAAGTTGATGGGCCTGGTCATGGTGCACCCCATCTTATTGTTAGCTTGGGCTTCAAGCTAGACCACAAGTGAAACAAAGATTCTGACTTGTATTGTAATTGTTTACACCCACTCCATTCTTTAAGTAAAGCATGTGCACACATATATTATCTTCATAAATTCTCCAAAGCTAACTTGGACTTAGGAGGCAATTATTAATTGGCACGAGTTTTAACTGTTCTCTACTTTCGATTTATTTCTCATCTCTACGCCCTTTACATACATTCTTATTTGACTTGTTTTATAAGTTGATTTCTACCCCACCAAAAAATAAGGAAAAAAAATGGAATTGGAAAGTGTGGTGTAATACTTTTGGGGAGTAACAAAAACACATGTGGACCTTTAAGGCACCAACCACGGAAGCGGTGAGCCAACGGTCTTGTGGGTTATTCACATATGGTTTGGAGGCCAAGAGTCTAATGATCAAATCCCCTGCATGCTAGCTTGGTTAGACTAAGGATTGAGACAATTATCTATGCCTGCAAGAACGATACACTCTCGTGATGTTGTGGTGACGGTCCGATTCTTCTCACTAAGGCGGAGTTGATTTGGTAGCTATGGCTCGATCCGAACATTCTTCAACGGGAAGGAAGTCTATATGGTCACGCCTCGATCCGAACATTCTTCAACGGGAAGGAAGTCTATATGGTCACGCCCAAAGGGTCGACGACACTGGTAGCCCTTTTCCCCTTTTTACTAATAGAAAAAGAGATTATTAAGGCACCAACTCTGATGGGCACAAGTGGTGGAGATTGTGTTGTGTTTATGAACACTATTTGCATGTATAAGCAGGTAAGGTAAGGTCACACCATTCTTTTTTAAGAAAAACGAGTGAGTGACATGTTACGTGACTCTATTTGCTCGGAGGAGAAAAAAAAAACATGAATTCTCTTTCCGGTAGACTTGGTGATATGTTTATTTACAATTTAATATGGTGAAGAGGAGAAACGACCGAGAATCACCAAGAGACAAACAAAGCTGTAATTCTACATGGAACCATAAACAAAGGACAAGTAAGGAAGTACACCGAATCCAACAAATCGGTGGCCAAGTCCTTCTTTGAGAATTGAGATACACATTACGATGATATATTGGTGGTTGTCGGCTTCTCAAACTACGGAATATTACTTATTTTCATTGAAATGCACGTACATATAAAAAATTAATGATGATATTCTTGACCCTATTATGGTTAAGTCAATACGTATAGAACTCTAGATGCCATATCCCTTCAATTGCCTTTGGTTAAGAGTCATATTCTGTCAATTTCAATGAGTCCCTAGCAACATGTGGGGGTATTTTTTTTTTTCCTTTTGTTTTTTTAAGGGATTGTATGGGCTACGTTCGTAGCAAATCACAACTTAGAAACAATTCCAACAAGAGTTCAAATCCCATGAGGTTCAATAATGTTGGTGTGACATAATAAATCAGTAAAAAGGGATTGTTATAGTTAAGGATTGTATTGTTTGTGGAGAGTAATCCTTGAAGAAATAAAGGAGAACTAAAATCTGGGGGAATATTCCCCCCCAGTTCTCTTTACTAATAGTATAGATGTGGGGGAAGATTAAGATAAGCTATAGGTTCTAATAATACCATGTTGGGTTAACCCTCCTATCTCTAAAATTGTATCAGATTTTATTAACACACTTCCTTCCTCCTCTACTTACAAATTCTTTCTAAGTGCTATTAGTTGGGTGCACGTGCAATACTACACGTAAAGGGAGGGAACACTTTTGCAACAAATGGACAGGGTTTTGACTATTTTAACCCTATATTAACTATGCCTTAGAAAGAAACAATAAGGGTTTTTTGGGGATTTCATATAGAGTATTTGTCATGCTTCCCAAGGGGCCAATTCTCATTATATATAGTATAGATCAATGGGCTATACTCAATTCGTCTCTACTAAGAGGCTCAAAATTAAGTACTTGATGTTTATGAAGCATAAATCAATAACAAAGCAACAAAAACAAGAACCCAATAGACAAAAGAGATTGAGATAAAAGCAAACCAAATTAAAGTGCTATTTCTCCCTATTATCCCATTTCTCATACTTATTTAATTTCATGGTTGACTTTCTCGAAATAGAATTAAAGTTCTTTCATATTTGACTTCTTATAATACATCCACATTGTCTCTTGTAAGAGACCAGAGTGTGTGTTGAAAGCCCAACAACACATAAGAGGAGGGACCTCAACCTTAAAACCTAGGCATTAAGGTGAGGGAAATCCATCTCTTATATGGTGGGTGAAAGAATGGTGAATTCCCAATGTGGGACAAATTCCAACAGCCCCCCTCACGCTGGCAGCATAGCGTGGACACGGGTTAGGCTTTGATACCATGTTGAAAGCCCAACAACACATAAGAGGAGGGGCCTCAACCTTAAAATCTAGGCATTAAGGTGAGGAAAATCCATCTCTTATATGGTAGGTGAAAGAATGGTAAATTCCCAATGTGGGACAAACAAATTCCAACAGTGTGAAAGAAATTAATAGTGAAAGTTGTTTACTTTGTTCTCATAGGATGTTCTCTATATATCATGACCATGCATGAAACCTATAGTGAGCCTACATTAATTTTAGTCATTATTGATGAGAGTCGCCACTAGATTATCAATCTCATATGTGTGACCACACAAATGAAAATTAGCTCGGACTCCACGGAATAATCAACCTAAACAACGATTTGAACTCCAAGAACTCAAAAACCCACTTATTCTGGCAATTTGTTTTTTTCTTTATGAATTCACGAAATGCGAAATGCATTCTTTTGATCAAGGGCAATAATAAAAGAACTAATTCCCTAAAGAGGGTACTGAATCTCGATGGTCTGCACTGAAAATCAATTCTAAAGCTTCTCTTAGAAGCAAGAGATATTGGTCGGTCTCCCTTTCTCACTCACTCATCAGTAAGCACCCTCACATCAACATTATAATTAATTTTTCATTTAAAATCATTTTTCTAATAACTTTTCTTTAGTTGACTTCTGCAGAAACAATTCAATTATCGGAGTCCGGAAACTTAACAATAGATTTCTAATATATTAAAAGCCATTTCCATTTCCGCTCGCCAGTCCGGTCAAGCGGTCGGCACCGCTCGATGTAAAGTATTCAATTGTAGTAGGACTTGACTTAAGTGAAGTCACGTGATTGCTATACCCCCGTTTTAATAAATAAATAACACCTGTCTCGACACTTGAAGACAGTAGGTGACCGGCTGATCCGGTGGGACCCGCCGGCAATATCATCACTGAAGACGTGCCGCCTTTCACGTGACCGTTACGTGGCCGCGGATTTGGAGGGATTGTGGGAGTCATGGTCTACCACTTAGGGGCTACTAGCTACTGTCTAGTGAGTGAGAGATTTATATTTGATAGATAGGCAATGTACCTAAAAACCCATACGCAAGCATTCATTAAAAGTACAGTAAATTTTCTAATAAATATTTTACAATTCCTTGTAAACTGCAAAATAGAATATAAAATTTTCTATACCAATTGTTATCTGAATTTGTATATCGATACTTCACAAAGCTGGTTGGGACCTTACAAAAAAATTTTTTTAACAAGACATATTAATAAATTTTGGAAGGTAAAATTAATAAAAATGTTAGGGAAAGTTTTTTTTTTTTTTTCGTTATTTGGTTGGAACAAGGAATAAAAGAAAATTTCTTAAAATTTTTGTAAAATATCTCTCTCAATGAAAAAAAGGAGAAAAAAGACTGACAATATAACTTCCTTTATTAATTGTGATAAGATTCATGTAGCCAACCCTACTTCGACCAGCTTATGTCGTTGCTGATGATGATGATTCGGGACAGCTCCACTAAACAATTGTTACCTGAGATGGTCACTAAAAAAAAGTGGCCACGTCATCATCCATTGGGACCATGGACAGAAACCAGCATTTGATTCCTGTATTTAGTAGGGACAAGAACCCTCCATTTGAAAAATGGTTAAAATAAGTTCCAAGGAGTGAAGGGACATGATTTGTAGGGCCTAATCACTTGTATGCACACTCCCACTCGTGTGCACGATCCCTTATTTGGCTGAATTCAATTTTGCAGGCCAAGCGTTGGTACTTTGGTTCGTTCCTACTTTAACCTGTGCATACTGCACGTTTATATTTTTAAAACATATCTAGAGAATGGGTTTGGAAGACATGTTATACGACCAAATAAATAAAGGGAAAATTGGTTTTTAGTAATATTTTTTAAAATGATCTAGATTTAGTCGGCCAATTTTTGAAAATTGGGAATTAGTGATACTTTTTTCAAATAATTGGGATTTAATGTCATTTTACTATTCATGAAATTTTTTTTTCAAAAATACCCTAAAAAGATTTGCAAACCTCACTTGTACCTAAATGAATGAAAAGATTTTCAAAGTCTTTTTAAGGTATTTTTGGAAGAAATTCTTGATGAATAGTAAAATAACACTAAATCCCAATTATATGGAAAAAAAAAAAGCATCACTAATTCTCAATTTTTAAAAATTCGTCGACTAACTCTAGATTATCTTGAAAAATATCACTAAAAACCAATTTCTTCATAAATAAAGATGAGTTGGGAATTGTGGAGGGAATACATAAAATAAAATTTATAGTAAACCACAATGCAATTAAACTATAACTAAGATAAGCTTCATTAATAGATTCTTCTATGGGGACCTTAAACACAATTAAATGCACAAGTGAAGCTTCTTGCTTGACTTCTTTGTTTCCAAGACTCCGTTTTTTCCGGTATAGTTTATATTTGCTTCCACCCCACATTAAAAGCATGTTTTGATAGCAAATCTACTATTGTACCCTAGCCTTTCTTATTAAAAAAAAATTGTACCCTAGCCTTTATTGTCTCTCCACCACATGCTCCTATTGATATATTACCTACAATACTTTATTGTATTCTTACTTGATGTGGCCATGAGATGTTGTCATGTGGAGCATCTCATGGTCAACGTTTTTTCAAATCAGATCCCACATGAAACATTTATAATCATGAAAAAGCACTGACCATTGAAATGAAATCGTCTGCCATGTTTCCTTGTTTTGTTCCCTGAAGTGATCGTGAGATGCTGGCATGTGGAGCATCTCACGATCAATCCTTTTTTAATATTGTAAATGTTTTAGGTGGGCCCCACATGGAAAAAAACATTGGCCTTGAGATACTCCACATGGTAGCATCTCATAGCCACGTCGGGAGCAAATCATGGAAGCATGGCAAACAATTTGCTTCCCTGACCGTTAGATGATCCACGGCCAAAGCAGGTACTGCATTGCTAAGCACCTATTTTGAGCGACGTAGCACCTCCCATTGCATAAGGAGAATCATACCAATGGGCATAGAAGACTTTGTCACCTTTTTTTTTACTTGAAATCACAACAATATAAGATTGAGATTAGAATATCTATTCTTCTTTCCTAGTTTAAGAAAAGAAAAAGAAAGAAAGGAAGATTTGATATTAGCTGCTAAGTTTGAATTCGATCTTACCAAATATATATTTTAATAGATTCATTCTAGGTCCTAGTGGTGAAGGATTTGGCCCCTTTTTTGCAAAAAAAAAAGTTATCTGTTAATGTGACATGGTGGAACATGTTTTTATAGCATTAAGGCCTTAGGGGTCAATGTCATTAGCATATATGATGAATATTGATGTGTATATATATGGAGGCTGAATCTTTTTAAAAGAGGAAAGTAGGGCCCTTGGCAAACTAGGTCAAAACTCAAAATAGCTATATGGACAAATCGGATCTAAC
This sequence comes from Buxus sempervirens, assembly GCA_947561395.2. Taxonomy (NCBI): domain Eukaryota; kingdom Viridiplantae; phylum Streptophyta; class Magnoliopsida; order Buxales; family Buxaceae; genus Buxus; species Buxus sempervirens. The sequence continues at coordinate 3,586,013 of OX387193.1, forward strand.
GAATAAACTTCCATTTGTGGGATGTCTCCAAGACTGTTACATTTGGGTACAACAAGGATGAGAAGCTTTTTCGAATTTTAATTTAAATAAATAAATGCAGACGAGGAAGATTAAAGATGTACATGGGTCGGGCTTGGCATTGGCAATACCTATTACAATAGACTAATCGCCATTCGAAATATATCCTTCCAGGCCCTAAACAGTCTAAATAAAAGCCCAATGCTAATCCAATTCCATGTGATTGGATGGGCTGATAGTTGCAATTTCAATGTAAATTTTATTCATCCCCCCCAAGGCCCCAAGTCAATAGCTTCGGGCTGGACATAAAGCTTGTCAGAATGGATTGTCTAATTGAGGCCCAAAATACTCTTTCCCTCTCCACAACCTTCTCTGCCTAGATTTTCTCTTTTAGAGCATTCCACTCTCTTTCTACAATTTTCTCTCTCTAAAACTTTTTCTTTAGAACATTCCTCGCTCTTTCTCGGAACCTTCTCTCTAAAATCACATTTTTTTTGAAAGAAGGGTAAAGGTTGATTCCATGGGCCTTCTTGAAGACATGGATTTCATCTTAGCTTCTTATCACGCATACAAAGGTTTAACGTCACGAGAATTAGCAACATGGGGAAGGGAGATATCCTTAACCTACACGGCTTCTCCACTTTAAATGCATAACTGAAAATGAAAGAAAAAATTATTGAAGCTGTGATATGAATGCAACTGATGAGTTAGCATACAGAATTGGGTATCTATTAGATATCAGATTCTCGGGTAAAAATTATAGAACCTTTTAATTAAATGTAGAAATCTCTCTTTACATAAGAAATATTTTGGGCATTTAAAATTAGAAAATTTGTTTTACTTGCTACTCTAGTATGTGAAGGAAGAATTAAGTAGCTAGAAATTTAGTTTTGTCAATATTTTAATTAAAGGAATGACTATCTTTGGCCCTCCTTAAATCCCACGTATGGTATACACTCAAGTACATAGGCTTGTCTGCCTTTTCATTCTCCTAATTAATCCCTCTATAAATGCCAACAAGGGGAATATTTCCCATATTCTAGTCCTCCATTTTTTTTTTTTTTGCAAAGATTGTTCTCCATAACCAAAAGAATCCCTAGTTATAATTATCATATCCACCATTCTTTCCACTTTCACATTTAAACCCCACCTCTATTTCTATACTACAGTTATTGAGTTCAAGACGTGTAATATGCAATTGCCACCATTGGTTATATTTTAATAGAACATGATGAAGTCATAATTCATTATAAAATTGTTCTACACGTATTAATCTTGTACCTTACATCTCAAATTGAACCGTGCATGTCCGCATTAAAGATTGTTATACATTAAGAGTCAGAATGATCTCATGGTTGTGAAGAATGAAGACCAACATGGCATCAACATAATACATTCTAGCTCAAACATCATTATAAGAATGTGTCAAGGACAAGAGAGTGGCCTGCATGCTCTTGGGTAAGAAAGACTCAATTTGTAATATATCCTGATTGAATTTGAACTCTATAAATTATTATTATATATTTAACAATTTTAACACTTAAGTGAAACCATTTATATGTGTGTGTATAATTATATCACCCTAAAATATATAAATTTGTAAAAATTATTTTCATAACCTAATTCTTTGAATGACCTAGTCCCAATTGTAAGAAAAAGAAAAGTATTTTAACAACAAAATTAATTTTCATTTTACTTTAACAGAGAAAATTATGTGGAAGAATAAAAACACTTTTTCTTTTTCTTGAGGATACCTTCCACTAAATTGGGACTCCAAAATAATAATAAAAAATCTTTTTTTTTTACATTTTTAGTATTGAGGATTCGTTTGATCTGAACTTTAAATAGTTAGATATTGATCTATAAAATTTATAAATAAATAAAAAAAATTTTTGAGAAAGTCAGTCGAAAATGAAGATTTGAAAAATGATATTTTGGATATGTAAAAAATAACAAACATTTAAAATATATTTTGGATATATAGATACATATGCAAGCCGTCCCCTATAGATGTATCATGATCTTATAAAACCGAAATTGTCTCCAGAAACAAAACAGATTCAAATTGTCACGAGGAAGCGGTAATGGCGGAACGCGTTCGAAACGCGGAAAGCTAATAAAAGAGAGACGGAGAGACAATTTGCTCTGGGTCTTCACACATATAAATATGAATAGTCTCGGTCTGATGGTTCTATTCGGTTGCTCCGATATTACGGTTTCGTGCTAAGTTGCTACTTAAACGGTTAAGAACGATGGAGGATACTGACGTCGAAGAAAGCCGTGGTGGTGGTGGGGATTTTGATCCGAGTATGAACAGAGACATGGAGGACGTTCATGAGAAGAACGACATGGAAAGAATTCCAAGCTTTCTTCAAATCTATAAGACCCCCTTCAAACAACCCAAGGTTTTCTTCTGTACTTCAGTTTTTTTTTCTGTCTTTTTCTCCATTAACGATGATCATGACACTCTTTACCAAAAGGGCCCTTTTCTTATATATTTCATGTTCCGAACTTTGTGAAATTCAACCCATTATTTCTGAAAGTTAAGAGGATTTATAATTTCTTCTCTATTAATCTGAAGTTTTATTTTCTTTCTTGATGGATATAAAAAACCTTGACCATCCCAAGCTTTAATTTTGCCAGGAAGAATTGTATTGAACCTTGTAATTCATCCAGTACTCCCCATCGCTCTCCTTTCTTTCTTCTTCTTCTTCTTCTCTCCCTTTTTCCTTTTTGGTTTTCGTTTTGGGTTTTTCGTTTCTTTATTATGAGTAATTGAATCAGTGCTGAGAAAGAACATGTCAATGGTTTGCAGGAATACCATGCCATGCAGACTCTGCTGTTGGCTTATCAATCACTTGGGGTTGTGTATGGAGATCTTGGAACCTCCCCTCTCTATGTCTACTCTTCTGTTGGCTTCTCCAACCCCGGAGAGAAAGATATACTAGGCATCTTCAGTCTCATCTTCTGGACTTTAACTTCGATGGCATTGATCAAGTACGTCCTGATCGCTCTTCGCGCTGATGATCACGGAGAAGGTGGCACATTTGCTTTATACACTTCTATCTGTCGCCATATAAATTTCCAAAACAAATTCAGCATTAAGAACACGAGGCTCGATTCGGACGCAAACATGAAATTCTATAGTGAGAGAGCTCTCAACTCAAGGGCCAAGAGATTCTTAGAGGGTAGTACCAAAGCTCAGACCTTCATAACCGTCGCCGTTATGCTCGGAACTTCTATGGTGATAGGTGATGGAGCGCTCACTCCGGCAACCAGCGGTAACTTTCACTTTCTGATTTTTAATCAAGTTGTGCTAAGAAATATAGATAAGTAGTGTAGGTTTATCTTTGTGCATGAAATTGAGTTTCTAATGTTTCTTCCTATTCGATTAATTTCCCATGGTACAGTCCTCTCAGCTCTTCAAGGGATCCAATCTGTTTCCTCAAAGATTACCCAAAGTGAGCTTTGATTCAACCTGTCTAAACTGTTCACAACTCCTTTCTTTGCTTAATTCCAACAATCTAACCAACCTTAATTGATTGTTGCAGACCATGTTATCATCATGGCGGTTGTTCTTCTTCTGATTCTTTTCTTATGCCAACGATTCGGCACCAGTAAAATCAGCTGGGCCTTCTCCCCAATTATGCTGGCATGGTTCACAACAAATGTTGCCATAGGCATCTATAATATCGTCAAATTCTACCCGTCTGTCTTCAAGGCTGTGTCGCCGCAGTACATCTATTACTTCTTTGCAAGAAATGGCAAGACTGGATGGGAGATCCTCAGTGCAGTTATCTTGTGCATAACAGGTATAACTATCAGTATCCCTTAAAATAATCTGCTTGGGATTAATGGCTTCAAAGGGGTGCCTACTGACCGATTGAGTCATGCCACAGGTGCTGAGGCTATGTTTGCTGACTTGGGTCACTTCAGCAAGAGAGGAATTCAGGTATTTATCCCTCTTTATTCTTAAGCATAAGGGATTTTTCTGTAGACAAAACACAGAAACGTTTGTGAGAATCTTGCCTTCTGAATGTAAAGCTAATATCAGGAACATTGACACTGTTATGCAGTTGGCCTTCTCTGCTTTAATTTATCCAGCCCTGCTCATCACATATGCCGGACAGTCGGCTTATTTGATCAAGCATCCTGAGAAGCTTTCCACCGCCTTTTACAGTTCTATTCCTCATTCCTGCTTCTGGCCAGTATTTATTGTGGCTACACTGGCTGCCATTGTTGCTAGTCAGTCACTAATATCGGCAAGCTTCTCCATTATAAGGCAGTCTTTAGCTCTCGGTTGCTTCCCTCGAGTGAACATAATTCATACATCCAACAAACATGAGGGGCAGATCTACTCCCCAGAAGTGAACTTTTGTCTCATGATCCTATCCATTGCTATTGTAGTTGGCTTCAGGGATGGTACACAGATAAACAATGCGTATGGTGAGTCCTGTTCTTGATCTTTTCCTTCTTATGTTCTCATGTTTTGTTGGGAAAGAAGTTAATCCCACATCTGCTTTGACATTACAGGGGTGGCTGTCATTTGGGTCATGCTCATTACAACAAGCCTCTTGACTCTGACAATGCTTGTCATTTGGGACACAAATTCCATTCTCATTACATGCTTCTTCTTGCCATTTTTCTTCATTGAAGGTGCGTACATGACATCCTTGCTCAACAAGGTTCCCAAAGGAGGCTGGGCTCCGTTTGCAATCGCGAGCTTCCTTACGATAATCATGCTGTCGTGGACATATGGGAGGAGCAAGAAGAGCAGATATGAAGCCAAGAAGAAGATGACTCGACCTGAACTGAGCCAAATGCTTTCGAACAACTTGATTTCTCGACCACCTGGAATATGCTTCTTCTGTACAGACCTTGTCAATGGAATCCCACCAATCATCCGGCATTACATGCAACATACGAGCTCCGTTCGCCAAATCATGGTGGTTGTTACAGTGAGAACACTCCCAATCACTACCGTGCTGCCGGAGGAACGATTCCTGGTTGGGAAATTAGGGCTGCAGGGCGTCTACCGATGCTTGGTACAGTATGGTTACAAGGATGTACCAGACATGGTTGGAGAGGAATATGTTGCTTCTGTGGTAGCAAAACTCAGGGATCTGGCCGAAACCATGGAAGAAATCCGGCAGCTGGATTCGGCAATGGATGAGGGAGTTGTGTTTGTCATGGGTAGGGTTATTCTCAAGTCTAATGAGAGAAACTGCTGGCTTAACCGCTTTACAATTAACACCTTATATAGGTTTCTACAGAAGAACTCGAGGTCAGCAGTTTCACCATTGAAAGTCCCAACAGGGAAGACACTGCAAGTTGGAATGCTCTACGAAATCTGACACCGGAAACCGCAAGTTAGTGAATATATTCGAGGACTCCTACAGTAGTAAAGTAGTTGATAGTTAACACAAGCAGTTGTAGCATAGATTTCGATTTCTCGTCCATTGAATGATGAATGAAATTATGTTTTAAGACTTTCTGGTGTTCATTTTTCCCTGCTTTCTCAAGATTTATCCTTTTTCTCACCCCTTGTAACATATTTGAAAGACCATAAACACATCCTTGAATATTTCATTCCTCATCTATGGTTATATTATATTGATACATCAATTCCAAAATTTTGATCCAAATAATATAAGCTTCTATGCTATCCAATGTTCTGCTTCATACACAATAGCAAGCCAAATAATCAATAGAGTTCAAATTATGCTCATTTTTTTTCTTTCTTCTTAGAAAGGATGAATGTAAATTATGTTTTGTCCAAGGTTATGGAGATTTGAGAAAGAGCAAGTATCATTTTTGAACTAGAGATCACAGCCTTGCATTTCCATCTGTCCAAAGATCAAACTGCAATGCAAACAAATAAAACAGTATCTCTGTTTTTGAGTAGGGTGGCAAACAGACATCTACTTGATCTTTCGTTTAGGAGTGCAACATAATTCACATTTCCATTCATACATAATACTGAAATACCAAAGGAAAGTTGCCCTTCCCTCACACAGCAAGCACACTACTAACCCATTGCATACTTCTGGGTCCAGCTCCTTGCAGTTGTTTCATACTTGCTCCTGTCTGTCTTGTACATGTGAGCAATCTCTGGCACCAAGGGGTCATCAGGGTTTGGGTCCGTCAACAAAGAACAGATTGAAAGTAACACCTGGAACAAAAACAATAACCAGTGGTTTAAAAGGTTTTATATTTGAACACCTTGCAAATTATTGTGCCTACAAGCATTTTTTTCAAGGACTATACTAACTAGGAGCATTTGAAATAAGCAAAAATTCCATGCATGCAAAAGTGACAACCAAAATTAATCAAATTTGGTATATTCACTTAGGTGTGAAGAGGGTTGGTAATGTAAGAATCAAGAAATGTATGGGACGTGAAAGTTATTTTAAAAACCCTGCCTCGCTCCCTCCACTCTCCCCTTCGATTTCTCTTTTTATATCCATTCCACATGACATACTGTCTATGTCGTGCAGAATATGTTGAAAATTATCGTCAATTTCATTGCCATTTTGACTGGAACAGAGCAGCATATCGCCAGTTCCGGTAAAAAAAAGGTGGATTTTAATACAACACCGCAATTCTGTGGGTTCCTTCTTGGAACACACCAAAGCAAATGAAATTTCACTTGCAACGATGAAATTTCACCGAAATCGCAATCACTGATGACCACCAAGTTAACAGGCAGGTCTGACACCTAGCATCACAAGGAATCTTGATAACTATGACGACAATCAAGAAAAAAAATACATACTAAAATATGATCCATAACACGCCGTCCATTGCATCACAGATAATTACAGCCATCCCTATATTTCCACATTCAAGCAATTTCCTAGGAACAGCAGGAAATTGGTCCAACAAAGAATTCACTAGATCTGATGCCTAGCTTTTTTGCCCCTTTTGCGGCTTCTACAGCCAAACTTGATCAAACGGGTATTGTAAGACATTGACTTCCATCAATAAATGAAAACAAATAGTTCTAAAGCAAAGTAAAACTGGCGTAAAACTGGCCACATAAGGAGGCAAAATATATCCTCAATAGATTGAATTCAACCATTAAATTTTTATTATCTAAATGAGTTACATTTTATGTGGAAGAGAAACAATAAGTGCATCTGACAAGTCTAAGTCTCAACAGAGATAGTAATGCCATATTGCCATCTAATTCTCATGCTGTCAACAATGATTATCAATGGATTATGTACTAGATGGTTAGAATTAAGAAAGGTTGTAGAATAAGAACCTTTGATATGGTTAGGGCAGGGCTCCACTGCTCTTTCAAGATATCAAGGCAAATGCTGCCATTACTATTGATATTGGGGTGGAAAACCTTTGTCCTGAATGCAACCTGCATGGGAAGAATGAAAATAAATTTACTTGATTGTGTTCCAAATGTAATCCTCATATGTAAAGGCACAGTGAAGTATTCAAAGCTTAACACATGAAATGTGGGTGGCAAAAGTGTCATATTTAATGAGGAATCTGCAAAGCCTAAGAAGACTTAAACATTCCTGTTTCAGTTTCCTTGCATGTCAGAACCACAGCCTAGATTGTAGTGAATAAAGAAGAAAAATTAAAGGAATAATCGATGCTCAACAAAATAAATGGCATATATGTGTAGTTAACACAGCAAAGTATGAACATAACCCACCTATTGTGTCTTCGAAACTCGTTGAAAATTATAGAAAGCAGCTAGCGTGCCTGTTATCATGAGTGAATGAGACCCATAACGTGAAATAGTATGGCTTTCAAGATCAAAAACTAAAAACCCAGATTGCTCAATAATTTTTTCCCATAACTGATGGACACTAACTTTTTATTGAAAGTAAATCATCCAAAACTCAAACGGGTCTGGTTCATTTCAGGAAATAGTCTGTTTAGACCAAAGAGTTCCGTAACTCCCTTATGTTCTTCATATTTATTTTCTTTTTATTTGTCAGTTCAATTTAACCAGTTTTGAAGCTGAGGTTCACGTTGCAAGACCGTTCACATTGGAGGAAAATTAATTTTTAGGAACAGCAAAGTAGAAAGCAGAACAAAATATCAGTTTCTTGGATACTAATGAAATTCCAGAAAATATAGGGGACGCTTTGAAATTACTTCTTACTCTAAAAATATTTTCCTTTTTTATACAAAAGCTCCTATTTATAAACTTCATCAAATGTTTACTTTCTTTACAAGAAATTTTCTAAGAAGTGGACGGATAATGTGGAAAAATCCATACAATGCCCTTGAACAACCCTCTATCAACCTAAGCTCTATGTACATCATATATTAAACTATTTCCACAAGTGACGATAGCAGTTGAAATATTTAATGTTTCAGTTCTTAACCAAGAAAACTAATGGATTAAGGTTCTGCATTTCCCACATGTATGATGCATATCGGGATAGCTATTGTAAACTCAGCTGATAAATTGGTTAATTGGTGCCATTGGAGACCACAGCACCTTACCAGCCTCACCATGCTCATAAACATGCATAAATTACATTCTATTCATGTTCTTTTTCTTCATCCAACCTGACTTCCATGCTCATAAACATGCATAAATTACATTCTATTCATGTTCTTTTTCTTCATCCAACCTGACTTATTTTTGTTAAGAGGACCAATCAAATGTAGCACCAGTATATACAGATCGAGGGTACTGAATCAACATATATGAGATACAACTACCCATATGAAACAAGAAGAAGCAACCCCATCAAAATATAGACAGTAAGTTAATTGTAAAAACCTGTGCTAGCCCATTAACAATGCTAATGTTAGATATAACATATAATTCATGACAGAGAGCAACAACCTATTGCACAAGTGCAAGATCATTGTGAAAAGTCCATGTCAGCAATTTATGGGGTTAATATTACAAATACAGACCGTCAAAACACTCATCAGTAAAAGGTACTCAAAATTAGTGATAGCTCGAATGATGTTAAAATAAATAATGTTGGTTGAAATAAATATGAAGCTACATCAGCAAATTCTAAACAGAGAGACAAGAGTGACATGTTACCTTAGGTGGCTTAAAGGGATAATCTGGAGGAAAATGAATAGTGACAAGAAAGACTCCCCCTGCATAAGGACTGTCTGGTGGACCCATTATTGTTGCTTGCCAGTGAAACATGTCTTCAGCAACAGGACCTAATAAGAGTTTATAGAAATTAAAAGAAATTAAAAGACATTAATTAATTAGATAAAAGTTTTGGTATGAGAGGAATGGTAATGTCTCAGGATTTAATTAACATTAGTAAAAAAATTGAAAAAAAAAAGGAAAAAGGTGAAATATTTCAGATTAAAATAGAAAAGATCTGTATGAAGAACAAAATCTCAAATCCTTTTGCTAAATAACAAATAATAATTTTATAAATACAGAAAAAAATGGGGCAAGTGCAAAGATTGAGGAAAGGAATCTATAATGCAGATAAGACTTAGAAGAAAACTTCTTTTCAAAAGAAAATGTGTCTTCCTTGAGACTTCGGTTGACCAGAAATTTATATCCATATTGCATGTCAGCTCTTTGATATTGTCCAAGGCGTCGATAAATTTCAACAAACCAAGAACTTTTCCAGATGCCCAAGGCATAAAACTGACCATAAAAATTGAGCTGGCCGAGAGGAACGGATAAACAGCTTCCAAAATGATGACCAGAAAATAATTCAGCTTCAATAGTGTCCTAAACTCCATCACCCCCAAAAACATTTCAATGGTACCAAATAAACCAAACCTGAGTAAGCAAGCAAATATCAACAGAGAGAGAGAAAGAGAAAGAGAGAGAATTGTATCATTTAAGGTTCAACTTATTGTGAAACACAATTCAAAGATAATAGAAAAATGATTAGCATCATTTAAGGCTCAACCTATTGTGAAACACAATTCTGATTTAATTAAAATTTTCCAATAAAATAAAAATTCATAATACTTTGCAAGCTGTATGATCTGATTATAGTTACAATTAACATTTATTTTTGTTAGGGTCAATTTTTGAATCCACCAGTTATCTGAGCCACAAAATAACTGGCTATTTGCAACTGGTACACACTGAGTTCCGTGGGAAATCGCATCATTTAAAATGCTGTAAGTAAAAATGCATATAACTGTTATTTAGATTGCATGCTAATTTTGAATCACATGCCAAATGGTACTAAACTAAAACCAAGAATTGAATTCACAAACTTCAATTTAATACTCTCATCGGACGACCCAATCAGGAGCTTATTCTGGTTCAACCAATGTGTCAACTCAGCTGAAATTTGACAAGCTTTTATTCAACAAACAATAAAACAAAACATATCTGAAACTCCAGACAGCCTGTTCGATCACCCAAATTACACTCTGTTTCTATCCCATGGACTCAGGGCCTGATCCAAATTGCAACAAGCCCGGGAACAAGTCACCCAGTTCCACCAACCAGTCTGGTTCATGTTCTAAAACATCAGCTTCTCAATTATCCAAGTGCATGAAAACATGATCCATTTTGTCTCTGAGATTTGAATGATGAATAATTTCTCAGAACTTAATAGGAAAGTTATTATATCTCTTCAATAGATCATCATGAAAATTGAATATGCATGAAGACTTGCTGCCAACTCAGTCTTAAACACCAGTTTTTCCAAATCCAAAATGGTTCGAAAATATTGAAATTGAAATAAGCCAGTTTCATAACATAACATGCACAATGAAGTACCAGAAGCGTGAAAATTTTTGTCAAATGGCAGTAGCTTTTCACTAAAATTGTAACCCCTTCTTGGGTAGAATATTTCACCTGGTTCAGGGAGTTGAATATTTAATATATACTAACTAGTTGCAATCTATTCTCTTATAATCAAAGTGATCAAATGCATTAAGGTCCATATGAATGTTTGATTAGAAATCTGTATGTGTGCAATCCAAAAGCTTTGTGATCAGGAAGAATATCAAGCGTCGAAAGTTACAAATTAAAACCAACAGAAATTTTGTGGTTCACTTCAAAACATTCTATCAATGATTCATTGAATGCAACAGTTAATGATAGCTCTTATGACAATAATCGGAGACATCTCAGTTTGAAAAGGCAAGTGCCAATTTATGGCTTGGATCCTTATTGAAAAGAAGAGATCGTGAGAAAAACACCACAAACAGAGTTTCATTCCACAACAAGATAGGACATAAGGAATACAAGACACGAAATTCCCTTTAATAGGAAAGCTTGACCAGGATGTAATGGAATGAAAAGTTAATATATTTACTGTCAACAAGAATGTGTACATGTGTATGAAGGGGGGAGAGAAGAGAGAGAGAGAGAGTTACAGTAGATAATCAATTGTAAATAACTACACTGAGAGTACTGGCTGGGAATCACATTCCCCAACATGGAAAGGCTTGTTTAAAAATTAAAGCAAGTCTCCTAAAATTATATAGCATATATCTGGGAAACTAAATCAAGAAAATAATAAGCCACAACTGAAACGGATGAGACACAATCATGGAAACAGTAAAACATAATGCAACAAAAATATAACTTTTCAATAGCCAGTAAAGATTTGTTCGGCTCCAATTACGTTTTGTTAATTAGTTCCACAACCTAATTTGTGGAATTGGTCCTCAAATCAAGATAAAAGCATGGTTTGGTAATCTCTTAATCTATTTTAATGCAACTAGTATTTATTACTACGATGAAAATAAATAAAAAATAAAAAAAACTCTTACAAAAAACATGCATGCCCTCATATAATAAAGCAATCCATCAAAAATGGTAAGCACTTTATAAATATGCCAACACGTATTTGACGAGCAAGTTTTCAAAATCAATGAAATTGATCTTTTTATCACACTCATTCCCTGTGACTGTGAACAAGTGCCGTTTATGCTACTCAAACACCAATTTTAGGCCCGAATGAGTTTCAAGGCCCAAATAAATGGAACTTGTTTCCAAATGAAACTGCAGACTAACTCATACAGTGAAGCAAAATGTACCTGTTTAACTCATTAAAATAAAGTAATGGTGGTCTGGGTAAGTTATTTGCCACTGGGGTCATTATAGATTCAAAGAGGAAAGTCAATGAAAGAGTCATTATTATGTGAGCAATATATAAAACTTACTAGAAATGCATTATGAATAAGCCTCAAATCTTAGTTTGCAGACCCATATTTGGTCAAAAACAGTCACTTTAGAAGAAAAAAATGGCAAAGTTGTATACTGTTATTTTATTCCTTTTTCTTTTAAAGATAGCACGGCTGTATAATCCAATATACAAATCTTTCTTAGCAAATGAAATTCACAAGGTATGAAATTAGAAAAACTGCTCAATAGAATTAAATATATGCTTATAAAAGCTTAAACATCATTATTCATAGTCAATCTCATGAAGGATCTACTAATATATATACAGCCTTGTTTAAATCTTTAAGGGGCCAATCTCACTTAAAATTGTTATACTTACACGCAACCAATAAAATTCCACAATTCTAGTTTATTAGCTCGCTTGAACAGAAATATTGATATGGAAGGCCTAACTCCACCCAACCCCCACAAGCCACCCAATAATAAAAAGCTTTTTTTTTTACAAAGAACAACAAAAAGGTACTATTCCTCTGTCGTGGAATGGAAAGTAGATCCACTCTGCTTTATTTGGAAACAATATACACAGCAATAATTCAAAACTCTCCCATGCTGTGGACTTCCACACTTAACGAGGCAGATAACCCCAACATACAGTACAAATTTGTGTTAATATGTCCAAAACAGTTAGAGACGTAGTTTAACTTGTACTTAATTTTACACCCATATGGAAGAATTCATACCAGCAAGCCTTCCCAAATAAAATATAAAGGAGACATAAAAAAATGTAAAGCTGCTACAAATCAATTAAGTTATGACGGCAACATCCCAGCAAAACTCAACGTTCATTATTCATGAGGATTTAATTGTAAACAGATAATCTAAGATTGTTATTGTTAGAAATCAAAAATGAAGCATCACTGGTGTTATTGTTAGAAATAAAAAGTGAAGCATCACTGGTCCTTCATCATTCACGGGATACATAAATTAACCGTCGCTTAGTAATCAGCCACTCCGCCATCATTCACTAGATGGTGAAATTAACCATACAATGAATGCATGATTACAGATTAAAGCGTCATTATGATTGTGGCAGGTGATGGAAGGGGTGATGCTAGCAACAGTTTTTGCGAAACCGAATCCTTGCGAATTCCATGAGAATCTTCCAAATCCAATTGTAAAAAGTGTTTTTTTTCCCGCAGTTACAAATGCTGAAAATTTATGATCCTACAACCCTTTCAAGTGCTTCGATTGTCGTATAATGATATAGAAATAAAGTCATTTTAGTTGGTGCAGATTTTGTTAACCTTCAACACTGTTCACTAAAATAAACAACAAAATTTAATGACTTTCGCCGCCGGAGTACCAGAAACTACAAAACAAGAACAAAATAAATCACAAACCCTTCAAAACATCTCAGATCGAACCTCAACAAACTCCAGAAAGACAACCAACAAATGAACACAATTTATCAAAAAGGTGAAAAACAGAAGAAAAAAAACAAAAATTAGAAAAAAAAATTTAAAAAGTATCACTCCCGATGGATCTTGTTAAAATATGATACCAGCACTGCAAGATGTAGGAGGATCCTTCTGGAGATCCTTGAGTTCCTTCAAGATCCGCTTCGAAGCCATGGCCAGACCCTGCTTCTAAAAACCCTGGATCGCCTCAGATAGCTCGAATCAAAGGTCGAAGAGACAGAATTAAGAAGAGAAAACAGAAAAATGGAGGATTTAATACCTGAGAAAGCTGAATCCTCCCCCTTCTTCTTCGTCTTCGATTTCTGAAAACAGGAGAAATCGAGGCGTAGCGGAATAAATTTTTATAAATCAACGTCTGCTTTACCCAATGCTACTCCGACGCCTAATTGGCCATTCTTTCTGCGGGTCCTACTTGACCTACTGGATAACATGTCAACACAATGCGGGAGATGATTGTGTGTATAACATGACAAAAGATATGCTGAATACTCATCGATCTCGATCGTTAAAAGGATAGGGTCCCACCTGTGAGATATTTTTCCTCCGTTGATCCAATTAGAATAGTTGCCCTTACGAAAACCATAAAAAAAAAAGGGACTAAAGCATTTTGAACGTTAGAGAATTATAAAGGAAAAATAACCGTGTCTCCTGCTTCTTTTATTCGCACCGAAATGAAATGTGTTCGAAAGTCCATAAAAACCGAAAAGAGAATAATACCCAAGCTGTTTTTGGCTGTTTCCAAGGAATATATCAATTAATAATTGCCTTCAAAAGCTGTAGATGCATCAAAGCAAGTCTAGCAACAATGAACCTTTTGTATTCATCTCCAACTACATATACGTCCATATCTACATATACGTCCATATCGTTGGAAAGATGGCCGTGCAATGGGGCTTACAGCAAAGATTCAAAATAGGCCCTACAGCAATGTGTCCAGTGGAAATCGTCTGCAGCGTAAGGTGTATACATCCCTGCACATCAAGAAGTAGATGTTGAACCCATTATGATGTGTGGGTTTGTATACACCTCACTTTATAGGAGATGTGAATCACAATGTGTCTTGGTGTAAGGTTTTATTTTGAATCTTTGATGTAAGTTATATAGTCCATTGAAGGGGTGCCGCAATCTATATCTGGAAATGGAGCTTGCATATGAGCATATCTCAGATTACGATGCGAGACTATATAGACATCTTTAAAGCCCAATTTAAAACATTTGAAACAAACAAATACAAAGCCAAAAAAAAAAAAGGTTTTCAAAGTTTTTCAAAGTCATTGTTGGAACTTGGAAGGAAGTCTTGCAAATCCACTTGTACCTTAATGAGTGAAAAGGTTTTCAAAGTTTTTTGAGGGCATTGTTGAAAGGAAGTCTCTATCAACAGTAAATGACACTGTATCTCAATTATTTAAAAAAAAGTATCACTAATTTCTAATTTTCAAAAATTAGCCGACTGAATCCGAATTATTTTGAAAAAATAATACTAAAAACCAATTTCCCAGGAAAAAAACACACACAGAATACGATAGTGATTATTTGTGCCCTATGATGTTATAGCTTATACCTTGTAATTTTATTGATTGTACGTGATGATTTTGTGGCTTGTACCATATGATATTAACACGTGTGCCCTATGATTTTATTACTTTTATGTTATGATTGTGTGAACATATATATTGTACCATATGATATTGGTGTTTGTACCCTTGATTGTAATGCTGGTATCATGTAGTTTTAACAATTGTATCCTATGATTTTAGTGCTTGTACAAAACACGAAAATCAAAAGGTACAAGTGTAGATTAATATGCAAAAGAGTAGTATTAAAAAGTATCATTCATTTATTTTGGATTTGACTCAGTTTGATGGTGACTCTTTCCAAGATCAATTTAGTCCAAATTTATTTTACTTTCTTTCTTTATCTTCTTCTTCTTTTAATTATTAATTAGAAACTCTCATATTCAGAATTATTAAATCTGAAATCTACTCTCCGTACAACCATGGAAAATCATCTGAATTAACAAATATACACTAATTAGAATAAAAATTCTCCTGAAAATACCTAATAAAATATTATTTTTTTGGGGGGCCCAAGCATCTGATTATCATTTAGAATAGCATGCTTCCATTATATATTTTTAATAAATTTTTATTTACAAAAATGATGTTTCAATATTTTCTTTATATAATATTTACATTATTTCATGTGTGCACGTTCATATGAATATGAAAGAGTTTGCCAATACCAAGGACGCCAAAATTGGTTTGCAACAAGAACAGTTTTTATTACGAAAGTGGTGGTCCAATGGTCTTGAAAGTTACTCACATATGGTTTGGAGGGCTAGAGGATATAGGATCAAATCCCCTGCAAGCAAGGGTTAGTCACAAGAACTAAACCCCCGCCAGCAAGGTTTATTGCACTTTTGTGGTACTGTGGTGATAATCCAATCCACTGACTAAGGCGAGAATGATTGGTAATTGATTCTACGGCAAGGAGTAAGCCACTATGGTCACACCGGATTTTTCCTCCCTTATCCATCTACCCAAAAAAAAAAAAAACAAAAGAAAAGTTTCTTATCACAGACTTGTGCAACTTGTATTGGGTCTTGAGATAAGCGAACCTATGTCTGCGATATGGAAAGTAATATATTCCTTGAGGGTGAATCTGCCATGTATAAGGCTCCATTCAAAATGTCATATTGGTATTAATCTATTAGAGGTGTAGGTCCCACAAAATCATGCATTCATTTCATTTGATACGGCAGAGGCGACAAGCAGTAACGACCAAATAGAAATCGAGCCAGCACACGCATGTTTCCCACTACGTAACGGTCGATCAGATCGATAGACTTGAAATCAGACCTTCGAACATTGTTTCAGTGCCATAGCTTCAACGGTAACAATAGATAAATATATAGTTTGGCTTGTATCAGTTCAAATTGCTGAAAACCCTTAAAATATTTTATTTTACATGATAAAATAATAAATACAAGTCTGAATAGTCTCCACATTCTCAATAATTTAACAATAAATTTTATGTCACTATATAGAGTGAGCTGAAC
This sequence comes from Buxus sempervirens, assembly GCA_947561395.2. Taxonomy (NCBI): domain Eukaryota; kingdom Viridiplantae; phylum Streptophyta; class Magnoliopsida; order Buxales; family Buxaceae; genus Buxus; species Buxus sempervirens. The sequence continues at coordinate 3,602,631 of OX387193.1, forward strand.
GGCTTGTATAGTTCCATGCACAATCAAAACTATTCCTCAATGACTAATAAATGCCCCTTCGTCTTCTTCATGTATGAACCATTATCAATGTATGTTGATCCTGCAGTCAAGCAGCAATTAGTAAGTATCAAGAAGACAACACAATCAAGCCAATTAACGAAAAGAAAGCAAATCAAGAATGTTTGAGGTGACAAAAAAATGTTGGACCCTTATGATGCATTTGATTATCGAGAAACTGCAAGAAAATGTATGATTCTCACATGGCTAGGGGAAAAGTAAAAAGCAAAAAAAAGAACTTGCAACCATATGACAAAATGTCAAATGAGATGACTCCAGAGGTATGAAATTAAAAGAAACCATGCAATCAGAAACAAGGGATTCTCAGGGCACAATTTCTCAGTTCCCAAATGCAGCTACATCACTTCATGTAGTAGTTTTTATGATTTGTACATTTACTTCACAGAAGTAAATTTTGATAAAGTGATTTTTTTTCCAGGTAAATACACTAATCATAGCAATTGTTAGAGTATAAACACACACTAAATATGAATATTCGTCCATTTCCAACTGCATTTCTCCTTGCACAACCCAGGATTTCCTATTTTTCACCTAGAATTTATTTATTTCTTGAGAAACTATTTGATGTACCCCACAAACTCATTTTTGAAGAGCCAATGCTAGCGACAAATATGCCTCCTAGAATTTATTTATTTGACGTACCCCCACAAACTCATTTTTGAAGAGCCAATGCTAGCGACAAATATGCCTCCAATAATACCAGCATAAGACATCACAAGGGTTCTTGTTCAAGGTGGAATAAATTCTATTATTATTATTAATTTAATAAGAACCATAAGATGAAGATGACAATTCAGATAACTATGTCTTTGCTCATCCAAAAGATCGCTTTAAAATCGATTTTAAGCAAATGTATAAAACAGGTTTAAATAAAAATTAAAAAGAGCAGAAGACTCTTGACACCGACGAGTTATAGGTTACTTCTTGATAAATAAAATAACTTACCATTTAAGCAAATTAATGGTGCACTTAGGCATGGCACCACCTTCAAGCTTCTTCAAGGTCACGTCCCCACACAACACCTTCACCGCCAACATCCCCAGTTTCAGCTTCTCCAAACCTACTCCGAACTCAGTCCGAACCTCCGTCGAAACCACCAGTTCTTTGCTTCGGAACCGAGCCTTAAGCTTCGTCCCAATGTCATCATCGATCAGCGAATTCTTCACCTGCGTACCAAACTTCAAAACCGTTGTGTTCTTCTTACCCTGAGTAAACCCTGGTATGGACGCCGAACCAAGATCCACATCATCTCCAACGGTCATCCTCACCTGGGTCCGACCGTAGTAGAACCGTATCTTGCCGTTAGGGTTCCTGGCTTCGAGCCTAACGACGGTTTGAGAGTTTAGGTACGTGCCGTCAGGTTTGACGGAGACGTTAAATCTTGGGATCTCGAGGGACTCCAAGTGGAACGTTGGGAGTTTCGGTTCGAACCAGAGGTAGAAGAGTGCACCGGCAACGGCTATGAGAATTAGAAGGATGAGAAAGAAAATGCAGCAAAAGCAGCAGCATAAGCGACAACAACTTCGACGTCTCGGTTTCGGATAAAATGACGGATGGAGAGGTGGCGGCTTTCGTGTCGGTGGCTTTGGGGCGGCGGATGAGGCCGGAGCGCTTGGGTCTTTGTAGCCTGGCGGTTTCTTTAAAACCGGTTTTGATGCTTCAGCCATTTAAGACTAGAGATTCAAATCAAGAAAACTAGATAGAATTTCCTTTCGAATGATTAATGGTAGGAAAATGATAATCTGCTTGTTAATTTTGAAGAAATCCTTTACAAAATGGAAGAATTCGAATATGAAATTTGATAATCAAAGAGAAAACAGGTTTCCTTTCCACGTGCAACAAAATTGGACCGTGAAGAGTTCATGAATAATTAAAATGAAATGCGAAGAGGATTTCGATAGAGTCCACCATGAATCGAACGGAAAGAGAATTTCAAACCTCGGGAATCATGGTGAAGGCAACATTCACATTCCCCAGAGCCGCTTAAGATTCAACAAAATGCGAGAGAGAACGAAAGAGAAAGAGAGATCGGATCTGGTGATTAAAAACGAACAAAATTCAAATGGCAGATAAATTCGGGAAGGTTTGAAATTGCCATTGCAATCGCAATCGCAATCGCATGGATACACGATCCGCAATCCCGGAAATCTGATTGAAATGAAACAAATCGTTTCGAGTTCTAATGCTCTGCGCAAGGTTAGGCGATTTACACGAGAAAAAAAATATGAGAGTGGAGGAGGAGAAGAGAGAGTTCGCGTTTCTGAAAACTGACTGATTTTGGTTTCCTGATGGCAGAAATTTCAACCGCCAGATTCACGCGCAGCTTCAAAGAACCACTGACGTGGCACGAAGATTTAGACACTTTTCGGCCGTCCAATAAAGCAAACTACATTTTCGAGTTTTATTTATAATTTATTTCTTTCACTCAAATTACCAAAACAAGATTTTCATTAAATATTTTTTAATTATAACTTTATACAGCTGTGCTTGTGGCTCTGTCGATAAGAGGAGGAAAAACGACACGTTGGACCACGTGAGTAGCTCCATCAGCCGCTATTGGCTTGTCCTCTACCACGCGGAAAATTTCGAGAAAGAGGAGCATCTGTAATGCTGATGCTTCACCGAATCGTAATTAGCGTTCTCATGGTAATACAACAATTATAGACTAATGATATTGAGTTACTTACTATTTATGAGAAGCATTGCCTGGAATGATTGGGTTGTGAGTGTCATTTGATTACCCGAAAACGATATTAAGCTATTTTACCGGAAAAGAATATAAAGCTAGGTGAGGTCTTCGCTGTCGTTGGTGTCCAGTCAGCTTCGCAGCTACCAAACAGAACATGGCACAACTCAACTCGTGTCCACCGTCTGCCGACGCTCCCCGCTGAAGTCTTCCACTTCCACCAGTTCTTTTTTGGTTCAATCGTTACCTAAAGAATACAAAAAAAATTTCTTTCTTTTTATGGGGAAGGATGACCTCTTATAGAAAGCTAATGCTCGTGATTGGAGCCCTCGAGTTTTTATTGGTTGGAGCCCTTGAGCTTTAATATTAAGAACAAAGAAGTATTATATGGACAGTTAGTTATGATATTAATGTGACAATAACAAATTTGGGTATTGGAATAAAATTGAAAAAAAAATAATTAGACGGCCTTTCAAAAATAAAATGTCAACAAGAAAATTGTGAGTTGGCTTTATATAATAACTAGTAGGGTACATGTGCAGTACCGCAAGTATGTAGAAAGAAAAGGGAAGGAACAATTTTATAACTGCGAATCTAATACCCCTTTTATTAGAGAATCGTGATAAAAATGTGTAAGGGCTTTTTGGGAAAGACACACATTATGGTTGGCACGTTTCTCATGGGAGCTCCTTCCATTATATATAGTATAGATATGATTTACCTACCTCCCTTGACGTTATTGAAACCACATTGCCTCCTTTGTTTTATCCCCATTATTTTTTTTTCTTATAATAATAAAAATGTAAATAATTAAATCACCATGATTTTTAAATTGGTTATTATTATATTTAAACCTTGAAAAAAATTTAGTTTTCGTCATAGAAAAATCTTAAAATCTTGAACTTCTTTCGTACTCAAAAGATGGTGAATTAGTCAAAGAACATTCAAATCTTTGAGTTGAAGGAACGTGTAGCAAATAGGAAAACCGAAAAGTGTGGGTAACAACTGTTATTAGAAACTAGTAAGGGAGGTGAGTCTAATTATCTTTATTTAATTCGATCCGAACTGCAATGGATTCAAATTGGATTGTGAAATTATAATTCAGACAATTTCATTTTATTAAATCAAAATGTTATGAATTTTGTATTTACTTTATGTGCTTGCCCTCGTAATTAAATGAGCATTGATTAACATATAACCATTGAATGTGAACTCTATCTCTCCACGTTAATGAGCGCATACACGAATACTAAACATAGGGATAACAATTAATTCCAAATCTATATATGTATTTGACAAATATGAATTAAGTCATAATACAAATTTTTAACTTCAAGACTAAACCATATCAGAAAGTAAAGCTGCACCAAACTTTGGAACCAAAAATATAAATATAAATACATGTTCATAGTTTTGATTAGAGTTTTATAATGTTATCCCCAAGACTTGGGTTTAAAGGCCCTTCTCCACCCCACTGTTGACACCCCTGAGTTAGGTTGTCCCCCTCGCTGAGTGCCCAAACCACCCAAAAAAAATAAAAAAATAAAACAACGAGTTGGCTTGTGGTAGAAACAGGTCAAAATCATATGTTCAACCCGAATCTTCAATATACAACAAATGAATTGCTTGGGTATTAATTAAGAGGCTCCTATGCAGCAAGTTGGTCAAGTTAACCTGATTAAGAAAATCCATTTCTATTTGTCACATGACCAAACTTTGAGACCCCTGACATATGTCAAACTATACAAAAATTAACTTGTTAAACTGTAAAAACTATTTTATTATATTTACAAAACCCCGAAGAGCCTAACCCATTCTTAATTTCATTTCAAACATTAAGTTATAATGTTTTTATGCGTATCTGTAGAATATTTCCCATGGATTTTGGCTCACCGCTTTCATATTCACAAGAAGTTCTTGCAAAATTCTAAAAAGACTCCTTTGTCCAATAATAACAATCCACCCAAATGTGTATCTCTTGAAAAAAATTACCTACTAAAGAAACTACCTACGGTCCCACATTAATTATTGTATAGATGTGTATCAATGCACGTGCTTCCTCTGGTTTAAGATTATTTAAATGTCTTTTTTTCTAGAGTTGTTGAAAAATGGCTGAAAATTTTTTTAAAGATGGACAAATATTAAATATTGTAAGAACTTTTTTACTAACAAAATTAAAAAAATCAAATATAAAAATCAGGCCTAAACAGACCAGGTTGGGCTTTTCATAGAATTTTAGGGCCGGGCTTGTAGCCCATACAAAATCAATGAATAATTGCCACCCTAGCTAGAACTCTCTAACTCATACACGTCTAAGGAAGAAGGCAAGGGCAGCATTGTGAATGTGAACAGTAAAATGATACTCATTTTTTAATGTTTTTAAAAGTATCATCATTTTTAATTATTGGTAATTAGGTAACTGAAGCTGAATTATATTTAAAAAGTATCGCCAAGAATTAATTTTCCAATTTTTTCCCAAATTGATGCAATAAATCCGGTCTGTGGTGTAGCCATTTTGAACGATTGTAAGAACAACTCCGGCATCTCTTTTCCCCATTTTATTTTCTGGTTTTCTTTGGGAAGGTTCTCGAAGAGGTCGGGATGAATCGTCTCAGATCGCAACGCAGGGTCCAAATCGAGGTTCCGCAACCTGGTAGAGAAGACGGAGATGATGTCTCCAGAACGTCAGAAGACGCAGATGAAACCGGAATCCGTTTAAGACCTTCCGAAAGCAATGTCAGTGATGATCAGGAGCCTTTCATGGGCATCAAAGTCCGAAGAAAGGCTTCTCTTCATAGAGATTATAGAGGAGATTATATTGATGTTCCTTCTCAACCTTATCTCATGAGGATCTTGCAAAAGCAAGGTATTGTTCAGGTGTAAATTACGTTGATGTTCGATTTGCTATGAGTTTTTTTAGAAAATATTATGGCCTTGTTAAGATTGATCTTGTTTGTTTAATTTTTCAATCAGATGGCAGTTGTGAACTTTGACTTTTGATTTTCGGTTGGAGTGCAATTTTTTTCTGCGGGGATGTGGTCTGCTTTGTGATGATTTTGTCGATTAGATCTGGAAATTTGAGATTGCAATACTGTTTAATGCAATATTAGTTTAGATATCGCAATTTGATGGTTATTCTTGGAACTTATCTTTGTCATGTGTGCCTTATTTGTGTAAATGTTCTGAATGCAGATGATAAATTAAAAATTGGATTGGTCTTAATGCAATGGCTGTTCTAGTTATTCTTTTAGCTGGTTAACACTTCAAATTTTTTTAATACCTGATCTAGCATACAGCAAGTATATGATCTGTAAAATACCTACTGTTACCTGTCAATGACTAAGCTAGAATGTTAGTACAACTTTATAATCAGAGGCAAGAAACAGAGAACAGCACTGAATTTCACCAATTTGAGTTGGCAATTAAAAGCACCTGTTGCTTAGATCAATTAAATTAAACTACTGAAGCAATATTTTTATTTTCTGAGCCTGTGACATTTTGAAAATTTTTTTAAATGATTTTGTTTCTTATCAAATACATCTCTGTTGCGTTATTCATTAAATTGCAGATCATTTTCTATTTGACTTTGACTTGTGTATTTTGTTTAAATCATCAGTTTAACCTACACAGTATATTAACATGTGTGCAACCACCTAATCTATTGTATATATTTCTGTAAATGGTCTAATCTGTTGAATAAGGGCATTTAAGCGACCACTTACTTTTCTTAATGAAATAACCTCGAAGTGCTACTACTGAGAAGTTGTCATTTGTTTGGTCTAGCAAAATCTTGATAAGCTAATGAACATTAGGTCAATCATTGAGCAAGCTTTTATGCATCTGCAGATACAATGTCATGGTTTTTTTGGTGGGCTATTGCTCATTAGAGGTACAGATACTGGTTTAGTGGGCCTGATGGGCAATGCTGTGTGCAGCCTATAAAATTAGTGGGAAAAGCCACCATGAATACTTTAGGTGCCAAGCTTCAAAATATTCTGCATTCGCATTTCATTACATATTTCAGATTAGGAAGTCATGGAGCAATTTGAATTTTTGGAGCAAGAAGATAAAATAAAACTGAGTATGAATGTATGCCTTTTGACCCTTGTTTTGTCTATCAGAGCAGGGATAATATTCTTGGTGTTATTTTTCCCCTGGTACATGAGAAGCTCTAACATAGTTATAGAAGAATCAGCTATTTTGTCAAAATGGTATGTAATGGGTTGATGATAATAGTGAGGAAGAGATTGCAGGTAGAACACATGTTCACAGATTACACACTGCTGTGATGATAAGCTGGGTGACTGAAGGATTAGGAAAGACAAAATAAGAACAAAAACATTTGGATAGAACCAAGGAGTACAATGGTATGGGCTCAAGACTCCAAATTGGCAAGAAGTAACTAATAGAACATGGACAAAAATGACTGGACATCGTCTACACCAGGGGTGTAAACACCCCCTAACATGGATGTGTGGGGCCCTCCAAATGAATGGTGGGGCCCCCAAATGAATGTGAGGGGGTGTATGCACCCCCGGTGTAAACGATACATGCCCAACAAAAATAGAGGGAATATCTCAAGTCTCACAGTCTAGCAGAAGACATGGCTTTGTTTGGAGTAGGCTGGGAAGGGACTTTGTGCAGTGGACTCAAATTATTGGAATTTGGGATAAAGGATATGAGGATTATAATGGTGATTGCAGCTGCTATTGTACAGAAAATTAGTAAGTACTAACATAGTTCTGAAATGAGGGTCTGAAATAATTTCCTGCCTGCAAAACATGTGAATATAATTTCATATGCTGTGGGGTTTTTGGGTTTTGGGTGTGGGTTGGGTGTGGTTGGTGATTGGGGAGGGTGGGAGTGTGGACGGAGGGACAGAGGTAGATATAATGTAGTGAGTTGATGAGGAGATAAGGTTAATCTTGTTTAATACAGGCTACGAACAAAACGGAAAACCAGAGTTTATAAAAATAATATGGGAAAATATAAAGTATGATTAGTGAACAAGGTAGAGAATATAGATGAAATGGAAGCAGAATTTCCCTACTTAAAAAGGAACCCCATAATAGAGTCTGAACAACCCGAGCGCTAACAGATGGGGCAAAACACCATCCGAAGACATGAGGAATCATACTTCAAATTTTCTCGTTTTCGTCCATGTAATGACTCAATTATATGCAATTGGATATGGAATGGGAGTGCTCTGGTGTTCTATGTTCGGCAGAAATTATGCTTACTGTAATCATTGCCTAGCTCTAGGTTCTATGTGTTAGTTTCCACCATCAAGATGTTGTAGGGTCAAGTCATGTTATGTTTTTTTGATGAATAATAAGAGATTTCATTAAAAATAGCAGAAAAATGTAGTAAAAGCATACAATAGTCCATGAGACAATGGACTGGAGAAACCAAAAAGATAGACCTACAAAAAAACCCCATTCCTATACACCCATGCTCAGGCTTCGCTGCCTTACTTGAATGCAAGAGCCCTCCAATGAATTGAGAATAGTTCCTTTGGATTCAGGCTTGACTCTTCTGTACATCCACTGCAAGAAACTCACTGCTTAGGGTAAGCTCTTTTACTTACAGTCATATAATCAATCTTTTTTTGTCTCCTCTTTTTTGCTTATTTGTCTTTGTAGGAACTGCCACTTTGTCTGATGGTAAAAATCTTGTGCTGCTGGTATAAAAATGTGGTTTGAATCTGTGCACAACCATTTTGCACAAAAAATGCGTAAGGTTAAATCTGTTCCCATTCAGCACCTGCTATGGAGGACCTAGTTCCTTCACTGGGTTATAGTTGATGTAGAACCCATGAATAGTACCTGTGAACCTATCACATGAATAGTAACCCACCTAAATATTGTTGTAAACAGTAATTCGTAACTATGCATCGCACACAGGATTCCTCGGCATCATGCCTCAAATATGGTTGCATTACACAACCCTAGAGCAAAAGCTGCTGAAAAAATTTATTGCTGTTTTTCAAAAAATTTCCAAACAGAATCATTGCATCCTTATTTATAGCATATAATGCCTAATCCTAATTGCTTAGACCCTTTGGGCTTTTTAACTAGTAAAAGCAAACTAAATGACTAAAGAAACCCATAAATAAAACCCGACACGAATAATAAGTCAAAACACAAGTACTTAAAACCAAATTAGACTCAATATTAAACTATGCAAGCTCCCAAGTAGGCCCAACATCATCTAACGTATGCCAAATTAGGGTTTGAGCCTTAGAAGGTTCTTTTCCACACATCATAAACTTTATAAGAGTGCCACAACTTGTCCACATAAATAGTCCTTTTCTTTTTTCTTTTTATAAATTTGTTTTCTTACTTTTCCTTATTATGGAATTGCCAAATCTGTTTATCAATTCCTGATTTTCTTTTGCAATTAAAGTTATTTTTATTTCAAATACGGCCAATTTGAGGGAGGGTTCTCATTGTGCATGATAATTGTTTAATGAATCGCCTCAACTTTGTTATGTGATTTACTGATCTAAAAATTTCTCCCTGACTTTTTTTTTTTAATTTTAAAATATTTTTCTTTCAAATAAAGTCAATTTGAGATGCACCTGTACAAACATGTAGTGGAAAGTAGTGTGGAGACATCATATACCCTACACTTATCCACAACATCTGCAGTGGCACGGCTAATAACTTTAAAATGGAAGTGTTACTTCTGTGCCTTGACTGAACATTGATTTTACATTTATAATATGGGGCTGATTGGAGAGATAGTTGACTTCAGTTCGATCCAATGGTGCAAACCAACTGGAAATTTGGTCTGTGCCTTCAACTGTATAAGAACATATTTTATATTGGCAACTTTTTTTTATGAGTGTTTGTTTGTGCTAATTTGTTCATCTTGCCTTTAACTGTACAAGACTATGATTTGTACTGACGACTTTGTTTATCAATATTCGTTTTTGCAATTTTTTTTAATTGATAAGTTAGTTTCCAAACTCTCCATAAGTTACTTCTTTTTACTTTCATTTTCCAAGCTTCATAACCCTGTAAAATTTCTGTGCTTCACTAGAACATTTCTGGAGCATATGGTTGATTGTGAGCTCAATACCTCTGCTAAAAATATTAATGGTATTTCATCTGCAAAATGAGCTTGATTAGTTTGGGGAAGGATTGCTCTTGAAACTGTAGTTAGAAAAGAAAGATCTTCATTTCCAGTTCCTGATAAATGGCAGCACAGCATCCATTCCCATTGAAATTTTTTGTCTCAATTTTCAAGATTCATATTGCCTACTCCAACTTCTTGTTGTGTTGAGCACCTAATGTCTGTCCTCCACATCTTCAGGTGACAGGCAAGTTCTCTTTGCCGACAGGATATTGAAATTCACTGGATCAGGGAAGATGAAACGTCGTATCCTTCTAATTACTGACTTTGCTATTTATGTTGTTGACCCCGAGACTGATGCAGTTAAACGGAGGATAGGGATGGCAACAGTTGAAAAGATCTGCTTGAGCGAGTTAAGTGATAATTTCTTTGCAATTATCATCCCAACCGAGTATGACTGTCTCATGGCTAGTACTCGGAAGACCGAGATTGTTACTGTGCTAATTCAGGCTACCAAAATCACATCTGGTTATGAACTTGAGGTGGCTTTTTCAAATAGGCAAGTGAAATTACTTCTGCTTCTCTTTTTACATTTTAACATGAAACGTCAATCATAAACTCAAGCATGTTTAGGATTTGTGAAATGTCTGCTATTTTATTGTGCATCAACCTCATTTGTCAGTAAAGGCCTTCCTTGGGTCACATTGACATACTTTTTCACTAGCAGATAATAATTAGTATGCGTAACCTATTGAAATATAATATAGAAGGGATTATTTACACTTGTTTATATTGATACTATCTTTTAAATTTTTTTCTAGCAGATTATGATTTGTATGTGTAACCTCACTGAAATATAATAGAAGGGATTATTTACACGACTTGTTTATATTGATACTATCTTTAGCTTGAATCAGTTTCCAGAAGGATTTTTCTTGATAACACTGTCGTGACATTTTTTTCTCAAAAAATGTTAGACCGCTTATTGCAGGTTTGAGTATAATGCTAGCGCCGAACTAGTGAAGGAAGTCCAATTTGAAGAAGTTGAAGGTTTGTGATACCAACTTCTCAAAAGAGTTTGGATGCACTGTAAATTGCCCCTTACACCAATGATTCACCCTTGTTTACCTCATGATAAGTGGGACCAATCTTAGATGGCTGAAGTCTAACATGAGATTACGCTTATGCTCTTTTTAACCCAAAAATTGGTTTTTAGTGATGCTTTTTAAACATAATCCTAATTCAGTCACCAAATTCCTGGTAATGGAAAATTAGTGATGCTTTTTGGAAATAATTTTCAATCAGTGTTGTATTACTGATCATGAAGGAATTTTTCCAAAAAATGCCCTCAACATACTTGTAAATAAATATGTTTGATATCATATTTTAATGAGGTTAAGAAGTGTTTTAAGGGCATTTTTGTGGGAAAAGTCTTATGTAAACAGTAAAATGATATTCATTCTCAAGTATTTTTTAAAATATCATTAATTTCCAATTACCAAGAATTTGGTGACTGAATTAGGATTATTTTTTAAAAGTAACACTAAAAACCAATTTCTCCTTTTTATTTTAACTATTTTGTTCAGACACTTACTTCACCGTACCTAATCTGAAATTTCAGGAGGTGTTAAAACGAGGATATTGAGGAAGTGAAGTGGCAGTGTTTGATTGCGATGGCTTGAAGTTGTAATTTTGTAAAGGCATTTATGCTTTGTTGTTGTATCAAAACGGCATGGTTTCCCGCAAAAAAAAATTATTTGTCTTCGATAATTGGGTGTTCTTTCTTTAATAAATATTCTTTTTTTTTATTTGTAAATTTCTCTAATTCAAAGTTATTTCAACTTTTGAACGAGTTTGCGTGGGAGGATGATCAATCAAAGAGATCCCTTGACAAGCCCGAAGTCTTAAAATATTTGCAATCATAGCAGACCAGGAAGGCAATGGCACGTAAAACGGAAGGTTTATGTAATTGATTCGTAATCAGATAAAGAAAAATGACCAGTTTATCTTGGGGTATTAACACTCAAACATATGCCAATAAAGTGTACCTAGACAATACCTGGAATTAAGTTGCTAAAGCGACTGAGAGAAACCTCTTTAAGGAAGATGAGGAAATGACCTTTGGTCTCCATAACGGAGCATAAAGACAGCTTTGACCCAATGCCTGAGGATGAGCCGAAAATAACATGATACAACAAATGCGTTGGTGAATGGGATTCAGGACACTGCTATTCACTGTTGGACGGAAGATGTGCTGCCGACTTCAACCATACCTGGAGCCGGTGGAGTTGAAGCTTCCGATTTGGTTCCAGAAGACGGCTGGTTTCCAGTATCAAACCGCCTGATACCCTCCACCATCTTCACCGCATCTGAAATTTTTGGTCTCTGTTCTGGCATCCTAACCACACATGCCATAGCTATCTGTAACATCTCGACCATCTCTTCTTCTATATTGGGATATCTCAACAGCTCCAGATCGAACACTTCCGCAGTCCATTCCTCGCGGACTACAGAATGAACCCATCGGACCAAGTGGACAACTTCATCACCTTGTGTGGTATGGATGGGAGACTTTCCAGTGAGTAGTTCCAGTAGTAGGACTCCATAACTGTAAACATCAGATGCCTGGGATGCTTTCCTGGTGTCTATCACTTCTGGTGCCCGGTATCCGGCAGCCCGAGAAATATGTGCAACCATGGGACTAGTCAATGTTGTCAAACCTAAATCAGACACACAACCATATCGTTCCGAGTTGACAAAGATATTTGACGATTTTATGTTTCCATGGACAAGCTTCCCGCCATTCTCTGCATGTATACAAGCAATTCCTTTTGCTGCACCGATTGCTATCCTTAGTCGTGCATCCCAGTCCAGTTGATTATTGTCTTCTCTTGTTCCTGCAATATTACAAATGCATCAGATGCTATTTGAATCTGTATAATTCTAACCTCTTTCAAGCAATGTAACATATGGCATTATGAAACTCAGGGCCTACCATGCAATGTGGATGGATCTGTGTCTAATTGGATCCATTCAAAATCTATATTATATACAACGCGAGGCGGCCCCTTGGGAAGTGTGCCAGGTCTTATATTCCTTTTTCCTAACAGGCCCTTATATTTCATTTTTAAGCCTCTTTATTATAGGGGTTAAATAGACATTCCCGTCTCATTCAAAACTTACCATCTATTTACATCTCTTCCCTTTCTACATACGTGCAGTACTGCATGTGCACCTACTAGTAGTACTGGTAAAAATGGTGCAGAGACAATGCTATCTGAGCCTTCAATGTTCACTCATATTGATTAGGCCGAAATCTTCCTAGTTATCTCCATGACGGTTCTCTCAGACTGAATATAAACATGTAAATATTGATGGTACCATCATAAAGTGAATAATAATGTCCTAGAGAGAATGTTTTCTAATGCTTCAATAACCTCTGAATATTGATTAAGCAGAAATCTTTCTAAGAGATCACCAAGATGGTTCCGGCAAATAAAAAAATGCTAATATTCAAAATTTTCCTCCGCCAGACAAATTTATTAAATGGACTGTGATTAACTTCATAAGGTTCATTAACCCCAACATTCAATCCAGCATAACTGACAAAGGAGTGTATCTGTTCTAGATTATGCCAGGCTAAGTTCATCATACAAATCTTGACACAAAGTGACAGTGTCTACCTTTGAATTATTATTGTATCATCTATATAGTATCATTTATAACAATGTACACACAGTAAAAGCTGTATCTCCAATTGCAGAATGTATGTTATGGAAATAAACAAAATTTAGAGCAAAAACTAGAAAAGAACTGAGATTAAAGTTTGCATGAAAAGGATCAGATCATGGATGGACTTTGCCATATCAAGGAGATTTAGGCTTGACATGGCTGTGTTTCTACTGAATATTAGGAAGAATGCATTTTTATTCTTTTCTTCCTTTTGGGTGCCCTCTACTTGTAGCTAAGCTGCCCATAGGGATCTAATGTTTTTTTATTTATTTATTTTTTTTATCAGTAAGGATTTTATTATAGCTATGATAATCAAGAAATGAAGTTGGTATTCAAGCCTTAGGACCTGAAGTTGGTATTCAAGCCTGGAGAGACATCTAGTAAGATTATTAAGGCCTCCTTTGGTTAGGAATATGGATTCTGGACTTGGATTCTAATTCTAGATTATTACAATTTACAAGCATCAACTTTTAGAATCCATAATATTGTTTAGTTACACAGGATTTTAAAATCAGATTACTGGACCAAAACCCATAACTTGTTTGATAACCATAATTTATATCTAATTATTGGGCATATGCCTTACATAAATTATTAGAACTCATCCAGAAATTATCACACGCAACATATTTTTTATTGTACTCATACAATCAAAATGTAAGCAAGATTTTATTGATTATTATAATCAGTTATGGTGACATATCACTAAAATATGCAATTCTTTCAAGTAAGAAGCAAAATATTAATTTAATGGTTTCTTTGTATGATCATAGGAAATTTTTTTAGATGCATGCTTCTTGCTGGTCCTTTTTTTTTTCCTAAGAATTTCATCTAAAAGGTTCCCTCCCCTTAGGGAATAAGTAGAACACCTAATATCAGAATCTCATTCATTCATCCATTAACAAACCACTCCGAAGACAGGAGCATACAAGTACATATGGGTAACTAAGGCTTGTTCCTTTTGGATTATAGAAACATGACCGTCTCTCCAAACACTCTTAAATAGAAAATTCCTAGTGAAAACCGAAGAGTCAAAACTTGCCAAAACATAGACAAAAGGAAAGAAGATGCGCATTCAACATCCCCTGTCCTTGACGGAAGCAGAGAGCACTGAGGGGGTGTGTGAGGAAGGAAGATAAGATTCGCCTATGGTGGAGGAAGTCTGTAGAGCTGTGAGCCTGCACGGTGTGTGTAACGTAGAGATATTTGGGTCTCTAGAGAGGTGGTTACCTGTGGCTTTCTCAGTTGACTATGGGAGTTACAGGTTGGTAGCAGGAGGAAGAGAGTGGTGGAGGTTACTTGTGCCATTAGAATGAGCATTTCACGATATCTTATCTTCTTGTGCAATTACCGGACTGTTGACTGAACTCATGTGGCAGAAAGAGAAAAGATGTTCTCTAGAGATCTTATTCCTGACATGCTCTCCTTGGAAAATACACCTGCACCACACCGTCCACGCAGACCAGATTGTAGCCAAGAAGGCTGCTCTGTACATGAGCTTTCCTCTCTTCGTCATAAATGAGAATCTCCACTGATTGGATAGATCCTGCAAGCTCCTGGGAGCAAGCCAGCTAAGCCCCAACAGCCTCAGCAGACAAGACAATATACAACCCCACCATATTACAATGAAAAAAGAGATGGTCCACTGTTTCTGCATTCTTAAGGCACGAGATGCACACATTAGGCAACAAAGCATGAGATTTCCTTCTTCTTTGGAGGTTATCAAGGGTGCTGATGCTATTATGCAACGCTGTCCATAGAAATATTTTAACTTTGAGGGACTGGAGCTTTCCAAACGAAACGAGGGGAAAAAGGAGGATTCCCCAACCTAAGAGAAGAACAGAAATGAGAGAACAAAGGATCTGCAAGAGCACTGGAAATTAGAAGATAAAGTCCCATATCAAAGGTCAGGAATATTTGGCTCTAGAACAACATGCTTGAGATCCTCCAACAATATCCCCAATTCCTCCAATTCTGCATTTCCTAAGTCTCTATGGAATTGAAGATTCCGTGAAAGAAAGAACGGAAGGGGACCAAGAGAGGATTTCAGATAGAAAAGGAGCTGGAAGGAGGTGGATCTTAAAAACAAAGGGTAGCAAAGGGAAAGGGACTGTTTCCCCACCAAGTGTCGTGTCAAAAATGAAATGAGGTACCTAACATGAACTTAATAATCAAGGGCAAGATAGCGAGGCACAAAGCAGAAATGGATCTCCCGTGACTAACACAGCTAGATCTGACAGAAAAGTTCAGGTCTTCCATAATGTTAGTGATGCTATACCATACAACACCCAGAAACTCTTGCATATCTGCCATTGTCTGGGTACAGCAAATTTTTAGATTTACAACTCGTCTTTTTGAACAGCTAGAATTATATGATTGGAAGCCTTTTTTTTTCTCTTTCTTTCCTTTTTTCCTTCCTGATAAACAGATTGCCCTATTTCTCCATTTCTATAGCTTCCTCTCCCAAATAATGTATAGTTATCATGAAATCCTTACTAGACATAGCTGAAGGGAGCACCATTGTATGGGAATTCAGAACATGGCAAATTTTTACCATATATCACGGCTAAATTACAGGTGACGCATTTGGATATTTGACCACAAGTCCATTCTTGAACCAAAGCATTATATATGGAAGTTCGATAAATAACTAAAGCTGCATATGTCCACCCTTGCACCCAAAAAATAAAGAAACAAATAAAATGATGGAATGGATACAAAGATCATGAATTTGACTCATTCTTTATACTGCCCTAGATACTATCACAGCACAGCCCATCCCTATAAATCTTATACTATTTCCAGCATTTGGTAGAATAGAGTCAGTGCAAACCCAGGAAAGTAGGCTTCGATGCCCCGCATAGGACCAGTTCATAAATCATCATGACATAAACACATATCTGGTAAAAAAATCCTGATACAACTATGTTTTTGTTCAATTTCTCCAACTAATAAAGCCAATGGTTTGTATTTAAACATTTCCCGATAATGAATGTGTGATAAGGCACTATTCATAAAGTAATGCATGGCACAGAACTTAAAATCAAAGTACCAATTTCTGAAAGGAAAATTTCATTAATGGCCTTGCATGATTGTAAGAGGAAATGAAAAAGGAAACTGAATATAACCAAATTAACAGAGCAACAAACAAAAAAAGAAATTGAACAAGGTGACAGTAACATACCATGTAATAATGCAGAAACACTCCCCTGACTGTAAAAATCATACACCATAAGCTTCTCATCCTTGGAATAGTAATATGCCCTTAGTGCAGCCACATTCTCATGCCTAATACTTCCAACCACCTGCATCTGCTGCTCAAACTCACGCTTTCCCACGCTCACTTCCTTCAATCTCTTCACTACCACAGTCGTTGCATCCTCCAGAACTGCCCTATATGCCATACCAAACGTTCCCTTCCCAAGCACCTCAGCAGAGGCCCTCAGCAAATCCTCCAGGTCGAAAGCGTAGTTACAATCCTCAAAGAACACAAGCCTATTATTCACCTCTTGGCTCCTAGAAACCACTTTCTCTGGAGACATTTTCCCCTTTTGTAGCTTTCCAGTAAAATCATCTACACTTTTTTTTCTTGAGCAGAAAGCAACCAACAGAAAAGCAAGTGCTACAAACACCATAACAAAACCACCTATTATGATAGCCAGTAAGGCAGACTCACCAAGCCTTCTAGAATTCTTTGATCGTGGAGATAATTGAGTAGCTGGAGGACGAACAGGAGAACGTGGAGAAGGAGAATTTATGAAGGAAACATTATTTCCAACAAATGCAGAACTTGGAAATCTCTGAAGAGATTTGGGCACACTTCCTGTAAACCTATTATTGGCTAGGTTTAGCTGTTGCAAATTGGGAAGACTGAGATCAGGGATTTCACCCGAAAGGAAGTTGTTAGCAAGATTTAAGGTTGAGAGTCTAGTCAGATTGGAGATTGAAGACGGGATATTCCCGTTGAAGGCGTTGTTGGAAAGATTAACAACAGTGAGATTTTTCCAGACTGAGAAATCTGACGCTAATGGACCGGAGAAATTGTTATTTTGAAGATAGAGGAAAGATAGGCTTTTAAGATTAGAGAAATCCGAAGGGAAAGGACCGGTTATCCTGTTGGACCTTAGACTTAGAGTCTGAAGTGCAGAGAGACGACCAAGAGTGTTAGGAGGAATCCGACCATGAAATCCAACTCCAGGCAAACGGATGGCTATGACTCGAGAGTCATCATCGCTGCAAATTACTCCGGTCCAGTTGTTGCAAACCGGAGAGCTTTCTGTCCAGTTCAGAGAGCGTGAGTGGGGGAGATTATTGACGAAATCAAGTAAAGCTAGTTTATCTTCGACTGGATCTGCGGTTCCTCCCGAGAAAAGTAATCCGAACAAGCACGCCGCAGAGAAAATGAACAGAAAGTCCATTTCACAATGTTACGAACAGTTTATGCAGTAAGTCCGTTAAAGAACGAGACGGAGCTGTGAATCTCGGTGAGGAATCAAACACTAATCCACGCGCATCTAAGTGCTTCTGGATGAAGACGATGAAGCCAAATAGGAAAAAGGGAATTAAAAACATAGATCTCCAGACTTTTGTCGCCAAAAGTGAAAGCTATTTCTGTGATTTTTCCCTTAAAGAATTTGTTCGCAGGCTGTAATTCAGAAGTTCAGGTCAAAAGGACGCTGTGGTAGCTCAACAGCCCTGGAAGACGAGCTTCTTTTTGTTCCTTTTCCCTTTAACTTTCCTTTTGAACAGCGAAATCGAGAGTTTTGAAACTTACTTCAAAGTTCAAACTTCCAAAAGAGGTGAGAGAATGAAACCGCAACTCTGACCATCCTTCTCAGATCTCGGAGACGTAAATCTTCTTTTCTTCAAAACACCAAACAACTCAGATTCCACACCGCTCATAGCAGATCAAGCACTCTAAAAGAAGAAAATTCAAACAAAAAAAAAAAGGCAAATCAATAACAGCGATTAAAAGTTTCTTAAACAGAAAAAATAAAGCAAAGTCAGACAGGAATTCGACACATTCTTACGATCTCATGAAATGGAATGGACGAGCGTCCGGAAAGTGTTTGATGACGCTCTCTCTCACCTGCTTCTCCTTGGACATGCAGCATCCGTGCAGAGAACACTAAATAATCATGGAAGCAACCGTTGAAACTTGAAAAAAAAAAAAAAAAAAATGTACACTACCAAAAAAAAAATTGAAAAAAAAATGTAAACTAAAAATATTATTTCCCGTACAAACAGGACGATTTCGCATGTGCGCAGAGCGAGAAACGGACTACTAAAAAAACATTGAAAAGAAGCAGCATTTCCGCCATTAATGTCTCCAGAAATCGCCGTTAGGCTCTTAAAGGAAAATTTGGTAACGTTAGGGTTTTGGGCAGTTAAAGACTGTAGTCATACTCCTGTAACAGACGGCAAAAGAAAAAGAGAGAGAGAGAGAGGGGCGGGAGCGAGAAATCGCGGTTTTATTGACCGCGATTTCTCGGGACCTTAAGCCGATGTGACACGAATATTGACAAGTGGGGACCACATGTTACGTATCATTCTAGTGTGGCGTTCGTTTCGAAAGCTACAAATGCGTGTCGGTTATAAGTTTGTGGGCGGTAGGGATAAGCTAGTAAATCAAGACCGTTGATCTTGATTGACCCGAGAGCTCGGATCGGCTTTGATGTGGCATATATTTGATAACTAGGCGGGTTAGTTAGATTTTTGCCAGCTGGGTTACTTATGGTTTTATATACATTTGTCTCGGCTTACTTCGTTGGTGGAATAATCTGACTGATAGCTAATAGTCAATGCTACAAAAGTCAAATTACCCGAAAACAAGGTTACTTGCTTAAGGAAATAATTTATGAAGGAAGCAATGCTAGCATGTAAAGGAGCCACTACAGCCACATACTTTATTTTTTATTTGGACAAATTGGACAATTCAGAATAGTCCATTGGAGCTGGTATGGTTTATTTATTTCTTTTACACTGTTGACCAAAGAGGCATTTGGGACTCGGCAGCCGACACTGATCGTAACACGAACAACCCCCATCGTAGTTAAAGTGAAGGTAGAGATGACATCGCCTCTATTATAAAAGCCTGAATTGCTTACTGTAGTGGAAGTGAGACGCTTCTGCGTGGGCTATTTCATGGTTAATGATTTTCATTTTTCATAATTGCTTCATGTGGAGACCACTTAAAAATTCATTAGCCGTGGGATGCCCCCATGTGGAAGCATCCTATTTCCATTGCAGTAAACAATTCAGAAAAAATTTATATAAGATTTTGCATCCTATTTCCATTGCAGTAAACAATTCAGAAAAAATTTATATAAGATTTTGTTCCGTGAAGATAGGTCTTGATCCGGGCCTTGGAACTTGTGGATGGCTTTTTTTTTTTGTAGTTGCAGTTTCTTTTTTTTAAAACTACGAAAATACACGCTAACTAAAAGAATTAAAAACAAAGAAGGATGTTTTAGAATGTTATATAGATAGTTATAATACTCATACAAGTAGCAATAACAAACTTTTGAGAAAATTAAAAGGCATTTTGGGTATATAATGTCAATCATAAAACAAAGTATATAATATCAATCTATACTATTAATAAAAGGAAGAGGGGGGAATATTCCCTCCAAATTCTGGCCTCCCTTTTCTTTTCCAAATATTATCCTCCTCAATTAAAACAATCCCAACATATAACCACCACAACCACCTTTCACTTTTAAATTTAAACCTTGCAACTGTTTCTTCCCCTACGCGCAGTTATGCACGTGCACCCTACTAGTGTCAATCATAAAACAAAGGTTAATATAGATATACGACTGTCATTATATTTAAGAATGAAATCTTCTACTATATTTATCTGAATTAATCCTTATGTCGCCGTGAGATGCTGCCATGTAAAATATCTCACTTTCACTGTTTTTTCATTTTGGACCCACTTGAAACATTTATAACAATGTTCTTTCATGTTGGACCCACTTGAAACATTTATAACAATAAAGACAACGGCCAAAGCAGGAGCCAATTCAAATAAATATAGCAGAAGATATCATTCCGTAGTAGAGTCCTTGCCGAAAACATGAAAGGCTTACTACTCCATGCTAAAACCTAACTCTTCCTCCTCTCAAAAATAAGAGTTCCTTTTGATTATACATTACTAATAAAGCATGATTACTTTGGGAATCAAAGCCTAGCTCTTCTCAAAGCAACGTTTTAAAAAACCTTCAACTACACTCAACCAATGGGAAGTTCTGTACGGTTCAGCTCTAGGTTCAAACCTAAAGAACTGAGAGGCACCACAAGATTACACAAGTAAAGAAAATAATGAAAATAAATGAATTCTTCAAGTGAATGCAACATGACAGACTCTGATATCTTACTAAAACAAAGGAAAATTTGAGGTAAAACACCATTTCATGTCTGATGATATCATATCTTTCTCTTAATTGATCTTTACAGTAGTTTAATTCAATTGCCATCCCAGCCCTGGTACAGGTTCACAGGACTCTGATTCTAATTGACCAGAAACTAATTATGAGCATGTAAAAGAAGAAAAGACTTACGTGCCCATGTAAGGTCAGCGTCCAGGCCAATGGGATGTACACTGTTCCTCTTTACCATATTTTGTTTGCATGTTTCCGTCATGTCTGCCTAAAACTACCCTTGCCTACTGTTAGGGGTAATTTTGGGCGTGTAATTATGCCAAAAATTACCAAATCAACTAACACATAAGAACCCAAGTGGAGGGGAAGCTAGCTCCTCGATCAACCTGCAGCAATGGCATCAGCTCTGGGACTGGATTCCAAGAGCTGATGGAGCTTAGTTTCTGGGTTTGAGTTGTTTTCTAGGGTCTCATTTTCTGGTTCAGGGCTTTGTTTGCCAGAGCCCAAGTTATCAACTCTGGATAGGAAGTTCTCAGTACTAATGGAAGGAGCCCCTTGCTTTTCAATCCTATCCATTTTTCCCACTTCTTGCTGTGCATTCTTCAGTTTCTCCTGTAAGATAAAAGCCTTGTAAGTTTTGTATGTGCGGATACAAGTTACATTGTTCATAAAACAATTTTGCATCACATTGTCATGAAAACTCTATGATTGGCTTTATTTCTAACCACATCATAAGAGCTACTAAACTCATAGGAAACACATCTAAATTTCATGAATGCAAATAACCCTGCTGATCTTATTAGATCCACCAAAATAGACAACTCGCATAGCCTATACAAAGTGTCCAATCCAATTTAGGGCCTTTTCCAAAAAGTTCTGCAGATGTTTCCGTCCCTTAGATGCACCATGTTTTAAAAGCAGTTGACACTAACACATCCAGAGATGTTTTAGCCTGTGCAACATATGCATTCTAGAATATCATGTGAAGGACATAGTCAACTGCATATAAAGGCATGGAACCGCCAAAAAACTACTTTTGGTCATTGGCTACGTCTTGGAATGACTTCATAAACCGATTCTAACTTTTAATAAAAGAATGATGATATCAAGAACTATAACATCAGTAATGTCAACAGTAGGCAAAGGAAGACTGTTTATTAAGGGGCCTTTGTCTGATGGTGAGCAAGGCCTCCAAAGGTCAGGCTTCATATCATACAAATAAATATATTGGAGGATGGGTTCTGTCTACAAAAAGCATGGAGAGAGGGGTGAGAGAGAGGAGACAATACCATTAAAGCAGCATTTTCTAGCCTCAACTTCTCTGACTTCTCAGTTAATTGATTTATTTCAGATCTCAGGGAAACATTCTCAGCATTCAAAGATTCAGCTTTCACTGCGAGTTCTTCAGTCTCAGCCTGGAAGGAAAGAATAACATGAAACTGGAACCACAATTTAATCATAACATAAAGAAAGATCAATCAGACTCGGGAATGAAAGATCCAGAACATGCTCATTTTCACATATTTACCATACCTGTTTCCTCAACCTTGACCTTCTAGCAGATTCTCTATTGGACTGTTTCCTCTTCTCTCGTTTGAGTGCCCGCTCATTCTGCATCGAAAAACACTTATAGGTGGTATGTTCACTAGTTCATTAGCAGGTTTTCTAAAGTTATAACACCATATTACTACTCCGATTCAAGGTTAAAATGCGTTAATCAGTCTAGGTATGGCAATGGGGCAAGTTAGATGGGCACCCGCATGATACAGATCTACAAGAGCAAGTTTTTGTAAGCCATTATCAGGGTTGGGTTTTTCCAACCCATACCAAAACAACCCTGTTGCCATCAATGATGATTAGAACATAACAATTACAAAAATGCCTTGTCCTAACTAGATGGATTGACAACACAAATCTTGTTCCTCCATACAAAGCTGTCAAAAACCATATTTCCAATCAAGTTATAAGTAACCAAATCCTTTCCTACAGACCCCACCCAGATTATTTTTGGCCCTCCTCTAGATGAATCATATTCATAAGAGATTAACTAAAAGAAACAAAAATTCTATCAGAGAAACAAATGCAGATTGTACCTTCACCCAGACTTGGGAAGACACAGTAGGCCCCACACCAGAAGGAATACTAGATGTACCAATCTTTGCTTCAACATCCAAGGAACTCTTTTTCTTTGATGAAACCTCCGATGAACTCCTGCGCTCCACTAATGTGGTCATGCTAACTGAAGGTACAATTCCTACTGATTTCCATGAAATATTAGCAGCATGCACACTATATCCCAAAAAATACCAGAAGCACCAACTCCCTCCCCAACAAAAAAAGGAACGGCATGTATATTCATTTTGACATCCATACTTGTATGCATAAAGTTTGACCAAATAAAACAAACAAGAAATTAATTCTCAATTAGCTAATGAAAGTCAATGAAACAAGTAGAATCTGATGAATGGCAGGATACTGACCCAAGTAATCTTTTATTTTAGCCAAAATAATCCTTTCCTAAGATGGTTTAGTACTAAAAAGATGTTTCTAAAAATTGAAAAGGCATTCTGCTCAATTCCATGTTCCTAGAACAAAGGAGACATATTTAAAAAGTGGAAGGGTATTAGTGTCATTTGTTAAAGCATGGGCTGCCATTGAATTCATAATGTACAGGGGTATTCCAGTCATTAAAAATGCTCAGGGCAACGCAGGTGTTTTCAAAACTTATTAGGAATGAAGGGCACTTCAGGCCAAAGTTCGCGCCCAAAGATCTTAATATGCAACATAGAGTCTCCAGAATGAGATGCAAGCATTAAAAAAAACTGTTGATCATTAAAAATTGAAACGAAAACGTGAAAGCAAAAGAAAGATCAATGAATTGCACATAAATTTTACATGGTTGGGCATTTTGTCTACATCCACAGGGAGAGAAGAAGATTTTTCCACTACTTCAAAAATGAATAGGGTTACAACTTATATCTCCACTTTGCTCCACCAACAGAGCCTCTCAGGTCCCTCCCCTTCAGGACCTTGATAAAATATGAGCCACACTCCAACAGAAACCAATCAAATACCGAATGACTTAAAAGGCAGGCAAATTTCATATAATTGATTGGTCTTTAAATGCATTTTCCTGCATCTAATGGACAAGTCACATAATGAGCAATATTTTTAATCAAACAACACAAGTTCTATTAAAAAAAAGGTTTACCAAATGGTGCATCAAAAAAAGGGTACAAAAGCATGAACACATTAACAAGATGATATGCATAGGAAACACAACAATACAAGCAGCAAAATAAAGGAGAAAAATTGTACAAATCAATCAACTGTCACATCTTTCCCACAGGACAACTGCTCCCCTTCCAGCACCTCATTCAGATGGTTCACTCGTACCTTCCACATCTTAAAAGACTCAAGAATTTTTAACCGAATGTGGCAGGATGACCTGTGTGAGATTCCCAGATGGCCATACTGGGAGTAAACATGCTGGATTCTAATTCGATTGTCAATGATTCCCAATCCCATAGCCTTCACATGTTAGAGACTGTCAAAACCCCCAACCACCCCAAGAAAGCATAAAAATGTGTGGCATAGAAATCTCTTTGCCATAAGCAAACCAGTGTTCTTATATGGCATTTTCTAAAGCATTTTGCCAAGAAAGAAAGCATAAAAGTCTCTTCGTCTTATCATTTTAATGCCATGAAAGCATAAAAGTCTCTTCGTCTTATCATTTTAATGCCATGTACGCAAGTTTTGGAAGATGAGTTTGCAATCTTTTGTTTTGTCAACTCAACCTAATGATGTAGCTTGCAGTCCGAAAATAGGCATCAACAACAATCAAGCTGTTCTTTCTAAATTGACCTTCAACTAAAGGTGTCAAATAGTATCAAGTTACCCAGTTACCTCTCTTAACTAAAACTGATTACGAACTACACAATGTGTTTATTTTACATTTATTGCTACATATATGGTATAGTAGTATTACACAGATAAAATGGTTTGATAGGTTGACAGTCAATACTAAGTACAAGTGGGACCAACCCTTTAAAACCCCTATCTTTGGCACAAACACCATCTCGTAAAATTAGATGATTGATTTGATGTTCTAAACCATATTTTCCAATGCTTTCAAAACAAAATAGTGTCATCTTCATATTGAAAATGGAGCATATGAACATTGCCAATCTCAAACTACCGAAACAAATCAAGGTCCACTATCTTCCCAAAAAACCAAAAATACATCCGTCCTCAAATAACCACCCATCCATTTCCACACAAAACCTTCTTTACCTATTATGAGATAAAAAAACTTCAAATCCACCCAAAGTATGGACTTTTCTAGATATAGTTTGCAACCAATTTGTTTCCTTTCAAGTTTCCTCTGTTCCACCTCTTTAATTTGCTATTAAAACCCCATTCATTATTTTTCTCCCTCTAATGAACATGCTCGGCATACTAAAATAGTTAACTCCATCACTTCTCTCAATCTTAAGGATAGCTCTTCCGCCAAAATCTATTGGAGTCCAGATTTTAGACTACTTTAATGAAAATAAATGATTAACATAGCACCTTCCTTATTTGAACTCAATACAATAAAGGTATCTTTGGTGCTTCAATTTATGATCCAATCTTCTCAAAACTTGGCAGTGACCTCCATAAGATCATCCTTTGTAATGTTATAACCATCATAATTGAAACCGAAGGTGAAACCATTTGGAACTGGAGCTTTATGATCATTCATGTCCCATGTTACTCCCTTGACTTCTTACATTTTCTTCCAACCTTTTTTATTTTGCTAATCCTAAATAAAACCAAATTCTCCATTACAAAAGCTTAAAAATCACCTTAAATCATAAATTGTACAAGAATCATCTCAGCAACCCTATTGGGGTCCTTAATAACCTTATTTCTTAGTGTCAACATAGTGATCAATTACTTCTTCACCCGCCATCCGCCAGCCCATGATTCTCATCAGCCTCCTTAATCCATGTAATTCTAGAGTTTTCTCTCCAACAGACACTTTTCACTACGGTTCACTTCTCAAATTAATGCCAGTTTTCCTCCACCTATTCAGTAACCATTTCAAAAATATTCTACTCTTTCATAATTTTCTTGACCACTTAAAGCCTCCATAAACCAATGTCTCACCTCCCTTAGCCCAATCCTCCAGGCCTTTCAAACTGCATCTTCAAATGTCTTGTGAGAGACCCACATATACTTGAACCTGAAAAGCAAAAATCCTGGTCACTTCATTATAAGAAAGGAATAAAGGAAAATAAGCAGAAATTGGTCTTGGAAGAGATTCTTGCACTAAGTCTGAGAATTGGCTTTTCAAATCAGGAAGTAAAGTATCTGCCAATTTACCGCACACTGGATTCTCATGCATAATTCACCTATTAAGCATGGAACCTACATCTTGCCCTATTGGGTCCATAACTGCAGTCAGTAAAACCATCATCCACAATTCTAAGAAGGTAAAAAAAAACCACCCATTCTTGCATCCTCCAACAACACCCTATGATTCCAACAACACCCTATGACAATCTCATGCTACTATCATTCCTCAAGATGATTTTTTCATTGATATAACACTTGAGGGGAAAGGGTGTAGTCGTAGATGGAAGAGACACAGTCATACCTGTAGATGGTGTACCCTCACAGCTTCTTTTCCTCCTCCGTGTTTGGTCCACCTAACACAGATCAAAAGGTCATAATTAAGAATTTCAATTTTTACTAATTATAATTAAAATTTTCAATCTTTTTTCAATTTAGCAAAAATATATAAAATTTAGATGAATAAAACGGATGATCAAAAGCATAACCAGATAAAAGAATCCTTAAAACAGCTAAAGAGATCCTTACTCCTGTTGTATTCCCATCACTTCCATCATTGGAACCTTCTGTACCAGATTCCACACTGTATAAACAGCAAAAATTTCAAATGTTAGGTTTTGCCAAATATAAATAGCTAGCTGTTTGGCCAAAAAATAATAATAAAATAAAAATCTAAACAGTTAGTTTTTCACCTAAGAAATCTAATGCGTAAAATACACTGAATCACACCATGGAACAGTTTAGAGAAGATCAAATTCAGTCTTGTCAAGGGTATTACAATTCACTCTCAGAACAAAAGATCACAGATGAGAAAAATGAGTTAGTTCATCAAACCTCTGTGACAACCCAAGGACTGTCCCTCCCACAATACTCTCCACATTGCCATCTCCTATTGACACAACAATTCCATCAAATCCTTTCAGCTTCTTCAGTGGGCCCCGGTCTGTGTTGCCCAAGTCATCTGGGTTACCCAATGACTTGACAGGTGCTTCTGAACTTGTAGCAGTTTTGACCTGCGTCACAGTAATGAGTTAGATTAGAAATCTTTATGGGCACCATATGTGGCAGAAACAACTACTCGCCATTGTTCGCCAGTGCACATTTTAACTGTTAATTTTCATGTATTATTTCACTTAAAACAACATAGAGAGTGAAATATGGTGGAGAACAAGAAATAATTTTGAAACAAACCCTCCTTATAGCAAGCAATGAAGGAATTTTGCCTCCCTCCCTACCCTTACATTCATTCTCATGGATAACAGTGAGAAACAGAAGGGATGAAAATATGACTCCAACATCACATGCTCATTGATCCAGAACACCAAAGTCATCCAACCTCCAGATCAATCAGCATGCATCATGAATCTATTACTATGAAATTCCCTCTTTTACATTCATACAGAAGTCCATTCAGACCTGTTCACTTCAAGAAGAAACTACCCATGTTGGAAAGTACAACCAGTATTCTGCCAAGTATCAGAAATTAAATCTTTGCATTTTCATAATGATAACGACTTACAAGAGGAACTGTAGGATGAGTGCAAACACCTCCATGTGGATACATTGTCGAGTAGGCAGCCCCATAAGGTGGCATCACAGGCTGAGACAATTGAAATGCCATGTTGTGAATAATCCTATTCAAAAGCCAACTGGCTTTAACACATGCACATATCAAAGATATATAGGGAATGAAGAAGGCGCAAAATAAAAATTATTCCCTTAAGAGGAAGGTGTACCTGAGGTGGCCACATATATGGGTGAGGTGCATGACCAGAAGTAAACGCTGAGTTAAAATATGGCGGTGGTAAAGTGACTCCATGCCCATAATATGCCTGAAAATATAGCAGGCCAACTTAAATCATAATTATTTATGAAAGTTGACGTACTAGATCTTCTTTCCTTGAATTTAACACCCTAAAAACAGTATCATAAGGGCAGTAGAAGTATGTATAAAGTGAATGACCTGGAAAGCTGCCCAATCAGGATACACATGAGTATTGGTCTGTTCCTGCCAATGCAAAAGGATTGACCAACATTCAAGCAGTGAACTTCATGTGTGCTAACTGTGAACTGGTAACAACTTTTCATGTGGTAAACATAAACAGGCTGTAAAATAGATCATTACACAGTTCACTATTAAGAAATTATGAAATTGTCTCTGCAAATTTAAAAAGTTTTGTCCTAGTGCAATATGATCAAGTGCCACAACTTCTAATAGGAGGAACAAGCAAAACTTCTCAACTCACTGGCATAGGTGACGATGCTTTATCAGATTTAGAAGATTTATTTGCTTCATCATTGCCCATGATTAGGTTCCAAACTGAAATTAGTCAATTGCTTCAGATATATGCAGAAACCCTTTTTCCGAACACACCCCACTGTTTCTTGAATCAAAAACTCAGGCCACTGCACTGAAATGAGCCATACCAAAATGAAATAGACAAGATATACACATGTCCAGAAAAAAGTAAGAGATGGTATTAAATTAAAATTTTGTGCACCCAAATAGATATATATTGAATCAGTAAAGGTTGTGCAAAACAGAAAATGGTTAGTGCTTATACAGAATTAGAGATCCCATTATTTCTCTAACAAGACAAACACATTCTCTAAATAGTTAGGACAAAGCATTTTGTTGTTAGTTTATTGTAAAACAAGTGTATTGGGTCTAATTATGCCATTGCAAGGCATTAGCACCCATGTGTATCAAATAGCCATAAATCAGTTTAACATACCTGGATTCATAAGTCAATCTGAGGAGTGACTATGACAAAACAAAACTTCATATTCCCAAGAACTCTGATTTTTCCAAATCTCTCAAATTGATGGTCATAGATCTAGCAATCTGAGAAAACTAAGAAAATCATGACTTCTAAAATAACAACTAGTTCCTCCAAAACACTTAAAATGGATACTTGGAACAGGCACAAGTAATTTCAAAATCATCTCTAAAGAAAATTATAGATTGTAATACTTCAATGTAAATCATGAATTGAAAACTGCTCATATGAAAGGAGGACCTCCAAACAAAAGGTCACAGACACGCCAAAGAGACAACTAAAACTTTGAGATGTATCAGTGTACAGAGCTACTTAAAAACTACTTATGTGAAATGGGGACCTGACTAATTTATTGTATATTATAAACACAGAAGCAGCAAATATATCAGTGAGTTGAGCTACTTAAAAACTGCTATGAAATGAGGACCTGATTAATTTACTGTATATTACAAACACAGACACAACAAAAATACAACTGAAATTATGGGACGTATCAGTGTTTTGAGCTATTTTATTTGGGCGAAAAACCTCTCCAGTAATCAACTTAATTTGGGGGAGAAATAAGTAAAAGAAAAATAAAATAACAAACAAAAAGGAAGGAGATTAATAATACATCTGGAAACATAATTCGCTATTCCAAAAAGGGGGACAGTCATTTGTGCCATCCCAACCTCCGCAAACAACAACAAAGGAACGATGATTACAAACAATCATGCATCGGCAAAATCATATCATCCAAGATAATATACACAAGAGAACAAAATAATCATTTTGCTTCAGAAAATAAATAAAAACTGCTCTTTTAAAAAAGAAAAATTCTTAAATTTCTTCTTTTCCTGTCATTCAACAACTTCCATAAACCGAAAGCAAAGTTGAAGATTTTACAGCTGCCTCTATCATTCACGTCTGCGTATCCCTTTCAGTGATTTATCCGTTGAACCCTAATTTACAAATTCCATGTCATCAGATTCGTTTTGTTCTTTCCTTTTGTTTGTCCTTTCCTTGGATTCCTTTAACATTTTATTTTCCACCGTTTATTCCTCAAGTAATGAAATTTCCGACTCAAAGAAAGATTTCTCTTTCCCGAGGGAAAAAGAAATCGATATAATCACACCTCCAAATAGATCAGCAGAAAAGGATAGGAAATATTAAGCTTCTGTTCAGAGAAATCCAACACTCGGATCCTGATACAAACCGCATCCCCCGGATACCGGAGCTTCATAAAGAAATCCAGAAGTCAAACAGTATATTCAAAAAATTGAACTTTAACTCGACCAACCTGCAGCATCGAATGCGAAAACCTTCAAAAGAAATTCCCCAACTCCGAAGACCTCTGATGCTTCACCCTTTTAGGAAAATAGGGTTGGAAAATAAAACGATTCCGGGAACCACTCGAGCTTCCACCGACAATGTCAGAACAAAGATTTCTAGAAAAAGAAAATAAAAATGTAGAAAGGCTGAATCCTCGCTTCTAGTCTTCTGTACTCGCTCTTGCGGTCGTTCATGAACGGAGATCAAAACTTCGCCCTTTCCGCAGAAGGAAGATGGAGGAGACGGAGACGAGCGCCTAGTTAACATCCACGTCAGCGACACGTATTCGTATATCCGACTGTGCGTATACAATGTCTCTACAATGTTATATACGCACGCCGACGCGGTTGTTGAGTTGTCCGCTCATTATCGTACAGGTCATTATTTTCGTGATGGAAAATCGGCAGAAGCAGCGCCGTACACGTGTCATTATTTTATTCTCATTGCTTTCCGAGTACAAGATTGGACCAATCAAACGTGCTTGTTACTCCGAAGCATGGCTAAAACTAGGTATACCAAACAGAACATACTTAGGACATGCTTGGAAATTTTAGTTTTTAGTAGTGCTTTTAAAAGATAATTCAATTTTAGTCATTAAATTCTCCCTAACAAAAAATTGGTGATGCGTTTTTGGTAAAGAGAGAAGAAGCGCATTTGTAATCATGGTTTGTTGCAAGTATTTTAAGAGGTTTATAAGGCTTTTAAGGATATTTTTGAAAGAATCTATGAATAGTAAAATTATGTTAAAATAATATCTTTAATTTCTAATCGTAGAGAATTGGATGACTGAAGTTTTTTTTTTCCTTGTAACCAGTTGCACACGATGCCAAGGGGAAATTAATTTTTGGTAATACTTTTTCAAAATAATTAAGATTCAATCAGCAAAATTTGAATTTGAATTTTTAATTAACCTTTATCAAAATAATTAATTGTTAATGACATTTAGTATTATAAAACACCTATTCCAAATGCCCTTACGTCATCTCTCATTCAAATGACTTATACTTACAAATTAATAAAATGATTTTTACAAGCCACTTAGTTAAAGGTTACAAATCATTTTATTGCTTGTAGTTTTGAGAGCTACTGTTATTCACTACTACTAAAAGTTAATTATTTTGAAAAAGTTTCACTAAAAGTTAATTTTCCCAAATGCCAATCGGTAGGGTTGCTAAACGGGCCGGCCCGGCACGGCCCAGGCCCGTTTAGCGCGGGCCGCACCACACCTGGCCCGTTTTCTCTAAACCCCAAGCATGGCACGGCACGCCTCAGGCAGCGGGCCTGGGGCCTAGGGTATTAAATTTGATTTTTGTAAAACTAAGGAAAATTAGGAAAAATAGTAAAAAATTCACAAAAAAAATTCTAAAAGATATGTTTATTATTCATAAAATTGTCTTACACATATTGGAATAGATTTTGCTAAATAAAATATAAATTAATTAATTATTGCAAGTATAAGTACAACTTTGCAAATTGATTTTTTTTAAAGCCAAGGAAAATTAGTAAAAAACACCAAAAAAATTCTGAAAAATATGTTTATTATTCACAAAATTGTTTTACATTCACAAAATTATCTTACACATATTGGGATAGATTTTGCTCAGAAAATATAAATTAATTAATTATTACAAGTACAACTTTGCAAATACAACAATAGTAACCTGATTTATAACTTTCTTAGAGTCTTGTTAAAATTTTGACCAATGGTCGGTCTAGGGACACCCCCCATGTGAGCACTCTGCCAAGTCTACCGGCCATTGGCCAAAACTTTGAACAAGACTCTAATAAAGTAAGAAGAGAATAGTAAGAGATTGTAGAAAAAGTGTGGTTTAGAGTGGGAAGGGGCAGGCCTATTTATAGAAAACCAAAAGTGGCTTTTTACCACATCTACCCTCCAATATGACTATTATTTGGCAGTTGGAAGGGTGGAAAAGGTAATTTACAGTTAATTACAACCCTACCCCCTAATATGGCTATTATATAGTTGTTGGGGTGGGGGGTAAAAGTGTAAAAAAAGTGGTTAAAACCACTTTTTTTGAGGGGGAACGGCTAGCCCCCGGCATGCTAGGCGGGCCGATCCGCCGTGCCCGGGCCGGTAATAGCAAGCCGGCACACAGGTGGGCCGCTTAGACGCGGGCCCGCGTGCGGGGCGTGCCACGGCCCACCAGCCCACGTGCCTAAATGGGCAGCGTGCTCGTTAGGAGGGCCCATTGGCGTGCCCAGGCCAATGGCATGTTGGGTTGTGCCAGCAAGCATCCCTAGTATTTAGGGGTGCTAAACGAGCCGGCCTAGCACGGCCCGGGCTCGGGCCCAACACGGCACGCCCCAAACGGCGGGCCAGGGGTAAAAAAAGATTTTTTTTTTTAAACATCAAGGAAAATTCCAAAAAATAGTAAAAAGTCACAAAAAATTATAAAAAATATTTTTATTATTCACAAAACTGTCTTACACATATTGGGATAGATTTTGCTCAAAAAATATAAATTAATTAATTATTACAAGTACAAGTACAACTTTGCAAATAATACATAATCACTTCCACAAATAATACTGCATCACTATAGTATCGACACATTCCAACTAGGTTAGCACCCACTCATCTATCTTTCATTTGCAGTTTAAAAGAAAAAAAAAGAGAAAGTAAAGTTCCTAAACTTTGATTACAAAAAATATAATAAAACTTAAACTAACCTAGATGACTAAATTCATCAAGATTCAAATCATCGAAGTCTCCAGCAAGTTGATCATCTTCATATTTCTGATCTCTCAATTCCGCCCTTAATCAATCTGTAAGACATACACATATTTGCACCATCTTCGGTGTTAATCTACTCATGTAGTCGTCCACTTGCACTAAAAGCTGATTTCGATGCAACTGTAGACACCAGAACCGTTAGTAGATCACATGCCATAGCGGCAAGCACAGGATAACTAACCTGATTTTGCTTCCACCATATCAAAATGTTAAAAAAACTATGTTTTTCCATAGTATGGAAAAGTATTTGGGGGCTTTCTAAATAAATCCTTAACTCAGATGATCCCTCGCTACCATATGCTAGTTATTTTCCCTTTCTTCTCCCACTTAAAAAATTCCAAGGAGAATTATCTGGTAGTGCTTCTTAGGTCTGAGTCTGACCTTGTCTGCTACAGCTAGTATCATATTAAAAAAAAAGTCTTTCTAATAGGGTTCTTATTTTACGTATATCTATTTGAAAAAAAGAATTCATACTCTCATTTATTCCATCTATTAAGTCTTTCACTCCTAATTTAATCCTAGGGTCCATTGTAGTAACTAAACAATATAAATTAAGCATATGCCGCATATTTTGCCAATATTTTAAAATTTTAGCTTCCATTTCAGGGCAAATATCCTTAGCAACAGGCATGTCTCTATATTGTTTAAAGCAAATACTTATTTGATATAAACAATTTAAAATACTCGGGGATGTTAAGTAATAAACCGCTGATAAATATCTTGTTGCATCATAAAAACCTTTTAAAAAATCTTTTAAAATTTTTACTATTTGCCAATCAAGTTCTATTAGTTCACTTTGAGGCACTTTTGTTTTATAAAATAGTGTAAATTCTTGTTTTAATTCTAATGCAGCTTTTAACATTAAATATGTTGAGTTCCACCTATGTTCAACATCTAGGGTAATTTTTTTAGGTTGTTTTCCTAAACTTATACAATAATTTTTAAATTCTCTAGCAGTTGTGCTAGATTGTTTTAAATATCTTACTGTATCTCTAATATTTGTTAAATGA
Source organism: Buxus sempervirens (assembly GCA_947561395.2). Classification (NCBI taxonomy): domain Eukaryota; kingdom Viridiplantae; phylum Streptophyta; class Magnoliopsida; order Buxales; family Buxaceae; genus Buxus; species Buxus sempervirens. The sequence continues at coordinate 3,636,779 of OX387193.1, forward strand.
TATTGGACAATTTTTAAGCCATCCTGCACAACTAAATTTAGGATGTGACAAGCACACCTAACATGAAATAAACATCCATCTATATTTAAGTTTAAGTGTTGTTTTAATATATCTATTGCAACATTATTAGCACTTGCATTATCAAGGGCTAGAGCCATTATTTTATTTTGTATTTTATATTTTCTTATATTTTGTGCTGTAATATTTGCTATAGCTAGTCCAGAATGGCTAGAATCTAGTGCTTCAAAAGTTAGTATTCTTTTTTCTATACTCCAATTCTCATCTATATATTGTGCAATTATAGTTAAATAATTTATTTGTTATTTACTTGTCCAGATATCTAAGGTTAAAGCTACCTTAAAGTTATTGTTTGAAAAAGTTTCTATTAATCAGGTTTTCATTTTTTGTATAATTTTATAACATCATTTCTTAAAGTGTGGCGTGAGAAGAATTTAAATCCTAGTGCTAGATATTTGATTATTAGACGGTTAAATCTTTTAGATTCTATTAATCTAAAGAGTAATTCTTCTTGTATTACCCACTTTACTATTTCAAGCCTAGTTTCTTCTTGATTAAGAACAAAATTACTAAAATTAACACTATTACTGGAATTTTGGGCTTGCCTAGGGTCTATTTGGCCATGTTTTGGAAGGCATTTCTGCAAATGCCATTGCAAGTGGCCTGTACCATTTTTCCTTTACAACTAATTTTTTCTTTGCAATGGTTACAAACTGCCTTTTCTCCACTCCCTATATTTTCAATTGTAAAATTGAGCCAAACACCGAAGGTTCCATTCCTCTTGGTGCTCCTAGCTAGTAGGGAAGATGATCCATCTCTTGGGAAGGCAACTCAGTTTCATGATCTTGGATGGGAGGGTCACCATATGGGGATTGGGTCACATCATCAGAAAAAGTTGGGTCAGAATAGGGTCTAAGAAATTCCCTTTCCTTAGTATTAAAGAACATAGAATGCCTGGGGTTCATTATCAAATTTTGGAAAAAAATTTCTTAATAAATAATATAATAATAAATTTTTGGTGATACTAAGGAATAAGTATGCAAAAATGCACTAGGAAAATTCCCAGGTAAGTGGAGGGGTAAAAAATGGTCCCACTTAAAACCCACTTTCGTTAGGCAATTATCTCGTCCTTTATAATAGAACTTTCCTAGAGATGCACTTAGTTGCACATTATTCACCCACTATACTAGGCTTTAAAATAATAAGAAAGATAGAAGAAGAGACTTACTTTTATATATATATAATATTTATACTAATTTTAAAATCGGAAAATTAAATAGAAGAATACCTCTTTAGAATATAGTTTAAACTTTGCAGTTGAAGCCTTCAACCTCCAGAGTCCGATTTCTCATTTCTAATGCTTGAACAATTTAAGCAAAGCAACTATTTCTTGATAGGCTAGAGAGATTGTAGAAGAAGAGAGTAAGAGATTGTAAAAGAGGTATGACTTGGAGTGGGAAAGGGTAAGCTTATTTATAAAAAACCAAAAGTGGCTTTTTACCACCTCTACCCTCAAATATAACTGTTATTTGGTAATTAAAAAGGTAGAAGAGGTCTTTTAGTAGTCAATTACAACCATACCCCCAATATGGCTGTTGGGGGGTAAAAGGGGAAAAAACTTTTTTGGAGGAAATAGAGAGCTAGCCGGCTAGCTCTTGGCTGCCTGCCGTGCCCAACGGCAGGCACGTGCAACGGCAGGCACGTGCGTGCCCTAGCGGGCCGGCGCTCGGCCGGCTTCGGGCCACGTGCCCTAGCGGGCTATGCCTAAACGGGCCGCGTGCCTGTTTAGGAGGGCCCGGCACTGCACGCCCAAGGGCGCGGGCCGTGCCGGGCCACGGACCGATAAGCATCCTTTTTTTTTTTGGTAGTGTACCGATAAGCATCCTGCTACTATTAGTATTCGGTATCTTTATTCAATAATTTTGTTTTAGGTAGGCATCTGGATTCAATATTAGTGATCGTGTAAACCCATTCCTGTCCTTAATGAATTGAATCTGACGGTTACGATCAATGATGAAGGTCATAGTGGGGCCCGTTTAAGTAGCAAACGCAGGAAGACGTCGATGGAACATGATGGTCAATTATTTTAATCGAATTGCATAATAACTAACACACAGAAAGCTTTTACCCAAAAAAAAAAGAAAAGGACGAACAGAAATCTTCAAATATTTTTATTGCTCCCTTCTTCCTTTTTCCGGTCTGAAACTGCTTCCGTTCACTCTGAATGCGAACTTCCTTTGCAGCCATTCCTGTTTCTTCCTCTGTGATCGATGGACTACGATTTCAGGAACAGAGCGGGTCCACCGTACGATTCACACATGCCGATGTACAGTTCCCCATCAAGCCAACCGCATCACGGCTCTTCCCTCTATCCCAGGGTAGGTCCTCCCGGTCATTCTGTTATCCCGCCGGTAGGACGGAATTCTTCTATTCATCAGAACTCGTTGCCTGCCTCTTCCTGTGAGTTTCCAATTCCTAATTATGTTTTTTACTCCTTAATTTTCGACTTCAGCAGTTGATGTCATAATTTTCTGCTAATCGATGGTTGTGTTGGGGCTTATAGATGACCCTTATTTTTTCGGTAGGTATGCCAAAAAAGTGGAAGAATTTCTGATCTAATTTGCAGCACTTTAATGATCTCGCGGATTTCATTTCACTGGTTGAACAACTGCCGTTGAATTTAGGGCGTTTGTTCTGAATATGGTTTTGATAGAATTGTGGTTTATTAAAAATACTGTATGGTTCATGGTGTGTTTTGCTTTGCAGCGGGATTGGGAATTAGAGTTGCGATAAAACCAGAATATCGGATAACTCCTCCTGTAAGTTTTTGGTACTTTATTTTAATTGATTTTTTCGTTTTTGAAATAACGATTTCATCCGCTTGCGTTTTTTATTGAAAAAAGTGAAAGTTTCCTGCAAAATATCAGTCTTTGAACGCTGTGGTGGAATCTGCTTATGTAAAGCAAGGACTTTTCAGATTCTTTCCCTGATTCGAACAGCTGAAAATATTTTACCCAAATGTTGCAGCCTCCATTGTCACCGCAAGTGGGAGATGTTCCCCGTAGTACTTTCCAATTTGATTTTGACTTTGAAAGGAAGATTTTAGCTGAGGCAGAGAAGGAAAGCCTGAATTGGAGCAAAATAGGATTAGAAAACCTTCCATCCCAAGCTGCGGAAACATCGTCTTCTTTGGTATGATAAACTTTGAAAATATTATCTATATTTTCCAGATGTATTATGTCTTTATTTGTGCGTTTTATTCTACCTAGCCTACAAAAGGTATTCTTAATGCTTGATTTATCTTCAACTGTTCGAGGAATTTATTAGTTTTAGAAATTGAAAAGATGAGTGTATTCACATATTAATCTTTTGTTCAAATTGACTTGGGAAGTATGTTTCTCAATAGGTTTCAGTTTTTCTTATATAGTGATGATAAGGAAAAATTTCTGTTTGGTTGGAGACCGGAAAGGTAACAAGAAATGAAAGATATACATAAAGGCCCATACATAAAAAGGCTCAGAAGCCTATGCCAGCCTCGCTAGACTTGTTGTATAAAAAAAGTTAAAAAAATTTTTTTTTATTAGCAATATTGTCAAAGGCTTCTTTTTTTTTTTTGATGAATAATAAGCATGCATTCATATCAAAAAGAAACAGCAAGAAATGCAAACTACCCATAAGAAATGGGCAGCAGCAAGGAGAAAAACCCATTACAACTCACTCTGCCAGATCCCCTTACCCCCATTACATCTCACTCTGATAATCGCCCTTAACCCCTATCCATGGCCATTAATCCCCAGCTTCTGAGGTATGCTTCAAGATAGGGCTTAAGTTTAATGCCTAAAGGATCCAACTTAAGGCTCAGATCTGTTGATTTTCTCTGCATGCACCTTAAGGCTTGCCTTGTGTTATAACTGAGAAGCATGCACCTCACACTCAGTGAAAATACATATTTGGTCACAAAATGAAGGCAGAAATCATTTAACAGTATGTTTAAACTTACTTTATGCATTAGATTTAAGGGATTGAAAATGATATTTAGAGGACCTTTTGAGTATTTTGTTTTTAGGTTCTAGCAAACAAAATAGTTTTAAATTTGCTATTTAAGGAGTTATCTCAAGGTAGCTGGCCCTGGAAGAGGAGATAGAAACGGATCTTGAATGGAAGGAAAGCAAGAACTATGAGATTGCCTGCTTAAAATGCTGTCTTTCCATTCCTTAGAAACGACCGGCTTCTTGCAGTTTATTATCATGCTAATCAGTTTATTATAAAATTGTACAACATCTGAATCGTTTAATGTAGCCTTGACAAGTATTTACAAGTGAAAAAGTAGCGAGAGCTCAGATTCCTTGGAGCCCCACAGACAGATATATATATATATATATTAAACAACAAGTTAGACTCTCTTTGGATGTTTGCAGTTTTTGATATAATATCAAGCAAAAACTTTATGTATCCAAGTATGATTGTATGATTGTTCATTAACTGTTGACATACTATTACTGGTTCTGACTCTCCTTAATAGACCGTTTTCATTGTATTTTTCTTTTTTTATTATAGAGATTTGTGCTATTAGCTGCATGGCTTTAGTGATTTCTTTTACTATGGCTTCTATCCATGTATTACCAGGCATATAATCACTCTGTTTCTTGTTGATTATTCTTTAGTAAGTAAAAATAAAAGAGTAGACATGTTATTTTTATTATGGCTTCATTTATGTTTCAGGGTCCTGTCACAGATCCGGTGGTGAGCAAGTACATAGCATCAGGACTCAATCGAGAGGCTGTTGCCCTTGCAGTGTCAAAATATGGAGATAATCCAACCAAGGTAAATTTTTTGGATTTATGATAAGAAGCTGTATTTAAGAAACCTCACATAATACTAGGATATGACAAGATAGTAAATATCTGTAAAAATCTATGGGCTTCTCTAGAATGCTTAACTCAAATGATGGTGTTTACATACCATCTATTTGATGACTTTTTTGGATATTAGATTCCAGAGTTGCCTAAATCACAAAGGGCAACACCAAAGTTTTCAAAACCTAAAGTATAAGTTGAGTTGTTCTGCATGACTACGATGTAAAGGGGTCAACCTCAAGTGTTGATGTTTTTTTTTTATCAGTAAATAATATGATATATATATATATATATATATAGAGGAACCAAAAAAAGAAGTGTCTTGGTACACAGATTGTATTGATGTTTGTTATGTTGTGAATGATTTAACCCGACCTCATTTCAGATTTTGAGTTTTAGCCCCAAATATATTTGCTTCGGAGCAAATAAAGCATCCCTGAAATCTGATGTCTTGTTTAAGATCCTAGAAATAATTGAAAATTTGATGGCTATTGCAACACACTGAAAAATTCAGAACAGACATTAGTGGGGCTCACTTTGATGCAAGCATTATCCGAGTGGCTTATCGAGTGGGTCCTTGTCAGGTGGACTGTCTAGATTGGTCATGTCATAATACCATGTAACAAAAATCCCATGTCTTGCGAAGAAACTAAATCTGGCAGGATAGGTGAGAAATCTTTCAGCCCATAGTGGAAACAGCCAAGCTGTAATAAATCTTTCCAGACAATTATTTTTCCTATTACTAATAAGCCTCATTTAACTAATTTGGTAGACCACGGTTGTAGTTGTGGAATCATCTGTCTGATATTTTTATATCATGTTTAGTGAATTTAGTACAATTGGTTAATGTTAACTATCCATGAAGAAATAATTCAGGACCTCATTTAATAAATCATGCTCATTAATAAATGTTGAATTTTCAACAGCAAAACCAAACCCGAACCTTAAAGAGCAAACAATGCAACCTATTATATGTGTTCTTCCTAATCTGTTACCCTTTTGGTTTTCCAAAAGGATTCATGATTACCCAGCAGGTTGGAACTAGGCATTTTGTTTCTGTGGTTAAGGCATGTTAAGATATGTTTATGTTTTTGTTATTAAGGCTTTTTGGCTGGAACTACAGGCATTGCCCATCTTTTGGCAGTGTGTCTGATAAGCACATATGCCTCAGGCATTGCTCATCACCACCATATGAGTTGCATATCTTATAAGCGTATATATGCCCTTTAGAGCTGGTCAAGATTGCCATTTGTAGAGAAGCATCAGAACTTATAGTTCCACATTTCAGTTTTGCATGCATGTGGATTCTGTTTATATCCATCTACACTTGTTTTCTTTTGAGTTTTTTTGAGTATTCTTTCCACAGAATGAGCAATGAGGGTCCTTTTCAGGTACGGGAATTTGTCAATGGTTACAACCTCCTGCATGAAATGGGGTTCTCATCAAAGAATGTCGCTGAAGCCTTGGCGATGTATGATAATGACACAGACAAGGCGCTGGCACATTTTCTCAACAATTCTTCCTGAAAAAGCTGAGAAGGGATGGGTATCATGTTGATTGTCAACTTGCCAAGTGTTTTAGGCTCGGTTTATGTGATTATATGTCAAAGTTTGGAACATGTCTATTGCGTGAAGTAAACCAAAAGAAACATTTCATCAATGTTCCTATTTTTTTTCTCCCTTCTGTTTCCAGCCCTTGCCAATACAGTAATACAGAGTTCCGATACTTGTTCCGTGGATTACAAATGTTATAGATCCTTCTCGAAGGTGCTGCATTTCAGCTGTGAAAAGTGCGTAGCCTTCCACTCTCACTGTGCAAACACTGGTTAAACAGCCCATGAAGAAGCTGGGATTGGCTATATCCAGGTCCAGGTAGCAGAACAAACCTCGTACTATCTAAATGCGGGTGGGGACAATTTCAGATTTATGGACTAGAACAGGCTAAATACTCAAAATTGATCAATCCTAATAGATGATTTAGTTAAGACTGAAACGTGCAACTGATTAGAAATTCTAAAATGGGGTTATCAATCATAGTCATGCTGATGTCTCTTGCTCTCGATATTTATGGTCAACCTTGAGCTTCCCCTTCTGAAGTTAGGTATATTAGACAACCATAATGCCCTGCGTATGATGCTGGAGAACCTTGAAAAAAATGACATTGGCGATAAAATACTTTGGTAGGAACATAACTGTTTTGAGAATCCCATCAAGAGAAAGGAAACAGATGTTGAATTTCTTTCACTCTAATCATGAAGTATGAATTGAAGAATTTTGTCCTCTAAAGTAAGGTAATGTACTTCCATTCTAAAATTTAACTGAAGACAACCAAAAAAATTAAGAAAGAAAGAAGAATGGATATACAGACTTGCTCACCCATCTGTGGAAAACTAATCCATGAAAATAGCATGGCCCTAACGTGGAGCAATTTTATGATACATCAAATCAGTGTCAGCCCTATCAATTTTCCAAAAATCTTCAATTCAATAGATACCACCGTACGCATGTTATTGGTCAGGATGTTTACTTTACGCCATGTCAATCAAGCATATAGCCAAGATCACCAAAAACTATGCTTTCCATGAGTAGGTACTGGAAGCCACTCTTCATGTAAATCAGAAAACCGAGAAGCTGCAAAATAACAGCTGCAATGACAATATATGGCCTTTGGATTGATATTTCCCTCTTGGATCCTCAAATCATACACCTGCACATATAGCTCCTGAAAAAAAAAAGAACAAAAATTTTCTTCAATCTCTACCCTCAAAGCTGCCGCATGCCAATGAAAAAAAAAGCTTCTTAGTGGCTGCTCATTCCACTCTACAAGGTCCAAGGTGCAACCGATCACTATTTTAGATTGTTCGAAAAGTAGGGAAATGGCTTTGGGATGGACCAATGCAAAAATTGATAATTTAGGTTCCCTTTTTTTTTAAAAATTCAGGAGGTTTTTTTCTCATTGTATGATGGGGGAAGTCGTTTTCTCATTGTTTGAGGAGTCTTTGAACATGAACTAATGTGGTAATTGAGACCGAAAAATCTGATTCGGTCTCCCAGTATGGCCATTTAGACTGACATTTAATTCTCTCTGAAACCAAAATTCTAGTCTTCTTGAACATTAACTGCAGCCATTGTACCAAAATTCTAAAAGGAGATAGAAAAGAGGAATCTTTTTGGCGCACGGTGGAGGTCCTTTGGGGGGAAAACATTCCATGATTTGAAGGGTTGTAAGGAGATCAAATAAGTGGGCCTTTTATCTGGTCAACTTAGCTTCCATGCATGAAGAACTCAATCAAAGCAGGTAATATGGTTTGATGCAGTAACACAGCTTCCATAGCTATATAGTTGTCATGGTGATCGTTATTCAGTAAATATCTTCGGGGTGGGAACTGGGATGGCAGGATTCAGTAATACTTATGCTCACTACCATATGGGCTCCTCTATATATGTGTGTGCGTGCGCACGCACGTGCATGTCTCACAGAGAGAGAGAGAGAGAAAGAGACCTGAAGACCAAGACGAACAACAAAATTTCCCTTCATCAACATACTTCACATCAATCCCAATAAACCATGATCCAACACTGACATCATCATGAGCATACGTACGAAGAATGGATCTGCCAACAAATATACAAGATCTAATTCAGTAAGCACATTATGCAACAGTCCATGCAGTTGACACACCAACCATGAAAAGAACAGACCTGTTTATTGAGATGAACTGGGCCAAAGCTCGGGATATTACATAAATCTCACCTGAAGCATGTCTGAAATACCTGTGGGGTACGTGAAATTTATTTCAGGTGAAACATAAAAAACAATGCTTAAAAAAATATCAAGAAAAGATTCCTAAGGAGACAAATGAGAAAACAGATAGTTGAAAGGATGGCATGCAACATCGAAGGAATATACTGTCTATCTGGCCAAGTGGCACAAGCAGAGGTCACGAAGCAGACCAAGCACATATGATATACTTGGTGACCGTTATTGAGCACAAAGTAACTGCAATGACAAGAATGCCACTTAATACCTAAAGTGCCTCTGAGGTAAAAGGTTGATGAAGTATTATCTGAAGTCTTCTGCTACTGGTAGCATGAAGAAATGGTCAATACATGGCAACGTGTAGTCTTTCATGGCCAAATGTAGTGCCATAAGCATGATGAACTGGATGAGAAGTGATGGATAGTGATATTCAGGGCAAATTTTATGGTGCAATAGACTAATTAAGTTTTGGGTGTATGAACACTTTTCACAGCATTGCTGAGTGTTTATTTGACATTTAATTATAATTTAACTTAAACATTTATGAAAGGTTTACATTTTTCTTTTTCTTTTGAAAATGAGCAACAACATACTTTTGTCACGACACCTATTAGTGGGAGTCTGGGACTATGTGCTGACAGTGGCATAGCCAGGATTTTCATTGAGGGTGGGCAAGATAAATCTTTGAACTAAATATGGAAGATAAACGGTTGTGATTGGAAGGATAATGGGGGCAAATTAAAATTTTCAGGGTGGGCAAAACCATCTATATGTTAAGTAAATAGTAAAGTTTAACAATTTTAGGGTGGGCCACTCTATGTAGCTCTGGCCCTGTGTGCTGATTTATTGAAGGTTGTGCAGAAAGCATACAGCAAGTTGAACCCAAGGCAAACATAAAGGATCACCTTAAATAACTGCTTCATTTATGTCATATAAGTAACTTAAAATAGTCCATTATCGCCCCATACGATTATTTTTGTATTTATCATGATAGGAAATAAACAATTTATTTCACAGATAAGTGATTGATAATGTATGGGTTTGATGCCCCTTATAATCTGATTCCTTGCATAAAATCCTCTTGAGCATAATGTGAAACAAATTGGAGCACATCTACCTCATCACTACAAACAGAGGAACTGACTGACATATGAGAAGCTGTAAAAGCTCAGGTTCTATCACTATAACTTAAAGTTGAGGCTAAAGGAACTGAAGATTGATATGTAAAATATCACGCAGAAAGATTTACTAAATTTGATGTTTAGCCGTATGGTTGATGAGGACACTCTTACGAAGTAGGTTATGTGACCTATGTTGGCTGAGCTTGACCGTCAACCAATTATTAAGATTCAATATCACTAAATTGATAGGATTTGGAGATCAATATTGACGTGGGATGGAGAAAAGTGGCGGCACATTCAAGCAGCAACTCCTTCAATATAGCTGTAAGGACTGTTAATTGCATGGCAAAGGCAACCGGACAATGCAGGGTGAGAGAAACATACTCCAACAATTGATGTCAAGTTCAATCCATTGACATCCTATACATTCAGGTAACAACATAGGCTACAGAAATAGAGATAGTGATGATAGTAAGGGGAATGGTGGTGACGATAACAACAATGAGTACAAAGGTGGGATGGTGGCAAAAATGTCACTGACTAATTATCATTTAAGTAGTCAGTTTCAATGTGTTGCTTAAGGTGAAAAACCGTAACGCTCCTTCAACAAAGCCCCAAATGATTGAGCCTTTATGGTGACATTATCAACTCAAGGAAACAGGGAAGAAGAATACAGGATATGAGAAGGCATTCATATCTCACATTTTGGTCCATGGATGTTGGTAGTAAGCTACAGAGTTCATCCGCTACCGTATCATAGGGAGAATCTGTAAATGAAGAACATCATCAAGAAGTTATAGGGTACCATCCTTGAGTTGATCCTATCCATATTTTCCTACACAATCATCCCCGACAGCTATGTATCACAAGAATCATGCTCATAATGATATTGGACTATCATGCATAAATACAGGCATGAATTCTCATATAATGGGAGGGAGGGATGTGGTGGATACAAAAATGCGTTTTTCTTCTTAATAACATATTCCCTCCAGGATATGATTTTCATTCTTATCCCTAGCTACTACCATCTATTCCTGTCTCCATTGTCACCATGTCTGTCACTACCCTTATCCAACCTTCAATGGTGTTGGTGAATATCACTCCAACAAGCATGTGAGAGATTTGAGTGAAACACAAAAATAGTATCATATAAAATGAATTACCAAAGTATTGCAATAAAGAAGAGAGTATCCTTTGTACGTTTTTTTTAACCTTCATTTTATGTTAATATTATTTTGCCATATTAGCCTAGAGCATCCATTTATCATAACCTGTGTTGTTTCTGTGTCATTATCTCTTATTTTGATCTCCATAAATTTTCACATTATGATTCAATCATCAGGTATAATTTTTCAATATTTTCCCCACACAATGAATAGTTATATTTTGCCTACATATGAGCAAGTAATTAATGCATTTTTTTTCTTTTCGTGTTTCGTGTTCTATTACATGAATTTTAATATCATTTAAACCCCCTAGAAATTTTAATCTTTCCTTAAATTTTATTACTTTTCTCCATGCCACCATGTCACTATGTTACTGAAATTTTTCTGAGGGAACCTGGGAAAATGATCACTGAATCCCTAAAATTGCAACTGCGTAAGAGCAAAAAAAATATTCAACTTCTTGAAAATAAAAGAAAAGCATAAAAATCGAACTTGATAAGTGAACAATGATGCGGAACAGAAATTCTGTTTTCAGGCCCAACTGTTTGGGATAAGACATTTTGTTGATATTGTTGAATGCCACAAGCTTTGTTGAGGTTCTTGAATGCCACATGCAGCTGGTAATATTAACATGCACAAATAAAATAAATATAAGTAATACTCACGATTTTCGATCACCGAATTTCCACCAGTCTGGTTCATACCACTTATGACTCCTGTAGAAAAAAAAAAAAGCAAAATCAAGTTGGCAAAGAAAATACATGAAGTTTGAATCTAATCATCGCTCATCTACCAAATGATTAATGACTACATTCGACTGAACTCACGGTTCAGAGAAAACTTCCCCAGATTTCATACACCCAATATAAACACGAGGCTTGTCTAAATGAGTTGCCAGCATAGCTCCCAGGGCATCTGTACAGCAAACGAATAATAAGTCATAATGACACGACCAAGATTCTGTGTCTGTTTACTATTACGTTGAAGAATTCTCTCAAATAACCTTGGTACCTAAATATTAGTTTTTCAAAAACTGAACTAAGCCACTAACACTACAAGATACAATTCCAAATTCCTTCGAAAACAATTATTTCAAATGTCTGAGGAAACAAAACTAAGTTTTGAAGGTCTTACTTTAAAGATAAGAATTTGCAAAATCAAGCATCAACAATTCCATGCAAAGGAAAAACTCACTTATAATTCTTTTGCATAGACCAATGTTTCCTTAGAATTTTGCAAAATCACAATGGCTGTGGTTCCAAGTCAAGTACCAACATGATTTTTAGAAGGAAAAATGAAATCAATGCTCTTCTAGTTTTGTCCAAATGAGAACAGAAACTATGATTATGTTAAAATACCATCATCCATAATTTTTAACAAAAATGAAGAATCTAAAAGCACTTTAACCAGATCACAGTTCACACACTTCTGGATTGTATTGAGTAGATTCAATGTAGAAGTCATAAAACGTTTCTCAAGAAATAAATGGATTCAGCATAAAATTTTTAAACAACTAAATCAAAAGATTTTGTGAATGCCGTAGAAAGATATATTATTCTCTCCAATAAAAAATATTCATTATACAAGTCTTCATTAAACGTGCTTTCATTGCATAAAAGTTACAGCGAAATATATTAGGAATACATGCATCCCAAGAGTTTATAAATGTTAAAGAGGGTTTCACCAAAAAAAAAAAAACCATGCAAGAGGGATTGCTATCTGCAACTAAATAATAAAGCTCTTTTTGCATAATTATCCCATATTGAGAATTTTTTAGTTGCAGAAAAGTCGTGAAGAATAAAGGTTGTGGACCCAAATGAAAAATCAAAGCCAGAGGGAGTTTGAAGGAATCCCACTACACCTGATGGATCTGATTATCTATCAAATCTCTGGAATTTCTTTTTTGTATACTATATGGATGATCTGATCCGCAAGGACCATGATTGGAAGTTGTTTGATTGTCTTTGTTAATAAATATTGTATTTTCATCGTTACAAATGTCCAATAAATATTGACCAAAGTTATCAATCAGTCAGCCTTGATCTCACTCTTTGAAACATGTCTGCAATAATATATCATAATTTTTATTAAACATATAAGTGCAAGACAGATTTTTATAAACCCATCCCAGATTTTTCTCTCACCAAGCTTTCCAGCCAGATTAGTTTAAGTCACCTATGTATGAACCTGGCTATTCAATGTTTTACTTTTCAATGAGTTTAGTCCATACTCCAAACTCAAATATCATTTAAGTTGATCAATGATATTGCAAACTCAAATACCATTTAAATTGATCAACATTATTTGCAAACTATCATATGGACAAAAGAAACATATTTGAGTGTAGAAAACAATATAAATCAAGTTGGAGTTCTCAACATTATTTCACAAAAGAATATGCCATCATATTAGAGATGGCACCTCTTAAAACTGAGAAGCTTTGTGCAAGCTCACATTAAGTATATAAACAAGTTATGCATATATATTTCTGCTTATAATTAATGAGGAATACTAACCAATATTAACATAAACATCATCATTGACCTTGGCATAGAACTCAGCATCCCAGTTATCCACAGCGTGAACAAAGAACAATTTTGATTTCTTTGGAACCTCCTCGGTTGCCTCCACATGATTATCCTATAAAAAAGTGGGAATAAAGCGCTATAAACATCTGTATTCCCTATTTTGCTTACCTCTGAACTTCTGATATTATGACTACATAGATTATTTAAAAATAAAAAGGAAATCCTAGCATCCACATGTCAGCCTCTGTTAATTGAAACTCATTTTACTTGTAAACAAATGGCTTCTACTGGAACTGAAAATGGTGAGAGATATTTTCCCTCAGACAATGTAAGAAAATCCAGTTCTATGAATGTGATGTTGCTATTTACTCTAAAAAGAACTAGAAAAGTTCTTTCCAATTAATTATGTATATGTCAGAAAAAATTGGGGTTAAAAAATCATTAACAGAAAAAAAATAATTATGAAAAAATACTTTCTTGACGTTATGAACATACAAGAACAATGAAGTCGTTAGTCTGCCTGTTCTCACTGTCAATCTCCCGGTCTAAACTGTCTCCACGATTGGCACTGAAAGTTCATATTTCAAACTTATTTAAGCATATAGCTGTGAACAATCTTATGCAACTACTGTGTAACATACACACACAGTTTGTGACAGAGAGACTGACCTTCTTCCTATTACAAATCGTACAACAATCCCCTTTTCGTCTTCAAGTTTTTTCAAAGCTGTACCTGTATGTATTCTTTGTTAGGTTCACTTTGTAAGGAAAAAACTTCAAATCAAGCTAACTAAATATTTCTACAAGCTTAGAATGCCCAGAGAAGGATGCAACAATGACAAACGCAATTTTTAAAATCAATCAAAAATTTTTTACTCCAGTTATATGCTATACTTTGTACATCCTATCATCTAAAAACAGGCTTTAAAAAAATTTTCTTTACTCCAGTTATATTCTATACCGTTTACATCCTATCATCTAACAACTCAAACCTGCAAACCTGAATGGATATATTGAATATGAAATAAATACCATGATAAAAATTCCAGGAATTAGCTATTACCAGAACATTAATTTGTGTTGTTTTGTTCATGGAGTAGGAACTATGTTACACAGACCCTTTACACGACCCCAAGGTACCTATCTCAACATGACACGACGTGGGTATGTGTACGGGGCTTGTGTCAGATCCTTTAGATTTTCTCTTGGACATGGCAATCCAACATCAGAGAAAAATAAGAAAATAAATAGCACAAAATCATCTAGCAAGTAAAGGATCAAAAAAAATATTTTTTTTTTTTATGAAGAAAGAACATGTATTCTTTGAGTCAAAAATTACAAGCAATAAAACATCAAGAAAAATTTTGGAAAAAAAGAAAAACAAAGAGAGAGCTCAGCTTTTGACCTGCCTTATTGGCATTTATTTGGAGACTTTTTAGCTAAGCTCCATATTTTCAAATCCAAATTTTGGACACTTTTCAACTAAGTCCCTTGTATCCTAAATTTTGAGGGTCAAGTGTATTCAACTCCTAGACATATACCAGTAACAGACATTTGTACTTAAGTCCATGTAACATAGAGTAGCAGTGAACCAAATGTTGAAAAGTAGCAGTGCAAACCAGAAGGAATGATTTCTGTTTAAGGTGCAAACCAGAAGGAATGATTACTGTTTAAGTTTCAATAGAAATGAGATTCATTGAAAAGCCATGTGATTTCCCTTCTAAAGGAAGCAATGGCAAGACATGTACAAAGAATGTTTGTTTCCCAAACTTTGGTCCATTGAGAGAGAGGAGGGGGGAGAACAAGAGATGGATTTTGAGGACAGGAGTAAGGGAAACCATATAGTTACTGATACCATCACATGACTGGTAGCATGATAGGTTTGTATAATACCGGAGTTCAGGGAACTTATCAATTATAATATTAATTTGGGTAAATTACACTTACCTCCCTTGAGGTATGACATAATTACACTTACCTCCCTTGGGGTTTCTGATATAACACTGTCACCCCTTGACATTTATGTGTGGGTCACACTAACACCCCCTCACTATATTTTCCGTATTAAAAAATAAATAACTTTTGAATGTATGACTAAAAATTAATTTTCTAAATTAATTTTTAGTCATACATTCACAAGTTATTTATTTTTTAAAATTAATTTTTAGTCATACATTCAAAAGTTATTTATTTTTTAATACGGAAAATGTAATGAGGGGTGTTAGTGTGACCCACACATAAACGTCAAGGGGTGACAGTGTTATATCAGAAACCCCAAGGGAGGTAAGTGTAATTATGTCATACCTCAAGGGAGGTAAGTGTAATTTGCCCTATTAATTAATAACGGAGTAACCTACAAACGATATAAGCTTCGCCAGTTCCTAAAAATTATGATGCTTTATAAAAATTAACCTAAATAGATTTAACTTTAATGTCCATTCCAGTTCAAATAGTGGGTTGTTTACAATAAAACAATTTTGCCTTTTTATTTTTCAAATTTTCTATCATTTTCATGAAATATGCTTGGATTTTGGGCCAGCTTGAACCCAGCCCAAGTCAAGAAATTGACATCTGGCTATCTAGTTTGCATTAAGTTCAGGACAGATTTTATATGAGCAAACTGATTTTTAGTTTGGACCAAGACCGAATAGATTGGAAATCAGTCCAACCACCCTATTCGTGCTTTCTCTGCACTGATAGGGGAGGTGAACATGATTAGAGCATAGGTTATTAATAATCTTAGGAGGAGTCATACCACCAAAAAAAAAAACATCAAATTCTATCTCAGGTATCATGCCATTTTTGAAATCCCAATAATATCACACTTATTCTATGCACATGTTGCAAAGCATTGTTGGTCTTATTCTCTTCTTGTAAAGATTGTCCCCCTAAATCCACTTGTAATCATTGATCACATAACAGTCTAGCACACTCAAAATACATTTATACTTCACTATTAACACCCTTCTCAACTGTTTTCTCCTTAAAATAAGTGAATGTGAAAAGAAAACATATCTAATATGACATGATTGCCACGCAGGGGCATCCCATGGTTTGAACCTTAACTAGTGCCTTGCCACCATAATGGGTCCTAAAGAAACAACGCGTAATCTACAGTCATTCATCAAATATCAAACCCTACAACACAAAGCATCATTGTGTAGTAGCAATAAAACTTTTCAAAGTTCGAATTTCTCAGACCAATTAAAATAACATATTTGATAATGTTTACAACATGAATGAAAGTAATTTATATAGCATAAATTATGCATTTAATTACAGCAAATGAATGGAACATAATGGAAAATCAAAGGAGAAACTCACGAAGGGGAAGAGTATTCTACCAGTTGACATCCATGCCCTACGGATTGCATCTCTATTGTTCTTTCGACCAAATTTTGTAATTATTCCAATCACAGCTAACAATTTCTTCTTAGAACGAGTCCCATTAGTCTCTGACAAGTGCTTTGAAACAAACCCTTCTTGTCTCGCGGCAGCCAACTCCATCTCAAGAGCTGATAACTTCTTCTGCTGTTCCCTAATGAATTAAAGATGCAATAGTTGATCCCTTGATAAAATATGAGAGTAAGGTTGATACTCCAACTAATTAGCCCACAAAGCATAAAGTGGGATTACTATTACCTACAGGCTATGATTTTCAGAGTATCATCAACTGATATAGCAGATTGCCCCTGAAAGTAGAAGATCACTCGTAAATTTGGCATGGCATAAAATAAAATAAGGAGTTTCAGAAGATAGTTCAAATGAGGTGCAGCGCCTTATGAACAGTTATCTTTTCTTCTTTCCTTTTTTTTTTTTGGGCACAAAATGTGCATGGCAGATACATTTATTCAAATGCACAAGTGGTAATACTCAAGAGGCAGACATTTAAAGTCAACATAAGTGATAGAACCTATAAGTAGCCGTAAGGCTGTAACAAGTGATGAAATGAAGGATACATGTGCAAAAAGACACATTATTGCATCTGTGAATGAATGCTCTGGGTTAAATTGAAAGCCTTAAGGGGCACGAGAACAACCAATTCTGACATAGATATAAGTACTGATAAAAGATAGTCTTCCCGTCTATCATATAATACGGCCCTGTGTAGGATTGAATGTCAGCAAAAGATGGGTGCAGCATCCGAAGCAACTGGGACAATAAATTTAATTAAGATGGTGCTGGTGTCCATAAAGACCTAATTGATCAATTATCAGATGGTTATGACCATATAATGGCGTCATTCTTCAAACGTGGACCATCTAATAGGTTACCGGAGGAAAAACAGGGAAAAAAAAAGAAGAAGAGGAGGAGGAGGGGAGTGGAATGTGGAGGAGAGAAATAGAAGGAGGTATAGATCAAAGAAGACTTTCATGAATACGTTCATGTAAGACGGAATTAGTATAGTCGTGTAAGGAATTGAATTTCATCTCAAAAGTAAATGACAATAAAAACAACGGAAGTACCTGACCAGTTATTCTGTCAAGCTCTTTAATTAAATAAACCCTGTTCTGTGCATCCTGCCAGAGTCTATCAGACAAGAATTTACATCAAACGTTTAGAGCATTGAAATTCGGGAAAATATAAAACAAACGCCAAAAAGACGTTAAAAAGAATTCCAGAATCAATTGAAAAACACAAATGCAAGAATCATACACGCCATCTTTCTAAAGTGGTCGAAATCATAAACTTGAATATAAAAATAAAAAAATAAACCCTAAGAGATTGAGTGAAACATGAAACAAAAAGGAAAATGCAAAAATTTACGCAACTGATTTAAATCGCAAACTTGATTACAAAGAAAACACTAAAAGATTACGTGAAAATCGAAAAAAACCAACAGAAAACGCAAAGACTAAAGAGATTCGGAACCTACCTGCCGGCGACATATATCGAAGCCATGGAAGCGAACATCGAGAGCATTAGTGTTGAGATTCGGGATCGGAAAACCATTCTGGATAGCCGGTTATTCGATCCCCTGCTCTGCATCTTTTGGCTTCTTCCTAATTGACCCGCACCGAAGTGAGATCGGACATTCAATTCAGGCACCACACATTCGCCTCAGAATCGATCGAAGAGCATAAACTTCTGAGTCAGATCTGCTTCGACAAACGGAAGTCGATCCACGTACGAGTTTAAATCGCCTAGTAAAAGATGCAGGAAAAAAATTGAAAATTTTGAGAAGAGGTTGGACGAAACTGAGACATTCCAACCAATTTGAGGTTATGACTTTCCGTTTCTACTTTCTACTACAGTTCAATTTCAAAGCGATGAGATTATAAAAAAAAAGGGGAAATTTATTTTTAGTGATACTGTCTAAGCACAATCCAGATTTAGTCACCTAATTCTGTGAAATTGGAAACCAGTGATATTTTTTAAAATAATTGAGAATGATTATCATGTTAGTATCTAGTTTCTTAAAATTGATTTTTAGTGATATTTTTCAAAAACAATCCTGATCCATTCACCAAATTCTTGATAATTGGGAATTAATAATACTTTTTTAGGAATGATTGAGAATAAGTATTCACATAATTCTTAAAAAAATAAAATAAAATGCCCTTAAATCCTTCTTGACCTCATTAAAACATGATAAAAACAAAATTTTTAAATGTTGATGTCATTTTTGGAAAAAGTCCTTGATGAACATTAAAAAAACACTAATTCAAAATTATTTCCAAAAAGTATCACTAAATAATCTTGCATCAGTCACTGAATTCTTGGTAATTGATTAAGTTTATTTAGTGATGCTTTTTACAAATAATTGTGAATTAGTGTTTTTGTATTGTTAACTTTTTCAAAAATGACCTCAACATACTTTTTTGTTATCATGTTTAGATGAAAATGAGGTTAAGAAGTGTTTTAAAGGCATTTTACTTTGTTTTTTTAAGAATTATGTAAACAATAACATTAGCGGGGTGCACGTATGAAGGAAGAGGTAGATGAACTGATTTTGAAGTTTTTAATAAATTAAAGTAGTTTTGATTATTATACCATTTTATTAATGAATCTTCACGATGATGTGTAAGGGTTTTTTTGGAAAGTGGTACATTTTGGATGGTGCCATTCTCATGGGGTGCCTTGTGATATATATTGTATAGATTTCCATTTGTATCTAGTGGTGGAACCAGGATTCCAAATCCAGGGGGCAAGAGACTGAGAGAGTTCGGGTCCCATTGGGTTGCTGAGAGAGGGCGAGAGAGACGGAGACGAAGAGTTAGGATGATAGAGAGAGACTGAGAGTTGGGGCGAGAGAGATGAAGAGACGAGAGACAGGGTGAGAGGGACGGAGAGATAGGGCAAGAGCCGCGATAGAGACAAGAGAGTCGCGAGAGAGACAGGGCGAGAGCCGCGAGAGAGACAGGGCGAGAGTCACGAGAGAGACAGGGCAAGAGCCGCGAGAAAGATGAGAGAGACATGGGCTCAATTTAGGGCAAAAGTTGGGGTGTGGTGAGAGTCAAGAGAGAAATAAAATTTCAAAAGTTTAGGGGGGCAATTGCCCCCCCCCCCCCCCCCCCCCCCCCTACTCCCATCGTGGTTCCGCCACTGTTTGTATCTCTTATTTATTTTTATTTAATAAATAAAATAATATTTACCCCTCTATTGTTGTAGTCATATTTATCATGGGATGAAATCATCTATCCTACAACATCCTTGAGATACTGCCGTGTAGCATCCCACGAATATTGCAAGGTTTGCCACGAAATCCATACGATAGATAATTTTAACCCATTTATCATTAGTATGAGCTTCTGTATTAAAGATTAAAATTGATGAAAGTAAGCTTGTATCCCACGTGCTTGGCTCCTAACTCCTAAGTAAACTTATTTTCCAATTTAATTATGGGAAAATTTCAAATGTGACCGTCTTTTGAAAAGTAAATACAAAAACAGACGTTGAAAAGTCTTTCCTACCGAAACATGCAACTTTTCAAAACTATTTACCAAGTGGTCCGAAAACACTATAGCATATTTCGAAGACCCCATTTTGCCCTTCCTTCTTCATTCGACTGAAACACCCATCGGTTCATCTTCTCATTTTTGCAAAGCGATTAGGTGCGAAACCATGAGCGATACAACGAACCCAGAGCGACGGCGAGGCTTGTTCCCGGCGTTGGGCGACAACCGCTGTCATCACTGGCGCTTCCGATTGAGGGGGGTTGACCGACATTGTCATCTCTTTCGTCTCTCGTTTGTAGGAGGTCACCGGCGCTTGAGATCTGGTGGAAGCGGTTATAGTGTGCCATTTTCTTCTGTCTGTCGGAAAATAAAACGGCAGTAGAGAGCCTTCACGAAGCACTTCAGCCAGAAATTTCCCTTGTTAGAGGTTGTGAGCAAATCTCCTCAAGGTAAGAACCGATTGTCCCTAATCTGTTTGCTTTTTAGAATGAAAATTTTTTGGTCTACATTTCTGTTAGGTTTCCATCCATGAGGTGGTACATTTCGTTTAGTTATGGATAATCTAACCTTAGTCTCTGAATCGATGCATTTCAAATGCTTGAAGAAATTCTCGAATGAATCGGAACGTGAACACCATGTAATTTTGGATATGGTGTTCGTAATGCCCATTTTTTAATAAAAAAGTTCATTTGAATGGTTGATTCGACACACCCATTTTATCTGTATTATTTTCTTTGTGATTGCAAGGATGCTATTAATGGTATGGGAAGATATGTAACATCCTGGATTTGCAGTATCTTACTTATTAATGTGGTTTTCCTAATTTCTCATATTTTGTTATTTGTTGTGGTTCATCTTGATTGTTTTATTTGAGTTGTCTAATTTTTGTGGCATTTTATGTGCTGTTTTACTGTGCTTTATTTCTTGCCATGATAACTGTTGTGAATTAGCTTGGCTTTCTGTGCAAGATTGAGTTTTAATTTATTTTAGGCATATTATATTGGATTATTCAATGGTGTGATTGTATGCATTAATTATTTGGCTTGGTGTTTTATTTTGATTTGTTTTGTATTATGCATGGTCCGGCTTGTTTTGAGTGGATCTGCTTGGTTATGTTAGGTTGAGGCTGTTTAGATGCTCTTAGTTTGCTCTATGATTAGTCTCTATTATCGTTTACCTGTGCATCAGGGCATTCATTTGGAAGCATAAAACTCATGGTCCGGCTTGTTTTGAGTGGATCTGCTTGGTTATGTTAGGTTGAGGCTGCTTAGATGCTCTTGGTTTGCTCTGTGATTAGTCTCTATTATCGATTACCTGTGCGCCAAGGCATTCATGAGCGTTGGAAGCATAAAACTTCTTCCCCTATATTCCTTTGCTCTTGTATGCCTTGTTTCTCTTGTACTTTTGGTGGTGGTGAGCTTTTTGGGCTGATTGAGAGATTGGGAGCTCGCTTCGATTATTTGTGTTTTTGGTGTTTTTCTCCTTGATGTAAGCTTCAACATTTTCTTGGATTTATATGTAAATATGGTTAAACAGTGAAGTGTGTTCCGTTTCACTTGATTTTTGGGGAACAGTTTTAGGTTCTTCTACAACTGACTTCTAGTGTCTTTGGAAGAAATTCCTCAATCCTCTCCTTTGTTTTCTTATACATTCAAGAACCACTTATTTGGAATTTTCTACGAATCACATACAAGTTCTATCTTAATTTACTTTATTTATACTACTATTGAAACAACGTAGATAAATTAAACAAGAAGGAAAATGCTTACAATAATAGATAAGTTAGATTTAACATAAAGCAAGATTGATGTATCCTTACTTTATTCTTACAAGACGCCGACGAGGTACGAAGCAACGGGTGTCGTTAAAACTGTGCCTTGTGCAATGTTGAGAACATCTATGGTCCTCGCAAGTTCCCTTATATAGGTTGGTCTTTGAGTATAAAGGATGTTTCTTTTGTGAAATATGCTTGCACAAACATGGGACCCATATCTTTTGTCATATCTAAGATAAAATTCATATTATTCTATATTTTTATTAACGTATTTTCCTCTCTTTACTATTCAGTTCATATGTTTGATTTTGACCAAGTTGATTAAGGTGCTCATGGTATAGGTTTGTGTGGGTAGATAATTGATAGCCTAAGTTGTTATTTCGAGTAGTTTATATTAATCATGCATTTGCTCACCTTGTTAACATGTTATATGGAGTGCAATATGCCACAACCACCCCGGAGAATTCGTTGTTTTGCTACTTTCATATAGATGGAGAAATAGTTATAGAGCAAGAAAAGTATGTATCATACCTGGAGGGGGGGGGGGAAGTCGTTTAGATGGATTCAATATAAGTGGTAATACATAGTACGATCAATTTGTAAGTGATGCCTGTAATTTATTTGAAATATCTCCAGTGGGTTTGATTATGAAGTACTCCCTTATGTACAATAAGAGTGCATTACTTCCACTTACTGGTACATTCTTCGATTGTCAGGAGGTGGCTGGTCGGCTAGAGCACATGCAGAAAGAGTTACAAATAATGAGTGATGCATATCGGAGATCCATCACTGTTATAAGAGACGCATATGGAGGTTGCAATACTAGAGCTGATAAAGGTATAGGTGACTGAGATGTTATTACGTGGTTGGAATTTTTTTTTGGATTGATTATATGCGCTTGCTAGTGACCAAGATGAATTCATTTGAATTGCAGGTACGTAAAGAGTTGCGATGGAATATATCGGATGTGGAGCAGAGCTTTATGATTGCGACTTTCAGCTACATGTTTCCATGTATTCATTTATGTAATTAATGGAGCATATGTATTTGGGATTTTTGTATGGTAATTACCCCAAATGTGGTGGATTGTCAATTTTTTGTATGACAGTTGTGGTTTTTTCACAAATTGTAGATGTTCTTTGAATATAAATAAAATTTTTTGCAACAATTGAAATGACATAAGCGATTACTCAGTTGTCTAAAATTTATCTGAAATCGATTGCATGCAATTTGTCTAAAACGGTTATTTCTCATGTTTCGATTAATTATGTGTCAATAACACATAGGCCTCTGATGATATGAACTCAGAATTTTGAATCGTGAATTAATAGATTAATCGTAAAAATATTGGTTAATCGAGGTGTTGTTATGATTATCCAGTAGTAATTTTATGCAATGGCCGAAGTGGTTAATCGGCACATTTCGATTAGTCGAGTGTTAATCCTGCAATGAACTTCAGAAAAACAACCAACTGTAACTCTAATCGACAAATTATCGACGCACCTTAAAAATAGTGATTAATCGGGAAATAGATACGATTAATCGGTACTAATTGAATGCCATGCGCCCAGTTATTCATCGGCAATATCCGATTAATCGACGGTTAATCCTGCAATTAGCCTCAGAAAAACAACACTCTGTGATTCTAATCGAGATTTTCTCGATTAATCTAAAAAATAGTGTTTAATCGGGAATTAGATACGATTAATCGGTCATCATTGAATGCAATGTGCCCAGTAGTTCATCGGCAAGGTTCGATTAATCGAAGTTTAGCGTTCAATTGTCGATTAACCAACAAATCACTAATTTTATCATTAATCAAGTTACTTCCGATCAACGAATAGTTAAACAACCTAACTTTGATAATCGCCAAATATACGATTAATCAATATGTTGTCGATCATTGAAATTTCAAACAACCCATGTTTTATTCGTGGGATACAATTACATACTTCAAGGGATACTTATTTTTATCATTGCCAATTCGCGAAGTTGAGATGGTATCCCACGATTACTACACTTATATCCGACGCATATTTGGGGAGAAACTTTCGATTAATCGAGAGAATAAATTTCGATTAATGCCCTTCTGGGATACAATTTCATTATTCGATGGATATATTTTTTATTCATAGGATACAATTACATACTTCAGGGGATACTTATTTTTTATCGTTGCCAATTCGCGAAGTTGAGATGGTATCCCACGATTACTACACTTATATCCGACGCGTACTTGGGGAGAAACTTTCGATTAATCGAGAGAATAAATTTCGATTAATGCCCTTTTGGGATACAATTTCATTATTCGGTGGATACATTTTTTATTCGTAGGATACAATTACATACTTCAGGGGATACTTATCTTTTATCGTTGCCAATTCGCGAAGTTGAGATGGTATCCCACGATTACTACACTTATATCCGACGCGTACTTGGGGAGAAACTTTCGATTAATCGAGAGAATAAATTTCGATTAATGCCCTTCTGGGATACAATTTTATTATTCAGTGGATACATTTTCTATTCGTGGGATACAATTACATACTTCAGGGGATACTTATTTTTTATCGTTGCCAATTCGCGAAGTTCAGATGGTATCCCACGATTACAACACTTATATCCGACGCGTACTTGGGGAGAAACTTTCGATTAATCGAGAGAATAAATTTCGATTAATGCCCTTCTGGGATACAATTTTATTATTCGGTGGATACATTTTCTATTCGTGGGATACAATTACATACTTCAGGGGATACTTATTTTTTATTGTTGCCAATTCGCGAAGTTCAGATGGTATCCCACGATTACAACACTTATATCCGGGCCACGATTAATCGAACCTTGCCGATGAACTACTGGGCACATTGCATTCAATGATGACCGATTAATCGTATCTAATTCCTGATTAAACACTATTTTTTAGATTAATCGAGAAAATCTCGATTAGAATCACAGAGTATTGTTTTTCTGAGGCTAATTGCAGGATTAACCGTCGATTAATCGGATATTGCCGATGAACAACTGGGCGCATGGCATTCAATTAGTACCGATTAATCGTATCTATTTCCCGATTAATCACTATTTTTAAGGTGCGTCGATAATTTGTCGATTAGAGTTACAGTTGGTTGTTTTTCTGAAGTTCATTGCAGGATTAACACTCGACTAATCGAAATGTGCCGATTAACCACTTCGGCCATTGCATAAAATTACTACTGGATAATCATAACAACACCTCGATTAACCAATATTTTTACGATTAATCTATTAATTCACGATTCAAAATTCTGAGTTCATATCATCAGAGGCCTATGTGTTATTGACACATAATTAATCGAAACATGAGAAATAACCGTTTTAGACAAATTGCATGCAATCGATTTCAGATAAATTTTAGACAACTGAGTAATCGCTTATGTCATTTCAATTGTTGCAAAAAATTTTATTTATATTCAAAGAACATCTACAATTTGTGAAAAAACCACAACTGTCATACAAAAAATTGACAATCCACCACATTTGGGGTAATTACCATACAAAAATCCCAAATACATATGCTCCATTAATTACATAAATGAATACATGGAAACATGTAGCTGAAAGTCGCAATCATAAAGCTCTGCTCCACATCCGATATATTCCATCGCAACTCTTTACGTACCTGCAATTCAAATGAATTCATCTTGGTCACTAGCAAGCGCATATAATCAATCCAAAAAAAAATTCCAACCACGTAATAACATCTCAGTCACCTATACCTTTATCAGCTCTAGTATTGCAACCTCCATATGCGTCTCTTATAACAGTGATGGATCTCCGATATGCATCACTCATTATTTGTAACTCTTTCTGCATGTGCTCTAGCCGACCAGCCACCTCCTGACAATCGAAGAATGTACCAGTAAGTGGAAGTAATGCACTCTTATTGTACATAAGGGAGTACTTCATAATCAAACCCACTGGAGATATTTCAAATAAATTACAGGCATCACTTACAAATTGATCGTACTATGTATTACCACTTATATTGAATCCATCTAAACGACTTCCCCCCCCCCCCCCCTCCAGGTATGATACATACTTTTCTTGCTCTATAACTATTTCTCCATCTATATGAAAGTAGCAAAACAACGAATTCTCCGGGGTGGTTGTGGCATATTGCACTCCATATAACATGTTAACAAGGTGAGCAAATGCATGATTAATATAAACTACTCGAAATAACAACTTAGGCTATCAATTATCTACCCACACAAACCTATACCATGAGCACCTTAATCAACTTGGTCAAAATCAAACATATGAACTGAATAGTAAAGAGAGGAAAATACGTTAATAAAAATATAGAATAATATGAATTTTATCTTAGATATGACAAAAGATATGGGTCCCATGTTTGTGCAAGCATATTTCACAAAAGAAACATCCTTTATACTCAAAGACCAACCTATATAAGGGAACTTGCGAGGACCATAGATGTTCTCAACATTGCACAAGGCACAGTTTTAACGACACCCGTTGCTTCGTACCTCGTCGGCGTCTTGTAAGAATAAAGTAAGGATACATCAATCTTGCTTTATGTTAAATCTAACTTATCTATTATTGTAAGCATTTTCCTTCTTGTTTAATTTATCTACGTTGTTTCAATAGTAGTATAAATAAAGTAAATTAAGATAGAACTTGTATGTGATTCGTAGAAAATTCCAAATAAGTGGTTCTTGAATGTATAAGAAAACAAAGGAGAGGATTGAGGAATTTCTTCCAAAGACACTAGAAGTCAGTTGTAGAAGAACCTAAAACTGTTCCCCAAAAATCAAGTGAAACGGAACACACTTCACTGTTTAACCATATTTACATATAAATCCAAGAAAATGTTGAAGCTTACATCAAGGAGAAAAACACCAAAAACACAAATAATCGAAGCGAGCTCCCAATCTCTCAATCAGCCCAAAAAGCTCACCACCACCAAAAGTACAAGAGAAACAAGGCATACAAGAGCAAAGGAATATAGGGGAAGAAGTTTTATGCTTCCAACGCTCATGAATGCCTTGGCGCACAGGTAATCGATAATAGAGACTAATCACAGAGCAAACCAAGAGCATCTAAGCAGCCTCAACCTAACATAACCAAGCAGATCCACTCAAAACAAGCCGGACCATGAGTTTTATGCTTCCAAATGAATGCCCTGATGCACAGGTAAACGATAATAGAGACTAATCATAGAGCAAACTAAGAGCATCTAAACAGCCTCAACCTAACATAACCAAGCAGATCCACTCAAAACAAGCCGGACCATGCATAATACAAAACAAATCAAAATAAAACACCAAGCCAAATAATTAATGCATACAATCACACCATTGAATAATCCAATATAATATGCCTAAAATAAATTAAAACTCAATCTTGCACAGAAAGCCAAGCTAATTCACAACAGTTATCATGGCAAGAAATAAAGCACAGTAAAACAGCACATAAAATGCCACAAAAATTAGACAACTCAAATAAAACAATCAAGATGAACCACAACAAATAACAAAATATGAGAAATTAGGAAAACCACATTAATAAGTAAGATACTGCAAATCCAGGATGTTACATATCTTCCCATACCATTAATAGCATCCTTGCAATCACAAAGAAAATAATACAGATAAAATGGGTGTGTCGAATCAACCATTCAAATGAACTTTTTTATTAAAAAATGGGCATTACGAACACCATATCCAAAATTACATGGTGTTCACATTCCGATTCATTCGAGAATTTCTTCAAGCATTTGAAATGCATCGATTCAGAGACTAAGGTTAGATTATCCATAACTAAACGAAATGTACCACCTCATGGATGGAAACCTAACATAAATGTAGACCAAAAAATTTTCATTCTAAAAAGCAAACAGATTAGGGACAATCGGTTCTTACCTTGAGGAGATTTGCTCACAACCTCTAACAAGGGAAATTTCTGGCTGAAGTGCTTCGTGAAGGCTCTCTACTGCCGTTTTCTTTTCCGACAGACAGAAGAAAATGGCACACTATAACCGCTTCCACCAGATCTCAAGCGCCGGTGACCTCCTACAAACGAGAGACGAAAGAGATGACAATGTCGGTCAACCCCCCTCAATCGGAAGCGCCAGTGATGACAGCGGTTGTCACCCAACGCCGGGAACAAGCCTCGCCGTCGCTCTGGGTTCGTTGTATCGCTCATGGTTTCGCACCTAATCGCTTTGCAAAAATGAGAAGATGAACCGATGGGTGTTTCAGTTGAATGAAGAAGGAAGGGCAAAATGGGGTCTTCGAAATATGCTACAGTGTTTTCGGACCACTTGGTAAATAGTTTTGAAAAGTTGCATGTTTCGGTAGGAAAGACTTTTCAACGTCTGTTTTTGTATTTACTTTTCAAAAGACGGTCACATTTGAAATTTTCCCTTTAATTATTCGTAAACAGTAATTTTATAATTTAATTATTTCTAAAAAGTGACTTTTTTTTATAGGATTGGGATCAGGTGAATGGGCTCAACCGTACCCAATAAAAGCTTGCCAAATAGGCAAGCAAAATTGCATTGGAAAACGAAAAAGTAAAAAACACTTTTTCAAACAAGTTTCGCTTGCCTCCTTGGCAAGCTTTTATTGGGTACGGTTGATCCCATTTACGGGCTCAACGCTCAACCGTTGATGATTTCAATCATTTTTAAATATAAGTTTCTTCATGGACTCTTTTTATAAAATAAATACCGTCAAAAGTGATCCTTCTTCGTAATTTGTAACGGTCTCTCGTCGGTTCGTTTCTTCCTGTATGATTCTCTTTGCACCTGCTTTTGTCTCCTCTGATTGAGGAACGCTCGAGTGCTTAAGAACCTTTCGAATCAAGCCTCTAGGTCTCCGAAGAAGATCTCAAAATGAACGTCGCAGATGTCTCAAATCAGATCCAACAGATGGTGAGGTTCATCTGCCAAGAGGCGGAGGAGAAGGCCAACGAGATCCCTGTGTCTGCCGAAGAAGTACGTGAATTTCATCCGTAAACCGATTTTCCTTTATTTTTGTTGGTCTTCTTTAGGTAGCTAGTTGTTCGATTTCTGCGAATTTCATTTGATTTTTTCCTCTCAGAGATCTGACATTCGGAATTTATGTCTGGAGCACTTTCTGTTGGATTGCTGTTGATAATATGTTATGTTATCTTTGATCGATCGTAATGTTTTCTGTAACAGAAGCCTTTGATCCATGCATTATTATAAATACATTTATACTGATGCATAAATGCATTTGAAATGTTATGCAGACATTGATGGTTAGGATTGTTCGTTGCTGCAGGAATTTAGCATTGGGAAGTTGCAACTTGTTGAGCGTAAAGAGAAGCAAGTTGAAATTCGTAAGAAAATGTAATTTAATTAACTTTTAGTTTTCCATTTTTTTTAACGTCATTTAGTTCCCCATTTTCTTTTAAGTGAGGCTTGAGTTTAGAAGGGTAAGTTTAAGAGATAGATTTCGGGTCAAGTTGAGATCATTTATGTTTCAAACTGAGTAGCAAGTAGAAATTCGAAAGAAATGTAATTTATTGAAAATTTGCATTTCTATTATTTTTAATGTCACTTAGTGTCGCATTTCCCTGTTGGTTAGGCTTGAGTTTAGAAGTTTAAACTTTAAGAGACGGATTTCAGGTCAAGTGGGTTTCAGGTCCAGTGGGATAATTTTTGTTGCAAATTGTGTAAGGTTTTCGTTTGATGTTGTTCTGAATTTATCTGTAAAATGATTTATGAAGGATATTGAATTTATTTTGGAACTTACCTACGTGATTCTCTTAGGTGTGTTTGGCAGAATGAATTGGGCTAGGAATTCAGGCCAGGAATCGGAACTGGAAATTATAATGAAATCAAAATTTTAGAATATTAATTATATATGACAACCAAAAAAAAGAATTTCAATTCAAAGAATCAGAATTTAGATCATTATAGATCTGTAGATTTGTCATTCTAACTCTTTGTGTCAAACACGCCCTTAGCGACTTGCCAAGATATACAAATAAATTTGAACAGGAAATATTTTTTGGGAGGGTACCTAGAGAAGGGATATGTGAGATTTTTTCTTGATCAATATCAAAGCTGTTTCTGACGAATTTTTTCTTGCAAATAAGTTTATGGAGTTTCAAGTGTAGGTTTTCCTCACCGGTTTTATTCATATCAACTGCCTTCTAGGTCAAAGCCATGGTCCCATTCCAAGTATCCATATTTATATTTTCCGATCTTTATAGTAAGTCAGACTTTTCTTTTTAGTGACAGTTTATGTGTTGTTTATATTGTGTTATCTAACTGTCAACATATATGCACGTTTATTAATAGTTTGCTTGGCTTCTGAATATTTTTTTTGGGTACATCTGTTTCATGTATTGTCTTGATGCATTTTTTTCAAACAAATATCAAAATGGAGCTTTTCAATCCTGTTTGGGGCTATGCTGTATCCTTCCAATATTGGAAGAGCAAAATTAATTGATTGTTCAGAAGGATAATAAATGATGTAATAATTGAGTTCTGCAAAATATAGTTATGGTGGGAAGCACGTTATGTTTTGATCAAATCTTTATAATTATTTCACCCTACTGCACAGACAATGTTTCTGGTGTATTTCTAATTTTTGTTAGCTAGAATCTCTTTGAATGAGTTCATGCAGTGAGTACTCGATGCAACTTAATGCTTCTCATATCAAAGTTCTTCTAGCTCAGGATGACTTGGTTAGCTCCATGAAGGAAGCAGCATCAAAGGAGCTCCTGCATGTGAGCCATGATCACCATGTGTACAAAAAGCTTCTAAAAGACCTCATTGTTCAGGTCAGTGGAAAGACAAGGGAATTTGTATTGCATATTTTTTGTATGGGACAATCTCTATTAGAAATCAACAATATCGCTTACTATAGGAAGCTGACCACATCACTCAAGAAGATTAAAGAGCGAGCGTATACATTATGAGGAATTTTTGTCGATTGTGAGTTGCCATTGGTGTTGAAAAGCATCACTTCCCACAAGAAGAGGAAGAAAATTGATTAATTTTAGAAGCATTTTTAGGCTTATGAATATTGTTTCTTGCAAATTGTGCCGTTACACTTTCATGAGAATTGAACTTATTATTACTATTATTGTTTGAATAATGAAAATTTTTATTGATAAAGAAATGAAAGACACATCTACACGGTTAGGCTACAGGTCAGAACTCAACAACTTATGTGCATAAACATAAAAGAGTACATTCCATAAAACAGAACAAGAGACCTCTATTGCAGAAATTATCAGCTTCAGAAAGGTCTTTAATAACGGTCTTTAATGTTCATTTCCAGAGGTTCTTAAAACAAGTCCTCAATGTTCATCTCCAGATCTACTAGCATTCCTCTGAGTATTCTTGTGCACTGCCACTGATAAATGTTTGCCATCTTTCACCTAATATAAATTGCTTATCTGATATCTCCTTGGCTGTTCTTGGCATGTGATTGACTGACTATTCAATACTGCAGGAAACACTCTTGCTAGCCTGATTAAGTGTATTACCTTCTAAGATCCAGGTTCTTCCCCTTTAATCCATTGTATGACAGTTCTAGTACCCCCCTTGACCTCCACATCAGGAAAAAATTTCATCCTATGTAATACGTATTCCCACGATGATGGCCGAAAGTTCTGCATGAATGGCATAGCCTTTTTATGTTGGTCCACTGAAAATCTTAAGAATGCTCCCTCCCTAAACACCCCCACAATACCTGAAGGTCCTGGATTCTCCAAGGAGCAGCCATCAAAGATCAATTTAACGGTGCCTTCTGTCGGAGGCTGCCACTGTTTTACTGTCAATTCCTTCTCCAACAAAGAATGACCAACTGTCAACCAACTCCTTATGATATCCACCCCTGATAAAGTGATAATAGGCCTCTGAAATCTGAGTGCATCTGAGCCCACAATGTTACAGCCACTACAGTAGACTTAATTATTGCTTGGTTGTTTTTCATATCTTCAAATACCCTGCTAATTTTTTCAAGCCATATACGCCGCATTATATCATAGCTTGAAAAAGAAGCTGGTATTCATCCTCTGTTCCTCAACCACATGGACATTTACTGCTTAAACATCTCCACCAGGGTACTGGGCATCACCCATCCCATCTCAGTCATCGATAGGAACCTCACCATAGGCCCCTAGAGTAAACATAATGTATAAAAATGTGGTCTACAGTCTCACCATGGCTCAGTCACAGGAAACATATATCAGGAGCTTTGGCTAACCATATTATCGAGTACAGTTCACAAAAAGGCCTTATTTTTGGGGGTAATTGCAACGGAAATGGACCATACACGGAGGATCTAGTCTTCATTTTTTACTGTGAGTTCAATATATTTATCTCATCTTCAAAGGCTGAAGCTACCTGGATAATATATTGCTGAAATGTATAGATTACAATAACACAAATCTTTCACTCTTTCTTTCGAATACTTTTGAAATATATACATATGCACATTTATCTAAAATATATAAATATATTCACAATGGCGGATATGGCGTTTTGTTTTTGGTGTGATGGGGGGGAGCGGGGCGCGGGTGGTGGTCGGGGGGGCACAACAACAACAACAAAAAAACTCTTTACAAGTTTTTTAATTTTTTTTAACTATTTGTTATCTATTATTTTTAAAATTAAAATATGTGCCTCCCATAAAAATATTTTCTGGCTCCGTTTTGTATATGCATACAGACACTTATACATATGTATATGTATGCAAGTGTGTTTACATATACATTATTTGTCAAAATCACTCAACTTTATGTGCAAATAATATTTTTATCTCTGACTTGGATTTTCGGTTGTTGTTACGATGGAATGAAATGGCTGTCTTCTTTACCCAGGGTTTGCTCAGACTGAAGGAGCCTGCTGCCTTATTGCGTTGTCGTAAGGATGATATGCATTTGGTAGAGTCTGTTTTGGGTTTAGCAAAGCAGGAATATGCTGAGTAAGCAAATGTTTATCCACCTGAGATAATAGTTGATGGGCAGGTCCATCTTCCACCTGCTCCAACCCATCATCATGCTCATGGCCCTTTTTGGTAAGTCAACCATTTTAATTCCAGTTGATTTCACTCATTAATAGTTGGAAAATAACTTGACCAATAAGCACATTCACACCCATTCATTGGATACCGTCTGATAGCAGTTCTAAATATATCTTGTGTGCGCAGGATTAAAAAATTGGTCAATGTTATCATTTATTTGAGGTGTTACCATCCCGAACAAAGCAACAAGCAAGGTCACACATCAATGGCAAGAAATGGGAGTTGGGCTAAATTGTGAACAGACAAAATACATGTCTTTGAGCTTGATGGTTGATGATGGATTTGAATGTGGTATTTGCAGCTTGTTCATAAGCAGCATCTAAGGAAAAGATTACAAGCTTAATAACCATGAGTTTATTCAAAAATTATGCATGCAAGTTTTCAAGTATGGCATTTTTTATGGTCAACACCTATTCTTATATGCTTAGTAACATACAAGAGTGTGTTCGTGCATGTGCATGTATGCATGCATGGATATTTTTATTCTGTACTTATGTATAATAAGTCTTGTGGTTCATCAGCCCTAATGCCTGATTGGACATCATATTTACTGTTGAGCCAGGTATATAGGGTATGCTGGCATGTTGCATTAGCATTTAGGATCATATACCCATCATGTAAAACCCACAAAAGTGGCAGATCTAACATGTAAAACTTTAGAATGTCATGTAATTTCTTTTTTATTTTCCCCATTATTAACATGAGACGGGTTTCATTTTTTTTGTTAATACCCATCAAAGACTTGGTGTACAAATTGATGAATTAGGGCGACATGTTTATTAGGATGAACCTCTTCATTGTGTCTCAAATCAAAATGGGCCTAATGTTTATACCCTCAAGGCTCATCAAAATGGGCTTTCTGTAATGATCCTTTTTTTTAGATGTGAGAATAAAGGTATACTACTAATATATGGTTATCTTAGCACTGGTTTCTGATATGTGAATGAATGCAGTTTGTATGTTGTTCAACTCATGACAGCAGTGAAGGGTACCTAATTTCTTTTGGTTGTGTAGCTCTGGAGGTGTAGTGTTGGCGTCTCGTGATGGGAAGATTGTGTGTGAGAACACCCTAGATGCAAGGTTGGATGTTATGTTCCGGAAAAAACTGCCAGAGTATCTATCAATTCCTCACTTCTGCTTTTATATTGCTACTTCCTATCAGAAATAAAATTAAACTGATGGGGTTGAGCTCATCAATTTAATGGACAGTGATATTGACTTCAGTCTCATGGATATCTAATAATAAATTGTAAAACAAAAGGGTTAAGAAAAGACAGAAGGAAAGAAATTTTTTGGCACTATATTTCAGAGCTATATCATTTTAAGTATTCTTTGCCCATTCATTCTTGTTGATATTATTGTATATAAATCTAAAAGATGACTAAATATTTTCCTGGCATTTATGGCTTCTGACTTTTTTGCCTCGTTTATTTGTATCTTGACTGAAAAAATTAGCATTTATAGTATAATCTCCAGTGAAATTACAGTTGTAGCCAAGTTCTTGGGTACTGAGTCAGCAAATTTATCTTCTGCTCATATGGATTAGGTGTAAAGGTCCATGCCTGAGCCACATATTGAGTTCAACATGTGTAGATAGTAAATAATGTATGGAAATACAGCTTTAAATCACGCTTTACGCCAGCTGTTTATAGCCAGGTCCTTAGTCTCCTCCTCTGTTTGCTGCAGATCCGTAGGTGGCTGTTTGGTCATGTTGCTGTATGAAGTTGGTTACTTTCACGTTGTCGCTTCTTATTTCTCATGATTTTAGGTATGTAAACTTACATTTGGATATTGATTCTATTATTTCTTGCTTATATGAGTAAAATTTCCATCTTCTGACAATAGTATATCTTCTGTTTCATTCAGCAGAAAAATATTAGGTAATGCCGATAATATCATCACTGTAGTAGGACCTTAATTATATGATGCAATTACTATAAATGCCATGAAATTCATTAAAAAGAAGAGTTACTGTGAAGTAAAATTCAAAAGAGTTGAGATTTATAGTTGTAGATCACAAAACTCAATAACCATATACGGAGTGAGATTCTTTACACCTCTTATCCTCAGACTACTATTAGTTGGAGTGGCACATTAAAGTATGATCTTGCTTTCATGAACCAGGAACCAATTAACTGAAACAATTACAATAGTAACAATACGGGCAGTTGTGAGTTTGGTTCAAAGATAATTTGAACTGTAGAAACATAAGCTGATAAAGTTCGTCTCTCAACGTCTCTCGTAACAAGACAAGGAAGAAGTTCTTTGGCTTCTTTGATGCATGAGGAAGATTCTCTAGAAAGATGCTTGTTTTTGCTGCTTTCTCAACCGTTAAAAAGTTTCTGCATAGCCCAAAGTCCGTATTATGATTTATGAGCACGATGCATGTATGCTCTAGAACTGCCCCTCTGTGATGTTTATAGAATCAATTAACATATCTTGGATGAACTTGGCGCATCTCAAAAGTTCACTTTCATCTGGGGTATCTGGTCGGATGCCGGAAAGAGAAAAGAACAAAATTAAAGTTTATAACTGCAAGTTTTGAGTGTTGATCTATTCAGTAACGCACAAAAGAGAAAGAAAGCAGTTGAGTAGTGTTAAAGTGAAAATCAGATTTCAGTGACACGAAATCTGAAGGAAAGACACCTGAACTTTTGCATCAATCTTCCTTCCCAATGCCCACTAGCAGTGGCGGAACCAGGACTCCAAATCTGAGGGGGCAAAAAAAAATTTAAATTAACACTTCTCATGAAATATAGAAATTTCAAAAAGAGGCTTCTCATGAAATATAGAAATTTCAATGAGTTGGGGGACCAGAAATTTTAGAGGCGGCAAAACATAAATTTTAATTAAAATATATACAATATATATATATTTTTAATTAAAAAATAAAAACTAGGGGTGGCAATTAGCTTTAACATGGTTCCGCCACT
This sequence comes from Buxus sempervirens, assembly GCA_947561395.2. Lineage (NCBI taxonomy): Eukaryota > Viridiplantae > Streptophyta > Magnoliopsida > Buxales > Buxaceae > Buxus > Buxus sempervirens. Next base: position 3,672,908 of record OX387193.1, read on the forward strand.
GCCCACTAGAACGCATTTCTGCTCGCATGTGCTTAGCACGTAGTCCAACCGATGCTTGGGAACGTTAAAAACTACAGATGGCAGTCTGTTTTCGTTGCTAGACATGGCTTTTCTTGGATGTTCGTGTGAGATGAAGAGTCGAATTGCTTGATACTTTTGAGAGGAAAATAGAACTTGAACGTACAGGTAATTTTGTGATTGAACAACAGATAGGTATCTTAAGACAGCTCCAATAGTCATGCTTCGTATGGTTAGTTCCCTTTGTAAAGCAGTTACGGAGTTGTCCTCGTCATTTCAAAACACAAGGTCCAAAATATCATAAGGTTATCCTTGGTCAAGTCTACTAAGGTCTCCGGATACACACGTTGCTTCTCAGTCAAGAAAATTAGTTCCTACGGAACTACAAAATCCAATGCCACTCGCGGAGTTCAAATCTTAACAATCCACCAGATTTCATTAAGGGTCTCTCATCAGTTGAATTGTCCTCCATAGAAACCTTTGTTATGACCTTTGTTATGACTGTTTAAGGGTCTCTCATCGGTGGAATTGTTCTCCATACAAACCTTAGTTATGTCCTCCAATATGTCAATGGAGTATTTTTGAATTATCAGAGCAAGGGACCATTTTGTCATCTATTTATATGAATAGAATATTATGTTGATTGGACGAAATTTTAACTTTTTTTATTTTACGATTCCATTCCATATTTGGACCGTTGGAGAGGGGATCACTTCACTGGTTTGTACAAAAGTTGATTATGTTTTGCTTCTTCCTCAGAGAATCTCTTTTGTGGGAATCGGGGGTATCATTTTACTATATATGATGAACTCCCTCTTCAATTTTAAAAAGAAGTTCTCATATGTCGTGTAAAATTCTACTTAGGTCAAAGCGTAAGCTAGTGGTGCTTTCGGCTACTGGCTTTTAGGGTGCAGCAAACAAAATTCCAATGTCTGAAGATATGATTTTTTATCAGTGACAGATCATATTGCCGACTAACTTATGATAATGACGATGACAATGTCGATGATTGATTTATGTAATTGACAAAAATGGCTTGTGTCAGGGCTGCTGCTGATGTGGCGGATTCACATTGGATGCTGGGCACCCAGCAATGCTGGGCACCCAGCAGAGGATGTGAATCCTTAAATCTTTACCTAGTGACCAGCCGATATTCACTCGGTAATATTAGATTACCCGGTACCAGTCCTTTGTACACAACTGCAGTATTGGGGTCTTAAACCTGGTGCCTGTCAGAAGCACCCGGAACCATCAACCACGTGATGGTCCGTGTAAGTTTTTAAGAGCACAGCCACTGCACTGACTACCAATCGAGGCCAACGGGTATCTAGACGATCCGCTACATGACAGTCACAAGACTCACAACTACCAAACCAAGCCTTATTTGTCCGCTTCGAAAAGTGCAATTTCACGAATAACCGGTCACCCAGCTGGCTTGCATTCTGGTCCCAGACTTTCAGTTCAAGAGTCGGTGATACTATTGCCAAACCAACTGAGCTATTGGCACTACTTTCAAAATGCGTCCCACCCATCTTCAGTCTTCACATACTGCGCTCTTAACGCCTTTATTTTTTCTTCCGCTTCCATTGTTATAGTTCATTATCATTTGAGATAAAGAGGGAGTTAATATGGGTGCATGGTTTGGAGAGTCTGGTACAAAATTCCGGCAGGCCTTGCCAGTTCTTGTGCACGTATTTGCAGTGTTGCTGGCGGTATCTGGCTATTTCGGCGAATGCAAATGTGAGTTGAAGGCTATCTTCAACTTCGGAGACTCGAATTCCGATACAGGGGGTTTCTGGGCTGCTTTCCCTTCACCATATGGCCCTTATGGAATGACATATTTTAAGCGACCATCGGGCCGCGGATCTGATGGAAGGCTTATTATCGATTTCTTGTGTAAATTTCTTCCTTTCTCATAAGTTTCTCATTTAAAGTTCACTTACTTCTGGGAAAAATTGCAGACGATTTCGTTCCCTTACTTCCGTAAAATCACAGCATGCAGTGGATCTGACACTGAAATTACATTTTAGTTCGTTGATCTTTTCCACCATAAAGCAAACAAATATATATTTTTAATTTTCAGACGCACTAGAGGAAGCATGTACACTGTTGCTCATGTTAGTAGTTGGCATGGGACTTTTGAGTTGCAGCTTTTTATGGGATAAAAATAGATACTTATTGATAAAATGGGAGGTAGTTTTTTTGAGCCTAACGGAGTCTTTTTAGAGATTATAAAGGATTATGCATGACAATGTAAAAGGCGGTCAAGAAATATTCCCTAGACTTCGCTTTATTAATAACATAGATGAACATATACAAATTGGTTTTAAACCTTTGGTTTTTAGAGTATGCAGCTCGAAAATGTTTACAAGTTATACGATCCCTCTAGTAAGCTATAGGTTGCATTTCGCTACTAGGGACTGCAAGAAAATGTAGGATTGGCGCCACATGCACAGCGCGCGATATATAGAAGAGGAAAAAAAGGGAAAAGAAACAGTGTCATGAGAACTGAGAAGTCCCTGTTTGTTTGTTGCTATTTCTCGTTATCCAAAGGCAGCTAGGTATTATCAAATTTGTAACTTGTGAGGGAGATTATAGGATTCTGTTGTATAATTAATCTCACCAGTCCTCTTTTGTTCAGTGGCGGAACCAGGACTTCAAATCTGGGGGGGCAAAAAAAATTTTTTAATTAACACTTGTCATGAAATATAGAAATTTCAATAAGTTGGGGGTGGGCAAACCAGATATTTTAGAGGGGATTCTTATGAAATATAGAAATTTCAATGAGTTGTGGGGGGGGGGGGCGCGGCCAAATCAAAAATTTTAAAGAGGATTCTCATAAAATATAAAAATTTCAATGGATTGGGGGGGCAAACCAGAAATTTTAGGGGGGGCAAAACATAAATTTTAATTAATAAATATATAAAATATATATAGTTTTTATTAAAAAACTAAAAGTTAGGGGGGCAATTGCCCCCCCTAAGCTTCACGTGGTTCCGCCAGTGCTTTTGTTTTCAATCATCAGTACCCTTTCTTGTGAGGTGCACAGTAAACGTTTTGGCCAGAGAAATCCCATACCATAATATTAAATTAGAAAAAAGAAAAGAAAACAAAAATGTGATTTCCATCTAAATTTTTTTTTTAAATGAACAATGGATTTTTCTTTTTCTTTTTTTTTTTCTATTTTTTGTTCATGTCTTCTGTTTTATTTAATTGCTTGAACAGCACAAGCCCTTGGATTGCCGTTTATTAGCCCGTATCTGCAGTCAATAGGATCAAATTACAAACATGGAGCCAACTATGCAACCTTGGCATCCACAGTGCTTCTGCCAAATACTTCCTTATTTGTTACTGGGATCAGCCCTTTTTCCCTTGCCATCCAGCTGAACCAAATGAAGGAATTCAGGGCTAAGGTCTATGAGCCTCACTCCAGAGGTGAGCATCACTGCATCATCTCATCACTCAAATTGTATCCCAAATGAACAGTTGAAGTCTCAAACCATAAAATATTACTCTTGTTTTGCAGGTTGTTCAGATAAACTTCCTTCCAAAGACATCTTCGGTAAATCTCTCTATACACTCTATATTGGCCAAAATGACTTCACCTCAAACCTAGCAGCTATTGGTATAGAGGGTGTTAGGCAGTATCTTCCTCAGGTGGTTACCCAAATTGCTGAAACCATCAAGGCGAGTAAATCCTTCTTATCCTGTCACTTTTCATTTACCCAGATTTTATTGGGTCTGAAACTGATCTGAACTAGTGACTAGTAAGTAGACTCATTATCCAGAATTCTTCACTGAATTGCCAGGAGCTCTATGGCCTGGGCGGGCGTACATTTCTGGTACTTAATCTTGCTCCAATTGGGTGTTATCCAGCATTTCTTGTGTGGCTCCCTCACAGAAGCTCCGACTTGGACAAGTATGGTTGCATGAGGTCCTACAACAACGCGGTGGTAGAATACAATAACATGCTCAAGGAGAAGCTCCGTCAGACCAGAGAGGGTCTCTCAAATGCCAATCTCATATATGTGGACACTCATTCAGTTTTGTTAGAGCTCTTCAGGCATCCCGCACTGCATGGTAAGAGTTCTTCGTCAAGATATCATACATACATACATATATATATATATATATTGAACCCCTTTTGTTGAAAATGAGTTTGATTTCTTCATCAACGCAGGGTTCAAGTATGGAACAAGGGCTTGCTGTGGACATGGGGGTGGTCCATACAATTTTGATTCTCGAGTTTCCTGTGGAAACAGTAAGGAGATTAATGGGAGCAGAGTTACAGCAAACGCTTGTCATGATCCTTACAACTACGTCAGCTGGGATGGAATACACACCACCGAAGCTGCAAACAAGCTAGTCGCATTGGCCATTCTCAATGGCTCTTATTTTGATCCTCCTTTCCAACTTAACAAATTTTGTGATCTGCACCCCATTGGTTGAATTTTTGTATTCCCATGCGAATAATATGTTGATCGAATAATTGTGTGTGGCTGATTGCCATCAAATTTCCATGAGAAACATTCCCCTCTCAAACTGGAAAAGATAGAACTCAGTTCTGAACTCAAAACGACCTTTAATTCCCCAGTTAACTATAATCATATGCTGCCCTCCTAAATATAGGGATCTGTCATCCCATATACTTACAATGGATGGCAGGGCCAAACTCCTTTATTCTTTTCTTTTTTAAAAGAAATTTAAATTTTTCCTGTTGCTAGGGCAAATATCCATAATTTTCCTACAAACAAGGTTACAGAGGATCTATTGATGACCTGAAAATTCCATAGTCAAACCTGTAATAGAAATCTAATTACAAGGAACTTAAGAAAGCCTGAACATTATGAGATGGTAAAGGAAATTTGTAAAAAGTACTTGATGTCTTTTGTACACAAAAAATTTCGAAAACAATCCACATTCTCTATTGCCATGGAAATATATTATGAAAATCCTAGTTCATAAAGCCTACACAGATTGAACAAAAAAACATTTTAGGTTGGTTTTGGGTACCATGGAGAAATGAAATAGGTGTACCTCCAGCACTTGAGCACTCCTTGTTTTTCACCTTCACATATATGAGCAGCATCTATACGCGCCTAGAATCCAGATGAATTTCTACACATTAATAATGGCAGCAACACAGTTTAAATATGTGCTACCGACTCTGCCAGCTTGAAACGGATTTGGGAACAAGTGAGATAGCCTTTGAGGCCTTCTCCAACCTAAAGGAGACAAATGGGGATAAATATTAGTTAACTATGATGTGAATGCACGAATTAAGTGGGTAAAAGGAGGTAGTGAGAGAAAGTACTTTAAGATTTCTTCAACAGCCTTCATGACTTCTGTAGAACTTGTTTCCAGCACTTGACCCCCAAATATGATCTCATCCAGAACACTGTGCATCTATTTCGAAAACAAGGTGAAACTTTAAGATAAACAAACTATCACGTTAATACATGTTATCTTGTGCATATGCATGAAATTAAATATATTTAGATCCACTAATTTAGTCCACAATTTTCCAAATTGATTACTCATCAAAAAAAATTTCCAAATTGATTCAAGTCTTCCAAGCATCCACATCCAGCCCCAATGATGCCAAACTAGCCTAATTTTAGAGCCATATTATTATCATGTTACATATGGACATAATAACACTGCAAAAGGTGTAAATGTTTTTATTTTCCAACTGTAACGGATCCAAGAATGTATTAATCCACCATCTATCTTCTTATTAGTTTTTAAAGGGAGAAATCAAAGAATTCGCAAGGCATTAAGTTCATCAACTGAACTGAATCATCTTGGAGTAACATCATTCTCCCATCTGACTAATAGCTTTTGAAAGCTGAAGCTCCCTAATAGACAAAAGTACCAATTTATCACTAAATCCTCAAATTTTCTAGTTTAATTCATCACCACAAGAGACGGATCCATTATATCTTAGACTTAACCCATAAACGTGTTCCTAGGCGGTAAAAAATAATGCAATTTTCTGCAAAATGCATGCTATCATATAAATACACAATTAAAAAATAAAATAAAAGAGGGAAACATTCCAACCTTGTTGAAATTAAACACTATGTCCAGCTCGCAAACATCTTTGAAGCATTTATCCAGTGTCTCCACAAAAACTGAAGGTCAGGAGAGTTCAAATAAAACAACATCCAATCATGAGTGAAACAAATAAAAATTTATTTCATGCAGATAAGAAGAAAACAATATGTTACACAGTGTTTTAGTTGGGGGTACACGTAGTCCAACACCTCCCAATCGTAATTCATAAGTGTAAAGTTGGAAACTGAAAGGTGACCCACCAACCGAACAGTTCCACTTGATGATTGAATGCCCAAGGAAAGAAAGGTACATGAATATTAACATAGTTGTAACAGGACCAACATATCTTGCTTCTCACAAGATCTAGAAGTTCTTATATCCTCCTTTGGGATATAGGTAGAACATACTTCAAATACAGCATTAAGTTATTGTTTTCGATATGCAGTATCCACATTCAATGCTACAGTTTTGTTTTTTTCCCTCTCCTTATTGATGTATGGGCTTCCACTGATATATAAGGCCACAACATACCTTGTATAAGATCTAGCATAGCTAGCTCATTTTCAGAAGTATCAAATACAAAGACAAAATAAAGTGTTGCATAGTGCTTGTATACGAGCTGAGTATCCTGAAAAAGAGACCAAAAGATTTAGATGTTCTACCCATCAAATGTTAAAGGAAAAAGAATAGAAAGCAATTAACATTTATTTAATAACAACGGAGAGAAAAAGGGATAATGGTTACTTTAGTGTTGTTTATTTATCAAACCAGGGAAGTACATCAGAGTCACTTACTATTGATCTGCGAAGGGCATGAAATGAATGAGTTTAAGGCTCCTATAGACTCTCAGAGACACGTTAGGACAAACAAACTTGGTTCACAATCTGCTGTACTAAAGATCAAGCCGCAACTTTGAAGTACTAATTCTCTAGTTATCACAATGAAAGAGTGTGTCATAGCATTTAGGATTTATTGGCGGTGATTCAATCCATGGCCTCATTGCTTTGACACCACTCTGTCAGTTCTAGCGAGATTTTTTTCCTTTTTACTTTTCTCCAGGTACTTTTTTCAGAAGATAGAAAGCTATTCTCCAGTGGAGCTAGGATTCAGGAAATCCAAATCATCCAGCAGATAAGAGACCCTTTTTAATATTTGCTAGCTTTTCATTGGAACGATATTATATTGAACACATGCTTCCTTGCCATTTGACGACTATATTCAGGGTTTAACTTGGTATCCACAGTGGGATTATCTAGAAGAATGTGTGAAAAAGAGGTATCCGCAAGTCATCTGTCATATGTGCAATACAAGAGCCAACCCAGCTTATGCTGGCCCCTAGAAAAATTTCTTGGCTGTGCCTCAATTTATAGAGGACACAACATACCATGCCAATTCCTTGTCTCAAGAAACTCAACAATAGTAGCATCACAGCTCTTTTCAATAACAATAAGATTTAAAAATAAAAAAAAATTTGATTGGAAGGAAGTGACATACTGCACCAAATATTGACTCAGCATCAATGAAGTTGCTTGCATCCTCGGCTCTGCTGCATAACACTGAACGAGAGCAGAAACAATAGTGTTAATTTGATGCAATTATTGATAACACAGCAAATACGGGTATAAACCCTAAAAAGGCCATCTCAATGAAGTTGTAAGAACACATAAATAAACATTCTGATTTGTTAACAAAAGCAGTGGAAAGGAGAACTTCCAGACCTCCAAACACACTCCGGATCAGCTCTTGTTGCTTATCCACAGGCTGAACATCCAAACCAAACCACAATCAACACTGACAAATTATTAACTGTCCACACAATCCATATAGAGGAAGAATATAGATCTAAATCGCCAAAGATAGTGAAATCACCTGATAATCATAGAATTTAGCAAGGCGAGGCTTTCCCTGTGTGTTCATCACTATAACCGCACGTATCATGATGACCGAGAGTGAGGCTTTGATTAGTTGAGCAAATCAGTCAAAAATAAGTATGGAATTAAAAAAAGGGAAACAACAAGTGAAATTCATATGATATTGTAAAACCCCATCTAAATTCAAGACAGATAACATGAAAAAGCTTGTGACCACAACCATATATACCGAAAAGGGACGAAAAAATATTTTCCAACCAAGAATCGAACGGTAGATTAGTCATACTGAGCTTCTGAACTGAATATAGATTGAATCAAAAAAATTTACAATACAGACGCTACCCGAACCCCAAAATACCGTTATAAAAAATGTTAACACAATAGCAAATCGTCCGAACCCATAAAAACCTAACCTATTAAATTCACAGAAAATTCAAATCAGACCTAACCCCTTCAATTAACAGAAAATTCAAATCAAACCGCAACGCACAATATATACACTAATCGTTCTCCTTGTACGAGCACGCAAAGAAAAATGCAGTTTGGGATCTAACAAAGAAACATATCTTAAAAATCCACCTGAGATTTCGAAATACCCGTCAAAATCCTTTTATGAGGTGGTTTTGATAGATCTTTAGCCATAAAATTTCCGAAGGTAGACGAGGGAGATGGATCTAAATCGTTACAGAAGAATGTAAATCGGAAGAAACCATTGAAAATGACAACGGGGCGGGTTCTCACAAGTTCTTACCCATCGATCCATTGATGCAATATCCCAAAAAATTATTATTTAATAATTTTTTAGATAGTGCGTTTTAACTTGTTATTAATCACCACTCGCCAGTTATTATAAAAGCAACATCTATCATCAAAATTCTACCCCCCAAAAAAAAAAAAACATCTATCATCAAAAAAGTAAAAAAAAGGAAAGAAAGGAATAGGTTTGAAATTGATCAGCATTATGAATATTCTTAACCATATATTTATATGTATGCTAGTTTCTAACCAATCATAAAAAAATAAAAAATAAATACAAAATTATTGTCTTGATCCAATATCTATAAATAAGAAACTCAAAAAAGATCAAAAACACCCAAAAACTATTTTCCAGAATATTAAATAAAACTATTAAAAAAATATATCAATTATCAAAATAGTTTTAATATAAAGTTTTTGGGCTATTCTAGTGCATGAGGCTCCTAACATTGTACAGGGTCTAGAGAGTTTAAATTACATCAGATGCACCCTATAATTTAAAACCCTTTTTATATTATAAAATCCGTAAAAATATATTTAAAATACTTACTTGGATTTGTCATATGCAAGGATATAAATATGACTTTTTGTTAGTTCACTTAAGGAAGGAGAGGTTTCCTAAAGAAACCTACCATAAGCTGAAGGCTAAGAAATTTAGGCCTTGCGAGGTGGTACTGATGAAGATAAGTTCCGATGGTTATGTTAATATTGTTCATCTTACTTGATTTCTACTATATATGAATTATTTTTTCCTTTCTGCAAATTTCTTAGGCTTTGCTATGTTTTAATATATTGGCCCACATGAAAGTTCAGATTCAATTTTAGAATCAAAGAGGTCCTATGAAATGGCCGGAAAGTTTATGGGCTTTTCCCATTTCGGCCATTTCATGGGCAACTTAAGGCTTATGGAGGCTGCAATCCATAAAGGTCTATTTCCCCTTTTTGGACCATCGGACATCGTATTGTTCCATCTCCGAATAAGAATTCCTCAATGGCGATGCAGCAATAATCACCATCCGGGAAAGTCAAAAGTCTGTATAGACATGATTGAATTCATGACAAATTTTCAAGTTCAATGAATTTGCATGGTTTTTCAATAAGTTTTGATTTCTCGCATAGGCATTATTATGAAGGCATGCAATATTCTTTCAATAAGAAGACCTACAATTAGTCATTAATCTCTAATGGGGTGGCATGAACAATTGAACATCCATAAACCAAATACTCTTTGGTTGGTGGTGGCATCATCATGTACATAGAAATAGGGTATGAATAGTTAAAAATGATATTAAAATCTTTGCAATTTTCTTGAAGAAATTTTATGGAAAGAAAATGTGTATTGGTTACATACAGATGATATTTGATCATCTGTATGTAAAAGGCACGTTCTGCAGCAATATCGAAATAATAATGAGGGGCTTGAGAGCTACTGGTCCTAAAGCTGCCATAAAAGGTACTACCAAAAAAAAAAAAAAGCTGCCATAAAAGGTTAAACATAAATAAGAATTCAAAATCTATGAGACTCCATGTGGACAGAGCCTTACCAAAAAAAAAAAAAAATGTGGAGCCAGAGCCAAAAGAAGCACGGATTGAAAGATTCGAACCTTAGGTACGGGCGTGTAATCCAATCCTACATGTACATATCTATACCCCTATCATAGGTATGCATCTGAAACCCTACTGCTCTTTCTTTCTTCTCCTATGTTTAGGTGAATTGAAACCTCTTTAGGCTATGAGATACTGTGACATGGAACATCTCAAGATCATTGTTTTTTCATGTGAACCCCCACATGAAACTTTTAAAACAATTAAAAAGTACTAATTGTGAAATGCTTCATATGACCAACATATCATGGCCAAAGTAGGCAGTAATTCACCAAAACATAACATATGATTTCATTCCTTATTATTTTCAGCTCAAGGGATATCCTTCTCCATTTAAGCAAATCATTTGAGCACACATGGGAAGGTGACTCTGTATCCGATGGTATGGTGGGAAGCAATATTCATCTGACAATGGAGTCTTGAGTAATATACTATCACTTGGAACACTCATGGCTATAGCTTTTTTAATAATTTCTTTTTCAATATAAAAAGAAAATTTTAATATTATGCTCCGTCATCATTTTACTTAAATTGCATTATATGCTGCAAAAGGAAGCATGGGTCATTGGGTTGAAATCGTCTGCTACCAGATGATGTGGCAGATTATGCAACCATTTGTCACGTGTAGCATCCAACGACAACTGTTCTTTAACATTAAAAAAAGTAAAATGACACCTCAATGATATTTTAACTGCTCATTGGATGTTACACGTGACAACATCTAATTGTGGTTGCATCATCTGCCGCATCATCATGGCAGTAGACGATTTCATCTCGGAAGCAAGAGGCAATTTCAAACTATGGTTAGATGAAGTTGTACTTAGACTTAGAGCAGTCATGAAAATGAGTTCATTCAATTATATAAATTTTTTCATATTTTTCAGCACGTGAGAATACAATCACAGCGGTTAGGAATGAGAACCGTGAGTCAGGATCTATTTAAATCTTTTCTCAAATACGTTATGATTTGTCCACGTCTGGTTACCAAAAAAAAAAAAAAAGAGGCTCCACGTCTGGTTACCGGAGTTTCACGCTTTGCACCGTGACATGCAAAACGAGGAAATTATTCCCTTTCCACGTCTGAAAAAGGCATATGTTTTATATATTTTTTAATTAAAATTTAAGTTTTGCCCCCCCTTAAAATTTCTGGTTTGCCCCTCCAACCCATTGAAAATTTTTATATTTCATAAGAATCCCTTTGAAAATTTCTAGTTTGCCCCCCCAACTCATTGAAATTTCTATATTTCATGAGAACCCCTTCTAAAATTTCTGGTTTGCCCACCCCCAACTTATTAAAATTTCTATATTTTATGACAAGTGTTAATTGAAAATTTTTTTTGCCCCCCCAAATTTGGAGTCCTGATTCCGCCACTGTTCCAGACACAAGATGACAAGGAAGAAGGCGAGTCCATCAACGTGGTGGGTCCGACCATCAAAGACGAGAGAGTGATAAAGTAGGATAAATTTGGCCTTTGTTTGTCTTGGCTTCTACCGCTTTAGGGTTTTTGTTTACAGACTATTTTTTTAAACTAAAAAATAAAAAGATAATTTTTGTTGTTTTAAAAGTTCCATTAAAATCTATAGTATCACATAAATAGAACTTCAAAGATTCCAGCATGACAATCATTTTCCTAAGCATATCCTTCTTAAAATTAAAATGAATTCCATATCCCTCTGATAATTACTCATCAATCTAACTCTCCCATATATGGGTTTAGGTTTATGCATATATACATGTTGTATTGCATCTCCTATCCCTAGTATAAACAATATCAACTGCCTTTTATAGATGTAGTTTCCAAAAAATACAGATTTGTTACGCCTCGACTCCCTACAGCTACGATATTGTTTGTTTTAACCCATTGAGCCTCACGATTTTGTTATTGGGTTTTATTCCAAAAGGTTCCATTGCTTGAAGGAGTCACAAGCTTACATATATAGACTTTCACTTTTTCCTTCTCGAGCAATGTGGGACTTAAGATCTCACAATATAAGTGTAAGAGAAAAGTGTAGAGGATGTCAATCAACCCATGTTCATAACTTTACAGAAAGGGTTCACATTCTCTATATACCTTTCTATTTTACTCATTCATGCACTTTGAGAGAGATAAAATCACGTAGGGCACATTATAATTAAGAATTTTTTTTTATTGAAGAATCTCGAACAATGCTCTATGTGATAACATCTCTCTTCAAGTGTCTGGATGAGTGCGGAGGATGTATGTGAATGCCCTCAGATTTGATTGTAATTTATTCTCATACTATTCTCCAATCAATTCTTATTTTCAATCAAACATCGGTTTACGTGTTTTTTTTTCTTTCAGAAATTAAGTTAGTTTGTATTCCAAAGAGTATAAGAATATGTACATCCGGCTATATGGCTTACAAAAAAAACCGCCACCTGCAGTAGGCAAAAACCACCACCTGCACTAGGCATCTCTACAGCCGACTACACAAAACCAACAGAAGGCCCAGATGGACGCTATTCACTGTGGTCAACTCTACACTACCAAATTACAAGATCACCAACTGTACATGTAGAACATTTAAGAAGAACCCTTTACTTATAAATGAAGGTCTTAAATTCCAATTATAACAAATTTCTCGGTTCATTGGGCTATCTTTGACTAATAGGTTTGAATGAGCAAACTTTTTTTTTCGGTAGTATTGAATGAACAAACTTTTTTTTTTGGTGGTGGTTGAATGAACAAACTTCAATGAACAAACTCGGCTTACGTGCTTTAATAACGGTGAATAGTGCTTGAATCTGATTGGATCTATGATCAACGACAAAATCACGAGATGCACGTTTTGGTGCAGAAGAGAAAAGTTCAAGGGGAAATTACTTTTTAGTGATACTTTATAAACATAATTCCTATTCAGTCACAAACTTTGTCGAAATTGACTTTTAGTGATGCTTTTTCAAAACAATTAAAAACAGGTGTTGATTTACTGTTCATGGACGAGCATGCCCTTTTAGAGTATTGAATATTCATCATTCAACTTAGAGACTTGTAAATTCCACTTAAGGACTTGTAAATGGGTTCAAAATTCCATTTAGGACTTGTAAACTATTGCAAAAGAAATATACGGACTTGTAAACCCTATTAGGAGACTTGTAAATCTCATTTAGGGACTTGTAAAGCAAGTTTATGGACTTGTAAATTCCATTTAGAGAATTGTAACCCACTTGTAAATGCCATTCAGTGACTTGTAAACCCTATTAGTGGACTTGTAAACCTCGTTTTTGGACATGTAAACCAAATTATGGACTTGTAAATTCTATTTACGGATTCATAACATTCAATTCTAGACTTGTGTAATCCAATATAGAGACTTGTATACCTGGTTAGTAGACTTGTAAATTCCATTTAGGGACTTGTAAACCATTTGTAAATGCCATTTAGGGACTTGTAAATCCTGTTAGTAGACTTGTAAACCTCATTTAGTTATTTGTAAACCAAGTTTATGAACTTGTAAATTCCATGTAGGGACTTGTAAACCACTTATAAATGCCATTTAGGAACTTGTAAATCCTGTTAGTTTTATTCAAATGGGGTATTTTAATAACATTACACATTTATAGTTTTATTATCTACTGTAAGTGTGTCTGTGATGGGCTAACACGGCATAGATTAATCGTGCCCGTGCCGGGCTAGCCTATTTAGCAATTATATCCTAAAAATAAAAATTCAAATTCGAAATTCGAACAATTATCTAGAATTCGAATTTGGTTTAAAGCTGGAATTTGTTACAAGAAAAAATCAAACTTAGAGCCTACACAAGGAAGAGAGAGAGAGAGAGAGAGAGAGAGAGAGAGAGAGAGAGAGAGAGAGAGAGATTGTCATTTTGAAAATTACATAAGGAATGAACATAGATTTGGTTTACAAGTCCATAAATGCAATTTACAAGTGGTTTATAAGTCCCTAAATGGAATTTACAAGTCCAAAAACTTGGTTTACATGTCCGTAAATGAGGTTTACAAGTCCACTAATAGAGTTTACAAGTCCCTAAATGGCATTTACAAGTGGTTTACAAGTCCCTAAATGGAATTTACAAGTCCATAAACTTGGTTTACACGTCCCTAAATGAGGTTTACAAGTCTACTTTTACAAGTCCTTAAATGGCATTTACAAGTGTTTTACAAGTCCCTAAATGGAATTTACAAGTCCATAAACTTGGTTTACATGTCCGTAAATGAGGTTTACAAATCTACTAACAAGGTTTACAAGTTCCTAAATGGCATTTACAAGTGGTTTACAAGTCCCTAAATGGAATTTACAAATCCATAAACTTGGTTTACAAGTAACTAAATGAGGTTTACAAGTCTACTAACAGGATTTACAAGTCCCTAAATGGCATTTACAAGTGGTTTACAAGTCCCTAAATGGAATTTACAAGTCTACTAATCGGGTATACAAGTCTCTATATTGGATTACACAAGTCTAGAATTGAATGTTATGAATCCGTAAATAGAATTTATAAGTCCATAACTTGGTTCACATGTCCGTAAACGAGGTTTACAAGTTCACTAATGGGGTTTACAAGTCACTGAATGGCATTTACAAGTGGGTTACAATTCTCTAAATGGAATTTACAAGTCCATAAACTTGCTTTACAAGTCCCTAAATGAGATTTACAAGTCTCTTAATAGGGTTTACAAGTCCGTATATTTCTTTTGCAATAGTTTACAAGTCCTAAATGGAATTTTGAACCCATTTACAAGTCCTTAAGTGGAATTTACAAGTCTCTAAGTTGAATGATGAATATTCAATACTCTAAAAGGGCATTCTCGTCCATGAACAGTAAATCAACACCTGTTTCTAATTGTTTTGAAAAAGCACCACTAAAAGTCAATTTCGACAAAGTTGGTGACTGAATATGAATTATTTTTATAAAGTATCACTAAAAAAGCAATTTCCCCAAAGTTGAATGGAAAGTAAAAAGCACGCACTGCAGCAAGATGGAAAGAATAATGAGAGCGACTGGTCCTAAAGCTGCCATAAGCCGAGTGATAGCGATCAGTTGTCGTGTTCATTTGCCAACCACCAACATATCAACCAAAAGTTCTCCTTTTCCGTTGTCTTGTGGTCTTTACGTGTGGGGTGATACCGAGTCCCATCTGTGATTGACCCCGATTCATTTTAAGATTCTCAGTACGAGTGTGCCAAGTGATTAGAGATAAAGATTAAGCTTAGATAAGAACGCCATGTGTACATATCTATAGTCCTGTCAAAGGCATGTATCTGAATTCATCTGTTATGTTTTGGTGAATTGGAGTCTGTTTAGACTATGAGATACTGTTACGTAAAGCATCTGTTATGTTTTGGTGAATTGGAGTCTGTTTAGACTATGAGATACTGTTACGTAAAGCATCTCAAGATTATTGTTTTTTCATGTGAACCCCACACAAAACATTTAAAACAAAGAAAATATTCTAATCGTGAGATGTTTCATATGACCAGCACATCATAGCCAACGTAGGCACTAATTCACCAAAATATAATAGATGATTTCATTCCTTATTATTATCGGCTTTGAGGGATATCCTTCCCCATTTAAGCAAATCATTTGAGCACACGTGGGAAGGTGACTCTCTACCCGACGGTATGGTGGGAAGCAATATTCATCACAATGCAGTCTTGAGTAATATACTATCACTTGGAAGTTGGAACACTCACAGCTATAGCTTTTTTAATAAATTTGTTTTTCAATATAAAAAGAAACTTTAAATATTATGCTCCATCATCATTTTACTTGAGCTCCATCATATGCTGCAAGAGGAAGCAGGAAGCAATTTCAAACTATGGTTACATGAAGTTGTTCTTTTTTTTTTCTTTGGTGAAGAACACGACATTGTATTAACATCTTGCGGAAAAAAATACATTTTGATCATCCGCCATTAAAGCCATACAACTTCATCTAATCAATTGCAAAGTTCATTCAATTATATAAATTTTTTCATATTTTTCAACACGTGATAATACAATCGTAGTGGTCAGGAATGAGACCCCTCAGTATTTGTCCACGTGCGTTTCATTCGATACCAGCATGAAGCGTACGGATGGATGCCCCTATCAGGAGGGGGCCCACACATTTAAACACTTTTATTTTTATTTTTATGAAAGCACACATCCAAACACAAGATGATAAGGAAGAAAGCAGACTATCAAAAATAAGATAAGGAAGAAAACGAGTCCACCAACGTGATGGGTCCGACAATTAAGGACGAGAGAGAAAAATTAGGGTAAATTTGGCCTTGTTTGCCATGGCTTCAACGGCTTTAGAGTTATTGGTTAAAATTATTTTTTAAACTAAAAATGAAAAGATATTTTTATTGCTTCAAGAGTTTCATTAAAATCTATACTATTATATGAATAGAACTTCGAAGATTCTAGCATGACAATCATTTTTCTAAGAATATCCTTCTTAAATTAAAATTAAAAGATTCTTCATACATATATACGTGTTGTACTGCATCTCCTATCCCTAGCATAAAACAATATCAACTGCCTTTATGGATGTAGTTTCCGAAAGTATACAAATAAGTGTAGGAGAGAAGTGTAGAGGAAGTCAAACCGGTGTTCACAACTTTATAGAAAGGGTTCACACCCCCTATACTTTAATTTCTATTGTATTCTTCCATGCATTTTGAAAGAGATACAATCACGTAAATAGAGCACATTATAATTAAGATTTTTTTTTTCTTGTTGAAGAATCCCGAACAATAATCTATATAGCAACATCTCTCTCAAAGAAAAGTGCGGAGGATGCTAGTCTGATATAAAGCCAGTAAAAATTTGTTTAACACCCTACTATTCAAAGTAGAGTTGTATGTGAATGGCCTCAAATTTGATTAAGGGATTTTTATTCCATGGTCATTTCTTGCTTAAAGGATAAGTAATGCTTTATAATAGATTTTTATTAAGCACTTTAATAAAAATCGTTTAAGACGTATAGATTCAGGCTCTGTTTCGTAACGCTTTTGCTTACTTGCTTTCAAAAGCAACAAAGCAAAAAATTAATTTTCTGCTTCAAAAGATCTTTTGTTGAAGCAAAATTGTTTGGTAAACTCTTGTTTTGCTACTAAAAAGTAAAAACGTATTTTTGCTAACTGCAGTCGCATATAAATTGTTTTTATGCTATCATATAAAATTACTGTAAACAGTTGATGCATTCTACTTAAAAATATACTTGACGTATATTCTAACGGTAGTTTTTTGTAGACTTGGCAACGGGTTGGGTTTAGGCAGGTCATAATCGGGTTAGTTTGGGTTGAACCTGTTTATTGGCAGGTTAGGAAAACCCAAACCCAACCCGCCAATAATCAGGTTCAACCCGCCAACCCGATTAATGTTTTTTTTATTTTTTAATTATAAAAAATACACCAATAGAAAATAACGTGAATTAGTGGGACGAGTCATTATCTGGTTAAATCAACTCATTTTCTAAATTACTTTTTATCTACCCTCATTATTGTGTTAAACGAGTTATTATCGGGTTAGATTCGAGTTGACTAGAATACAAGTGGGTTACTAAATCCTTGACTCAAAACCGACCCACCCATTACACGAGTAAACCTGAAACCGTTTATTCGGGTTGGATTCGGGCGGGTTGGGTCGATTTTTGCCAAGTCTAGTTTTTGTTAAGGGTTTTAGAAGCAAGAAAGTAAATTTATGGTTAAAGTGAGAGGCAACATTTTTATACTTCTCTTGAAAAGCAGTGAAATTGCTTTTTGGCTTCTTATAAATTGCTTCATATGTGCATAACCAAACATCACTTTTTAAAAAACACTTCTGAAAAGTGTTACCAAACGGTACCTCACTTTGATTGAAAATAAGAATTGATTGGGGAATAAATATGAGGATAAATTAGCCTCAACAACATTAATACTTAAAAGTGATCAAACCAATTCTTGCAGAAGCAGTTTAAGGAAGCAACAAATCAACTGCTTTAACAGAATAAGATTTTGAGAGTGAAGCAATTTATTAGAAATTGATTCTTAAGCGCAGTGGCGGAACCAGGACTCCAAATCCGGGGGGACAAGAGATTGAGAGAGTTAGGGTTCCATTGGATCGTTGAGAGAGGACGAGAGAGACAAAGACGGAGAGTTAGGGCAAGAGACTGAGAGAGGTAGGGTGCGATGAGAGTCGAGAGAGAACCTAATTTAGGTGGGGTAGGGGCAAATAAAAATTTCGGAGGAGAAGGGGGGGAAGGATAAAGGGCTTTTAGATCTCCGTTATTAAAGGGCTTTTAGATCCCCGGAATCAGGTCACAAAAGGTGGGGTAGGGGCAAATAAAAATTTCGGAGGAGAAGGGGGGGAGGATAAAGGGCTTTTAGATCTCCGTTATTAAAGGGCTTTTAGATCCCCGGAATCAGGTCACAAAAAACGATGCAAACAAACCCCTACATGACTTCCACGGAAAACTGACTCTCACCGTCAAAACGTTTCCACGTGCCCTTCAAATCTTTTTTTTTGGGTAATAAACGTGCCCTTGAAAGCTGAACACGCAAAGGACAGTCAATTTTTTTAAACTCCTTCAGTCAAAGAATGCTGTCGGCAGAGCACGTGTTTTTTTCTGCAAAAAGTTTCCATGTCCCACTCAAGTGCGGAAGAAATCGCCTCTAGTCTTTTCCTGAAATGGTCCATCATGCGACCGTGAGATGTTATCATCCAAAGCATGCACGATCAGAAAATTTTCGTTATTTTAAATGTTTTTAAGAGAAACCCACAAGATAAAATACTGGTCATAACATGCCCTACATGGCAGCATCACATGATCGCATCAGAAACTGTCTCAAAGAAAAACCACAGAAGATTTCATTCCAGATTTATGAATTTAGAGATTATTTCTTTTTAATAATGTTCAAAATTCATTTATTAGTGCGAAACAAACGAGATGGTTTGGCTTGTCCGTCTCATGAATTCCCGCGTCAAAAGTGGGGTCCACACCCCAAACCAGAATGGTATCCACATGATGGTGCCAATGCCACCTATCATTACGTACCAGACGAAATTCGAGCCAAACATATCTTGTTCAAATGAACATTCTCAACTAAAAGGGAGGAGACGAGAATATTCCCAGATTTTTGCTTTCTTTTTTTTCTTTTCTTTTTTTTTTCTAGTTGCTCTTACCAACTAAAATAATTTGAAATTATAATCACCCCATTACTCTTTCCACATTTGAATTTAAACCCTTATGTATATGTTAGAGTTAAAGGTGAGAACGTGCAGTATACACGTGCCACCACTAATTCCTTGTATTTGAATCTCATTCAAGTTAAAGGGTAGCAAAACAAAATAGTTAGAAACAAAGAAAAATATTTTGGGAATAGAACTTTATCTCGAAAGTTAGTTATAATACTCATATACGTAATAATAATAAACCTTGGTATCGGTGTAAATTAGAAAAGAAAAAAAAGATTAGAGGGTGTTTTGCGTATAAAATGTCAGGTAGAAAGCATAGGCTAGCTTTATATAATGGTAAACGTATGACCAAGAAAATATTCAACTACTTTTCTTTATTGGACATTCTCTATAATTTTTCTTGTAAAGATAGAGATAACGGTAATTTTATTATTTAGTATAAAAGATAAGTTATTTTACCAAATTAAAGGACATTTTTTAAGTATAAAATCAAAATTGGTTTTTATTCATATAAACAACTTTTATTCCCGAAACAAGCTTTGTGATCATTTGTGTATACGTTTAGAGAAGCTTGTGGGATTTTTCTTTTTAAAATTTCAAGAGGTCTATGCATATAAATAACGAACCTCTACAGTAGGTATAAGTGTGATTATATCAAAACGAAAGGCCTTTTTCACGTTGACAACTTATTGATTTATTGTAAAGGACACCGGTGCATCTTACTTAACATCTTATAATATAAAAAATTAAACCTTAAAAAATCTAACATATAAGAACAGCCACAAAAAAAAAAAAAAAAAAGATAAAAAAATGGAAATATTTTATGGATGAAAAGTGAAGGGACATCAGACCCTACTTACAAAATTAATATAAAACCTTTAATTGATTGAATAATAAAAAAAGTTATAGAGAGATCTATATTAATAAACAAAAAGGTATAAAGAATACAAAAACATGGGGTTAGCATCATAGAAAAATGGGTAAAAAAAATGTCAAAATAATATCATACTTGCTTCTCCATTGAAAACCAGGCTAACTTTTGTAAGTATCGTCATCAAATGATTTGATATGTTGGAGGCTTTTTGTTGTCTTTAATAATAACATAAAAAATTGGAACTCTTGAAATAAGATTTTAAGGGGAGATATCTGCCGTATTGTAGAAGTGAAATGCTTCCATGGGGTTAATTTTTTTTCAAGTGTGCCTTTGCAAAAAAAACCAACCGTGAAATGCTCCATGTGGAAGCATCGTACTTCAATAGAAGGACTAGTGCAACAGAAAAGTATAACAGATTTTTACGTGTGATTACCTTCTTTACCCCTTATCCAGCAATATAATATAATATATAGACATACATGACAATTTCGCCTTTCTAATATTAGAAGGGTACTTAAGTAATTGTCACCAATTAAGCTATTTCAATGGACGAAACTCAATATTCTACCCAACCATGATGGTAAAGAAGAAAAAACAAAAAGTTAAAAGAGGCTTTTCTCTTCAGAGAGAGAAAGACCAAAATAAAAGATTTTGTAGGGCCATCGTTGTCCAAAAGTAGCACGCAAAAGCTAAAATTATTTTAAAAAAAAGGGGCTACAGTTCCAAAAACACCTTTTTTTTCAGTACTGCATCTAAAAGGTTTTCATGCAGTAATTTACATGTGAGACGCAACTATTTATGATGGTTTATAAGTAAATCACCCAATTATAGGTGATTTTGAATGCACCAATTTACATTTTTCAGCACCCGCTTCTACTTTTTTTTTTCTTTTAAATAATATATGTACTATTTTTTTTTCTCAAAAAGAGTATTATAAGTGAATTTTTTTTCATAAGCTATATGGAAAAAATGATGATTTAAATACCTCAAATTCTATAGGTAATAAAAAGCGACTTGAAATCTACTGGAACCCCTTGTTAGAACATCTACTGGTCCAACGGTGAAGGGAATGTACACGTCTGTGAATGATGCTGACGCGTAAACCTTGCCCATTGTTAAACTAGCAGATATTCCAATGTAAGCTACAGCTGATATGGCCTCATAAAAAGCCATTTCGGTATTGTAGCAAAATCCGGAAAAAAAATGTGAATCTGCAAACGATTTTGCTAAGAGACGGAATAGATAACAATACTTAAAAAGGAAAAAGATTTTGTAACAGAATCGGCGCTCCTGTTACGACTTGCATGTGCAAAACGCCGTGATTATGGCAAAACTAAGCACATTTTGCTTTACTTTTCACTTATGATTTATTGGGTACGGGTGATTTTATGTCTCTCTCTCTCTCGCCACAGAATCTTAAAGATACGTTTTGAAGACCCGTATATATTTGAAAGATCATGGAATCTTTAGATATAATACAAAACTGTATCGGTTTAGCTTCCTTTTGAAGTAAAAGATCATTAATTAAATGTTTGTTTTGTTCATCATAATTTACTTATTAATTAGCTAATGTCGTGGTCACCGACCATATCAGCTGGTCTCTCAGAACGTCTTTTGATCCAACTGCGGAGGGCGTGTACACGTAGGCTTCATACATCTACGTGGACATATATTTCACCTTTGGACTAATAGATCTTCCAGCCAAAGGCTTGAGTAGATTTCAAATCGTTAAACAATATTAAGAGGGACATGCCTCATGGTAGCATTTAACGTCCTTCACATTGATTGATCCATCCACTTGGATCCTTTGATTTGGTTGATTTGGTCAGCATCTCCTTTTTTTTTTCTTTTTTTTTATTTGGAAAAATTGGTTTTTGGTGTTACTTTTCTAATATAATTTAGATTCAGTCAATCAATTCTTGAAAATTAAAAATTAATAATAATTATTTCAAATAATTAAGATTCAGTATCATTTTACTATTCATTAAGAATTTCTTTTAAAAATATCCTAAAAGGACTTGCAAACCTCGCTTGTATCTAAATGAATGAAAAGGTTTACAAAGTCTTTTGAGCGCATTGTCGGAAGAAAGTTTTTATGAACAGTAAAAAAAAATTAAATCTAAATTATTTAAAAAATGTATTAGTAATTCTTAATTTTCAAGAATTGATCGACTGAATCTGAATTATTTTAAAAAATATCACTAAAAACCAATTTCTCTTTTTTACCCATCTCTCTTCCCTTCATTATATTTTAATATATTAGGTAATGTCTTTATAAACTTATTTTAATCATTTTTTTTGGGTAGTCTTATTTTAATCATTTTGCAAAAAAAAAACTAAAAAAAGGATAAGAAGAGCTTTACGTTTCTGACCGCAGGCCCTGTGTCCGCAGGGATAGGGACACAATAAATGTGATTAATTAATGTAACATTATATAATGAAAAAATAAAACAAAAAAAAGGATATCGAAAGGGCTAGTGTAGGACGGGCCATATTAGTCAAAGTCTACGTTGAGGAAATCTAGTGCCCATAACGATGTCCTGGAAATGAAAGTGAGGTTTATTTTTTTCTCTTTATAATATAAGCTACACAAGCCTCACTAATCACATATAATTCCCTTTACGATTTTGAAATAACTTTTTTATCCTCCTTAAAGCATGTCAAAATTAGCACATGCCCCTCTCTTTACCCAAAATTATTTTACATCCTTTTTTTTATTTACCTCTCTCAGTTAGAAAATAACTTCTAATCTCTTTCTACTCTTTTTTCTAACTCTATAGAAATTTAATTTGAAGGATGAATTTGTCTTCTTATATATACTTGATGATGGCTAACATTAGACATCTCAATAAAAATCATGGCTATCATGGAATATCCATCGGTTGCAACTTCTTTTACTTTTGAAAATGTAAAAAAAAAAATTTTTTTTTTGTTGAAAAAGCCTAACCGTGGGCGTCTCACTTACTGTCCATATGAAATTATGAATCATAATAATAAATGGCGGTAGACAATATCATCCCCGATAAAATATTGGTGCTCATCAAACCTAAGAACCCAGATGGAAGGAAGAAATGGGGCCCACGTCAACAAGCACATGAGGTGGTATATGAGTTTGATGACGTGGTCCAATGGGGGGCCACGTGCTCATACTCGTATCACCATGTTACATGTATTTGATCTACTCTCAAATCCCCTCACGTGATATAAACAAATGGAATTTTTCTAGAGCGAGAGAGAATACGATGGTGCCATAAACTGACTGGATGGGATGTGATGTGCGATGCGAGCCCCCTGTTAAAACGGGGCATCCATCTGCACGTTTCAACTGGTATCACTGAGTAGCATAAGATGAAACGTTCTCAATATAAACTGTGGCCACAAAAACCACGACAAAGACAAACTGTGACCAACCACCACCCCACCCACCCACCCCAACAACAATAATAAACTGTGACACCCCACTGTGGCCACAAAAACGACCAAATAACTGGTGGTGAGTGTTTCCCTTGTGCCAACGTAATCCGTCCCAATCGGTAGAACCCAAAAAATTTTGGCTCCAGTGTAAATGCTTTCAAACACCTGTGGCTTTGTGGAACTAAACGATGCTACGTACGAAGATATCGCTCCTCACCTTTGCGGATAGCCAGAGTCTCCACCGTCCAGGAACGACGAACCGACTGTCACAATCTCGTGATGAATGTGAGTGGCGCGGTGGGTCCATTCCAGGAGGACCACTTGCCAATCCGAGTGCACGACCGACTAGTCTATAATCGTGTCGTGATTGAAAAAGCTGATGGGTAATTAAAAGAGAAACCACCAAAGACGTAAAGGAGATTATATCAGTCCGTATTTAGTATTGGTTATTTTAGACAAAGAACTTTACCAATTTGTCGTTCTCAGGGTTTTGTAATTTCTATTTTCTTGCATGGAACGACAAAGTTTGATGAACTTAGTCATTCCTGGCGACTGTTAAGCTCAAGTAGTCATGTTACTTGAAGTTCTACGCGTTTGTCAAGTACGTCGGCTGATTTGTCTAAGTAACAGATTAAGTTCGGAATCTAACTTACCATAATCCTGCTAATGATGTTGAACTTCAACTTGGAAGTAATTTTATTTATTTCTTCAAATCGTATAATAATTTCTAAGTCTTTAAATATTGGAAACAATTATCCAGAAGAAATCTAAAGTATCCTCAAATGATATACTCTACAACCTCTTCCTACATTTGTTTATGTAGTTTGAGGGAAATTGTGCCATGTATAGCATCTAATGTTTAGGAATTTTTTTTTTCTTTATTAAAAATGTAAAGAGTCTTGTTGGAGAAATATCAACCGTCGAATACATACAAAACGTGACAGCATCTCCCTCAAACTGCATGAAAAATACAAGAAAAATTAAATAAGATATTATCTCGACATTTGTTTTATGGGGTGTGCACAGTCATGCCTTGTCAGGATCTGCAAGACTAAAGAAGATGAATTCTTAAAATTAATTTATTTACGAGTATTGAATTGAGTATGATCTTCAACCCAAACTGCAGGGATTGATTTTTTTATTATTCAAAACATTTTAATATTAGCATATCGTAATCCAGCGCCGTTAGGAACGTCATTACGTTAATGCTGCCTTATTTGGCGTTCATAAATAGTAAAATATCTGCTCGTTCCTCATACTCTTGACACGTGAAGGAAAGGACTTTGAAAGTGGCCTAAAGAAAAACAAAACTAATGGTCGTTTCTAGGTTCAGGCCACCTGGAGGACGGTCAACGTAGATCACGCGCGAATAAAAAAAAAAAGAAAAAAAGGAAAAAAAGAAGAATCAGTGAAAATGCAGATATCATTTTTCATGGCCACCTCCGTACCCTGAAACGCTCCGTCGGTGGTCCATGACCATCGGGCCGATCCGAGTGCGGTCTCGCTCTATGAGAAAAATTGGAAGACGACTCTCTCTCTCTGTCTGTCTGTCTGTCGCGGTTTAGTGTTACGTGTGCCATGACGATACCTGGAAAAAAATATGAGACGATATATTTGAATAAAACCAGCTCATAATGGTTTCGTTTCGGTTGGTCTTCGGGCTCATTAGCTACAGCCTCTTGTCTTTGGAACTGCGAGACACGAAGAGACCCTGCCTGAAGTAATTCTTCTGGGGGTTTGAAACCAGTTTTCTAAGCAAAGACTAGTTTTCAGGGACTTCGGGTTTCGAGGAACTTCTGGTTTGTTTCGTTTTCTCTTCTGAACGAGTTCTACAACTCATTCTTCTGGTCTTTACAAAGACTGTTAGCGGGTTTTCGAAATATTATCAGTTCTTGAATTTTTTCTTCATTTTCTTTTTCGAATGCCTTGTTAGGTTAACTTTCTTTCGGTTTTTGGTTACTCTGTTTCGATTATTTTTGTTTTGTTTGAGTTTTTCTGTTGCAAGCTTTCATGTCATGCTCTTTTCATTCTGTCTCTCTCTTTTTGAAGCGTGAAATGTGTGTTCCAGAACCTCATTTCGTCTTCATTTCTTTTAAATTTCAAAATCTTTCTTCCCATTTCTTCTCTCTCTATCTCTGTCATTTTGATTAAATTGAAATGAAGAGTGCTCGTTGTTGTCTGATGAACGGAACATAAATAAATATCTCTTGCCAGTTTTCAGATTGATCGGTGACGAACTAACAATATGGGTTATAGCTATTGATCTTCTTAGCCTTTTCTGATGTTAATAGGGGTTATTCCACAGGGGCATCGGCTTCAAATCTGTAAAAGCTATTGGTTTTGAAGGAACAAAACGAACAGAGGATGCAACTTTAGGACCATTTGAGGTTTATCTGGTCACTTAATAGGTTAAAATTTGCTATTAATTTCCTCATTCCTGTCTGTGAACTACTTTTTATGGCTCCACCTCTGCTTAGGTGCTTGCTAGCTGAACCACTAATAAGAATCATATTTAATTTTAAATTTCTTTAATTTTAGTGGAAGATAAGTGAGCTTCAAGAAAGTTCTTTTGTTTTACTATATTCTTCAGTTTTTTTTTCCTACTCTTAATTTTTTCCCTCAGTTTTTTTTTTTCTTTTTTCTTCCTTAAAATCGTTGTTAAATTCTTGTTCTTCTTTTGTACATTAATTCAGGGTTTGAAGAGAAAAGAGGAGAATCATGGAAGATTTTTGGACTCTGTTTTGCGGGAACTCCAATTGCTCCTACGTTGGTGGAAAGGGATGCACACACAGCATTGGATTAGTAACTGATCCTTCTTCATGCATGAACCATATCTTGGTCATTGCCTTTGATATCCTGCTCTTACTGGCGATCTTACCCATTTTCATTTGTAAGATGTCATCAAGTTCAGTTCAGATTCCAGCCCGCTTCCAGGGCTTTTCTCTTTTACAAAGAGTTTCTGCCGTCTTCAATGGAGTCCTGGGATTGTTTTATCTGGGTTTGGGCATTTGGATCCTGGAAGAAAAGTTGAGGAAAATGCACACCGTTTTGGCTCTTCATTGGTGGTTAATGGTTCTATTTCAGGGTTTCACCTGGTTGTTTGTGAGTTTAACTGTGAGTCTTCGGGGAAGACTACTTCCAAAAGCCTTCTTGAGACTTTTGTCCATATTTGCATTCTTGTACGCGGGAATTCTGTGCATGCTGTCTCTGGTGGCTACCATTGTGAGCAAAAATGCATCCGTTAAGACTGCTTTAGATATTTTATCTCTCCTAGGAGCAATTTTGTTGTTGGTGTGCAGCTTTAAGGTATTCAAAATTGAGGAAAGTGGTCAGATTACCAATGGCAGTACTCTTTATACACCTCTGAATGGCGAGGCCAATGGCAGTCATAAAACTGATTCCGATGATCATGTGACTCCATTTGCCAAAGCAGGTTTTCTCAGTAGAATGACGTTTTGGTGGTTGACTCCCTTGTTGAAGAGAGGTAAACTGAAAACTCTTGTAGATGAAGATATGCCTCAGTTGCGGGAGGCAGATCGAGCTGAAACCTGCTACTTGTTGTTTTTGGAGCAACTGAACAGAAGAAAACAAGCGAGGCCATCTGCACAACCATCCATTTTGTGGACAATAGTTTCCTGCCACTGGAAACAGATTTTCATTTCTGGGTTCTTTGCATTGCTTAAGGTTCTCACACTATCTGCTGGCCCTTTGCTTCTTAATGCCTTCATTAATGTTGCTGAGGGACATGAAATTTTCAAATATGAGGGCTTTGTATTGGCTCTAACCCTGTTCTTTGCTAAATGCTTAGAATCTTTATCACAAAGGCAGTGGTATTTCAGGAGTAGAATAATTGGCCTCCAAGTAAGATCTTTGCTCTCAGCAGCTATTTACAAGAAGCAACTAAGACTATCAAATGCTGCTAGGATGGCCCATTCGGCTGGTGAGATAATGAACTATGTCACGGTTGATGCTTACAGGATTGGTGAATTCCCTTACTGGTTTCATCAGACATGGACTACAAGTCTCCAGCTCTGTATTGCATTGGGTATCCTCTACCATGCAGTGGGGATTGCAACAATTGCAGCAATGGCTGTGATAATTTTCACTGTGCTCTGTAATACTCCCCTGGCCAAACTACAACATAAATTTCAGACTAAGCTCATGGTGGCACAAGATGATAGACTGAAGGTAATTTCTGAGGCTCTTTTAAACATGAAGGTGCTGAAGCTCTATGCGTGGGAGACTCATTTCAAGGATGTTATAGAAGGTTTGAGGAAAGAGGAATACAAATGGTTGTCAGCAGTGCAGTTGCGAAAAGCATATAATGGATTTCTTTTTTGGTCATCACCTGTATTGGTATCTGCTGCCACATTTGGGGCATGCTATTTCATTGGAGTTCCTCTTTATGCTAGTAATGTTTTTACTTTTGTAGCAACCTTACGACTCGTTCAGGACCCTGTTAGAGCAATCCCTGATGTTATTGGAGTTGTCATTCAAGCAAAGGTTTCATTAGCACGGATTGTGAAGTTCCTTGATGCACCCGAGCTGCAGAATGAAAATGTTAGGCTGAAGTTGGATTTGGAGAAGATCAAGCATTCTATTGTTATTAAATCAGCAAATCTTTCATGGGAAGGAAATCCATCAAAGCCTACACTAAGAAACATAAATCTAGAGGTTAGACCAGGTGAAAAGGTGGCCATCTGTGGGGAGGTTGGCTCTGGTAAATCAACTCTTCTAGCAGCAATTCTTGGAGAGGTTCCAAATACTAAGGGAACTGTAAGTTCTCATGATCCTTTGTTCCTTATTATTTCTTAATATTTAAGAGACATATTGTTATATGATACCATGCTATGCAACTTCCTGGTAACTTGTTACCTTCATGAAGATGGCAATATATCTCCAACTGTCTATATTCAACATATGTAGATTACCGAAAAAAAAAATTTCTTCAATTTCTAGTGTTTTCTTTGGTTTTTTTTCTTAATTTTTAATCTGGGGCTGCAAAAAAAATAAAAAAGGTTGAAGGGAAACTCTTCTGGGGCTGTATGGATTTGGCAATGCCAATCCTGTTTCGCCATTATGTCAAAAACCATATTCTAATTTTAGCTGTTATGAACACATCAAAACTTTCATGAGAATTTCATGTCAAAGAGAAAGTTAAGAGAGGAATCTAATTTCAGAATGTCTAAATTTATGGGGAGAACGTGAAATTGGCATCATGTTTGTAGTGTTTCAGAACATCAACATTTTCTCTCTATATAACAAAGAATTTTGTCTAGTTGATTTGGATGCACATGTTAGGTTTGACTCTTCACAGTATCTTGATTCCATAATATAGATATATCATGTCAAATCTGAGAGCTTACTTGCTTAAATTACTTTGCCTCCATACGTTTCTTGTCTTTATTGTTTTGAAAGAAATTATGCTAGACGTTGAGATGCATATCCTTAAATTACAGTAGATTCATAAAGAAATAAGTATTGTGGAATTGGTATTAGTGGCTCCTTTGGCCCACGGAGCCTATATTTTATGCAAGTGGACTTCTAGATAAGGCATTTTGAGCCATAATTGATAGTTATTATGGCTCCTTTCCCCTCATTCTGCAGATTCAAGTCTACGGAAAGATTGCCTTTGTTTCACAGACAGCATGGATCCAGACAGGAACAGTGCGGGAGAATATTCTATTTGGATCTATCATGGATCAGCAACGATACCAAGAGGCACTCGAGAGGTGTTCACTAGTAAAGGACCTTGATATGCTGCCTTTTGGTGATCTCACTGAAATAGGTGAAAGAGGAGTTAATCTAAGTGGTGGCCAGAAGCAGAGGATTCAACTCGCACGTGCACTTTATCAGGATGCTGATATATATCTCTTGGATGATCCATTTAGCGCTGTTGATGCACATACTGCTACAAACCTATTTAATGTAACTGCTGTTCTCCCATAAATGTTCAGTTTATTTTTATTTTTTTGGGAAAGCTAACATGGTATGCCACAGGAATACATTTTGCGAGCTCTGTCCAGGAAAACAGTGTTACTTGTGACCCACCAAGTTGATTTCCTACCAACATTTGATTCAGTTCTGGTTAGTGAGCATTTAATTTGTCTCGCTTCATTTTTCGTTCTTATTTCAAGATTATTTTCCGTAATAAAGCTAGTCAGTTTCTAGCCTCCTTTTGTCATTGAATGTCCCATATAATGTAAACAAAATATTGGATTATGATTCATCCAGGAGCTAATACATTAATTGGACAGTTTAAACCATCAGCACCTATTCTGCTCAGTTGTATAATATCCAATTGTGAGCAGTTATTTTATACCATTTGACATTCAGCAAGACTATATTCTGGTTTTTCAAGATGTCTCCTGTCTCCAGAATTCCTCTAAATTGCTGACTAATTTGGTCAATATTGCTCTATTTGAGTGCTAATTTGGCAAAAATTCCTGATAGGCACCTGCTGAGTAAATGTATCTGGTTCACATCCATCTCAACCAATATGCTTAATCATTTATCACAATTTGGTTCCAGTTTAGCCACTTAATGTACACAAGATGACATTAATCTGAGAAAGATTTACGACTGTGTACTTAATTTTAACTTCATTTCTTCCTTGTGATATGTAAGGTTTTGATAAACTTTATAATGATGTTGAAGGAAAATTTTCTAACCATTGTAACAAGTCTTCTTCTGTTGTCAGTTAATGTCAGATGGTGAATTCTTGCACGCTGGTCCTTATCATCAGTTACTGGCTTCAAGTCAGGAATTTCAGGACCTTGTTAATGCACACAAAGAGACTGCTGGTTCTGAAAGGCTTCCTGAGATTTCTTCCACACGGAGACGTGAACCCACGGCTAGAGAAATTATGACTACTCAAACGAAGAAACAATTCAATGCACCTGTAGGAGATCAGTTGATTAAGCAAGAAGAGAGAGAAGTGGGGGATACAGGGTTTAAGCCTTACATACAGTATCTTAACCAGAGCAAGGGTTTTTTGTTCTTTGCCATGGCAAGTCTTTCTCACCTCATATTTGTCAGTGGGCAGATATCCCAAAACTCTTGGATGGCTGCTAATGTTCAGAACTCTAGCGTTAGCAGATCACGGCTTATCATAGTATACTTGATGATTGGATTATGCTCGACGTTGTTTTTGTTTGTTAGATCTCTTACAATGGTTTTCTTGGGTATTCAATCATCAAAGTCATTATTTTCTCTGCTCTTGAACTCTCTTTTCCGTGCACCAATGTCTTTCTATGACTCCACTCCTCTAGGAAGGATATTGAGTCGGGTAAGACTCTTGAACATAAAGCCTTGCTCACTTTAACTTCAAGGAAATGCTTGACTGATGTTTCTATTTATCTTATATAGGTTTCTGCTGATTTGAGTATTGTCGATCTTGATGTTCCATTCAGTTTACTCTTTACTGTTGGTGCTACCATGAATACATATGCCAATCTTGGAGTACTGGCTGTTGTTACCTGGCAGGTCCTGTTTGTCTCCGTACCTATGGTTATCCTCGCAATTTGCTTACAGGTAATAAACTAAGAATCATGAGGTTCTTTGATAAGTGGATACTTAGCTGAAGATGCAGCTATCCCTGCCTTTTGCCATGTAATCGATTCAACATAGGTGCATTGCTTAAATAAGGTTAATAGGGATGTACTTAAATTGAGCATATGGACACACATTAGGAACTCGACTCTGGGTAATATAGCTAATAGTTCTTTTACAATGGTGCCAGCATCCACTTTATTGTGTTACTTCTGAACTTCTAAAAAAAAAAAAGAAGAAAAAACGGGTTATAGATGCTACTGATAAGTTTAACCATCAAATAATAATTATCTTGTGATTTATCAAGTGTATGGTAGAGGTGGTTCATCCCGGTTTTCCCTATCCTGTCTGAGACTAGAATTTCTCTTGTGAAAATTTTGTTTGTCTCCCTTTTTCTCAAGAATTAACTCTACTGGGATTTTTCACCTTACATATATATATATATATATATTTTCGTTTTATCAAATAGAAATACTACTTTGCGACTGCAAAAGAGTTGATGAGGCTTAATGGCACAACTAAGTCTCTGGTAGCAAACCATCTAGCCGAATCCATTGCTGGTGCCATGACAATCCGGGCTTTCGAGGAGGAAAAAAGATTCTTTGCACAGAATCTGAGCTTCATTGACAAAAACGGTAGTCCATTCTTCCACAATTTTGCAGCAAATGAGTGGTTGATCCAACGTTTGGAGACACTGAGTGCAACCGTTCTCTCCTCATCAGCACTTGCCATGGTTTTGCTTCCTCCAGGAACTTTTGGTTCGGGTGAGTATTATTTAAATTATTCTTTTGTTACTATAATCTTCTCAACATCCGTACCTCCCATTAACAACAGAAGTTCAATATGACCTTTTATCCTACGATATAATGCAAATCTGTTAGTTTCAATATTTGGATTTGGTTATTAGTTTGAATAATATAATTTATTTTAATGAAAATGTTGATTTGGTGGTAAGAATGAGATCCATATGGGATATGAAATGACTAGAGGAGAGTAATGTTCTCCCCCACTCTCTCTCTCTCTCTCTCTCTCTCTCTCTCTCTCTCTCTCTCCCTCCCTCCCTCCCTCCCTGCAGAGAAATTTAGTGTAACTTCTGATGACATTTCTGTGCCTATTCCTCCTTTTAACTCTTTTTTCTGTGTTTCTGTATGGCTTCATATCACCTATAAAAAAAGATAAATAAAAGAAACAATTACCAAATTATGGGTTTAACTAATGCTTGTCAATCGTTTGACAGGATATATTGGAATGGCACTGTCTTATGGTCTTTCATTAAACATGTCCCTCGTTTTTTCTATTCAAAATCAGTGCACATTAGCAAATTATATCATTTCTGTGGAAAGGCTTAATCAGTACACACATATACCAAGCGAAGCTCCAGAAGTAATAGAAGGGAAGCGGCCCCCTTCCAATTGGCCTGCTGTGGGTAAGGTGGAGATTCAGGATTTGAAGGTAAATTCTCTCTAAGGTTTTGTCTATACAGTTATGGTTTGAAGTTCTTCCTTTGTGAAACTTTTTTCACCACCAAACGTTTATATTTTGAGGAAATTTTTATGAAGCAGATAAGGTATAGGCCTGATGCTCCATTTGTTCTTCATGGAATCAATTGTACATTTGAAGGAGGGCACAGGATTGGTATTGTTGGCAGGACTGGGAGTGGGAAGACAACTTTGATTGGTGCTTTATTTCGTCTGGTGGAGCCAGCAGGGGGAAAGATCATCATAGATGGCCTTGACATCTCCACAATTGGGCTTCATGACTTAAGGTCACATTTTGGGATCATACCTCAAGATCCTACTCTTTTTAATGGGACCGTTAGATACAATTTGGATCCCTTATGCCAGCACACTGACCAGGAAATATGGGAGGTATTTTTTCTTTTCTGTCTTGTTACCCTTGATATAAGGAGCAGCTAGGATCCAGCTCTTGTTGATGAGAAAAAATAGCTGGTTTATAGTCATTTTCAAAATTTTATCTGATTAAAAAGCTTTTCACATTGTTTCCATTATTTTGATGTGGGTTTATGTGTGCATGTATTCATTTTCAAAATAAATTGGTAATATTCCTCTGAATTATGAAGTTTTAGTAGTCATAAGAATCGCAGCCATATTCACTGTTGTGATCACCAACTGATAAACTTTCTTGTTCATTTCGGGAAGGTACTTGAGAAATGTCAGCTTCTAGAGGCTGTTCAAGAGAAAGAAGGTCTTGACTCGTCAGGTAAGAATAAACTTCTGAATGTGGCTTTTTTTTTTCCCTTCTTCTAAACCTTTTTCTTTGGTTTTACCCTATGGAAATCCTAATCAACATCCTGCTATTGCAGTTGTAGAAGATGGCTCAAATTGGAGCATGGGACAGCGGCAGTTGTTTTGCTTGGGTCGTGCTCTTTTGAGGAGAAGCAAGATATTGGTTCTTGATGAAGCGACTGCATCAATAGACAATGCAACTGATTTGATTCTTCAGAAAACTATTAGGACTGAGTTTGCAGATAGCACTGTGATCACAGTGGCCCACAGAATACCAACTGTGATGGATTGCACAATGGTGCTTGCAATCAGCGATGGTGAGTTTCATACCTTTAAACCATTTAAAAAGGCAGAATTGTTATCTTGGAAATCCCATATTAAAAACATGTTATGGCATATTTACGATCGTATTAAGAGAACAAACAAATTTCTAATTTTGTCAGTGACAAGAAATCGTTATCTCAATAATCCTATATTACAAGCATGTTATGGTGTATTCACAATCTTATTAAGAGAACTGTTGAGTTATTGTACAGTGGGACATTTGATATACATAGTTACACCTTTATCTATTTATACCTAGGGTGTGTGTGCCCTGTGTTTGTCTTCCTTGTATATGTTCTCTCATACGAAGCTTGTATAAGTTCTCATACAAAGTCGTACATTCAGGGGAATGTTATCGTATATTGGGCCCTTTGATATACATAGTAACATCTTCACCTATCAGCTTAAGCATTTAGGTTGAGCGGTTGTTTAACAAAACAAAGTTTCTAAATTCGGTAGTGACTTTTCCAACGTGTTCGTCATTTGCCAAAGATTTAGAATATAGTATTCAACCCTCAAAGGAGGATCAGTTAGTTTGATCCTAGTTCACCTATAATAAAGACAGGCTGCACAAGGGAAAGCAAACCTCTATAACTTGTTGTATTTGTGAAAAAGCATGACATTTCTCAAGGAATCTTTCATTGCATGTTTCAGGAAGAGTAGCGGAGTACGATGAGCCAATGAAGTTGATGAAGACCGAGGGTTCGCTGTTTGGGCAGCTTGTCAAAGAATACTGGTCTCATATCCATGCTGCAGGGTCACAGTGAAGCTAACCCCTAATGATTTTATCAATTGGGTAGACATAAAAATGTCTAAGTAGGAGGAATAATGAACATCTTCCAATAGGAAAACAGAGAAAGAGTTCAAGAGTATCCCACATGTATCTCTAGCAGAGAGAAAGGGATCTGAGGGTCTTACATGTATCTCTAGTTTTTCCCCCTTTCCTTTTATTCTTTAAAATTTTTTTTTAATAATTTTTACGCCTAGTTTATACAATGTATGTAATTATAATGAAACATCATTCCTGTTTCCAGATATTAGTTATGACAACCCAAAAAACTTAAAAATTCATAACCTGTCATCATGCAACTTCAGAGGGTCAGCTCTTATGGTGATCTTTGATGCTCAGCTAACAGAGTTTTTGAGTCCATAGCTTTTCACCTTCTGTTTCATAGTCCATCCTAACGGAGTGACTTTTTATATATGAACCCACATTGCAGTGCCTAGCTCGTTGAGCTCCTGAGTGTACTATTAACAAATCTTGAGGGTAGTTTTCTCAAAACCTTGCCTACAGCTACTGAAAAAAATAAAGTAATACAGCAGCCTATGAAATCTGGCACATTTGAATGAGCAATATTCAGGATATAAATCAATTGCCAGCTCGAATGTCAGTGCAATATCATACACAATATCATTGCACATGGGATCGCCATGAAAAGCCAAAAAAAAATGCTAATGCAACTGGGCTGTTTTAGGTATAACTTGTCTGTCTTTCGTCAGCCTTTAAACTCATGTGAGGCTTATGTCTTAAAGGCAGCAACACATGGTTTTTTGCTTAAAACCATGGTCAACTAATTTTTCTTCTGAATATCTCCCATCTATAATTACAAACAGCACCCCTCAACCCAACAAGAAGTGTAAGAAAATCTCAAGAAAAAGAAAAAAAGGATTTATGGAACATAGGAGTTTTCAAGAACTGGTTGTGTTCTGATTGCTGCTGCAGAAGGCATTTTACTTGTTCCCACCCAAACTGTCTCAAAAGCTACTCCTTCATCAGCCTTCTTTTCCATTTTTCCAATATTCTTCATCTTCACAAATTTAGAGGCTCCTATCCCAACGAAAATCACCAGAAAGAGTCCAGAGAAACCAAGACCAAATCCAATCGCCCACCACTTCCACTGGGTTCTTCTTTGTTTTCTCTTAACTGGAACGACGACTGCAAAATGACCTTGCTGGTGAGTAAAACATACATCAGGCAAGGTCATCTCCCTGAGATGCACTGATCCATCAGTACCAAATGTAGCACAGCTCCTTGTAATATTTGAATCTTCAGGCAGTGAGACATTTGGAAATTTAATTGAAATGGGACCCCCTGTAGCATGGATGTTAAGCTTTGTGACGCTGTCGATGCTTGAATTGGATGCATCATAAGCCATGAAACCAACCACAGGAGTAACTAGTGAATAACCAGGCACATTGAAGTAATGTGAAGATAAAGTGCCCAAATTTTGATACACTATAGCCAGTCTTCTCACAAAAGGCGTCGGTACGATTCTTGGTGGGATATGAAAACTGCTGAAATTAGCTCCCCTGGTCCAGAAATTCCCACTCCTGAGTCTTACAACTGAGACTTCCATTCCTGATAAGTTAGAAGGAAGTGGCACTTTGTATAAAACACCTGTGTGAGGCCGTACTCGTGATTCAAAAGCATAAGCTCGAAGAAGATCATCTAGTGCATCGTGGGGATCCTCAGATAAGCTATGGCCAAATGAGGAGAAAGATAAACAGAAGATCAAGCAGATGGTATACCAGATTCTGTGAAATCTGAACCCCATCAAAATCACTCAGGAAGACTAACTCTGCAGCTCATATGGTAGGAAACCAAAAAAACTTTTCAATGCAGGGATGTTACACATTCATATCCATCCCCTGGCTTACCCAGAACTCAAAAAATCCCAAAATTCCACCTTTTGGCAATCTAGTATTTCTCATTGCAGGTTCTTGAAGGGGACTGCAATCACAGGATTATTATTGTTTGAGCAGGAAAACTGGGATCGAACCCACAACCTCAAATTCGGAACGAGTTCGACCCCCCAGAGCATTGGCTCGATGTGAAGTTCACCCCCACATAAGGACTAGCAACAACATCTGCATCATGTTCTCAAATTGAAATGGGAAAGATACTAAGAACCCCACCAATTCAAAAACCAAAAATCTTTTGGAGATGGCAAGTCGAATCACCTCATCAACTACCCAACTCATTAATGGTGTCCTACAATGAGGAGGCGTGAACATCCCCTGGAAGAAGAACCGATTTCTTCATGTCTGCTCGGATTCCTGAGCGTTTTTGGTTGAAAGAGCGCTGTAGGAATCGAGGTCTGAGTGGGGGAGGTGGAAGGGACTATAAACAGGGGATGTTGATGGCTGAATAGAGAGGTTTGAATCGTTTGATCGTCATCCATGAAGTGAGGAGTGATTGAAGTTGGTTTTGCGGTCTCTGGTTGGCTGTCAGTTGGGCTGAAGAAAGAGTAAAAGGGGGATTCGATTTCGGTTACTACTACGGAATACAGACAGATGCCAACGAGGATTTGCATTGTGGGATTGGCCAACTGACGCACAATCGCGCCATCCTCATTTATTTACTCGTGTGACAAGGGAACAGGTTGGGACCTTAGAGACGGTAGGTCTTCTTTTTTTTTTGGTGGGAAAATTTCAAAAAGATATTATTAACCGGAGTTTACAATTCTAACTGAAGTACCTCCAATGGCATCTCCATAGAGGTTATGACACAAAAAACTTGGGGGTAGCGTAGGTCTTCACACCAGGTCCGGCCGGCTTTTCGCGATGATCCAAATGAACGAAGACAACTTGATTTACAAAAAGAAACAATAAAATATATCGGCCGGAGTTATTCCGTCAGCGTAGTATTTAAAAGGAAATATATTTAGTAAATACAGTGAAATTAAAGTTTGATTTAAATGGGTTGTATTGTTTATATAGTAGGAGAATGCAGGCGCTTTGCGCGTGGCAAAATAATTAGAGCAATTAATGATACGTGGCAGTAACAAACGGGATTTCATCCCTTGCTATCGGGTTGGTGCGACAGACGATACAGTACTGTTGGATGCTGCCACGTGTAGCATCCAATGATAGTTGCTGACTTCACATTTTTCAATGTGAAGTAACTTTTCATATTGAAGTAGCAGCTGTCGTTAGATGCTACACGTGGTAGCATCATCTGCCACACCAACCCGGTGGCAAACAATTTCAATTCGTAACAAACCAAATATTAGAACAGTTAGTTATGACACATGGTAATAACAAACCAAGTATTAGAATAAAATTGGAAATAATTGGAGGGTATTTTAGGAAGCGAATGTCAGCCAGAAAAAGGTGGGGTTGGTTTTATATACAGTATAGATGAATCACAAATAGTTCAAAATTAACTAATATGGGTGATGATAATGTGGTGTGTCATGTGTGCCTTATGATAATTTGGTATGATTTCATACATGTATATGTATTGAGGAATAGGCAATTTGGTTTAAAGGAAATATATTTTTAAATATATAACTAATTTTTAATTACCTTACAAACTATTGCTTAATTTTATTTTATTTATAAAATATGATTGAAATAAAAAAATTCTTTCTTACTAATTTATTTGCAATAAAAATAGTTGCTTTTAGCGTCTTGGTCTTTTTTTTTTTCCCTCCTTTTTTCTTGGTCTCTCAATTGTCTTTGTCTCTTGGCGCAAAACGCAAACCTGGCAATGCTTGGACTTGACTTGCCACACCGTTCTGCACTAGGGGTGGCAATCGGTCGAATATGGTACGGATCTGTTAAGATCCGAATCCGATCCGAAAAAAATTTACCGATATTCGAATTCGATCCGATATCCGACGGATCTTTAATACTTAAATCCGAATTCGAAATTCAATGAATATCCGAAATCCGAATTCGATCCGATATCCGAATTCAAAACCGAAATCCGAATTCGATCAGAAATCCGAATTCGAGCTTGTTTGAACATGAAACTTAAAAAAACAATTTTAACAATAAAATTAAATTTAACTATAAATTTTAACACAAATCCAAGTGTCTAATGATCAAATGATGATTTAACCCTTTTAACTTATGGTTGAACCATGGTTTGGGCTAAGTTTATATATATTATAAGTATGTTTTCGGTTCGGATCTTTTTCGGATCGGATACATGTATATCCGAATCCGAATCCGAAAAAATTCAGATCCGAAATTCGAGATCCGTATCTGAACCGTAGATCTAAATCCTATATCCGAATTCGATAATTTCGGATCGGATTCGGGTCGAATTCGGATATATATCCGATCCATTGCCAGCCCTATTCTGCACGGCCGGATTCAATCCCGGTTACCGTTTGACGCTCCCAAGTCCCAACTGCAATCCCTAAAATGCCCACGCACCTCGCGCATTTTAGCATCACCTGATCTGAAGGTTCTTCAGTTCCCGCCATTCTCAGCCTTCCCGCCGGGAACAACGTTCAAAGTTCAAAATGAATCAAACATCGAGTCTTCTCTCTCTCCATCATGTTGAGTCTCTGATCTAATAACATCAAGTCTACCGTTGATTCGAACTTTAAAGCCCTAAAAATTCAAGCTCTCACGTTTCCGTATGTCATGGCGGAAGCCCTAGATTTCTCACAAACTCAGCGCATCGTCTTCCTCGTAGATCTCCATCCCCTTCTTCACCTGCAAACCCCTAGCGCTTTTATCACCTCTATCCTATCCTCAGCTCGAACACTCCTTACATTTCCATCCCTCTCCTCCTCACTCTTTGCGTTTAAGTTCTTCTTCTCGTCTCTTTCACCTCTCCTCTCCACCTCCAAACTCCACGGCTTCCTAGGCAAATCTGCCGCTTCTTTCTCCTTCGGTCATCCCTCAGAAATCTTGATTTCTCTCTCTGAAACCCTAGATTCCCTATCCACAATCTCTGGGGATGTGACCTCACCGTCTCGTGCCTCGCAGACGGCAAGTTCGTTGTATCAGCTAATACACGACTATGCTTGGGAGCCCGAAATTAAAGATCTCACAGGTATGCCAAAGAATTTGCCCGTTGTTCGTTCAAATCTGATTCTTTTATTTTCGCCAATTCCTAGATCTATGAAATGTTTAGCTGAGTTCATGGATGTGGAAATGGATGACGAATCCTTATTAACTTTAGATGCATTTTGCATGAAATTCTTACGAACTTTTGGCAATTTGAACAAAGTATTTTGCAATAGAGACATACATTTGAGTTGGATTGATGTTAGCGGAGAACTGGAATGCAATGGAAAATGGTCTGAAAATAATCGATCTGCGTTAGGCATAAGATATTTGGAGAGGGGAATTAAGAACTTATGTTGGGGCCTTTGTTCAACAGATGCAATTATTTTGGGTTCCGCTCTTGCTCCATTCGGGTTGATATATCCGAAAATTTGTTTTCCATCAAGTGGTTTTTATAGTTATGATTGTTGTAAAAGGGTTCAGGCAGAACTGAGTCTTGAGATATTGGATGTGACTGGTAGGCCCTTAGAATGCAAGTGTTGTAA
The DNA here is from genome assembly GCA_947561395.2 of Buxus sempervirens. Taxonomy (NCBI): domain Eukaryota; kingdom Viridiplantae; phylum Streptophyta; class Magnoliopsida; order Buxales; family Buxaceae; genus Buxus; species Buxus sempervirens. The sequence goes on from OX387193.1 coordinate 3,713,066, forward strand.
TATCACTTTGCTCAATTTGGACATGTTGCCTCGGCAGATAGTTGAGGGCATTTCACAAACTCTTTGGGAGTGCACTGGTGATGGGGCTTTGAAGATCCAAATTAAGGCAGTGCAGGGGAATGATGAGACTGTTAAGATTGAAGATCATGCCTCTTCTTCCATTCTAGTATTCGGGTTTGGTGGGCAATGTGTGAAAGATCAAAAAGAAAACTCTGACGGCTTTTTTGAGAACTGGGTTCTCAAAATACTCAGGATGGGAATGAATGAGTTCATGCCAGGGAAATCCATGCCCATCTGGCAACTTATACTATGTTTCCTTTACAGGGAAGGCTACCACGCTTTGGTGTCCATTTCAAACGGAAATGGAGCTTCCTTTATGGGAATTCTAAAGCCATTTACTGTTCACTTGGCTCTCCTATCAATTATAGGCAGTGGATCCTTCCCTCAAAATATACCACATGCTTCTGGTGCATCTTCTAGTTTGTCCAAGTTTGTGACAAAGACAGGCAGTGAGATTTGTAAAGCTCAGATGGATATAAACCAGTCAAATCCATCAATTCTTTCTCAATCTCAGGATTTTTCCTGTGAAAGCGGTGTTGCATTGGAGAATGGGAAAGGGAGAAAGAATAAAAAGAATTCAAACTTATGTCGAGAGCTCACATGGGGCTCCTTTTATGCAGAAGCTCATAGGAACTGCGAAATGAGCTTGGAGGAGGTTTGCTTTGCCCGGGGGTGTAATAATTCAAAGAAAGGGAGATTCTTGAAATGCTGGATGAGACAAGTAAAGAGATCAAGCAGTTGTTTCTTAACCAAAATAAATGAAATGAAGTCACATCAAGACACTGGAAAAGCAATGGAAGAAAATCTAATTTGGTCACAAGACTCACAACAAGAAAGTGAACAGCCAGACTCTCTGCCTACCCCTGCTGGAGATGATTTCTTGAATGGAGCTTCTGATATCAAGGAACAGGATGTGTGTGTTTCGGGTGTAGAATCTTTTGAAGCTTTCTTCGGCAGTATTTCTCAGAAGATTCAACATGGTCTTGAATCTGCAGAATTGGACTTGGGGGCTTTAGCTGAACGGCTTGTCAACTTGTCTATCCATTGGTTGTACTGGAAGTATGAAATGGAAAATGCTACTGAGGTACAACTAGATGATACTTGTGGCATGGTGGTTGCTGAACTTGTGAAGCTGCTTCTAAAGGAGCCCAAGGACTTGGCAGTGAAGTACAAAGGCTACAATCCAATATCTGATACATCTGATCCAAGTTCTACGGTTTACACCTCAGAAGCTATTGTTAGAGAGTATCCTCGTGTATTTTCTAATTTTTAGGCTTGATAAATGATGACATTTATTTTGGGTATATGATTTTATACTAAAATCCTCTCTATGCAAATGGGAAGAAAATGAGAGGGAGAAAATTATTTGTCGAAATCTGATGCTTTTATCTGTTCAATAAAAGTTGTACAGATTTTGCTGTTTGCTTAGAACCAGTGAAATATTTTTTCCTTAATAAACACAAGGTATGAGCTGCAGATTTTATTCCGAATGGAGATTCTTCAATCAAAGGTCAGGATGAGTATTGATGAATCTGCAAGACAGAAGATCATTAGGCAGACTTGCTCAATCTTGGAGATCATTCAATATCATCTTGCAGGAGGCTTTTTTGGTGGTGTGAACCTTGATACATATGTGGCAAGGACCATTAAGAGAAGGTAAAAAGTGCAGTTATTACACAGCTACTGATGAAATCTCCTAAATTATTATATAAATATCTCAGGTTACTTAAGTGTCTGCTTGGTATTAATGAACCTCTAGCTTTTTTCTCTGACATTGGAATCACAGTTACCCTGAAAAGCTTCTCTCACAATAGAAACATATGGTTATTGCTTCATTTTTTTCTGATAATCTTTTTTTTGATAAATTCTTCTCTTCTTTGATAATAATGTAATAATTCATTATTCTCTGAGTTCAGTATTATTAAAGGTGGTCATCTAGGTGGCCAGGTGGCTTTCTTGTTAGTTGGGACCCAGGAAACACCAGCCTAGGTGGTTAGGCGACTGAATGCGTGAAGTTTTCAGCCGGGCAAATGCATGGTTTGATTAAAGAGCACTTGTTTAAACGGAATAAAAAATAAATAAATTACCTAATGCCTTATCCCAATGAGGTTTGCAGCATCAATCTTGGTCCTCCATCCCAACTTGTGGAATCACATGTTTAATCATATTATGAGCATCCAAATCTTTTCTAATTAACTCCATGTAGGCTCTTTTTGGTTTTTCTGTTGCCCTCTTAGATCTAGCAATGATTATTCTTTCACACCTTCTCACAGTTGTCTTCCTAGATATTCAGTTAACCTGCCCAAATCTTCTCAACCTACTTTTTCTTTATCATATTATCAATTTGAAAAACACCTAGCTGCTTCCGAATATATTCATTCCTTACCTTATTTCCTTTATTCTTCTCACAAGTCCATATCAGCATTGTCATCTTAGTAACAATCTCATTCTATGCACATGTTTCTTTTTTGTTGCCCAATATCAGATTCACATTAGAGTCCTAATGACTATTTTATCAAGTTTTCCTTTTAGATTGAGTGGAACAGTTTGTCGCATAACATTTTATAAGTGCCTCTTTACATAGGTCATCCAGCTTTAATTTTATATGCAACATCTTAATCAATTGTTTCCATCCTCTGGGTGATTGGTTCAAGATATTTTATATGAAATTAAACAAAATATTAATTTTATGATTAAACTAAAGTTAAACTCAATTTTAAGTTGATTTGATTAATTTATCTATGAAGAATTTATCTCTTAACTATATAATTTATACATTGAAAAGCAAAACATTAGAAACTTCTACATTTGTCCGTCAACCAAAAGGGTGGCTCTTCACTCTCAAGCTCTTAATTCTCCTCTTATTGTTGATTTCATGGAAAAGAGAATACCTGATTAGGTCCTCAAGGAGCATGTCTTCTGTTGGATTTTGTTCAGTAGCTTCTATTTGGTCACAATTAGGCATGCAGGAATGTATTTTCTGATTTCAGGTGACTTTAGAGGAATGGGTGCCTGGCGCTTTTCTCCATATGAATCAATCTACCTAACTGGTTGCTGGGTTTCATATTATTGATTGGGACTATCAGAAATAATTGCTCGGTTTCAGCCCACACACCTGTGATTTCTTTGAATAGTTGATGTTCTTAGCTGACGCTGCTTCCATTTCTATTATTACTTAAAAGAGAAGAAGACTAGTTGGGGATTATGCATAGGAAAAAGAAAATGCTACATTGGTTAACTAAATTACATTTGAGTTCATAACTGCAGGTACTCACACTCTCTAGGAGATGTGGTCAGCAGAATCTATACTCGAATGGATTTGATGCCATTTGACTACGAGAATGAAGAAGCATCCGGATCCCTAAATAACAGTGAGGATAGCGATCAGTCCTGGAGGGAGAAACCAAACAGATACGAGGTTGGCGAGAATTTTGTAGGCAAAGAATCAACTTTCATGGAGGCTGAGGCTTCCCAAAGATCAGAAAAAAACAATGACAGCCTACAAGAAGTTTGGAGTGATGAGCATCTCCATCGGTTAGTGGAGGCTAAACAGGGGAGAGAGAGGGCTCGCAGGTTTGCATCTTTCACAAGCTGGGTGCCAGATTTACGGAGGGTATGGGCCCCAAAGCAGCTTAAGGGAGCAAGAGCAAAAGCAGAGAATGTTAAGAATCTGTCAAACAGAAAGGAGCGGCGAAGGGCTGGCTGCGATGTAGTATGCGAGACCCCAATGACAGGAAACAAGCGTTCATGCACTCGAGAAAGCATTGTCGAGCATGAAGATACAGATTGTGGGACATCCGGGGGCTCTGTTTCTAAGGCTTTGTTTCAGGACAATGGTGACCATAAAGACACTTGATGAGGGCCCCTTGTGCATTTAACCAGTGCTCATGCAATTGTTCATGTTTCAATGCTTTTTCATAAGCAGAACATCGGCGGTCACTAGGAGCCTTTGATGATCTTAACAATTGTAGTTTCAAGCTTTCCTCATTCTGTAATTGAGATGATATCTGTACACATTGGTAACATTTATCTAACAATAAAACTGTTGTATCATAGATTTGTTTCTCAATAACAATTCGGTTTTAAGTTCTCTCACATTACTAATGACTTTTGAATCATTTGAGAAGACCTTTTTTTTTTTTTTTTTTTCTCAATGAATGATGAGCATTCATTAATATCATAAGCAAGCAACAAGAGTAAGCACATATACTCATGAGAGATGGGCCAAAAACAGAAAATAGCACCTGTATCTACCCCTGTTAAAACTTACTCAGGTCCTAAGACATAAAGCAGCCAGTCTCAAAGTAAAAAACCCCATTAAGCCCAATCCTTAGCGTTCCCCAATTTCTCCTAATCCCATTTGCAGTAAACCCCCCAAAACACCTTGTGAGAGCTCATAAACATACAAACCAAAGAAGTTGCATCCTTTATAGCTCCTTGAATACTTGGTTGATGACTCTCAAATGATCCACACAACAATGAAAATTCTGCCTAATACAGAAGCCTTCATCTTCTCCCTATTGCTGAAAATCTCCAAGGAGCTATAGCACGACTGTAAGCACCCTAATTTTGTTGTGCTCCCGAAAAGGGTCAGGAAACCCCCCAAGCCCACTTCAAATAAACGAACAATGAAGAAATATAAAAATAAAAAATGGGTTAATAATGTGCAAACCGAAACCTTGCTGGGTCGAGCCGGCCGAACCAACCAGCCGAAGGTAGAGGAATTGTCGCGTTCGTACAACCTTAAGCCAGTGGGTAGGGAGAGGGAGGCCGTAGATCAAAACCCCATCTTCCGATTGACTGCAGGGTATCAAACTACTGCCTTTACAAGGCAGCAAAGTTGGGACCATTCGAGGCAATAGTGGATTTTATAAAGGCTATCATCCAATAAGGTGTTTCTGTCAAGCCACGTGGCAGCAAAAAAGTTCAGTAATCTCAAAGCATGGAATTCGGATAGAGAAATGGATGGATTTCCAATAGCGTAGTTTCGAAATCAACTGAGAATAGATAGCGAAGGAGAGGTCAACGAGAGAGAGAGAGAGAGAGGCTATGGCAGCGGCTTGTGCAGTTGCAGGTGCATCTTCAGTGGCGGCAGCTGTTCTGGGATCTCGTCTACCGACCACTACAAGCTCACACCGGTCCGCGCTTCCGCATTTACCGCCTCGCCCGTCTTGCCCTTCTTTGAGTTCTTTCTCGACTTCCTTCAAACACTTCTCAGGTGGGGATTTCCTTTTCTTCTTTCTGTTGCGTGCTTGCTATTCGCATTCATATTGAACCAAAGCTTGGCTCTGAATTTTTTTTTTCGAAGTTGTTATCGAAGCCAAATGGTAAATATATGTTTTTTTGATGAATAATACTAATAGATTCATATGTAACTTAAATAAAAAGGAAAAACCCATGAGAAATGGGTAAAGAGGCAAAAGTATCAATCCTTGACACAGGACTGTTTGCCCAAACAGTAGTAAAAGGCCAAAAACCAAAAAACCCAACAACCAATCCGCTGAGCTCCAACCCCTTCATATTCCTTCCCTGGCTATCGTAGTCCACTCACTAAATATCTCACCAGCAGATACTCCCTGGAAAAGTCTGTGCAAGGTCAAATATCTACTAACATTAGATACCACATCCTCAATCACCGCTGAAGGTCAAATATATGTTTTTGTTCATTAGAGTAGTTGAACAAATTTATATTCTGGAATTGTTAATTTAATTGCTGAAGTATTATTAGGGATGCAACACTTCGGAAAAGGGTATGACCGTATGATTCTATCAGAGATTAATCCGTTTGGAGCCATTTAACAGAGTCGATAATAGGATTATCTTGTTGGCATTATAGCTCATTCAACGGAAAGGGTCCTTTGAATCCAAGTGGAATTTGGTCCGTGAGTGGATTAATGGTGAAAAATTGTCTGAGAATTTTTAATTAGAAAAGGGAAAAAAACAAACTGTTTTACCCTTACAATTAGCTAATTTTCTGCTTTCTTAACGAAGTGAATTTTATGCAATGGGGCCTGTAGCCCTTTTTTTTTATCTACCGCTTTATTTTCTAGTATGGTTGGTTGTTTGCAAACACTCAGAAGTAGAAACTCCTCAATCATGATATAATTCATTCCCTCCATCACGATACTCATAAAAATAGATTAATTCCCTATATCTCTCTGGGCTTACTAATCCAGCAAATTATCTTTGCCTTGACTCATTAATGAATGAGGAATTCATCTCATAGGCCATAGATCACAACATCCTGACAAGATGTACTGTACTCCCAGAGCAGTTGTATCCAAGAACTAACCAAGATGTCACTGATGAATAATTAATTTTTATCTCAAACCACTGGAATCCCAAGTGCTTTGACTCTCTCAAGCCAAACCAGAAATTCAATTTCTCTCACTTTGTGAAATTATCCTTTGCCCATGGCACCTGAGTCCTCAGTATGCATAAATTCCTTGATGCTCTCAGAAGAGCCCTTGGGTATTAGACAGCCCTGGCTTCCCAAGAGAACTTTCAAAATTGTGCTTGATAAACCCTTCTTTGGGTGATTTCAGACTTTGACTTAATCCTCATAGATTGACATACTGTTGGACTTCTAAAAGCTGAATAGGGATGAGATTATTGGAGTTTAAAAGAAAACTGATGAAGATTTGTGTCCAAGAAGCTTTACTGCATAGGCTGAAACACTAGATCGGCTTCTGAAGGATTTCTTTTAATCAACTCTCATCTGGACCAAAAGGAACATACATTTCATGTATCTTTTTAGTTGGGATCTCCATTTCGTGAGCTCCAGAATTTGGAGATTCTTCTTCATGATTTGAAAATTTTCTTCTATATGGGTATTTTGATTTGTTTTATTCTATTATTTTGTTTTTCTAACTAAAAAAGTTTCTGTTGTTTAAGAAAACAAATGAATAATCTTTATGCTCAATAGTATAATCCATGCAGATGAGCTGAAACTTTAGACGTTAGATCTTTTAGTTGCCTGCAGATTACATTTAGTTTCCTGCCATTTATTTTTTATTGGAACCTAGATAAGTTTGTTATAAATGTATTTCTCTCCATCTGCCGTAAAATTTCAATTGTTGAAAATGAAGATGGGGAAAAAAAATGTCCATATAGAATTCTCAAGAATTTGAAACTTTATACATAATATATTTCATTTTATTGTGGAAACAGAGCCCCGAAAGTTTTCTTCATTCCAAATCAGAGCTTCTTCTTCAGAAGATACATCCAGTTCTCTTGAAGTTGGAGAGGTCTTCTCAGACCTAAAGGAAAAGGTGAGAGCTGCCATAAATTCTGATTGCGATGGCATTATGTTAGGTCAATGGAACCTGTTCGGTTACCACCAAGACAAAAAAACTTACGGTGGGCTCTATGATATCTGAAAATCAATTACAAAATTTGGTTATTCGGATAACAGGTCCAAATTTCCCACTTAGTTTATGCTCACCAGTTAAGTCTGAACCTATTTTTTCTGCTTCTTTTTGTAGTGGGATGCAGTTGAAAACAAGTCCACTGTGCTTCTCTATGGAGGTGGGGCAATAGTTGCTGTTTGGCTATCTTCCATTGTTGTTGGTGCCATTAACACAGTCCCAGTGGTTGGTGCTCTAACTAAATGCATGCTTTTTAATTTCTTCAGTGAGGATAATATAAATGGATGATTTATTCTGCTGTGGTTTTATTTATAAAATCTTTCTCTGAAGCACCCTGTTATTTTTGCTGATTCAACAGCTTCCGAAGATCATGGAGTTGGTAGGCCTTGGATACACTGGATGGTTTGTCTACCGATATCTTCTTTTCAAGGTAATTTCTGACCGGACCATACATAGCTGATTGACATGCATTGGATCCAAATAATTTCTCTATGAAAGGGGAAAAATGGACAGCAATGTTGCCTATTATGATATATGTGGTAGATCAGTTGGATCAAAAAAAGGGAAAAAAAAAAAGGTGTAGCTCAGTGCACGAGGCTCCCGTAAGCAGGGAGGTTGTTTCCTGTGACTCAAACCCATGGCCTTTAGGCCTTGGATTTGAGAAAAAACGTTACTTCAAATGCTTTACCATAGTGCTCTGAAGGGCATGCTTATTAGATTTTAACTTAAGAGTATGTAGTTTCTTAGCTATTTCAGAATGGCAAGGCATTGGAACATCACTGACAATGGAAAAACATTTAATGGGTTCTAATGTCCAATGCTCTGAAAACAAAACAAACAGTCAGACTATTTGGAAGAGTAATCTGTTCAACCGGGGTTGAATGTTGAAGATGCTAGACATATTCAATCGTTATTGTTTCAAAAGACGTCAACAAATTTAAATGCCAGGTTAGCCAGTTCAACCACTTGGATTGCCCAGGTCTTCCAGTTTGATACCTCATATCAACCTGGGAATTTAACACACCTTGATAACAACGGGTTCCAGTTTGATTGGTTGGTTCTATCTAATATTGGAAATGTTTTGCCCTAGGTTAAGGATCCACCATATCATATTGTTGTGAATCGTGATAAGTTAGTATGGTTTGACCACCACACATCGTCCACGTTCAAATCGGATAGCAACTGTAGTGTTTGGTGAGTGAATCAATTAATCCTACAGCCTTTGTGGGAACAGTTGTAGGATTTGACTATAGACAATGTTTTTACATGTTAATTTTAAGATGGTGTTTTAAGTTCTATGTTAGTTCCTATTGTATTGTGTTCATTTTGTTTTCTAACAAAATGAATTTTTTAAGTGAATCAGCTAATCGAATGGCTGTTATAGGAACATCTATAAGATTTGACTAGAGACAATATTTTGACATATTTCTATTAAGATAGACTCCATGTTAAGTTCCTATTTTTGCTTTGCTTTATAACGTGCTACTGACAATTTAACACTTGTTTTCTCAGTCAAGTAGAAAAGAGCTAGCCACAGATATCGAAGCATTAAAGAAAAAGATTTCCGGGACCGAGTAGAAGCACATGATTTGGGCAATTGGTCTAGCTTGCATTAATTCAGATCATTAGCCGAAAGGGGTGTGCCTGAATCTCCTATATGAGAGGCATCTGAAATGTGTAATGTAGACGCAATTTTCATTGTTTTACTTTCTGTTGGATCAAAGCAGCTAATTCCTTTGAATAAGAAGCACTAGTTTCTTCACAAACACCTTGTGGTACATAACAAAGCCATAACATTTTACCACTGTAAACGATGATCAGGGAAATGCTGTCACATGTAGCATCCAATGGTTAGGATTCTTTTACTTGTTATAAATGTATAAAAAGGTTTTTCTTGTTAAAAAAAACCCTCACATAGCTGCATCTCCCTTAAAATTGCATGGACATGGACGTGTGTAGGAAAAAAATTGTAGAGGATTTCATCTCACCTATTGATTACCTATCTTTAGGATGATTCTGACATCACTGATAAAATCACATGCCCACAAAGATTGCTCAACTTATTCGCTTAGGCATCAGAAACCATCTTGTTTGGATCTTCAAACATTGACCGTCAAAACTAATGTTAACACGTTTATGCCAAATGAGTGTTTTGATCAATTTGATGAGGTCTCTAATTACTTTGGAAGATTTAGTTTTTACGTCACCGGAGAATTTCTGAGAATATTACAAAACCACACGATCATTACCATCCCTTCAGATAAATATTTGGAAAATGATGTGAAACAAGTGAACATTCATTAGTATTTTTAACAACTTTATGGGTATTTATTAGCAGCTTCATAAAGGTATCCTCTCTCCTTAAGAAAAGGAAAACCAAAGAGGCAAAAACCAAGAAAAAAAGAACACGACAGCAAATGCTTCCGACGTATATGCTTGGTATAACTATAAACCCGCTTCAAGCTTACGGTTGAACAAGTTCACAAATGTGTCATCATCTCCCTCTTTATTTTGCTAATGAGAAGACTAATTGCTCAAGTTCTGTTACGTGCCTAACCATTACTCCAAAAGCCCATTAGTTGACCACTTTAACATCTAGAAGGAGCAAGATGAATTGAAATCACAGAATCTCTAGAGATTGAGTTTGTCTTCATAGTTCACGCGATACTTTTTCTGTGTATTTTTATGGCAAATAATAATAAGCAACACGATTATGAGTTTCCTTTGATCAGATACCTCAAAATGTCACTGAAGAAAACAATACACAGCTCCTCCAAAGAAAAGGTTGCTAACCGATAGAGCCAACAGCTGAAACAAATATGCATGATTCCCATAATCATGATAAATAGCACATAAACAAATAATCGTTACCAATCACTGGGGCCTCGTGATTTCTAAACCAGCTCAATCAGAATGTATGATCTCCTAACCTATCTGTTCAAAAATATGTTCATACACGTCAGGAGTTTTAAACATGTCTATGATATATCAAAACAACACAGGTGAACGTTCCTTGTTCTAGTTTCTTCTGGCAGGTGAGGAAATCATGTTTCAGGTTAGGCTTTTGAGGCCATAGAAGGAAAGTAGTGACCGAAGAAGAGATAGTGAATAAAGCAAACGAGTGGTGAGAGTGAGGAGAGCAGGTGGCTTGTTTAATTCAAATTTCTGGTCCAGTTCACATGAAATTTCCAGTGCAATAAATGAAAAAAAACATATATATCTCCATGATGAAAACCTGATAAAGACTAATTGACCACTTAGATACCCTCCAGGGTTCTTATTTCTCCTCCTAAAAGATGGTAACAAAAAGGAAAAAAAAATGCTTGGAGACAATACAATCCCAGAAGAGAGATTCCCATGATAAATGGGTAAACCTTCTAACAACACATCAAATGGCAACCAATTATAAACAATCCCAGCACATATTCATGTTAACAACCCCCTTCCCTTATAAAACCACCATCCATCACTAATGCTGTGATTATAAAGCAACAGGGATCTCGTTATGGCACAAGGGCTGCACAAAATAGATGGTATATAATGATATGTAAATAGAGCCTAAACAGGCTCACATGTAATCATCAAAGCATAAGGATCAACATTTAGCATAGAGATAAATCTCGGCCAGTACCAGTCTTATTGGCAGGTAAAACTTGATACAGGCCTGCATCGGCTGGTACATCTTGGTAATGGTCATGGCCGCCAGTACTGTGTTTTAAAACGTTGATATGTAGAACAGGTTAGGCCAGACCTATATTTGAGCAATAACCTGAAAAACCTAAACACCAAAGAACCACGTGAAGGAAAATCTCAAATCTCAGGAGATTAAATACTGGGCCATTCATCTAAGCTGTTAGAGAATCCTAGGTTGACATCAATCATTTCACACAATCAAGTATGGGCTGAAACTACCAAGGTGCTCATGTATCACATGAATTACTGCTCAACCCACCTTAAAAGAACTTCATGGTATTGCTCCCTTCCTTTCCCTGTTTGTATTTCCACAGAGAGAGAGAGAGAGATCCTACATTCCTACTGAAAAAGAAGAAAAAAAATGCACAAAAATTCCCATCGGTTACACCAACAGAAACTTTGTGAGGAAAAAAAATAATTGGGGACTTGGGTCTAGCACCCTCAACAGCAAAATTTGAGATTTTTTTTCACCAGCCCACTAAGTCTTCTAGATCTTGACATCCAAACAATGTCCGGATTCGACGCAGGAAAGGAGCCTCAAAGTCCACTAAACCACCAGTTGCCCTAAACAATCTGAAAATATTCACAAAATCGACAGCATCAGACCAAAATTAAGAAAGAAAGAATAGCCAACGAAAAAACAAAAAGGCATAAGACAATCAAAGAAGCTAAATAAAGATGAAAATTATTATTGCATCCAACCGTAACCGATATGACTTAGCGCATATCCAGTAGAATTGCTATTACACACAATACAATCCTCAGAGGATCATAAACTCCAAAACCTATAACATGGAATCACGTTTTAAAACGAAAACAAAGCAATTAAAACAAGAAGGGATATCAAACCCTAGATCTTGTCAATATCTTCATCCTCAAATTCGATGTAATCGTCGCCAGCGCCTTCGTCCTCCTCGTCGAGTCCAGCGACGATACCCTCGTTGAGCCTCATGTTGTCCGGCAACTCACCGTAGGCCTTCAAAAGCCTAGCCTCATCCGGCATGTATTTGAGGATAACATCAGCCTTGTCGTCCTGATAATCCCTAAGACCCACCAAGATGATGTCTCCGGCGGCGATCCAGACCTTCTTGTGCATCTTACCACGTATGTGGCAGAGCCTCTTGGTGCCATCGATACACATGGCCTCGCACCGACCATTACCGAGCATCCGGAGCACCTGAGCGTATTCCTGGCCGTCTTCCTTGAAGACGAGCTCTCTCTTCTCATCGTCGGCTTCGTTCTTTCCTCTCTTGCGATTCTTTCCTCCCTTTCCCTTGTTCTTCGGCATCCCTAACGATCTTCTGAAACCCTAACTCTTGCTTCCTCTCCTTCGCACACGATCTTTCGATTTTTGCCTTTCTATCCTCTCCATCCAAATGAGCCCTAGAGCTTTTGTAGCTGCCGATCGCTTTCCGAATTAGAGTGAAGACGGGGTGGAATGTCCGATATAGCCCTTTAAGCGAAGTTATTTTCAACCCCATAAAATGAGTATTGTTTTATTTAATCAAGTTATTTTCAACCCCATATTAACTATGTTTATAACTTTTTTTTTATATTAAATAAAAATTTGATAACATTAATAATAAAAATTAATTATAAATTTAATAAGTCTTTTACGAATATTGGAATAGCTAAATACATTTTGATATATTTATAGATTTAAATCCCTTAATAATTATGTTAATTATTATATCTTACCCATCTTTATATCTTTACATTTAATTTTGAATTTATTTAATTTATATTTTCACACAAATAAAATTGATTTGTTAATATATTTGTTCATCCAATATATATATCTTTAATTATTAAGTCAACCTTTTATGTCAAGTAAAAACAATTGTTTTATTATATAAAAAGTACTTGATTTATTATTGTTGAATAATTTTGTTTTTGGTTTTTGAGTGAATTTTAAAGATTGAAAGTGAATAAGAGAGTTCTAATACTAGTAAAAAATCTACTCTTTAATGCAGAAACTCTTACCCAATTAATGGCTCCTTCAAGTTTGTTAATAGTAAAATTTGTATAAGAACATTATAATAACATCCCCAAATTTAGGGTTGCCAATGGGTCCGCACAGCATGGCCCATGCCCTGGGGCATTCTATGCCAGGCCCCCCCTAAACGGGCATGCAGCTTGCTCGTGTCAAAGCGGGCCGCCTGTGTGCCGGCCTGCTAGTGCCTGCCCTTTTTCTCCTCTAAAAAGTAGTTTTAACCACTTTTTTGACACTTTAACCCCCCCCCCCCCCCCCCCAATAGTCATATTAGAGGGTATGGTTGTAATTGACTGTAAATGAACTTTTCCACCCTGCCAATTGTCAAATAATAGTCATATAGGAGGGTAAAAGTGGTAAAAAAACCACTTTTAGTTTTCTATAAGTAGGCCTACACCTTCCCACTCCAAACCACACACCTTCTACAATCTCTAACTCTCTTCTATAATTTCTCTAGCCTATCAAGAAATAGTTACATTTACATTTGTTAAATTGTTCAAGCATCAAAAGTGGGAAGTTAGACTCTGGAGGTTTGAAGGCTTCAACTGCAAAGTTCAAGCTTTATTCTAAAGAGGTATTCTTCTATTTAATTTTTTGATTTTAAAATTAGTATAAATATTATATATATAAGTAAGTCTTTCCTTCTACCTTTCTTATTATTTTAAAGCCTGGTATAATGGGTGACTATTGTGCAACTAAGTGCATCTCTAGGAAAGTTCTGTCACAAAGGACGAGATAATTTCCTAAGGAAACTGGGTTTTAAGTGGGACCATTTGTGACCCCTTCAGTTACTTGGGAATTTTCCTGTTGCATTTTTGCATACATTATTCTTCACTTTATTATAGGTAGTGTATTACCAAAAATTTATTATTATATTATTTATTAAGAAATTTATTTCCGAAATTTGATAATGGACCCCAAGCAGCCTATGTATTTTAACGCTGAGGAAATGGAATTTCTTAGACTCTATTCTGACCCAACTTTTTTTGATGATGTGAACCAATTCCCATATTGTAACCCTCCCATCCAAGATCATGATCCTAAGTTGCTTTCTCAAGAGATGGAATTATCTTCCTTACCACCTAGGAGCACAAAGAGGAGTAGAACCTCCGGTGTCTGACTAAATTTTGCAATTGAAACTATAGGGAGTAAAGAGAGATCAGTTTGTAACCACTGCTAAAAAAATTTTTAGTTGCAAAAGAAAAATGTGGTACAGGCCACTTGCAACGGCATTTGTAGAAATGCTTTCTAAAACATGGCCAAATAGACCCTAGGCAAATCCAAATTTCCAGCAGTAGTGTTAATTTGGGTACTTTTGTTTTTAATCAAGAAGAAACTAGGCTTGAAATAGTTAAGTGTGTAATACAAGAAAAATTACCCTTTAGATTAATAGAATTTAAAGATTTAATTGTCTAATAACCAAATATCTAGCAACAGGATATAAACCCTTCTCACGCTACACTTTAAGAAATGATGCTATAACATTATATCGAAACATAAAAACCGCATTAATAGAAACTTTTTTAAACAATAGCTTTAAGGTGGCTTTAACCTCAGATATTTGGACAAGTAGACAACAAATAAGTTATTTAGCTATAACTGCACATTATATAGATGAGAATTGGAGTATGGAAAAAAGAATACTAATTTTTGCGTCCCTAGATTCTAAACATTCTGGTCCAGCTATAGTAAATGCTATAGCACATAATATAAGAAAGTATAAAATACAAATTAAAGTAATTGCTCTAACACTTGATAATGTAAGTACTAATAATGTTGCAATAGACATATTAAAACAACACTTAAACTTAAATATAGATGGATATTTATTTCATATTAGGTGTGCTTCTCACATCCTAAATTTAGTTGTGCAGGATGGCTTAAAAATTATCCAATATCATTTAACAAATATTAAAGATGTAGTAAGATATTTAAAACAATCTAACACAACTGCTAGAGAATTTAAAAATTATTGTGCAAGTTTAAGAAAGCAACCTAAAAACATTACCCAAGATGTTGAACATAGGTAGAACTCAACATATTTAATGCTAGAAGCTGCACTGGAATTAAAACAAGAACTTACACTATTTTATAAAACAAAAGTGCGTCAAAGTAAACTAGAAGAACTTGATTGGCAAATAGCAAAAATTTTAAGAGATTTTTTTAAAGTTTTTTATGATGCAACAAGATACTTATCAAGGGTTTATTACCCAACATCCCTGAGTATTTTAAATTGTTTATATTAAATAATATAGAAATACGCCCATTGCTAAGGATATTTGCCCTGCAATGAAAGCTAAAATTTTCAAATATTGGCAAGATATGCCTAATTTATATTGTTTAGCTATTATAATGGACCCTAGGATTAAATTAGGAATGGAAGATTTCATAGAAGGAATAAATGAGAATATGAATTCTTCTTTTCAAATAGATATAGATAAAATAAGAACCCTATTAGAAAG
This sequence comes from Buxus sempervirens, assembly GCA_947561395.2. Taxonomy (NCBI): domain Eukaryota; kingdom Viridiplantae; phylum Streptophyta; class Magnoliopsida; order Buxales; family Buxaceae; genus Buxus; species Buxus sempervirens. Next base: position 3,728,641 of record OX387193.1, read on the forward strand.
ATTTTTTTCGGAATATGATATTAGCAGTAGCAGACATGGTCAAACTCAAACCTAAGAAACACTGCCAGATAATTCCCCCTGGAATTTTTTAAGTGGGAGAAGAAGGGGAAAACTACCAGCATCTGGTAGTGGGGGATCATCTGAGTTAAGGATTTATTTAGAAAGCCTCCCAATACTTTTACATACTATGGATGGGCATAGTTCTTTTAACATTTTGACATGGTAGAAGCAAAATCAGGTTAGTTATCCTGTGCTTTCTGTCATGACACATGATCTACTAATGGTTCCGGTATTCACAGTTGTATCGAAATCAGCTTTTAGCGCAGGTGGACGACTATAGGAGGAGATTAACACCGAAGATGGTGCAAGTATGTGTTTGTCTTACAGATTGGTTAAGGGCGAAACTGAAAGATTAGGGATGTGCAGATGATCAACTTGTTGGAGATTTCGATGATTTGAATCTTAATGAATTTAGTTTTCCAGATTAGTCTAAGTTTTATTATATTTTTTGTAATCAAAGTTGAACTTTACTTTCTTTTCTTTTTTTTCTTTTAAACTACAAATGAAAGATAGATGAGTGGATGCTAGCCTAGTTGGGATGTACTCATACTATAGTGATATAGTATTATTTGTGCAAGTGATTATGTATTATTTACAAAGTTGTACTTGTATTTATAATAATCAATTAATTTATATTTTTTGAGCAAAATCTATCCCACTATGTGTAAGACAATTTTGTAAATAATAAACATATTTTTAGAAATTTGTTGTGATTTTTATTTCTAATTTTCCTTGGTTTTTAAAAAAAAAATCAATTTTTTATACCCAAGCCCATCGGCTAGGGCATGCCGTGCCGTGCCTGGGTATATCCCAAACGGGCAGGACGTGCTGTGGCCCACCAGGCACATGGCTCACCGAGCACGCGACATGCCTGACTCGCACTAAACGAGCCTATGCCGTGCTGGGCCGGCCCGTTTAGCATCCCTACCCAAATTTGTTGCCAATTTATGACTTCTTCAAGGAAATTTCAATCATAAAAATAGACTGAAAAAGTCAATATATATTTAATTAAAAATAGAAGAGAAAAAATCAAAAGGAAGATATTTTTTTTTAGAGAAACATCAAAAGGAAGATATTACATTAAGGTCAATGATGATAATTACTAATTTCAAGCAATTCATATTTAAAAAAAAAGGATTATAGAATTTAGGTTACCCAACCCACCGGAAGGAGGGCCTAATGAGTTACGAATAAGATAAAGACTACTCCCAAGGGTACCCGTCAAGAAGGGATTTGTCTAAACCTACTCTGTTAGGATCTTTAAATCAACATTCCAACATGTACCATCTTTCAGTCTTAGGTAACATGTTCAAATTATTAGAAAGTAAACCACCATTCGTCAATACACGTTGCTAAAATCATCGGATTTGCTTGGACCGCTGCAGATAATCCACGAAACAGTGCTCTGAAGAAAGCTCATTACGCAGGAAGCTAAAAAAATATGTAATTAGAGCACCCATACAGATACAAATATATCAATTCAGAGTTGGCAACAGTGCTCGTAAAACATACATTTTCTTCTTGCCAGTCTCGACCCAGTGGACCAGTTTCCAGTTCACCACTAGAAACGCCGAGATAAATAACAAAAATAGAAGGTACCTACCTACCCACAGTCTAGAAAAATAAAATCGATTGCAAGTTGGCGAGCCGGCGAAAATGCGTGGGTAGGAGTCAGTGCCTGATGGTGAGCTCAGCCCTGAGGTGGAGGATGCCATTGATGAAGTAAAGGCTATCTTCAGCTATGAAAGAAGTCCATTGTATGGCAAACAGGTTTCTGTAGCCTACTGCTTTGCCCCCTGTAAATGTGTAGTTACCTTTGTATTTGCTCACGTATTCCTCTGTTGGCTTTGATCTTGCTGCAAACTCATAGTCTACAGCAAAGCTAACTGACCCTTTCTCCTGCATCCCTAAAAACAGGCCAAAACAGTGGAAAGAGCTCTGCTGGTCCATGTTGCAATGGGCAGACAGAAAGAACCCTTGTCCACCTAGGTGGAAAGCCTGTGAATACACACGCCCTGATGGGAAAAGATTTGCACACTCTTCCCTCTTCAGATCCAGATACACCACACACTGCTGCCGGGGCAATTCAAACTCCACTACCTTAACAGGGCGATACTTGTAGGTCCGCTCCACAAAGCGGCGGTTGGTTGAGGCTGACTCCTCTGCAGCTAAAGCGCGCTGCCGGTGTGGGGTCTCCGCCTTGAAAAATAGAGCTTCCAGCACAACCTTGGATGCAAGGTCATGATCAAAATCATTGCATGTTAAAACCTTCTTCAACTTTCGGCATGTCATAAAAGGAAAGCGAATGAGGCGACCAAGGTGTGATCCCAGGACTTCCCGACGTTCCTCTAACTTTGGATAATGGGTTCGAGCCCACTTCAGCACAAAATCATATACAGCATCCTCAGACGCGACTTGCAGATCGTCACTGGAAAAAACAGCCTCAATTCCAGCTAGGGGCAAGTTTAGCACTTCATCTTGGAATCTGACAAGAAAAGCATATAAGAATATTAATGGGCTTCGCTGATTGGAGAGTCTGGATTGCAAAAATAAACACTTATTCAGGTATCATTCAAAAGGTAAATCGGGCATAGGTAAATAGCTACTTACTTTGTTACGTCCTTGTAACGTGCAGCAAGGTACTGCTTTGCAGCATCTGTCAGTGGCTGAACTGCTTCAGCCATCAAAACACTAGAAGGAAGCTCAAGATAGAGCAATGCAGACTCAGGGGTCATGGGCATATTCCGCAGTAGTCGGCTACAATACCTCATGCATGAAGCAACCTCAAATTTGTCAGCAGCCATCAGCACATCCAGCAAAGCAGTAGCTGTGGTTGTTGATAAGGTATTGCTGTACATGAAATTCAGGAGCTCCATTAGGGCAGCTTCCTCTGTGCCAAAGAAAAAAGAAAAGAAAAGGAAAACATAAAGGGGCTTTCTCTGATAAACAATGCCAATTTGATATTACCAAGCCACTAGAATTCAGGTTTTAAAGATCTACAGGCAGAAAACAACAGCAATGTTACAGCACCAAGCCATGACCAGGGGAGGGAGAGAAAGAAAGCACCACATCAAAGCAAAGATATTCATAAAAAGCACCACTTGGAAACAGGGAAAATATTGTTTTTTGTATTTACCGGTGGCATTGATACGTAAAGTAACACGTCTCTGCTCTGACTCTCTCATTCCATTTGAGAATAGCTACAAGTAAAATGTGAAAATAATAATAATAATAATAATAAAAGCAGTTTCATTAGGTATTTGAGCCAGCAAAGGAACAATATAAGTTCAAAGAAAACTAAGATCTTCACCTTATAGAAAAAGGGACTCTTAGCTGCCAATATTGGAGAGCTAATGTGTATGGTCCTAACTCGCAAAATTGTAGAAGAGTCCATGCTCCAAGATGAATCATTGTCAAGTGCAACTTCATCACCTGCAAAAGATTATCTAGTAATCAGAATAACATAATTAAGCACTGATTCAAGATATGGAAATTGGTGAACAAATGTGGGATATAATTGGCAGAAACATAAGCAAAAATTATCTTCCCGCAACACTTACTTAAATAAGGACACAAGGAAATATGGGAATGGGGAACTACTCCTGCAGTAGATAAAAAATTGATTTCAACTAAAAACATATCTCATAAATTACAAGACCCAAACAATTAAGAAACCAATTGCGGCCAGTCACCGGCAGAGGATATTTAGCCTATGAGGTATGAAGAAACTAGCATCTTGAAATCATTATCAAACCAGAAAATCCAACTAAGATTGAACTATTATATGGCTATCAACCATCAGGCCACAACAGAATAAGAAACCAACTTAAATATAAGCACAACTGCATAAGAAAATTGCATTACGACCCCAGGAAAGAAGGTGAAAATACAAATTTCTTCAACAATGGATTCTGATTCCAGTGTCAAAGAGATTTGTATTTTCTTCTTAATCCCTGTCAGTATTTTTTGAATCTGTTTCCATCATCATCTAACTGGATTCTGGAATAAAAGAGTGAAAGTTGAAAAAAAAAAAAAAAAAAAAACAGAGAAGAACAAAATGTACCAAATTCACACGAAATTATTCCAACACCTGAAGGTGATCCTTCTATCATTGCTTCAGCTTCCTCATCCTCGTTTTCATAGGCTACACCCTCATCCGTATCAGGTTGATCACAGCCCAAAATCTGCTCCTCGCTGTAGACAGTAAGATCAGCCACACCTGAAAAAGTAGCGTGTCAATCAGTGTTTATACAAGGGGGTGAGGGTGCCCTAGGATATCAGACAAAGATATGGACAGACATATATTCACGAGAGTGAATCGTATTTACGCTTTTGCAAGACGTCCATAAAGGTTAATAATTAAAAGAAAAGTGTAAGAATGACTGCAAGATTGTGGCTGAGATTTCAAGCAACAAAACTCAGGGGTCAAGAAGGAAGCTGAAAATGTTCTTTGAATCACCAATTGAACATGAAAATGTTCGATCAGCAAATGAAGCGTGCTTCATTGTCCAATCAGTTCATGGTGATGATCTAGATTTTATTTTTAGTTAATTCATTCAACTTACACACAGTTAATGCACTCAAAAACCTAGAGTCATAAGTCAGGGCCAACTTTTAAGTGTCTCATGGTAGTTGGATGGAGCAAAAAGAATTTTATCATGTTCAGAAAATTTCAAGTAGATGCGAGGAGGGTAACTTGCAAGCTCCAAGGAAAGGAATAATCTATAGTTCATTCACAAAACAAAGGGGGAAAAAGGGCATGGTTCTCCAGATCCAACCAACAAAGGAACTACAAATCTAAAAGATTGAAAAATTTAGGAAAAAAAAACTCCAAAAAGGTCGGGATAAAAGGGAGCATAGAACACGAACCAGCTTCCTTCTTGATCTCTTCCCTCCTCCTCTTTCGATTCCTAGCCCAGTCAGCAAGACTGTTGCAGCCGTCCCCGTCGGACTTGTTCTCCGGCAAGCTCGCCATGATCTCGATCTGAAGAACTCGATCGGAGAAATTGCTATCGTTGAAGGCAAACCCGAAATCCCCATCAGAAGACGACCCAGCGTTGCCACGAGGAGATAAACCGGACTCCATCACCGTTAAAGGATCAAAAAGATCTGCGTTGGACAATTTCATTCTCCTCCCAACTCCAACTATCCCAAACAAAATACAACAAGGAAAGGGCGCCGAGGAAAGAAACCCTAGTCCTAACCCATAATCGAGTTGCAGAGATGAGAGCACAGAAAAAATTGCGTTTCTCTTTCCCAAAGCGATATGGATATCGGCTTGAGAAACGAAATCAACTAAGAACCCTAAAAGAGATGCGGTTCTTCCTCGTTTTGTTACTCATTCTTACCGTCTTGCATCAAAACCTCACACCATCGTTACTTAAAAAAAACGAAAAATTCAAAATGTCCCTGTCGTTGAAAAATATTATTATTAAGACATTCGGGTCCACCTTATTACTTGGCGCTATATGTTTGGCAGCCCTAATCTCTTCCCATATTCTTTCTGAAACCATTTCCTCTAGAGCTAAAATCTGGTGGTTTGGTGAAACCACTGGTTGGGATGGAGGTTGGATGTGTGGGGCCCCCTCCTAACATGGGCATCCATCTGTGCGTTTCACACTAGTATCATTGAGTGGCACTAGGTGAAACGCTCTCATTCTTTCTAGACTTGAAATCTGTTGGAGCACTTGACGGAAGATCTGTTGGTCCAATGGTGAAATACATGTCCACATAGGTACATGAAGCTTATGTGTACACACCCTTCACCGTTGGACCAACAGATGTTCTAGCGTGAGGGACCAGTTGATATTGTCTCTTCTTTCTAGCACCTCCAGGTTAGAAATCTTCAAAATCTTCTGTATTGTTTATTGTATGAGATGTTGCCATGTAAAGTATCTTAAATTTAATAATTTTTTTTTGTGATATGCTACAACATATCACATAAATAATGCATATCACATAAATAATGCAATTAAACATTATAAAAGATTCTATGGGAAAGAAAAGCATATGTATTATTACTGCAACCACAAACTTTTTCCAACCACTTATGTAACGTATGCATAAATTCGAACAACAAAATGTAACTATTTTGGAGGAGTGGAATCATTTGCTTAACATGGTAAGAGAGAAAAAAAAAATTCACATTCCAACATAAAGCTTCATTGCAAGACTTTCACAGGATGTTTTGGAAAAAAGTTATTAGTTTGGTACACTATCCAAGGACCACTCTCCTTTATATACACTATACTAGGCGAAATGCACTTGCGATGAACGTGGCAAAAGAATTAAATAAGTGGTTGCAATTAATTAGGAGGAAAAAACAAATTGAAGAACATTTTAGGGAGTAGAAATAGTTATATGTGTAAGGATATAAAAATAAATAGAATTAAATATAAAGAGCATTTTGAATAATATAAGATAGTTATATGAATATTAATTAGTTAAAGGGAGATAAAAGTGAATATAATAAAATGTGAGAGGCAGTTTATATATCAAATGTTAGCCAAAAAGCGATGGGTTGGCTAATATAGATAAATATAGATATAGATTTTTGGGGAGGCCAATAAGTATAACCAATTATGCCTGAAATTTTTATCCTTGTTTTTGTGTTTATAATACATTCCCCTCTTTTTTTGTGTGGGAATTACACCTTTCTCCCCTACTGGTGCATGCTAGCAGCTTTAAAGTAAAGAAGGCGAAATGCGTGCTTGTGAAGCTCCTCATCAGTTGTGAATGATCTGAAACTATGTTACTCTACTGTTAATGCGTGCCTCTACCTGTACGTGCAACGCACGACGATGCACCCCAATATGACAGGAGTACTCCTTGTGTTGTGAAGCTGGTCTATCCTCTACTCTCTATTGCAGGGGGCTTGGCGTAAGGGGCCATGACTGTACCTTGAAAGCATTTCCTCTAGAGTCAAAATCTGGTTCCGTGAAACCACCAGCTAGAATGGAATTTGAATGTGTGGGATCCCCTTTTGACATGGGCATCCATCAGTGACTACCGGTGAAACGCTCTCCTGTACGTTTGACCATTAATGTTGGAAGCACAAAGGTTCATGTCTTCTGAAACTTCTTGTGTAGTGCGTCGTGGAAATTAAAGACCGTAAATCAGACGGAAGACTTGGGTTGTCAATTCTAAAAAGTCGTCCCAAGTATAGATTCCCCAACATCTTTTTCAAGGATTGGTTCGTGGAATAGTCAATAGATCAAACGGTCCAAGACAGTGATGGCTTAATCCGATTGTTATTGTGATATTGTCAACTCAAACATTAACTCTCAAAGTGTCATGCCCTAAATCCCCCCTTCACGACTTATATAGCGTGAGTGGGACCGAGCATGACCTTGCTCGTAAGCGGATACCAAGGCACAATTATCAAATAATAAAAGTCTCTATTTCATATTAAAAGTCTCCAGAATTTAGCGGAAATAAATAACATCTCAACATCCCAGAGCCAATTTAAACTAATAACAAAATAAATCATCCGGTTCAAACATATCCAAATTACATGTTCCATAAAAACACGCAAGTCCTATGATTAATAAAAGTCTAGTTCACGAGAATCCCACAACACTATCATTTCCTTCTGTTCCTCTTCTCTTGATCATTTCCTGTAAAGATATAAGGGTGAGTTTCAACGAAACCCAATAAGTGAGGTTAATATACCTCACATGAAGTTATGCACAATATCTTGCTATATTAATACAACATCAGTTACGTATAGTAATTAGTAGTTAATTTACGTTTTTCCTAGGTTTCATTTATATGGGTAGTGTACCATATAACTATAGTATAATTAATAAGGGAACATGCATTTCTATTAAGTACAACAACATTGCCATTAAATAAGCTACAACTAAAAATATAAAGCAATGCCACAATAATAATGTTAAATAGTTTAATAAGAAAATGTGAAATTAAAATATTGAATCCAATTAATTCAAACCACATAACCGAAATCACACTCCCAGGAGTATAAAATCTTCCTGGGTACTCATACTAGTGCTATGCACTAGGAGTACTCAACCAATCAACCTCCCAGTAGGCGTCCCGTACTGGGTACTCAACTAGGTGTGTCCCTAGGAGTACAAAATCCCGGAGATAATCCCACCAGGTACTTAACTAATGCTTGGCCAACATTAGAAATACTCGCATCCGAACTCCTGGTGGTTTCTCACACCGGATACTCAACTAGTGAATTCCTACCACTAGGAGTACACAACATCATCCCAGTGGATTTCTCACACTGGGTACTCAACTAGCATGCAAACTAGGAGTATCATCATTATTATCATCTCCCAGCGAATGTTACACGCTGGGTATTCAACTGGTATGTATAACTAGGAGTACAATCACATAACTTGAAATCCTAAGAATTTATAATAAGGCAATATATATAGCCATGCTCACAAAAGAGTCTATACATTATGTTCAGCATATTCACAACATTTCCCAACAAGTGTCATGTATAACTACAATGCCCCTTTGTGTAGCCATCATCTTGCCATCATCCAACAAAAGGGATGGTGATGACCTAAGTCAATGAACAGTGAAGACCTATGGGGTTAGAGTGTTGCTAGAGTGACACCCTATGGGGCTTGATTTATGCTAAAGCTTTGTACGATGAGGTCATCCTCATCTGCTACTAAAGGACGAGGACTTCATCCATTCTCTTCTTTTATTGCTCCCTATTCATGAGCATCATTCATTTATTGCTCACTATTCATGAGCATCATTCACTTGCTTTTACTGTTCTCGGTCCATGAGCTTCTATTGTTTCATGAGAAATGAATAAACATGAACAGAAAAACCAAATACAAGGGCCGATTGTGTACACACGAAAAAGGGTTTCATGGGTTTTCCAACATACTTAAATAAAACAAGTCAACTCATCTGATACAAGAGAAAAGAGGATAATGAGAGCACCATCAAAATTCAATAAACATGTACGAATAGACCCATTTCAACATCAAACAACTTTGAATAGTTTAATGAACAATAGACTAGCCTCGTTTATTCAACACAAAACAACCCAGCCACGTTTCATTGGTTTTCTTTCTTTCCCTTTTTCATTATTATCATTATATATTTTTTTCTTTTGTTGAACCCAATGAAACTGTATTGACGTATTCAAACCAGAATACTTAATTAAAGAGGAGCATAACAACCCACAAAATTAAACATGTTTGAGTTCCTTCTTGACATGAGCAGATTTATAATAACCTATATAAATCATCCAATTAGAAACAAAACATAATGTACAAGGTCATGAGAAATCTATTAAACCCACTTACATTGTATTAAGAGCACCAAGTTAAAGTTTCTCTTCAAGATTCTTTTTCCCAAGACAATGGAGGCTAGACTTGATATGAGAGGGAAGGAGAGAATGAGAAAAGGGGAGAAGGTGAGATGAGAAGGAGAAAGGGAAAAAGGGGCGTGGGGTGAGGGAGAAAGTTTGAAACAAATGTTTTTGCAAAAGGTGAGGTGACGGCTAGGGCTTTTAAATGGCTTGATAGTGTGTGTGCAGGTAGGGGGGTGTGTGTTGCTCACCCATGATTTCTCAAAATAATAAGCAACTTGCCCAGTTGACTAAGCAACTTGACCAGTTGACTGGTCAAAGTTCCAAAGCAATATTTTTTTTTTTTTTTAAGTCGTTACATAAAGCGACTATTATTGAATGCTCGACGGATTGACTAGCGACTCGGACATTGAACGGTTCAGATTGTACGACCAGGTCAACATTTTGGTTCCCGCCCTATCTCGTTCGCTTGAAGCTCTTTTCGTTGAGAAACAGATTATCAATGGAGGAAAAGATAGAGATACTCGTTCTGTTATTTATGAGTGTGGTACGTGGGGTTGTTGGTCTTCAGAAAGTGAAACTGAAAAAATATTAAATGGGGATATTTTTTTTTTTTTTGGTAATGGGGGATATTTTTTTTTTCCCTTTTCCTCCAGGTAAACCTAAGCATTCAATGTCTCTTTGTTTGCCCTGACAAAAATAGTATATTAAGCTTCTGGTTTGTACGGAGGCCATTTGGGTTCTTAATCGAAAAATAGTTTTGGCACCGACAGGTTTTTTGAGGGCAAAGAACTCAACTGTGAAAGAAAGGTTATAGAGCGAGATGGAGTTGCCTTTTAAGAACTGTGAGTATGCTCTTCACTAAAAGAAAGAGACATTAGCATCTTATTACATAAGAATATAAGATCCGTTTACAATTTCAGTTGAGTTCCTTCTTCATCTAGATCTGCTACTTTGTTTATTCGATCCTTTGATACTGCTCGTAGTCCCTGTGTTAAACAAAAAATATACAAGGAAAACGGAATTTGAAAACAGAGTAGTGATCCCCAGCAAGAAGTTCTTCCATGTCTTCCTCTGATTCCCGTGACGGCGCCATTCGATCGATACCTACGACATGGTTACATGCAACAGCCAACCCATTAATGAAAAGATCGAAGAACTAATTAAAAATTAACTATCGGGTATTCAATGGTGATAATAAGAAGCCATAATTTCATAAGTTAGTCGGAGTTTCATACTGTAACGCTACATGCAGACAGCAGTTGCAGTATACAAAGGAAAAAAGCACTAAGAATACAGTCAACTCTAATCGTTTCTACACATCAGACAGAAATAGAAACGAAGCGCAGACCGGACAGCAGAAAAAGAGAGAGAGTTGCATGAACAGATCGAGCTCCCTTCACTCCAATTACCGAAAAGAAGAAGGTGACCTCGTCTCCTGCCTCATGCACGCCCTTAACCTGCGCAACCTTCTTATCCCGCGCAGCCAAAAGGCATTCATGAAGCAGCAGCAGTGGAGCACCATCCTCCCTCTCTGACTTGGAGCGAAGAGAGCTCCATTACCAACTCCCCCCTTTCTTCTTCCTCCCCCAGAAGCTTAATAAGCACTCCCTACGTACTCTTCAACAACAGAGTACGGCGAGGCGATGGACCTGTCCAACAGAGAAATGGCTGTGAGTGGGAAGACGACGACGACGGAGGGAGCTGGTTATATAGGCTTCAGAGACGTCGAAAAAAGCTCAAGTTAGAAAGGTCAAAAAGATATCGTGTCTTTTTGAATGGAGAATCTAGTGGGAGATTTTTCGGTGGCGCCATTAAGAATTCGTGAAGGAAACACCGATTTGGGTGGTGATTTTCGTTATCTTTATCGGATCCTTTGCAATTTGTGTCCGTATGTAGACATACCATATTAGTGAAATCGCATGTATTCATGCCCTGCCACGCTAGAGCGAATCGTCAAAGATCACTCACAGCGCCTCACAAGGCAGAGATTTAATGCTAATTTTCTCTTTCCTTCTGGTCCGGAGGCAATAAAGGCCGCCAAGAGTCTTGTCTGTTTGAATTTTTCTGATCCAGAGGACTGGTACCTGGCTGGGTGCAACTCGGTTAGGTTTCATCCGGGTTGATATCAACCCGAGACCAACCGAATATATTTATATGTACATGCAGGTTCGGTTTGGTTCAGTTTAGTAAAGCATATTTCTAAGTCTGGCTTGGTTTAATTTAATCAATACATTAACCCAAAACCAAAAATATAATCTTTGAAACCCAACCCAAAATTGATTTGAGTCGGTCAGTACTCTTGTTTTTGCTTAAACTCTCTACTTACAGATTTAAATATTGTTTTGAGGGTACGTCTGCCATTTTGTAAAAAACCTTCAATATATTAATCGACTAATTTTTTCTAACAAAAATAAAGAAATAAATAAAGCTTGCATTTCCTTGATCATTACTTTTAACAAGGGCTGAGCACTAGAAAGATGGAGATCACCAAGCCCAGTAGACTTTTCCGGCCTCAGCATGAAAAGCCCAGTAATGAATCTTCCGGCGCCCCAATCTGACCGACAAAGCATGGCCCTTGAATTCGTTCATTGTCTCTCACTTTCCCCCAGGTTCCCCAACTCCTTACAAGACTGTCGAAGGTTTGAAAGGAAATGTATTGTGGCGTGTCTCACGGGGGTTGATTTACCGGGAAAATTAATTTTTAGTGATACTTTTTTAACATTATTAAAATTCAGTCAGTAAAATTTTTAATTTTAACTTTTAGTATACCTTTATCAAAGTAATTAATTTTTAATGACATTTTACTGTTACAAACCAACTATTCCAAGAATACCCTTATACCACTCACTCACATGACTTGTACAAGTCAATAGAATGACTTGTACAAGTTAGTACACAATGTTAATAGAAGATACAAGTGTAACGCCCCAAAATTCAAATTAGTTTTTATATATATTATAATACTAGTATGGTTGAGCTTTCAAGGAAATATCAAAACATGCGTGAAAGTGAATAAATCAATTGAATATATACCTAGATCTTACTAAATGAGACCGAAAATTCAATAATTATACATTAATTGCATTTTACACAATCCATTATAACATTTCAATAATAAAAGCTATCTACTTTCCTACGCTAAGTAAGCCAAACTGATGTCAAGACACGCCGATCAAGGTTCAAGTCCACCTCTTTGTATCTTGCTTCTAGTCCACATAAACCTCAATCCCTGATCTTGCCAGGTGTGAGACATGGAAATGTCACCTAAGATAATTTCCCGATATTGTCATGCGGGGATCGATAAAAGTTAAGAGTCGCCACTATCCAAGTTAAGTGAATGGACACCAAAGGGATCATTTATGCTAAATAGAGCCAAAGTAGCTCTAACACAAGGAAAAATCCAGAGATTAGGTAAGGGGAATTATTTATGAGTAGGGGAAGGTGTTAGGCACCCCCACTCATCCGTCTAAGACGGTTGCCACATGCTTGCTTATGCTAAAAATTGTTTGCTAATAATAGAGAAAACAAGAGATGCTTAAAATAAGCACAATGTGTGTGATTATTCCACATGAGCAATCCAATGAAATGGAACTCTATTCATGGATATGTCACTTCAGAACTTCATGAATGAAGAAAAATCTAAGTCAAATTTGAAGAAAATCAAGCCAAGGTAAATCTGGAAAAATCAGACTAAAAGAGCTTGAAAGCTTCGATTAACCATAACTCACTCAATTTAAATCCAAATCCAATGAAACCAAGGCCATTTGAAAACTGGTATATAGTAGAGTATATAGTAAAAATTTCAGCTCAATCCGATTCAAAATGAGAGAGATATCCACATCTGAAATCTGCTATTATAACTCGGAAAAAGTGTTAAGTAGGCATTTTCAAAGTCCTATCCGTGGAGTTTGGCTCGATAAAAATCCATGAACATTGGCATGGAAGAAATATGTGGTGCCATCTTTCCAAAGAAATAAGCCTCACACCAAATTCTATCCAGATGTGGCTTGTGTGCTCTCTTGACTCAGGAATTAAAATCACTCAAAATGTATCAAAATTGAGCAAATGGTGCACCATTAAAGCGGCAAGTTCAGCAATCTGGGTTGAACTGACTTACAGACTTTGAACAGATGGTGTCAAAAATTGGCTTCATAAAAGTGAATGAAAATTTCCAGATATGAAGTAGGCCAACTCATCTATCACATGTCTTTGGAATCACTCAAAAATTCATCCGGAGGATGAAGTTATGAGCATTCTAAGACAGGCCACAGATGCTGCCCTGTTTTGAAATATTTGAAGAGAAAGCCCAAAACTAGTGCATGTGTGCAAGTGAATTCGACTAAAACTCTTAAAAATCAACAAAAACCATCTCATGAAGTTTTAAAATTCATTCTAAAGCCAATAATCTTAGATTTCCCGTATTAAACACGGAAATCCTAGATCTAGCCTATTTGATGAAAAATGGTGAAAAGTGTGTGAATATGTGGAAATCCACTCCCTAGGAGAAGGATGGAATCCTTTGCTACGGAGAGCAAGGATTCACATATTTCTCCATAAACAAGTGCAAAAACATCAGAAAATAAACATCCATAGGTTCAAAATAACCGCATAGCATGCTCTTCATCACTTGTAGGTTCTAAGCCTAGAGGATCCATTCCTACTTCTTTTTCCAAAGCTCTCTCTTCACGTTTTACGGCTAGAGAGAATTCCCAGGTACTTTGGAAGAGGTTTGGGGCTTAAAAAATGCACAAAGAGGCCTTATACTACAGAAAGGTAGAAGATGGGAGTTGGAATTGTAAAGAGAGTACTGGAAAATCAAAGGAGAGCTTTACCTTAGGTAGCTTGAGCTTTTGAGTAGACAATCCAGCAGAGTTTCTCCAGAGCTTCTATGCTTCAAATTGCCAGCCATTTGCAAGAGGAGGACCCCTCTATTTATAGGCAAAGCCAAGGATAGAAGAGTCCCACGGGTATGCCAAAAAAGCCTTCTAGATTATTCCAATTCTCCTCTAAGGCTTGAATTGGAGTAATTCAGCAAGTTTCGGAGGGTGAAATAGGGAGTTCAAGTCCCTGAGAGAGAGGTAATATGCGTAAATAAGGCTCAGAAATCGAGCCATTTCGCAAATCCCCGAAACAGCCAAAACCGTATACTCAGTGCGGTTTCAATAGAACCGTCACTTAATATGCGGTTCCAATGCAAATTCAACCAAACCGCATATACAGGTCGGTTCAATTCAGTTACGCTCGTCATGATTGCTGTCGACGTGTCCCAACAGCCGAAGCTTCCGGAAGTCACGTGGCAACCCGCGCGATAAGCATGAATATAACCGTGCTGTGTATACGGTTACAACCGCACATACAGAGCGGTTGAGACCAAAATAATAAAAACCGCTCATCCAGTACGGTTAGCACCATTTTTGAGAGTTTTTTAGTTTTTGACAAATGTCAATGCTCAAATAAGACATTTAAAGTTCCTTTTGAGTATTCTCTTATATTGAGGTGCAATTTGGGGTGTCTACACCAGGGGAATCTTTGTGAAGAAGAGGTGTTGGAGAAGATAAGAAGGGAGAGGGTTTGCTGGAGAGTTCTTGAAGTCTGAGGAAAGGCTTAAGAGCTGGAACATTCAGATCTGGAGATGATGTGAATGGGCAACCTGATCTGCATCACAGAGTGTAAGTCACGTCTTGGAGTTGCCAAGAAGTGTGAAGATCAAATCCTTTGAAGAAAAAGGTTGTGGAATCAACCTAGAGAATGAGTTTTATGATTGTTGATGAATCTTGTAAATCTGAATTCTTTGTAAGGTTCTTTTCATATTAATTCAATTTTTCTTAGGCTTGGTCTTTCTAAAAAAGACCCGAGGTTTTACCTAGGTGATCATTTAGAGTTTCCTCTTAAAAATTGTATGTCTCTTTACTGTTCTTTTGTTCTTTGCTATTGTGTTCTTTACTTGGGTTTTAGATTCATAGAGAATAGGGACCTGAGATTAGGAATCTCATAGTTCAAGTCCAAAAAAGAATGTCAGATTATAGAATAATACCCTCACAGAAATAATAATAACAATAATGCAATATTTCATAAATGGGCAACGTTAATAACTAAATATCCAACAATCATACAAATTTCATATTGCATTTCAATTTGTCAATTAGATAGTCCACATATAATTTTTCATATACTTTTCATTAGTTGCAAACAATAATTTAATAAATGATAAACATGGAAATTTCTTATAAAGAAAACAAATTTCAAAAGTTTCCAACACAATATCAATAGTGTTTCCAAAATAGTTTACAACCAAACCCAATTTAATGTGACATCACAGGACTCATGAAATTAGACTTCTTTAAGAGATCAATTATCCGTTCCAATTGCCACCTTACGACTTATGTGCGAAGTCGGCCTACTTTGGGTTTCGGACATCGTTTTATTGCGGGTCACCCAAACTAGATACAGGAGTGGGTTGGCAAGTACAACCCAATCAGACTGCAACAATAAGCTCAAAGAAAGACCTAACCGAGATACACGGTGGTACGGATTGCTGCAGCTTAACTAGATGCAGGAAGGCCTCACCAAGATACATGGTGGTACGCATACATGGACCACGGGAATTAACCTAACAAAGACTGGCCCATTTCATTACTTAGCTAACGCATGGATCCACATATAGTTATGCCCGCTAGACACTAAACCCAAAATCAAAATAATCAATCCATTCCAATATTGCCAACTATGGCATCAACATCTCTCTAAGATAAATGGAAGAAACCAATAATTCATCTCAAGATATATGGGAAAACTAAATCCTCAATCTAAGATACATGGAAAGGAACCAGACTCATCCCGAGATACACCGGTGAGAAAACAACCACAAAATACCTATGTAAGCCGACACCATCAATTTCCTAAGTAAACCAAAACAAGTATAAAAGAATCTTGTAGAACCTTTAGAGAGCTAAAACAACAAACCATGCACCACATATAAAGAAATATATATATTTAAAATGGTATTATATTACAATTCAATATCAATATGGTTTACAATAATAATTATCCATATTTAATTATTTGTTATTATATTACACAAACATTTCAAATAATATTAATACATATTTAAGACAAGTGGGTTCTACATCAAGTATGATTTAGTCATTTATTTTTAATAATACCATATATTTAATTATTTATTATTATTATTAACACATGATTTAAGGCATAAAAATTATGTTTTTATAAGAGATCATGATTAGGGGCTCATCCATAATTATCAACATCTAAAAATATATTTTATTATTATTACTTTATTTATTTACTCATTTTAGGGTTAAGGTAAGTAATCTATTTTATTATAAGATCAACTAATTAGAATATTTATTTAGCAATAAAGATAACTATGAACCATCCCGAATTATCCCATATTTTATTGCCATCATTATTTTATTAATATATTTTTCTGCATAAAGTAAAAATTTATTTCATTATTTCCTTTCAATTAATTATTTATTATTTATTTGTTTTATGGTGCAAAGTAAATAATTTATTTCACCTTGGGATGTATTTATAAGATTTATACTAAGATAGCTATGCCTTAAAATACAGAATTAGTAGTGGAATAAAATAATAATAGTAATAGTCTAAGAATTGGTTTACTTATTAACCATATGATAAATAGTATTGCTATATGACTATAAAGTAATAATTTTTGTTATAATGTATCACTTTGAAATAATTAATAGTAATTCATTACCTGGTATTTTTAAAAGCGCAGATAACGTGTCTGGAAAGATATTAATTTTCTATATTACAATTTAGCATCAAAGTTTAAGCAAGAGAAATAGGGTAAAAGTGTTATTTCTAATCTTCTTTTAACTTTAATTATTTAGAATTTCTAATTGTCCTAAAACTATTTTAAATTTACAAACTTAAACCCCTGCATGAGATGTACTTTCTCTCACTTTCGTCAATAGCAAAACATCACGTCATCGTTTTTCCTCTTCTCTCTCTCTCTCTCTCCTCTCTTTCTCTCTCTCTTTCCCTTTTTGCCCTTTTTTCCCTCTCTTTTTCCTTCACGTTTTGAATTTTTTTTTTCTCTCTTCCGAAAATAAACATCAACAAACTCTCTATTGGTATTTTCGTGATTGATTCTCTCTCTTAAAAAAATATAGGCCATCCCTTCTCCAAAGAAACCCAACATTCTTCTTTTTAATCTATTCCCAACATTCTTCTTTTTAATCTATTCTCTCTCTACTGTAAACCACTAAACCTCCTCCTAATTCTTTCTCTCTCTTCTGGAAAGACCCAACAGTTTCTTAGTCATTACATGTCCTTCATAAAACTTATCTTATCTAGAAATTTCAGGAAAATAAAAGGAAACAGATCCCGTTTTCTGAATCTAGAGACATACAAATATAAAACGGAGTAGTTGACAAAAGCAAGAAATATCTGCGGGAAGTAATAGTATATTCTAGGTGCTAGTGGGTGCTTAGAAATTACAGATTTACGGTGCTTTGAATCTACGATAAATTAAATCAGCAACAGAATATGCAGCAACACCAAAATATGAAATGTATCTAATAAAAATAACAACAGGGTTTCATCGTCTATGATGCATAAACAATTAACAGCCATCTTGTGAATATTTTATTCAATAATAAATTTCAAGCAACCAAATCTCATGATCTAGGTTTCCACACGGAAGTAAGATATGAACAAAATCATGTTGTGAATATTTTATTCGATAACCTGAAATTCTCGTTGGGAAAGGACTATAGATCCACTTACTCGTTGCGAATCCTTCTTTTCAAATCTCCATAGCCTTCTCCTTTAGCTTCCCAAATCTAAAACTTACTCTCCTAGCTGTGAAAGCCTTGTAAATCATCTGCCTTGTTGCCATGTGGAGCATCTCATGGCCAATGTTTTTTCCATGTGGGGCCACCTAAAACATTTACAATATTCAAATAAGATTGACCGTGAGGTGTTCCACATGACAGCATCTCATGGTCACATCAGGGAGCAAATCAGGGAAACATTGTAGACGATTTCATTCCCTCCTAGGGTTTTGACATCTTTCTAATTTCATAGACCCTATTTATATTTAGTTACTAGGGTTTCCTAATCCCATTTTAAATTAATCCTTTATATATTTTAAAAATATAAATTTAGAATTATTCTAATTTTCGTATTATTTTTATTCCTTATTTTTAAATTACGCCTACTCACTCTATTTCTCATAGTATTGCATGAATTAAGTCTTTTAATTAAGTATAATAACTAGAAAACCCTTTTTTTATTTAATGAGCTATAAAAAATACTAATTAAATCCAAATTAAATCTAAATTAGATTCCATTAAATTTTCAGATATAGTAAATTATTTAATTAATAATTTAATCACTCAAAATAATTAAAAAAGGATGAAACTATCCTTATTAAAATTCTAGGTTATTACAACAAGTCATTTGTAATGCTATTTCAGAGAGTTTTGCAATAGTGAAATGTTTTTAAAAATTAATTACTTTGATAAAGGTACACTAAAAGTTAAAATTTAAAACTTTATTGACTGGATTTTAATAATTTTTAAAAAGTATTACTAAAAGTTAATTTTCCGCCTGACTGTAAATTAGTTTCGCAAATCACTGGTTCAATCATCCCATCAAATGCTACGCCAGATTCTAAATTATTTTTGCACCTAAATCCTTCATTGATACATAAACGTGATCTTTGAAAGTGTTTAACGAAAATCTCCGCTATAGGGCGTTGGTCATCCTTGTGTGTTGTATTTCTTTGATACGCCCCTTGTCCATTTGTTTGGTAGTCTAGGGATGTGTTCTTAATTTGTTTTTTCGTATTAAAAAAAAATTATCTCCCAAACATTATTTACCACGTTAGGCTACAAAGGAATTTTAAAGAAGAAAAAAACCTGTGGATTTTATTTTCTAACGAAAGAGGGAAGTCATATACAGACGTTTGAGTGTAATATATTGCCTGCAGCATACACAACCAAGAGTCTAATATCAATGTAATTTTGGTTTTGTTGCTCCTACATTAATTGTTATTGTTGGGGATATTGGGCTAAAGTCCAGCATCCTGTTAGTGGTATAAGAAAATAAAGTTATATTCGAACTAATAATTTAGGTTATTGGTCTAGTGGTAAGCGCTTGCTCTTAACAGTTACCATGAATAGAGTTGTTGTCACACATTAACGGGTTTTTAATAAGAAAACCTTTCTTATCTTAACAAAATTCTAAATGGTCGGTTTAAGGCTCCATGTAGCACCATCTTACTTATAATACAGGAACCGAAGTAGGAGTAATCACCGTAGATGTCATTGGTTGAGTTTAGGCCCTCAAAGGTAACTTAGGATTTAATTACACTTTACGGTGGTTTATGGTTTAGGGTCTTTTATGCTGTGTTTGGAACCCTGGATTTGTGGAGATCTTGTTTGGTTTCAATGAAGGAAAATAAGATTTTCTCTCCAAATTTTCTCTCCCTCTTTCTCTCCAATATAAAATAATTCTCTCTTCAAAAAAGTAAGAATTTTGAAAGAAAAGAAATTTCACCATCGTTTATCATTATTTACAGCACCCACCCAACCCACCACTAGTACAATCCACCACCACCACAACTCACCACCCACCACCGTCGACCACCATCACCTACCATCGCCAGCTACCATCATCACCACCGTCAACCACCCACCACCGCCCACCAACCCCCCCCCCCCCCCCCCCCCCCCCACACCACCCACCGCCGCTCGCCACCACTGTCCACCACCAGCTGTTGCCGCCCACCACCACCTGGCACCACCGCCCATCACCACCATCATCTTCATCGCTGTCCACTCTTACTCGCCCACCACCCTAACCCATCATCTTACTAAAATATATATATTTTTTTCTTTTCATTTCTCATCCCATCAACAGAAAAGAAAAAAAAATCAGTATTTTTCTTTTCTTTTCTTTTCTCTTCCTTTCTTTTTCTTTTTAGCTTTATTTTCTTTTCTTCCCAAATCCAAGACTACAAATACAACCTTATAGTTTAGGTTTAGGGTGTTCTCAGGATATTATGATTAAATCTAGCTAGGTTTAAGTTGGTTTTAGTAATGGTTCGTGAAAGGAAAAAGCTTAGTTAGATATTCAAGTGCAATCATATCATCGATCGGGGACAATATGAAGTTATCAACTCCTTGAGGAATTCCTGGAGGCAACTCGGAGATCATAACAGCGGTTACAGGAAATGAGCTCTAGAAACATGTCCGAATCACCAGATAGTACGGTAAATCTGTCTCTGGTAATGCACAAACAAGTCAATTCTCTTCTCCCTTTCTTTCTTTTTATCTCATTTTAACTCTTCAATCTGTCGTATGGGCAGTAACGAATCTAGTGATTCTTCTGTTCACATGAGCAGATCCCTGTTCTGAGACATGTGGTTTCTTTCATATTTTTTGCTTAAAAAAAAATACAATGTACTTTAAGTGGCCCACAAATATTCTTCACTTGAAATGAGTGTGGTAAAGGAAAAAAAACAAAAAGACAAAAAAACATTAAAAAAAAAAAAGGGGAATCAAAGGATGCATGAAAGGAGTGCATGTAATCAAGAGATGCAAAGACCATGTCGCCAATAATATGAATGCTGTCTACCTGACCATATCGTTCTAAGAGAGAGAGAGATTGATTAGAAATGAATAAACAAGGAAAAGAAACAGCTGTTGAAGCATAAGGTTCTTCTTTTCTGGGACAACCCCATTTGTCCATCAAGCATGAGAACTGCTATTCTCTGCTTGCATCGGTACTTGTTTTCTGCAAGGACGAAGGTGTGCTGCTTTCCTCTTTCTTTCTCATGTTCGTGAAGGGAGTATCTATGGGTGCATGTCCATACCTTATATTCCCAACAACTCCCATTATTCTAGTTCACCGATAATTCTAAATGGTATTTTTAATCTTACGGATTTGTTACTTTTTCTTTCACTTCCCTTGCTATTACGCTTCTGTACAGTATGGCTAGCTAGGGAATAGAGTTTGCACAGAGAGAGAGAGAGAGAGAGAGAGAGAGAGAGAGAGAGAGAGGGTGTGGCACTGTGGCTTAGTCGTCTACTCCAGCTCAGTAGCTCGCAGGCAAGGTGTAAAGGGCAGATTAAAGAAAGAAAACAAGGGATATGAAAGCAAAGAGGAGATGGATGGATTGGTGAAGAAAAGTGTTGATTGGACATGGGTGGGATGATGATGGGAAATGGGAGGTGTAGAGGGGTGGGCTGTTCATTGGCAGCTTTATGCATTGACAAGACCGTAATTGCAGTAGTGACCGAGAATCTGATGTGATCTCCTCCTCCCCGTATTATTTCCTCTTTCCCATGATGGACTATTAGTTATTTGGCTTCCCCTTCTAGTTGTTTCTCCACTGGTTGTCTATACTCTTCATCTCACCTTTCAACCATTTCTTAATAGCCAAGTTAAGGCGACAATTTTAAGTGGTTTAGTAGACACTAATGAATTAAATTAATCCCACTTTGAGATGCCACACTCGATCTGTCGACAATTTCTGAAAGGAACATTACACATTTACACTCAATATAAAGAAGAAGAAAATAAACCTGTGTTTTTTATTATATGGATGATTAGAAGATCTGTAGTGTTATCAGGCATTGGAAACATAGACAAATTGAGAGTAAACATCCGGAGTAGAAAGACAAAGTTTACACCAAAACTTCCAATATAAAAAGAAAGGGAAAGTGATAGAAGAAAGCAGTTGGCTTAAGGGTCTTCTTCCGCATTAAATTCTTTGACCTTGTTGCACATTAGGGTCTCACCCTCAGCCTCATGTCAATGGGTCAACTTTAACATGTACTACTTTCCCTTAAAAAATTTAGAAAATAATTTAAAAGTACAGTTGTCATTTTTTTTATAGTAAAATTGAAATTATAGTTTCTTTCATGTCATCTGCTCTTCAAAATGAGAAGAACCGATTTAATAAGAAATGGTTGTTAGGAAAAAAAAAAGAGAAAAGAAGAAGGAAAAAGGGTCAAACAAGATGAACATTGAGTAAATTAGTAATTGTTTGATTGCTAATTTGTTGAATATTTTCTTATTCATATAATACTTAGTTGTATAATTTGCTACTTCATCACCACACAAAAGAAAAAAGGAAAAAATAAAACAGTACTCATTGCTTAGGAAAAAAAAAAATCTAACCTCAGGAAAAATATTAGTAATACTTCATATAAAAAGTAAATCGCTCTACAGAAACTCAAAAGTTAATCCAAATTAGCCTCATGCCTGGACTCACAAAGAGTTACGAGCAAAAGTACCGGCCTTTTTTCATCTTAAAATATGCCTCGCTTAGTTGATTCCATCTAAATCACATCATTGCAATTAGGGTTTGGGGCACTAAATACTTATTGCATGTTTTAATCTGGTACGAGAATTATTCAATGTTACTGGTATAAAACGCTGTGACGGAGATGGAATATGTAAAATATTAGTGTTGGGCTTTCCACAAAGCAAGGGATTGGAGAGTGGATAAATTGAATCAAGAAAGGGAGAATATGAATAAGTCCCTTTAGTTTTAATATTTAAAATTGTCTGATCTTAGCTACTTCCTTAGCTATATAAAGCCACTCTTCCAATCTCAGATCCATGGGTTGATTGGTTGTGGTCGTGTTAACAGAAGCTCCTCTCCATCCCTCTAGTCCTCCATGAGATCTTCAACGTCTTGTTACTTTCTTCACCATCCTCCTTCCTCTCTCTCTCTCTCTCTATCTCCATGTTTCTGAACTTTCCAACTTCTGGACATTAGAACCGAAGGGCTTTTGTTCACTCAGTGGTCGAGTAGTATGGATTGATTTCAATATTGGGGTCCTCTCTGTTAATCCAAGCAAGGATGTTATGTCCTGCTCATTGATCATAAGAGTATTATAGTTAGTGGATTCTAATTGAAGAGAGAGCTTCCTTCAGTCCACTCATGGGTGGCGGTAGGATTTAATTAGCTGCTGACTCATTCATCCATCTACTAAGTGAAGAAGGAACGACTACTTGGTAAATGAGTGAATGATGCGGGAGGTAGATTGAATCTTATGCTTCCTGTACTTGGACTGAAGGGAGCTCCCTTTGCTTTATGTTCTACATGCTTTCTTTTCTGGATTTATTAGGGATTGTAAACTCTTTGCCTTATTGCATCAATTTTATATGTCATCACCAGCACTTGCATATTTTGCGTTTTGATTTGATTCCTTTTTAACTTTTCTTTTTCCCTTTTCTGTTTCCTGGCAATATCACTGCATTAGTTAATTAGACCCTGAAAGATCTTTGTACATATACTGTGTGATTTTGTTTTATTGAGTTAGTATTACCTAACGATGAAGTTATTTAGCTTGAATGAGTTCTATTGATAGTCTCAGCTTTTGGTATGCTTCACTAGTATGCTTGGTGCATTGAAATGGCTCTCTATCAGAATAAGGTTGGTTTGGACATATCTGGAGTAAATTGGTTGTTCTTTTGTACAAAGTTCTTCTTTCTATGTTGCAGAAGAAGACACAGTATATTGATTTTATGGGATGCATGTTTAGTTCTTCCTCAAAGATACTCTTGATCCATGCCCAAGGTTCTTATCCCCCCTTGTTAAAGCTATCCACAGTTGCAGATTTATTTAGCTCATTAGGGTTTGAAGAATACCCATCAACAAAAAGTGAAGAAGAAATGATATGGTCTTATCAGCTTCAAATATTGATGATTCTCTTTTTGTGTTCCATTTATGCAAGTAAGTAAATCTGTTTGAACAGTCAAATCTTGCTGCTCTTCTTAACTGGACACAGCCTCAACATGAAAAGAACAGGAGTTGTTTACGCGTGCAATACTCTTCTTTGTCATTGGCATCTCACCGGCAAAACATGTGAGGAACAGCTCACGTTCCTCGACGATGACTTCTTGGGCCTTGCTATTTTACTGCAACAAGTCCCTAGACATGTTCCCTTGAGTCTGCGACGATACAGAAGAGTTGGGGCGAGGACTTCTCCATCAATCCAATATCTGCTTAATATTTTTTTTTTCTCAGAAATCTCGATCGGAAATGCGAATATATTTTAGTTCACCATGAATGTACCACTGCAGTACTAACGTTATTCTCAAATTTTGTGTTTTTTGTTAAGACTGATAGCTAGGGCAGTAGGCATTGAAAATCCTTCACAGGGCCAATCTCTCTCCGTTTAAATCCTGAAACGTGTCAGCATGGATCTCTTACAACCCAAAAATTGGTAACATGGTTATTTCAAAACCCTAATCTCGTAATATGAATGAAACTAGGTGTGAAAAGTATATAATAAGCATTTGCCAGACTTGCTGCTCGAGATTGGATTAGAATTCATCAACGGGGAAAGGCAGGAGAAGACCGAAAGGAGAAATTTTATCGAGGTTCATGTACGGGGATTACGTGTGTATTGCGAGTAGAGTCTTGCGAGTATGTTTTCGGGGTTAGCAAATCTGATCCTTATCTCAGAAAAATGTCTAATCGATCATGAGCTGTCGAAACTATGAGAATGGCGACGTGGATCCCTCATAACCCCAAAGATGGCAGCAAGGATCTCTGAAAACCCTCAAGTGGGCGACATGAATATCTCAATGTCGTAACCCTTGTAACTCGTTCTCCGCGTATATTCATTGCCAAGAAAGAACGATAAACACGACCTATATTCTTTGGTGCCCACGACCTATATTCTTTGGTGCTAGTTTACGACTGAACCAGGAGGCACAGCGCAGGACAATAACTTTAATTTCACGTCAGCTTTCATATCAATCTCAGGGGAAAAAGAGAAAAAAGACAGGATCTAATTCGAATTTATATTTATTTGTTTTGTATTCAATAATAAAAAGTATTGTTTGATTATGTTGCCATTAAATTTCATTTTTTATCCAAAAAAAAAAAAAAA
This sequence comes from Buxus sempervirens, assembly GCA_947561395.2. Classification (NCBI taxonomy): domain Eukaryota; kingdom Viridiplantae; phylum Streptophyta; class Magnoliopsida; order Buxales; family Buxaceae; genus Buxus; species Buxus sempervirens. Next base: position 3,753,916 of record OX387193.1, read on the forward strand.
TGTTCGAAACTTGTTTTATTAACAGAACAATTTCTCAAATAACCATTCATGAGCAGTGACTTGGGAGTTTCTGAAAATGGATTGGGTTGGGTTGAGTCGGATCAGTTTTGGAATTTTTTTTATCATTATGCATTGAAGAGGCCAGGATGATTAATTGGGACCCGTTTAATCTCATGGATCTCTCAAGGGTCTGTGACAGATTCCCATTTAATTAATTAATCAGTTTCAATGCCAACCCTATTAATGCATGTACTTCTAATAATATAATTTTCATGAAGGTTAGAAGTACTATATTCATTGGATAGAGAACAATTAATGATATTGAACATGGCAAAGTTCTATAATGGCTGTAGGCATGAAGTTGGAATAGGCATATTTTTTTCAATGATCATCAGGACTCTGCTTTCTGAAAGGATTCATGTATAATATGCTGAGTATCAACTTGATCAACTTATTTTAACCATTTCATTAGATTATATTAATCTTTTGAATGGGAAACAATAAGAGAGTTACATGTTTTCCAATTGTTCTAATATATATGTTTTCATCATGAAGATTTAAACAAGAATTTCTCAATGTTAGCTTTGCATTCAGATCACTTTATGTATGCCCACGTGTCAAATTTAAGCTTTGGGGCCCCTTATAACTTCATTTCATGAATGGCAACAAGAAGGCAAAAATGGGCTGGCAACTAATACAAAAAAGAAGAGGAATAGAACTGTTAGTCTATCCAATAATATATACCTACTGTAAGGAAATTGTTCTGATTCCCACCCCCAATATACCCCAAAATAGATGTTTCTTCAATATAGTAAGTTGGTGGGCTTTGTCTTCCTCTTTACATTTTTCTACTTTGAGCTTACGAACACAATACCAAATAAGGATATAAACATATTTATATGCTCTCCAGTTTCTCTTTTTCCATTGTCAACCCTCTGGCTTTTGAACCCTACACTATTCTCTCCTCGCCAGATTATCGAGCAATGCACCATCTTTTTCCTTGATTGGTTAACCTCTCACAGTAGTTGAAATGGGTTTTGTACACGTGTCCATCCCTACAGGAATTGGACGACAAACTTCTTTTCACAAGTGATTCAGATCCCAGATGCCCAAAGTTCTGATTCTACAGAAAATTTTTTGCTTGGGCACAAAAATTAGAAGAAGTTTGATATCCCTCCCTTTATTTAAAGTAAAAGAGCTCCGACCCATTTGGAAAAAGATTTAAAGTTTCCATTGATATGTTAATGACATTCTCAACTCCATTAACATCACAGAAAGTTTGAGAATTATTTTATATATAGTTAGAGGATCTGACCTTTTTTCTGGAATGTTATCACAGTGAACGGTTGTTTTAATGCCAGCTGAGAGGTTGGTGGATCAAGCAAAACTTAAAGTGGCTTTCCAGTTTGTGGTTCATGTCTTCCAACTTTTTCCTATTCTAGACTAGCTACATACAGTTCTTGAGGTGACAATCCTAATGAGATAGCCATTACGTGTAGTTTATGTAAAGCATGCAGTGTACTTCAAGGATATACATAATCATCTTTAATTTATACCTTAAAACCATTGATGATTGACGCGCGTGTGAAAATGAAAGATATTTACTTAGTTCTCTTTTATTCTTAGAAGTGTTATTGTTCATTCAGAATAAAGGGGTAGTCTTGATTATTGTTGGGTAAAGATAACTGTTAAGATAAAGTAAACCCTTTTCAAAAAAGAAAAAGGGGAAAAAACTTAAATTAAAGATATTATAATGTATGCTTGTGTGCATTATATAGTTTGTGGAGTTGTAGACATCCCAAATTGCACCTCAATATAAGAAAACCCTCAAAAAGAACTTTAAAAGTCTTATTTGAGCTTTGACATGCGTCAAACACTCAAAAAACTCAAAACTGATGCTAACCGCACTGAATATACGGTTTTTGAGAATTTGGTCTCAACCGCTCTGTATGTGTGGTTGCGATCGCACACACAGCACGGTTGATGCTCATGCTTCTCGCGTGAACTGCCACGTGTCTTCCGGAAGCTTCGGCCGTTGAGCCACGTCGACAGCAATCATGACAAGCGTAATTGAATTGGAACCGCCCTGTATGTGCGGTTGAGGTGGATTTGCATAGAAACCGCACATGTAGTGACGGTTCTATGGAAACCGCACTGTGTATGCGGTTTTGGTTGTTTCGGGGATTTGCGAAATGGCTTGATCTTTGAGCCTTATTTACGCATATTACCTTTCTCTCAGGGACTTGAACTCCCTATTTGACTCTCCGAAACTTGCGAAATTACTCCAATGCAAGCCTTTAAGGAGAATTAGAATAATCTAGAAGAGCTTTTAGGCATACCCTTGGGACCTTTTTACCCTTGGCTTTGCCTATAAGTAGAGGGGTCCTCCTCTTGCAAATGGCTGGCAATTTGAAGCATAGAAGCTCTGCAAGAAGAAGAGAAACTCTGTTGGATTGTCTACTCAAAGGCTCAAGCTACCAAGGTAAAGCTCTTTTTACATTTCCAGCTTCCCCTTTACATTTACACTCTCATCTTCTACCTTTCTGTAATGTAAGGCCTTGTGTGCATTTTTGCAACCCCAAACCTCTTCCAAAGTACATGGGAATTCTCTTTAGTGGTAAAACGTGAAGAGAGAGCCTTGGGAAAAAGAAGAAGGAATGGATTCTCTAGGCTTAGAACCTACAAATGATGAAGAGCATGCTATTTGGATATTTTGAGCCTATGGATGATTTTTCTGATGTTTATGCATTTGCTTCTGGAGAAATTGTGTGAATCCTTGCTCTCAATAGCAATGGATTTCAGCCTCCTCCTAGAGAATGGATTTCCACATATTCACACACTTTTCACTATTTTCATCAAATAAGCTAGATCTTGGATTTCCGTGTTTAATATGGGAAATCTAAGGTTATTGGCCTTAGAATGAATTTTAGAACTTCATGAGATGTGATTTCTTGATTTTCAAGTGTTTTGGTCGAATTCACTTGCACACATACACTAGTTTTGGTTTTCTTCTCCAAAATTTTCAAAACAGGGCAGCTTCTGTGGCCTGTCTTAGAATGCCCATAACTTCATCCTCCGGATGAATTTTTGAGTGATTCCAAAGACATGTGATAGATGAGTTGGCCTACTTTATATCTGGAAAATTTCGTGTACTTTTATGGAGCCAATTTTTGACACCATCTGTTCAAAGTCTGTAAGTCAATTCAGCCCAGATTGCTGAACTTGCCGCTTTGATGGTGCACCATTTGCTCGGTTTTAATCCGTTTCGAATGATTTCAGTTTCTGAGTTTTCTTTTAGAAGTCTATTTTCATTTCCAACTGGTTTCAAGAGATTTGGTTTTGATTTGTGCCTTGTGTGCTTGATTGACTCAGAGCTGCGCGGTGGCATAGTCCAGAGCTAATCTGTGGTCTTCTAGGCCTGTTCAAGAGAGCACACAAGCCACATCTGGATGGAGTTTGGTGTGAGGCTTATTTCATTGGAAATATGGCACCACATACTTCATCCATGCAAACTTTCATAGATTTTTATTGAGCCAAACTCCATGAATAAGATTTTGAAAATGCCTACTCACCACTTTTTCTGAGTTATAACAGCAGATTTCAGATGTGGATTTCTCACTCGTTTTAAATCGGATTGAGCTGAATTTTTTACTGTATACTCTACTATATACCAGTTTTTAAATGGCTTTGGTTTCATTGGGTTTGGATTTAAATTGAGTGAGTTATGGTTAATCGAAGTTTTCAAGTTCTCATAATCTGATTTTTCCAGATTTGCATTGAATTGGTTTTGCTCCAAATTTTACTTGGATTTTCCTTCACTTATGAAGTTCTAAAGTGACATATCCATGAGGAGAGTCTAAACTCATTGGACTACTCATGTGGAATAATCACTTACATTTTGCTTACTTTTAAGCATCCTTTGTCTATTTTGATTAGCAAACAATCCTTAGCATGAGCAAGCATGTGGCAACCGTCTTAGACGGATGAGTGGGGGTGCCTAACACCTTCCCCCGCTCATAAATAATTCCCCTTACCTGATCTCTAGATTTTTCCTTATATTAGAGCTACTTGGGCTTTATTTGGCTCTTATGAACCCTTTGGTGTCCATTCACACCTTAACATGGATGGTGGCAACTCTTTACATTTTATCGATTCCCGCGTGACGATATTGGAAGTCATGAAAGGTGACATTTCCATGTCTCACAGGAGTAATGTTGGTATTAGTACACACCATGTCAGCAGGTTTATTTTAAAAGGTTTGATGAAAAGATTGATTACCTTTCATTCTATTATCATCTGTATATAAAGATTTACAAGGAGAATTAAAAAGGAAAGAATAGCAAATGCGTTACAAGTAAGGGACTGTTATGCTACAAGTAACAAACAGTTATCCTAAGATTATGGAAGATTTACTACTGTTGATGAGAAGAATGTACAGAGAGTAAACAGCTGTTGAGAACAGCTGTTACACAGCTTCTATACGCCCCCTCAAGATGGTGCTACCATCGGAAACACCAATCTTGGTTCGAAGAGAAGCAAACCGCTGTTGAGAAAGGGGTTTGGTGAGAGCATTAGCTAGCTGATCGGTAGTAGAAACATGAGAGACTTTGAGCTGGCCTTTGTGGACATGGTCATAGACAAAGTGAAAATCAATGGCAATGTGCTTCATGCGAGAGTGAAAGATTGGATTTGCACATAGGTACGTAGCTCCAATATTGTCATAGTAGATGAGTGGTGTAGTGGAGGAGAGTGCCCCCAACTCACCTAAGAGGTGGTGAACCCAAGAGATTTCTGCAGCTGTGGCAGCAACAGCACGGTATTGGGCCTCAGTAGAGGAGCGGGCAACAGAACATTGCTTTCGAGATGACCAAGAGACAGCATTGCCGCCTACGTAGATTATGTAGGCCGTAGTGGATGTGTGATCATCAGGATTGCCAGCCCAGTCTGAATCAGAGTAGGCATACAATGCTGAGGAACTGGTGCGTTTGAGAGAGAGACCATGATGAATCGTTCCTTTGAGATGCCGTAAGAGCCGTTTAACTGATTGCCAATGGAGCTGAGTTGGTTTGCGCATAATCTGAGAGAGTTTATTTATGGCAAATGCTATGTCTGGGCATGTGAGGGAGAGATACTGAAGGGAGCCGACAACACTGCGGAACTCATTGGCATCCATGGAGGCAGACCCGTCATTGAGAGAGAGACAAGTAGTGGTGGAGAGTGGTGTGAGGGCCTCCTTGGCACCGGTCATGTTGGTCCTGTCAAGTAGATCACGGATGTATTTGTGTTGTGATAAAAGAAAACCAGCGGGCGTTGGAATGACCTCAACGACAAGAAAGTAGTGGAGGGTACCCATGTTTTTGACAAAGAAGCGAGAGGACAGGGTTGCAATGAAGGTGTTGTTGCCAGTGATCAATAGGTCATCAACATAGACCAAGAAGTAAGCAATGATGCCATCATGGTTGTATATGAATAGAGACGTGTCGGCTTTTGAGTTAGCAAATCTTTGAGAAACTAGAAACGTAGCCAATTCATTGTACCAAGCACGTGGTGCTTGCTTAAGGCCATAGATTGCTTTGTGAAGACGACAAACGTGGTTGGGCAATTTTTTCATCAATAAATCCCCTGGGTTGAACCATATAAACATCTTTGGATAGAGACCCTTGAAGAAAAACATTATTGACATCAAGCTGTTGAATTGACTAGCCATGTTGGAGAGCTAAGCAGAGGACTACTCGAATTGTTGTGGGCTTGATAACAGGACTGAAGGTCTCTTTGTAATCAACACCGGGCCGTTGATGAAAGCCTTTTGCCACAAGTCGGGCTTTGTACCTGTCAATAGATCCATCAAGTTTCCATTTAGTCCAAAACACACATTTGCAACCGACCAAGTTATGTTTGGAAGATGGAGGTACCAATTCCCAAGTACCATTGCGAGTTAGTGCATTGAACTCATCTGACATTGCAGCTCGCCACTCAGGGTGTTGAAGGGCTTGGGATACATAGGTTGGTTCAAGGGTGGCGGGTAAGGGATGTTTGGTGGTGGCATTTAGTTGGCGAGGTTTAAAAATGTTATTTTTGGAATGAGTAATCATGAGACGAGTTGGTTCTAGGGGCGGTGGGAGTGGTGGCGGGTGGGACGGTGATGAGGTTAACAATGGGGGAGGTGGTGGTGATGCACACGGGGAGGGCGAATGTGAAGGTGTGATGACCTACTGTAGTTGATGTGTAGATTCCATTTCCGGCAAGACAGACGTAGCCAAAACAGGCGAAGGAGGAGGGGGGGGGGGGGATTTGTCAAATAATGATGTCCAAGAGAGATTGGATTGGGGAGTGAGACGGGTGTGTGAAGCATTGACAGACGGGAATTCGGTTTCAACAAAATGAACATGTCGGGAAATGAAAATACGGTTGGTGATGGGGTCAAGGCATTTATAAGCACTTTGAGTAAGTGAATAGCCCAGAAAAATTCATGGGCAAGAATGAGTATCAAGTTTGTGTTTGGCATACGGACGTAGCCATGGGTAACATAGACACCCAAACACACGAAGCCGAAGATAATTAGGCCGATCTCCAAAGAGAGATTCAAAGGGGGATTTAGGGTGGAGAAGGGGAGTGGGAAGACGATTTATGAGGTATGTGGCAGCAAGAAACGCATGGGGCCATAGAGTAGGGGGCAGCAAGGCTTGATGGAGCATGGTCAAACCCGTGTCCACTATGTGCCGATGACAGCATTCAGTGGCACCATTGTCCGAGTAAGTGGTTACAATGGATGTTTTGAAGTAGTTTTCAACTGTTTTTTTGAATTTTTGAAAGATGGGAAAAACATCAAATTTGTGACAAATGGGATAGAGCCAAACATACTTTGTAAAGTGATCAACGAAGATAACATAAAACCGATATCTGTTGGTGGAGGTGATTGGAGCGGGGCCCCAAGCATCTGTATATAATAGATCTAAGGGACCATGACTCTTGAGAGATGAAACATGAAACAGAAGCTTTTGACTTTTATTACATAGACACGAGTCACAATTTATTTGACGAGATGAAGCAGATAGTGGAAGATTGCAAGAGGTAACAAGGTGATGGAGGATACGAAGGGAGGGATGGCCAAGTCGTCTGTGCCAGTTGAGAAGTGGAGTCTTCACACCAACCATAGCTTGGAAGTGTGTCGTAGGAGACAGGGACTTAGGCCATTCATACACATCATTATTATTCCAGCCGCGAATGAGAGTCGCCCCCGTGCACAGATCCTTCACCAAGAAAAAAGTAGGAAAAAATTTAATTGATGTATTATTGGATTTGCAAAATTGAGAGACTGATAATAAATTTTTCTTGATGGAAGGAACACATAAGACATTGGATAAGGCAAAAGTGGTAGTAGGAGTAGCAAGAGTTACAGTGCCAGTATGAATAATGCGCAAACCTGTGCCGTCCCCGATGAGGATAGCATCTGAGCCTTCATATGCTGAGGTGAGTGAGAGATTATTGAGATCATCGGTCACATGATGAAATGCAGTGGAATCAATAAGCCAGTCTTGTTGCTGTGAGGGCGCAGTGGTGGTATGGTTGGCAGTGGGAGCCGTGTGGGTAGCATGGCGAACACGTGGACAACGTTTAGCACTATGACCTTGCTAATGACATGGTTCGCATAAGCCTTTGTACCCTTGGCCTTAACGTCTCTTTTGGGGCTGATTGGTGCCTTGATAGTCACGGTTACCATTGAACGATGACTGATGTCTGTGAGTGTTGAAGTTATTGAGGGATGAACCTCTATTGTTGTTAGTGGACTTGAAGGTGTTGGGTTGACCAGAATGTTGAGTAACATTGGCTGTGATTGTGGGGGATACCACGCGTGCTTCCTCACGTTGGAGAAAATTTTCATACTCCACAAGTTTATCATGAAGGTCTTCAAAGCTGATGGGATTTTCCCGGGCACGAATGGCTGCAGCAATTTCTTTGAATGCTGGTCCAAGACCATTTAGAACATGAACAACTAAATCAATGTCACTAGGGGGCTCACCTATGATGGAGAGCTCATCAGATATGCTTCTCATTGTGTTGAGAAATTCTGCCACAGAGCTGGAGCCACGGGTGGTGACTGTAAGTCGTTCCTTGAGCCCCATAACTCTGGATCGGGAGCGATTTGCATAAAGGGTGCTGAGTTTATCCCATGCCATACGGGAGGTTGTTGCCGAGGCGATGAGTGGCATGATATGTTCTGAAACAGAAGCAATAATGGAGTGTAGCAGCAACTGATCTTGGCGAAGCCATAGGAGATAATCAGGATTGGGTTTATCATCTATGTTTTTGGGGGGTTGCAGATGTGATCCATCCACATAGCGCATTAGATCGTATCCTATGAGAAGGGCATTTAACTGAGCACGCCAAGTTAGGAAGTTCATTGACATCAGTTTGAGGGGCAGTTGTGCTGCGGCATTGATTGCAATCAATGGAGTTGGTGCTGCAATAGCAGTGTTAGTGGCAACAGGAGCAGAATCTGTTTGAGAGGAAGTTCCAGCCATGACGACAAGGGATGAATATAGGTGCTCGTGGGAGTGTTATAGCTCTGATACCATAAAAGGTTTGATGAAAAGATTGATTACCTTTCATTCTATTATCATCTGTATATAAAGATTTACAAGGAGAATTAAAAAGGAAAGAATAACAAATGTGTTACAAGTAAGGGACTGTTATGCTACAAGTAAGGGACAATTATCCTAAGATTATGGAAGATTTACAACTGTTGATGAGAAGAATGTACAGAGAGTAAATAGTTGTTGAGAACAGCTGTTACACAGCTTCTATATATTTATGGTGCATGGAATGTCCTTTTTTTTTTATCACTTAGATCAATAACATGAGTATAACTTTTTTTTTTGATAGTGAAATATGAATTATATATATACCAAAAAATTACATGAGTTCTCCGATAAAACGTTCTACCTAGAAAATCCTCACGAAACACCAGATTTACAGGGGGAGGGAGGTCCTTGTACCAAAAACAAGAAAATGAGTTTAGAGCGAAATTAACAAGACCGTCAACTAACATATTGGCTTCTTTGAAAATGTTTGAGAAGATAACTTGATCAAAATTCCTGCTCATCAACCAAGCCTCAATGATAAGGCTATCTATCTTCCAAGGGAGGTTGCACCTATTGTTCAGACAATCCACCACTGTTCTTGAATCACTTTCAACTAAGACCTTGTGAAAACTCAATGCTTTAGCCATCTTTAACCCTTCAATGATTGCTATAGCCTCCGCAACAAGTGATGATGTGCTTCCCAGCTTTAAAGCCACTACTCCAACCAATCTTCCATTTGAGTTTCTAGCTGCTGCTCCTATAGCTGTAGGTCCAGGACACCCATGAGCTACTCCATCTACATTGAGCTTTATCCAATCTTCTTGTGGTTTGCTCCATCCAATGTATTGGTCTTCTTTCTGTTGGCTATCGTTGTTCTTCAAACTTTGCAGCTTCTCAGTTTCAGCCTATAACAATTGGAGAGAAGAAATTTTCAATGGTAAACTTGGTATCTCATTCTCAAAAAATACCTTATTCTTGGTGTTCCAAATAATCCAGCATAAATTTGCCCATGTAGCCCCCACATTCTTTGGGTGGTCATCCTCCTCTCTACTACCCTGCAAACAAAAGTTAAAAAACCAATCATTTCAATTTTGAAACTGATTTCGATCTGGTAATCTGCCTCCCATACAAGCAAACCATAAGGCTCTAGTGAAATCACAATTTAGGAACAAGTGTTTGTTTGAATCTTGTTCTTTATTACAAAGAACACACATCTCAATTGGGGCTCCTAATCTACTACTCAAAAGCTCATTTGTTGTTGTTCCTCCTTGCATAACTTTGCAGAGAAAAAGTTTTATCTTCTGAGCACATGGAAGCCTCCACATTCTTAACCATTTCTTTTCATTATGATGGTTTTCCTGCACAGAAGCTAAGAGTTTATAAGCTGAAGAAACAGTGAATTTACCTGCTGCAGTACCGATCCAAATAATCTTGTCTTTGTTAGCTTGTTTATTGATTGGGAATGTCATTACCTGATCCACCACTTCTTCATTCCATATTACCTTCATTTTCTCTCTTTTCAGGCACTTACTTGGTTGGTCAATCAGCTCTGCTACTCTCGTGAATTGATGATAATTGTTGCTGCTACTTGTATCCTGATTGATCTGACGAAGCTTGGCTTCGTCAGATGAAGGAGTTTAACAATTCCAAAGACTTTCGACGTTTCAGGAGGTACAAGCGGATGGTGGCTTTATTAATGCTTCTGTAATAAATGGTCATGTGAGATATAGATTAAACTATGTGGTCCATGCGAGACCATTTCATCTAGTGCCATACAGTCGTGCCAGCGTGAAATGCAGAATGAATGCCCATATAAGGAGGGGCCACACATTCAAACTCCATCCCAGGCCGTGGTTTTACGGAACCACCGGATTTTAGCTGGCTCTAGACGAAATGCTTTCGACCCATGCATGATCTACCTGACCAGTAGATGATTGACAAATCGAGATCGTTATCTTATAACTAGATTTTCTTGTCTTTTAACTTTGTCTAGTCAAGGAAATCTATACCTTACGAGGTTCCTAAATGCAGACCTTCATCTGACAAGATGATCTCATATTTGACATGATTTTCAAAAACTGGAAATAAATAGTATATTAAATTTATGCGTAGAACATCGAAATCGTCCGCACCCAAAGTATAGAGGTCCAAATTGGATCGCATTTAAAGTCTACCAGATCGCAAGGACAGAAATTTATCTAAAATCCGCCCCAAGTGTAGAGGCCCAAACCACAGGAATTAAGACACTTAGGATTCGTTGTTCTCAAAAGTCATGACTTGGGCTGGCCCTCCACGAAGGAGAAGGTTATTTATGATTTGTCCCTATGCACCCACCACCACTGAACTCAAGTTAAAACTGCTTTTTCTTCTAGAGAATCTTAGTTTCTGGAACTAAAAAGAGTTTTCTTCAGATCAATTTTCCCATGTTCTCTTCCCAAAGGCAGTGATTCCATGTCCATTACACTACAAAATGAGCATGCCAAGATGACCAAAACTTTGCTTTCAGTCGTCAGAGATGAGCTCGGTGCGTGTGTTTCTATACCGATTCAATGTCAATCCAAGCTTTAAAGATAACAGTAACAACTTGGACAAGGTTCTCTCCATTTCCCTCAAGTTTAAACCCCACAAAAGTATTAACATGTTACAATTCTTTTCCCTACAATTTTCCAACAATAAGTTCCTCCCATGCCAATTCCATTAATGCACATTTAAGCTGGCTCATGCAATTTTACATCCTTCCAATTTGGCACACAGTTCAGTGCAGCATCAACCATGCAAGTGATGAGAGCCTTGAAACTTCTTGCATGCAGTCTGCAAGAAATTGAAACGATGGTCCAAAATTATAGATGAGATAAGAACCCAGATAATGTTATTTCAGAATTGGTCTTCAACCTAAATTCCATAGTATCTGTGTAACGATGTTTTAAAAATAATAGTAATAATACATTTCCCATATACATGTGAAAACCAAAAATTCGGAACCTGTCTATTGAAAACATGGCACCACAAAATTCAAATTTAGAGAAGAAGATACCTCAACCACTATCCACAGTCCACAGATTCTTGATAGGGGATTTTTGAAATTTTGGCATAACCAAACAGTTCCATCTCAACCTATGATGAACCTTTGGGAGCTTTTAAACGAGAGTGCTGCCCCTCTAACCTTGCTTCAAGTAGCTTTGCCTTCAATGTATTCTCCTTTAAGCTTCGTGGCCATTTCGTTGAGGATTCAGATATCTCAATGTCTGGGGATGTAAATTTTGATACCCACTGTCGTACTGGACTAGCTTGACTCCTCCAAGCAGTGCGTCCACAAGTCTCCTCTATGCCTTCATTCTCATCGTTGATCTTCCCACCTTCTGACAACAAAGATTGAGTTCTAATTAGGTTATCAATCACATGGTGCAAATCTGATCCATGAGTTCCATCCCGTTTACTCCGCAATTGGCGACTCCCATCTTTCCTAGCGTCGCAGTTTTCAGATTTCATAGAGACAGTTGTTTCAATCGGGTTCACATCTTCTCCCATTTTATTCTGTTCCCCATCGACAAACTGGCTACTGTTTTGATTACCTGATAAGGCCCAAGCCATTTGTTCTTCATACTGCATTTGCAAGCTTGATGGATTTCGGCTCTTGCTCTTTTCACGAGAACCAACCTTTTTCTTGGCAGGGTTTGATTTCACAATGTCTTTGAGATGGCTGTCTACAGCCTCGTTGCCCTGAATTTTAAAGTGGCCATTGCTCTGTTTCTCACCCACATTCTTATTCAGTTCAAAACAGTGTGTCTCACTTCCAGAAGTATCTTCATCATCACCTACATCTCGAGGTGCACTTGTAGCCTCATTCAAGTGAACGGACTCCAGAGAATGACGGCGTAAGGCACTATCCTTCTTAGGAGCATTTTGGAACAAGTTATCATTATTCTTAGACCTACTTGCCTGTTTAGCTTGAATAAAGGCCTCAATTTCAAAGCCTAGCTTGTCCACTATTGTGTTCTTTTCTGCAAGATCACACTGAGCTTCTGCAAGCTTCATCTGTGTCCGCCCATCCAGCCAAGCTTCAGAAATATGAAGAATCAACCGATCATGGTCATCCCTGCCGGTTCGATCCTTCTCAGGTTTGTGCTTTAGGTCCCGTACCTCATGTTCATAATCTCCTATTCCCCTGGCAAACTCATCACAGAGGTCTTCCAACAGTCTTCGTGCTTTTCCCTCTCTTTCAAGTTCTTTCAGGGCATTAGAATAGGCAGATTTCATCTCAGACAGCTCACGAGCCAACTTCCGGTGCAGGCTTTCTGAACGCTTTCTTAACTTCCTCTCGTCTTCAAGCTCCTCCCTCACAGACTGAACTGCAGCTTTCACACGATCCTGCTCCTTGGTCTTCCTAACTATTTTTTCCTCTGCAGCTTGTTTCAATAGCTCATCTATTTCTTGTCTATCTGTTTGCTGCTCTTGTAGCAACTCTTTGATTCTTCCCCGTGCATGCTCCAGTTCCATCTTCAGTGCTTTCACTAATGATATATTGGATGCATGCTGCTCTTCTAGACTCCAGATCCTATTCAATACTTTTAGTAATTCTGTAGATGTTTTAAGACTATAACCTGATTCTCCAAACCTTCCCTTAAAGTCCAAAGAACTTGTAGGAGTGACAGCAGGGTTATAAGGAGCCACCTGAAGGACCAAAAAACCCTTAGAACCATGTGACTTGCAAAAAGTAGATTGAATTGCTTCATAATTGCTAGTCATTTAGGTCAGGTATATTAAAGAGGAGGCAAGATTGTAATATAGTGAAGTAAATTTCAAATTAGTTAGTTGTACAAGTTTTAATGCCATAAACGAATCCAATGAATAGTATGAACAATGAAAACAAATAGTATCCTCGAAGTACATTGCCAAGGACAGATCCAATGGAAAGAGAAATTCAAATTACAAGGCAATCCCCTCTCTTCTCACTGCATCTTCAAAATAAGTGTGCAGATTGGCCATAGCTCAGATTCCAACGCTCCACATGTGCTGTGTGACATCCATTTCATTATCCTACAAATACCAACTAAAATCTAGAATTGAGTATCATTTCTACTTCTGAAACAAATTTTTAGGTGCTAACATAACATCGCTGCTCATCCCAAAATCTACAGGATATATAAGAATCTTAATCATTATCTCATGCATAACGTTAATCAAGGTATAAAATAATCATTCTTACTAAATTCTTTAAATATACAGTGGATGCCGTTAATTATACTTTGCTGAATTCAAGAATTGTACCAGTATCAGGTTCAAATGCCTACACTGAACTAGTTCAACAGAATTCAAGGAAAATTCAACAACATTGATAAACTCCCACACTTCTCTCGTTGTTTCTAACCTTATGTGGACACTTTAATAGTGGACATGACTATCAACCGTACCAGTCAAGCCTTGCCAGAATCAGAGCTATAAGCTCTATCCCCATCATTGATGAGATTCTAGAACCAGATGACTTACACAAGTAGGTGAATCAAAACATTCATCATGTACAGTAACAGAGGATAAAACAGAAGTCATGCTTTTCAAGATGAGAAATCAGTAACGGGGACATAAAGAAACTAGAATGTGCCTTAAATAAATCACACTCGTAATTGCCAATAAACACAATTTTGACTCTCATGTGGAAGGTAACATACTATTTTTTTGTACAGGAGGTTCACTTTCCTAGCTTTGAAGGTTTTATATTTTAAAAATTTTTTTGGGTCCTCTTTCAATAAAAGCCTAATATCATTATTGTGGTGTGGTAGGCCAATAAGACGAGATTTGGCTCGAGCCTGGATATAGTTTATGTAAGAAAATAGAAGTCCAATAGACTTTTAAGTATTTTTCGAGTCATTCTATTGTATTAAGTTTAATTCCAGTATCACCTTTGAAGGACTTAGAAATCCATCTTTTAATTCTAGTCAGGTATGCACTTCATCCGAGAAATTAAAGCAGATAAAAAGGAAAAGGATTTTTACCTCCATTGAACTGCCGTAACTTGCAGGAGATATAGGCTGCAAGGCACGACCATTTCTTTCAATAGAACGGTGGTGTTGAATCAATGATGCTGCAACATGCCTTCTTAAACTACTTGCACTTGGTGGCTGGAAAACAAACAAGTAACAATCAGTTGTCAACTTTGGTGACTTCAAATTGTGAGGGCCCTGGAAAGATTAGATTCATAGTCCTTATATCATGCAAGGGGTACATGGCTCTTCCTAGTTCCATAAATTTGCCACATCTTGGGTGCAGCCTTCTCCAAAAGTTCACACCAACTTGTCATCTTCAACTGTAATAAGATTATTTCCCTACTTAAAATTACTTGTTTCACGATCCAATTTTATCATCAGTTGATTGGATTTGAACTATAACAAGCAGGTCCACCAGATTAAAAGTGCCAAAGAAGGAAAGAAAAGATCTTGGTGGGTCACATGTAAAGGATAAGGATAAACATTATCATTGATGATACATATTAGGTCATAGTATTCATTCACTTCAATAAAAAAATTAAAGTGATGTTTTATCTTGATTCTTGAGTCACCCAAAACGAAACCAGAAATGCCGAGATTACTACAAATTTTGTAGTTTTGATTCTTGAAGACAAAAATAACATGACAATTGAAGACAATGTCAGGCCTTTCCAAGGGTAGAAAGTGGTTAGGAATTCTGCAGCCAGATTTGCAAGGTATCATAAACTCAAGGCAAAGAAAATAATATAAAAAGTTATCACCACTGAACAAGTTCCCTTCATTCTGAATAACCACAACAGGTTGAGTGATGTGGCACAAACAGAAACCAATAATTATAAGTGCTGAATATTGAGGGTACTGTAGTTCTTATGATGGGGCAACTCTATACAAATATCAAGTACACTGTATGGAACAAGAACACAAATTAAATGGCAAAAGTGTGGGAAGAGTATGCTATTGTTCTGAAGGAAGGGAGGGAGGGGGCGGGCGCGGCTGTGTGTGTGGTTTCATGTTGGTGATCGTGGTTAAGAGGGTAACAAGGGTAAAGAGGCCAGTAACCCAGAACAAAGAACAAAGACGAGCTTAGTGCTAGAGCAATTTGCCATTAGGACACCTGAGTAGCATTATTCTCACAAACCAGAAGGAGAAACCCATAAGGTGTTACTACATTGTCACCAAAATGATAAGGAAATCATTCATTTCGTAAATGATTGCTTAAGATTACAACTTCATTTAAAAATATTGTGCCAGGAACTTTGAGTAGGGCTGTAAACGAGCCGAGCTGAGCCAAGCTTTGTACAGCTCAGCTCGAGCTCATAAACTTTGGGCAAGGCTCAAGCTTGACTTAGGCTCTTTCAAAAAATTTTGGGCTTAGGCTCGGCTCAAGCTTGTTAAAATTCTTGAGCTCAGGCTCAACTCACAAAAGCTCAGCTCATTAAAGGTTACGCTCACAAAAGGCCTGACTCACTAAAATTGACTTCAACTTGTGCTTTATTTGTATACATATGTAAAGGAAAACAATACCAATATACATCGTATGATCAACAAATATTCATTGTAAAAAAAAGTATAAAAAAAATCTCAAAAGTAATCATAAATGTATAAAGTGCCAATTCTTAGTATATCTCATGTGGAAAAAGATATTAAGAAATAGAAAAAAATGAAAGATTGAAAAAAATAGAGTCAATAGAAAAAAGAAAAAAAAAAGCTAAGGTTTCTTTATCCATAGTCAATGTGTCATTTCTCTATCAAATATTAAGAATTAATAGAATCCAAAGAAAAAAGAAAAATTTGCTCATGTAATCATAATAACAAAGAATAATAGAAATGAGAAAACTAAATAATTTTTTAGAAAGAAGCAAATAACTGAAGCTAAAAAGCATATGTTACCAGAATGAATGTATGACTCCTACTCTCTTGTTAGTAATTGAAGATGTGTTATTCCTTGAGAAACTAGAAACTATATAATACTATTTAATTATGAGTTAAAATGCATTAATTAAATATCACAACATAGATTAAGAAATATATATATATATATATAAAACGAGCCAAGCTGAACCCACTCAAGCACGGCTCAGGCTCGCTAAATTAACGAGCTCTTTTATAGGCTTAGGCTTGGCTCACGAGCTTAAAAATAGAGATCAAGCATGAGCCGAGCCCGAGCTTGAGCGGAGCTAGCTCAGCTCATTGACAGCCCTAACTTTGAGAGGGAACCTTTTTTTCTCTTTTTCTTCTTTCCTTGGCTGAGGTAAGAATATTTGGGTTGGTTTTATTTAGTTCAAGCTCCTACTTACTCCAATGCATCCTCAGCCCATCACCCTTATGGCTGGCAGCAGACATGTATTTCATCAGTTCTTATTATGAATTTCAAATGGACTAGAGTTACTTTAATCAGGTTCTTCTTACTGGTTATTTATCAAATTCAGTTCACTCTAGATCTAGATTAGATTCTTCTGTTGATTTTGGGACCTATAAATGTAATAAAGCTTAAATATTAAGAATTCAGCTACAGCTTGAAGTCCCTTAACAAAAATAAATCAAATAGCACATTACATGCACTAAATAATTTGGAGGTTCTTCTTCCTTAAATGAACAGAAACCATGATGAGAAATTATTGGGTTTTCTAGCATCCAATGAGCGTAATTACATTGCAAGAGGTACTAATGTTTAAGATTTCTCTCCTGAAAAAAGGACCAATAACAGCATCGAGTAACCGTGTCAATCACAGCAGCTCAATGATAACCAGAAAAAAATTCACAAAAATGGATTCAAAAAGCTAGCAGAAGGTATGTAAACACTACATAAACATATTCAACCAAAAAATCTATGCTGAAGATACAAAATGGACATTGATAGAAGTATTTTCCAGTGGAAGGCAAGAACAACAGAAGCTCAAATCAAATGGAAAAAGCTAAGCAAAAAGAAATACAGTGAACAAAAACCTTGTAAAATAGCATGAAA
The DNA here is from genome assembly GCA_947561395.2 of Buxus sempervirens. NCBI lineage: Eukaryota > Viridiplantae > Streptophyta > Magnoliopsida > Buxales > Buxaceae > Buxus > Buxus sempervirens. The sequence goes on from OX387193.1 coordinate 3,771,444, forward strand.
CAGGAAACTGCTTGAATAAAGCCAGATAAATTCATCAGGAAAAAATTCTAGTAATGAGTAATGAGGCATCTTTTGCTAATAAAATTCCTATTAGTAAACAGATCAAGAATTGATTTACATTGACCTTACATCCTGAAACAAATGAAAAGAAAAGGGAAAAGAAAGTGAAAACCATGAAAAATAATTTTTCAGGATGGAAAAATAAAGTTACAACATGAGCAACTCACAGAACAACAAATAAACAGCAAAGAGTCAAAACGAGAAAATTCAAGCAGGATCGCAAATTTAACAAAATCGCATGACAAGTAAATTAAAATAAGTAACAGAAACCCATTTTTTCTTGAAGTAGACATCAAAAAAGGAAAACAAAAGGCAGAAAAGCAAACCCCACGAGTTAGGTCCTGTTCTTCGTACCTGCTCGGGAGGACTATGAGGAGGATCGGCCAAATGGGTGGGAAGGTCGAGATCCTTGTCCTTCTGCTGGTGGTGGTGGTGCAGATGGTGATGGCGAAGTCTAACACCGCCCTTGCTCATTTTAGCAAGCGGGAGGTGCTGCTGAATCTCCCAAAGGTTAGCACCGAGCTTTCTAGCAGAGACGGGAGGGGGTAAAGTGAGAGGTTCTTTAATGGTGGTATCCTGCGCGCCCCCAAGTCTCCATGAGGGCACTGGAGTACAAGGGCCCCCTCTTTTCCCCACCAAAATCCCGCGTTTCAACTTTATCCCTAAAAATTCCTGCTTTTCTGCTGCCCCCTCTCCACCTTTTTCTTCTCTTTCCATCTCACGCTCTATTTCTTCCAAGTTCAAACTCCTGGCCCTTCTCTCTCACTCCCCTCCTTTTCTCTCTCTCTCCCATCTCACACTCTCTCTCTAAATCAAAAATCCTGTGTCGCCACCTTACATTCTTCTTAGTTCTTACTGTTACTGAATTACGATCCTCCTTGATCTTCTCTTCTGTGTGTCGGTGTTCCTCCCTCGTAAAAGTGAAGAAAATTATTAAAAAATTTAGTACTGAAATGATGACTTCGTTTTCTTCTAGGCCGAGCTGCTGCTCAATTCTTGAAACCGGTGAGCCACAAGTTTGCTTCGTGGCAGCTCCATCGGAGAACCTCACAAATGCACGTGTGCTTCTCCCATGTCACGTGTGCTTCTCCCATGTCACATGCGGTAGACGATTTCATCTTCTTTATTCCTCTTTATTCTGTTCTGTGTGAAAAAAAAAAAAAAAAAATTTCGAATGAAAAAAAAAAGGGAAAAGGTAAATTACGAAAAAGTCATTTTTGAGAAAAATTAAAAATTTTTAATTACAAGATTACTTTAATGTAATCATTAAGGATATGAAACTTGAGAGCATTACATGTTGGATAAGACCTTTCCTATATAGGTTATGAGCGAATTATGATGAAGATGAATGTAGCTACAACAAAATGACATTATTTTTTACATTTAAGTGTCACTGTGGTGTAAATTTTCTAAAAGTGACACTTTTTTGAAAAAAAAGATGATGGATTACTTTATATAAATGCAGGCGAAGAAGTAAACCCTTAGTCATAATTTTCTCAAAAAAATTTACTTGTGAAGGAAATAAAAAAGATTAAAAGTATATATTTCTTACAAAATTACTTTTATAAAATGTTGTCACAGACCATGAGATGCAAACTTACAAATGTCATAGTGCTGTTTTGAATTGCTTCTAAAGATTTTGAAATTAACTAGAAACTTTCAAACTTACAAGAATGAATTAGAAATATTTTTGCATTCCATCCAAAAGAAATAGATTTTTAGTGATTCTTTTGAAAAATAAGTAGTATGCAGACATGAAATTCATAAAAATATGGAAATAGTGATGCTTCCCTAAAAATAAAAATAAAAAAGTACCATAGTTGAATATGTCTGGAATACCTTTTAGGCATCACTAAAAAAAATTTGTTATGCCTTGAAGGAATGGATAATATTTAACTTTTATGATAGATTTCGAAGTAAATTAAAAACTAGTAACCATCATGCTCTTGAAATGGGGATGAAATCACCTACGACCTTTGTTTGCAGCTAACCCAGCTGCTTTGTTCAGATGTTGACATATGTAACATCTAATGGTTGTGATTTTTTCTCTTTTCAAGTAAAGACAAAATAACTTTTTTATGAAAAAGCCTAATCGTAAGATGCTACATATGGCAGTATCTCACGGTCGCTACATGAGTAGCAGCAGTAAGGGGCAGTAGACGATATCATCCCCTTGAAATGATAAAGTTGTCTAACATTCAAAAACTAAGGAAAATAGTGATGCTTATTGGTTTTGAAGTATTTCCAAAATCTAACTCTCACAATTAAATTTTATTTATGCATTTCATCCAATATAATTTGGTTTTGGTGATGCTTGGGAAACATAAATTGATGCCCACATGAAATTATCTAAATTTTAAAATAGTGATGCTTCTCTAAATAAATGGGAAACAAGTGTGAGAGTATCTGTATCTGAATTACGTTTTAAAAGCATCACTAAAATCAAATTTATTTTGAGAGAAAGAGATGGATAATATTTAACATTCAGTGACATTCTTTTGAATTAATTAAAAACTACTAACCGGAATCCCTATAAGATTCAGCTTTTAGTGATACCGTCATCACCGGGAATGGCAGAGAACAAGTTTGATATTCAAAATCTAAGAAATGATAATACATATTTATTTTTAATTAATTCAAAAAATTAGCACTAAAAGCTAAATATTTTTTGCTCACTCATTCAAAATAAAATGGGTTTTAGTGATGATTTTGAAAATAATTGAAATACAGACACGGTACTAAGGAAAATTTAAAAATAGTTATGCTTCTCTAAAATAATAAAAAAAGGTCTCATAGTGTCCGTATTTATATTACGTTTGAAAATCATCACTAAAACCCATTTTATTGATACTTTTAGTGATACTTTCTGGAATTAATTAAAAACTAGTAAGCATCATTATGTATGATCGGGAAAGATAATAAAGTAACTTTACAGTTTTTAATATTACCAAAAAAAAAAAAAAAAACCTTTACAGTTCTTAAGACAAAGGTTTCAATTGTGAATTAAAAGCGCCTCTTTTTTTTTTTGGTGAACAATTAAAAGCGCCTCTTCTACCAAAAAACAAGAAAAAAGTGAATTAAAAGCGCCTGCAAAACCGTCACAGTTGCAGAACATGAAATCAAAAAGCAGGCAAATCCATTAAAGATCAGAAAAAACTCCGGAGCAGAGATCTGTCTGTTCAGCTTCGAATTTCGAGAATGCAACGTTCCCAATGAAGATTTAACTGGGTCATTTTCGTCTCAAAACAGTGTCCTATTGTTCCTCGACTGCTAAGGACAAAAAAAAAAAGGACGGAGAATTTCCTAACAATATATATATTTTGGGATTATCTGCTATTAAAGGTATTTTTCTGATTTTAGATTGCGTGATATGAAACACCCACGGCAAATACTGCCTTTTTTTTTTTTTTTGGTAATGCAAATACTGCCTTGGAAAGCAAAGGATTCATCAACCTCACTGAAAGCAACCCAGATTATTCATCAACCTCACTGAAAGCAACCCGGATTAGTTAGGACTTGAAGAGAGGAAAGATTTTAGGCTAGTTGGTTTTCTTAAGAGATAAATGAAGAAATTCTCTCCAAGAAACACAGATATTATGAGGTATCATACCTGATAATATATAAAAAAGACATTTAACTGTTTAGTACTCAATCCTATTACAGTATCAACCTTGATGCAGAAATTGATCATTTCATAAAATAAGAAAAAAGGGTGACAACTCTCCTTAAAATTCATAAATTTGTATGTCCTACTCAAATAACTTGAAAAGCAAAAAAAAAAAAAAAAAAATCACTTTCTTTCTTCATCAATCAGCAGATTTATCAACTAGTAGCTTTCCTGCAAAATGTCCAATTATGAAGACTCCAAAAACTACAGAAGGGGGAGGAGCTTGTGACAGTCTAAACCACAGGAATCAATCAAAATAGGGAGAAATTCCAAGCCTTGGTTCAAAGCAAAAGCCAGTGAAGAGCTGAAGGGGGAATCTCTTTGTCACAGGGCACTTCTGTGACCACTTCCATTGTTTCTGGTTCATGTCAAACATAAGAAGTGCCGGAGCTCCATAGCTCTGAATGTATATTAAATCATCAGTGCCACTGCTAGCAAAGACATCATCAAGCTCCCCAAATCCTTGAAAAAATTTGTGGGGCATCCGGGAAATCTCAAGCCAGTCCTTCCCCTTGAGTACCCAGATGCCAATCCCCTTAATTATGTCGGGCCGGTCTTCTTTCCTAATTCCTCCAACCATCACCAGATTATCCTTGATGTTCATCAACCGGCCACATGTGAGAGAGCAGGGTACAGGGATAAAAGATGCCATTAGGATATCATGCGGAAATGTGCTCAAGAGATCATAGGCTATTAAACCATGACGATTATCAAGCATGCCACCTCCAGTTGAGTAAATCAATAAGTATAGAACTCCAGCACATATCACACTTTCATCTCCACCTCTCCATCCCAACAAAATCTCTGTCACAGAAGTTACCCACATCTTTGTTTCCGAGTTGTAAACATGAATAGAGAGATCCCACTGGAAGAAATCATCTGGGACTTGCTCAGATTTCACAATTGCAACAGTGTAACTGAAAGATATCCTGTCCACTGATATTGCAAGAGAGCTGTAATCAGAGTATTTCAGACCTGGAGGCTCCTGAAGCCTCTTCCATGCTCTGGTGATTGGGTTACAGACGTATAGCTTGCTTCCACCGAGTTTGTCCATGAAGCAAACCAATCCATATGATGAAGCAACAGACCAATTTGAAGACTCAATACATGGAAGCTCAAAGCTGTACCATTTTCGAAGGATGGTATCATATGCATACCCAAGGGGCTCATCAGAGCTGGTAAACATGAAGTACCAAGGTTTCTGTGATAAATCACTGGAGAAGTTCCACAAGAATCTTCTTGATTTCACTATCCTGTTCCATCTTTTACACACAGATCCTGCCCTAACGATGCTCACTATTGGGAGATAGGCAAGGATCCTTTCCAGAAGATCATCAGGGAGAACTAAATCAATGGAAACTGGTGCGATTTCTTTCGTCCCATCATCACTCAGCTCTGACAATGATGTAAATTGTCCAACCTCCCCACCAATATCATCAAAATTATGATTTATCCATGATGTTTCCCACTCCATGATAATGAAAACAAAGAAGCCTGAACACAACATCAGAGAGAGAAAAACTAAGATGGAGGGAATTTAAAAAAAAAGCATGGGTTTTTGTGACAAATCTAAGACCTTATTTTTACTCTACAGACACAAATATCACAGGTTAGAGAGATCAAAAACCATGTTTCTAACCATTATAATTCAATACAAGCCACCTAGAAAATCATCAGAGCTAAGGAATGAAATAGGATTTGAGAACCATAATAATTGAACTTAAATGGCTAGAAGCATAACAAATGAACTTTAAAAACTAACTGATTAGGGATTTCAAAGAAAATTGGAGGAAAAAAAAATAATGGATGGTGAATAATCATTTCAAAGTCCTAACAATACAATCCAAGAATACGCCTCTTACCCACAGAGAAAAGGGGAGGAACACTGGAATTCGTCTAATGTGAGCAGTTAATAAATTACAATAATCTTAAGAATTTACTGTAGAAATATCCATTACATTCCGACAAGAAAAATCAATATATTCCGAGCCAAAAGAAATTTTTTTAAAAGAAATTAGACTAGAAAAGCAGGCCAGTTATAAAGCTCATAACTAAACCAACACCAACTTTAGTTGATTCAGGTTAATGCAGTTCAGGATTTATTTCCACTGCTTGGATTGAAAAATAAAAGTGGGATAACCACCTAGAAAAGGGGGAAAAAAAATAAAAATAAAAGCCCAAGCCATGGAGATTATAGTTGAATTGTTATTACACAAATCAGGTCAAATTTCAAGAAAACTATAATAATAAAACTACAGAAAAATAAAAAATTGATATTACCAAATTATAAATGGAAAAATAACATAGAATCTCCATATTAAACCAGTGAAATGAAATTTCAAAGAAACAGGACGCAGAGAACTTTCAGATTAAATGCGTATCAAAAATAAATATAATCAGCATATAAACACCTACACAATGATCAATAAATGTTTATTTAAATCTTATGTAGACGTGCATATCACATTCCAATACCCCCCAGATTCACTTAGACGAGCAAGCAAAAGCATGAAACTGAACCAACTAAAACCATATCAAAACGAAAGGAATAGAAATATGAAAAGAAGAAGATTCCTTTTTTTTTATTTTTTATTTTAAACACAACAAAACAACCACCTCTAATACGCAGAGTTGTCGAAACACAGTCGTCTATGATCTTCTTAACATCAAGCGATCCATAACTCGCAGCAAATCCTTCATCCAACAAAAGGAAATAAAAAATGATAGGAAGGGGATTAAATTATGAAGACCCGTTAATAATCGAAATCCCGAACTCTTTAGAAACAGTAGCAGTAACAACAAGAAGAACAAATGCCCAGGCATAAATACGAAACATCCTTGAAAAAGAGAACCCCAAAATGGATAAAAGTATATTAGTCAACCTCAACAGAGAAAGGAGGGATTACAGAGGATAATACCTTGCCTGAAACAGAGTTCTTGTTATTTATTGGCTACCCTCCTTTCCCTTTCTGATCAAATGGGTGCTGTTATTTTTATCCAGATTCTCTAGATTTGGCAGAAAGAAGAAGACAAATAGACAGAACCGCACCGAATGCAATGACCTGTTTGTTTTTATTTGTCTTCTAGGTGGGATGGCGTCGAACAGTACAGCAGAACGGAAAGAGAAATGAAATTCGCAGAGACGCCTCCAGAGAGCATGTAAGCACTGTTTTAGGGAGAGAGAAAGAGGGGAGAGATGAAATATTAGTGGCCTTTGATTGATGAACAAAACAACAGTTAAATCGTGCAAAAAACGAAATGGACAATGGTTTCTTATAGGATCATTGGGAGGGTTTGGGATTTGGATTCGAAGACAACAAAGATCGATGTCGTGCGAAGGTTCTATTGCTCTTTTATTAAGAGAGAAGGCATTGGGCCTACGCGGCCTAACAAAAGGAAAAATAAAGGTGTCTACCTCATTTTCTGTTGTCTACCAAAGGAAATTTTTTTCCCAAAACAAAAGGTATATTTCAATGATGTACCGTGGCCTTTTCTTGTTTGATGTTCACACCAAAAAAAAAAAAAAAACCTTAATAGTTCTTAAGCCATTAGATGTTCTAAACAATTACTCATATTCTTTTTTAATTGTATAAAAACAATATTGGGTGGGGTGAAATCGTTTACTGTAGTGATCTCGTGGCAAACCCACAAATGTTGTCACATGCAGCATCTAATGACAATTGTGAGTTTTACATTTTTTAATGTAAAATGTCAATTGAAGTGACATTTCACATTAAAAAATATAAAAAAAAATGCAATAACCGTGAGATGCTACAATCCTTTGGAGAACTTGCCTTTACATATACGCAAGTAACTTGTTTTATTTATTTTTCACTTCTCAAGAAAATTACTATTTTTAAACCCTTAGATGTCTCAAACAATTACGTGTACGTACTTCTCAATTGCACATATGTAATACTACATGCGCCACTTGCTAATTTTTATAAAATTAACCATGTCAAATTCTATTTACATAATTCAGTCGCCCTATATAAAATGACATAACCATATAATGATGAAGTGTAGTTGCATGTTTATGTTTATGACAATTTTTAGGTAAAAGAATATATATAAAAAGAAGGGGTGTGCATATCATCTGATGATGCATGAGATGCCACTCACCAAATGGATTGTAACATTACATAATATTCCAATTTAACCAAGTGAATGGGAGAGAGAGGAATATTCATGGGGTGGAAACGGATCTAGCCAATACTTAATTAGCTTAAACTGCATAGTGAATGTCATATATAGGTTCCAACTCTGAAAGGATGGGGCGGCATAAACGGGACTATCAAATTCCTTATTACAAACTTTATATGTGTGAATGTACTTGGTGCATGAATTAGGCATGAGCATGTTTACGTCTTAACATGAAATGGTCTCAATCATACATGTATATGCACATATAATTCATCATAATTAATTCAAAAGAAAAAAAGGATACCATTTTCGTAAAGCTAAAGATTCATAAAGTCTCAGATGTTGCCAACATGAACATTGTTTTTCTGCTCTTTAACGATCGATGCTGATGCTGATGCTTCTCTTTCCTTTAATTTTTCTCTTTTATCACCTTCTGTCTTCTTTTTTTTTCCTTTTCTTTATTGAAAAGAAGGTTAACAAAGAGTACTATCAATATAAAATAATTAACTTATATTGATAGTACACATTTTTAGCTAACATTACCCTACACATTTTTATTATATTCACTTTCATCTCCTCTTAATTAACTTATATTTATATAACTACCTCATATTATCCAAACTTCCCTTTTACTTTTAATTATAATCTTTACACAAATAACTAATTCCATTCCCCAAAATGTCCTTCATTTATTTTTTCTTTTAGTTCCCAATTAATTGCATCAATTTATTTTGTTCTTTTTCCCCCCATTTTCCCTAGTATAACCAACAGCAAAGTGCAGGAAAATGAAATAACACTTTCCAGATAGAGCATAAAATATGTAGGTTGTTTAATGACTAAAAGAATAATAAAATATTAATAAAAGATAAGAAATTCTAAAAAATCTCAAAATAAATATTAAAAAAATAATAGAACAATCCTCTAAGAGATAAAGAAGATAAGGATTAGTTGAACCGGTTTTAGAGCTATTGGAGGTATGTGTTATTATTATTATTATTATTATTATTACTAATAATTTTCAGCCACGCTTGAGGCTCGAGTAAGGCAAAATGTTATTTTGGAAATATGAACGGATGTATGTGTGATTATTATTATTATTTGGTACCAAAAGTATGTGTGATTAGTGAACACGTCAAGAGAGATTTTTGTAATTTACTCTATAACAAATTAATTTGTTGAACATTCAACTTCTGCAATTTTTTTTTCTTTTTCATTTCTTAGTCTTTTTGTTTTTATTAAATCGGAAATGTGGACAAAACACAAGCATGGAAAAGTATTTTGTGCTCATTAGAAAACTACTTGGGGCCTCCTAGAAAAATCTAATACATGATTTTTTTTTTTTTTGGGTTTAATATAAACCGACCATGTCCTGGTACAAGTGGGGCTGCAGGATTTTCATTAGTGGTGTCGGCACCAACCAACACTAGAATTTTCTTTCCGACCGAAACAGTTATGCACTAACTCATGTCACTTGTGAAAAAAAACAAAAGAAAAAAAAAAGAGGGAATATACACATAGAAGGTATGCATCAACTAATAAACATATAAGAGGCACAACGTAAAGAGGCGGCCCATGAAGTTTGTGGAGAGTGAGGAGTTGATATTGGCATGAACCGAATGATTTGGGGAAGAAAAGTGTGAATATGCCGTAAGGGTGGTTTTGTGATCGTCATTGGAAATTAGTGGCCAACAACAAGTGGTGTTGGGAGATTCACCACTTCCATTCTTTACAGCATAATGATAATAATCTATGTCTTGTTTGTTTTCTCTACTGACTTCCAAAGCAAAACATGCACATGCGCCTGCCAAAATAGAGGAAATGAGGTTGCTTGTTGAGGCTATATTAACTGGAGCCTACAATGTAACATCTGCTGGTCCAATGGTGGGCAGGGTATACACATCAGCATCATTTACAGATGTGTGCACCCCACTCACCGTTAGACCAGCAGATCTTTCAGCAAGGGGCTCTAGCCGATTTCAAGTCTTGCTTGTTGGCCATCATATTATCTAGCTCTTTTGCAACCATGTGATGCATTCCGATTTGATACCACAGTGAAAAAGCTTACCGGATGCCAGAGATGATTTCCTTTTCGTGACTTTCTTGAATCTTTGCTTGTATCACCTGAAAATGGAGGAAAATTTTTTTTTTTTCCAGAGTTTCAAGATTTTTTGGATGTTTGTTTTGTCTATATATTATACTCACGTGCAATATACATGAGCTTGCCACTATTTCCTTTAATGACAACTAGCCCCATGCATTTGCAGTACAACATGCAGAAGAAGAGGTAAATAAGAGAGGGAAAATTAATTTTAGTGGTGTTTTATCAAAATATTTAAGATTTAGTCAGCAAAGTTTTGAGTTTTAACTTTTACTATACTTTTATTAAAATAATTAATTTTTAGTGCTATTCACTATTACAAATCAACTATTCCAAGAATGCCCTTACATCACTCATACAAATGGCTTCTACAAGTCACTCATTCAAGGTACAAGTCATTTTATTGACTTGTACAAGCGAATTTATTGACTTGTACAAGTTAAAAATGGCTTGTACAAATCCTCGAAGTAAATTGTATAAGAGTATTTTTGGAAGAATTTATTTGTAACTGTGAAATTACATTAAAAATTAATTATTTTGATAAAAGTGCAGTAAAAGTTAAACTCAAAACTTTACTGACTAAATCTTAAATATTTTGATAAAACACCACTAAAAAAAATTTTCCAGTAAGAGAGAGAACGGTTTTTTTGTTGATTGTTAAGTTTTAAAAAATCTTCGAAATGACGTGTAACGGCTATCTTGAAAAGTCTTATGTCATGTTTGGCGCGATTCCCAAGAGGGTGCCTCAAGTTATATATAGCATAGATTTTGTGTCATGGCCTATCTGGTCCGAAGGTGTTGATTTTTTTCCTTAAGGCCCACTATCAATTGTTAAGACCAAAAACCATAATAAGCCCGTCACAAAACAATGTGTATGCCTTACATCGCAGGCTCACGTTCCTGTAATGGACATCTCCGCGTGAAATCTTTATGCGTGCGTGCCTCCGCGTGAAATCTTTATGCGTGCGTGCTTGTGTGTGTAAGAATCAAAGCAGATAGAAACCGAAAGCGAAAAGGGAATGGCTACATAGATAGAACAAGAACCGAAACCGAAACCGAAACCGAAACCGAATGCTAACCCCAAATGCTAACCCCAAAGGGTTGGCCTAGTGGTCAAGGCTTGGGGCCTGGGGGTATGCTCCCTCCAAGGTCTCAGGTTCAAAACTTCTCAGGTGCTATCAATTCTTTGGGACTACCCCCAGGGCCTTTGGCCTGGTAATTACCCGGTTTGTGTGGGACGGGAGACTGCACAAGCCCTTGGGGATTAGTCGTGGTGCGCGCAAGCTGGCCCGGATACCCCAAGTTTCAAAAAAAAAAAAAAAAAAGAACAATAGAAACAACAAATCTTACACAAACGCATGGCAACTCAATTCATATTGCACATGACGGACACAACAATCACGTTTTACGTTGCACAACCCCACATCCTTCTCTCTTAGGCATTTGAGAGTTTCGCACGAGAAGATACCGTGTTATTATGCCTTCTCATCCTCAATTTCTTCTTCCTCAGTTTCTTTTCCAAGTCTTTCACCCTCCCGTTCAGGTTACAAATTACACTCAACTGTTCTTTCCCTGCTTGAATGAGTTGCTCCAGTGCCTCCCTTAGCTTCTCATTCTCCTTCACCAACGTCATTTCCCTCCTCGCTTGTTGCTCATCCAGGACAGGTTCACCGGAATCTGATCCATGAACATTCATGTCCTTTTCTTCTTCAGTTGAATCTGCAATTGCTGGAGCTGAGTCTGCGTCAGTTACCGCCTCTTCAACAACTTGATTCTCGGTAGTGATTTCAGATTCTTCAAATTCCTTTTTCCCCCCTTTAAGGAGTTCTTCCATCAGTTCTCCATCTTTGGGTGCCCCCATTGCTGTTACTGGCTGCTCTTTGACGTCTCTTTCATCCACCTCCTTGCCAGGCAAGTCTGTCTCCGTCAATGTGACCACTTGATCAACAGATCCAATAGACTCCATATCAGTCTGAACAACTCCTGACAGCTCCTCCACATGACCATCGTCTCCTAATAAGGGCCATTGCCCTGGTTCCTCTGGTTTGGAAACTCCCATTAGTTGTTCCTTTCCTGGTGGCAAAGCCAAGAGCTCATCAGGCTTGGTGCTAGCATCTCCATCCTTCTGGAATAGATCTTCATTGACTTCCCCTGGTGGACATTCTGCTAATTCAGAAGCTGATAGCTCTTCAGCAATCGACAAATCCACTGGCTCGTCCATATCTGTAGCTTCAGCCTTTGCTGATGACTGTACTTCTATCTCACTGGACTCAACTTCTACATCCCGTGAGATGTCATTGTTCCTTGAGTTCGAAAGTTCATCGATAACGCCTTCTGCTACTTCTTCTAACTGATTCATTTCCAAATTTTTGTCCATCACTAATGACTTAGAACCTTTCATCTCTTCACCGTTAGCTTCCGGTTTTGAACAAAGCTCATCTGTAGAAGAGGGTTCAGCATGCTGCTCTATTTTATAATCTTTTTGCTCTTCTACAACCAATGGAAGTTCAGCAGACCCCTCCACTCCAGCTTCACTCTCATGCTCCGATTGTTGTGTATTTATTATTTCAATCGCTGGAGGTTCAGCATATCCATCCGGTCCAGAATCAGTCTCCTGCTCTGATTGTTGTCTCTTTGCTGTTTCAACTGACGGAAGCTTGGCAGGTCCCTCCAGTTCTAATTCAGTTTCATGATCTGATTTTTGTGTTGTTGCCTTTTCCCCTACTACAACATCAGATTTTTTGTTCATCTCATCATCTGGTTTGATTAATGGTTCTTCAAATTCTGTAACTTTTGTTTCCCCTACTACAGCATCAGATTTCTTTTCATTGTCTGCTTCTTTTTGTTCCAAATTTGGACCTGACAGCATGCAACATCCCCCGTCTTTGGTAACCTCACACTGATCTTCTATTGGTTTAACTGGAAGCACTTCCTTGGCAACTTCCTCAGACTTCTGGTTGGCTAGAAAATCAAGCTTCTCTTGCAATTGAGTGAGTTCCCTTGCTGCTGATTTTCTGATATTCCTGAGACTTGGGTGCAAGCCCTGCTAACAGAAATCCATATTGAGGAGCAGATGAGTATTATACTACACATTAGCACTAGGAATTGAAAATTTTACACATTAGGAAAAAAACTTATACTAGTCACGTATCATGGACACTTAGCTGCCCATAACCTGTGGCCTTCAAACCCAATCCATTCCATCACTTTTACATCAAAAATCAACATCCAATGGAGGAAGATTGCTGACACTATGTTACTTAAAATGCTATTTAGTCCAACATATCATATGCTATTTACTTAAAATGCTATTTAGTCCAACATATCATATGGTGTGATATTTGATACCATCACTTAAATTTGTGACATGTCCATGAATCTTTAATTCTCGGGTTTATCATACCCAGCATGCTCATATGAGATCCTATAGAGTATCATGTAGATCTCATTTAAGTTTCGTAACAGTGTTAATTCCATACAAGGTGATTTCTCAAACATAAACACCTATCATAATGAAGAAGAATCAAGAGAAAACATAAATCATGATATAATATAGCACTATAGGATCTAAGAAATGAAATTGCAAGAGCACATACCTGTATGTTGTCCAACTGCAATAGTAAATTCATAATAGTTTCACCAATGAATATCCTTTGCTTCTCATCTTTCCAGAGGTCAGGAGAGGACTCAAGATCATGAATATGGTTTCTCACCTCCTCCACCTGCTGTTGGATTCTTGTTATCTGCTTCAGTTTTTTCAAGGGCTCCCACTTCCTCAACTGGAATCCACGATAAGCAGACTGAATAACTACAGCTGCTTCGGTAGGTGACAACACCTTTTTCCTTTCTTGGTTTGGTTCTTGAGGTAGTTTTTCTTCTGCTTCCAATTGTTCCCCTATCTTATGTTCACTATCACCCATTTCAACTGTCTTTGTAGTTGATTCCCCTTGCATCTCTCCATGAGAAACAGTAGGCACACTGAATAATGTCAAAGATTGATCCCCATTTGCAACCTCTCCTTTCTCCTTTTGATCCTCGGTTTTCCCATGGACTTTGATAGCCGTGGTTTCTTCATTCTTTGAACTTACATCTATGGTCTTGTTTTTTGCACACTCCAGCGCTTTTGAGTTGTGTTGCATTTTGTCCTTCAAACTGGAAGCAGTAGCACTATCCTTGTGACCAGGGGGGCTTGGAGACCTTGACGTTCCACTAACATTTTTCTTCCTTGGCAAGGGATCAACTCTCAAACAGACAGGGGGTAACTTTGATGCTTTTGGGGGAGATGAAGACTGCCTTCTTGGACCATCAGGGGATTTATCCTCTTCTTTCTTCTTCTTCACAGGAATGCTTTTAGAATTCCCATCAGCCTCTTGTGAGGTCTTTCCACTGCTCTCATCCATTTGCTTCACAGGAATAACCCTCTTGGCCTCTTGTAAGGTATTTTCACTGCACTCATCCATTTGCTTCACAGGAATAATCGTCTCGGCCTCTTGTGAGGTCTTTTCACTGCACTCATCCATTTGCTTCACAGGAATAATCTTAGGCATGGAATCTTTTGTTGCCTTCGTCAAACGAATTTCTCCACTGGAATTGTCAATGCCAACAGGTTTTTCATCATGCTCGTTATTGTCGGGAGACCTCACAGATTTGGATTTGGCATTAATTTCCTCAAGAGACTTCTCTTTCACCTCTTCTGGCTTATCATAACTAGGCATCCAAATGATAGGAAGTGGATATTGAACCTCCTTGTCATCTCTTTGCTTAGAAGAATGAACCTCCTGGCATTTGTTGGGTTGAACTCTATTCTTTTCACCTCCTTGCATAAGAGACTTAAAACCATTCAGATCAAATGGGAACCACCCATATCTTACGTTGGGATCTTGGTCAAGAGACTGCATACTCTCATTTGGCTTCATCGGTGGAAACCACCCCCAAATCTTTGGCTCTGTTTCCGATGACCTGTTACTCTCTTTGTTCATATATTCCGATGGAATCCACATGATTGGATGTGGGTAATTGTTATATTTGATAGGAACAGAAGATTTGCCATCAGTCTTGTCATCGTCCGGAGCTTGTTCTTCTATCATCACCTTCCTATCTTCCTTCAAATTGTTCTTATGGTTTGGACAACCACAAGAATGATTTTTTGATAGGTTTTTATCAAACTCGTACCTAGGCTGCTCCATAGGACAATGGGGAGGAACAAAGCAAGCAGGATAAGTTTCAGGATATGAAGGATATGCTCCGTGATAGTAATGTGGGGCTGGTGGCGGAAGATGAATATATGGAGGCCTGAAACTGTAATACCCAGGGGTGTAGTCATGGTTGCAGCAGCCATGGCATTCAACAGGGACAGAGTATCCATAACTGCCACAAGGAGTCCAAGGTTGGTATGCAATGGGAGATTTAGCTGGATCAAATTTCATCTCAGATGGGTTTGAATCCCAGCTTGGGTAATGGTGTTGAGGATAGTGAGGCGAAGATTGAGGATATGAGTCCATATATCTATATACAGGCAACATTGTCACTGATTTCAATAGAAGAAAAATACGAAGATTATAATATTTGACGTTGAGCTCTTGATCTAGGAGATTATAATATTCTCCACTGAAATACGAAATCCAAAAGCGTATTCAACTGTCAACAATAAACAAATATGAGCACAAAAGCTGATAAATGAATAATAGCAAAACAAAAATATTTAAAGAACAAAGTTCAAGAAACCAAAAAGAAGATAGCTACAATTTATGCCTCAACAATGGTATTATATGCAGAATTAGTTCTCACATGAAAGGGACATGAACAGAGGCTAGATTCTCAAGGTTCAACATGAAATTCAAATGTAGAAGAAAAGGGGGAAAAAACCCGTAACAAATAAAAAATGCAATTATAAAAGAAAGAAGATACAAAAATTTTACCCAAAAAAATTTAATAAAATCTGTTTTTCATAATAAACTTAGCTAGTACACGCCAAAGTAAATGCCAAGAACAATGGAACGCAAAATTTTCTTTGTAAACAGGCAATTAGAGCTGTGGATCACGGACTCCATGCAGTATTCACACAGGGTTATTACTACAGCTCGTGTGTTAGATATCAAAATAATGTGAGAGTCGCCTTGTTCATTTTCAATCGAGTATTAAAATCGGAAAATTCATATACCCACGGATGGATTTCCCAAATCCGCCATTAAATAGGGGAAAAAGAAACATAAATAAAGAAAAAACGATATCTTCAACGATACTTCCAAACGTCCATCCAAAGGAAGAGTCGTGATCACATTTGTATCTCTCAACTACAGAATGCCATCAAATTAGGCATTAAATCTTAAAGCAAAGGATTTCAGCCAAAATTACATAGGAGAACAAGAGAACACGATTTCCAAAAGCTTCTACACACTCAAAAGACTAGACGGGCAAGCCATTTCATTCCGATCTACAAACAATATGCTACTTCATGAAGAAACAGATAGAAGCACAACCAAATACGAAGACAATTCAAATTAACAACCCTAATTTCGGGAAGAAAAAGAAAAAGAAAAAAGAAACAGAAACATTATTCTTACTAGGATGGAGAGTAATACACGAGGCAAACATCACTTACTGTTTTTCTTCACAGAAAGATCACTTCCAAGACGTTTCCGCAATCCAAATGACTCAGATATCGGTGCAAATCGGTCCACAAACCCAAATCTCCAAATTCGGCTTTCTTCTTCTCTTAAGCGACCAACGTTTTTTCGATATTCACAGCTAATCTATAGATTTAAAATAGAAAATTTATAGACGAAGAAGACACAGGAAGAATGCGGAAACCTTTCGTGTTCGAGATCTTTCTGGTCTCTCTAATTGGCGAAATGTCTGGATCTTTCGTCCCACGTGTAACTATCAAACTCTTCCACGTGTCCTGTAAGTAGGTTTTGTTTTTGTACCGGTAGAATCAATATCCATATCAGAGAGTCGGGATTGTGCGCTTCTGATGACGTGTACATCATGGCCGAACTTTCGAGATTGATCGAGCAGGAGTTCGCGCGTAGGAAATCGGCAACGTGGCATCCGATCCCCTGATGCGGGAGAGGGTATTGGATGTTACGAGGAGCAGAGAACGATATCAAAAGAGTTAAAACATCCGAGATCGGGCGGAGCATCTCACGTATTTTTATGACTCCTGTTAATTCTCCTATTGTGATACCTAGTAAATATGCACGTGGGAATTTTATTTAGAGTAATAATAAAAAATAATATGCAAATAAGATGAAAGATAGCGATGATAAAAAAAAAAAAACATATACTGTTTGCAATGAAATGCATTGACTCAGTTCATTAATGTTAACCATGATGAGAGAATATGAAATATTAAAAAGGCAAATAGTGTTTAATATGAATTACAATATCACATTTCAATAAGAAGACAGTTTTTCCTAATCTTTCTCAACTTTGATATTTTTTTGTTGATGCATGGAAATTGAATCTTCATATTGGATGGACTTAAATCATCATATGAATTACAATATAAGAAAGGATTTGGACACTTAAATCTGCTAAAGAAATGGTTTTTGACAGATTGGACAACAACAACAGAATTCAAATTTGCTGACCCAACTAAATTGGAAGGCATTTTGTTAATGTCCTTATGGTCCTAGAGTTCTTTATTTGCTGACCCAACTTTATCATTGCTAAAGTGATGTCTACGACTTTAGCAAGCATTGAGGGGCAAAGAAATCACAGAACTTCAAGGAACCAAGACTAATTTAATGTTAGATGTAGGAAGGTTATTAAAGCAGAGTAATCAGATAACTTCTTCACTGTCTGTTGCTAATTTAATGTTGATGCTGCTAACATGAGAAAAATAAACAACTTAAGGTGTTCTAAACAACTTATTACAAATGTATTCTAAAGTTTAAACTAAAATAAAGAACTAGTTGTTCATCAGAAATAAATTAAAGAACCACGTACCGTAAACAATCTAATTAAAAAAAAAGAAAAAATCTAGAACTAAGCAACATACCATCATAGAGTCAAAACATGTCAGAGATGTTATGGTGATGATAATTAATTTCTAAAATTAGAATCTATTAAGAACAACATAACTCACTCTTCAAGAATAGACACCAAGGATATCTAGTAGTGTAGCAGCACACCATAATATATTACACATTCCTAACTAATTGAAAATATCGGATGCAACTAACCTGTTTGCTCGTCTTTTCTCTGAAATTTGTGACAGGATTATGAACATGCAACAATGCGAGAATGTCTTAGAAACGGAAGAGACTAATCTGGTTGAAGAAGGAAATATTCCCAAAGAGGATATGGAGATGGAGGCAGAAACGGAGACTGCAGATGCGATCAGAAATGATGGGAAATGGCTGTTCTTTCGTTTGAGTGTGATGTGGTAGTACGTGATTGTTTGAAAGGGTATGACAGGCAGTTGTCATGGTGGTTTGGATTGGAAAGGGCAATAACGGATTTGCAGTTAATTTCCTGCTTCAACGTTAAGTTCCTGCTTTAGATAATGGATTTGAGGTTAACTTCTATTCATCTCTGTCTCACGTTAATTTCCTGCTTCAATGTTGCTGCCTTCTCATTTTGCTCTGCAATTTTCTTGGCTTGAGATATTTTCTTCAACATATCAAGCTTATATTTCAAGCTCTCATAATTAGGAGCCTCTGGTAGATTCTGGTTCAACTCCTCCTTAGCCTTCTCAATCTTGTCCATTAGACCAGGATGCATGAGTTGATCTGGTGACTTGCTTGCTTTTACAAATTCCTCCCGCAGCATCTCAAGTTTGTCCATTAAGCTCATGGCTTTAACTGCCTTAGAAAATTATTTCTCAACCTCCCTTTTCAGTTTCTCTATCATATCATTCAGACCCAAATCCGGAGGCTCTGTAGATGACTCCTTGGCTTTTAGAATTCTGTTTCAGCTTTTCAACCTCATCCTCTAGTTCAAGGTCTGGAGTTTTGCCAATCTCCATCTTCTGATAAATTGATTCCTTTTTCATGTTAACTTTCCTTACAGGGTCCTACCAAGTTTACGGAACTTAAGCGTCCTATGGTTTAGTAGCTCTGAAATGTCCATCTTCACAAGCTTCTACAAAGCTAAAGACAGTATTTAAAGTTTCGAGATGCCACTTGCCAAAATACCGATGGAGGGAATTGAGGAGTCCCTCTTCATGCTCCTGAAGCAGCTTTAGAATGCCTTGGATCTAGGTTTTCATCCAGGAGGATCTGGGTTTTCCTCCAGGCCACGCTTCGTGTCCTCTCGCTAATTAGCTCTTTTGTAGAGATCTTAATCAACTGCGGCTGCGATAAGAACTATAGAGACACAATAGAGTAGGGTGCCCTGAAGAAAGGAGAATAGCTTTATGCTACTACTATAATTGATTTCGTAGTATGTGACTCCAATAACACTTTTTTTTTGGGTGGAAATAACACGGAATAGCAATAGAGACACTCACCTCATGACTGTTCACAACCAGTGAATCGTCCTAGTACGTGTCAACGTGACTCCAATAACATGGAATAGCAATAGAGACGCTCACCTCATGACTATTCCCAAGCAGTGAAGCGAAGGGATAGGTTTGTTGAGATTTGCTTTGAGGACGAGGGTGTTTTGGGAAGAAAAAAGTAGACAAACACTAAAAGCCTTCGTACTTTTTATAGTAGTAAAGATAAAGATTGTAAATGTTCCAAGTGGGTCTCACATGAGAAAAACACTTACCACTCCATTCAGGTAAACATTCGACAAGACGCTACAAAGATCAATTGTGGCTTGTGGGTAGGGTTGCTTATCGAGTGGGGCTGGCATGGGCACAATACAGCCCAGCACACTTAAAGTGTGCTCATGCCTCCTGGCGGGCCGTGCAGTGCCCAGGTGTTCGAGCATTGGTGTAAAACCCCGAATTTTTAGTAAATAAATAAATAATAATTACTTATGAATATCTTGAATGTCAATATATTTGTCAAAATAACTTAGAGAATAAACTTGGAAATTTCGGAAGAAATTGAATGGGTAGATGTGAAAATATTAAGAGAAGGGTATTTCGGTCAATTCACATTAGTTATCGATAAATAATTAAATACATTAATTAAAATTTGTTATTAGACTTGAGAAATACTAATAGATTTAAATTGGGGTTTAGATTGTCTATTAACAATGATATTTAAAGTTTAGTAATTGGAATAATGGCATATTGGTAATTATGTTTGATTTGAAGCCTGAAGTCGAGGAGATCAGAATTTTATTGAAGGATATTAATTATAATTATAGATGATTACACTGATAGGGGAGATCTGGAGTTTGACG
The DNA here is from genome assembly GCA_947561395.2 of Buxus sempervirens. Classification (NCBI taxonomy): domain Eukaryota; kingdom Viridiplantae; phylum Streptophyta; class Magnoliopsida; order Buxales; family Buxaceae; genus Buxus; species Buxus sempervirens. The sequence continues at coordinate 3,791,714 of OX387193.1, forward strand.
CAGATCTGACCGTTGGATCGCGAGATATCGAGTTAAGTATGGATTAACGGTCTTTATTAAGTCTAATGGGTGGATGAGTATGGAACCTGATCCTAGGGAGATGCGTGGGATCAGGGAAGAATAAAATAGGGTTGAATAGTTTTAGTTGTATTCGTAGGATGTTTTGTGTGTTGAAGTTGGAGGCTGCGGCGGAAGAGAAGAAGAACAAGAGAGAGATGGAGACCGAGAAGAAGGAGGAAGAGGGCATATTTCTGGTTCCTCACCATTCCTGGAACGTCTCTTGCCTGCGAAGAGGAGAGGAGGTCTCTGGTTGGAAGAAGAAAGGATTTGAGCGGACGGAGGTAGGTAGCACCGTTTTCTCGTTCGTTTTGATTTCCTGCAGTTTATTCGATTCGATTGCATGATTTATGGTTATATAAGTATGTAGATAGATTGATTGTATGCTTATATGAATGTTAGAAGCAATTTGAATACAAAAAAATTTGTTTTCGAAACTCCGTTCGTCATTTTGGTTAGAGCGCCGAGCTCGCCTGCACTCAGCGCTCCTAGGCGATGTTCGGCGTTAGTTAGAAATTTTGAGCGCCCATGATCGCGTAGTGACGGTCGCTCGGCGCTCGTGTTATTTAAAACAAATAACGCGTTTCCGAAAACGCACGACCGCTGAAAGCGATGTCGGGCGGTCGTCGGGAAAAAAATGAATTCAATGGGTATAATCATTACAAGCCTAATCTTTAATAACTTTTATTAAAATTTAGTCAATAACACTCATTTGTAATAACTCCCTTTTTACTTTATTTGACTTAAACTAAAACCTAAATACTTCTATTTGTCTCTTTTGACCATGACTAAACCTTAATAACTTGAAAAACACAAACCAAATTAAAATCATGCTATGTACGTGAATTCCTTCCGCTGTATCCAAACTTGAATAATTTTTATATTATAACCGAATCTTAATTAAATTCTATTACCTTAAAAACCACTCACCTATACTATTAAACAATTGAGTATTAATGTAATTAATACATGATTAGAACCGCACTCTAGCGTACGTGTTATGCATCAAATTTCTTACTTAAGTAAATATCTACCTGACACTAAATTGGGTTATCATACTGAAGATATTTTTATATACTGAACAAAATATTATGATTAATAAACTGGGGAACTGTTTAGAACCGAACTTTGAACATGAACCTAATATGTTATAAATAATAATGGAATTGAGAATTATCTGTGTGATGGCTTGGTGGCCAGCTTTATTAATAACCCGCTTGGTGGCGGAGATACCCGTTTGGTGACGGAGACCCTAACCTGCTTGGTGGCAGAGATACCCGCTTGGTGGCGGAGACCCTAACCCGCTTGGTGGCGGAGACCCTAACCTGCTTGGTGGCAGAGATAACCCGCTTGGTGGCGGAGACCCTAACCCGCTTGGTGGCGGAGACCCTAACCTGCTTGGTGGCAGAGATACCCGCTTGGTGGCGGAGACCCTAACCCGCTTGGTGGCGGAGACCCTAACCTGCTTGGTGGCAGAGATACCCGCTTGGTGGCGGAGACCCTAACCCGCTTGGTGGCGGAGACCTTACCTCCTGCGGGAGAGATTCATTACCTCCTGTGGGGCAGATGTATTTCCGATGGATTGCATCCTACAGGAGAGATACCTCATGTGGGGGAGATGTGATTATGCGTGATTGCATCCCACATGGAGGATGGGTGTGTGAGTTACCACTGGAAGGTGAGGAAGCTATCTCCTACGGTAGAGGTAGATGCTAGGTGTTCACATCCTGCGGTAGAGTTATGCTGTCTCCTGCAGGGGGTACCTGTAGTCTTAGAGATGTGCATTCTCCTGCGGAGCTTGTGTGGATACTACGTGTTTGCGTTCTATGGTAGAGATAGGCTACTACCTGAAGGTTGGCTTTTATTACTGATATGATGATTGATTCTCAGGATGATGGATTGTTTATTTAAAAAGGAAATATTGAAATGTCATAACTGAATAGAATTGCTATGATTTAATGAGAACTGTTAAAATGGAATATTATGGAATCACGAATAAAATGTGGAACTGCTCTTAAGAAGACACTACAGAAAATAAACCAGAAACCATGGGAATGTGAAGTATAATACATTGTCCTTTAAATTGAAATGAAACACACATGATTAACTTCTTTTAAATTCGGGCACTGATTAAATGTTTGTTTTATCGTGATTATTCGTTTATCTCAATGACTGTGATTACTTGCCTATTTTACTGATCATGAAACCACTGTTAATTTCCCTATCTATATAAATTGTTTTCTACATGCATAGTGTTACCTACTGAGATAGTTGTATCTCACCCCTACTTCATATTCTACTTTTCAGGTTATCTTGGAGAGGACGCCACGGGTTAGACAGATAGTGGGTTGAAGTCTAGAAATTCCATATGAAAAGAGTAGGGTGATTTATATAGCTGTATTTATTTGGTTGGAGTCGTAATAGATGATTTTGTAGGATATTAAGAGTTAGTTAAATTTGTAGTTGCCTTTTATTTGATTAGTTAATGTAATCGGATGACTCAGTTTCTAATAAATGATTTAAGCTTCCTAGTACTCTGATAAATCTTAGTTCTTTATTTCCTTATATTTGAACTGATTGTAATATACCACAAGTTAATGCCTTGATCCGAGTCAAAATGAGGAAAAAAAAATGACCCGGATTCGGGGCGTTACAATTGGGCCCGTTAAGGCATGACCTGCTAGGCACGCCGATCCGGCAGGCTAGTTGGGTTGTGCCCGCGTGCTGGCCCAATGGCAAGCATGGTTGGGCCGACCCATCGTGCTAGCTCGCTTGGCACACAAAGTTTTTACCTCAAAAAATGGTTTTCCCCCCTTTTTGTTACAATTTTACCCCATAACCTAGTTGGGATAGATGAGCACGAATCTAGTTGGGATAAATGGGTGCCAGTCTAGTTGGGATGTACTTATACTGTAGTGATGCAGTATTATTTGCGTATGTGTATTATGTATAATTATGGTTGTATTTGCAAAGTTGTACACTTGTACTTGTAATAATTAATTAATTTAAATTTTTTTGAGCAAATTCTATCCTAATATGTGTAAAACATTGTGCTAAATAATAAACATATTTTTCAGAATTTTTTATTTTTTATTTTACTAATTTTTTCTATTTTCTCCAATTGTTTTGCAAAAAAAGGACCCAAGCCAACAGGCGGCCCGCCAGGCACCGCACGACCCAGCCCTAGTCATGCCACGGGCTGGGCCATGCTTGGGTTTTCCCTGACGGCCCAGGCACGACACGGCCTGCAACTCGCCAGACATGGGCTAATCGTGCCCATGCTGTGCTGGGCTGGTCTGTTAAGCAACCTTACTTGTAGGTAAATTCTCCGATTCTTTTCGCTGGAGAGGGAATGAAGATATTCTGTGTCTGTGCCGTGCCGAGCTGGTCCATTAAGCAATCTTACTTGTAGGTAAATCTCTGATTCTTGTCGAGAGGGAATGAAGATATTCCTAGATTATTTTAACTAATTCTTGATGCAACCCCGAAAATTAGTTTTTAATGACACTTTTCAAAACACAATCCAAATTCAATCACTTAAATCTTGATAATTATAAATTAATGATACGTTTTAAAATAATTGAAAATGAATGCCATTTTAATGTTAACATAAACGTCTTTAAAAGACGATAACAAACAAACAATAATGAAACGACACTCATTTTCAATTACTTTAAGAAATGATAATTAATTTCTACTCATCAAGAATTAGGTGACTGAATCTGGATTATTTTAAAAAAACATCGTTAAAAACCAATTTCCCGAAGATTATATGTGCGGAATTATTGGGGAAGATTATATGAGCGGAATTATTGGGGATAGCATGATTGGTTGGTGTTCGTAGGTTGCATGATTATTATTTATTAACGGATCAAACACATATTTTTATTTTAGTTTTCTGAAAAAAATGAGAAATGAAAAACAAAGGCTTTAATGATACTGCGCATTGGCACTCTAAGAGCCCGATATGGCTGTTGAATATAAAGAGAAGAAGAAGAAAAACTGAAAATTCTGTGTTATTAATCTCTTTAGAATTACAAGACTATTTGTAGACAAAGAGTCTTCTAGTTGCAATCAAATTTTACTCTTACTCAAACTAGTAAAAGATAAATACAAAAAATACAATATTTATCTTAACCACAAAATATATCCTACTTCCATTAAAACTCTATCTAGATAAGATCAAAGTGTACGTAACGACCAAAGTGGGCCCCAGCCTACTTATAAGTCCAATGATCCTATCTCCCTAGCCTACATATAAGTCCAGTGATCCTATTTAAGGAGATAATGCAAGAAGATATTCCAAATATTCATCTAGATCTGCTAAATAAAATGATTTGTATAAGAGATTAAAATTAAAGAAAAAAAAAATTCTTCCAATGGAGAAAGACCAGTCACAGATGCTCTCTGATCTGGAAAGACTTCAAACCGTCCTTTATGAAGATTACGAAGACTTGAAGTCATGTAAGACAATTCATTGGAAGTGTCCAAATTGTCTTCGTTTCATATTTCTCCATGGGGACTTAACAAACAAGACGTGTTGCGTTTTCCCTTCAAAATTCTAAATTGGTGGCTTTCGACGATATCTTTGTTTGGTTGTTCAATAGCCTAGCTGTTGATCGGTGCCCTATTGTCCCATAATACATTCCCTTAGGTTACACTGGGGCTGCACGCGCTACGCGCGTAGAAAACGTGGGCCCACTTAAAAAAACAACCCGAGGTAGTTACAGCATGTTTAAAATAGTAAGGGATTGTTTTGTTTTGAGAGAACAATGTTTGAAAAAAGAAAAGGGGAACAGAATCTGGATGGAATATTCTTCCTTCTTCTCTTTATTAATAGTATATCTCTTTACTTATGTATAGATAAGCGCCAAAGAACTTGGGAGCATTACATAAGTGGGTTGCATTTGGAGTTTAATTTTAAATATAAGCACAAATCATTTTTATCTCTAACTACATGACTAAATTAAGTTATACCACATAATGATAACTTACACTTTGCGTAATTATATTTATTTATGCCTTTTGATAAGAAAACCTTAAAATGATTGGACTTGTATACTATAAAGATTACAACTATAATGGAACACAAATTTAATCATTATAAAGCATAGGTTTAATCTAATTTTAATTGTCATATAAAATATTTTCCTTATCCTTAAATATAATAGGAGCAATAATGGTCTCTTATAATAAATTCCAAAATTACCCTTTTTTCTAAATTTTTATAGAACTTTCTTGAGGAATTTCTGGTTTGCGTCGCAATCAATTTCTTCTCGGACCATTTTTCTCAAACCAATCCTCAAACCTAAATTTATTTTGAGACACGCCTCTATTCTATTAAGCTGGTTAGTTTTAAGCCATTTCACCAAGCCGCCTTGAATGAAAAAATCATATTTTTAATAACTCTCCCCTTGTGTAGGTCCATCCTTGTTTAGTATGGATAAGAACAGGAATGAAATCATCTACAATGTTTCCATGATTTGCTTCCTGATGTGACCGTGAGATGCTGCCATGTGAGCATCTCACGGTCAATCTTATTTGATTGTTATATATGTTTTAGGTGGGCCTCACATGAAAAAAACATTGGCCATGAGATGCTCCACATGACAGCATCTCATGGCCACATCAGGGAAACATGGGAGACGATTTGCAGTATTTATTATCCTTTGTTGTCTTCTTTTTGTATTTATTTATTGTAATAAGGATTTTCGGCAATTATATGAAGCAGGATCCTTTCGATTGTATGAAGCTGGTTCTGTTTCATTGCGTTCCGAGTCTTGGCAGGTCTTTTTCGATCAGTTCAGAATATTGGAGCTTTTGCTAATACATAGATGTGAGCTGTCACTCGTGATGTTTTAGTCGAGGAAGACGAGCTAATAACACTGAAAGAAAGATGATGGGGCCGTTGATCTGGTTAGGGCTAAAAAGCCTGAGAGTTTTAGAGTTTCTTGGTTTGAGGGACTTGAGATGGCTTCCATAGACGGAGGCGTTACAAAGAAAACCGATAGTTTTGAGAACGTATATCAGTATATGTACTTCATTGTGAAAAACGGAACGAAGACTGAAAGAAAGCAGATGGTTGATGAGTCATTTTGGCTTACCATCATCTTAAAGGTAATGGATGAGAGAATCATTTTTCAATTCTGGTCTTGCTCTGAATGGAATGATTTCAATTTTCAATTCTGGACATTTTGAAGAGGGAATGTTGAAATGGCGGATATTTTTGAAAAATATGATTTTTTTTATTCAAACCGGCTTGGAGGGCTGCCCTTAAAAAGGAAACGGAGCCGGCTTAAGAGAAAGATACGCGTGTCGCAAAATAAGCGCAGGTCTCAGGATTGGTTTGAGACTTTGAGGAAACGGTCTCAGAAGAAATTGATTCCGTAAACTATCGGACTTTTCTTCTTCGGTGGGGTCGAAGGAAACGACTCTTCAGACACGTTTATGTTCCCTTCCACACACGTTCAGACTGAAGACAAAATCTTTCACAGCTATAAAAATAACGTTCCCCCCCATCTATAGAGCCAAGCAAAACCACTCATACCTGCAATTAAAATGGCGGAATCCAAACCCCTGGCCTCAGTAGCCCTTCTTCACCTCGTCCTGCTTCTTCTGGTTAGAGGGTCTCAGTCTGCCGGCATCGCCGTTTACTGGGGCCAAGGCAGTCCTCAGCAGGAGGGGAGTTTGGCTGATACTTGTGGCACCGGAAATTATCAATACGTCAACATCGCCTTCCTAAACACATTTGGGAATAACCAGGCTCCCATGTTAAACCTCGCCGGACACTGTGACACACGTGTTCTTAGCAGTTGCGCCGTTTTCGGTGACCAGATAAAATCGTGCCAAAGCCGAGGCATTAAGGTGCTGCTTTCTCTAGGAGGTGCTTCAGGAAGCTACTCACTCTCCTCGGCAGACGATGCTAGGAAAGTCGCAGACTACCTATGGAACAATTTTCTTGGAGGCCAATCTAATGTTCGGCCGTTCGGAGACGCTGTTCTGGACGGTATCGATTTCGATATCGAAATTGGGACAGTTGAACACTGGGACGAGCTGGCTAGGGCTCTCGCTGGTTATAGTCAACAAAGAAAGGTGTACTTATCGGCGGCACCTCAGTGTTTCTTCCCGGATAGGTTTCTCAGTGGTGCCATCGCCACAGGTGTTTTCGACTATGTCTGGGTCCAGTTCTACAATAATCCATCTTGTCACTATTCTGGAAGTGGAAGTCCTAGCAATGTGATAGATTCTTGGAACCGATGGACGACGGTTCAGGCTAAGCAGATCTTCTTGGGAATACCTGCATCTCCCCAGGTAGCTCCGGGCTTCATCCCTGCAGATGTACTGACGTCTCAGGTGCTTCCGTCAATCAAGTCTTCCCCAAAGTATGGAGGTGTCATGGTCTGGAATAAAGAATTTGATAATGGTTACAGTTCAGCCATCAAGAGCAGTGTCTGAAGAAACTGCATTGATCTTCGTACTCTCCATCTTCCTGCGTGAAATAAGTTCCACTTCCATCACTTGGTTGTGTTCTGAAGACCAGTGTTCTATATCTAATTATCTACGATGTAAGGTTTTTTACTTGTTACAGCAATAAAACTACTGGTCTTTATTTATAGTATATACCGATCCGATACCCCATGAGTACATGTTGAGGTTGATGATCTGAAAACTGCACTGACGCTCAAACCAGGACTTCGTAAGCAAGAGGTTGGGCGCCCTACTTGGTTTAGCAAATAACTTTTAAAATTATTAATTAATAAATGGAATAAGAAGAAAAAAATAAAACAAAATAAGAAAAGGATTTTAAGAAGTTAATTAGGAAAGGATATATACAAAATAATGAGGCCCGAAATTTTTTAAATCCTGTTTTTTAAGATTGAAAACTCTTAAAACTATTTTTTTTCTTATATCTTAAAAAATATTGTCCCTAAAAGGTACCATTAAATGTTGTTTCAATTATAAAAACTATCTTATAGATGTTATATTTTTAAATTTAAAAATTATCGAGAAATTTATACTTACAATACTGTCATTTTGAAAAGGACACTAACACCCCCTCGCATTAGAAAAACCATACACCCCTGCAGTCAATTTTAATCTTATCGCATTAACATTTGGTCTAAAAAGACTAAAATAATATTAATTAAAAGGACTATTTGTTTTAAGATTTTTTTTTCATCTTCTACCAAAATCATAGATGTAAAGCCTTAATTCGTTTTCTTTTTTTTTTCCCCTCTCTTGAAGGAGATTATAAAGCTTCGTTCTAAGCATATAAAGTTCTTTCAATCCTTGATTTAAGCACACACTAAACCCTTCTTTCTTTGATCATCGTACTTTATGACTTTATTTGTGTTTCCTGATGACACGGTAGAGAATGTATTTGTTAGAGTAAAATGAGAAATGTCCTAATGTACTGCACGAGAATCTAAAATTATAGGTGTGCCTCGCAATTAACAAACAAATATTATGCCCTAAACCTCCTAACTTATAAAATTTACATGGGAAAATTGGTTTTTAGTGTTGCTTTTTAAACATAATTCTTATTCAATCAACTAATTATTGGTAATTGAAAATTAGTGATACTTTTTGGAAACAATTGTGAATCAGTGTCCTTTTACTGTTCACGATGGATTTTTCTTAAAAATATATCACGAACAGTTATCATGTTTTAATGAGGTTAAAAAGTGTTTTGAGGGCATTTTTGGAAGAAGTCTTATACGGACAGTTAAATGACACTCATTTTCAGTTATATTTAAAAGTATCATTAATTCTCAATTATCAAAAATTTGGTAAATGAATAAGGTTATTTTAAAAAAGTATCACTAAAAATCAATTTCCCCAATTTACATCAACTTTTGACCCTTTAAGAAGGGAGAGTCATTTTAGCAAAACCGGCTTTCTATTGAATTGTCAACTTTGCAATTTTGCCTAACTTGGCAGCCTTTTTGGTCCTAACTTTTAGGTTTAGAAGGTGAATTGTCATTTGGTTTAAGAAATGGTCATCTACCTCGTCTAGTTGACAATTTTGCCTAACTTAGCAGCCTCTTTGTTCCTTAATTTTAGGTTTGGAACGTGAATTGTCATTTGGTTTAAGAAATAGTCATCTACCTCGTCTAACATTCAAAACCTGTGATTTTTGTCAAACTTCACGCACTAAAACTTGTTTAGACTAAAGAAAGTTAGTGCGAAGAATATAATCGAAAGCTTGAATGATCCTCAAACAACATCAATATTTGAAAATCAATGGCTAGAAGTAATCTTAAACTTATGCTACGGAACATTTTCCTATTAAATCGTCTTATGTTTTTGTTTGATAAGATCTCCAACTTGTGAAGAGACGTAAAATTGGTTTTTAGTGATATTTTTCAAAATAATTCAGTTTTAGTCGGCCAGATCTTGGTAATTGGTTTTTAGTAATACTTTTTTAAAATAATTGAGAATCAGTATTATTTTACTGTTAATTAAAGTTTCTTTCAAAAATGCCCTTAAAAACCTTGCAAACCTTACTTATAACAAAATGAGTGAAAATGTTTTCAAAGTCTCTTGAGGACATTTTCAGAAGAAACAATTAATAAACATTAAAATGACACTGATTCATAATTATTTTAAAAAAGTATCACTAAAAACCAATTATCAAGATTTGACCGACTGAATTTGAATTATTTTGAAAAAGTATCTTTCCCCCTTTAAGAAGCACTTAGAGGACCTTTCCTCCACTCTTTTTGTAGAAGCAACAAATAAGCCCCAGCATATACCTTGCAAAGCATGGTTGTTCAGTATTTCTGTTTATCTCTGCTCGTCGTCCTCCTCGTGATTGCCTTCATCCAGAGGTCACATGCACTAGGATTAATCAGCGTATACTAGGGTCAGAACAACAAAGAAGGCACCTTAAATGAAACCTGTGCCACAGGCAAGTACGCATACGTGTGAACATAGGTTTCCTTAACAAATTCGGTAGTAATCAGACTCCAAGCCTAAGTTTGGCAGGCCATTGCGACCCCCCTTCTAATGATTGTAAAGGGATGAGCAAGGACATAAGAGATTGCCAAAGACAAGGAGTTAAGGTGATGCTTTCCATTGGAGGAGCCAAAGATAACTACTCATTATCATCCCCTAAGAACGCTAGGAGGGTTGCCATCTACCTGTGGAACAACTTCCTCGGAGGAGGACGATCAAAGTCACGCCCTTCCAGTCGCGCCGTCTAGGATGGAATTGACTTCGATATCGAGCGAGGTTCGACCAGATACTGGGATTACCTTGCCAAGTTCCTTCATGAATTTGGAAAGAAAGGAAAGTGTACTTAAGTGTTGCACCTCGATGTAAATTATTTGACAGATATGTGGGACGTGCACTTTATCTTGGCATCTTTGATTACGTTTGGATTCGATTCTATAATAATTATAGAACATCGTTCCTACTAAAAGCTTAAGCTGATAGTAGAGGTGAAATTTATATATTTAATATATTCTTTAACACTCCTCCTCACGTGTGGGTCAGACTCAAACCCCTTTTAGGGAGGCCCTACATGTGGAGTATTTTTTTTTCTCAACGGGTGAAGTAGAGGTTTGATTCTAGGATCTTGACATTAGCCTAAGGCTCTGATACCATATAGAACACCATTCCTAATAAAAGCTCAAGCTTATAGTAAGGGATGAACTTTATATATTTACTTATATTCCTAACAACAATGATTGTTGGAAAAACAAGAGGGAAAACAGAGAAGATAGAGAGAAACTTCAACCAACAATTGTTTGGTTGATTCTTAGTGTTCTGTCTCTTACAATTCCAGGAGTACATGTTTGTAGAGATACCTTGTAAATGACATTGCAGTAATGAAAACAACTTCCAAGATAATCAAACACCAGCATAGTCAAAGCACAACTAACTACACTATTAATAGTGTTTCTGGAAAACTACAGCAGCTTTAATACTCCTCCTTGATGTATTTTTCTGAAACTCCAAGCATCATTCTTAAGAGCTGAAACTTATCTCTAGGAAGAGCTTTTGTAAAAATGTCTGCAACTTGCTCTTCAGAGCTGCAAAATTTGAGTTCAATTTCTCCCTTCGCTGCAACTTCTCTTAAGAAATGGTACTTGATTGCAATGTGCTTAGTACGACTATGATGAACTGGATTCTTAGCCATAGCAATGGCAGATTTATTATCACAATAAATCTCCACTGGACCTTGCTGTTTTTCTCCCATGTCTTCAAGAATTCTGTTCAGCCAAATAGCTTGATTTACAGCTCCAGCTGCTGCCATGTACTCAGCTTCTGCAGTTGACTGAGCAACAGTAGCTTGCTTCTTTGATCCCCAAGAAAACACTCCTGATCCTAAATTAAAACAATACCCTGAAGTGCTTCTCATGTCATCAACTGAACCAGCCCAATCACTGTCAATAAAGCCGGTTAATTTTGAGTGGGAGCATGACTTGAACCATATGCCAAAATCCACAGTACCCTGCACATATCTAAGAACTCTTTTAGCAGCACCAAAATGAACTTGGCTTGGACTTTGCATAAACCTGGACAGCAAACTAGCAGCATACATAATGTCAGGTCGAGTGGCAGTTAAGTACAGCAAACTGCCAACCAAACTCCTGTAAACTTCAGCATCTACTTTCTTAGCCCCATCTTCTTTTTTCAGCTTTTCATTTGCTACTAAAGGTGTTGCTACTGTTTTGCAACCAAGCATTTTGAATTTCTTCAACAAGTCTTCTGCATATTTCCTCTGTGATATGAAGAAGCCTTCTTCTTGACAAGCCTCCATTCCAAGAAAGTAATGCATTAACCCCAAGTCACTCATTTCGAAGGTTTTCATCATATCTTGCTTGAACTCTTCAATCATTTCTGGATTATTTCCAGTAAAGATCAGATCATCAACATACAATGAAACTATAAGCAAATCTTTACCCTTGAATTTCACATAGAGTGTAGGCTCACTCATGCTCCTGCTGAAACCTTGATCACTAAAATAGCCATCAATTTTTCCATACCAGGCTCGGGGTGCCTGTTTGAGCCCATATAGAGCCTTTTTCAATCGTAGAACTTTCCCTTCTTCCCTTATAAAGCCCTCTGGTTGCTCAACATAGACTTCTTCTTCTAGAACACCATTGAGAAATGCTGACTTGACATCAAGTTGAAAAATCTTCCAACTTTTCTGAGCTGCAAGTGCAATAAGAGTTCGGATTGTGTCTAACCGAGCAACAGGTGCAAAAGTCTCATTGTAATCAATCCCTGGCCGTTGTGAATAGCCTTTAACAACAAGCCTTGCTTTGCATTTTTTTAAGGAACCATCAGAGTTAAGTTTTCTTTTGAAGATCCACTTAACCCCAATAACTTCTTTGCTGTCAGGACATGAAACCAGCTCCCATGTTTCATTTTTTTCTATCATTCTGAGCTCCTCCTCAATTGCATCTACCCAAATCTTTTCTTTTACAGCTGCTGCAAAATTTTCAGGCTCTACAGAGGAGTAATTGCAAGATTCATAAATCTCACTTAAGGACCTTACCCTTCTAGGTGGAGATTCTGGTGAAGAAGTTTCTTCCAATATGCCTTCAGATCCAAGCGATGAACTTGGAGTAATTGGTAGATTTCCATGCCCTTCATTTCCTTCATTTTCAGTCTCAAAAATAGGTAGATGAGATTCTCTTCTTGCTGGTGTAAGGACAATTTGTTTTGACATGCTTTCTTCATCCCAATTCCAAGTGGCTTGTTCATCAAACTCTACATCTCTACTTGTGACAAGCTGTTTTGACTCTAAGTTATAGAGTCTATATCCCTTGGATTGAGTGCTATATCCAAGAAAAACTCCTTTCTCAGATTTTCCTTCAAGCTTGTGTCTCTTTTGTGAAGGAACATGAATATAGCAAATGCAGCCAAAAACCTTCAAATGACTTGCAGTAGGCTTTTGACCACACCAGGCCTCAATAGGAGTTTGATTAGGGACTGATTTTGTTGGACATCTATTGAGCAAATAGATTGCTGTGTTAACAGCCTCTGCCCAAAACAATTTTGGAAGACCTTTCTCCAACAACATTGATCTGGCCATCTCCATAACTGTCCTATTTTTTCGCTCAGAAACTCCATTTTGCTGTGGAGTGTAAGCTACTGTTAATTGATGTTCCATCCCCTCTTCTTCACAAAATTTATCAAATTGCCTTGAGTTATACTCAGTACCTCTATCACTTCTCAAAGTCTTGATCTTGCAACCACTTTGATTCTCAACCAGCAGCTTATACTTCTTGAAAATCCCAAAAACTTCAGATTTTTCTTTGAAAAAATAAACCCATATCATCCTTGAATAGTCATCTATAAACAAGATGAAATATTTGTTTTGGCTTAGAGAAAGTGTTCTCATTGGGCCACACACATCAGTATGAACAAGTTCCAAAACATTTTTTGCTCTCCAAGCTTTTTCTGTAGGAAAAGACTGTCTATGCTGTTTTCCTAGCATACACCCTTCACATATTGGCATATTCTGGTCTAAGAGAGGTAAATCTCTTATCATGCCCTTTTGATTCAACAATCTTAGTGCATTAAGGTTGTAGTGTCCAAACCTTTGATGCCAAAGAGTTGTATCATCAAATTTAGCCATCATAGCTTTTGGACAATGCCACTTAATGGCAAAATTTCTGCCATTTCCCATTTTCACTTCAGCCACTTCTTGATTATTGTTCTTTAGATCATAAATAGTGCATAACTCCCCTGCAAAGTGTAGAGAGTACCCATTCTCCATCATTTGACCAACACTTAGAAGACCTTGATTGAGACTTGGAACAAATAGAACATCCTTAATGAATCTGGTTCCTTTCTTGGTTTCCATAGTGATTGTGCCTTTTCCTTTTGCTGCTACTAATTCACCATTCCCCAATTTGACCTTTACATTTACAGACCTATCAATTTCTGAAAACATACCTTCATCTGGAGTCATATGATTGCTGCACCCACTGTCTAGAAACCATTATTTATTCTTCTGATCAACAGTGGCTTGGCATGCAAAGAACAAGTGCTCCTCCTTGTCTTCTGTATAATTGGCCTGTTGATTCTTGTTTTTGAACCGACAGTCCTTCTCAATGTGGCCAAACTTCTTGCAGTTTGTACACTGAGGCTTTCCAAGATGAAAACAATCCTTTTCCAAGTGATTTGTCTTCTTGCAAACACTACATGGTGGAAATGCTCCTTTTGGAGTTCCCTTGTTCTGAGAATACTCTCCTCCTTTTGGTGTGCCTTTAGACTTCTTCTTGAAATCTTTTTGTTTCTGGTTTTTCAGATTAACTTTCAACTGAAATGCATTTTCTAGAGGGACTTCACTTCTTCTGTCAATTCTTTGCTCATGAGATTGTAATGATCCCATCAACTCAGTGACTGTTAAGGTTGAAAGATCCCTGGATTCTTCGATTGCAGCAACCACGTGATCATATTTTTCTGTCAAGCTAATCAAGATCTTCTGAATAACTCTCACATCAGGTACCTCTTCTCCATAAGCACGCATCTGATTTACAACCTCAATGAGTCTGGAGCAATAGTCTTTTGCATTCTCAGATTCCCTCATTTTGAGATTTTCAAGTTCTCTTCTTAAACCTTGAAGCTTGATTGTCTTAACTTTATTATTTCCTTGAAACTCTTGTTGTAGAATCTCCCAGGCCTGTTTTGAAGTTGTTGCTCTCATCAATCTTGGAAAGATTGCTTCAGTCACAGCTTGCTGTAAAGTAAACAAGGCTTTAGCATCTCTTTGCTTGTCAATCTTGTTTTGGGTTAAATCTGAAGTGTCTTCTGCTGGAACAGAAACTCCACTTTCAACAACATCCCAAAGATCAAGTGACAGGAAGAGAGTCTTCATTTTGATACTCCAATAATCATAGTTCTCACCACCAAATATAGGAATAGTGGTAGAAGAACCAAGAGCAGCCATAACGCCCTTCACAGATCGAAGATGCTCCGATACCAATTGTTGGAAAAACAAGAGGGAAAACAGGGAAAACAGAGAAGATAGAGAGAAACTTCAACCAACAATTGTTTGGTTGATTCTTAGTGTTCTGTCTCTTACAATTCCAGGAGGAGTACATGTTTGTAGAGATACCTTGTAAATGACATTGCAGTAATGAAAACAACTTCCAAGATAATCAAACACCAGCATAGTCAAAGCACAACTAACTACACTATTAATAGTGTTTCTGGAAAACTACAGCAGCTTTAATATTATTGCTAGTACATTCCAGGTAAGGTCGAGAGCTTTAAGTATTATTTGAGGAGATGGAACTATATGGTCCCTGCAAATCAATTCTTTGTTGGGCTTCCTGCCTCAACTCAGGCTGCCGATGGGTTTGTTTCGGTGATTGTTCTAATGTCTGAAATCCTTCCAGAGATTTTAGAGTTCGCCCAAATATGGAGGTTTCATGCTTTGGAATAAGCACTACGACGATAGATCAACTGGTTACAGTTCTGCTATTATAAAGATTGTATGAATTGAGTCAGTGTGACTGCAACTATATATCCTGATGGAACCAAAAATCAAAAATAATTTCCCATCTCCTCAGTCTAATATAACTGAAGATGCTCGGTCTTGGCATTCTTTGGTTCCTAGCTTGATCTTTATTTGTCTTTAATTTGGACGATTTGTACTCTGCTAAAACCGAAAGGAACTGCCCGGCTAGAAATCAACAAAGGAGTCTGACGGGATTCGTTTGCCAAGTGTTCGGTATCCTTTTGTGCCATGTACAGAATTTAGTTACAATAAGACATGATACATGACTGCTCACTTTCGGTTCATCTATGGTACAACGTGAAAGTGATGAGCTGTGACTAAGCCTTTTTCTGATTTACGTGCAAAATTCATTGAGTACCATAAGATATGATACATGACTAGTCAATTTCTTGATGAGCTTAAGTTGAGTTTTCATGGTCTTTATCCTGGATCAATCCAGCTGGTGTTGGAGGTGATCGAATTGGCTCCAATAATTTGAATGTCTAGAGAATGTGAGATAATGCAAGAAATTAAGAAAAAAAAATGCACTCTTTCCTGCATCTCATATGTATATATTTGGATATTTAGAAAATGAAAGAAAGTGGTATGGCAATGGGGCGGGTTTTAACAAATCCTAACCTGCAATTGTATTAATTTGGTAACAGTAATAGTCGCGTAAAAATGCTATATTTAGATAGAGTATTTAAATAAAAATAGCTTTGATTATAAAATATAGATTTTTGTTTATTTAAGATATATGTGAAAAACATATATTTTAATGGCTAAGGTCTGGTTAGGTTTGGGTTGGGCTAAACCCTAACCTGCGATAACACAATTTATGAATTACCAAACCCTAATTATTATGAGCAGATTGGGATGAATTAACCAATTAACGCACTCCATTGCCAACCCTAGGTAGGCTACACCCATTTTTATAAAAATTTTTTTCTTGTTAGGTAGGTTTAAAAGTACATTATCTTTACTAATATAAAAGGCACGAAGCCCCTTAATGTTTGTCCATTTTTGCTTTCCTAAAATATCCTTCATCTTCTTTATATTTTCTCTGATTTTCAAACGACTTTCACAACCGTCCACTAGCAAACGTTATATCATCTCCTCTTCTTCCAACAGTTATCTCCTTTCAAAATTGAGATAAGTATAAGAAAACATGCTCTCGTAACCGTCACAATCTCTATCTCTACTATATATAAAGCGAGGCGTCCCTTGATAATCGTGCCAACAAAACATATCTGTTTTACCCATATGTCCTTGAAAGTCATTCTTAAAGTTAATTAATTTAAGAATACAATTGTCTTTTCTGTCGTAAATCATCTAAAACCGTTCCCTCCTCAATCTTCTCCGCTCCAACCCATCGTCTTCCCATACTGTCATACGTCAAAACCGGGAGCCGTTATAGCAACTGACATTTATCAGCTTGGGTTGTTCTTCGTCTAATTTTCAATGAGCAAATACGCCATCATTGGATGCTCTTCGCCGACGCTGTCACTCCAGAAAGACTATAACGTTCTCAAACACTCAATGGCTTTAGATCTGGATTGAGACCCAAGCCTATTTTGTTGTGTTAAAACTAATTTAATAGGTATTTAAGGCATTTTTTATGTTGATTCTTATGGTAATTGTCGGCTTTCAATTTTGACATGTTTGTAAAATAAATTTAGGTTTTGGTTTCAAGATTCTCAATATCAATCGTCTACAGTGGTTTCCTCCAAGGCTCCAAGCCTCCAACTATACCATCAACGTCCTTCTTCGATCAGTTGTCAATCTTGCATTGCTCAAGCGATGATTCATTGAATCTTAGCGGCTGGAGGATTAAAAACTGATTTCTTAGTCTTTGTTTTCACCGCTCCACTTTCATTCTCCTGGTACCAAGATTAAAAACTAATTTCTTAGTCCCTGTGTTCACCGCTCCTGTTTCATTTTCCAGGTATCGAGATAATTCGTTCAAAACATTTTATTGGAAGAGAGGATTAAAAACTGATTTCTCAGTCTCCATTTTCACCGCTCCACTTTCATTCTCCATGTACCAAGATTAAAAACTAATTTCTTAGTCCCTATGTTCACCGCTCCTGTTTCATTTTCCAGGATTAAAACACCCTCGTATCAAAAACAAATTCTCAATGAACTCCGTCCCTTTTATACACAACGGTTGGGAACAGTCATGATAAAAAATTGAGACCCTTTCAGTGAATCCTTTTTCAAAAATTGAGACCATTTGATCTGAATTCCTCGTTACCTTTTCATTCAGTTGGGAATAGTCCTGAAAAAAATCAATACCGTTTCAATCTCTGTTTGAATCTCTTTTCTGGGACTTGGTATCCGGAGAGATTGCGTCAACATTTCAGGTGATCGAATTTCTTTCTCTTTTGACTGAAACTGTTACGGTCTATACGGTTAAGGATCTTTTGGGAGATCAATAATTTTTCTCTGTTCAATTCTTGTAATGTTCATTGCTAGATCTGCTTTGATATGCTCACCCTATGAGATTGGGGACTTTGGATATGTGTCTAGCAGCAATTTGATTCCGGTGCTCTTCTTATAGATCGTTTGTTTTCTTGATGGCGGCTCTGAGGAATTTAATTGGTGATGGTGGGAAGCAGAGGGACGAAGAGATTTTGAAAGAGGATTCCCAAACGAGTAAGAAACCGTTTGGAAAGAATTTAATTGTTGTTTTCGAGATTTCTAGAGTTTATGTGAAAATTCATATTGTACTATGTGTTTGTGTTAGTACCCCATTTACCCAGTATGCCATTGGTTGCTTATTACTATGTTTGTTGTGGAGTCGTTTGGGTCATTCTTAATTTTTGCTTGTTTGGCATGCAAACGTGCTTGCTTAATTTTCATGTAGGAGTTCTACTTGAAAACTGAAAGTGTTCTAGCTTGAATATAACTGCATTTTTTGTTGATTGGATGGATTGTTTGAGGTGTATAGCATGCAGTGACGGAACCACATTCAGGTTACGGGGGCAATTGCCCCCTAACTCTTAATTTTTAGTAAAAAATGTATATGTTTTATATATTTTTTAATTAAAATTTAAGTTTTGCCTCCCCAACCCATTGAAAATTTTTATATTTCATAAGAATCTCTTCTAAAATTTTTGGTTTGCCCCCCCCAACTTATTGAAATTTCTATATTTCATGAGAATCCCCTCTAAAATTTCTGGTTTGCCCACCCCCAACTCATTAAAATTTTTATATTTTATGAGAAGTGTTAATTGAAAATTTTTTTTGCCCCCCAGATTTGGAGTCCTGGTTCCACCACTGATAGCATGTTGCTTCTATGAGGGGCATTTGCCTCTTGGATAATGATTCTCATGGCTTGAAATTCTATAGGTACTTCAGTTCTAACAATGAAAATTTTTGGGTCGTTTCATTATTTGCATGATTTCCTACGTACTAAAGTTCAAAGCCACGGCAACATTGGAATCTGGAATAATCAGTTGAAACAAATGCCTTGGAGTGGTGGAAAGTCAGAGAGAGATGAATAGAAGTTGAATAGGAATGCTTACCGCTAATGGCGATGAAAAAGAGTCTGAACTTCAGAAAATTTAAAGCCACAGTAGGATTAGAATCTATAATATTCAGTGGCTGTAACAAATCATGAGAATCAACTGTCAATACCTCAGTGTTGTTGTAGAGAAGGGTTTCAGAAGCAGCAAGAGTATCCAAGAAGGATAGAATAACTAGGAAGATAGTCTAGAAGCGTACATGTTGAAGGCGGAGTGCCAAATTTCCCTTTTTCTTTTACTCCCTATAAAATAGTTGAGAATGGGTTTGCTCTCTCATCAACAATCTTTACGTGTTCTTTCTTCTGTTTCTTCCTTTGCTCAGTAACTGTTCTATTTGTTTCATTGCAAATATAATCTTATCGGCTTTCAATACTGGGGTTTTCTAGGACAGTTGGTGTTGACAAATTCAAGTAATTTTGGTAGTTTTGTTTGTTGCTTGAAGAAAGAAAGAATTAAGGAGAAACATGGATAGCAAGGAAGAAGTTGCTTCGTCTTCTTCTCTCTCCTTATCATCAACTGGGGTTCTTGGATTTGTTTTTCTACCCGCGTCAATGGTATTTTCTTCCTCTTTCTTCTACAATTGCTGTTATTTGTTAATTGGGTACCATATAGTTTGTATTTCTGTTTTAATTTATCTTTTATTCGCCTGTATAGACCGTCCGTTCTATCATTTGCCTATTTCCCCGTTACCTCCTTTTTTTTTTTTATGATAGGCGTACGGGCTCTATTTCTGCCATAATGTGATCTCCCTTTTTTTTTCCTTTTTCTTTGTGCAATTGGATGATTATGTTTAATGGGCTATTCTTGACAATAATTATTATTTTAAACATATGTTCTCCTTTCACTTAATTCACTAAAAAACTATCACGCAAAGCACCTGCATGTTTTTACTAGTTACAAGAAAAGTGACACACTGATTATTGTTGATAACTTCATTTCTTTTCTTCTATCCCTTTTTCACATTTTGATCCAATAGTGGGGATGAGGTTTAAAATGTTATTTCTAATCATAATTGTCCAAACAAATGTGTTACTATTGGTTCAGCCCTATAGTGTTAAATCTACCAACGTCAACAAGGCAATTAAACCTAATGACACAATCATAAAGCTCTAATGCAAGTTGTGGTTAAATGGCGTGGAATATAATAACCTAGAACGAAAAGGAATATGGTATCTCTCCAATAACATTGGACGATCCGAAGACTAGTGCTCCAAACAGTGTGAGTGGCGGATTACAAAAGCCCGGCTGTGAGTGGCGGAGCCATTGTTCCCCCAACGCCATCATGGAACGCACATACTCATAGATGAAGTTACTCTACGGTTTTGTTTGTTTTACCAGAAAATAGGGAAAAGAAAATTGTTTGTGGAAAAAGAAAATTAACAGATTTTTTTTTTCTAATTGACGAAAAATCGGCAGAAAATAATTTCTAAAATTGAGCGAAAGTTATTTTCCGCCGAGCAAACTCCTGTTACGACTCTCTTTACTCCTCGACTTCGACCCTCTTCTTCCTTCTCGGGCAAACTCGTATTTCGACTCTCTTTTTCATTTCCCAGTTCCCTCTCTCCGCTCTCTCGCTTATCTGCATCGTTCTTTCGGGTTTCGATTTCTTTTCTCCGCTAAATCAGCTCTAACAAATCGAGAACCTCTCTGTCGTTCTCTCGCTCTCGCTCTGTCTCTGTTTCTCTCAGTTGTTGTGAAAGACGCCAGCGGCTGGAGAAAATCTCGTCTCTATTGATCGATCTACAGACAAGTTGCTGAAATCTACAAATTCTTCTTCGATATTTTGAAGATTTTGCATTTTCGAGGCTGATTGATCTCGATCTGAAGCCTGATCTGAATCCTGTATCAAAACTGTTAAATGTTTCTCCCAAAATTTCTGCAATGGAGCGCTGAACAAATAAAGATTAAGTATGGTTGTAATTTGTTGTTTCCGATTTTGTTTCTCAAGAAAAAAGATCAGAAAGAGATCATCGAAGGCTTTGACACATGTAATCTATTCGCATAAGAGATTAAGAATACAAGGCTACAGTCACAAGAATACAAGAGTGAAGCTGCTGGTGGTGCAAACCAATGGCTGCTTGTTTCAGCCAAACCCAACTTCATGTTTAAAGGGAAAAAGGGAAAGGAAACATCCCAAAACGGCTGCTCTGTTTTCATATAAAGGAACATTCGTTATTGTCTCAGTTACAACAGACGAACATATTCATGCTCTTGTATGATATGATATTTATTTTTAAAACATTTTCCATGTCACATCCATGTGGAAAAAATAAAGAAGTTCCAGAAAATATTTTCTACCGGAAAATTTTTTCCGGTGAAACAAATAGAGCCTACGATTAACAAACAAATCCTATCTTCTTAGGTCATCAACAAAGCTTGAACCAAGAGGCCAAGGACTTCCACCAAACATTTTATACTCTTATTTCGTAACTAGTGAGCACTTAAAACAATAAGCCAATGGTCGTTGCCCAATCCTGGTACGTACTTCTATAAAAGGGTGCCTTCCATGTCTCCCTTCTGCATTGGCAACAAAAAAACAAAAAAAAAAACTAAACATGGCTGTCCAATCTTCCTATTCACCTCTTCTCCCCTTTCTCCTGGTGCTTGCCTTCATCGGGAGGTCGCACGCAGGAGGAATCGCTGTATACTGGGGTCAGAACAATAGAGAACCTTAGCTGAAACTTGTGCCACAGGCAACTACTCAATCGTCAACATAGCTTTTCTTAGCAGTTTCGGCAGTGGTCGGGTTCCAGAGCTCAGTCTGGCAGGCCGTTGCGGACCCTCCATCAATGGTTGCCAAGGCATCATGAGCAGCGACATAAGAGATTGCCAAAAACTAGGAGTTAAGGTGATGCTTTCTATTGGAGGACCTGTTGGTAGGTACTGGCTGGATTCCCCGGCTGATGCTAGGGCCGTTGCCAAGTACCTGTGGAGGAACTTCTTAGGGGGCCACTCAAATTCGCGTCCTTTCGGTCCCACCATCTTGGATGGAATCGACTTTAATATTCAGCAAGGCTCTACCAAATACTGGGAATCCCTTGCTACGTTCCTTAATAGTTTTGGTAAGACTCCGAGAGGAAGGAAGGTATACTTGAGTGCTTCAGCTCAATGCCTATTCCCCGATGACTATCTGGACGATGCACTTAGTACCGGCCTCTTCGATTACGTCTCGATTCAATTCTATGATAACGAAGCTTGCCAGTACAAACCGGGTCACGTTGAGAACCTTAAGAAATCGTGGAAGCTGTGGACTGAGAATATCGATGCAAAGAAATTCTTTGTAGGGCTACCCGCATCGCTTCAAGCGGGCGAAGGTTTCATTCCGGTAAGCGTGCTAACGTCTGAAATCCTTCCGACAGTTAAAAATTCGCCCAAATATGGAGGTGTTATGCTTTGGAATAAGTATTACGATGATAGAAGTGGCTACAGTGCTTCTATCATACGCAGTATATGAATGTGTGCGACTGAGTATGCTCAAAGATCTAAATAAGTTTCCATCTCCCTACTCTAATATACTAGAATAAAGATGGTTGGCCAGACTTCAAATTGTCTGGTTCCTTTCATTGCAGTTTATTCTTCTCTTCTCCTCCTTTTTGTCGTCTTTAACTTGAACTACTGTACACTATTGTTCGACGATGCTGGCCGGTAGTGCTCTCGCCAGGGAGACACAACCCAACCAATGCAAGGTGGGCTTTCCGCTTACCCAAAAACCAAATCATTAAAAACAAATGGGAACTAACCTGAAAACAAAAAAACAACCAAAATGAAGAACTCTTACGTGGAAAAAAAAACCATTCCACTATATTAATATATATAATGTGATTTTAGTGTTCTCTCCAACCCCACTTTTCACATTTTGATCTAATCCGAGGGACCAGGTAAAAGGAGAAAAAAACAGATGGGTTTTGGTGGATCCCTTATCTGGACACTTTCCGTGAATCCCTGTTGGATGGGCGCCGCGTGTCCACCAAATTTGAAATGTTAAAAGGTGTTTCCACGGCTCGTGCGAACCGGGGGAACGGACGACTGTTAACGGTCCTCTCACAGTTCGTGCGAAATTTTTTTTCGCTCCCCTCAAAAATTTCCCTCCAAAACTCATTTGCCAAAACACCGAGAGATTTGTTTCTTGCTGTTTGTTGCTCTTTGAGAGAGTCTCCCTCGACTTCATCCTTCCCTTCCCTTGGTAACCGTTTTCGTGTTCTTGTGACAGCAAATCGGTGGATCGTGGTTGTTGGGGATAGGGTTAGGGCTCCTTTCGTTCCCGTCCCTCTGCATCCTCGACAGCGCCTAATCAACCATGTCGTCCAAGCAAGGTACGTCTCTATCTTCATCTCTTCCTTTATGGTTTCGCGAAACCCTAGATTTTCGGATCCTGGTCGATCAATTTTGGTGTATAAAAGCAAAATGAAAGCATATGTTTGTATTTGCAGGTGGAAAGGCAAAACCTCTGAAGCAACCTAAAGCCGATAAGAAAGAATACGACGAGGTATTAGCTCTTTTGATGATTCGCGGTTGTCTTTTCTAGTATCTTCTTTGATGGATCATATGTAATCCTTTATGCCGAGCAATTTCTTTCGTAGATTTCGTGTTATGCGGTTTGATGGGTTTCTTTGGATTAAATCTTTTATTACTCTTTCAAAAGCTGCGATTATTTATTGCCCTTATCGTGCATAATTGGGCATGGTGGTATTTTTGTTTCTTTGTTTCGCACTGCCTTGTCAGATGGTTTTAATATAGTTTGTACTTCTGTTATGGCATTAGTTAGATTTAGGGTTTTTATTAATGGAAGCATGAGATAGTCAAACTAGTGAAAGAGTAAATTTCCGTTCTATTCTTTCAACGGAGACATACAAAACGTTGGAAGATGAGGTACAAAGTGTACCCTCTTACTCTGATAATACCTAAAGCCAACCTTGTTTTTCTGTTTGACTTGCCTTGCCACGAAGTTTGAATATGTTGATTAAGGGGCCTTGGAAATGACTTTAGTAGGATGATTTTTTTGGGGATCAGTTGTTTCTCTGTTGCAGGGGAGGAAGCTCTTGTTACATAAGTTCTTGACCCAGGTAACCAATACACCATGGGGCGAGAGAGTGAATTTTGTTTTCAATCCAAATGCAAATTTAGTAGCTAAACCATTACATGCCAGTTTTTTTATGGTATGGGTTCAGTAATTTCTTTTAACTCATGATTTTTCGTCCTAGTGATTGTGTAAAGGCTTTATGAATTTCATGTATACATATAATTACTCTGTTCCAATGGGAAGAAGGAATTTCCTCTTCAATTTCTTACCTTCATTTAGGATTTGGGATTGAACTAACCGATATATCTATCATATTTTGTTTTGTAGTTTGTCACTGATAACTGTCAATTTGCATTCTAACACTCCTGAGAAGATTTATTATTTGAAAACAATGATCTGGAGCATTTACTTCCAACCAGACTTTTTTTTCATGTTCATGGAATTATTAGTTTTTTTCCTGTTTTATATGGTCATACTTATTTTTCATGTTCATGGAATTATGCTCTGTGATATCCTTGGTTTATATTCTGTTTGGTTTAGTTTACAATTTGGTCTCAAGCTGTGCGTGCACAGCTGTGAATGTGCAACATGCACACACACAGAGTTTAATATGGTATAGCTCGTTTTATTTGTTCTATTTTCACATACAATATAAATGTATGGAATATATCTATTGGCCCTCAAATATGGTGTCAGTAGCTGTAATATTCTATTTGTTACTTTCTTGTATTTAATGGAACTTGTCTTAATGTTTGTTTCTGTGGTGAATACTTGCAGGTTCTGTGTGCAAGAAAGGATCTGGCAACATAGCAGACTGCCAGCCGAATGATACTCATGTGTTTGGAAAAAGTGTCTATTCCATTTAATTTTATTCCTTTGTTTAATGTTGTATTAATTTCGCATATTTTAGGGAAGGTAATGCTGTGCCAGACATGCTAGCTAATTTTGCACTGGATGGATACTCATGTGTTTGGAAAAACAGGGCTGCCACTTTCCTAACCTCCATTTTGTTTGATGAGGTTAGAGGGTTTGTATATTTTCGTAATATTTCCGAGAAATAAAGTCAATCTTCTTCACCCAAAAAAATAATTTCTAGGGGAAAACAACAGTGGAAAGTTACAGCTGAAAGAGGAAAGAACCAACTCACAAGGGACGTTGTTTTTTTTTTGGTAGTCATCTCACAAGGGACGTTGGAGCTGTATTGTTGGATAGAAGTCATTCATAGCATACATGCAAATCAATGATATCTTGATGCTAATTTTTAACATGCCAATAACTTTTCACATACGATGACAAAGTTCTTTAATGTTAAATAAGTACTCTTGTTTGTATTCAAGCACAAAGTTTTAGTCAACTGACTGTTCTGGCCAACGAGTTTTCTCGTTTTCTCTTGATAAGACATGGTTACCATGTCAAGCCTCATGATTAGTTGTGGCACAATTAATGTCTTCAAACTTGTAGGAAATCCAATATTATATGCAACTCCTCTTAAACTATGTAACGGCAATTTATCTCAGAAAAGGAATTGAGAAAAAAATTGAGTGGTGAAGAGATGGCGGTTCGTGCCCGAGTTTTTGGACTGAAACCAAATAACCTATGTTATTAAAGGCGGTCGCCTAGGCGACCAGGCGGTATTGCAAGGTCCAGGCGGTAGCTCGCCTATGCGAGCTATGCCTAGGCGACCTAGGCGTTAGCCTAGGCGACCTAGGCGTTAGCCTAGGCGCCCAGGTGAGCGACTGCTCGCCCAGGCGAGCAAAAGAAGGAAGGAAAAAAAACGAAAGAAGACGAAGAGTTTGGAAATTATGTGCGTCGACATCGTTTACGAAACATGCAAAAAAGAGGAAACTGAAACGGTTACCAGAAGAAAGAAGAAAGCTGAAGAAGAAACCAGAAGAGAAAAATTGAAGAGAAGGCTGCTAAGTCTTCGTCGTATCGCAAGGTTCAGTTTTCATCAAGTCTTCATCGCAACTCGCAAGGTATGTCGATTTTTTTTTTTTTTTTCATCTCTTCTTCTCCAACGCGTCTTCTTCTGTGTCTGTTTTTTTTTTCTGTGTCTCGCCCTCCCTCTCTCTCTGTCGCTCCACATCTCTCTCGTTCCCTCTGTTTCTCTCGCTCCCTCTCTCTGTTTCCTCTGTTTCTCTTGATCGCTCTCTCTTTCTCTGGTTCCCTCTCTTTCGCTACCTATCTCTCTCGCTCCCTCTGTCTTACTCTCTCTATCGACGTCTCTCTGTCTCACTCTCTAACTCTCGCTCCCTCTGGTTCGCTCGCTGCCTCTGTCTCTCTCTCGTTGTCGCTCCCTCTGTCTCTCTCGTTGTCGCTCCCTGCTCCCTCTATCTCCTCTCTCGTTGGCGTTCTCTGCCCCGCTATCTCTCTCGATTTCTCTCTGTCTCGTTGTCGTTCTCTGCTCCTCTATCTCTCTCAATTTCTCAGTCTTGGTTATTCTTTTTTTTTTTGCTACGAAGTCTATCTCTCTTGATTTCTCAGTCTCTGTCATTCTTTTTTTTTTTTTTTGCAACAAAGTCTCTCTCGATTTCTCAGTCTCTGTTATTCTTTTTTTTTTTTGCTACGAAGTCTATCTCTCTCGATTTCTCTAATTCACTCTTATTCTTTTTTGTTTTTAAGTCAGAAACGTCATTCTCCCTCTATCTCTCTCGATATAGTTGTGAATATATTTTGATTATTTTGAAATGAAAAATTGTTGCCTAGGCGACCGCCTAGGCTACAGGCAGGTCTATCGCCTAGGCGTTTTCACAACTATGCAAATAACCATAACCGTAATGACCCAAATATGCTCACGCTGAACTCTTGCAGAAGGAGCTTTAATTGGAAAGTCTATTACTCAGAAGAAAAGTCGAAGATAACCTTAATGTACAGATTATTCTGCCAATCAGTACCAAGACAACGAATGTTCTAAAGGATGATTGTTAACCTTATCGACCATATGACATCACAAAGAAGTACAGTAGCAAAAATACAACTACTATTTGGTTGTAGTTAAGAGCACAAAGATACTCATTTCTTTCCACTTTTCTTGAGGCCTGAACCCCCAAAGGACCCTTTCTGGGAAGCCTTCGCCCTTAGCTCCCTGAGTGCCTATTCACAAAGCAGAGTAAAGTTGGATTCACTATAGATAGATGCCAAAAACGCAAACAGTACTCAACAATAGAGATAATCACCTTTTCCTAGTCTTTCTTCTTCTGAATGTTTGTCAAATCAGTCTGCACATAATAAAAGGGAACAATCATAATTAGCTGTGATAAAACATGGGGTTCAACTGTCTCAACAAGTGGATTTGAGTTTGGGGAAGTAGTTAGGCTCCTGGGAGTAATTGACTCTCCAGGAAATTGAATCGTCCTTGAACAGTTTTTCAGCAAGAATAAAGCTCAGGGTAATAGTTGCGGTAGGACCACTAAAAGGGAAAGATAAGTTTAAAAGAAAAAGAAAAAGAAAATACATACTTGTATGACAAGTCAATTATGGTGCCAGGTATCAGGGGACAAAGACCTTTGTTGGAAAAAGATTTTGCAGAAGAAGACATCAAAAAGGAAGTCTTTCCTCTTAAGGGTATAGAGGCCTGAAGCTTTAATTGCTTTCAATGGTCTTCCGCCTTTCATGAATGTGGAAATTACTCAGAGGTATATCATGGAGATCTTCAAGGAACTGTATGAGACTAGCACTATAAGTTAGGCTACAAACTTAACTTCTACATCCTAACTAGAGCTTTCCATACTTGGAACCTTGACCCTATGAACCTAATCACCAATTTATTCATGATAATAGCCGTTTTCCTCCAACTTAGTAAGGTGTTGGCCTGCACTTTCTTATCCCAAAAGTACCTTTTTAATGGGAAATAAATCTTGGATGGAGTACTTATAACAAATGGGGGAGTAGAATAAATAAGGAGATTAGATAAGGAATTATGGTGAGAAAACAAGACCTTAAAAAAACTCAGGATACCAAGCAAAAACTTGCTGGATCAGATCCTCAAACATAGCGCTTTGGAGATGGATGGAGAAAATAAATGAAGGCAAGTGTGAGCAACATATAGTTTTCCATCGTAATTAATGAGCTCTAAAAAAATTTCTTCATTGCATAGGGAGGTATTAGGCAGGTGGCAAGAATTTGATACTCGTATAAAGTTTTGGAAGGACACATGGTGATTAGATTCATAAATAAAAACTAGGTTTCTTGGATTTTCTGGTGCTACCTTGCAGAACAATTAATTGTTTTGGAAGGTTGATCTCGGTATCTTCATCTACAGACGGATCCAGGGCATCCTACTTTGAACCAAATGGCAGAATTTTTTAAACTCGCTAAGGAAGACTCAGTTGATTTTGCTCAACTCTTGACCTAAGTTGAGCATTCACATCCAAATCACTCTTCATTTCCATAAATTCTTCAAGGATGCTCCCTCACCCTTTTTTGCCTCACTTAAAAGATTTTAAGAAAGCCCTGACTCCTAAGGTTCAAAATTTCTTGGGGACTATGATACTGAACAAACTCAATACCATGGATATGCTCCGCAGATGAAGAAAGTACATACAAGTTACTCTAGCTTGCAGACTTGTCATCAAATTTGTTTATTGCCTTAAAGGTCTGCAAATTTTCTAGGAAACTGGATGATTGCGGCATGGTAGAAGAGGCAAAAATAACTAAATGAACTCTTAATCACAATCTTTATTAGAGATTTTCAGAAGAAATGCTAAAATTTTTTAAGGAAAATTCTCAACCCCTTCTGGTGACTGAATTAGATCAGCAACTTCCCACATGAAGGGAAAAAGGGGACAGACAATAGGGGTAAATAAGGTGTAATCTATCAATTTTTTTAAAGTGCTCACTTCATATTGATAACCAAAGGCAAGTAAAATAGGATGATAAGCAAGGGCAAATAAGAGCCCTGGGTCAAGAACTTAAGTAACAAGAGCTTCCTCCCCTGCAACAGAGAAACAACTGATCCCCAAAAAAATCATCCTACTAAAGTCATTTCCAAGGCCCCTTAATCAACATATTCAAACTTCGTGGCAAGGCAAGTCCAACAGAAAAACAAGTTTGGCTTTAGGTATTATCAGAGTAAGAGGGTACACTGTGTACCTCATCTTCCAACGTTCTGTATGTCTCCGTTGAAAGAATAGAACAGAAATTTACTCTTTCACTAGTTAGACTATCCCATGCTTCCATTAATAAAAAACCCTAAATCTAACTAATGCCATAACAGAAGTACAAACTATATTAAAACCATCTAACAAGGCAATGCGAAACAAAGAAACAAAAATACCACCATGCCCAATTATGCACGATAAGGGCAATAAATAATCGCAGCTTTTGAAAGAGTAATAAAAGATATAATCCAAAGAAACCCACCAAACCGCATAACACGAAATCTACGAAAGAAATTGCTCGGCATAAAGGATTACATATGATCCATCAAAGAAGATACTAGAAAAGACAACCGCGAATCGTCAAAAGAGCTAATACCTCGTCGTATTCTTTCTTATCGGCTTTGGGTTGCTTCAGAGGTTTTGCCTTTCCACCTGCAAATACAAACAGATGCTTTCATTTTGCTTTTATACACCAAAATTGATCGACCAGGATCCGAAAATCTAGGGTTTCGCGAAACCATAAAGGAAGAGATGAAGATAGAGACGTACCTTGCTTGGACGACATGGTTGATTAGGCGCTGTCGAGGATGCAGAGGGACGGGAACGAAAGGAGCCCTAACCCTATCCCCAACAACCACGATCCGCGGATTTGCTGTCACAAGAACACGAAAACGCTTACCAAGGGAAGGGAAGGATGAAGTCGAGGGAACCTCTCTCAAAGAGCAACAAACAGCAAGAAACAAATCTCTCGGTGTTTTGACAAATGAGTTTTGGAGGGAAATTTTTGAGGGGAGCGAAAAAGAATTTCGCACGAGCTGTGGGAGGACTGTTAACGTTCCGTTAACAGTCGTCCGTTCCCCCGGTTCGCACGAGCGGTGGAAACGCCTTTGAGCATTTCAAATTTGGTGGACACGCGGCGCCCATCCAACAGGGATTCACGGAAAGTGTCCAGATAAGGGATCCACCAAAACCCATCTGTAAAAAAAGGGTTTCGAATCCTAGTTGTCCTGACAAATTTATTAACATTAATGCTCTGCCCGATATTGCTGTTATGTGCTCACGTCAACAAGGCAATGAAATCTGAGCACTCCAACATTGATTAAATGACATGACTACCAAGAAGAAAGAGGAATTGTTCATCCAAAATTGGATCGGGCTCGACACATGATAGTGGGGTTGATGTCTCATTGTGCAGGCGTGTCAATATCTGTCAATACAAGATTCGGGTCGGACCCTGGGCACATATTTTGGATCTAAATCAAAGTCGGTCTAGCCGTCTTGCAAGTTACCTGTAATAAAACTAGTTAGACGAAAGAATAAATACTAGGGGTTTGGTCTTCGTTTGAGTTTTTATTCGTGTTTGAAAATGACAACCAGAAATAAAAAAGTACTTTATTTAAATATCGGTTTCCAAAGATGCAACCGTTGATTACACCTAGCCTCCAAATAACTCAAAAAGAAATTAAGCAAATGAAAATACCAATGCTAACAGTACCGGCCTCCTTTGGCCTTATAGCCATAATCGGAGTATAAAGTAGGGATATAGGAGGCATCTGCTAACAAAGCTGATTCAGGGATTCACCCAGGAATATTGTTTAGCCAATGTTATGTCAGTCACCTAGCTTGACCAAAGATAGCTTCGGTACCAACTGTTCGTAATCCTATAGCCATAACTGGAGTACAAAATTAGGAGATAGGGGCGGCCTCGACTTCCTTGTCGGTGGCAGGGTTTTCACTTCAATTGTAGTAAATAGTAACATAGAGTGTCCTAAATTATCCCTTCTTGCTACAATGGGGGTGTAGGAGACTGGATAAAGATCACGGATGATCGGATTATTATCATAATAACCGGTTGCGGTCGAATGGATGTTGTCCCTGAGCCTTTTATAGCCAAACTTTGACGGTTGCTTACCATCTCATGTTTGCACGACCTTCATGTCAGTTCTGGAAATTATCAACCTTGTCTACTTCATTCGAGTAAGACAAACACTTGCCACGATCCCAACAAATAACTTCCTCGTTGACGTTGTTTATCCGGTTGTCAGTCCTGTATTGATGATGATGTCATCCTTCAGACGTATGAATACGGTTTTCCTGTTTACACATATGTGTATAATTATGTGTCTTTACTAGCGAAACTAACCCATGTAGACACCACGTGCTTTTCCTCATTTGCCGGGCTACGACGGGTGTAAACAGTATAGAAGTAAATCATTCCTAAGCTATGTAACAGCTGTTCATTCTTTGTACATTCTTCTCATCAACAGTTGTAAACCTTCCATGATCTTAGGATAACTGTCCCTTACTTGTAGCATAGCAATCCATTACTTGTAACGCATTTGTTATTCTTTCCTTTTCAATTGTCCTTGTAAATCTTTATATATAGATGATAATAGAATAAAAGTAATTAATCTTTTCATCAAACCTTTTATGGTATTGGAGTTATAACGCTCCCAAGAGCACCTATATTCACCCCTTGTCACAATGGCTGAAGCTTCCTCTCAAACAGATTCTGCTCATGTTGTCACTAATACTGTTATTACAGCACCAAATCCATTGATTGCAATCAATGCCGCATCACAACTGCCCCTCAAACTCACGTCAATGAACTTCTTGACTTGGCATGCTCAGTTCAATGCCCTTCTCATAGGATACGATCTAATGTGCTATGTGGATGGATTACATCCGCAACCCCTCAAAAACATAGATGATAAACCCAATCCTGATTATCTTCTATGGCTTCACCAAGACTAGTTGCTACTGCACTCCATTATTTCTTCTGTTTCCAAACATATCATGCTGCTCATCGCCTCGACAACAACCTCTTGTATGGCATGGGAGAAGCTCATCACCTTTTATGCAAATCACTCCCGATCCAAAGTTATGGGGCTCAAGGAACGACTTACAGTCACCACCTGTGGCTCCAGCTTTGTTGCAGAATTTCTCAACACAATGAGAAGCATATTTGATGAGCTCTCCATCATAGGTCAGCCCCCTAGTGACATTGATTTAGTTGTTCATGTTTTAAATGGTCTTGGACCAGCGTTCAAAGAAATTGCTACAACCATTCGTGCCCAGGAAAATCCCATCATCTTTGAAGACCTTCATGATAAACTTGTGGAGTATGAAAATTTTCTCCAACATGAGGAAGCACGTGTGGTATCTGTAGACACCCCAAAATTGCACGATTTTTGATAAATCTTGAAGGAGAGAAATATTTTATTGGAATTTTCAATTCTTTGCATGGGGTTTGAGATACTTAACCCATTTGAATCCAAAACGGAAAAGAAAAAGGCCCGAATTCAATCTTTTGTGCAAAGTCAAACTTTTGCCGGTTGAATTTTGTTGACTTTTGACCCCAGAAAATGAAATATTTTTTAAAGCCAGATTTCAAGATAATTTTTTCCGGTAATCAGGTTTTTAGCCATGTTATTGCATAAAAGAATTTTTTGAGATTTTAAATCTTGGCGAATACCTTGGTTTTAACATATTGAACCTTTTTTCCAGACCTGAAAAATCGGAATTTTGCCTAGAACTGGAAAGTTGACTTTTTATTCACTTGGAATTTGGGTCTGGAACTATTTTTAATGGATTCAAATGGGGGGGTGTTTGCTTATTTACATGTAATATCTTAAGTAAATGGAGATTAAAAAATACGAGGACATTTACTTAAACGATATTACATGTAAATAAGTATTGCCTGTGTTAAAATTCGAAAAAAAGGCTTTTTTCCTTGTATCCGGCAACTCAGGCCGGATACAAGTGTCCTTCTTTGTATCCGGTGGACAATGCCGGATACAAGTAGACCTCAGTGTATCCGGCATCATAGACCGGATACATTAAGTTACTTGTGTATCCGGCCTGACATGCCGGATACGCTAGTTTTGCTCAAAATTAGGGTCTTCCGAGAGCTTTTCACTTTTACCATCATATCCCTCATTAAATGAGGGGAAATCTCGAAAATAGCCTTAGGGTTAAGGTTGGTGGGCTATAGACATTAGGTTGTGTCTACCATTCTCACCAACCCTAACCCTAACCTTTGCCTATAAATAGGAGACTCCTCCTTAAGCAAAGGACACACAACTCTTGTTTTGAATTCTCGCAAAGAAGAACTCCAAGAGAAGAAGAAAACCGCTGTGGAATCGCCTCCAGAACTCAGGTAAGCCTCAACTTTTCTTTTTATTTTCTGTCTTTACATTCCTAGATCTAGATCTCTTCTTCTACCTTTCTGTAGTGTAAAGCCTTGTTTGTATGTGTGGAAATCCTTCCCCGGCTCAAAGTATCTCAAGACTCCCCTAGCCGTAAAACGTGAAGGCGGATCTAGGAGAAACGAGACTGGGGATTGACCCTAGTGCTAGAACCCATGTAGCATAAGGCCTTTTTGATTGATTGTAAACCGTTCCATATTCAAAGTACCCTTGATTATCTTAAAGAGAACAGAGGGAAACGATAATGGAACGGAACCCTAGGCTATGCTAGAACCTATTTTGTTGGATCTATATGCATGTTGTATTGATCTTGCTTGGTTTTTCACTTTTGCACACATATTACACTTTTTGGTGAATAGGCTCACATTTGGGGATTTATTACATTCATTGTGATAAACCTCCAATAAATGGCCTCAATCAAATTCTGGAGTGTTTTTAAATGTTTTTCAAAGGTTTTGGATTCATCTCACACGAATCACACACTTTTTGTCAATTTTCGGATTTGGTTTTCTTCAAAAGTGGCTTAGCTTGACAGCACCTGTACCCTTACTTCGGACGCCCATAACTTCATCATCCGGATGAATTTTGGGGCGATTCCAGAACCATGGGAAAGGTGAGGCTGTCTAGTTTATGTCCACCAAATTTCATGAATTTCCATCTAACGTATTTTTGACACCTCTCTGTCGAAGTTAAGTGGACAGTTCAGGTTCAAGTACAGAACTTGTCACTTCGACGGACCGCCATGTGTTCGATTTAAGTCCGATTCGAGTGATTTTTGTTTCTGAGTATTCCTTTATGAGTCTATTTTCAAATCCAGTTGGTTTCATAATTTTTGGATTCCATTTGAATTATTGGTAGCCGATTTACTCAGAACTGTTCATTTGTACTTTTCTGGGTAAATCTGTGATCTTCGGGGCCTGTTCGGGAAACCACCCAAGGCACATCCGAAGGGATTTTTGTATGAGGCTAGTTTCTATCGAAAGATGGCCCTACAGACTTCAATCACACCAAATTTCGTGGACTTTTATGTAGTGGATTTTTCTAGACAATTTTCCAAAGTTGCCCACTTACCACTTTTAAAAATCCCCAGCAGCAACTTCAAAGGAGCATAACTCCTAGATTTTTCATCGGAATGAAGTGAAATTTTGCATGAGACTCTTATTTATCCTAATCTTTCAAATGGATTTGGTTTGAATCAATTTGAAATTGGATTTGAATGATTTCAAGACAAAGGATCTTACTTTTTACCGAATTTTCCGGATTTGATTCAACTTGGTTTTTGAGCAACTTGTGCTTTGATTTCCATTTTTTGAGATATTCCAGAAGTGATATTGACATAAGAGAAGATCTAAAAACCATTTAGATCTTCATGTGAATATATCATACACTTGTTCCTTTTTCAAGGCTTTTTCATGATTTTTAGCAAGCTTCTTATTTTCTTTTTAGCATGAACATACACTTGGCAACCACTTCGTGTGGATGAATGGGGGTGCCTAACACCTTCCCCCGTTCATAATCTAATCCCCTTACCCATCTCTGGATTTGATTTTCAAGTAGGGTTATTTTTATCCTAGAATGTTTCTTTTGGCTATTTTTGCTTATTTTTGAACTCTTTGGTGTCCATTCTCACCCCAAAATAATGAATGGTGGCGACTCTCCCAATTTCGCGTTGAGCCCGTGTGTTGACGGAGGGATGATCACTCCGGTGATTTTTTCCCATGTCTCACAGTATCCCCCACAAACACAACCAATGTTACTCAACGTTTTGGTCAACCCAACACCTTCAAGTCCAACTCCAACAATAGAGGTTCATCTCTCAATAACTTCAACACTCGTGGACATCAGTCATCGTTCAATGGTAACTGTGACTATCAAGGCACCAATCAGCCCCAAAAGTGGCGTCAAGGCCAAGGGTACAAAGGCTTCTGCCAACTATGTGATCAGCAAGGTCATAGCGCTAAACGCTGTCCACCTGTTCGCCATGTTACCCACACGGCTCCCACTGCCAACCATACCACCACTGCGCCCTCACAACAACAAGATTGGCATATTGATTCCACTGCATCTCATCATGTGACCGATGATCTCAATAATCTCTCACTCACCTCGGCATATGACGGCTCGGATGCTATCTTCATCGGGGACGGCACAGGTTTGCGCATTACTCATACTGGCACTACAACCCTTGCTACTTCTACTACCACCTTTGCCTTATCCAATGTCTTATGTGTTCCTTCCATCAAGAAAAATTTATTATCAGTCTCTCAATTTTGCAAATCCAATAATACATCTATTGAATTTTTCCTACTTTTTTCTTTTGTGCACGGGGGCGACTCTCATTCGCGGCCTGAATAATAATGATGTGTATGAATGGCCTAAGTCCCTGTCTCCTACGACACACTTCCAAGCTATGGTTGGTGTGAAGACTCCACTTCTCAAATGGCACAGACGACTTGGCCATCCCTCCTCTCGTCAAATAAATTGCGACTCCTATCTATGTAATAAAAGTCAAAAACTTCCGTCAAGAATATACATTCGACGAAGTGAACGCTAGTGCTTCAAAAAGTGGGTACCTTGGTTATTTTATATATCTACCTTCTACCATGCAAGGTTTCCTGTTTTGGTGCCGATGGGCATGCCGCCCATATGCCAAAACGAAATTTCGGGCCATCTAAACAACGGAAAATTTAAAATGCGCAAAAATTGGGTTTTTTTTGGATTTTGGAGAAATTTCGCAAGCACGCCACCCGTTTCACTAATAAAAATTAAATAAATTTTCATTTTTCGTCCGTTTTGCTCCATTTTGCTTGGCATGCCACCTCGTTTCATCGAAAAATCGCCAAGGAAACTTCCTGGTGAAAAAATCAAAATTTCGGCTGCCAAAACTCAAAACACTGCTACCATGTAAAGTAACCAAATTATCAAAGTCATTTACTGGCTCGTACATTGAACTTTCCATGGTTGGGGTGGTTATGTATTAACTTCTAATCGTGAAATTAATTAGCGCACTTCCGATTTGAAAAAAAATAAATTTATACGATACTCTAGTGCAATTGCAAATAAAATTGTATTTATAAAAATTATTTAACTAGTATCCATATAAAGTCATGTGTCAAAAATATTCAACTTTTGTTTTAAAAACTCTCCTTACCATTAAAATCATACTTACAATTACATTTGTCCTATTGTTCATTTACTACATGCTGTACCACATATGCCACCCACCATGGAGATATAAAAAAATAAAAAATAAAAAGCATCATAAGAAAAGCAAGACCCACTAGGCACACTACAGCTTCCCACATTTTGGTTCCATATTTTGGGCTGATGTTATTAAACTAAAAATAAATAAAAAAGCGCCCACTAATGTCTCAGAATGCAATCAAACCTAGTGAGACCATCTAAGTAACATAAGTTGGGGTTGAATGATGTCTGGAATATTTTACTCAGAAACAAAAGTGAAAATGGCATCTGGTGTGCATTGGACGAGGCAAGGGCTAGTGCTCCAAAAACGTAGGTGACTTGGTTATTTTATATGACCATCTGAGATCACTCCTTGTCAATTTCTTGTAACCCCCATTACCAAAGCCATTTACTGGCTCATACATTGAAATTTCCATAGTGGGGGTTGGCTCTGGATTAACTTCTACTCGCGTGGGATTACAAATAGCCCTCGTTAGGAATGGCGGAGCCATGGTCCTGCCCACCTCATCATGGAACACGAGCGTGGTTTGAAAACAATACTTTTAGTATAATTGCACCCACAACCTGCGCGCCACCCCCCAACCCCCACCCCCACACCTCAAATATAATTTTGTCATCCTAACTAAAATTATGTTTACAAAAAAAAAAAACCATATATGGGTCTTGCACAAAAAAAAGTTTAACATTTTGTTTTAGAAACTGCACTTAATTAATCTTAATTATTGAATTACAATTGATTCAAAAAAAGTAATTCAAATTATTTGATTATAACAATAAATACAGGTGCTTTCTTAATTTCTTGATGTTAAGATAATTATAGGAAGGAAAATATATATATATATATATATATATCGGACCTACTCATCATTCGCTACACCCAAATATTTCTGATGGAAAACAACTATAATTAATAATGTAAGTTACATTATAATTCTCAACGAGAAAAGTTACACTATAATTAATGACATTAATTACGAAGAATTCCGTCCAACCTTTCTTAGAAAAGAGAGTTGAGATGGAGAAAACTTTAAGTGAGGAAGGAGATGGTCATATAGAACAAAATAAGGTTGATATTTCTCTTTAAAAGAAGTTTGTGTGTGTGCAGCTGCAGAGATAACCCCTACATCAATCTACTAAAAAGCCAAAAAGAAAAAAAAATGGAAATTATGCAATAGGCCTAATTTACCCCCTATCCTGCTTTTATGTTTTGGGGCCTAACATTTGAGTTAGTAATTGCAGTAGTATCTTTATCATCCAAAATTTGTCCTCTATTCACATTTCATTACTGTAATAGTATCTTTGTTTCAGCCAGGAATTTGGCTCCTTCGGAAGCATATATACTTCTAGCTAGAAAAGGGAGCCTTCCTCAATTCCTCACAACAGTAGCAACAAAACAAATTAACCTCATCAGACCTTTAATCCCAAACATGGCTATCCAGTCTCTATCTTCATCTCTACTCTCCGTCATCCTCGTGCTAGCCTTCATCAAAAAGTCACATGCAGGTGGAATCGCTGAGTACTGGGTTCAGAAC
The DNA here is from genome assembly GCA_947561395.2 of Buxus sempervirens. Classification (NCBI taxonomy): domain Eukaryota; kingdom Viridiplantae; phylum Streptophyta; class Magnoliopsida; order Buxales; family Buxaceae; genus Buxus; species Buxus sempervirens. Next base: position 3,829,824 of record OX387193.1, read on the forward strand.
AACAAGGAGGGCACATTAAATGCAACTTGTGCCACAGGTAAGTTTTCATACGTGAATATTGCTTTCCCTAACAGATTCGGTACTGGCCGGACTCCGGAGCTCAATCTGGCCGGTCACTGCAACTACCCTTCTAACGATTGCCGAGGCATGAGCAACGCCATAAGAGATTGCCAAAGACGAGGCGTCAAGGTGATGCTTTCCATTGGAGGAGTTAAAGGTAGCTAGTCACTAGCCTCCCCCATTGATGCTAGGAACGTCGCTGCATACCCATGGAAGAACTTCCTAGGAGGAAGATCAAACTCGCGCCCTTTTGGTCCTGCTGTTCTGGATGGAATAGACTTTAGTATTGAGAGAGGCTCGACCAAATACTGGGACTACCTTGTTGGTTACCTTGATGAGTTTAGTACGAGAGAAAGGAAGGTGTACTTGTTGCCATCATTTCCGGCTTGATTCGGGGACGCGTGAATGCGCGGGCGTGCCAACATCTGTGCCGATGCAAGGAGTCGAAAACTGTTGACCCCGGCGTCGATCGCACGCAGAACCCGATGGGTTGCGGTTCAGATATGACCTGGCCGCCTGTGGATTTGGAGATTTTTTATTCGGCGATTGCTTAGAGGATTGGAGTTTGTCCTTCAAGGTTCTTCCCTCAATTTTATGGCAATATAGACGATAGCCATGTTGGTGGTGACCATTTGATGTAGAATCTGCAGAAATTGAGGGCCGTGTGAGATGACGGCTGTTTCAAGGATGGATGGGCCATGTGGGGTGACAGCTGTTTCAAGGATGGATGGTGATGAGAATCAATAAAAGGTAAAAAAAAACCAACAAAATCTCGGTACCTGCGGCCTGTTTCCCTATAGCCGTGATCAGAGTATAGAGAGAAGAGATCTGGAACTGCCTTGAAGATTACTGGTTCCGGGGTGCACATAGTGACTGCCCTTAGCCTTGCTTGAAGGGGTAAGCGAGATCATACCTAGCTATGATCGGAGAAGAGCGCATCTTCTTAGCCTTGTCTAGGAGTAAGGGGGATCTCCATGTGTTGTTGTGACAGGAAGGAACATGAGGATAGACTACTTCATGCTATGAGGATAGCATGAAAGTAAGGTGGTCTGAGAAGATCGAATAGGAGGTCTGAGGAGACCGAAATAGCTAATGTAGTTGTGTGTTGATCGAGAGATCTCTTTCCCTTGTCTGTAGGTCCCTATTTATAAGCTGTTTGGCTTGATCACAAAGTTTCCCAACGACCCACTCTTAGAAATTTAAACCCCACTTTGCACAAACTTTCCATGTTTTTAGGAAGTGGAGGACCCCACTCTCCATGTCTTTAAAGAGAGTCTTTATCTTGTGGATTTTTTCCAAACCTCCTACGTAGTGGTGGGTTTATTAACGGACCTCACTTCCCTATTTATGGGGACTTGCAACCACATAAGATTCAATTCTACCGCCGGGCTATGGCGGGTGTAAACAAAAGGTAGGAATTTTGAAAGAAAAAAAAATTCACCATCACTTATCACTATTCACACCATCCGCCCACCCCACCACTACCACCACCCGCCACCACCCACCACCACCACCACCCGCCACCACCACCACCCACTATTGCCAACCATCACCACCACTAACCGCCACCACCACCCAGCACCACCACCACCACCCACCAGCCTCTATCACCGCCCACCACCACCACTAGCCACCACCAACACCACCACCCACTGCCGCCTGCCACCACCCACCGCCCACCACCCCAACCCATCATCTTACTAAAATAAAATTTTCTTTTCTTTTCATTTCTCATCTCATCCAAACATCAGAAAAGGAAATAAAATCAGTATTTTTCTTTTCTTTTCTCTTCTCTTCTTTTCCTTTTTAGCTTTCATTTCTTTTCTCCCTAAATCCAAGGCTCCAAACACAGCATTCATGAATTTGGAAAGAAAGGAAGGAAGGTGTACTTAATTGCTGCACCTCGATGTAAATTATTCAACAGATATGTTGGAAGTGCACTTGATCTTGGCATCTTTGATTACGTTTGGATTTGATTATATAACGACAATTATTGCCAATGAAAGGGAATTTTCAGCTTCCGTAGAGGAATGAGCAGTGGCTCGTTGTTTCTGAGTAGACCATGAGATTAGAGCCAGCAAAATGTGACCCGAACCGACAGGTCAACCCGATTATAAACGGGTTGGGTTGACCCGTTTATTAATTTGGTTTGGGTGCAGGTTAAGGTTTTCCCAACCCACCAGTAATCGAGTCAACCCGATTACGACCCGCCAACCCGACAGATAACCCGATTATTTAAGACAAACAAAATTCTAGGGTTATTCGCTTGCCTCTTGTCTTGCCCTCTTCCTCTTCGAGTCTTCGAAAACTGGAAAATCACTACGTGCGATCGAGGGCTGTGCTCACCACTCTCGTGACTTCCGCCGCCGCTAGGACTCGTCGAAACGTCAGCCATGGACTCCTAACCCCAAACCCTAAGTCAACAAAGCCATCGTTGCATAACAGCATCAAAGGAACCAGAATTCCTCGTTCTTCACAGTACAGAAACCCTAGCTCTTCCATCATGATCGATGGATAATAAGCAGTAGAGCGAGAGAAGCGAGAGAAGCAAGACTAGAAGAGAGAGAGAGAGAGAGAGAGAGAGAGAGAGAGGCTACTTAAAGTTTGAACACTTATCTGGAAGAAAGGAAATAGAGAGAAAGATTGGGCTGTTTGTATTTGGCGAGCTTCGAAGAGAGAGGATCAATGGAAATTTTTTGTCAGAGGAGATCGGACGCTGGAGAAGAGAGGAGGGAGGAGATGACCTAGATCTGAGTTTGAGCTTTAGCTTTCTTTATCTGCACCGTCCGTTGTCACTTTATAGTCCCCTCTCTCCTCCGCTCCTCCTGTTCTTTCTTCTCAAGCGTTTTCATCTCGGAAAGCGTTGTTGGAGGGTCTGATGGACGAAGACGGAAGTGGAGATGGTTGAGCTTGGGAAGAGGCGAATAAGGCTATGGTCACAAAAAATAGGACGGACTGGAAGAAATGTTTCGGGAGAAGAAAGTACTTTTGGCCAAGTTGAAGCTTGTCGTCCTTAGACAGTGCTGGGATCTTCTGCCCTATGTAGAAAGAATCCGAGTGACAGACGAGATGCTTGGGGAACTCCAGCATGAGCTCCGATACATTAATGGGACGATCATAGATCTTCACGTGGCCATCGGATTTGATAAGCTTGATCTTCCCAAGCGGTGGGTCGGGCTGGAATTGCACATAGGAGACGTGGGCCCCAGCAAGTGAAAACACCATGGGATCATTTGAAGGCGCAAAAGACGAAGGGAAGAAAATGATAATAGCATCTGTAATTCCAAAAAAAATAATCGGGTTGGGTTCGATTTGGGATTTTTCTAACCCGTCACTAATTGGGGGTTCAACCCGACCCGATTAACATCCAACCCGATAACAACCCGAACCGACCCGTTTCCAGCTCATTGAGATTGGGTTGCACAATGTATGCAGTAGTGGAGGATCGATCATCAATGTTGCCCGCCCAATCAGCATCAGAAAAGGCAACCAAATGAGAGAATGAGGACTTTCGAAGTTGAAGACCATAACGAATAGTTCCTTTTAGATACCGTAGAACGGTAGAAGTCTTTTTGTAGCAACCCAATGTTTGTGGCTAGGCCGATGCATAAATTGAGCTAGCTTGTTCACAGCAAATGCAATATCAGGATGAGTGAAAGACAAGTATTGCAAAGCTCCAATCACACGCCTATATGAAGTGATGTTAGCTAAAGGAGAGCCATCATTAAGTTGAAGAGGTTCTCTTGTAGACAGAGGTGTTTGAACTGATTTGGCACCATCAAGTTGTGTCTTAGTTAGCAACTCTTGAATGTACTTATGCTGGGATAAGAAAAGCCCGTGCTTGGTGCGTATAACCTCCACGCACAAAATATAGCTCAAGGGCCCAAGGTCTATGAGAGAAAATAGTTTACCAAGTTGGAATGATTTTTCTATTAAAGGCACTGGAATTACTTGTTAGAATTAAATCATCAACATATACAAGAAAGAAAGCATGAACTTGGTGCTGTTTGTAAATAAACAAGGAGGTGTCTGCCTTAGATCGAGTGAAACCCATTGAAAGCAAAGCTTTACTCAGAGCATGATACCAAGCCTGCAGAGCCACTTTAAGGCCATAGAGAGATTTGCAAAGTTGCACACACGTGTACAGTGGCGGAACCAGGACTCCAAATTTAGGGGGCAAAAAAAATTTTCAATTAACACTTCTCATGAAATACAGAAATTTTAATGAGTTGGGGGATGGGCAAACTATAAAAATTTTAGAGGGGATTCTCATGAAATATAAAAATTTTCAATGGGTTGGGGGGCAAATCATAAATTTTAGAAAGGATTCTCTTGAAATATAAAAATTTTCAAATGGGAGGAGGGGGGCCGCAAACCAGAAATTTTAGGAGGGGCAAAACTATATAAAATATATACATTTTTTATTCAAAAATAAAAGTTAACCAGTTCCGCCACTGACGTGTAGGATGAACGGGATCAATGAAGCCTGCTGGTTGTGTCATGCTGACATCCTCTGTAAGATTACCACGTAAGAATGCACTATTAACGTCAAGTTGACACAAAGACCCTCCATTTGTGAGTGCAAGAGAGAGTATAGTTCCCATACTGTTGATGAAAGCCTTAAGCAATTAATCGGGCCTTATAATGGTCAATGCTACCGTCAGATTTACGCTTGACTCGAAAAACCCATTTGCAAGCTAGGTCTCTGATCTGGAAACACTTCGAGCTGTCCTTCATGAAGACTACGAAGACTTGATGAAGTCATGAAAGACAATTCCTTGAAGTTTCCAAATTGTCTTCGTTTCATATTTCTCCATGGGGACTTAACAAACAAGACGCGTTGCGTTTTTCCCTTCAAAATTGTAAATCGGGGGCTCTCGATGATATCTTTGTTTAGTTGTTTAATAGCTTAGCTGTTGATCGGTGCCCCATAATACATTCCCTTAGGTTACATAAGCTCCAAAGAATTTGGGAAAATTACATAGAAGGGATACATTTGGAGGTTTAATTTTATAAAATATAAGCACAAATCATTTTTATTATTACGAAAACGTTTTAAAAGTTTAAAAGTAATTGACATAAAGATAAAACAGAACCCTACCTTCCTCAATTATCTCTAACTAGATGACGAAATTAAGTTATACTACATAATGATAACTTACACTTTGTGTAATTATATTTATTTACGCCTTTTGATAAGAAAACCATTTTCCTTAAAATGATTGGACTTGTATATTATAAAGATTACAAGTATAGCCCCATAATAACTTTGATTATAATGGAACACAAATTTAATCATTATTACGCATAGGTTTAACCTAATTTTAATCGTCATATAAAATATTTTCCTTATCCTTAAACATAATAGGAGCATTAATGGTCTCTTATAATAAATTCCAAAATTACCCTTTTTTAAAATTTTTAGATAACTTTCCTCAGGAATTTCTGGTTCTTGTCGAGTGTAGCAGTGGAAACTATCGGACTTTTCTTCAGTGGGGAAATGACCCTGCAGACACGTCTACGTTCCCTTCCACATACCTCCTTACGTCTAGACCAAGGATTACAGTTTCGGTTTCGAGAAGCGTGTCGCCCATTGAAAAAAACGGCATGCCGGCGGCACGCCGGCGAAAAATCGTCGAAACCGTGGAAAAACGGCATTATTGAAATTTGACCGAAATTTCGCCGGCGCGTCGCCGGCGTGCCGAAAATTTCGGAAAAACTTAGTTTTCGAATGCTGTTTGGCAAAAAAATGAGATTTTTTTCAATTTCAACGAAATTTCGCCGGCTTGTCGCCGTCGTGCCGAAAATTTCGGGAGAAATCAAAGCTGAAGAAAACGAACTTCACACCTCTTTTTTTTTTTTTTGCCGTTCTCCATAAAAGAACAAGAATCAAACTGATCACCCCAACGATCAAACATACAACTGCAATGATTAAGCTGACTAACCACTGCTTAGATTTTCCTTCTTTCTCTTCGTTTTGTGGGAGTACTAGATCTAAATCGAAATCAAGTTCCATTTTTTTATCACCTGAACAGGAATAGCTCGGCCGGTCGATCCCGAGAAGCCAACGATCACTTTTTCTAGTAGAACTCCTGCTAGATCCACTTTGAATGTAAGAGTCAAAGCTCCTTCATCGACTGGAAGTCTGGAACTTGTGGGTCTTTCAAGAAAACATTGAAATCTTAAGAGTTAAGAGCTTGAGCTTCCCTTATATTCCGTCACTTTGTCAAGAACAGTAAAGGACCCTCTAGTCTACAGTGTCTAACTGTACAAAGTATGAGGGCATTGAGGGGGGTACTGACATTACGGCCAAAAAGTCATCCCCACCCGTCAAGTCCCTCAGAATTAAATTGAAAAAAAGAGGGGACTGACATTACGGGCAAAAAGGTCATCCCACCTGTCAAGATATTTCATCAGTATTAAATAAAAAAAAGAAGTCTTTCACGTGTTCGAGAACAAAATTAAAAAAAAAAAAAAGGTTTCGTCGGCACGCCGCGGCGTGCCGACGAAACACTCGAATTTATCGAAGGCGAAATGAATGAGCGGCATTTGGCTAGCGACACGTGGCATGCCGCCGAAACTGAAAACGCTGGGACTCTAGACCGAAGACAAAATCCTTCACGGCTATAAAGATAAGCGTTCCCTCCCATATATGATATATCTATAGAGCCAAGCAAAACCACTCAACCTGCAACTAAAATGGCGGAATCCAAACCCCTGGCCTCAGTAGCCGTTCTTCACCTCGTCCTGCTTTTTCTGGTTAGAGGGTCTCAGTCCGCAGGCATCGCCGTTTACTGGGGCCAAGGCACTCCTGAGAACGAGGGGAGTTTGGCTGATACTTGTGCCACCGGCAATTTTCAATACGTCAATATCGCCTTCCTCAGCACATTTGGGAATAACCAGGATCCCATGTTAAACCTCGCCGCACACTGTGACACACGTGTTCTTAGCAGTTGCGCCGGTTTCGGAAACGACGTAAAATCGTGCCAAAAGCAAGGCATTAAGGTGCTGCTGTCTCTAGGAGGTGCTAAAGGAAGCTACTCACTCTCCTCGGCAGACGATGCCAGGAAAGTCGCAGACGACCTCTGGAACAAGTTTCTTGGAGGCCAATCTGATGCTCGGCCGTTCGGAGACGCTGTTCTGGACGGTATCGATTTCGATATCGTAGCAGGGACGGGTGAACACTGGGACGAGCTGGCTAGGGCTCTCTCTGGTTATAGTCAACCAGGAAGAAAGGTGTACTTATCGGCGGCACCTCAGTGTATCTTCCCGGATAGGTTTCTCAGTAGTGCCATCGATACTGGTGTTTTCGACTATGTCTGGGTCCTGTTCTTCAATAATCCAGATTGTCACTATTCTGGAAGTGGAAGTCCTAGCAATGTGTTAGATTCTTGGAACCGATGGACGGCGGTTAAGGCTGGTCAGATCTTCTTGGGAGTACCTGCATCTCGCGAGGCGGCTCCGGGCTTCATCCCACAAGATGTACTGATATCTCAGGTGCTTCCGTCAATCAAGACTTCCCCAAAGTATGGAGGTGTCATGATCTGGAGTAAAGCATTTGATAATGGTTATAGTTCAGCCATCAAGAGCAGTCTCTGAAGAAACTGCATTGATCTTCTTAGCTGATCTCCACCTTCCTGCTTCAATTAAGTTCCACTTCCATCACTTGGTTGTGTTCCATATCTAATTATCTACAATGTAAGGTTTTTTACTTGTTACAGCAATAAAACTACTGGTCTTTATACATAGTATATACCGATCCGATACCCCCATGAGTACATGTTGAGGTTGATGATATAAAAACGTCAATGGTAGGGTCTTTTCTTCGTCACCGAAAGAGACGACTTCGAAAACTGCACTGACGTTCAAACCAGGACTTGTTAAAGCAGTTGGGTGGGTTTCCAAGTAACGCGTTTCCAAGAGGTTATGCGCACTATTTTCTTTAGTAAATAAATAATAAATAACTTTTATAAATATTTATTAATAAATGGAATAAGAACCAAAAACCAAAAAAAAAAAAGAAAGAAACTAAAAGTTAGGAAAGATATATACAAAATAATAATGAGCCAGAAAATTTTAAGTCCTGTTTTCTTTGATTGATAACTCTTAGAAATATTTATTTTATTATTATGTCTTTAAAAATATTGTCGCTAAAAGGTATCATTAAATCTTGTTCAATTATAAAATCTGGCTTAGATATGTTATAATTATACATTTCAAAATTATTGGGAAATTTATAATTATTGGGAAATTTATAATTACAACCCACATTTTGAAAAGGGTAAATTACACTTACCTCCCTTGAGGTATGCTATAATTACACTTACCTCCCTTGAGGTTTCTGAAATAACACTTTCCCCTTTGAGGTTTGCGTATGGGTCATCATAACACCCTTTCATTGAAGTTTCCGTCAAAACAGTAATGATAATTAGGAAAAATAATTTTAACTGGACAAGATTACCCCATTTAAGTTAAATGATAGTTATGCCTTAGGCCATTAAAATTTGTATTCTCATCTTTATGAAGGGATAATCTTGTCCAATTAAAATTTTTTACAATAACTACCATTGCTGCTCTGACAAAAACTTCAATGAATGGCTATTATTGTAACCCACACACAAATCTTAAGGAGGAAAATGTTATTTCAGAAACCTCAAGGGAGGTAAGTGTAATTATAGCATGCCTCAAGGGAGGTAAGTGTAATTTACCCTTTTGAAAAGGACACTAACACCCCCTCGCATTAGAAAAATCATGCACATAACGCTCCTGTAGTCAATTGTAACTTATCACATCAAAATTTAGTCTAAAATGACCAAAATTACATTAATTAAATGGACGATTTGTTTTAAGATTTTTTTTATCTTCTACCAAAATCATAGATGTAAAGCCTTAAATTCCTTTTTTTTTCTCTCTCTCTTAAAGCTTGAAGGAGATTATAAAGCGTCGTTCTAAGCATATATAGTTCTTCTTGGTGGGAGGGTAAAAATGTCTTCAAACAAATAGCCTTCTTTCAACCCTTTAAGCACGCACTAAACCCTTCTTTCTTTGATCATCGTACTTTATGACTTTATTTGTGTTTCCTGATGACACTGTAGAGAATGCATTTGCTAGAGTAAAATGCGAATCTAAAATTATGGGTGTGCTTCGCAATTAACAAACAAATATTGCCTTCTAACGTCACCACCAACCGTAAGGACTTGCACCGAACATTTTACACCCTAAACTCCTAACTTATAAAATTTACATCAACTTTGACCCTTTAAGAAGCAGTTAAAGGGACCTTCCTCCACTCCTTTTTGTAGCGGCAACATGATAGCACAAAACAAGCCCCAACATACCTTAACCTTACAAAGCATGGTTGTTCAGTCTTTCTGTTCATCTCTGTTCGTCATCCTTCTCGTGCTTGCCTTCATTGAGAGGTTGCACGCACTAGGATTAATCGTTGTATACTAGGGTCAGAACAACAAAGAAGGCACCTTAAATGAAACCTGTGGCGCAGGGATGTTGAATTGACTAAATACTAAATCATGGCCTACAGGTCATTGGCCTCAGATGTTACACTTCAAATAAATGTGTTCTGTGAGGAAAAGACAATAAGTGGGGCAGGAAACCCTTTTGGGTTTTGGGGATAAGGGTTAGTTGAGTAAACTTTAACCCGAGAAGGCACACCCACGTGTTTGTTTGAATTTGACGGAGAAACAAAAGCTAAACGTTTAACGTTTCCATCACTTTTTGGGTGGATACTTGTCGCTTAATCATAGGTGCTGTAAATTTGTAAGAGAAGGGGCGTCGAAGAGGATGCGGGTTCGAGGACGGAGGGTTATTAGCTAACGGAGGCTTCATTCCTAAACTAACGGGGATGTCCTCTTGGACGCGTGTCGCACGATTAGCGCACATCCGAGGGATGGTTTGAGGAAACCGGTCTGAGAGGAAATTGATTGCTGACGTCTCAGGTGCTTCCGTCAATCAAGTCTTCCCCAAAGTATGGAGGTGCCACGGTCTGGAATAAAGCATTTGATAATGGTTATAGTTCAGCCATCAAGATCAATGTCTGAAGAAACTGCATTGATCTTCTTCCTCTCCGCCTCCCTGCTTCAAGTAAGTTCCACTTCCATCACTTGGTTGTGTTCTATATCTATAATGTAATGTTTTTTTACTTGTTACAGCAATAAAACTACTGGTATTTCATATCAGTTGTCTTTATATATACCGATCGGATACCTCATGACATGTTGACGATGATGATATAAAAAAAAATTAACTTCAATGGTAGGGTCTTTACTTCGTCATAGAAAGAGACAACTTTGAAAACTGCACTGACGATCGAACCAGGCCTTCCTAAAGCAGTTAGATGGGTTTCCATGGAACCCGTTTCCCCAAGAGGTTGCGCGCCGTATTTTGTTTAGTAAATAGATTTTATAAATATTTATTAATAACTATAATAAGAACATAAAAAAATATAACGAAAGTATTTTTAAAGTTCGAAAAATATATATACAAAATAATTATAGTGGCCCGAAATTTTAAACTTCTGTTTTGTAAGATTAAAAACTCTTAAAAATATTCTTTTCTTATAAAAAGGCAAAAAATTGATTTTTTCTGGATTTTGGGGAAATTTCGGCGGCACGCCGCCTCGTTTCGTTAATAAAAAATAAATTTTTTTTGTTTAACCCGTTTAGTTTCGTTTCGCTTGGCACACTGCTCCGTGCCGATGACAAATCGTCGAAATTTCGATGAGTCCTCAACGATGCGTCCCCAACGATTTCCCCCGCCAGTCTACTATTACACGCAGTGTATGAATGTATGACTGTGCCTTTCCTGGTGGAAAGACTAAATAATTTCCAATCTCCGTACTATGATATAATAGAATAAAGATGGTTGGAATTAGAAATTCTCCGGATCCTTGATCGTTTGTCCTTTACCCACTTTTCGTCTTCATTTTCTTGTCATCTTTCTAGGGCGACTGTCATCCTCTATTGGAACATAATTCATATGAAGTTTGGGGTTCTGAATGCGGACTTGCGGAGAGATCTCTTTGTCTCTATGCGGTTCCATCCTAAGGCTGAACAAGTAAAAATGGCTATTTATAATATTAAAAATCTGTTTTTTCAAAAATAAGAAAATAAAAGGAAAAGCAACTCTATCTATGTTTTTTGTTTTGTTTTTTTTGGCTTTATGGGGAAATTCTAGATAACCCAAAAATGGAAAAATTCTTACTTGCGTGTGGAAAAATTGAAATGGGCATTGGGTATCTTATGAATATACCTTCCCATACCCTGTGGTACTTTAAAAATAAGTAATTCATTGGTATCTAGTGAGTAAATAACTCAATGTTATCCTATCATTCTTTAAAAATAAATAATCTGCAGGTAGCCTAAAACTAAGTGAGTCACATTTACCCATGAATATCTCATTATTTCTCTATAATACTTGATTAGATATCCTGTAACCCTATTACTTTTTTCTATATCTTGTATGCTATACTTAAAAAATATAAGAAAGGGGGTGAGCCTACTCCAATTTAAGAAAATGCAAGAGATAAATTAGTTCTTTTTCAAAAAGATATAAAAATACATCACAAGAAAAGTACGACACGGTTACTACTCTGAATCTTTTCTTTTCTCCAACTCAACTTCTTGCATTCTGATCCCACCATGGGATTGAGCATAAAGAAGTTAAAAATTTAGTAATCGTAACTCTGCACTCACTACAAGAATATAACTTTTAAGCAAGTAAATCAAATATATCAAATATTTCTAGATATGTCTAAGTTGAGTATTCGTAAACTTAATTATGGATCAAAAACAACCAATGTTATGCAATCAAAATGAATTCGTTTAAGTGTCCCAAAAAGAATTTAACAAGCTCAAAATGTTTAATTGGGCATGCATCCACTTAAGGGTTACATTTTTATTTTTGTTTTTTTGTTTTTTAGGCTTCTTTAAACTTTTAAATGATGTTTTTTTTTCCTCTCTTTTTTTTCATTTAGAACTTAAAAACATTAAAATTTAAATGGCCACTTAAGTTTTCTAAAATTTAAAATAAAGAAATTAAGATACAATCTAAGTTAGCCGATTTACAGGATCCCTATAAAATGGATAATCTTGATTGGTGCTACAACAAAAGCTAATCAATTTTGAATGCATTGCTTGATCCAGTAACACCCAATGGGGCCAATGGGTTGCCCAGCGCACTTCTCTTTGGGCTTTTGCCCATTATTTTTCATTAAGTAATTCAGTTGCATGGACCATATGGGCTCCAATCGTTGAAGGCGGAAAGGCCAATCCAATTTGCTTATGCTGGTCTCCAGTATGGCTGACCAGGTCCTTGTACCCAAGCATTTCCCTTATATGTTTTTTTTTCTCCTTTCTTCCCCAAGACCCACTAGACCACTACTAATAAATTTTTTTTCCCAACTTGCTTCACACATTTTGGTCCAATCTTGATGTTGAGTTTTAAAAAAAAAAAGAAGATAATTCTAATCACAATTGTCCTGACCACTGTCTTACTACTGGTCCAGCCCAATAATCAAACCTAGTGAGTCAAGGTCTAGTGCTCCAAAAACCTAGGTGCATGCCTTGTTATTTTATATCACCATCTAAGTCCCTGTCAATTTCTTGTAACCCCCATTACCCATGTCATTTACTGGCTCGTACATTGAACTAATCCATAGTGGTGGCGGCTATGGACAGTCGCGTTGGATTACAATAGCCCTGGCTAGGAGTGGCGGAGCCATATCGTCCTGCCCAATGCCCACACCATCATGAAACGCAAGTCTGGTTTGAATAAAATATTTTTTTTGTACAATTGGCCCCCGACCTCAAGTATAATTTTGCCACCCAAACTAAAATTATATTTACAAAAAAATTACCCATTTATGGCCTTGCATCAAAAAGGTTTGTTTTAGAATTTCCCCATAATTAATCATAATTATTGAATTATACTTGACTCATAAAAAGGTTTCCAAATTTATTTGGTTATATTACAAACACGAGTGCCTTTTTTTTAATTAGATATGTTGCTCTTTTCAATCTCTTCACACCAAGATGGTTGGGGTAACAATTAGAACTTCACACCAAGATGGTTGGGGTTGGGGTAACAATTAGAACTTCACACCAAGATGGTTGTGGTAACAATTAGAACAGTTTGAAAACTAAAAACATTTCAAACTGTTTTTTGGTTTTTGAAAACAATTAATAAAAAATCCGTTTGGTAACAATTATTGTTTTTTAGGTTTTTAAAAACAGATGACAAGAAACTCGTTTGATAATAATTAATAAAAAACAATTTAAGTTTTAAAATTACAAAAATGCATTGTGATACAAAAAATAAGTTGAGTTCAATACGCCAAAATAATATCCTTTCATATTGAATAATAAAGAATGAACATGGTTAAATATTTTAACTTACTTAAGAATAGTAATTTTAAATTTAGTTTTGTTAACATTAATATGTTTAAGTAATTTTAGATTTAGTTTTGTGTATAAATAAAATGATTGATTGGTATAAGGGTAATCTTGGAATAACAAGGAATTCCAATAGTAAAATAATACTATAATTTTATTATGTTGACAAATATTTCTTAAATGTTGGAACTCATAACATTTCAGACTGGATTTTAATTATTTTCAAAACATATCACTAAAATTTAATTTTCGCTTTCTTTTCCTTAAAACGAATAGTCGATTGTCAAATCCCTTTGCTATCGCACTCTCTCAATCTCTCTCTTCCCCTTCTCTCACTATCTCTCTCCCTAACCCTCAGTGTCTATCTTCTTTTTTCCTCTTAATTTGTCAGTCCAAGCTCGAGAGCGACTAAATGTTACAAGGTTACACCTCTCTCTCTCTCTCTCTCTCTCTCTCTCTCTCTCTCTCTCTCTCTCTCTCACTCTCACCCTTGCTGTCTCTCTCCTTTCATTGTCTCTCACTCTCTGTATCGATCATTTCTGGACGGCAAAGATTGGAACCAATGAATAGCAAAAGGGGATTTTCATACCTGATCTTTAGTCATCTAAGGATGATGCTGGTGAAATCTGGGGGTTCGTTTCAACATCCACCAAAACTGACGAATAGTAGCAAATCAAGCAGAAGAATGTAAGTGAAAATGGAGGAGCTACTAAACTAGAGGAAGTTGAAGACTGAGGAAGACGATGGGAGTCAGGGAGAACTCGAATAAAAATACCACAAAATTGCCACCATCAAAAACGAAAAAACGGTTCTGCATTTTTAAAAACCCAAATTTTCAGTTTCTAAAAATTGTTAACAATTTTTAAACCCTTTGAGAAAACAATTTGAAAACAGTCAATTCAAACACGTTTCTTTATGGTTTTCCGTTTTAAAAAAATTGAAAAACCATGTTTAGAAATGTTACCAAACACCCTCTTAGTGTTTCGGGCCTACTCATCACTAGCTACACTTGCATATCACTGATGGAAACCAGACAAAATAAATAAATCTATTACTATTATAAAGCCAACACTATTTGATACCCAAATCGTCCCACGCATATTATTATTGTGAGACATGGGAAAAAATCAATCTAATGATTTCCTCAATCATCACACGGGATTATATTAAACAAAGAGTCGCCACCATTCAATTTAGGTGTGAATGGACACCAAAATATCAAATAAGCACAAAAGGCAATTTTAGGGCAAAATATCCCTCCTAAAAAAAAAACAACCAGAGATGGGTAAGGGGATTAAGTTATGAACAGGGGAAGGTGTTAGGCACCCCTATTCATCCACACAAGGTGGTTGCCAGGCATTGTTCATGTTTAAAATAAAGGAAAAAAGCTTGCTATAAAAATCACAAAAATCACAAAAAAGAAGATGAAATTGTATGGTTTTTTCATAAGAATAGTCTGATTGATCCAGAACTTTCAAATATGATCATACTATTCCTAGGGTTTCATGATCAAAACAAAATTGAGATGAAATCAAATAAAATCAATTTAAAGTGAAAAATCCAAAATCTGGCTTCAAGTCAAAATTCTAGAAATCTAGAAAAATATGATTTTTATAAAATATTTCAAAATTGAACTTGAATAGTCCAGGACATAGATAAAGCCCAAATTTCACATTAAATCAAAAAATAAAAACCAAAAATACCCACGTTGATGAAAAACACCAAAAATGGAGAATTTAGACCGTAGGGTCTTCTCTCAATAATGAAAAACAATTTAAAAACCATATCATGAAACCCTAGAAGTTATTTTCAGGCTTCTAGATTCAGATCTATCATATTGATCATGATAAATCCAAGATCTTAGCCTAAACCCACAAAAATCACGAAAACAGTGCTGTAGGTGCAAAAGTGGCAAAAATCCAAATTTTGGCAAAAATAGGGGATCTCATGCTATAAACATCATAGATTCATGTTATTCATTCAGATATATCATAAAAAGCATTAAAACATGATCAGGATATTCAAAATAGCCACATCTCACAAATTAGAGCACATGGGGGTCTACCCTACGGATCCACCTGTTCCCCTTTCCCCTAGTTCTCTCTTCACGTTTTACGGCTAGAGAGACTCTTGAGGTACTTAGAGATAGGTTTGGTTACACAAACACAATCAAAGGCCTTATTCTATGAAAAAAAAGAAAAAAACAGATATGGGGTTCTATTCTAGGGATCCACCTGTTCCCCTTTCCCCTAGTTCTCTCTTCACGTTTTACGGCTAGAGAGACCCTTGAGGTACTTAGAGACAAGTTTAGGGATACAAAAACAGATATGGCCTTATTCTACAGCAATAGAGATGATCCTATTACTTCTAGAATTGAAGACAGAAAATAAAAAAGGATAGGGGACTTACCTGGATTGAGCAGGCAAAGCAGCAGGGATTCCATTCCTTCTCTTGGAGCTTTTGATTCTTCAAAATTTCGTGGCCTTTAGCTAGAGGAAAGAGCCTCTATTTATAGACACACCCAGGGGCATGGCTGGTCCAGAAGGATATAGCCTGGTCTTTAAGATAGAGTAAAATACAGAGATAATGCCCATCCATAGCCAACCAAGGTAGCTTCAGCGAATAAAACACTTAATTCGCTCGTTTAAAGATATATTGGACTTCCAATAAAGCTCGGAAATCGAGAAAAGGACAAAACTCGCACGTGTCTTTAATGCCCGTAAATGTACTACGGTCCAATGGGGACCGTATAGTTACTACGGGCGCGCCTGTCCGTAGATTAATTTCGGGCGCGATGGGCCCGTGAAGGAAATACGGGCAAAGCCTGTTTATTCAATTTTTATGTTTTTTTGACCTGTTTTAAGCTCTAATTACATGTTTTTATTATTTTCTCATTTGGCAGTGCAATTTGGGGTGTCTACAATTATATTCCCTTTCATCTCCCCTTAACTAATTTAGAGGGTGTTTGGTAACGTGTTGAGAAACCGTTTTTTGGTTTTTAAACACAGAAAACCAAAAACATGATTGGTATTCTTCGTTTTCAAACTGTTTAAAAAAAATGGTTCAAAATCATCCCCGTTTTTAAAAACTGAAAATGTGGGTTTTTAAAAACACAAAACCGTTTTTTGTTGTTGTTGTTGATGGCAATTTTGTAATATTTTTATTTGAATTCTCCCCGACTCGCATAGTCTTCCTCCACCTGGGAGATTTCGTCTTTCACCATCGCGTGGTCAGCTGCGTTCTTTCTATGTTCATCAGCTTTTTTCTCAGATCTTCATCGAACGTTCTTGCAAGCGATTTGTGCTTTGGGAAGATTTTTCTCTCCAATCTCATAATCTCTTTTATTGTGCTCGTCCACTTGGTCGGATCTCGTCAGAGCTCCAAGATAACGCCGTCCCTATGCCTCGCTCCTTCCGATTCCCGGCATCGAGTTTGTCATCTCCATCTCCGACGGTCGTCGGAATCACTGCTCGCAACTGAAGCTATAAACTGAAATCATCATAGCTCTTCTTTTGCATCTTGGTTTCTGTAAGTAATCAATTAGCGAACGGAAGGGATTAAAAGGTTCTCGTGATCAGTGTTTTTGGGGATTCGGTAGCATGTTTCCTGCAGTTTTTCTCCGATTTTGATTTTGATGAAGAGAAAACTCTCTTTTTGTGTCAAATTTAATCACGCCTGTTCCTGCTGGTCAGCAAATTTCGATCCCTGCTGGTCAGCAAATTTCGATCTTTCACATCTCACTAAGCTCCTTTTGGTCTCTCCTCTTAAATTAGCCCGTGCTTTGTGCGGTTACTCCATGACTTTTTGTTCGAGATTTCGTCGTTTTTCTCTAAAGTTATTACGGTGAAATCGAATCACCTTGGTGCTTGAAGGCGTCTGGAACCATGTGGTTGATTTGATGCGTCAACGCTCGCAGACAGGAGTTAGAAGATGCCCATTGTCTTTGTTGTCTTGTCACATATCAAAAATTTCTTCATGACTGACAAGAATTCCGTTGATCGGAAGTAGACGCGCCGGACAAAGGTCCGGTTCTGACGAGCATCTTTGGGGGATTTTGATGGGATTTAATGGTTTCAATAGGCGAGGAGTTGGTTTTTTCCGGTCATTGGATGGGGTTGGATTTGGGGTCTGGATTTACGGCCAGTTTCCGGGATTCGCCGCCGGAGATCTCGTTCCGGCATAGAACAGAGGTTGCAAAGGAGGGTCTTTGGGAACGCAGAGAGGTGGAAGAAAGGGACGAAATCGTCTTCAAGTCTTTTGTCGAAGAAGCTGACGACGAACGACGTTGTTAGTTTTCATCGACGAACGACGCTAACGAAATCGTTTTCGAGTCTTTAATCTCGACGAACGACGCTAACGACAGAACGGCGTCGTTAATTTTCGTCGTTCGCCGTTTCATTAGCGTTATTTGGATTTTTAAGCCATTAGGACGCGTGTCGCGTCGTCGAGATTCATTGTACCATTCGTTATACCATCAGCGACAAAAGAAAAGGGCTCCTCCAACATCACCTTAGAATAAGCTTTTGATTGGCTCGTGATAGTTAAAAATTTCATCAAAACATATGGGATGGGACCCACCATTTTCATTTTTAATCACAATTTGCGACTCTCCTGCATTGAGATGTACAGCTCAAAATCAGAATTTTCAATGTTCGCTATATATGCTAACGACAGAACGGCGTCGTTAATTTTCGTCGTTCGCCGTTTCATTAGCGTTATTTGGATTTTTAAGCCATTAGGACGCGTGTCGCGTCGTCGAGATTCATTGTACCATTCGTTATACCATCAGCGACAAAAGAAAAGGGCTCCTCCAACATCACCTTAGAATAAGCTTTTGATTGGCTCGTGATAGTTAAAAATTTCATCAAAACATATGGGATGGGACCCACCATTTTCATTTTTAATCACAATTTGCGACTCTCCTGCATTGAGATGTACAGCTCAAAATCAGAATTTTCAATGTTCGCTATATATCGGGATGTACGCCTAAGATTTGGCCATGTGGCGCAGACTTAGTAACCATGTATGTCGTTACTCTGACTTGGTACAACTCGCTCGTCTTTAATTTTAAGGCAGCGTGTGGTGCGTAATTTTGTTAGAGTTTAATAGGTTTGTAGGTTGTATAACAATGCATATTTATTGATTTTGAAAACTTGAATCATTTTTTTTTTTTTAACAATTGTTATCAAACGAGTTTTTCGTCACCTGTTTTTAAAAACCCAAAAAACAGTGATAACTACCAAACGGGTTTCTTGTCATGTGTTTTCAAAAACCCAAAAACAGTCGTAACTGTTTTTAGTTTTCAAACTGTTTTAAAAAAAACGTTACGAAACGGCCTCTTAGTTATCCTTGTATAACTACTTCATATTATTCAAAATGTTCTTTAGTTTTAATTTTATTTACTTTTACATCCCTATTATATACATATAACTACTTCGATTGATTTATTTATAAATTTTAAAATTACAGATTATAATTAAAATTCCAATATGGCATATTAAAATTTTAAAGAATTTTGATTGCTGGATCCAATAGCACTATTTGTTTGAGATGAGCTTTTATGGTTTGAGCCTAAACCCATAAAGGATTAACGAGTCTAAATGGTTTAATTTAAGGGAAAATTAATTTGTAGTGATACTTTTTTAACATAATTACAATTCAGTCAGCAAAGTCTCCTAAACTTAAAGAAAATTTTATCAGAATAATTAAATTTTAGTGATATTTTACTATTACAAACCCTATTCTTCCAAAAATACCCCTATATCAATCGATCAAATGTCTTTTAAAAATCAACCAAATCACTTGTATAAAGCAATAAAAATGACTTTTGATTGACTTGTACATATGGGCATTCCTCATTAATAGTGAAATATAAATAAAATTTAATTATGTTCATAAAGGTTTCCTATAAGTTGAAATCTAGAACTTTGGTGACTCAATTTTAATTATTTTTAAAAAATCACTAAAACTTAATTTTCCCATCGTTTAATTTGGACAATATTTGCTCAAGGTTTATAGTTTTCTTTTTTGGCCCTTTTTAGTTTCAACTAAAAACTAGCATTTTGTTTTTTTCCTTTTTTTGTTTGTTTAGTAATTAAAAACGTTAAAAATTCAACTAAGTGTTTTTTTTTAAATAAAAAAACATTAGGGTACAATCTATTTAGTAGAAAAACGTTCCCTTCTTTAAGGCTTGGAAATCGTCTAGTGTCAACAGAGGTCAAGGCCTAGGTTAAGGTCTTCCACCCAACATGAATCACCACTCTAGTTCCTAACTTATAAAATTCATATTTACTAAACTCTAAGAAGCACTGAATTATCCATCGGTGATCGATCTCCGTTCTCACTTCACTTCTATAAGAAAAAAAAAAAAGGAGGCTCTCCTTAGTTCCGTTTTGCATAGGCAACCGAAAACAAGCCATCAATCACGGGCATCCAGTCACTGTCTCCATCTTTTCTGCTCTCCTTCTTCGTCCTCGTGCTTGCCTCCATCAACAAGTCTTCGCAGAGAGGGCACTTTAATTAGCCGACGGAATTAAAATCCTCCATATGTGTGGGGTTGTGATTGGCCAGTTGCATCATCTTTGTAGTATATGTGCTTAAAAAATCTCCATCAACAAGTCTTCGCAGAGAGGGCACTTTAGCCGACGGAATCAAAATCCTCCATGTGTGTGGGGTTGTGATTGGCCAGTTGCATCATCTTTGTAGTATATGTGCTTAAAAAATCTAAGTAACTGCCAATCTCCTTTGTTATTATATGTATAATAGAATAAAATAAAGATGGTTGGACTTTGGGATTTTCTGGTTCTTGGCTTTAGTTTGTTCATTACTTCCTTTTCCTTGTTCTCTCTCTTTCTTTTACTCAATTTTTAAAACCTTATAAAATCAATTAGGAGTTTGTGGCATTTGATGTTAGAGCTTATACTATATGATTTTGTTGTTTGCAGTATGTTATTTCTATTACTTATACTCTATGATATCAATACTTCTACGTACACTATCATTTTAGTGTTTGTGTAATCATAAAATTTTGATGCTTCTACCCTGGATTGCTTTGCTTGTGTATTCTGTGACTTTAATGCATGTAACACTTATATCCTATAATTTAGTGTCTGTACCTAACTCCAATGAAATTAATTTCAATTAAATCGAAGATACCTTCAATTTAATTAATATAACTGCAGTTTTTTTTCCTTTTTTTTTTTTAAGTTATAAAATGGAACTTAGTGAGACCAGCCAAATAACATAAGTTGCTGCTAAATTACGTCTCAAATATTCTTTTTTTTTTTTCGGTAAAAATTATGTAATTTTTTAATAAGATTTTAAGAATTTATAGTCTTGGAATGATCACAACTGAAGCCAGATCAGCTGGTCCCTCACGTTGGAAGATCTATTGGTCCAACGGTGGAAAGTGTGTACACATAGACTTCATGCACCTATGTGGACACATATATCACCGTTAGACCAGAAAATCTTCCAGCCAAAGGCTCCAACAGATTTGAAGTCATCACAACCCAAAAGTGCAAAAAAGCTAAGCAAGCTGTGTGCCCAAAAACATGAGTGGTTATCTAGTGCGAAATTTGCAAGACTATTTGGAAAAGTGATCGAAAATGGCATGCATCTGGTATTTCATTGGACGAAGCCGAGGCTATATATTGCTTTAACCACTTCTAGAATCTTTTATAATTTTCTTGTATCCTGGCAAAGTAATTACAAAAGTCGTTTATTGGCTGGTACATTGGACTTTCCATGGTGGAGGCGGCTATGAATTAACTTCTAGTCGCTTCGGATTGCAATATAACCCTACATCCACTCACATATATTTGTTATGATATAATATAAGATGCTTCACATAGCAGCATTTCTTGCCAACTGCAAAGTCCAATGCAGTAAAAAAATTATAAGGAATATATTTTCAAGTTCACATGGTATGCAATGTGAGTCTACAATGTCTTCAAAAGCCACTCACATCGCGGATGAGATCCTGTACAACCTTTATCTACAACCTTATATGCAGCTTTTCACAAGATTGTTTAAAAATTTACAAATATTCCATTCACAATACACATGGCATGATTCTGTGAAAAGCTGCATATAAGGTTGTAGATAAAGGTTGTACAGGATCTCATCTGCTCACATCGTCCCAAGGATGTACGGATAACTAATTACCAGGAAATGGTGATTGGTAACTGGTTAATTCCATTGCTTCGCGTGGGTACAAGCGGCATTAATCTATTAGAGTAAAAGGAGAATTTTGAAACCAAACATTTTTTTTCCATGGTGTATACAAATATCCTAAAATGTTGGGGCTGAACTTGAAGTTATCGATATGCTCAAGGATATTCCCTTATCAAGTCGTCGACGACTCGACGGAGCCCACTACAAGGTCAAGGTCTTGCCATCGACATTTTATTTTTTTTTGGTAGCAGCCATCGACATTTACCACCCTATCTTCTAGTGATCTTCACATTTAAAATATGTATTGATTTGACTTTTTAAGAAGCGCCCAATTATACATTCGTGAACACTTTCTTTCCTTTCACACCTCCATAAAAGAAAGGCTTCATCAGTTCTCTTCATACCTTACCAGACATGGCTATCCAATTATCTCTACCTTCGTCTCTTCTCCTCTTCTTCCTCACGCTTGCCTTTATCAACAGCTCCCACGCCGCAGGAATCGCTGTGTACTGGGGTCAGAACGGCAACGAGGGCACCTTAACTTCAACTTGTAATACGGGCAAGTATGCATATGTGAACATAGCCTTCCTCAACAAATTCGGTAATGGCCAAACTCCAGGGATCAATCTAGCCGGCCATTGCAACCCCTCTGCAAACGGTTGCACCGGCATCAGTAGTGACGTAAGAAATTGCCAAGCAAAAGGCGTTAAGGTGATGCTTTCTATCGGAGGAGGTGTTGGTAGCTACTCACTAGCCTCCCCCGGTGATGCTAAGAACGTTGCAGACTATCTATGGAATAACTTCCTCGGTGGACAATCTTCTTCTCGCCCTCTCGGTCCCGCTGTTTTGGATGGAATCGACTTTGATATTGAGCTGGGCTCGACCCAGTACTGGGATAACCTTGCTAGGTCCCTTTCAGATTATAGTAAGCAAGGAAGGAAGGTTTACTTAACTGCTGCACCTCAGTGTCCATTCCCAGATGCGCATCTGGGAGCTGCACTTAATACCGGCCTGTTCGACTACGTTTGGATTCAGTTCTATAACAATCCACCTTGCCAGTACACATCAGGTAACGTTGAGAACCTTAAGAATTCGTGGAACCGCTGGACCACGACTATCCCTGCAAAGAATTTCCTTTTAGGGCTACCGGCAGCACCTCAGGCAGCCGGAAGTGGGTTCATTCCGACGAGCGTGCTAACGTCTCAAATCCTTCCGGCAATCAAAAGTTCACCCAAGTACGGGGGTGTCATGCTTTGGAACAAGTTCTACGATGATAGCACTGGCTACAGTTCTGCCATTAAGAGCAGTGTTTGAATGAGTCTGAGCTGCTCCTGAAATAAAAAATATAAATAAGTTCCAATCTTTGTAGTTTAATGCGATTCAATGAAATGGTTGGACTTGGACATTCTGTTTTTTGTTGACTTCGTTATTTACTTTTCTTGTCTTCTGTCCTTTTCAGACACAGTACACACCATAACTTTTTTTTTTTTTTTGGTAGGATTTTACAGTACACACCATAATTTTCCTACCTAGATATGGAGGAGGTTATTAATGGGATTGGTTTTGGCCATATTGTCAGCTCGTTACAGGCTTTCAGTTATGAATGGATAATAAACAGGTTGAACAAATTTGGGGTATTTGCTTGATCACGATGGGGGACTTTTTTTTGTTTTTTTTGGTAGTCCGATGGGGGACTTCTTCGGGGAAACTTTTGTAAGTGATGTTCATGTTGCTGAGTAAACTTGTTTGTGGTCGTTTTCCTACTCAAAAAAAAAAAAGATCATGATGAATAAGCTTCAACTCTCGGTCTGGATCCATGAGATTACAGCTTATTCTTGTGCTGCAATAGATCCAGTCCAATGGCCCAAAAAGTAGACTACAGCGACTAAGCTAGCCAAGTTTATTAACCTATATCGGTATTGATCCAGCCCAATAGGTTTAAGTATGATCTAATTGGATGGATGGCACGGTTGGCACCAACTCTCGTCATCCATTTATTTCGGACCTAGTCCCGGCCGTTGCATTCTAACATATAGGGGTGCATCTTGATTCAGTTAAAACCAAGAACCAACCGACCCAAACTGTTTCAAACCAAGAACCAACCGACCCAAACTGACTTGAATCAGTTTGTGTTGAGTTTCAAAGCATGTGTGACGCCAGACAGAATAGAGATTATTCTGCCAGCTAGTTTGAATAGATAATTAACAGGGAAGAACACAAGCAGTTTGCCCAAAAACACAGAGAAATCGTCTCTGAAATTCAACTAATTCTTATTTAATCAAGTCTTCCTAAATCAGTCCACAAGCCGAACTTCATAGCCAAAAATCGTCTATATTGGAAAGTTACTAAAAACGGCCAAATCCCCTAAAGAATGCCTAAATGAAATATAGAATAAAATAAGCAACCTGTGAAAAATTTGGCTCCAAATCCAGTTTAAAATCACTTCCTAATTGACAAATGAGATATTACCAGAAATAGTAAAAATAACTAAGAATAGTGATTCGGAGGGGAAGCGAAATTCAAGGTCGAAAAAGATGCACACCGACTTCTGCCAGTGTCCCACAACGTGCGCATCGGAAATAGCTTTCCGAATTGGGGTCATATGTAGGATTCTGATGACCGTAGCCAAAGTTATGGGCAAAATACTAAAACGCACTCAAAACTGCCCCAATTAGAAAGATAACACCATCACTTCCTGCCTTTGCGATGATTAGCCAACTCATGGTATTCCAGTGCATCAATGTGCAATCTAACAACTCAGCATCTTCTGTCTCGGATCCCCCTGGATCACTGTGGTTCTATTTTGTTTAAATCAAATGGAACCGAACAAACCCAACTTGAAATATGTTTTAATAAACCGAATCAAATCAAACCGATCGAACCGAACCTGTATATCAACTTGGTTCAGTTTTCCGGTTGGAGTAATCTGTTTTCAAATGGGTTCGGTTCGATTTTGGGGTTAACAGTTATGCAATCAGCCCTCTCCCTTCATTAGATGGTTGTGTTCTCATAGTAGAACTCACATGGTATTGGCCTTGAGTGAAGAAACACTTCATTTGAGTCTTAGTTTGATGGTAGACCATTAACCAACCATTACTTAGAAATACTAAGGATTAATGATTACAAATGCTGGATTGTGGATTAATTTGGAAAGCATGGCCTACCATGCACCTAACACATTTGCTTTCAGTTAACTAAAACACTTTTCTTGATAATCACTTTCCATCCCTTTCTCTACATGATCCTCGTGATCCAACACTTCACTCTTCTGGCTTACCTTTCAACAAACAGATCATTTGTTAGTTAGCCTCGTGGAGTCTTAAAACTCACTTTCCATCCCTTTCTGTTCATGATCCTTGTGATCCAACACTTCACTCTTCCAGCCTACCTTTCAACAAACAGATCATTTGTTAGTTAGCCTCGTAGAGTCTTAAAACTAGATTCATCTTTTAATTTGCACATTAATTAGAGAAAATTAATTCAAATTTTCCATATCCATAAAGCTCGCCATCATTCATGTAAATGTGAAATTAAAAACAAAAAATATCCCTTCTTTAACAATGGCTGCAACGATTCTGAGCTTTTAAGCCTCACACTCTAGTTCTGAAGGCAGCCTCTTCCATGGTTTCATTGATTCGTTAATATCTTAGAGTCAAATCACTTGTCGGTGCTCAACCACCACTTGACTCACCGAGTCGATTCACGACACTAACTGCTCTCTCCGGCAAACTTGATGACTTCTCGCGTTTTGCTTTCACGCCTTTCACGTATGCTCTGCACTTTTCTTTCATCTGCAATGATTCTAGTTCACTTTTTAGACTTTTTTTAGAACGACTTTGTTGAGAGATGCCTTTTGCCTTTTCTTGCTTTCTTGGTCAATTTAGCTCCTACTTGTTGGGTATTGTAAAGTTTTCTAGTTCCATTTGTGAAACTTCTCGCCATCTCCGTTAGTAAACTCTTTAATCAGAACCACGTAAAATCTATATTTCTGTGCTTTGCTTGTTCTATTCTTAATTTCTTTATTATTTTTATTTATTTCTCTGCATTTCAAGCCATATTAATTAATTGTTTGAGTTAAGTTTTCTATTCTCCATGAGTTGTGAATATCTCCATTTGACAAATGGGACTTTTTTTTTTTTTTTTTTTTTGGGTAGAAAGACAAATGGGACTTCGGTCCTTACTTTCAACAACAAAATGAAATGATGGAAGTCCATGTACTTGCTAAGAGCCTAAGATATTGCAATTGCGTGTGCCGATTCACCTGCCCGGAATCACGACAGACTGTTGGTGGTTGGCAGGGAAGTGACTCTACCATGGCCAAAGATAGAAACAAAGGACAACCTTTCAATCATTCAATTTCACTGATCATCTTTTGTACCAATACTAATATCAACATCACACACCTACTTTCACCATATCTCTACCAATAATGTAGAAAATTAACAAAGCAGGTAGCTAGAGACACAAAAATTGGGCCAACTAGAGGGATTAGGGAATCTGTATGTCCAATTGTTACTTTACATGAGCTAGTTAGTTAATAGGATTTAAATCATCTATGGACTTGCCCCGTAAATATGCTCGTTCATAGCCTCCCGGTGATTGCCACATAGACAATAAACCTACAATATATATATAATTTGACTCACTCTTTTATTGCATGTTTCTAAGTGATTGTCGGTATTTGCCGTATAACAATCACCTATAAACTACAAATGAGCACCTTTTACGAGCTCGTTGTAAATGATTTAAAGCCCAGTTAGTATTACATATCCATATCTTGAAATATTATTGAAACAAAATGTTTAAATTACGTTATCCCAATTTAAACATTTTCGCTATCAGTGGTTGAAAGGACTTTTCAATTTTGGCCAGTTTGTACTGTGGTACCACCGGGTGGGGGCCTGGGGCTGTGTAATTTGCTATGTAGGTCCGTCATTTTTGCCATGGTAACATGGGAGTTGGTACCATGGGTGGTACCAACTTCGACACTTTCACAATCGAAGTCGGTGCAGTGGAGACCACTTGAAAAGTCTTTATAATTTTGGTAAATTTAAGTGGTTAATTTAGAGCTAGAAACGGGTCGTGTCGGGTTATAATCGGGTTGGACTAAATTAAGGCGGGTTGGAAAACCCCCAACCCATCAATAAACGGGTTCAACCCATCAACCCGTTTATTATTTTTTATTTTTCAAAAAATATTTTGTAAAATAGGGTTGGGGGTTAATTGGATCGGATTATACCATGTTCGGGTCAGATTTTGGGGTTAATCGGGTCAGAACATGACACTTTTGCCGTCTTTTTTTAAATCGGGTTAGCAGGTGGGGTTTGAGAAACCCCAACCCAATTAATAAACGGATCAACCCAACCCGCTTATAATCGGATTGATCCGTCGGATCGGGTGGCATTTTGTCGGCTCTAATTAATTAATTAGAACGTTGTCTGTAGTGATTTCAAGATCTTTATGAAGCAGGAAGCATGCAAACTCAAAAGTGGTGAACGCAGGAATTACCTTCTGCTTTTTCTTTTTCTCCTTTTTTTGTTGTAAATTTTCCAACACAATTATTGCGGTCCACATCCTGTAGTCTGCCTGCAAGATACTTTATATAAGGTGAGATTGAAGGGAACATTGAAAAACTAAGCAGGACTTGTCTTCTCTTATTTGGTTTATAAATTCTTTTGCTTTAATCGAAGAAAGAGACGTCGACGATCGGGAGAAGATGGAAGCAAGAAGCTTCACTCTGGTTCTGCTTCTCTTCATCATCTGCTTCTCTGCGTCTGCCGCCATGCCTGCAAAGAGGAGAAAGCAACACCAGCCATGCAAGAACTTGGTTTTGTACTTCCACGACGTTATTTACAACGGCAAGAATGCGGCGAACGCAACTTCTGCCATTGTGGCTGCACCAGAAGGGGCGAACCTCACCATCTTAGCAGGAAAAAACCACTTCGGTAATGTGGTTGCGTTCGACGACCCCATTACTCTGGACAACAATCTGCACTCGAAACCAGTTGGTCGAGCTCAAGGGCTCTACCTCTACGACATGAAGAACACCTTCTCGGCATGGCTGGGCTTCACGTTTGTTCTCAACAGCACAGACTGCCATGGCACGATTAACTTCATGGGCGCTGATCCTATCTTGGCGAAGACGAGAGATATTTCAGTGGTGGGTGGCACCGGCGACTTCTTCATGGCCAGAGGGATTGCCACCATAATGACTGACGCATTCGAAGGAGAGGTGTATTTCCGGCTTCGCGTCGACATTAAGCTGTACGAGTGTTGGTAATGGAAGCCTGAATCCTGTCGCAACTTCATGCTTGCCATGATCGAATCTACCAACAAAGCAAGTGCTCGATTAGTGAGAGAATTAAAGCATGTATGGATCAAATAAAAGGGATTGAAGTACTCATATCCATGTGCGTTCTCAAGCTGTGTTTTTCCACTTTTTCTATCAGTGTTTTTTTCTTTCAAGAAAGAGTAGCAGTTCACTTGTTCTTCTTTAAGTGGGCTCTATGATTATTTAAACAGCCTCTAGCTAGATTTAATATAATTAATCAGAATTCAAAGAAATAATTATATTCTTACTTTAATCGACAGATACGTGATTTGATCTATATTCAATAATTTTGTCGTTGGAATATAAATTGAATCCAATGAGAAAGACATATAATAATTGGGTATGTTAAATGGACAATCAGTCCTATCCTGCCCTTCGAGTAAGTTAATTAAACAGCCTCGTGTGTTATAGATAAACTATTGAGTGCACGTGGGTAGAAATTACTAATAGAAAATTATCAAGTGAGGGGTACCCTTTTATGGATTCAAATCATCTACGGTTTAACCCATAAATTAGTTTAACCGTATCCAATGATTGCTTGTCAAGTAGGCAAGCAACACTATCTCTCCTTTCTCTTTCTGTATGGAAAACGAAAAAGTGAAAATCACTTTTTCAAAGAACAATTTGGTACGGTTGAGCCAATTTACGGGCTCAACCGTAAATGATCTGAATCCCTTTTATCGTGTATTAGTATTTAAAAACCATGAAAAGTCTTCTTTGCAAAAGAGGAAACTTTTCAAAAACTTTGTCCCTCCATTACCTGAAATATATATATCAATCAGTCTTTATTTTTTTTATTTTTTTTACCAAATTATATTTTAAGTATCGCACATTTAGAAAAATTCAAGTATCGTTTGATTCGTTTTCTACCAAATGATATTTGAATCATCCCACAATTGGAAAACCCAGACATCATATAATCTTTCTTCGACCAAATAATATTTCAAGCATCTCACGTTTCTCCAACCCATTTCTTGCAATCGGATCTAGTCATGGACGTACGGAGTTGAGCTAAAAATAATAAGGGTTTCTAATCATAATTGTGCATGCATTGGTTAGTAGTGGTCCAGCCCAATAGTGCTCTGTGTACCACATATGAATGGTTAAATGACATCTACAAGATTCTTATCAAGAATTTCTGGTGGTGGAGGAGTAATTCGAAACAATTCAGGTTTATTTCTTGTTGCTTTTTCTGCTAATTATGGGTTTCAATCTAATCTCATGGCTGAGTTACTTGCCTTAAGGGATGGTCTCAGATTGGCTGATAGATTTGGTTTACAAGAGCTGGTTATTGAGACAGATTCAAAAATTCTCGTTGACATGGTTAACGGTAAGGCTTCCATCCCATGGAAGTTTAAGCTCTGGGGCAAGAAATTAAAGGAAGACTTAGTATCCAAAATCGGATAGTGCACCACATTTATAGAGAAGCTAACACTGTTGCGGATGCGTTTGTTGTGTTTTGGTTGTTTTTAGAGGACTCAAAATTCCTTTGTTTCTTGTGTGGGAAGAATAGTCCCACATTGGAAATTTACTGAAACCTCATTGTGTTAATATAGGATGGTGAGAACTAAAGGGGTGCAACCCCTAAAGTGAGACATTGTTCCTTTGTAGACACCCCAAATTGCACTACCAAATGAGAAAATAATAAAAACATGTTGTAGACACCCCCAAATTGCACCCCAATATAAGAGATTAACTAAGAAGGGCTCCAAAGGTCTCATTTGAGCCTTGACATATGTCAAACTTTCAAAAACTTTCAAAAACAGTGCCAACCGCACTGTGTATGCGGTTTTTATAATTTCGGTGTAAACCGCTCTGTATGTGCGGTTGCAACCGCACAGACAGCACGGTTCAGGTCCTTGCTTGTCGCGCTGGCGGCCACGTGGCTTCAAGAAGCTTCGGCCGTTAGGCCGCGTGTCCAGCACTCGATTAAAGCATAACTGAATTGAACCGTTCTGTATATGCGGTTTAGTCAATTTTGTATTAAACCGCACTTTGAGTGGCGGTTCTGTGGAAACCGCACTGAGTATACGGTTTTGGCTGTTTCAAGGCTTTGCGAAATGGCTCGATCTCTGAGCCTTATTTACGCATATTACCTCTCTCTCAGGGACTTGAACTCCCTATTTCACCCTCCGAAACTTGCTGAATTACACCAATTCATGCCTTGGAGGAGAATTGGAATAATCTAGAAGGCCTTTTTGGCCTACCCTTGGGACTCTTCTACCCTTGACTTGGCCTATAAATAGAGAGGCCCTCCTCTTGCAAATGGCTGACAATCTGAAGCTTAGAAGCTCTGCAAGAAGAAGGAGAACCTCTGCTGGATTGGCTACTCAACTGCTCAAGCTACTAAGGTAAGGCCTATTTGAGATACTGCTTCCCTTTTACATTCTAGCAAAATCTCTCATCTTCTACCTTTCTGTAGTGTAAGGCCTGTGTGTATTCTTGCAACCCCAAACCCCTTCTAAAGTACCTGGGAATCCTCTCTAGCCGTAAAACGTGAAGAGAGAGCCTGGGGAAAAAGAAGGTGGAATGGATCCTCTAGGCTTAGAACCCTCAAATGATGAAAAGCATACTATATGGTTATTTTGAGCCCTTGAATGCTTCTCTGATTATTTTTATATTTGGAGAAGATGTGAATCCATGCTCTCTACAGCTATGGATTCTAACTTTCTCATAGAAATATGATTTTCCACATCTTTGCACCCACTTTTCACTACTTTCATCAAATAGGCTAGATCTTGGATTTCCATATAACATATGAAAAATCTGAGATCATTGGCCTTAGAATGAGTTTTTAGAAGTTCATGAGTTGTTTTTCATGATTTTAAATGGTTTTGGTCGAATCCACTTGCACACATACACTGATTTTGGCTTCTTATTCAAAGTTCTTCAAAAACAGGACAGATCTGTATCCTGTCTTGGAATGCTCATAACTTCATCCTCCGGATGAATTTTTGAGTGATTCCAAAGACATGTGATAGATTGGGAGGTCTATTTAATATCTGGAAATTTTCGTCCATTTCCATGTAGCCAATTTTTGACACCATCTCTTCAAAGTTTGTAGGACAGTTCAGCCCAGATTGCTGAACTTGTCGCTTTGATAGTGCACTATTTGCTCGGTTTTAATCCGTTTCCTATGATTCCAATTTCTGAGTTTTCTTTAAGAAGTCTATTTTCATTTCCAACAAGTTTCAGCTGATTTCAATCTGATTTGTGCCTTGGGTGCTCAGTTGACTCAGAGGTGCTCGCTGGCATGGTCCAGAGCTAATCTGTGGTCTTCTAGGCCTGTTCAAGAGAGCACACAAGTCACATCCGGATAGAGATTGATGTGAGGTTTTTTTCTTTGGAAAGATGTCACTACATACTTCCTCCATACCAATTTTCAGGGATTTTTATTGAGCCAAACTCCATGAATAGAGCTTTGAAAATGCCTACTTAACACTTTTTCTGAGTTATAACAGCAAATTTCATATGTGGATTTCTCTCTCGTGTTGAATCGGATTGAGCTGAATTTTTTACTGTATACTCTACTATATACCAGTTTTCAAATGGCTTTGGTTTCATTTGATTTAGATTTAAACTGAATGAGTTATGGTTTATCAAAGCTTTCAAGCTCTTTTGACCGAATTTCTCCAGATTTGCCTTGGCTTGATTTTCTTCATTTTTACTTCGATTTCACTTCACTCATGAAGTTTTAGAAGTGATGAATCCACAAAGAGAGTCTAAACTCATTAGACTTCTCATGTGGAATGGTCACACACATTGTGCTTGTTAAGCACCTTTTTGTTAATTTTACTAGCAAACAATTTATAGCATAAGCAAGCATGTGGTAACCGTCTTAGACGGATGAGTGGGGGTGCCTAACACCTTCCCCCGCTCATAAATAATTCCCCGTACCCAATCTCTGGATTTTTCCATATATTAGAGCTACTTTGGCTTTATTTGGCTTTTATGAACCCGTTGGTGTCCATTCACACCCTTAAGATGGATGGTGGCGACTCTTATTCTTATCGATCCCCGCGTGACGATATAGGAGGTCATCATAGATGACATTTCCATGTCTCACAACTGGCGACTCTGCTGGGGAGTTTTGTGGAATTGAGCCATTGTTGTGTGCTTAGCATGTTGGATTGCTTTTATTTGATTGTTTGCTGTTTGGCTTGTTTAAGAAGCATGCTGATCTGAATGCCTTTGTTTTAGAGAGAATGCAAGACCCATGGAAATATGGCATGTGATGTGTGTATGCCTTAATTATGTTTAGAACCATGCTTAGGAAGGCCTAACTAGTCTTAGCATGCTAGGTTGCCATATTTTCATGATAAGCATGCTTTGATTAGAGCTTTGATGTCATGAGCATGAGATCTGAATTTTTTGAGAGATGTTTTGACTATGTTAAGCATGCTCACCATAATTAAATGTTATTTTTGTATAACATGATAACATGCTTTCATGTTTGTATGATTGGGTGAATGCATGTTTAGATTGAGCATGCTAGGTTTTTTATTACCTTGATATTTTCATGTTTATCTATCACAAATGATCTCTATATCATGCCTTGGTTGTTTTTGGATTGTGCTTGCATGGCTACGAAAAAAAGAGTGGCAAGGGTGGGACGTTGTGTTGAATGTGACCCATCTTGTTCAAATGCACTTGTGCACCTTTTTATTTTTTTACACAGCCTACCTATCACCTATAGGAAGTTGAACAAGAATGTGTGTAGCTTGGCGCACCGAGGTCGTTACTTCGGAAAGCGAAAGTGAAAACATTCACCTTAGAAGCTTTGAGCCAATGATGTGATGACATGGTGGATCTAGAATTCTGGTCATACACTAGGCTTGAGCTCTAAGTTGCCAATAAGCCAAAACCCAAAACCCCCACGCTTGAAGGTGGAGAAACACGTTTTTGGCCAAAGTAAACCAAATACGATGGGAAAAGGGTTTGTATTGAGGGAAGGCCGTCTTGCATGGCTCAGGTGGTCCAAGGCATGATATGGACACCATTTGGAAGGTAAACATGAGGTAACAAGGTAATGTAAGCCTATTATTTGTGGTAACATCTTTACTTTGTAAATATCAAGCTCATGTTGGCCATTTGTGGGGATCTTGTTATTCCCAGAAATTTGTTGTTATCCTAGGATTGGTGTAGCCCTTAGAGAGAGTTTTTACTCTTCTTATGTGTCGTTCTACCCCAAATGTCCATAGGAGGCACCTAAAAGTCCCGAAATCCATGCATTGGGTGTCCATTTTGGGGAGGGAACCTAGGCCCTCCTATGTATGAATATTACTAATCCTTTGTTTTGCAGGAAATTGGTGTGGAGAACACCCTGGAGCTGCTGGTACAAAGGGATTTTTCCTTTTTAGTTTAAAAATTCTCATTCTCAAGCCCAAAGAGGCTAAAATTGTAATTTTATTTTGATTCATGCCCTTGAAGGCCAATTTGTATTGTAACATGTTTCTTTTATCATAAGAAGTCTGTTTGTGCATATTTTTGGTATCCCCATGCAATCTCATGAAATTCAAGGGTTAAACGGGCCTTTAATGCCATTTGATATGTCAAGTGTCCAATTTGGGGCAGTCCAGAAGCCACCCAGTGGTGAACAGTGTGTTTGGGCAAGTAACCAAGCTAATAAAACCAATTGGAAGAGGAAACAATTCGAAAATCTGTTTTTCGGCTGAAAACCGTCCTGAGTATGCGGTTGTCTGCATTTTCGCCGCAACCGCATGTATCATACGGTTTGAGCCAAACCGTCCTGAGTGTGCGGTTTTAAGCCGAAATCCATTTCTGGCCCTGCTAATTAAACATTTCGGGGTCCTTTTATCCCTAAGCCATATAAGCAAGTGGGCAGGTGGGCTAAATGAGATAAATGGCATATAAACTATCCCAAATCCACCCAAATCAAGAGATTAAGGTCATTTTTAACATTTTCACCCAAATTGAACAAATCAACTCAACTCAAAGGTGGAAATGATAAAATAAAGGTTGGCTCAAACCAAAAAACAGGTCAAACACCTCAACTTGGGGGTTAAGTCCACATTGGGCCCTTTTTGTCCAATTTGACCGCTTAACCCATCTTAAGTGAAGTAAATGATTAAGAGAAAATTGGTTCAAATAACCAACCTAATCATACTTCAACCTCAAGAATTGAACTTGGAAATCACAATAAGCTTCCAAAGCATGTTTTAAGCCTAAAGTGGGATCTAAACCAAGAGTAAAAAGAAAAGAAGCTCAACTCTTTTGAAATAGAACAAATTCCAACCAAAAAAAAAAAAAGAAATATTTAAGCATAAAGTATTCAAACTTCTAATATTTCTTCCAAAGAGCAATTTATGGGTCACTTGGAAACCTTTGAATTCCAAGCAAATAATCATTGCCAAAATCAAGTGAAAGAAAATTTTGAATAAATCATCTCCTTTAAGGGCAATTTGAGTCTCTTTTTAACTCAAAAACGCCTAAGGGGAAATCAAAAATATTTTAGGCATCTGAAAGCCTTGGAATTTCAGAAAATCAAATCATAGGACCCTGGAAGCCTGAAATTCCAGACTTTTTCAAAAACCTCATAGGCCTTCTAAAGCCTGAATTTAGAAACTCATAGGACTCCTGGAAGCCTGAAATTCCAGACTTTTTCAAAATCTTCATAGGCCTTCTAAAGCCTGAATTTAGAAACTCATAGGACTCCTGGAAGCCTGAAATTCCAGACTTTTTCAAAACCTCATAGGCCTTCTAAAGCCTGAATTTAGAAACTCATAGGACTCCTGGAAGCCTGAAATTCCAGACTTTTTCAAAATCTTCATAGGCCTTCTAAAGCCTGAATTTAGAAACTCATAGGACTCCTGGAAGCCTGAAATTCCAGACTTTTTCAAAATCTTCATAGGCCTTCTAAAGCCTGAATTTAGAAACTCATAGGACTCCTGGAAGCCTGAAATTCCAGACTTTTTCAAAATCTTCATAGGCCTTCTAAAGCCTGAATGTAATTTCAGGAGGTTGTGGAAGCCTCAATTCCAACTTTGGTCGGTCTTTTTCGTACCAACCAACTCATAGGCCCTTGAAAGCCTGCGTAATTTCAAGAGGTTGTGGAAGCCTTAATTCCAAAGCATAAGCCCTTGGAAGCTTGCGTAATTCCAATTCTTGATTTGTCTATAGGCTTTTACTATAGGCACATCATCTTTTGTGGGATATGTTGGAAGCCCTAGAATTTTCCAATATTGGTGGGTCTTTTTCGCACCAACCAATTCATAAGCCCTTGGAAGCTTGCGTGATTCCAAGTCTTGATTTGTCTACAGGCTTTTACTGTAGGCACATCATCTTTTGTGGGACATGTGGGAGGCCCTAGAATACTCCTACAAAATTTCTAAGATTTGATCTTTTTCGTATCAATCACCTCATCTTAATAAGGTTATGTTAACCATAAATACAAAAATCAAAAAATATGAATGCAAAAAAACCCCCAAACTCATGTTCACCAAGCCTACATGCACGCATGCATAGGTGTGTAAAGTTGATTGGATGGGACACTAACATTTTTTCTTTTTTCTTCTTCTTTTTTACTAAGGCACTAAGTTCCTACTGCAACCATTGCTCCCCGACGTTCTCAAAGATTAAAAGCTGCTACCATGAACCCTGCTGAAGAACAATCTACTGTTTCGGCTGAGGCCTTTGCTCAACTGCAAGAACAAGTGGCAGGGATGACCAAACTACTGGAGAATTTGCTGGCCAACCAAGCCGCTCAGGCTCAGGTGCAGGCGCAACAGGCGCAGGCTCAGGTTCACCAAGCTTCATCATCCCACAATGCACCACCACAGGCTCCACCCCAGACTGAACTTCCACCACAAATCCAACCTATCCCACCTCAACCTGAACCCTCTCATCCAAACCCCGAGCCTATCCTGATCCGGGAGGAGGAATCTGAATGTGAGAAGGAAAAGGGAAAAGAAAAAGAGAGACTGAGGGTAGAAGTAGAGAGAAAATTTTTGGACAAACTGGAGTCCATTCAGGAGGAATTGAAAGAAGTCAGGGGGATCAACACGTTGGGTGGTACCAACTTCCAAGATCTCTGCCTGTACCCCGATGCATGCTTACCGGCCAAATTTAAGTGCCCGGACTTTGAAAAATATGACGGCACCGGATGCCCAATGAGCCATCTGAAGCTCTACTGTGGGGCGTTATGCCAATTTGGCCGGGATGATGGCATCCTGATCCAGCTATTCCAGAGAAGCCTAACTGGGGCAGCCTTGAGATGGTTCGCAACTGTGGACCATGGCAGAATCAGAAGGTGGAAGGACCTAGCTGATGCTTTCCTTGCTCAGTACCGTTTCAATGCTGACATCGTGCCAGATAGGTACGATATGATGAAAATGAGTAAGGGAAGAGATGAGACAGTTAGGCAGTATGCCAAAAGGTGGAGAGAAGCCGCCTCTCAAGTCAGGCCTCCCATGATGGAGCCAGAGATGGTTACCACCTTCATTGGCACATTGGGGCATCCATTTTACAATCATTTGGTGGGTCAGGTTACCACCAGTTTCGCTGCCCTAGTACTGGTCGCGGACCGGATTGAAGATGGAATCAGATCCGGACGAATTCACGACCATTCTGCCACAGCTCGTCAGCAGGAGCCCACTTTTGATCCTTCTGCCCAGAAGCAGAAAAATGGGGCAAGAAGGAATGGAGGAAAGAAAGAAGGGGAGGTAAACATGGTACAACCCCAACCACCACAAAAACCCATCCAAATCAATATTGCTGCACCTCCACCCAGTCCGGTGCAGCCACAATCGACCTATCAAAACCCTCTCAACATTAATGTTCCTCAGGCAGCAATGCCCAACCAAAAAAGGGTATTCTCAAAAGAGGAGAGAGACGCTTGGATGGCGTCCAGAAGAAGCAGGGTCCTTTCCCCTCTTCCTGTGACACCATCCCAACTTTTGCCATCTTTGTTAAACGCAGGGTATGTCACCCTGAAAGAACCAAATCCGAATGCTTCAAAGGGAAAGAATTTCGATCCCTCCACCACCTGTGAATACCATATGGGTGCACCAGGACACCCTACAGACAGGTGCTGGCCATTAAAACACGCCATTCAAGATTTGATCGATCAGGGAACCCTGTTGTTTAACACAGCTGCACCCTCTCCCACCAGGACTGACATTGGTCAGAATCCTCTGCCCCAGCATAATGGGGCTGGTCATTCCAATTTCGTAGGGACCATCTCTTCTAGACCTAGGACGTTCGATCCCTCGCAGTTAATTGCGCCAATAGGGACGTCCGTTAAGGTCTATTTTGACCAGGAAGGGATAGAGGAACAAATCAACGTTATTTCTGGAAATAATGGAAATGGCAAGACTGCAGAGGACATTAATGCCTCTCTAAACCGGGCCGCCTCTCTCATGGCCCAGCTTAATGTAGCCAAACCCCCTCTCATTATTAATTGCAACCAGGCTGTTGCTTCCCCCACTACTCCATCACCCAAACCATCTTTGGTCATTAATTATGACCCCACCACTGCTTCAATTACGTCTGTTTCTTCTCAGACCTTAAGATCCTCTCAACCTAAGGCACCAAGGCAATCTTCGCCTCTGGTTATTGAGGTGCCTTCTTCTAACCTTATTCCTACATCAGCTCCTGCACCTAGGTCCCACCTCCAACCCTTGGTATTTAACGTGCCTAAACCCTCTTATTCAGAAACCGCTGTACCTTGGAACTACAGCGAGGGTTATACGACCACTATCCCAGTGGCCGGGAATCAAGGTCAGGAGGAGGTAAACCTCATGACAAGATCAGGGAGGTGTGTAGAAGGAAAAGAACAAGAAATGAAAGAGGCAGAGCAAGTCCAGAAGGGGAAGGCCAAAATAGGGGAAGACACCCCTCAGGTCGACAATAAGGAGGCAGAGGATCTCCTAAAAATACTGAAAAAGAGTGAATTCAATATTGTTGACCAACTAACCAGGGTCCCTGCCCAGATATCAATACTGGGATTATTGCTTAATTCAGAAAAGCATAGGGACTCATTAATGAAGGTACTCCAGAGCGCCCATGTGCCCAAAACAATTGAGCCAGACCAGCTCGGCACGATGATCGGCCAGATCCTATCTCACAATGTAATAAGCTTTTCAGAAAGCGAGATAAGCCCTGTTGGAGGCTATCACATGGACCCTTTGCACATCACTGTGCTCTGTAAGGGTAGCATGATAGCCAGGGTCCTAATCGACAATGGGTCGGCCTTAAACGTCTGCCCCCTTGTAACATGTGTGAGACTTGGTTTGGACCAATCCAAGATAAAGCAAAACGGGAGGGTGGTAAGAGCTTTCGATAGCTCCAAAACACACTCCC
Source organism: Buxus sempervirens (assembly GCA_947561395.2). Classification (NCBI taxonomy): domain Eukaryota; kingdom Viridiplantae; phylum Streptophyta; class Magnoliopsida; order Buxales; family Buxaceae; genus Buxus; species Buxus sempervirens. The sequence continues at coordinate 3,868,116 of OX387193.1, forward strand.
TGGGAGAGATTGAATTACCGATTACCATCGGACCGAATATCTTTAATATTACATTCGAAGTGATAGATATTCCGGCTGCCTTCAATCTACTTCTGGGAAGGCCGTGGATCCACTCAGCTAGGGCTATACCCTCTACTCTTCATCAAAGAGTAAAATTTATAAGAGGCCAAAGGGTAATAACGGTCCTAGCAGAGAACCTAGTCCCTCCTGTCATACCACCTGACGTACCTTTCATTAATGTAGAATTAACGGCGGACAAAATTGCTTTTCACTCTTTTCAGTTCGAAACAGTCAACTTCATACCTGGGGGGTGTCAAAAGAAAGAGAGGTTGACCTGCGCCAATAAGATGGTGGAGAAAGTTTTAAAGGATTGCAATTTCCACCCAGGAAAGGGGTTGGGCATTAACCTGCAAGGAAGGGTGAAGCCCATAGAGGCACAGAGGCTGGTCCCACAGGTGGGACTGGGGATGAAAATGAGAAGATGGAAGAGGGGATCACGGAAAGAAAATGAGAGGGGAAAGAATCAAGAAAAGTTCCCTCATTTAAGGGAAACTTTCCCGAGGCCCTCTCATACCATTCAATTGGCTCCTCCTACAGATTCCTCCAAGCCTCCGTATTTCAATGACAACCCTTTTAGAAAGCCTTATACCTCAACCCTTCAACCTTTTATCCCCCTCTCATCCACTTTGACGCCTGAAGCCACGGGTGAGCCTGAGCCACTGCCACAAGAGCAGCAGGATTTCACAGAAGAGACAGGGGCATTCTTTGCAATGACAGAGAATGAAGGAAGAGATAAAGCAGAAGAAGAAGTTCCTTTTATCGACTGGGCCTCAATCAAGATTCCTGATGAGGTCACCTCGGAACTCAGCCCCGAAGCAGAAAAGGGCAGTTTTTCAAATCCGGTAATGATGGTATCGGATCGAGAGTTTGAGGAGGAACGGGTTTGCACTATACCACCTGTTCCAGAGGGCTTTGTATTGAAAAATTGGGAAGAGACCCCCTTGACATTTGAGGCTGCATATGGTTGGCAATCAGCTGCGGCCTCCAAAAAAAAACTCCATTAGTGGATTGCCCTTTTCCTGAAGGTTTTAATGAACCTTCATCTTCAGGAAAAGCCTTTTTAGAAGGTTCTCAAAAAACTCAAAAAGATTTTTCAATTTTTTCTAGAAAATCTAAAGCTTTCAAAATGGTCCAGACTGCTTATGAGCCATATATACAGACTGAATTAGAGCAAGTTGAATACGACTTCGACCTCGAGCTCGACTTCGACCTAATGGGGATTGAAGAGGAGATCGAGGCCGAAGACGATGACCTTCCAAGAGAAATATCATATCAATTGGAACGTCACGAAAAAGGTATTCAACCTAATATTGAAGAAACCATTTCTATAAACCTGGGAACTGAAGAGGACCCAAAAATTGTAAAGATTGGTGCATGCTTGTCTGAAATACAGCAGAAAGAAATGTCCCAATTCTTGGCCGATTACAAGGACGTGTTCGCATGGTCTTATCGGGATATGCCAGGGTTGGATACAGACATGGTTGTACACAGGCTGCCCATCCTGCCAGGAGTAAAACCTATTAAGCAGAAATTGAGAAGGTTGAAACCGGAATGGACTTTGAAAGTCAAAGATGAAGTAGTGAAGCAGTTTCAAGCCGGGTTTTTGGCGGTGTCCACATACCCTGATTGGCTAGCCAATATAGTCCCAGTTCCAAAGAAGGATGGAAAAGTCAGGATGTGTGTGGATTACAGAGATTTGAACAAAGCGAGCCCGAAGGATGACTTCCCATTGCCACACATCGACATCTTGGTTGATAATACGGCAGTGCACAGCCTGTTCTCTTTTATGGATGGCTTCTCCGGATACAACCAAATTAAAATGGCAAAGGAGGATCAAGAGAAAACCGCTTTTATTACTCCTTGGGGAACCTTCCACTACACAGTCATGCCTTTTGGATTAAAGAATGCCGGGGCGACGTATCAGCGAGCCATGACAGCCCTTTTCCATGATATGATCCACAAAGAGATGGAAGTATATGTGGATGATATGATTGCCAAATCATGTGAAGAGGAAGACCACTTAATCAATCTAAAGAGGGTATTTGACCGTCTAAGGAAGTACAGCCTAAGGCTTAATCCAGCAAAGTGTGTCTTTGGAGCCACATCCGGGAAATTATTGGGATTCATTGTAAGCAGAAGAGGGATTGAGATAGACCCGTCTAAAGCCAAGGCAATCATTGAGATGCCAGCTCCTAAGACTGAAAAAGAAGTTAGGGGCTTTCTGGGAAGAATTCAGTATATCAGCCGGTTCATAGCACAACTTACTGCTATTTGCGAGCCGATCTTTAAACTTCTAAGGAAGAATAACCCTACTATCTGGAATGGGGATTGCCAACAAGCATTCGACAAAATAAAGGATTATCTGTCAAATCCTCCTGTTCTAGTACCGCCAATTCCAGGAAAACCACTGATTCTGTATCTATCAGTTCTAGAAACATCAATGGGATGTGTATTGGGGCAGCATGATGAAACAGGCAGAAAAGAAAAGGTTATCTACTATTTGAGCAAGAAGTTTACAGATTATGAGACAAGATATTCGCCATTGGAAAAGACTTGTTGCGCTTTGGTCTGGGCGACTCAAAGGCTTAGGCACTATTTTTTAAGCTATTCAACTTTGCTGATCTCAAGGATGGATCCGCTAAAATATCTGTTTGAGAAGCCGGCTTTAACTGGTAGAACAGCAAAGTGGCAGCTTTTGCTTTCAGAATTCGACCTGACATATGTCACTCAGAAAGCAATCAAAGGTCAGGCAATTGCTGACCACCTAGCTGAGCATCCATTACCAGATTATCAAACTCTTAAGACGAATTTCCCGGATGAGGCCATCTTATTCGCTGAAGAAGAAAGTGAAGACTCCTGGCAGATGTTCTTTGATGGGGCTGCAAATATGAATGGAAATGGGATCGGCGCAGTATTAGTAAAGCCAGATGGTTCACATATCCCAATCGCAGTGAAATTGAGATTTCAGTGCACGAACAACATAGCAGAGTATGAGGCATGTATAATCGGATTACAAGCTGCTCTGGACCATGATGTTCAAGAACTTGACGTATATGGAGATTCGAGTCTTATCATCTTCCAAACAACTGGGGAATGGAAAACCAAAGATCGTAAATTGATCCCATATCACCAATATTTGGAAGAAATAAGTACCAAATTTACTCGAATTTCTTTTAGCTATATGCCAAGGGCTAAGAATCAATTTGCGGATGCCTTGGCGACATTGGCCTCAATGGTTAGTATTCCAGAAGGGGTAGACATACAACCACTAGAAATTGAAGTCAGAGACGAGCCAGCTTACTGTCTTGTTTTGGAAGGAGCGCAAGAAACAGAAATACCATGGTTCCAAGATATTAAGAATTTCTTGGATAATCGAAATTTACCAGAAAGCGCTAGTCCCACTGAAAAAAGAACAATACAGAAGCTAGCAGGACAGTTTCTTCTAAGTGGTGGGCAGTTGTATAAGAGATCCTACAATAATGTTCTACTCAGATGCGTCACCAAGGTTGAAGCAGAAAGGTTGATTGAAACAGTGCACGGGGGAGTATGTGGGCCGCACATGAATGGACACATGCTCGCAAGGAAAATATTGCGATTGGGATATTATTGGTCTACAATGGAGTACGATTGCTGCCTACATGTTAAGAGATGCCATTTGTGCCAAATATATGCTGATAATAAGCATGCACCACCAAGTGAGCTGCACAGCATGACCTCTCCATGGCCATTCTCTATGTGGGGTATTGATGTCATTGGGATGATTTCTCCAAAAGCATCTAATGGACACCGGTTCATTCTGGTGGCAATCGATTATTTCACAAAATGGGTTGAGGCTGCTTCATATGCAAATATCACAGGAAACCATGTTCTTAAGTTTCTAAAGCACAACATAATTTGTCGCTATGGGTTGCCAAAAGCCATAGTTTCAGACAATGCTTCGAATATTAAGAACAAGGATATGAAGGAGATGTGTGAGCAGTTTCAAATAACTCATCACAAGTCAGCCCCTTACAGGCCAAAAACGAATGGAGCAGTAGAAGCGGCAAATAAGAATATAAAGAAAATAATCCAGAAGATGGTGGTAAGCTACAGAGATTGGCACGAGATGTTACCATTTGCTCTCCATGCTTACAGAACCTCGATCCGAACTTCTACGGGGGCAACGCCGTATTCCTTGGTTTATGGAACAGAGGCAGTCTTACCTGTTGAGGTAGAAATCCCTTCATTAAGAGTGCTTATGGAAACAGAGCCGGAAGAGGCTGAATGGGTTCAGTCTAGATATGAGCAACTTAATCTGATAGAAGAAAAGCGGTTGAATGCGCTTTGCCATGGTCAACTGTATCAGAGGAGAATGGCCAGGGCCTACAACAAGAAAGTGAAGCCCAGAGCTTTCCAAGTGGGTAATCTAGTCTTAAAGAAGATATTACCATTTCTGGAAGACCCTCGTGGAAAGTTTAAGCCGAATTGGGAAGGACCTTATGTAGTAAAGAAGGTCTTGTCAGGAGGAGCTCTTATCCTGACAGAAATGGATGGAGCAGATTTTCCTGAGCCAATCAACTCCGATGCGGTCAAGCAATATTTCCCTTGAAGGAATATCACAAGGAAATGATCCGAGGCCATTTTTCTTCCTCCCTCACAAATTCTAATATCCCTAGTTTAAACCAAGTTGAGCCTGTTCGTGTTTTAAAGAACCCAAACTGGAGCTTACAGTCGCGAATGAAGCAGGGTTAATAGAAAAACAAAAAGGGAAATAGAAAAGAAAGGCCAAAAGAAAAAAAAACAGAAGGCCAATATTGGGAATGGGGGGTCGCATCCATTATGACTGTAAGCCCAGTTGTCCCATTTTCAAGATGTTAAAATATTGAGCCTATAATAACTTTTTTTCATAAACCCAGCCCAGCCTTCATTTCGTCCTATCGATCAAGTCCTCGGTGATCTGGGTGTATTCCTTCAGGCTCGGGATGTTGAAAGGGCAATGACGGAATAAAACAGGCCGGTCCTAGTGAAAACCGTAACAGGCACTAGGGGCAATATTGGCAGAAAGAAGGCGAAAGAAAAAAGAGAATAAAAGAAAAGGAAGAAACAGGAAAAAGGTCACCAACCGTACTTGGGATACAGATTGAACCAAACCGCCCTTTTTCTACGGTTTTGGCAGAAGGGCTATGCAACCGCATACTAAAGACGGTTTTGGCTAAACCGTTCTGAATACGCGGTTTTGCGCAGCAGAAGTGAATTGAGCAGATTTTCTGCACAGGACTGAACCAGAAGGCTGGGGCAAGCCCCTGAAAGTGGGAAGGAAACTTGGGGATGAGTCTAAGGGTTCCAAGGGGGATGGATTGGCTTCCTCCTCATTAACTGAAATACCCTTTTTGCCCAACTTACTTCAATTCGTCCAACTATATGGGATTAAAGCATTATGGACCAATTTACAATAAAAACACACAAAAATAAAAACTATATTTTGGCCAATGATGAGAAATCAGTGACTTTTCATTAAAACTGTCAGTTTTTACAAGCATATGAGAGTTCTGAGGCCAATAGTATAAAAACCTACTTTGTATTCTCTATCTTTCCACTAGTGGAGTTTCTCTTTGTACAGAAGTGTAAAAAAGGAAAAAAAATACAATGAAAGGGGCTAATCTCTATCCCCTAGCCTCTCCTCAAGCTCTCTGATCCGAGCCGCCTGAACCGCCACAAGCCTTTCAGCCCCCTCTGCATCTGGGTCACTGAGGAATGAGATGACGTCATCGGAGAGAGTCTGCCTGGTCCTCAAATCTCTGAGCCTGGCCATGGTCTCGTCATGCCTGCGCCATGCAGCTCTCACCTCGAAGCGACGGGCCTGTATCTACTCTGATAATCGCCGCTCCAGGTCTTCTTTCTCCAACCTCAAAGTGCGGGCCTCCTCCACCCATATGAGCTGAAGCCGCCTATGAGAAGCCCGCTCGGTCTCCAAGAGGTCCTCATAAGTAGGACACGGGATAGCGGGAGGATCAGCCGGTACAGAGGCACAGCTTTGCACCTGCTCCCTAATCCAAAGGAGATAGTCCTTCTCATGTAATTTGGAGAAGACGGGACCTCTCAAAAGGCAGGCCTGCGACCATTCCTTCAATAGGCGGAAGCAGAGGCCCATGGTGGCTGGTGTGAGCGGACCTATGAGCTCTTCATATCCCTGAGGTACTAGGATCCCCTGCACCTCCTCTCCAAACTGCCGGATGACCCTCAAAGGCAAATAGAGCAAGGCAGACCTCAAGCCCATGAGCACAGCGAAGTTTCGGTCAGAGAAGCTGATCACTGTCTCAACGGAGGGCTGGTAAGCACCGGGCCATCTCACCTGGTCATCCTGAAGAGTCCCCAAGAAAGCAAACCATCCCTGTTTGCCGCCATGTATATTGGGACACCCCCTGTTGCTCATCAAAACAGGAACGTCCAATCTGGGGAAGAAGCGCCGGGTTATCTCTTCAACTTGACTCAGGTGGTCAAGTAACCAGAGCTGCACAAAACAGGGAAGCATTTCCAACCTTAGAAAATTTCAACATGGCAATAATAATTACAATTCAAGGAAAGAGATTCAAATTTTACCTGAAGTATAGGGGCGCAGGCAAGGAAACTTTTCTGCTTCCTGTGATAGCAGTCAGTCAAGGCCTGGTATATTTCAGCCAGGATCATAGGGGCAAGCCTTTCGCGCTCCCTAACTTGGCAAATGACTGAAATGAGGGATAAATCAACCTCGCTATCACCTCGGGGGAATAAAAGTTGATTGACCACTATCAAGGTCAAAGCATTGAACCGGGCCGACCGGTTTAGGCTATTCAACAGCTTTTCAGTCAAAAATGACTTTGATAGGGTCAATAAAGCGTCGGCTTCCCCTAACTCTTTCTTGTTAATCCCCAAAAAGGTGGAGGCTTCCTTTTTGAAGCTCGGTTTGAGAGGTGGGTTAACTACTTTCTTAGAAAAACTAAGGTTGAGGATGGTTTCAACCTCCTCGACTGTAGGGGTCATCTCTTTTTCCCCAAACCTGAAGAGGTTCAATTGAGGCTCCCAATGCCCAATTAGTGCCTCTATGATTTCCCATTTTAGAGGAATCTTTGGGATTGAAAGGAGGTGGCCTAGATTGGCGGAGGCCCAATCCATCTCATCTTGAGGGGTCATTGAAGAGACCCACCTCTCATAGAATGTATCTACTATGGCATACCTAGTCAAATTAGGAGGTTTGGACCTAATTTTTGGTCTAGGTGCTGATATTTCAGGTACAGAAGATGAAGAAGGCACAGAAGCTGAACCAGAAGCCATTAATGGGCAAAAGTGGATTAAAGGCAGCTAGGAGAGAGAAAATCGCCGAAACAGGGGGTTTCTGACCTAAGCAATACGTCAAAATGACGTCCTGCCCGCAATTCGCGGTTTTAAAATAACCTAAGGGCAAAAACCGCATACACAGAACGGTTGTGTCTAAACCGCACTTAATATGCGGTTGCATTCCCGCAAAGTTTAAAAACCGCGGGTTAGGTACGGTTCTTGCACAACCGCCCTGAATGTACGGTTTTTGCACAAAAAAGGGGTTTTCTTCTTTCTTTTAATAAGTCATGTTCCCAGCACACCTGTTACCTGTATAAACACTTGTAACATGACAAATATACAAAAATAAACAAAAATATACAAAAAAGGAAACAAAACCAAAAAAATCTTCTCTTTTCATATAAACTGTCAATGGATACATCAAGTTTATATACAAATATCTGATAAATCCTAAATCCTATCTCTAACAGGTCAATCCCTATCGCCTCTACCTCGCCGTCGCTGCCGGATGAAAAAGTGATCTGAGAAGCGCTGACTAGCAGGAGATGAAGGCTCACCAAGCGAGGATGGACCAGCAGGAGCCACCGGGTCTGCAGGAGGCGCAGGATAGGTAGAAGAGGCTGAAGCTGGAGCGGGATCACCCCGGGTCAGGTCCATGAAGCATGAAACTGAAGAGTCTGTCGCCAAGGGAACCAGCTCCAGAACCCGAGATTCCTCGACCGGAGGAGATGGATCTGCTATGCCGGGAACATCATCCTCTCTCATAGGCTCGGCCACCTCTGGATCTGCTACGCCGGGAACATCCTCTGCTCTCGTAGGTCCGACCGCCTCATAAACCACAGGAATCTCCGATCCACCCTCCGCTGGCTCAAGAGCAGTCTCCGGCTCAGATGAAGGAGCAGTCTCAGATATAGGCGCGGCCTCGGGCATCTCGGCCGACTCAGGAACTACACCAGCAGAAGTAGCCTCGGCCGCCACCTCGCTCTCTCTCTCCGGGATCTCTATATCTCCTAAAGAGAAGGACAAAGTGCGGGAACTGGATGGTGAAGCCGCCACATCCTCCTGAAAGGCAAAAACAGATTGATCAGAAGCAGAAAAGATAAAATAAAATACAGAAACTGGAAAAGACAGACCTGAGCTCCTGAAGGTCCCGCCTGACCCTGGGCACTGGCCAACTGAGCCCGCAAGTCAGCAATGAGAGCGGCCTGCCCAGTAATGATGACATCGCTCTCAGCAATGGCGGCGTCCCTCTCAGCCAGCTGGCGCTCCAGATCCGCGTATCGAGCCCGGACCTCCTCCAGCTGTGCCTCCTGAAATGAGATAAGAAAAGAAAAGATATCAGTAAATAAGAAAGGAAGACTAAAAGACTGCATAAGGAAAGGAGGTTCATACCGTGGTGTCATAGAGGCGGATCACTACCCCCCCTATCTCAGTAACTCCACCTCGAACGGGCATGGGCTGCATCAGACAACCCACTGAGACCTGCCCGAACCAGGTATCATAGTCACCATCAACTAGAAGGCCATCTCCTGCCTCCCACTCGCCGAAATGGGCAGGGTCGAATGGACCAGGAAGGATGAAAGGGGCTGTAGCTGGAGGAGCCACTGGGATCCGGAGCTCGCCAGTATGCTGGAAGAAAAATCGCTCGCCGAGGTACCATATACTACCCAACTGCCCAATGAAGAATGGGTACCTCTGGCGCCGCTGATCCAGGGCGAAAGCGTCATCCACGAAGGGCTGAAAAGCCAGCTCGTCATGCAAGCCGTCAAGACGGGGGACAGATAGCTGAGAGTGAACAAAGAAGAATATCAGAATCTGATAAAAAGGAGAAAAGGAAATGAAGAAAAGAGAGACGGGAAAAATGCTTACCTCTCTCCTGAAGGTCCTGTCCAGGTGAGCCCTGGCCGACCTAGGGCGACTCTTCTCTGAGTCACGCCTAATCTGATTCCACCGGCGGGCCAAGGGAAATGTCCCCTCAGACAAAGTGGAGGTAGGGCGAAAGTGGGCCACATAGACCCGAGCAAAGAACTGAAAAGAAAAAAAAAGAAGAGAAAAAAAAAAAAGAAAAAAAGAGGTTAAGCAGAAAAAAGAAGAGAAAAAAAAAAGAAAAAAAGAGAAAAGAAAGGAAAGGAAGAAGAAAAGAATTCATACCTGCAGAAAGGGCCAGAAAAATCTGCAACCTACCCCGGCTCCCCTGGGAGAAGACAAGCCGGAGACCACTCGTCGAAGGCCAGCTAGCAAGGTGCCATAGACAAGCTGGCCCCAAGCGTAGTCCCTCGCTCGGTGCAAATCCCGGAGAAGACTCAGGAAATGGGGGCTGACTGAAGTAGTATCCTCCAAGCAGAAGCAGGAGCCCATCATCAGAAGAAAGAGAAACCGGAAAGCTATCGGGAAGCTGGGATGATCCGCTGCTAGGGTACTGAATCCCCTCTCTATAAAAGCCTTCCTCAACCAGGTCCGGGAAATACGAGTGATCCTGCTCCGATCCCACGCCTCCACGGGCATCTCATCATATCCTAACAGCTCGGCAATCTCCAAGTCCGCCGGCCGATCCATCTCAGTGATGACATCTCCAGTCATCCTGACCCCGGTAATGAGAGCAAAGTCGGAGGGTCGAATGCCTATCTCCACATCAGGCAGGTGAAAGCTCAGGGTCTCCGGGAAAAAGCGCTCCAATAAAGCCAAGATCAAAGGCCAATCCTGACGAACGCCGGTGATAGTGATAAAAGGGCCAAATCCAAAACGGCCCATCTCTCGGCGCAGAGAAGACGAGCAAGCCCCTACAACATCAGCAAAAAGGGCCCAGCTCCCTCGGAAATGAGAAGAAGGATATCTAAGGGGGATGTCTGCCCTGACGCCTGCCGAAGGATGCGTCGTCAAACTACTAAGAAGAGAGGTATCCCGGATCTGATCTGCTATCTCTGCAGGAATGGCGACGCGAGTCGCCCGGGCTCCTGCCCTACCTCTACGACGGGCTCCCCTACGCTCACGGACCTCACCAGCAGGCTAGAAAGGCGAATAATAAGGGTTTAAAGTTGAATGCGATAAAAGAAAGGCCGGATGTTAAAAAGGAAAAGGGAATACCTCTGGAATCGACTCCAGCGAATCCCCAGACGCCCCAGAGTCTGAATCTGAAAGCTCCAGACCACTGGGAGAAGAAGGCTCAGGGTCTGGCTCGGCCCTAGAGGAAGAAGCCACATCGGCCGGATCCCTCCGAACCCTCGAAGATGAAGGCTCATCTGCGGGACCCCGAGAAGCGCGACGTGTACGGGCCATCTACAAGACCAATTGCAGGGAGAAATTTATAATGTTTTATTGGAAATCATTTTATTCACTTTCAGTTAATTTTTCTTTAGACTAATCAATTCTACTTGATTTCCTTTTCTTTACTTCCTTATTATTATATATCCTTCTTATAAAAAAAAAAAAAAAGGGAAAGAGAAATTTTTTTTTGTTTTAGCAAGCTATTCAGGATTTTCAATTCATTTTCAAATTTAGAATTCTGATAAGTTTAATGACCGCCTAAAATCCCTAAAATATCAAATTTGTTCTACTTTCAGGCGTACTCAGGGCAAAGCAGCATTAAGGATGGTCAAGGCAGGAGCTGCCTATGCCTATATATGCTAGAGATGTTGGATGAAGCTTTTAAAAGTACAAGAACACATGCTCAAATTTAGTACAGTTGAACACAACGATTCGACATTACTAAGGCAAGCCTACAGGTTTTCAATCCAAGTAAAAATCAGGCATTGAGTTGCATTGGCTACAAATTGGAATAAGCCTGGAAGCATGAATAAGAGCAAACTGCATGCTACTTGAGATCGAGTAAGCCAAGAGTCATTTCAAGCATACAAAAGCATGTTCTTTGTAATGGGGTGAGCACGTCAAGTGTTGCATTGCCGCAGAAAAGAAATCCTCGGGTTGATGAAAAGCAAGTATTCAACAAAAAAATAATAATCAAATTGAACAAACAGGAGTATAGCAATCAAGAAAAAAAAACAAGCATGGTGAAATAAGGTTTCAGTTAAAGGTAAAACAATACAGGCCAAGGTCCAGTACAAACTGATTCAAGAAATGGGCAAGTACAAGGTTTGGGGATTTTATTCGGTTAGGAGCAAATTTGAAATCAAGAGTTCAGTTCAATCAATAATCAGAATTAAAATCATGCTAGGAACAAGCTCATTCAAGCAACAAACACATGCACAGATTTTCGGATCGCATATTTGCAAGAAAGAAATGTGTTCGGCCACCTACTTGTTCTGGTCGAAAAGAGAAGACCTTGCAATGTTTGTTTCGCCGGAGATTCAAGAGCAAACGATCACCAGCACCGAGGATGGGAGATGACTCAATATTGGTGGGCGCCCGTAAGTGAGAAACCACAAGCAGAATGGAGTGAGCTCTAGATGGAAGAGAGTCGCTACAACAGTCCACCGGAAGAGAGTGAAGAACCACCAGAAAAAGAAGACGTCGCCAGAAAGGATGAGCTCGCCGGAGGAAGAGTGATCTCACCGGAGGAGAAGAAGAGAAGACCGGAGCGAAACCACGGTCGCCAGAGGAAAAAGATGAGTTCGGGAGTTCGAGAGTTTTGCGAAGGCAGAGTGAGGAACCGCGGTCGCGGTCTCGGTTATATGAAACCTAGAAAACCGCACACACAGAGCGGTTGGTAATAATATTGGTAAAAACCGCACATACAGCACGGTTGAAATTGAAAATGCTAAAAACCGCATGTTCAGTACGGTTGGCACCCAAAAATGAATTTTCAAAACTTTTTCAATCTCTCTCAAAGGATCTATGTCCAAGGCAGTTGTGAATTGCAAGAAACACCATCCTACCAACTTTTGCTTTTAAAATTTGCTCAAATCTCACTTCATAGCCACGAGTGCTCCGTGAGAGGCGAGGAGAGGATTTGACCCTTAAGGTTAGGGACTTTTCATCAAATCCTTGAAACAAATTCTTTTTCAAAAACCATATTGGAGTTCTTGCAGCTCATAATCAAATGGACATGATCCTGAGAGGTGCAATTTGCGGGTCTTTTGCTCTCCGCTGCCAATTGATTCCAATCACAGCGAAGAGGGGGCAGTTGTAAACACCCCCAAATTGCACCCCAATATAAGAGATTAACTAAGAAGGGCTCCAAAGGTCTCATTTGAGCCTTGACATATGTCAAACTTTCAAAAACTTTCAAAAACAGTGCCAACCGCACTGTGTATGCGGTTTTTATAATTTCGGTGTAAACCGCTCTGTATGTGCGGTTGCAACCGCACAGACAGCACGGTTCAGGTCCTTGCTTGTCGCGCTGGCGACCACGTGGCTTCAAGAAGCTTCGGCCGTTAGGCCGCGTGTCCAGCACTCGATTAAAGCATAACTGAATTGAACCGTTCTGTATATGCGGTTTAGTCAATTTTGTATTAAACCGCACTTTGAGTGGCGGTTCTGTGGAAACCGCACTGAGTATACGGTTTTGGCTGTTTCAAGGCTTTGCGAAATGGCTCGATCTCTGAGCCTTATTTACGCATATTACCTCTCTCTCAGGGACTTGAACTCCCTATTTCACCCTCCGAAACTTGCTGAATTACACCAATTCATGCCTTGGAGGAGAATTGGAATAATCTAGAAGGCCTTTTTGGCCTACCCTTGGGACTCTTCTACCCTTGACTTGGCCTATAAATAGAGAGGCCCTCCTCTTGCAAATGGCTGACAATCTGAAGCTTAGAAGCTCTGCAAGAAGAAGGAGAACCTCTGCTGGATTGGCTACTCAACTGCTCAAGCTACTAAGGTAAGGCCTATTTGAGATACTGCTTCCCTTTTACATTCTAGCAAAATCTCTCATCTTCTACCTTTCTGTAGTGTAAGGCCTGTGTGTATTCTTGCAACCCCAAACCCCTTCTAAAGTACCTGGGAATCCTCTCTAGCCGTAAAACGTGAAGAGAGAGCCTGGGGAAAAAGAAGGTGGAATGGATCCTCTAGGCTTAGAACCCTCAAATGATGAAAAGCATACTATATGGTTATTTTGAGCCCTTGAATGCTTCTCTGATTATTTTTATATTTGGAGAAGATGTGAATCCATGCTCTCTACAGCTATGGATTCTAACTTTCTCATAGAAATATGATTTTCCACATCTTTGCACCCACTTTTCACTACTTTCATCAAATAGGCTAGATCTTGGATTTCCATATAAAATATGAAAAATCTGAGATCATTGGCCTTAGAATGAGTTTTTAGAAGTTCATGAGTTGTTTTTCATGATTTTAAATGGTTTTGGTCGAATCCACTTGCACACATACACTGATTTTGGCTTCTTATTCAAAGTTCTTCAAAAACAGGACAGATCTGTATCCTGTCTTGGAATGCTCATAACTTCATCCTCCGGATGAATTTTTGAGTGATTCCAAAGACATGTGATAGATTGGGAGGTCTATTTAATATCTGGAAATTTTCGTTCATTTCCATGTAGCCAATTTTTGACACCATCTCTTCAAAGTTTGTAGGACAGTTCAGCCCAGATTGCTGAACTTGTCGCTTTGATAGTGCACTATTTGCTCGGTTTTAATCCGTTTCCTATGATTCCAATTTCTGAGTTTTCTTTAAGAAGTCTATTTTCATTTCCAACAAGTTTCAGCTGATTTCAATCTGATTTGTGCCTTGGGTGCTCAGTTGACTCAGAGGTGCTCGCTGGCATGGTCCAGAGCTAATCTGTGGTCTTCTAGGCCTGTTCAAGAGAGCACACAAGTCACATCCGGATAGAGATTGATGTGAGGTTTTTTTCTTTGGAAAGATGTCACTACATACTTCCTCCATACCAACTTTCAGGGATTTTTATTGAGCCAAACTCCATGAATAGAGCTTTGAAAATGCCTACTTAACACTTTTTCTGAGTTATAACAGCAAATTTCATATGTGGATTTCTCTCTCGTGTTGAATCGGATTGAGCTGAATTTTTTACTGTATACTCTACTATATACCAGTTTTCAAATGGCTTTGGTTTCATTTGATTTAGATTTAAACTGAATGAGTTATGGTTTATCAAAGCTTTCAAGCTCTTTTGACCGAATTTCTCCAGATTTGCCTTGGCTTGATTTTCTTCATTTTTACTTCGATTTCACTTCACTCATGAAGTTTTAGAAGTGATGAATCCACAAAGAGAGTCTAAACTCATTAGACTTCTCATGTGGAATGGTCACACACATTGTGCTTGTTAAGCACCTTTTTGTTAATTTTACTAGCAAACAATTTATAGCATAAGCAAGCATGTGGTAACCGTCTTAGACGGATGAGTGGGGGTGCCTAACACCTTCCCCCGCTCATAAATAATTCCCCGTACCCAATCTCTGGATTTTTCCATATATTAGAGCTACTTTGGCTCTATTTGGCTTTTATGAACCCGTTGGTGTCCATTCACACCCTTAAGATGGATGGTGGCGACTCTTATTCTTATCGATCCCCGCGTGACGATATAGGAGGTCATCATAGATGACATTTCCATGTCTCACACATGTAATTAGAGCTTAAAACAAGTCAAAAATGCATAAAAATTGACAAAACAGGCTTTGCCCGTATTTCCTTCACGGGCCCGTCACGCCCGAAAATTCTCTACGGTCAAGCGCGCCCGTGGAAACTATACGGTCACCGTTGGACTGTAGTGTATTTACGGTCACTAAAGACACGTGCGAGTTTTGTCCTTCTATCGATTTCTGAGCTTTATCTTTAGTCCAATATATCTTTAAATGAGCGAATTAAGTATTTTATTCGCTGAAGCCACCTTGGTTGGCTATGGATGGGCATTATCTCTGTATTTCACTCTATCTTAAAGACCATGCCATATCCTTCTGGACCAGCCTTGCCCCTGGGTGTGTCTATAAATAGAGGCTCTCTCCTCTAGCTAAGGGCCACAAAATTTTGAGTCCAAGGAATTCTAAGATGCTCCAAGAGAAGAGAAAGAACTCCTGCTGCATGCCTGCTCAATCCAGGTAAGTCCCCTATCCCTTTTTATTTTCTGTCTTCAATTCTAGAGGTAATAGAATCATCTCTATTGCTGTAGAATAAGGCCATATCTGTTTTCGTATTCCTAAACTTGTCTCTAAGTACCTCAAGAGTCTCTCTAGCCATAAAACGTGAAGAGAGAACTAGGGGAAAGGGGAACAGGTGGATCCCTAGAATAGAACTCCATATCTGTTTTTATTTTTTTCATAGAATAAGGCCTGTGATTGTGTTTGTATACCCAAACCTATCTCTAAGTACCTCAAGAGTCTCTCTAACCGTAAAACGTGAAGAAAGAACTAAGGGAAAGGGGAACAGGTGGATCCGTAGGGTAGACCCCCATATGCTCTAATTTGTGAGATGTGGCTATTTTGAATATCCTGATCATGTTTTAATGCTTTTTATGATATATCTAAATGAATAACATGAATCTATGATGTTTATAGCATGAGATCCCTATTTTTCTAAAAATTGGATTTTTGCCACTTTTGCACCTACAGCACTGTTTTTGCGATTTTTGTGATTTTAGGCTATGATCTTGGATTTATCATGATCAATATGATAGATCTGAATCCAAAAGCCTAAAAATAAATTCTAGGGTTTCATGATATGGTTTTTAAATTGTTTTTCACTTTTGAGATAAGACCCTACGGTCTAAATTCTCCCTTTTTGGTGTTTTTCATCAATGTGGATATTTTTGGTTTTGATTTTCAAATTTAATGTGAAATTTGGGCTTTATCTATGTCCTGGACTGTTCAAGTTAAATTTTGAAATATTTTATAAAAATCCTATTTTCTAGACTTCTAGAATTTAGCTTGAAGCCAGATTTTTGGATTTTTCACTTTAAATTGATTTTATTTGATTTTATCTCAATTTTGTTTTGATCATGAAACCCTAGGAATGGTATGATCATGTTTAATAGTTCTGGATCAATCAGACTATTCATATGAAAAAAACCATATATTTTTGCCTTTTTTGTGATTTTGTGTGATTTTTATAGCAAGCTTTTTCCTTTATTTTAAACATGAACAATACCTGGCAACTACCTTGTGTGGATGAATAGGGGTGCCTAACACCTTCCCCTGTTCATAACTTAATCCCCTTACCCATCTCTGGTTGTTTTTTTTAGGAGGGATATTTTGCCCTAAAATTTGCCTTTTGTGCTTATTTAATATTTTGGCGTCCATTCACACCTAAATTGAATGGTGGCGACTCTTTGTTTTATATAATCCCGTGTGATGATTGAGGAAATCATTAAATTGATTTTTTCCCATGTCTCTGTGAGACATGGGAAAAAATCACCGGAGTGATCATCCCTCCGTCAACACACGGGCTCAACGCAAACATTGGGAGAGTCGCCACCATTCATGATTTTGGGGTGAGAATGGACACCAAAGAGTTCAAAATAAGCAAAAAGTGAAAAAAGAAGCATTCTAGGATAAAAATAATCGTACTTGAAAATCAAATCCAGAGATGGGTAAGGGGATTAGATTATGAATGGGGGAAGGTGTTAGGTACCCCCATTCATCCACACGAAGTGGTTGCCAAGTGTATGTTCATGCGAAAACAAAGTAAGAAAGCTTGCTAAAAATCATGAGAAACCTTGAAAAAGGTCAAATGTATGATATCTTCACCTGAGAATCCAAATGAATTTTGGGTTCTCCTTTTATGTCAATATCATTTCTGGAACATTAAAGAGGTGGAAATCAAAGCACAAGTTGCTCAAAACCCAGTTAAATCAAATCCGGGAAGTTTGGTAAAAAGTATGCCATTTGTCTTGCAATCATTCAAATACAATTTTAAATCAAATCAAACCAAATCCATTTGAAAGATTAGGGTAAATAAGAGTCTCATGCAAAATTTTACTTCATTCCGATGAAAAATCTAGGAGTTATGCTCCTTTGAAGTTGCTGTAGGGGATTTTTAAAAGTAGTTAGTGGGCAACTTTGGAAAATTGTCTAGAAAAATCCACTACACAAAAGTCCACGAAATTTGGTGTGATTGAAGTTTGTATGGCCATATTTCCATAGAAACTAGCCTCATACAAAAATCCCTTCGGATGTGCCTTCGGTGGTCTCCCGAACAGGCCCCGAAGATCACAGATTTACCCAGAAAAGTACAAATGAACAGTTCTGAGTAAATCGGCTACCAATAATTCAAATGGGATCCAAAAATTATGAAACCAACTGGATTTGAAAATAGACTCAAAAAGGAGTACTCAGAAATAAAAACCACTCGAATCGGACTTAAAACGAACACATGGCGGTCCGTCGAAGTGACAAGTTCTGTATTTGAACCTGAACTGTCCACTTAACTTCGATAGAGAGGTGTCAAAAATCCGCTAGATGGAAATTCATGAAATTTCGTGGACATAAACTAGACAGCCTCACCTTTCCCATGGTTCTGGAATCGCCCCAAAATTCATCCGGATGATGAAGTTACGGGCGTCCGAAGTAAGGGTACAGGTGCTGTCAAGCTAAGCCACTTTTGAAGAAATCCAAATCCGAAAATTGACAAAAAGTGTGTGATTCGTGTGAGATGAATCCAAAACCTTTGAAAAACATTTTAAAACACTCCAGAATTTGATTGAGGCCATTTATTTGAGTTTTATCACAATAAATGCAATAAACCCCAAATATGAGCCTATCCCGCCAAAATAGTGATATGTATGTGCAAGTGTAAAAAACCAAACAAGATCAATACAACATGCATATAGATTCAACAAAATAGGTTCTAGCATAGCCTAGGGTTCCGTTCCATTATCGTTTCCCTCTGTTCTCTTTAAGATAATCAAGGGTACTTTGAATATGGAACGGTTTACAATCAATCAAAAAGGCCTTATGCTACATAGGTTCTAACACTAGGGTCAATCCCCAGTCTCGTTTCTCCTAGATCCGCCTTCACGTTTTACGGCTAGGGGAGTCTTGAGATACTTTGAGCCGGGGAAGGATTTCCACACATACAAACAAGGCTTTACACTACAGAAAGGTAGAAGAAGAGATCTAGATCTATGAATGTAAAGACAGAAAATAAAAAGAAAAGTTGAGGCTTACCTGAGTTCTGGAGGCGATTCCACAGCGGTTTTCTTCTTCTCTTGGAGTTCTTCTTTGCGAGAATTCAAAACAAGAGTTCAGTGCCCTTTGCTCAAGGAGGAGGCTCCTATTTATAGGCAAAGGTTAAGGTCATTGGTAGACACAACTTAATGTCTAGAACCCCTCCAACCTTAACCCTAAGGTCATTTCCGAGATTTCCCCTCATTTAATGAGGGACATGATGGTAAAAGTGAAAAGCTCTCGGAAAACCCTAATTTTGAGCAAACTTAAGGTATCCGGTATGTCAGACCGGATAACAAAGGGCCTTAAGGTATCCGGTACATGGTACCGGATACACTAAGGCTCACATGTATCCGGTATGAGTATCCGGATACAGGAAGGAGTACTTGTATCCGGATTGAGTATCCGGATACAGGTAAAAGTTTATTTTCTTCAAATTCTGTGCTGGCTTTCCAGAAGATAATGATTTTTGATGATTGTTTGTGCAATTTGGGGTGTCTACAGTCTCACATCCTTGTTGTCGGGGTTTCTTTGAATCACGCGCGCGCCGCCGCCGCCGTCCGTCCGGTCGGTCGTGGTGTGTGATATGCTACCTTTTTATACGATTAAATATTTTTAACTAAATGAAAATTGGTTTTATTTTTTATCTAATCGTTGGATTATTTTATTACCGTTTTATTAACGTTGAGTTTATTATTACCGTTGGGTTATTAACGTTCTAATTAACGTTAATAACGTTTTTGTGGGATGGTCTATTTAAAGGGTTAGTGTGAGACATGGGAAAAAATCAATTTAACTGACTTCCTCAATCATCACACGGGATTAAATAGATCAAAGAGTCGCCACCATTCAATTTAGGTGTGAATGGACACCAAAATATTAAATAAGCACAAAAGGCAAATTTTAGGGCAAAATATCCCTCCTAAAAAAACAACCAGAGATGGGTAAGGGGATTAAGTTATGAACATGGGAAGGTGTTAGGCACCCCTATTCATCCACACAAGGTGGTTGCCAGGTATTTGTTCATGTTAAAATAAAGAAAAAGCTTGCTATAAAAATCACAAAAAAGGGAAAAATATATGGTTTTTTTTCATATGAATAGTCTGATTGATCCAGAACTATCAAATATGATCATACCATTCTTAGGGTTTCATGATCAAAATAAAATTGAGATAAAATCAAATAAAATCAATTTAAAGTGAAAAATCCAAAAATCTGGCTTCAAGCTAAATTCTAGAAATCTAGAAAAATATGATTTTTGTAAAATATTTCAAAATTGAACTTGAATAATCCAGGTGTGCGCACCCCCTATTTCGGTTTCGGGCCGCACGACGAGGTACATGCAAAGAGTGATGCTCGCCTCGGGACTGATTTGGAGTTTAGAGTCGCCACTGCCTGAGAGGTGCAGGCAGACACAAAGGGGCACCTATTCGGGCCTAATTTTCTGGTCTGCGGCTTTATTAGAGATCTGAGCAAGTTCTCGATTACGTCTAGGGAAGCCCGAAGACACCCTAGCCCGCCCCGTCGATTGACAGGTCCCGTGGGTCTCCTTGGTCTTGAGTCAACTTAGTTTTCACCCAATTCCTAAGCCAGCATGCACACTTATTTGGTCTGGTGGGACCCTCTGAAGGTGTGGGTCCCTTTTATTTTAATTTTATCTTTTTTATTTATCTAAGTGAAGTGGGTCGGACCCGGGTCCCGTTGGAAGACCCGTGGACTACCATGGTTGGGTCTTGAGCCCAGTTGGGTTATTGGGTAACCCATTTGGTTATTTTATTATTTTATTTATTTGCACTTTAGGTTTGGGCTTAGTGGGCTTGGAATGGGCCCATTAGCCAAAGTCAAGTGGCCTTGGGCCCGTTTATTGAAAACGGGCCCGGTTTGGGCCGGTCAAAAGTGGGCCCCACAAGTGGGCCAAAGGGATCTTAATGGGCCTATATAGGCCCAAAGTCCAAAAATGGGCTTAAGATAGCCCAAGTGGTTTAAGGGAATGGTTCAAGCCGGTTTAGGCCGGATTAGGTCCAACCGAACCAAGAAATTACACTTTTTACATCATTTTTACAAGTGTCCGTATTTTCTTTACGGTCCGGCTTGCCCGTGAATGAATTACGGTCTTCCTCGCCCGTGAATAAAATACGGTCCCACCCGGACCGGCCTGAGTTTACGGGCGCGGCTTGTTTTGCATTTTTGGTGCCGGCTTTTCTTGGGATCACTCCGGTGGGACTCCTGGCTGTTCCGGCAGCTTCAGTGGTGCTTCTAGGCCCTTCCAATTCCTTTGTTGCCTTCAATTGGCCTAAAAGGCCTTATTTTTCTTCTTCTTTCTCCTTGGGTTATTTGCTGAAAGATCAACCCCTTGCTAGTTGTTCATAGCCGCTTCTTAAAAGGGGAAATGGATGCTTTACAGGGGATACCAAAGGCTTCAAAAGAATCTCACATTCTCTTTTCCAAAATGGTAATTAAATGGAATTAAACACTCCTTTTAAGATCCTTTTTTGGTGACTTTTTGTCACTATTTCATTTCTTTTCCATGATGATGATCTTTCCTAGATTAAAAACTGTCATCTCACACAATACTCCAAGATAGGTTAGTGACATATAAAAAAGATTAGTGAAAAAGAAAGAAAAGTGGAATTAATTTAAGGAAAAGAACATGCTTACAATGCAATTGCTTACTTTTACTGATTTGGTGATCCTCCAGAAGTTTGAGCAGCGCTTCCACGTCCTCCTTATTTTGCGGGGAAGAATTGGGAAGAGTTTGGTTAAGGTGGATGGGTTCAAGACCAAGTTGAAGGAGATTTGGGCATGGTTTTGGGGTAGTTTAGGAGTATAGGGGTAATTTAGGGATAAAAAGAGTTTAGGTTTTGGGATGGTGGTGGTTGGGCAGGGTTTGGCCGTGGAAAGCTCCAAGAGGGAGAGGGGGTAGGCCAGGGGAGAAGGCTTGCTCAAATGAGGGGGGTGGCCTCTCTATTTATAGGCAAAATTTTCGTGCCCGTAATTGAACTACGGGCATGCCTTGCCCGTACTTTAAGTACGGGCGTGCCTTGCCCGTAATTCAATTACGGGCGAAAAACGAATATTTGCAATTATCGCAGATTCTTCCGTACGGGACGCGTGTCCCGCCACGCGTCCCCTTCTAGAAGCTTGCCCGTAATTGAAGTACGGGCATGCCTCGCCCGTACTTCAAATACGGTCCCGCACGTTTTTAAAATGTTTGGATTTCAAACCTTTATTCAATTTGGTTTATTTAAAGATTTTTATCCGATTTTTTGATTATTTTATTATAAAAACGAGATTCTTTTATTAAAATAGTATTAAAAAATAAAGATATGATTATTTTTACTTATTTAATTCATCTATTCTGCTTTTTGCTGCTATTTTGCCACATGGGCAGCTTTCTTTGAAACTTCAACTGCCCATAACTTCTCCGTTTGATGTCCGATTTTAGCAAATTTGATGTCGTTGGAATCAGCTCGGAACATACTGTCCACTGGGATTAAATTGGGCAGTTGAATTGAGGTCGAGCAAAAAGTCAACTTTCGCTCCCCCAAAAGTTTGACCGGCTCATAACTTCCTCATCCGGACTCCGATTCTGGCAAACTCAGTTGCGTTAGAACCGTGTCGAAATGCTCTTTTCAATGAGAGGAAGTTTGATGGCCAATTTTCTTTGGATCAAAAAGTCAATTTTCAGGCCCCTCAGGGTTTGACTTTTTAATTGAAATTTCCATTTTCTTCATTTTTTTGGGGTGCAAAAATCAGGTGTCTACAGCTGCCCCTCTTTGCCAGAGTCACCTTGGGGATGAATGGCAAAGAAGAAAAAAGAACCTTATTTTTGCACTTTGCATTTCTGTCGACATGATCAATAAGTTTAAGTCCTCTTGATTTTCGAAGCAGCGGAAATTGGTTTCCACTCAGTTTTTTGGAGCTTGCTCACCCACACTTCGCGGGCTTCCTGGAGCAACCCCTAGATCTCGAAGCTTGCTCACCCACACTTCGCAGGTTTCTTGGAGCAATTTCTTGATTTTAATTTAGATTAAAAGGGAGGGGATTGGACTTAAGCTCACCAACCTATTTCGGCATCGATGCAAGATGCTCAACAATGTTCTTTTCTTCTTGTTTGTTCCATTAAAGCTTTTAGGTGATTTCCAATTTGTGGCTTTCTTTTATCTTTCAGCAGATTTAGAGTTTTTTTTTTTTTAAGTTTAGAGGCTAGATGAGGGTTGATGATGGTGGTTCAGGAATGAAGGAGGCAGGAGGAGGCTGCCTTGCTGCTGTTTGTCATCCGGAGGACCTCACACACCTAACTTATTCTATTTACAAAAGTGGTAAATCAAAAATTACAAAAGGACTTCTTCATTCTGTTCTCTTCTTCAAGTCTTGAGAATTTCACTGCTCCTTTTTTCACGGCATGGCCTTCTCAGCTTGGGGAAGAGCTCCTCTGGCAGCTCCTCTCGTGATAAGGTAGAGGTTTCCTGGTTTGGAATGACTCTACTGGGGATTGGTGGGAACCTCTACCGCATTTTGCTTCTTTCACTTGGTTAGGAACTCCTACTGAGTATGGGCACTCTGTGGGGATTAAAGGAGCTTTGTTGGGAAATAGAATCCGCTGGGGACGAGAGATCTTTTTGCAATTCCCCTTGCCTCTGCTTGGCTTTTTTCCGGCTCGTTCTTTTTCCTGGCTTCAAGGCGTTTCTTGATGGCCTGCAAAGAGCTCGCAAAGCGGTGAGGCATCTGAAATTAAGAAGATAAGCAGAATAGGTCCTTTTTTTTTTTTTTTTTTTGGGCAAGTGATCTTAAAAGAAAAGGCAAGACCAGCGATCACGATGATTTGCCTTGTTAGCTCGAAGTATTTTGGGACAGTGTGCTGGACACGTATTCCCATGAAATTCTTGACTTAGGCCAGCAAAGGTTTAAAAGCTGAGAGGCATTTCAAGGAATGTCCCCCTTTCCCAGGTTTCGGTTTCTCTCATTTTCTCTCTTTTTGAGGGAAGTTTCAGGATTTGGCAATTGAGGATTCTTTCCTGGGTTAGTGACTATCCCAACTTGAGGGTTCTTGGCCAACTTTTTGCATATCATGCCCTTTAGATCAGAGAAGTCTTGAAATTAGGACGAAATGTCAGCTTGGTTTTAAGTCTGAGAAATGAAAGGAGACAAGGCTCAAAGTTTTTCATTCTCAGGTTTTATTTTGTGTCATGCCAAAGCTCATTGTTCCTCTTTAGATTCCTTTATCATAAATTTGCACAAATCTGATCGTCACTTCTTCTGTAATCAGAAAGGACTTTCTAATAGGACGAAACAAAGGCCATGGTTTTAGTTTATGAAAGAAAGGGAATACGGCTCAAAGTTATTTTGTAAATGGGTTGAGTCATGTACTACCCTTTTCTGGATTGCTTGGACTTTGACACTGTCCGTTTCACTTTCTTTTCTTTTCTTTTTGAGGCCTTTTGCTTTTTCCTTTATTTTTCTTTTGCCTGGGGGCCGATTCTTGCTTTTGATTTGCTTGGCCTGCCCCAGTGTGCTTTTTCTTTTCTTTTTCTTTCTTAGCTTTTGCATACTTGCCTCATTTCTTCTTTGTCAAGCACCATATTGGGGTATCTGACTTAGTGGGTCAAGAAAGAAAATTGTTAGGCTCAAAGGGTTTGACTAAGGATATGACTTTGGAAATTTTGGGATACAAAGCAAAGATGGCCTTTCATCCTTTTACAGAAGTTGTGACAACTTGATTGGATTGTTTCATGCAAATTCATTCAGGAATCAATTCCTCCTTTTTATTTCTTTTTCAGCTTTTCCCCAGTGTGGGGTGGCTAGACACAACACAGGTATTCGAGTAATACGATCAGGCTCAAAGTGTTTGACTAGCGATTCTTAAAATTCAGATGGATGAAAGATGGCCTCTCATCCTTTCTCAAAGACATAATTGCTCAAGTCGGCCTCGGCCCTTAGTTGGTTTGGACACTTTCTCTCTTTTCTTTTCTTTTCTAGGGTTGTTCTGCCCCAGTGCATGGATGGGTTTGGGAGAAAAATCAAAGCATAGATCAGGAAAGGACTGCCTTTGGCTCAGTCAAGGTTCTCATGGGACAGTATCCTGCACCCAGCTGAAAACACCTTTGAGCTACTCGACATTTTTCCATGATCATGGTCCTGCCAAAAGGGTATGGTCTCAGAACAATGTCATCACTGACCAAACACTTGCATTTTTTCTTTTTCTTTTTCTCATTTTTATGTATACATATTTTTTCAAAAAGTTTGCATGGAAGTAAAAAGTATTTACAGAATTACTAATTACCAGGAGAGATTAAAAAGGTAAATTTCAAACTTATCCTGGTTATAGTGGATGTTGCATCTTGCAGCCCTGCCTAACCTCTTACTTTGTCCCGCTAGAAGATGCCTGATGGTCTGGAAGAGGATTAGTCTGGACCCCTACTGGAGGAGTTGTTGCTGGGGGATCGACAGAAATTTGCTTATTGTCGATCAAATCTTGTATATCATGCCTCAAATCCCAGCAATAGTTAGTATGATGACCAGGAGCTCCCATGTGATATTCGCAGCGCACATTAGGATTGTAATTGCGACTATTAGTCGGCTGGTGGGTTGGATCCTTTTTCTGCAAATATCCCTTTTTCAACAAGGTTGGCAGCAATTCTGCAACTGAGTAAGGGAGGGGAGTGAACACTCTAGTCATTCTTGCTTGGTGTTCCTCTCTGGTCAACCTAGGCCTTCTTGCAGCCTGTGTCTCCTGTCCAGGGTTCTGGTTATTAGGTGCTGAAAAGTGGTAAGGTCTGCTTTGCTGGACGTAGTTAACATTCTCGTCCTCTTTCTTCTTTTCCGGACCTCTCCCACTAGCAGGACCTCTTCTCTGCTCAGGAAATCCTGTAATTCTACCAGACTTAACTCCGTCTTCTATTCTGTCAGCCACAACCACCAGGTCTGCGAAACTCGCAGCAAACTGCCCCAGCAGCAGTGTATAATATGGTTGCCCCAATGTTGAGATGAACAAGGTTACCATCTCTTTTTCCAGCATGGGTGGCTGAACCATCGCAGCCATCTCTCGCCATCTCTTAGCATACTCACGAATGGACTCCGTGCTTTTCTTGACCATCTTTTGTAGCTCCATTCGAGTGGGCAAGACCTCAGTATTAAACTTGAAATGCTCAAGGAAAGTACTTGCCAAGTCATCCCATGTCCTGATTCGGCTCCTGTCTAGACTGGAGAACCATTTCTGTGCTGATCCCGTCAGTGAGCGTTGGAAGAATTGGATCATGATCCTCTCATCATGCGCATACTGGCACATGTCTCCATAGTACGCTCTGAGGTGTAACAGTGGATCACCACTTCCATCAAATTTTACGAGATCTGGACATTTAAACTTTGGCGGAAGCTGTAAATCAGGGAAGAACCCTAGCCTATCCAGTGAGGCTTCCTTTGGCACAGAAATTCGGTTCGCATTCCGTACATGTTCTTTCAAGGCCTGCACATCGGCTTGCATCGATTCTTGTGCCCGATACCAATCTTCTACTTCATGCCCCATTCCCATCATTTGTTGTTGTGGAATAACAGGGGGTGCCGGAATCCCTAATTGTTCCGGCTGGACAGGTAGTGGTTGAGGAACTGGCTGCTCTGGCTGTTGCAAGTTCATCTGTGGAATAGCAGGCGGTGGCTGCTCTGGCATGACTGGTAAAGGCTGAGGTGCCCATGGCTGTGGTGGTGGTACTGGCGGCTCCTGAGGAGGTACCGGCTGTTGTGGAGGTATCGGCAACTGCTGCTGTGGTTGCACAAACTGGGGAGGTACTTGCAGCCTTTCCATTCGCTGCATCATGTTTGCCATCATGGCCGTGATGTTGGCCATCTGCTGGTTGAGTCCTGAGATTACTGGATGGTCTTCCAGTTTTTCTTGCTCCTAAGGTGGTGGTGGGAGTGCTTGTTCAAGTCCTTCAGCAGGATCCATTTGGAGTTTTCTTCTTGAACGTAGGAGGTACGGGCTGCGATACGCAATTTTGGTACCTGTTGAACAAAAAAGACAAAAATTAGTATAAAGAATTCATATTTCATCAAAATATAATGCATGTTGATGCATGCCAATGACTTTTTGATTTGATTTGATTTCCACTTAATTGATTTTTTCTTTGCTTTGAAACTTTTATTCAACAACCAAGGAGGATGATTTGATCTCTTTTTAGCCGCCATTCGGAGACAAGGGGAGAGTCCCTGAGACTAATCTCCTTTTCACCGCCACTTCGGAGGTAAGGAAAGAAGATTCCTGAAAACGATTTCCCTCAACCGCCACTTCGGAGGTTGACCGCCACTTCGGAGGTAAGGAAAGAAGATTTCTGAAAACGATTTCCTTCAACCGCCACTTCGGAGGTTGACCGCCACTTCGGAGGTAAGGAAAGAAGATTTTTGAAAACGATTTCCTTCAACTGCCACTTCGGAGGTTGACCGCCACTTCGGAGGTAAGGAAAAAGACTGCCACT
The DNA here is from genome assembly GCA_947561395.2 of Buxus sempervirens. Lineage (NCBI taxonomy): Eukaryota > Viridiplantae > Streptophyta > Magnoliopsida > Buxales > Buxaceae > Buxus > Buxus sempervirens. The sequence goes on from OX387193.1 coordinate 3,894,968, forward strand.
TCGGAGGTTAGCCTCCACTTCGGAGGAAAGATCCCTTTTAACCACCACTTCGGAGGTAAAGGGGGAGAAGATCCTTGGAAATTATTTCCTTCAACCGCCACTTCGGAGGTTGACCGCCACTTCGGAGGTAAGGAAATAATCCTTGGAAAAGGTTTCCTTCAACCGCCACTTCGGAGGTTGACCGCCACTTCGGAGGTAAGGAAAGGAGATTTCTGATAATGATTTCCTTCAACCGCCACTTCGGAAGTAAGGAAGGAAGATTTCTGAAGATGATTTCCCTCAACCGCCACTTCGGAGGTTGACCGCCACTTCGGAGGTAAGGAAATAATCTCTGGGTTTGGAAACCACAGGAGCCAATTTTGATTTTGGAAATGCGGAGCGTTGATTTCGAAAGGATCAGTTTGGAGAATTCCAAGGAATGATAAGGGATTTGGGATGGTAGGAACACAGAGTATTAATTTCTATCAGGATCTGGGAAACTACAAGAGTTGATTTCCCAATTGGTTGACTCTTTTTTTTTTTCACTTCCTTATTTTGGGCTGTTTTATAGCCAATTGAAACTTGGCTTAAGCACAAGGGATTGAAACCATTTTTTGCCCTAAGGTAAATTTAATGTACACTTAGAGGCAATTCAAATTTTTGAAAATTTTCTTTTGTTTTTTTTTTGTTTTTTTTTTTTTTTTGTTTTGTTTTTTTTTTTTTTTGTTTGTTTTTTTGTTTGTTTTTTTTTGTTTTTTTTTTTGTTTTTTTTTTGTTTTTTGAAATGAGTTAATCAGACATGCTTATGCAGATGATCTTGAAGTGTGTGCACTTGATGCATGAAGATGCGTACACAAAATTTAAACCAACATTACCATCCTGCATTAAAAAGTGTGTGCATAGTCCTAAAAAGGTTTGTGCCCCTCGAGGCACGACTTCTAGACATGGAAGCACATCTGAGTCCAGATCAGCCTTCTTTTGTCTGTTCTTTCGTCTGTCTTTGCTTTCAGGTGTCAGACCAAAAGAATTAATAATTTGCCGAAAAGGGCTAAAATTACATGATATTCAAAATCTGCAAAATTTCATCTTAAGGGATTTTGGGAACCCAAAAGAAGGATACAAATTTGCTTCAAGGTAGGCTAGAATCCTTGATCTAGGGTTTTATGCCCCTGTTCTGATCTTGCCTATTTCTGCCGGATTTTCTGATCTTGTCGGCTTTCATCTGCTCAAAAGGTCGACCTGGACTCAGAGTGCTCCCTGCGGACTCAATGGGTCAAGGCCCATGGTTCACAGGACTTAATGCATGGATCTGGGGTGGCTCCCCTGATCAAAATTTGGTTGGCTTCCTAAATTAGGGCTGAGGCAGCCCAAGATCTAGGGTTCACTCAATTTAATGCAAAAGAGCGGGGGTACTGCCCCTGATGGACTCTTGGATTTTAAATTGATTTTATTTTCCATGTTCACATCCACATCCATATCCATGCTGCATTCACAAAGCTGTGGTTTATCAGAAACAATAGGTGGGGAAAGGATACCCAGCCCGAGACATTTGTCTACAAGGGTCTGAGCCAAGTACTAGACCCTCACGTACCACAGCATGAAGCCAGTGGCGCTAAGGAATCCAGAAACCTGGGGAGATGGGTTTACCCTGCTTTCCCCGGCAAGCCATGGGAGCGTAGAGCTAATACCATCCCAAAAGTAAGTTCATCGTTTGAGAAGGGTGGCTGCTAGAAAGATCTAGGTTTTGGTGGAGAAGAGCAGCATTTCATCAAATCATTCAAAGCGGATCATTCATGCAGACCCCCTCGTGCATGTCACCCCATGCAGTTAAAAGATCATTCACGATGTGGTGAAGTGCTCGTGTGCAGTGGGGCAAAGTGCTGTGTCTATCTGGGTGATTCTCGGATAATGAGCTGATAAAAGGTTCCTTAATGTCACTTTTATAGTGAGAGTAGAGAACAACATGCAATACGATGTCTGGGTGGATCCCCAGGTAAGTGGAGGGTCACAGGGAACCGCTTAAATTCCACTTTCCTTAGGCAATTATCTCGTCCTTGTGACAGGATCCCCCAATATCACTTAATTGCAAGAGTTCCACACCTCACTAAGGTTGGACAAAAAGTACTTCCTAAATCTGCTCATATCCCCCTATGTTGACTCATTTCTTGACCAAGGTCCAATTGGGCTGAGTAATCCCCAGCAGAGTCGCCAAGCTGTGCGCACCCCCTATTTCGGTTTCGGGCCGCACGACGAGGTGCATGCAAAGAGTGATGCTCGCCTCGGGACTGATTTGGAGTTTAGAGTCGCCACTGCCTGAGAGGTGCAGGCAGACACAAAGGGGCACCTATTCGGGCCTAATTTTCTGGTCTGCGGCTTTATTAGAGATCTGAGCAAGTTCTCGATTACGTCTAGGGAAGCCCGAAGACACCCTAGCCCGCCCCGTCGATTGACAGGTCCCGTGGGTCTCCTTGGTCTTGAGTCAACTTAGTTTTCACCCAATTCCTAAGCCAGCATGCACACTTATTTGGTCTGGTGGGACCCTCTGAAGGTGTGGGTCCCTTTTATTTTAATTTTATCTTTTTTATTTATCTAAGTGAAGTGGGTCGGACCCGGGTCCCGTTGGAAGACCCGTGGACTACCATGGTTGGGCCTTGAGCCCAGTTGGGTTATTGGGTAACCCATTTGGTTATTTTATTATTTTATTTATTTGCACTTTAGGTTTGGGCTTAGTGGGCTTGGAATGGGCCCATTAGCCAAAGTCAAGTGGCCTTGGGCCCGTTTATTGAAAACGGGCCCGGTTTGGGCCGGTCAAAAGTGGGCCCCACAAGTGGGCCAAAGGGATCTTAATGGGCCTATATAGGCCCAAAGTCCAAAAATGGGCTTAAGATAGCCCAAGTGGTTTAAGGGAATGGTTCAAGCCGGTTTAGGCCGGATTAGGTCCAACCGAACCAAGAAATTACACTTTTTACATCATTTTTACAAGTGTCCGTATTTTCTTTACGGTCCGGCTTGCCCGTGAATGAATTACGGTCTTCCTCGCCCGTGAATAAAATACGGTCCCACCCGGACCGGCCTGAGTTTACGGGCGCGGCTTGTTTTGCATTTTTGGTGCCGGCTTTTCTTGGGATCACTCCGGTGGGACTCCTGGCTGTTCCGGCAGCTTCAGTGGTGCTTCTAGGCCCTTCCAATTCCTTTGTTGCCTTCAATTGGCCTAAAAGGCCTTATTTTTCTTCTTCTTTCTCCTTGGGTTATTTGCTGAAAGATCAACCCCTTGCTAGTTGTTCATAGCCGCTTCTTAAAAGGGGAAATGGATGCTTTACAGGGGATACCAAAGGCTTCAAAAGAATCTCACATTCTCTTTTCCAAAATGGTAATTAAATGGAATTAAACACTCCTTTTAAGATCCTTTTTTGGTGACTTTTTGTCACTATTTCATTTCTTTTCCATGATGATGATCTTTCCTAGATTAAAAACTGTCATCTCACACAATACTCCAAGATAGGTTAGTGACATATAAAAAAGATTAGTGAAAAAGAAAGAAAAGTGGAATTAATTTAAGGAAAAGAACATGCTTACAATGCAATTGCTTACTTTTACTGATTTGGTGATCCTCCAGAAGTTTGAGCAGCGCTTCCGCGTCCTCCTTATTTTGCGGGGAAGAATTGGGAAGAGTTTGGTTAAGGTGGATGGGTTCAAGACCAAGTTGAAGGAGATTTGGGCATGGTTTTGGGGTAGTTTAGGAGTATAGGGGTAATTTAGGGATAAAAAGAGTTTAGGTTTTGGGATGGTGGTGGTTGGGCAGGGTTTGGCCGTGGAAAGCTCCAAGAGGGAGAGGGGGTAGGCCAGGGGAGAAGGCTTGCTCAAATGAGGGGGGTGGCCTCTCTATTTATAGGCAAAATTTTCGTGCCCGTAATTGAACTACGGGCATGCCTTGCCCGTACTTTAAGTACGGGCGTGCCTTGCCCGTAATTCAATTACGGGCGAAAAACGAATATTTGCAATTATCGCAGATTCTTCTGTACGGGACGCGTGTCCCGCCACGCATCCCCTTCTAGAAGCTTGCCCGTAATTGAAGTACGGGCATGCCTCGCCCGTACTTCAAATACGGTCCCGCACGTTTTTAAAATGTTTGGATTTCAAACCTTTATTCAATTTGGTTTATTTAAAGATTTTTATCCGATTTTTTGATTATTTTATTATAAAAACGAGATTCTTTTATTAAAATAGTATTAAAAAATAAAGATATGATTATTTTTACTTATTTAATTCATCTATTCTGCTTTTTGCTGCTATTTTGCCACATGGGCAGCTTTCTTTGAAACTTCAACTGCCCATAACTTCTCCGTTTGATGTCCGATTTTAGCAAATTTGATGTCGTTGGAATCAGCTCGGAACATACTGTCCACTGGGATTAAATTGGGCAGTTGAATTGAGGTCGAGCAAAAAGTCAACTTTCGCTCCCCCAAAAGTTTGACCGGCTCATAACTTCCTCATCCGGACTCCGATTCTGGCAAACTCAGTTGCGTTAGAACCGTGTCGAAATGCTCTTTTCAATGAGAGGAAGTTTGATGGCCAATTTTCTTTGGATCAAAAAGTCAATTTTCAGGCCCCTCAAGGTTTGACTTTTTAATTGAAATTTCCATTTTCTTCATTTTTTTGGGGTGCAAAAATCAGGTGTCTACACCAGGATATAGGTAAAGCTCATATTTCACATTAAATCTGAAAATCAAAACCAAAAATACCCACGTTGATGAAGAACACCAAAAGGGGAGAACTGAGACCGTAGGGTCTGATCTCAATAATGAAAAACGATTCAAAAACAACATCATGAAACCCTAGAAGTTATTTTCAGGCTTTTGGATTCAGATCTATCATATTGATCATGATAGATCCAAGATCCTGGCCTAAAACCACAAAAATCACGAAAACAGTGCTGTAGGTGCAAAAGTGGCAAAAATCCAAATTTTGGCAAAAATAGGGGATCTCATGCTATAAACATCATGGATTCATGTTATTCATTCAGATATATCATAAAAAGCATTAAAACATGATCAGGATATTCAAAATAGCCACATCTCACAAATTAGAGCACATGGGGGTCTACCCTACGGATCCACCTGTTCCCTTTTCCCCTAGTTCTCTCTTCACGTTTTACGGCTAGAGAGACTCTTGAGGTACTTGGAGATAGGTTTGGTTACACAAACACAATCAAAGGCTTTATTCTAGAAAAAAAAGAAAAAAAACAGATATGGGGTTCTATTCTAGGGATCCACCTGTTCCCCTTTCCCCTAGTTCTCTCTTCACGTTTTACGGCTAGAGAGACCCTTGAGGTACTTGGAGACAAGTTTAGGAATACAAAATAGATATGGCCTTATTCTACAGCAATAGAGATGATCCTATTACTTCTAGAATTGAAGACAAAAAATAAAAAAGGATAGGGGACTTACCTGGATTGAGCAGGCAGAGCAGCAGGGATTCCTTTCCTTCTCTTGGAGCTTTTGATTCTTCAAAATTTCGTGGCCCTTAAGCTAGAGGAAAGGCCCTCTATTTATAGGCAAACACAGGGGTATGGTTGGTCCAAGGTTTGGCAAGATAGAGTTTCAGTTTGAGTTAAACACAAGATCATGCCAATCCTTTATCCACAAGGATAAATGAGATAATTCGAATAGATAAATAAGAGAATTCGCTTATCCAAGAGAGATATTTGGGTGCAGATAAGGCTCAAAAATCAAAAAGGTAAAATTCGCACAAAGACCCCGTGCCCGTATATATATTACGGTCGCGCCCTGCCCATATTATTAATACGGGCACGCCGTGACCGTATATCAACTGCAGGTATGACCAGTCCGTAAACAAAATACGGTCATGACCAGTTTGGCCAAATTTTACACTTTTTTGACCTGTTTCAAATCCCAATTAATATTTTCAATTTTTTTCTCATTTTTAGTGCAATTTGGGGTGTCTACAGTTAGGGTTTCGGTTCTAAACACCACAAAATAAGAATCTCTTCTCTGAAAAAAAACGAACGGAGAAAACCCTACCTTCTTCTTCTTCTATTTTCGTCTGGTTTAAGAAGAGTGCTGCTGCCATTGATATCCAAAATCGGATAGTGTACCACATTTATAGAGAAGCTAACACTGTTGCGGATGCGCTTGCAAATGAAGGCTGTGAAAATACTTTCAAATACATTTTTGAGTCACAAGAAATCCTTTCTTCTAAAGTTAAAGAATGGGAGGGGGCCCACCATTCATTTGGAGGTCCCGTCATTCATTTGGGGGGCCCCACAAAATGAATGTGAGAGATTGTCTACGGCGTACGCGGTAGACGATGCCCATTCTTAGGGCATCACTGAACCACTATATTTTTTGATTGATGGTTGATGTAGGCACATTGCTGAACCACTTAAATTTGCGTGTTCTTCTTCTTCTCTAATTTTTTTTTTCTATTTATGTTGCACAATACATAACACCTCCTCACTTCTTATAAAAAAAAAAAGGAGGCTCTCCTTAATTTCCTCGTGCATGGTAACAAAACAACCCATTAGAAGTCGATCAATCATGGCCATCCACCAGTCTCTGTCTTCATCTTTTCTGCTCTCCTTCTTCCTCCTCGTGCTTGCCTTCATCAAGAGTTCGCACGCGGGAGGAATTGGTGTATACTGGGGCCAGGATGGCAGAGAGGGCACCTTAAATGAAACTTGTCAAACTGGCAAGTACTCATACGCGCGTGAACATAGCTTTCCTTGGCAGTTTCGGCAGTGGTCGGCTTTCAGAGCCCAATCTGACAGGTCACTTCGACCCCTCTTCTAATGGTTGCAAAGCCATGAGCACCGAAATAAGAGATTGCTTTCAAGACTTGGAATCAAGGTGATGCTTTCTATTGGTGGTCCCATCGGTAGCTACTCACTAGCTTCCAAGTTTGATGCTGAGACTGTTGCCACTTACCTGTGGAGCAACTGCTTAGGAGGACAATCAAAATCCCGCCCTTTCGGTGCCACTAGCTTGGATGGAATTGACTTTAATATTCAGCAGGGCTCGACCAAATACTGGGACGACCAATTGCTACGTACGTACCTTCATCGTTATACTTGGAAAGGAAGGAGGGTACGTATAATTCAGTGCTGCACCTCAATGTCCATTCCCAGATAAGTATCTGATGGATGCACTTGATACCGACCTCTTCGATTACGTCTGGGTTCAATTCTTTAATAATGAGCGTTGCCAGTACAAACCGGGTAACGTTGAGGACCTTGAGATATCATGGAATTAGTTTTGGGGTAAGCTTATCAATGCAAAGCAATTCTTCGTAGGGTTACCGAGAGACCTCAGTTCAAGCGGGTGAATACCTTCCTTTCTCTCTCCTGCAGTGGAAAATGAAAACGTGAATTTTCACTTTTTGAAAGATTGCTGCTTGCCTATTTGAGGGGCTCAACTGTAAATGAATTGAATCCCAGATACCAAACCACCAGGCCAACCCGCTGGGTTACATCTCCGCACTCTAATGTAGTAGAATAGTTTTCTTTCCGAAGATGGGCTTCAAAAATGTCGGCAAAGAGGACACGTTAACTCAGACTTGTGCCACCGGCAAGTATGCGTACGTGAACATAGTTTTCCTTCGCAGTTTCGATGACGACCTGATGTTGATAAAGCTTATTTCAAGATAAGCTAGGCATCCTATTGTTTATTGTTTAGGGGGAAATTGGGTTTTAGTAAAACTTTTTCAAAACAATTCAAATTCAATCGTCCAATTCTCGGTAATTGAGATTTAATGGTACTTTTTTTAAATAATTGAGAATCAGTGTCGTTAAAAATTTCTTCCGAAAATACCCTAAAAAGACTTTGAAATTTTTTTCAAAAGAAATTATTTATGAATAGTAAAATTGCATTGATTTTCAATTATTTAAAAACATATCACTAATTCTCAATTACCTAAAATTGAGCTACTGAATTTGAATTATGTTGAAATATATCATTAAAGCCCAATTTTCCCATTGGGTGGTTTTTAGTCATATTTTCTTAAATAATTTAGCTTCAGTCAACCAATTCTTTAAAATTAAAAATTAGTAATACCTTTTAAAATAATTATTTAGTGTCATTTTACTATTCATGCAAACTTTTTTCCTGAAAATACCTTAAAAAGACTTGCAAACTTCACTTATAGAGTGAAAAGATTTTCAAAGTCTTTTTTAGGATTTTTTTGGAAGAAAATCTTGATGAATAGTAAAATGACACTAAATCCCAATTATATGAAAAAAGCATCACTAATTCTCAACTTTCAAAATTTTGTCGACTGAATCTGGATTATTTTGAAAAAATATCACTAAAAACCAATTCCCCGTTTTCACTCAAAACAAAAGGGGTCTACGATTGCGTCTGCTCCTGTACTTCTTCGCATCAATAGAAAAAGAATTTTTTGTGTACGCGAATTTTGTTGAACCACATAAAATAGCTGAAGCGGTCGAAATCCATAGCTCAATCTGGGAGGCCACTGCGACCCTTTTTGTGACAACTGCAAAGACATGACCAACGATAATGTGTTTAAAATTATGGATTTTAGGAGAAAAGAAAAGAAAATGCTAAAATTTTCTTTTATCTCATTTGGTTAGAATAAAGGAAAATAAAATTTTCTTTACAATCCATTGTAGCAACCAACAAGAAGTTAATATGATTTGTAGATTTTGGGTTCTGCTTAATAAAATAATATTATATCTACATTAAATTAGTAGTGTGGGTTTTCCTTAGAATATGTCATTTTCATATACGCCCTTATGGCTTGTATTTTTAATTTTTAATTTTTTTTATTCCGTTTACTATATTTTGTGGGGCCATATCAGCTGGTGGAATATCTGCTGGTCCAACGGTGGGCAAGGTGTACACGTCAGCATCATTCACACACGTGTATATTCCCTCACCGTTGGACCAGCAGATGTTCCAGCAATGGGGCTCCAGCCGATTTCAAGTCATATTTTGTATGGTACTGTCACAGACATTTCGTTATCATAAGCATTCATCCAGATCTATCTGTATTAAAACAAACTCAAAAGATTCTAAATAAACGTACCCTCCTGGATTGGTAAGTTTTCCTTGCATTTAAAATTACTTTACCATTTCATTGGTACCAAAAGGGGGGGATCGGAAGACAAGATCTGAGAGGAAGCGCTACCGTTTGTGCCTACCTTGATGAGGTAAAAAATCTGAATCAAATCCTTTGTGGGTGCTCATTCAGCAACCACCGTCCCTTCTTTTTCTCTCTGTCTCTCTCTCTCTCTCTCATTTGAAAAATACTTTTTATTTTTTTTAATTAATTGCAACAAACTGCAATCTCGGACGAGGGCTCGTCCATATAGGATTCCAAATTTCCAAGCACCCTAGGTAATATAATCGCATAAGGATGGACTTTCTGGTTCATGGATCACATTTCAGTTTTTTATTTACTGCCTTTCACCATGTCTTTAATTAACCTAAGTATGGATGGCATCAGACTGCACATACCTGCGTACCAACTGGTCCAGCCCAATAATGCAATCTGTGCTAGAAGGCAATCAAGCCTAGTGAGACTCAGAGTCTCAGACCATCTAAATGAAATTGGCATCTCGTCTACATTGGACGAGGCAAGGGCTGGTGCTAGCTCCAAAATCGTGGGTGCCTTGCTTATTTTATATTATCACCATCTGAGATCACTCCTAACCCCCATTACCAACTCATTTACTGGCTCGTCTTAATTAATTTGGCTATGGATTAACTTCTATAAGGATGAGGCTGAATCTCTCCTAATAACAAAACAACCCATCAGACCTTGGTTATGAATCATGGCTATCCAGTCGCTGCTCCCCTTCCTCCTCCTAATTGCCTTCATCCAGAATTCAAACGCAGCAGCAGCAATTGCGTCAGAGAAGAATGTAACTCCAGGAATTGCTGTATACTGGGGTCGCGATGGCAGAGAGGGCACATTAACTGATACTTGTCAAACTGGCAGGTACGCGTATGTGAACATAGCTTTCCTTTACAGTTTCGGCGATGGCCGACGCGAACCCAAAGGGCGAAATCCAAAGCTCGATGTGGGAGGCCACTGCGACCCTATTGACAGTTGCCAAGACATGAGCAACGATATAAGAGATTGTCAAAGACAAGGCGTGAAGGTGATGCTCTCCATTGGAGGACGTAATGGTAGCTACGCACTAGCCTCCCCCAAGGATGCTAACAGAGTTGCCACTTACCTGTGGAATCACTTCCTTGGAGGGAAATCAAACTCGCGACCCTTTGGTCCTGTTGCCTTGGATGGAATTGACTTTAGCATTGAGCATGCATGGCTCCACCAAATACTGGGACTACCTTGCTAAGGACCTTCATGCTTATCACTACAAAAAAGGTGGTTTACAGTGGCGTTTGATGGTGGCACTTCAGTAAAAAAACGCCTGTATAGGGTTTAAAAATTGTGCGGGTCAAAAGCGCCAGTGCAAATAGGGTATTCACGGCATTAGAGCCGAAGGTGTCGTGAATGAGCTATTTTTGCAGCATTTTCAACATGAACGCTACTAAAGTTTACATGAAAAAACCCGGAAATCACTGCGAATGTATTTCCACAATCTTCCCGCGTGTTCACGTCTTCTGCGCACGAATCTTTCTGGTGAGAAAATCTTGGAGCCTCAATCGATTACTGATTATCTTCCAAACGTTGGCGTCGACTGAGATTTTCATCGAGATTGGAAGTTTTCATCTCTAACCTCTGACCTCCGGCAGTGACGTCTCATAACTGCCGAGCACGAGAACCACACAGGTAATTAACCTACTCGATCTCTGTTTCTCTTATACGCTCAATCACACACAAGTACGAAATTTTTTTACCTCAATTTCTAGGGTTCCAAGATGAACTTCGTTTTTGCCACACAGGTAATCTGCTCAATCTCTGCTCAAGTACGAAAGTTTTTGCCCCATTTGCCACACAGGTAACCTCCTCGATCTCTGCTCAAGTACGAAATTTTCTGCCCCAATTTTTTGCTCGATCTCTGTTTCTCTTATAACCTGTATCTCTACCATTCTTCTCTTGCTGTTCATAACTATTAATGTTCTTTCGTTTTCTCCATGAAATTATTCACTGTACATCTACATTATATTCGATTTCTTTTTTCTTCGCTATACATGTACGTTCTATTTGATTTCTTTTTTGAATTTTTTGACCGATCCTTCTGCTAATTTTTCCGAAAAATGGTAGTCAGTTATTGGATCATGGTTTTAGTAATCAAGAAGGAAATGTATGCCACTTTTAGTAACAGGGAATCGGAACGGGAGGGAGACTAGGTTTGTTCCCTTTCACTATCGCTTTAATTTTGCTTGCGAATAGTTGTATCTGTTGCTCGGAGAGTTATATTTCTTCTTTGCAACTCCTCGAGTTATTGGAGTGTGTTTAGAAAAAACCTGCAAACCTGCAAAACCATGGACTTCGTTTAAAATTTAAGGAAAAAAAAACCTTGCTGGGCTACTGGCATTCGAAATTGAAAATGCAAGAAACACTCTCCGGCATTCTTCCACTTTCATTCATGTAAAAAATTCATTATACCAGAAAGAAAATGAATTTTTTTTAAATGATTAGACCAATCAATTTTAAGGGGAAAAAAAATAACTTGTATTGCATATATGAGTTGTGGCTTTTGGTGGGGTGGGGTGAGATTCAATGACTGACACCTTCTTATTGAGATTTATTAAGGATTTAACCCTTTCTAAAGCAAGCATAATCTATATTGATAGAATTGGTTTCATACTGGGGCTTTTGCAAGGTTTCAGATGGAGTTTTCAATGAGCCATTTGATCTGGAATTTTTTACACACCGGGTTAATGTGAAACTAAATCACTTAGTTTTGTCAAGAGTGCGTATGAAACTAAGTTCCTAGTGATATAATGCATGTGAGATATATCAGATTTTGTTGTATGTATAAATGTTCTGATTTTTTTTTCTCACTGGTGGCCTTGTTTTAAGTGGGGGACTTGTTGGATTTCTTTTCTCAAGAAATCCCACAACACTTAGAATTGGTCTGCTTTATGGAGTTGCTTTGCTTGCTTTGAGCACATTTAGCTTAAAGATCTGGAGGCAAGGGAAATCCAGCTTACCATTCATATTGGGACAAGCAGGTATTTGAAATACTGTGGCTTTTTAAGAAAACTTCAGGGCATTTAATTTATAATGTTCAAGCTATGCCTAGTGATAGTGCTGTCAGGCTAGGTATCAATCATCACCTACGTTTGCTTGGGAAGTCACTTTTTAACTAAAATTAATGAATTATACAACTCAAAATTTTCACATGTTGCAAATAAAGAATGAAACACAAGTTCAGAGAATTTGCTTCTCAAGAGATAATGACCATGATCTACTAATGGTCTACTGTGAATTGAAGCAATCATAGGAAACCATAAAATGATTTAACAAAACAAATTTCAAATTCTCTCTCTTTTATTGAACTGAGTTATAGTCTTTTTGGCATATCTGGTGTATGTCTCAACTCTCAAGGCACATGTTGTGGCATGGTGCTGGAAAGATGTATCAACTTGTCTCCAAAAAGTATGGGGGTGCTTTTGTAGCACAAAGATTTATTAATGAAGTGTTGTAAATAGGGTATACTTTCTGCTATTGTGAGACATGGAAAAATGTGTCATCTAGGATGATTTCCGATATCGTCACGCGGGCATCAATAGATGTCATGAGTCGCCACCATCCAAGTTAAGGTGTGAATGGACACCAAAGGGTTCATAAAAGCCAAATAGAGCCCAAATAGCTCTAATATAAGGAAAAAATCCAGAGATCAGGTAAGGGGAATTATTTATGAGCGGGGGAAGGTATTAGGCACCCCCACTCATCCGTCTAAGACGGTTGCCACATGTTTGCTTATGCTAAGGATTGTTTGTTAATAATAAAAAAAAAACAAGAGATGCTTAAAATAAGCAAAATGTATGTGATTATTCCATATGAGCAATCCAACGAACTTGAACTCCGGGTGGGGGCCTGGGGCTGTGTAATTTGCTGTGTAGGTCCGTCATTTTTGCCATGGTAACATGGGAGTTGGTACCATGGGTGGTACCAACTTCGACACTTTCACAATCGAAGTCGGTGCAGTGGAGACCACTTCAAAAGTCTTTATAATTTTGGTAAATTTAAGTGGTTAATTTAGAGCTGGAAACGGGTCGGGTCGGGTTATAATCGGGTTGGACTAAATTAAGGCGGGTTGGAAAACCCCCAACCCGCCAATAAACAGGTTCAACCCGTCAACCCGTTTATTATTTTTTATTTTTCAAAAAATATTATTAAAATAGGGTTGGGGAATTAATTGAATCGGGTTATACCAGGTTCGGGTCAGATTTTGGGGTTAATCGGGTCGGAACATGACACTTATAATCGGGTTGACCCGTCAGATCGGGTGGCATTTTGCCGGCTCTAATTAATTAGTTAGAACGTTGTTTGTAGTGATTTCAAGAACTTTATGATACAAATTACAATAGGCAACTGAAAAAAATTGCAAGTTCCTGATGTTACCACACAAAGTCAGCGGTGTCATGGTGATTGAAGATACCCAGCTCAGCAAAGGGTGCTAAGAGCATTAGCAGCAGCTTCCTTATTCGCATCCCTTTCCTTAGGGTATTTGACAAAAATCTACCGCCACCAGCTTCCTCATCCTTATTTTATTTTCTTAAAATTTTAGAAAGTGCTACAGTGCTTCCTCATGTTTGCGGAGGCACTGTAGCTCCCTAAACGCGAAATTTTCCGCTCGACACTTATTCTCTCTTCTCCAGAAAGAACGAGCCCGACCCCAATGCAGCTTCAACAAAAATCCACCACATCTCTCATGGAAACTTCGTAGGGTTTAACAGAATCTCAGAAAGGAGGAGTTGAACATATTTGCACCAAGCCCACGAGTCTTCACTCTTCATCTCCTCCTTAGGGTTTCGATCTGCGGAATAAGATTTTCTCGACTATGCTGCCAAGGTACCATACTCTTATCGAATTTTCAATTCTAGTTTCTTTGCTTCTTGTTATCTTCCGCTCCCATTTTGTGATGATTTCCATGACCTAATCTTGAATTTTTGTATTTCGTTTTTCGTCTTTTCTCTCATATGTGATGTTTTTAGGAATTTATAACTTTATTGTGTTTAATCTGAATCCTTTTATCCCTTTTCAGAATCTTGTTCTTTTTTTTTCTTCCATTGAGACCCTTTTTCCTAGCTCATTGGTCTAGGCGCCCATGAAGCCGCAATGTTTGAATCTTGAGGAAGGTTTTTGATTGTTGTATTTTGGGGATACAAAATCCTACTGTGTTATGGACGCTTGATACAAAATCTTGAGAAAGCCGTAACGTTTGAATCTTGAGGAAGGTTTTGACTTTTGATTTTGGGTATACAAAATCTTGAGGAAGCCGTAATGTTTGAATCTTGAGGAAGGATTTTGACTGCTGTATTTTGAGGATACAAAATCCTACCATGTTTGGTTTCTTGAAGTCTTGATCTATTATGTACGCTTTCTTCAAGATGCTTCATATCAAGAAGAAAGGAGTGAGATTTGAATTATAGTTCTATATGTCTTTTTTACTTCTTTTTGATTTCCTGGTGCAAATTGTGAATAATGTTTTGACCAAAAATCTTCGTCATAGTATGTGATGTGTCCAAGTCCTCAACCAATATATAATTTGCTTCCTCAGAATTGTAGAATTTGCTTCTTCATAATTCCTGTATAAAAAGCTATTCCAAAAATTTCAGGACAAGGGAATTATCAATATAAGAAAGATATCAAGCAACTAACACCATGCATAGAATATTGATGTCTTGATATGGACAGTTAAAATTTTTTTATGCTAAGGATTTTGTATGTTCTTTCTGCAGATACCACCAAGGAAAACTGCAACTTCTTACAGGTTTTCTCTCAACATCTTTACATTTTGGTCTTATTTATGACTTAGATGTAGTTTACATGAAACAATTTTTTGTATTGATAAAGATTGATCCATCACATTTTTCTTTAATTTTCTCATTTCTGTATGTTATCCTGCTTTCCAGAAGCTTCAAAATTGTATGATGGGATCCCTTCTCTTGAACACGTTTCCTATAATGCATTAACACAATCTGGTTTACTGCAACCTCACAGATATATATTACATTTAACAGGTTAATAATTTATAAGAAATGATAATCCACAGATTGATGAAGAATGAAATATTGGACAACTGCATCATCTTGGCATTATGTTGACCTGTAAGGTAACCAAGTACCTTATAAAATTGAGAATTCTGTTAAATATATTCTTGTAACAAAAAATGATAATAGTATTCGGTTGCCTAGAAACTAAAACAATGGAAAAAGACCATTATATTTCTCTACTCATTGAATTTCCTGTAGGAAATTCATAGAGTGGAAAGGAGAAGCATGTTTTTAAAGAAATAATTTTATGATCAATTTTATGAATTCGTTAACTGTATGTCATTTTCCAGCCAGAAGAGCTTTTAAAGGAAGTGGTAGAGTGAAATTTATATCATGTAAGCTTTGTTTGTTATATATATACATATGTACATACACACACAAACAGATACATATATATATATATAGGTGGTTGGGGTGTACAATTAAAAAAATGGAAGGAAAGCTAAATAGAAAAAGAAAGAAACAGAGAGGTTTGAAGTATGAAGCTATGGTTATGATTCTGTCATCTTCCTTATGAATCCCAAATTACCCTTTAAATGTCAACTTTAATTCTGACCTGGTCAAGTTTGCCAATTATAATCCCCAATTCTTGCTTTGTGATTTTCCTCTGGAAGTAAGAAAGATGTCAACAGCATAACCATTATCATTGCGGGAAGGAGGGGGAGGCGGAGGCGGACAGGGAGAGAGAGAGAGTGTGTGTGTGTATGTGTGTGTTTTGGGAATAATTACCTGGTTTTGAAATATTAACTTCACCAGTAGGTCTTAATAATTTGTTTTTCCATGGTTTTTTAATTTTAGTTAAATTGTTTCTTGAATTTTACCTTGTTTTCCATGGTTGATCTTGTGGGTTGGTGGGATTACAAATGATACTTTAATTTCATCAAATCAGTATCATAGTGGGATCATTTCTTTAGAAAAATCTAAAGATTTGTCTAACACTGAAGTTTGGGAAGCCATATTGCACTAGCTGGTAGAGGAACACTTGGAGTTGGTTAGTACCCAAAGAAGTTTGGTAAAAGGTTATGTTTGATGGACCTTCATCCAGAGAATTGTTCTGGATAGTGTAGAGTTTATAATCAAAGGTGAATTTTTTTTTTTTTTTTGCAGTTATAGTCTTTTCTCCGTTTAAATTAAGAACTCTATTTAGAAGTGGACATCTTTTCCAAGTACTTGGTATTTTATACTCTTACCTCTGATTTCAATTAAATATTAAGGAAAACTTGAATATCAGCACTCTTCATATGATTTCCATAATACCACTCTTTGTACCTGTGAGACATGGGAAAAAATCACCGGAGTGATCGTCCCTCCGTCAACACACGGGCTCAACGCAAAAATTGGGAGAGTCGCCACCATTCATGATTTTGAGGTGAGAATGGACACCAAAGAGTTCAAAATAGGCAAAAATAGCCAAAAGACAAATTCTAGGGTAAAAATAACCCTACTTGAAAATCAAATCCAGAGATGGGTAAGGGGATTAGATTATGAACGGGGGAAGGTGTTAGGCACCCCCATTCATCCACACGAAGTGGTTGCCAAGTGTATGTTCATGCAAAAATAAAGTAAGAAAGCTTGCTAAAAATCATGAGAAACCTTGAAACAGGTCAAATGTATGATATCTTCACATGAGAATCCAAATGAATTTTGGATTCTCCTCTTGTGTCAATATCATTTCTGGAACATCTCAAAGGATGGAAATCAAAGCACAAGTTGCTAAAAAACCCAAGTTGAATCAAATCCGGAAAATTTGGTAAAAAGTATGCCATTTGCCTTAAAATCATTCAAATCCAATTCTAAATTGAACCAAACCAAATCCATTTGAAAGATTAGGGTAAATAAGAGTCTCATGCAAAATTTCACTTCATTCCGATAAAAATCCTAGGAGTTATGCTCCTTTGAAGTTGCTGCTGGGGATTTTTAAAAGTGGTAAGTGGGCAACTTTGGAAAATTGTCTAGAAAAATCCACTACACAAAAGTCCACGAAATTTGGTGTGATTGAAGTTTGTATGGCCATCTTTCCATAGAAACTAGCCTCATACAAAAATCCCTTCGGATGTGCCTTGGGTGGTCTCCCGAACAGGCCCCGAAGATCACAGATTTACCCAGAAAAATGCAAATGAGCAGTTCTGAGTAAATCGGCTACCAATAATTCAAATGGAATCCAAAAATTATGAAACCAACTGGATTTGAAAATAGACTCATAAAGGAGTACTCAGAAACGAAAATCACTAGAATCGGACTTAAAACGAACACATGGCGGTCCGTCGAAGTGACAAGTTCTGTACTTGGACCTGAACTGTCCACTTAACTTCGACAGAGAGGTGTCAAAAATCGGCTAGATAGAAATTCATGAAATTGGGTGGACATAAACTAGACAGCCTCACCTTTCCCATGGTTCTGGAATCGTCCCAAAATTCATCCGGATGATGAAGTTACGGACGTCCGAAGTAAGGGTACAGGTGCTGTCAAGCTAAGCCATTTTTGAGTAAAACCAAATCCGAGAATTGACAAAGTGTGTGAGATTCGTGTGATATGAATCCAAAACCTTTGAAAAACATTTAAAAACACTCCAGAATTGATTTAGGCCATTTATTTGAGATTTATCACAATAAATGCAATAAACCCCAAATATGAGCCTATCCCGCCAAAATAGTGATATGTATGTGCAAGTGTAAAAAACCAAGCAAGATCCATACACATGCATATAGATTCAACAAAATAGGTTCTAGCATAGCCTAGGGTTCCGTTCCATTATCGTTTCCCTCTGTTCTCTTTAAGATAATCAAGGGTACTTTGAATATGGAACGGTTTACAATCAATCAAAAAGGCCTTATGCTACATAGGTTCTAGCACTAGGGTCAATCCCCAGTCTTGTTTCTCCTAGATCCGCCTTCACGTTTTACAGCTAGGGGAGTCTTGAGATACTTTGAGCCGGGGAAGGATTTCCACACATACAAACAAGGCTTTACACTACAGAAAGGTAGAAGAATAGATCTAGATCTAGGAAAGTAAAGACAGAAAATAAAAAGAAAAGTTGAGGCTTACCTGAGTTCTGGAGGCGATTCCACAGCGGTTTTCTTCTTCTCTTGGAGTTCTTCTTTGCGAGAATTCAAAACAAGAGTTGTGTGCCATTTGCTCAAGGAGGAGGCTCCTATTTATAGGCAAGGGCTAAGGTCATTGGTAGACACAACTTAATGTCTAGAACCCCTCCAACCTAAACCCTAAGGTTATTTCCGCGATTTCCCCTCATTTAATGAGGGACATGATGGTAAAAGTGAAAAGCTCTCGGAAAACCCTAATTTTGAGCAAACTTAAGGTATCCGGTATATCAGACCGGATAACAAAGGGCCTTAAGGTATCCGGTACATGGTACCGGATACGCTAAGGCTTACACGTATCCGGTATGACTATCCGGATACGGGAAAGGGTACTTGTATCCGAATACTCAATCCGGATACAGGTAAAAGTTTATTTTCTTCAAATTCTGTGCTGGCTTTCCAGGAGATAATGATTTTTAATGATTGTTTGTGCAATTTGGGGTGTCTACAGTACCAAATAATACTTGTATGATTCCATACAATTGTCATGCTTACTCTTGTGATTGGTTTTGTTGGTCTTTGTTATATTTTGAGTTATTATTACATAATCATTTACCGTTTGATGTTTATAAAATGGCATTGAATGATATGATTTTTCTCTTTTCCCCCAATTTACCCTTAACTATTAAAAAATGGTAGATTTCCTCAAGATTTATTTTTTTCCAAGGAGGTAAATATCCTACGAGTTTGGAATTAAAGCCTTAAGTTGCCCTAATTTTGTAAAACATTTGACAGGGTTGGATTAAGGTCAAGTGGTGATATATTTCCTCAAGATTTAATTGTTTTTTCTCTAGGAATAAACATACAAACACAAGAAGGTTCCACAATGAGCTCCCCTTTGCAAGATGGCACCCAATTATTTAATGAGGATTCTACACAAGTTGAACAAACTTCACCTGAAGTTCATGAAGTAGGGTCATCAAATAAAAAACGTGATCAAAACTTCAGTCCAGATGAAGACAAACTATTAGTTTCTTGTTGGCTCAATACAAGTTTGGATTCGATAACTGGAACTAATGCAAAATGGGATACTTTTTGGAAACGAATTGAAAACAGCTATAATCAAGAGAAAAAGACGGGTTGGCCTACACGCTCAGTCGCCTTGTTAAGCCATCGATGGTCGAATATCATACAAGCCGTCAATAAGTTTTGCGGTTTCTTAAGTCAAGTTGAAGCACAACATAGAAGCGGGGTTAGTGAGGAAGACAATGTAAGTATTTTGATTCATCATTTCGTTAACTACTCTTTTACAATTTAAGGATTTCTAATTTGTTTTGTTAAATATTCATAGGTTCAAGAAGCTCGAAAAATGTTCCATGCTTTGACCAAACAACATTTTCGGTATGATCATTGTTGGGTTCTTTTGAAGGACCAACCTAAATGGAACCAACGGTCTGAGCCTAATAAGCAAGCATGTTCTAAAAGAAGATCTGTTACACCATCTTCTCCTTCAACTCCAGAATCCACAGATTTAGGCGAAGACCAATCCAAACCAAGTAGTTTTGTGGAATTGGAGAGACCTATGGGAAGAAAGGCTGCGAAGGAGAGGAAAAAACAAAGAAAGAGCTTGCTAGGTGATGGTACTCAACTTTTAGGTGTTCTAGTTGAGTTGAGAGATGAGAAGAAAAAAGCTCATGAAGAGAAAATGGAAAAACTTAATGCAAATGCCGAACAATGAGAAAAACTTCTTCAAATCCAACAAGCGCAACTATTGGAAACACAAGAAGCGAACCCTATCAAAAATGAGAAACTTCAACTTGAGCGATCACGTCAAGAGACCGAAAGAGCACGTCAAGAGACCGAAAGAGCGCGCCATGAGACTGAGATCATGATAAAAGATACAAGCACGATGGACCCTGAAACTAGAGAATATTTTCAATTACTTCGCAGGGGCATTTTGGAAAAGCAAAGACAGAATACTCGAAGTTAAATCTATTTGTGTTAGTTATTTAAAGTTGTTTTTTGTAATTATGTGAACCTTAACTTTAATTAGGTCTCATAAAGATATTGATTTGTCACACTACAACGAGCATCGCTTGATTTTAATTTTGAAGTTAGAAATCACATAGCTTTAGATGCAATACTCTTTGCTGATGGGATATTTTTGTTCATTTACACAGAAATATTGAGACGAGTTATGCTGGAATAAAATGACATGCTTGAATTGAATAAATTAAAAACAGACAAGATGGATAGTAATAATTCTTATACTCTACTCTTCTTTTCCTAAGATTCACTATAAATTTTCCATAAATGCTCGATGAGGTCTTCTTGGAGTCTAGTATGAACCTCTCTATCTCTAATTTCCAAGTGGCGCATAATGAAATTTCGAACTTCATTTGTCTTTGTAGTCGAAATCGCTACTTGGGGTGGATCCTCATTGTCTTGATCATACTCATAGTTTGAGAAGGCTGCTCCATTTTGATAAAAATGTCTCTCATCTTCAACAATCATGTTATGCATAATTATGCACGCCATCGTGATTTCTTTTAGATCATCCTGATTAAAATAACGTGCAGGTCCACGAACAATTGCAAATCTTGATTGTAACACTCCAAATGCACGTTCAACATCCTTCCTCAAAGCTTCATGAGTTGCAGCAAAATTTTTCTTCTTCACCCCTACCGGTATTGGAATTGTTTTTACAAAAAAGTTGCCCAAGTGGGATATATACCATCTGTTAGATAGTATCCCATATTATAATCATGACCATTAATTGAATAGTTAACCTGAGGAGCCCGCCCTTGAGCAAGATCATTAAACAAAGAAGATCGTTCCAGCACATTGATGTCATTATGAGACCCTGATAAACCAAAAAATGCATGCCATATCCAAGTATCATATGAAGCAACAGCTTCCAAAATAAGTGTTGGCTTACCACCACGACCAGTATACATACCTGACCATTGAGTGGGACAATTCTTCCATTCCCAGTGCATGCAATCAATACTCCCCAACATTCCCGAGGTTCCTCGTCGTGAGCCTTCAGCTAGCAATCTAGCTGTGTCATTGTTGTTCGGTTTTCTCAAGTACTCATCTGAAAAAATTGCAACCACTGCTTTCACAAATTTCTTCATGCTTTCTCTTGCGGTGGTTTCTCCAATCCTAACATACTCATCTGTCAAGTCAGCTGTTACTCCATAAGCAAGTATTCTAAATGCAGCAGTTATCTTTTGCAAAGAGGATAACCCAAACTTCCCAGCGGCATTCCTTTTTTGCAAAAAATATGGGTCATACGCTTCTACTGCATATTTAATACGAAGGAATAACTCATGGCGCATACGAAATCTCCTTCGAAATATATTTTCAGGATAAACTGATGGCTCAGCAAAATAATCTTGAATTAGACGTTGGTGGCCAGCCATCGAATTGCGATTGATAAACATACGCCTTTGAATAGAACCATGATCAGATGTTGAGCCTCTTTTTGTCTTCAAATGTTCTTGTTCAATAGCAGTTGCTATTGCGACCTCCTCTTCATCATCAGAAGAAGATTCATAGACAATGTCATCATCAGAAAAGAAATCCATAAAGACAATGTAAGTATAATTATCACAATTTGAGATGGAGAATGATTTGCAAAGAAATCACTCAATTTTATAGGGAAAAAATATAGCCGTTGGAAATATGTCTGTCGGAAATATGACCGTTTGATAATATAGCTGTTGGAAATGTCTTTTCGAGAATATGACTGTTGGAGAATATAGCCGTTGGAATATGACTGTTGGAGAATATAGCCGTTAGAAATATGACTGTTGGAGAATATAATCGTTCAAATTATACTCGTTGGAGAATATAGCTGTTGAAAATGATTTTTAGAGTTTTTTTTAAATATAATATAGTTGGAGAATATAACTATTAAAAAAATTATTTGAATTTTAAAAAAAATTTTTTATTTAAAAAAATTAAATATAATATCGTTGGAGAATATAACCGTTAGAAATATTTTTTATTTAAACAATATTTTTTTTAAAAAAAATAATATTTTAATGATTTAGGGAAAAAAAATAGGGAATCTGATGTAGTGACTTGCAGAGAAAACAATCCCTATAATAGAAAAATGACTCAGATTCCTCAAAATAAGGAATTTGAATGAGTAAGCTGTTGTTAGTGCTCTAATAATTGTAGCCGCCGGGTCATTGTTTATCTCTTCAATGTTCCGTAAAATGTGCCAACAACCCACTCCCTCCTTAAAGGAATTTTTATTTTAAGGTTGTATGAGCTGGCTTCAATGCATGTCATCAAAGCATGTCCTGACTAGTTCATCCCCTCTCAGCTCTCTTCAAGTGGGCATTAATTGTATTTGTTGATAGTGTAGCAGCTGGCTTCAAGATCATTAATTTCTTGATCTTTCATTTCCAAGTGGGGATTATAATTTTAATCTGGGAAGGGTCGGCACATGCTTCCACATGAGGAGTAAGAGAAACTAAACTCAACACCTTAATTTAATAGGAATTATTCAGTAATCCATCACAAATTTAATCTTCTTTTTCTTAATTTGCTGTTGAGGGGTAGCATCTTTGCCAGTTCGTTGTTTGATGTCCCCATGTGGGTTCAACTTTTTAATTGGATACTTGGTTGCTTGGTGTTAATATGTTGATTGAACTTCATAAAATGAACATATACATCAACTTTCATTAACAGAACTTCAATCTCCTAGTTTTTCTCTGCTATCCCATCCCAGACCAGAAGTAATGGATGACTTGCTGCGGAATCCAATGCACAATCCCCTGTTTGGTGTAAGGGTTTAGCCCGTACCAACACAATTCTTGCGGTTCACATCCTGTAGTCTGCCTGCAAGATACTTTATATAAGGTGAGATTGAAGGGAACATTGAAAAACTAAGCAGGACTTGTCTTCTCTTATTTGGTTTATAAATTCTTTTGCTTTAATCGAAGAAAGAGACGTCGACGATCGGGAGAAGATGGAAGCAAGAAGCTTCACTCTGGTTCTGCTTCTCTTCATCATCTGCTTCTCTGCGTCTGCCGCCATGCCTGCAAAGAGGAGAAAGCAACACCAGCCATGCAAGAACTTGGTTTTGTACTTCCACGACGTCATTTACAACGGCAAGAATGCGGCGAACGCAACTTCTGCCATTGTGGCTGCACCAGAAGGGGCGAACCTCACCATCTTAGCAGGAAAAAACCACTTCGGTAATGTGGTTGCGTTCGACGACCCCATTACTCTGGACAACAATCTGCACTCGAAACCAGTTGGTCGAGCTCAAGGGCTCTACCTCTACGACATGAAGAACACCTTCTCGGCATGGCTGGGCTTCACGTTTGTTCTCAACAGCACAGACTGCCATGGCACGATAAACTTCATGGGCGCTGATCCTATCTTGGCGAAGACGAGAGACATTTCAGTGGTGGGTGGCACCGGCGACTTCTTCATGGCCAGAGGGATTGCCACCATAATGACTGACGCATTCGAAGGAGAGGTGTATTTCCGGCTTCGCGTCGACATTAAGCTGTACGAGTGTTGGTAATGGAAGCCTGAATCCAGTCGCAACTTCATGCTTGCCATGATCGAATCTACCAAGTACCAACAAAGCAAGTGCTCGATTAGTGAGAGAATTAAAGCATGTATGCATCAAATAAAAGGGATTGAAGTACTCATATCCATGTGCGTTCTCAAGCTGTGTTTTTCCACTTTTTCTATCAGTGTTTTTTTCTTTCAAGAAAGAGTAGCAATTCACTTGTTCTTCTTTAAGTGGGCTCTATGATTATTTAAACAGCCTCTAGCTAGATTTAATATAATTAATCAGAATTCAAAGAAATAATTATATTCTTACTTTAATCGACAGATACGTGATTTGATCTATATTCAATAATTTTGTCGTTGGAATATAAATTGAATCCAATGAGAAAGACATATAATAATTGGGTATGTTAAATGGACAATCAGTCCTATCCTGCCCTTCGAGTAAGTTAATTAAACAGCCTCGTGTGTTATAGATAAACTATTGAGTGCACGTGGGTAGAAATTACTAACAGAAAATTATCAGTGAGGGGTACCCTTTTATGGATTCAAATCATCTACGGTTGAACCCATAAATTAGTTTAACCGTATCCAATGGTTGCTTGTCAAGTAGGCAAGCAACACTATCTCTCCTTTCTCTGTCTCTATGGAAAACCAAAAAGTGAAAATCACTTTTTCAAAGAACAATTTGGTACAGTTGAGCCAATTTACGGGCTCAACAGTAAATGATCTGAATCCCTTTTCTCGTGTATTTAGTATTTAAAAACCATGAAAAGTCTTCTTTGCAAAAGAGGAAACTTTTCAAAAACTTTGTCCCTCCATTACCTGAAATATATATATCAATCAGTCTTTATTTTTTTTTATTTTTTTTACCAAATTATATTTTAAGTATCGCACATTTAGAAAAATTCAAGTATCGTTTGATTCGTTTTCTACCAAATGATATTTGAATCATCCCACAATTGGAAAACCCAGACATCATATAATCTTTCTTCTACCAAATAATATTTCAAGCATCTCACGTGTCTCCAACCCATTTCTTGCAATCGGATCTAGTCATGGACGTACGGAGTTGATCTAAAAATAAAAAGGGTTTCTAATCGTAATTGTGCATGCATTGGTTAGTAGTGGTCCAGCCCAATAGTGCTCTGTGTACCACATATGAATGGTTAAATGACATCTACAAGATTCTTATCAAGAACAAAAGGAAAATGGCATCTGATAGGACGAGCCGAGGCCTAGCGCTAGCTCCAAAATGTGGGTTCCTCCCTGGTTATTTTATATCACCATCTGAAATCACTTTGATCTTCTTCTCTTATCCTGGCTGGTAAAACATTTAACAAAATTACCGAAGTCATTTAGTGGGTCGATCGTACATTGCAATTATCCATAAATGGGGGGTG
Organism: Buxus sempervirens; assembly: GCA_947561395.2. NCBI lineage: Eukaryota > Viridiplantae > Streptophyta > Magnoliopsida > Buxales > Buxaceae > Buxus > Buxus sempervirens. The sequence goes on from OX387193.1 coordinate 3,920,105, forward strand.
GCTATTGGAGCTCATTCAGCAACCACTATCTCTTATTTTTCTCTCTCAAAAATTTTTTTTTTCAACCTATTGCATTCTCGGAAGAGGGCTCGTCCATATAGGATTCCAATCCTAAAAAATCTAAATAATTTCCAAGCACAGTTCATAATATAATCGCATAAATATGGACTTTCTGGTTCATGATCACACTTTTAGTTTTTTATTTACTGCCATTGCCAAAGTCGTTTACTGGGATTAACTTCTAGTCGATCGCGTCGGATTACAATAAGCCTTAGGAGTGGCCGGCGGATCTAGCCATAATCTCCTGCCCACCCTAACCGCTGGTCTGGTATTAAAGAAGTCCTCCCATGCAACCTCACATTATACATTAACGAAAAATATAAATTTGTCACCCAAACTAATATTTTATTCACATAAAGTACCCATTTATGGTTTTGCAACAAAAAAGTTCAAAGCCCCCACGGTTCACAGTATTTTTAGGATTTAAAAATTTTCTGGGTTTAGGGTTGCGATTTGCATCCCCCACACCTTACACGGTTCACAAAATGAATGTGAGAGGTTGTCTACGGCGTACGCAGTAGACGATGCCCATTCTTAGGGCATCACTAAACCACTATATTTTTTGATTGATGGTAGATGTAGGCACATTGCTGAAGTACTTAAATTTGCGTGTTCTTCTTCTTCTCTAATTTTTTTTTTCTATTTATGTTGCACAATACATAACACCTCCTCACTTCTTATAAAAAAAAAAGGAGGCTCTCCTTAATTTCCTCGTGCATGGTAACAAAACAACCCATTAGAAGTCGATCAATCATGGCCATCCACCAGTCTCTGTCTTCATCTTTTCTGCTCTCCTTCTTCCTCCTCGTGCTTGCCTTCATCAAGAGTTCGCACGCGGGAGGAATTGGTGTATACTGGGGCCAGGATGGCAGAGAGGGCACCTTAAATGAAACTTGTCAAACTGGCAAGTACTCATACGCGCGTGAACATAGCTTTCCTTGGCAGTTTCGGCAGTGGTCGGCTTTCAGAGCTCAATCTGACAGGTCACTTCGACCCCTCTTCTAATGGTTGCAAAGCCATGAGCACCGAAATAAGAGATTGCCTTCAAGACTTGGAATCAAGGTGATGCTTCCTATTGGTGGTCCCATCGGTAGCTACTCACTAGCTTCCAAGTTTGATGCTGAGACTGTTGCCACTTACCTGTGGAGCAACTGCTAAGGAGGACAATCAAAATCCCGCCCTTTCGGTGCCACTAGCTTGGATGGAATTGACTTTAATATTCAGCAGGGCTCGACCAAATACTGGGACGACCTTGCTACGTACGTACCTTCATCGTTATACTTGGAAAGGAAGGAGGGTACGTATAATTGAGTGCTGCACCTCAATGTCCATTCCCAGATAAGTATCTGATAGATGCACTTGATACCGACCTCTTCGATTTAAGTCTCGGTTCAATTCTTTAATAATGAGCGTTGCCAGTACAAACCGGGTAACGTTGAGGACCTTGAGATATCATGGAATTAGTTTTGGAGTAAGCTTATCAATGCAAAGCAATTCTTCGTAGGGTTACCGAGAGACCTCAGTTCAAGCGGGTGAATACCCAGCCGATTTCCTCTACGGCGAGGTCCCCTACGGCCATTTTACGGCGTCAATTAAAACAAGACGCGTGTAAACTTTATTCTCGTGACTTCACGTGATATACTTACTCATTTGTAGGGGCTGGCCCAGAAAACCAGCCGGCTTGGTTTGCCCAATCCGGCTGATATTCAGCCCCTACAAAGTTTTAACGCAGAAAAGGGTTGGCACGATGACAACCCTTCTCTGCGTTACCTCTCCTCTCTTTCTTTTCTTTCTGGTTTTTCTTGTATAGAGAGGATGAATAACCCCACAAGAGAGAAGCTTGTCCTTGAAGTCGTTGCAGCACACAACTTGATGCCAAAGGACGGGGAGGGGTTGTCTTCCCCGTTTGTGGAAGTGGAGTTCGAGAACCAGCGACTAAGAACCCAAGTGAAATACAAGGATTTGAACCCCAAAATCGGCCTTCTTGTACCGAGTACTGTTTTGCCTTTCCTGCACCGTCACGGTAGGGGATGAAGTAGACGGGTAGTAAGTCATCAGACGCACACATAAAGGTCAAGTTCTGGAAGTGTTGTACCTTACCCTGATGTCACAACCATTACCAAAACAAACTTAAGAACAGTAGTGAGAGAGAGATACAGAAAGACTGAGGCCTTAACTAGCTATCTTGTTGAACAGCTAGCTTGTAGTTAACTAATTTCTACCAAATTAAGTAAAGAAGAAAGTGATCATGGAAGATGTTATATATATATATATATATATATATATATATATATATATCCTACCTGAATTCTAGCGTACGTGATTTTGCATATCTTCTTGGAATGGAGGACGTCCCACTTATGATCATGATAGCAGATGTTGAACTTCCATGCAGCTCCTGGCTTTGTGAAGTTAACAAACGCGTATCCCTTGTTGCAGCCACTCCTGCAAGCACTCCCCACTTAATTAATTAATGGTCAACAAGATGCACAAGCAATTAAAGCTTTAAGAAAGTGTAATCCTACGTTCCTGATTAAAGGAATGTATGACAAAAAGAAACGCAAGAGAATGGAGGGGTCGTCTTCCCCGTACTTTTTTGAGTTTTGCTTAAATTTGCTTTGACGTTCAAGCGGGCGCAAATCGCCGCAAAATCGGCCTTCTCGGGTTTTCTAAGTTTGTTAAATCATGGCTTGACGCTTGAGCAGGCGCAAATTGCACAGAAATCAACATTATCATTACGAAGCAAAAGAAAAATTACTAAAATTAAGTCACAAGAAAATTTATATAGGTTAAAATTAAATATTAGTTACAAGTCCTATCATGCTTGTTTATAAGTCCTACCATGCCCAGTTACAAGTCCCACCATGCCAGATTACAAGTCCCACCATGCCCGGTTACAAGTGATACCATGCCCCGTCATAAGTCCCACCATGTAAGATTACAAGTCCCACCATGCCCGGTTACAAGTCATACCATGCCCCGTTACAAGTCTTATTATGCCTCGTTACAAGTCCCACCATGCCTAATTACAAGTCCCACCATGCCCAGTTACAAGTCCTACCATGCCCAGTTACAAGTCCCACCATGCCCCGTTACAAGTCCCACCATGCCTCGTTACAAGTCCCACCATGCCCCGTTACAAGTCCCACCATGCCCGGTTACAAGTCCCACCATGCCTAATTACAAGTCCCACCATGCCCCGTTACAAGTCCCACCATGCCCCGTTACAAGTCCCACCATGCCTCGTTGCAAGTCCCACCATGCCTGGTTATAAGTCCAACCATACCCGGTTACAAGTCCAACCATACCCAGTTACAAGTCCTACCATGCTTGGTTACAAGTCCCATCATGCCCTGTTACAAGTCCTACTATGCCTCGTTACAAGTCCCACTATGTCCGGTTACAAGTCTCACCATGCCCCGTTACAAGTCCCACCATGCCTGGTTACAAGTCCCACCATGCCCCGTTACAAGTCCTACCATACCCAGTTACAAGTCCTACCATGCTTGGTTACAAGTCCCACCATGCCCCATGCCCCGTTACAAGTCCCACCATGCCTGGTTACAAGTCCTACCATACCCAGTTACAAGTCCTACCATGCTTTGTTACAAGTCCCACCATGCCCCGTTACAAGTCTTACCATGCTTGGTTACAAGTCCCACCATGCCTGGTTACAAGTCCCACCATACCCAGTTACAAGTCCTACCATGCTTGGTTACAAGTCCTACCATGCCCCGTTACAAGTCCGACCATGCCTGGTTACAAGTTTCACCATGCCTGGTTACAAGTCCTACCATGCTTCGTTCCAAGTCCCACCATGCCCCGTTACAAGTCCCACCATGCCTGATTACAAGTCCCACCATACCCAGTTACAAGTCTTACCATGCCTGGTTACAAGTCCCACCATTGTAACACCCCAGATCCGGGTTACGTAATGGAACCGTAACTCGTACCCGAGAGTTAGATAACAACCCGCAGGATCTATATCAGAGTGAAAGAAACATGACATTCAATTATTATTAACAACCACAATATCAGATTTTGCTAAAAATCCCAATCACCCAACCTCCATGAATGGAAAGAATTACAATTCAAAAAGTAACTCACTATCTCAAATGGAAATAACAACAAAAATATCTCCGGATCACTCGACAAAGTAATCCTCTCCCCTATACTCAGGGTAATCTGCGCCTGGCTCAACCCCACGTATATCGCCCTCACCAGGATCTGAAAACAAAACAAAACAAAAGGAATGAGATACGTATATCTCAGCAAGTAGCATATGCATGCCCAAAATATTTATATTAGTTTCTAAAACATGCTTCAGTAAAAAAATCTATGCATCGGAAATGATAGCCAACATTTAATAGAAATCTGAAAATCCAATTACAACTTATACTAATAAGAGTCATCTCCACAATCAGTACAATAACTGCGAGACAAAAGTGAAAATCATAAAACAAGTCCACGGTGGACTCATGAAATAAGATTGCCCTTAACTAGGTAATGCCGAAGTTCACTATGCCACCTCCCGGCTTAGGTGCGAAGCCGAGTATACGATCATCGTCTTATTGCGGGAGAACCCATCTAGTCCAATGATGAGTTGGCATGTACTAGTCCAGTCACAGTCCGAGTACACGACAAAGTGAGGGATAGCCGCAGCCAGCCGAGTACACGGTCAAGCCTCACCGAGTACACGATGGAAACGCGTACGTGAACAACTCATTACTACTAGCAAGAAAACAATCTATTCCACTACCTAGCTCTTAACTTGACAAATGTGGATCCACACCGAGCTATGCCATCTAGACTCGAGCTACAGCCAAAAACAGAAATATTAATAATATCAACTTGTTCCAGAACCAAAACATGCTATCTCGAGCACACAGTCATCTCTGAGTACACAGAGGAACCAAACCCCAAGTACATGGGCATCCCCGAGTACACGGAGGTAATGTAACTATCCATCCATCAAAGAATTCCAAAACCTCATTCAAGTGTATGGAGAAAACCAAAATAATCATATTTATCCACAATAACTTGACTTAAAGTTCCTTTTCAAAGTATATCATAAAATTTATCTTTATAGTCAAAGCTGTGATGAAATTCCTCAAATTTTCGATTAAACCAGCAAATCCGTGGATTGAAACCAAAATCCAACTATGCTACTTAAATCTGTCTTATAGGGTTTGCTTACATCCTACACAGTAAGTGCCAAGTAGAATTTATACTCATATCCCTCTTATTTGGCCCACATTTCCAATTCCTTCTTTAACACTTTTGGTTTCTCTAAACTTACCCTTCTTAATAATTCTATTTTCAGAAATTTACTCTTTCATATATGTTTTCCCTTTTGTAGCTTTAGTTCCCTACACTCCTTTGTAATCATTTCCTATTAGTGCTGTGGTAACTCCATCTCTTTAAGTTCACAAATATCCATGCTAATGCTGGGGATATTTCAGCAATCAAGAACCCAAGGTGATAACCTAGCCGAATTTGAGTACCTTACTTGGAACACAGCATGCTTCAAATCAGCATTTAGTTCATACCTTTAAACCTCAATTTAATAGGAAGATAATTCCCCAAATGAAGACCCAATGTAGGTTTTAATACCCCTTGAACCTAAGCTTATATATGTATATAACCAGCCGTACATAACAGCACCAAACACTTCCACTCTCCTCTAGTTCCAGATTTTTACACTTCCATTACCTTCAATTCAGCTTCTTTTATTTCCTAACAGTAAGAATTTAGACCTTGATTCACAACCAATGAGCATGAGTTGGGTGCCACTCAACCATGCTCCACAATCTTAGACACTCTAGTTTAATAGTTCTTAGCAACATGAGGCCCCTTCTAACTTACTGATTTGTCTATAGACAATCTTTTAAGTGACTTTCCAGGTTTAGTTTGCAATATTTATATATACCTGGGAGAGGGTTTCAGCATTCAGATATCTTATTTAAATATCATTTCCCACATTCAATTTGTGATTTGATAAAAAAAACTAGCATATTCATTCCACTTAATTTGACATTTAGTCCCAACATCTCCAGTTCCTTGAAGAAGAAGAACAATTCAATTGAAATCTGGTTTGTACTCATAGTTCAGAAAGTCTAAACACAAAATACTTGATTCACCTGGTAGAAAAACTTTAGTGCAAATATAAATCAGAAAAAGAAATTTGACACTCAGTTCCATTACATAATATCCTCTTCTCTACATTCATTTGGTTATAGGCGATTAGAGCTAGTACCAAACCTATGATTCCCTTTTTATGTTACTTGAAACAAAATTAGAAGTTAACCATTTTCCAGAATTTATCATTAGGTAGCTGCACATGACAAAAAGTGCATGGACGCCAGCCTATAGAGTTGCTGATTACAACAATGGTTAAATCAAATTCTTCAGAAACTAATTGTGTAAACTTTAACTTCTAACCCCACAACCTGATGCAACTCTTTAGTTCACTCCATAGCTAAAATGATTTGATATTTAGTAAATCAAAATCTGGTGCAACAGCCGCACTTGACTGAGGTGGAAAAAAGAAAACTGAAAAAAAACTGGGGGCTGACCTCTATTTAGTTATGAAACCAGCGCCCACCTAAGCCATCCTTCAATTTAAAGTAAGCAATATTCTCTACTGTGCTACAGCCGCACTAGACTAGAAAGGACTAAGTGGAAAGACTAATATTGACCTGAATATGTATACCAAACTAATTTCAATACACACCTATCCCTCTAACCTGACTTTAACCACTCATTCAAATTTAATGGTATCACTAAACTCAATACCAATTGCTGAAATTGTTCTTGTGTTTCTTCCTCTCAATTTCAGCAACCAAGGTAACTACCACAGCAAGTTATAACTTAATCCATCCACAAGGACACTTCTCTACAGCAGACCAATACACAGATAAGGAACATTCATCATGTAAGTACATAGAATTATATCATGAGATTCAAGCCACTTCAGTCTAGATAATTAACAGTCCAGAACAGGGAATCAGCTGTAATTCCCACTCATGCCGTACCAGATTTTCAGTTCAGCTCATACAACTCAACTCAGAAGTTTCTACTTTATATTTGATTTACCATTGAGACACTAAACCACCAACCAAGTCATTCCACTATTATTTCCAGCAAAACAGTCATAACTTATACATCTATATATATAATACACATGAACCTGATCAAACTTCTCAAATTACAATACCAAAATTCAGAACTTAGAATGCAACTTAAATATGAAATTCTCTCATCGATGATCACAACCATAACATTCAGGAGCAGCAACTTAAATACAAATTCAAATTGATTTTTCGTTGGTAAATCCAAGAAGATGAGTGCTACTCACTTGACAATCAAGTTTATGAGTTTCTGGACATTGATTTTACTGAAGTAAAATCTAAAGTAAAATTTCTAATGCTACACTCGACCTATCTCTGCAGATCTGAAATTTAATTCTAAATTTACTACAACCAACTCTTCACAAATCAAGATCTACTTACAATTTAATTCCAGAAAATTTACGAGTCTCTACTTATAATTTTAATCTACTTTAGGTTTAACTAAGTCATTCAGCACATTACACAAACAGCAACACCTCATATCCTTTGATCAACATAGATTTACTTTATCTATCAATTCTATGCTTCAAATCCAACATACGAAAATCAGAAGAGGAAAACTGCTACTTACCTTAAATTCTCAGGCCAAATCTCCAATAATTCCCCAATTCCTCAATTGCATTCGACCACTTCTTTGTCTCCAGAACTGACGACCAACAGAGATCTGAAATTTTTTTGAATTGGATCAGATCTCTTCCAATGAAATATTTGCTTGATAAAATTAACCCTATGAGCATCACTTGAACCCTTCCTTACCTGAACTCCAGATTAACCTTTCCAGATTTTTGCAGCATCTAGAGGAATTCCATGCCTGTCGAATTGATCTCCTCAGCTCTCTCTCTCGAACAGGACTTCGGCAGCACCAAAACTCAGGTTTCTCCACACCTCCAGATCTGCTCCAGCAATTCCCCAGCTTCCACTACTCCTCTCTGAATTTCCAGGCTCGACTCCAACATGCCAAAACAACAGCAGCTTCTAAAGACTGCTTTTATAGTTGCCGCTCCAGCAGCAACTTAAACCTCTTCCGCTGATATGCCACCACACCAAACTCCCTACATGAGCAACTCAAATTTAGTTAGCTCCACTAATTTTTTTTTTAAAATATTCTTTGCCACCTCATCCAAGCATAATATTACTAATTACAATTATGGAATTTCTCATACCTTTTTGACTTTTAAATGTTCCAACATGCTCAAGCAACCTTTCCGAATTTACCCATAATCCCTTTTTCTGCAAAACACAAATTCCCTTAATTTAATCCCTAAGAAAATAGGTTTTTAATTTTCCAGAAAATTAGGGATTTTACAACCATGCCCCGTTACAAGTCCCACCATGCCTGATTACAAGTCCCACCATACCCAGTTACAAGTCTTACCATGCCTGGTTACAAGTCCCACTATGCCCCGTTACAAGTCCCACAATGCCTGGTTACAAGTCCCACCATGCCTAGTTACAAGTCCCACCATGCCCCGTTACAAGTCCCACCATACCCAGTTACAAGTCCTACCATGCCTGGTTACAAGTCCCACCATGCCCAGTTACAAGTCCCACCATGCTTCGTTACAAGTCCCACCATACCCAGTTACAAGTCCTACCATGCCTGGTAACAAGTCCCACCATGCCCGGTTACAAGTCTCACCATGCCCCGTTACAAGTCCCACCATGCCCGGTTACAAGTCTCACCATGCCCCGTTACAAGTCCCACCATGCCCCGTTACAAGTCCCACCATGCTTGTTACAAGTCCCATCATGCCCCGTTACAAGTCCCACCATGCCCGGTCCTTAAATTTGTAAAGATTGCAAAAAAATACTAAGTGTGACGATTTCGGGACGATTTGCGCACGCTCAACCGTGAAGCCATGTTTGCACAAACTCGAAAACCTGAGAGTGACGCTTTCTATACGATTTTGGCACGCTCGAGCGTCAAGGCAAAAACTCAAAAAAACAAAGAAAACCCGAGCATTTTTTGTTTGGTCTCATGATTTTGGTTTGGGACCAACCGGTTGGTCCATTTCTTTTGGGTTGGAAGACCGGTTGGTCTTTGTTGACCCGCGGTAAAAAACGAACGAATCACGAGACCTTCATAATCCACCTGTCAATTTTCCATTCACGCCGTAAAAATGCCGTAGAGGCAGGCACCGTAGAGGAAATCGGTCGGTGAATACCTTCCTTTCTCTCTCCTGCATTGGAAAATGAAAACGTGAATTTTCACTTTTTGAAAGATTGCTGCTTGCCTATTTGAGGGGCTCAACCGTAAATGAATTGAATCCCAGATACCAAACCACCAGGTCCGCACTCTAATATAGTAGAATAGTTTTCTTTCCGAAGATAGGCTTCAAAAATGTCGGCAAAGAGGACACGTTAACTCAGACTTGTGCCACCGGCAAGTATGCGTACGTGAACATAGTTTTCCTTCGCAGTTTCGATGACGACCTGATGTTGATAAAGCTTATTTCAAGATAAGCTACGCATCCTATTGTTTATTGTTTAGGGGGAAATTGGGTTTTAGTAAAACTTTTTCAAAACAATTCAAATTCAATCGTCTAATTCTCGGTAATTGAGATTTAGTGGTACTTTTTTAAAATAATTGAGAATCAGTATCATTTTAATGTTCGCGAAAAATTTCTTCCGAAAATACCCTAAAAAAAGACTTTGAAATTTTTTTCAAAAGAAACTATTTATGAATAGTAAAATACTAAAATGGCATTGATTTTCAATTATTTAAAAAAATATCACTAATTCTCAATTACCTAAAACTGAGCTACTGAATTTGAATTATTTTGAAAAATATCATTAAAACCCAATTTTCCCATTGGGTGGTTTTTAGTCATATTTGTTAAATAATTTAGCTTCAGTCAACCAATTCTTTAAAATTAAAAATTAGTGATATTTTTTAAAATAATTATTTAGTGTCATTTTACTATTCATACAAACTTTTTTCCCAAAAATACCTTAAAAAGACTTGTAAACTTCACTTATATCTAAATGAGTGAAAAGATTTTCAAAGTCTTTTTAGGATTTTTTTTGGAAGAAAATCTTGATGAATAGTAAAATGACACTAAATCCTAATTATATGAAAAAAGCATCACTAATTCTTAACTTTCAAAATTTTGTCGACTGAATCTGGATTATTTTGAAAAAATATCACTAAAAACCAATTTCTCCGTTTTCACTCCAAACAAAAGGGGTTCACGATTGCATCTGCTCCTGTACTTCTTCTCATCAATAGAAAAAGACTTTTTTGTGTTGGCGAATTTTGTTGAACCACATAAAATAGCTGAAGCGGTCGAAATCCATAGCTCAATCTGGGAGGCCACTGCGACCCTTTTTGTGACAACTGCAAAGACATGAGCAACGATAATGTGTTTAAAATTATGGATTTTAGGAGAAAAGAAAAGAAAATGCTAACATTTTCTTTTATCTCATTTGGTTAGAATAAAGGAAAATAAGATTTTCTTTACAATCCATTGTAGCAACCAACAAGAAGTTAATATGATTTGTAGATTTTGGGTTCTGCTTAATAAAATAATATTATATCTACATTAATTTAGCAGTGTGGGTTTTCCTTAGAATTTGTCATTTTCATATACGCCCTTATGGCTTGTATTTTTAATTTTTAATTTTTTTTATTCCGTTTACTATATTTTGTGGGGCCATATCAGCTGGTGGAATATCTGCTGGTCCAACGGTGGGCAAGGTGTACACGTCAGCATCATTCACACACGTGTACATTCCCCTCACCATTAGACCAGCAGATGTTCCAGCAATGGGGCTCCAGCCGATTTCAAGTCATATTTTGTATGGTACTGTCACAGACATTCGTTATCATAAACATTCATCTAGATCTATCTGTATTAAAACAAACTCAAAAGATTCTAAATAAACGTACCCTCCTGGATTGGTAAGTTTTCCTTGCATTTAAAATTACTTTACCATTTCATTGGTACTAAAAGGGGGGGATCGGAGCACAAGATCTGAGAGGAAGCGCTACCGTTTGTGCCTACCTTGATGAGGTAAAAAATCTGAATCAAATCCTTTGTGGGTGCTCATTCAGCAACCACCATCCCTTCTTTCCCTCTCTCTGTCTCTCTCTCATTTGAAAAATACTTTTTATTTTTTTTAATTAATTGCAACAAACTGCAATCTCGGACGAGGGCTCGTCCATATAGGATTCCAAATTTCCAAGCACCCTAGGTAATATAATCGCATAAAGATGGACTTTCTGGTTCATGGATCACATTTCAGTTTTTTATTGACTGCCTTTCACCATGTCTTTAATTAACCGAAGTATGGATGGCATCAGACTGCACATACCTGCGTACCAACTGGTCCAGCCCAATAATGCAATCTGTGCTAGAAGGCAATCAAGCCTAGTGAGACTCAGACCATCTAAATGAAAATGGCATCTCGTCAACATTGGAAGAGGCAAGGGCTGGTGCTCCAAAATCGTGGGTGCTTTGCTTATTTTATATTATCACCATCTGAGATCACTCCTAACCCCCATTAACAACTCATTTACTGGCTCGTCTTAATTAATTTGGCTATGGATTAACTTCTATAAGAAGGAGGCTGAATCTCTCCTAATAACAAAACAACCCATAAGACCTTGGTTATGAATCATGGCTATCCAGTCGCTGCTCCCCTTCCTCCTCCTAATTGCCTTCATCCAGAATTCAAACGCAGCAGCAGCAATTGCGTCAGAGAAGAATGTAACTCCAGGAATTGCTGTATACTGGGGTCGCGATGGCAGAGAGGGCACATTAACTGATACTTGTCAAACAGTCAGGTACGCGTATGTGAACATAGCTTTCCTTTACAGTTTCGGCGATGGCCGACGCGAACCCAGAGGGCGAAATCCAAAGCTCGATGTGGGAGGCCACTGCGACCGGCCTATTGACAGTTGCCAAGACATGAGCAACGATATAAGAGATTGTCAAAGACAAGGCGTGAAGGTGATGCTCTCCATTGGAGGACGTAATGGTAGCTACGCACTAGCCTCCCCCAAGGATGCTAACAGAGTTGCCACTTACCTGTGGAATCACTTCCTTGGAGGGAAATCAAACTCGCGACCCTTTGGTCCTGTTGCCTTGGATGGAATTGACTTTAGCATTGAGCATGCATGGCTCCACCAAATACTGGGACTACCTTGCTAAGGACCTTCATGCTTATGGCGAGAAAGCTGGGAGGAAGGTGTACTTAAGTGCTGCACCTCACTGTCCATTCCCTGATTACTATCTGAAAGATGCACTTAATACCGGAATCTTCGATTTCGTTTGGATTAAATTCTATAACAGTGAAGCTTGCCAGTACGTACCCGGTAACGTTGAGAAACTTCAGAGTTCGTGGAAGCAATGGACCACGAACGTCGCTGCAACACAATTCTTTGTGGGGCTACCCGCCTCATCTCACGCGGCCGAAGGGTTCGTTCCAGCAAGCGTGCTAACGTCTCAAATCCTTCCGGCCATTAAGTCTGAACCCAACTATGGAGGTGTCATGCTTTGGAACAGGTATTACGATTATAAAAGTGGCTATAGCTCTGCCATTTTGCACTATGTCCAATGAAAATCCACTACTACTTAATAGTTGTAAGTACGTGGGTTTGTGACAGGCCAGTTGCATCATCCTTGTAGTATCTCTCCTTAGAAAATCTAAGTAGTTTCCTCGATATATCCATATTATATATATATATCCATATTATAAAATATAATAGAATAAAGACAGTTTGGGCTTTGGCATTTTCTGGTTCCTTGACTTTGGTTTGTTCATTACTTTCTTTTTCTTTTTCTCTTTCTCGTCCATTCACTCAATCTTCAGGATCTTATCAAAAATAAAATAAACTCTATCTTCAGGATTAAGTCCATATCGAGAACTAACACAGGTGTGCAAATGGGAGTGCTTTCAACCCATTTTAAAACCTTAAAAAAACAAATGAAAGAATGGGATTTTTGCATCTCTGCCCTTACATTATAATATACTAGAGGGATGCACGTGCAATACTGCACATAGAGAGAAGGAACAGTTTTTAGAACTATCCAAATCTTAAATAAATAGGCAGATCTAGCTTTGACTATTTTAACCCTACATCTATGATGCCTTTGCAACAAACGAACGATAAGGGCTTTTTGGGGAAGTCATGCATAGTTGTTGGCACACTTCCCAATGGTCCTATTCCCATTATACATAGTATAGATATATATCTGTTTCCTTATATTTATTATTTGTACCCCTTTATATAACATAATCATTAGAGTTGTATCCCTAGCATTAACGTTAACTTTTATTGTTTAGTTTTATTGAAATAATTAAAATAACCTTTTCTTAGATTAAAAAAAAATTAAATAGCGAAATAACTGGATTTAAATAAATTATTATCAATTGATCAAATTAATATCAATGACTTAAGGGACTATCGAATAAGCCTTGAGGCATGCCATGATCGATTGCATGATACGCTAAAAAAAGCCCAGTCAAACAAAATAATATGTTTATATATTTTTAGTTTTAAACGTGCAAATTTATATCAATAAAATGTAATACATCTAATTTTATATATTTAATAATCTATTGAATATGTCAAAAAATATTTTTGATAACATTTATATTACGAAATGATATTTTTACAACTATAATTTAACGAGAAGAGAAACCAAGTTTTTATGTTGCACCAGGCTGGGCTGTGCTGAGTTGGGTCCAATACTACATTGCGGAGCGGTTATGTTAATGTCCAAGCCTGACCCAGGTCTGCCCAAGATCAGCATGCTGGCGTACGCTTCTGCCTATTTGATCAATACATGAATGAAATATTGGAGTTCAAATCCTCCGTGGCCTGACTCTTCTCCGTCATGTCTCCTAAGATATGCAAGACGCGGTGGGATTGGTGACTTAATTTTTCTGTTCACTTGTATTGTGAAAACTACGAACGAGCTAGCAAGTTCCATAAAATAAGGCAAAGCAAGCAAACACATAACGTGAAATTTAGGTGATTCGACTTAGAGTCCTACGTCTATGATGATGAGAAGCTTCATTGATCAAAGAATAAATAAATTCTACAATGCTTTTCCATCAAGCAATGAGAATACCCTAATTTATAGAAATCTAGAGGAGTGAAATACAAGACACCTAGCAACTTGTTTTCAACTTGCCAATATACAACGGGTATATATGTGGTAATCAGAAAAATAGTTCATTCAATTATGTGATGCGTGACATCACAGGAGAAATAGCAAACAAAGATTGCATGTATTCTGAAAATAGTGCTCCCCAAAAACTTCTCATGGAATGAAATCGTCTGTGGCTTTTCGCTGAAATGTTCCATGATGCAATCATGAGATGCTGCCATGTGTAGCATCTTACGGTCAATGGTTTTTCATTATTTTAAATGTTCTCAAGTGAAACCCATATGACAAAACATTGACCGTGAGATGTTCCACATAGCAACATCTCACATTGCATCACGAAACATTTTAGGGAAAGGCCGCTTACGGTTTTGGTCCACTCTTCTTTGGTGGCAGCTAATATTACGTGTCTCTCTTCTTAAAGATCTCCACTCAGAATTTTTGCCATCATTAAGGTGTCATCCTCTCCATTTTTTATCATTAAAATACTGTGGTTGATGAGTTCGTAAGCAAAAACAGGACAAGAAGTGGGGATCAAAACTCAAAAGATTTCTTAGAAGCGAAGCTTCCCTTCTTTTCTTATTGGGGAAAGAAAAAATTTTTATACTTACGACCGTGTCCGTTCTATATAATGACGCTAATGCGAAAACCTATCCACAAGATTTGTTGGAGCTACCTTGTGGTCTGTTACATTGTCTTCCTAATAACAGAAGTTACAAGCAATGGAGGGCAACAGACTGACTCTAGCTCTCCTTCTCATCTTCCTCTGCCTTTGCGGGTCAACTGCCAAGCCCTACCGGAAGATCAGGCTTCGCCGTCACCATCCGTGCCAAAGACTGGTGTTGTACTTCCATGATATCATCTATAACGGTAAAAACGCAGCGAATGCGACGTCAGCCATTGTAGCTGCACCAGCCTGGGCTAACAAGACCATTTTGGCAGGACAAAACCATTTTGGTGACTTGGTTGTGTTTGACGACCCCGTTACTCTGGATAACAATCTGAGGTCGAAACCAGTTGGTCGTGCACAGGGACTCTATCTCTATGACAAGAAAGAAATTTTCACTGCTTGGCTAGGCTTCTCCTTTGTACTGAACTCCACTGATTACAGGGGTAGCTTAACCTTTGCCGGAGATGATCCCTTGATGAATAAGACCAGGAGCATTTCTGTGATTGGTGGCACTGGAGATTTCTTCATGGCTAGAGGGATCGCCATTCTCACGACTGACGCCTTTGAAGGGGAAGTGTACTTTCGCCTTCGCGTTGATATTAAGTTGTATGAATGTTGGTAACAATGTTTTGCTCCAAATTGATCCGGACTCGACACGTGGCTGTGGGTGTTTAATTTAACCCAAAATTATGGTTAATTTCTGTTGTGGCTATCTTTTCTTTCAAGTTATTTTAAGTTGAAAAGGAGAACTCTCTCTTGTTCCTTTCAAAATTGGAATTTGAATTCTGGATTTCTAAGTGTGAAACCCGCACCTCCCATGCTCTTTATGACAATTCTTTCTATTAACCCCATCTCATATCTAAGTTTCAGCTACAAGGTTGTTTTTTTTTTCTTTTTAGGATAACGGACCGGCACATAACCGGGATTCACGCACATTTGATGAGGGTGGGAATTGATCCCATGACCTGTGCTATTACCCAGGGGCGGCTCAAACTTTTTGGGGGCCTTAGGCAAGGTCACAAAAATGAGGCCTTTTGATTCGAATTTTGTTCACTTTTATCAACAAAGTATTTGTTCAAGGCCCTCTTTTTGAGATTTTACTAAACTTTCTATTCTTCTTTTTTCTTAAGTTTTTCATATCCAGATACATATTTTCTACCCGTCATCTCAAATATTAAAAACAAACAGTAAATCGAAGAATATAAAAATATTTTTTAACTAGTGATGGTCCTGATGGAAATCAAATGAAGAACAAGCTCAAACGAAATAAATCAGACGAGAAATATAATAAAGAACAAGATCAAACAAAATAACAATTGTACTTACGATAGACAGAAAAAAGAAATTGAAAACAAAAAATAATGAAATCTAATATGTGAAAGAAGAAGAACTTATCAATCTAAAATCGAGACAAGGCTTTCAAGCTTTTGTGCTTAAAGCGATTAGTGCCTCCTATTGGTACTTTGCCTCATCAATGGTTGGAGAGCTCCTCTGGTAAGTCGGTAACGTACACTCGAATACAGGTATGAAAGCAAACTCAATAACAATGTCACTCAATCACTCTTTGATTTCAGAAACAAACAAAAAGAGAATATGGGTGTAAAAAAATGAGTGTTTTGTTTTTCATAAAACATAAACCCTAAGCCCCTTTTCCCTTTTTTAGAAACAAGAGAGAGTGGGTATTCCACGATTTTTTTGGGTGTTCTAAATGTAATTTTTTTTTTTGGGACATGACTAGATTGAGAGAATGAAACATCTCTTAAATCTTAACCGTTAAGTGGGGCCTTCATTGAATCAACCTTCAATTTTTTTTAGGACATGAGTAGATCCATAGAATCAATAAAAGTGAGGCCTTAGTGGGCCTTAACATTTGAAAAATTATTAAAAAAAACATTAAAAGAAGAAAACTCAATAGTTGGGCTGTTGGGGGCTTAAGGACTTAATGTTTAAGAAAACATATTTAAAAATTTGGGGCCTTGTAGTTTGGGGGGCCTTAGGCGGTAGCCTAAGTGGCCTACCCCTTTGAGCCGCCCCTGCTATTACCAATACGATCTTTACCACCAAAGCAGGGCCAGCAGACAATGCCCTCAGCTACAAGGTTATTTAAATGCGGCAAGAAGCCCTCTCCTAAAATTAAGTCAGAAAGCTTGAGAAACATTAAAAATGATCAATGCATGTGACAAAAACTTATCCTAGCTACATGTATTAATAAGACTACATGTATCAATGAGACTTTGTTTTGCATAGATATTGTTCATGTGAATGACCAAATACTCTTGTACTTAGGGATGACCACAGGTGGATTGATCGGGTAATTAGTCATGTTCTGCCCCTAATGATTAAGGTTTGGTAAACCCTAAATTGGGTTAGGGTCATGTTATGGTTTAGCCTGACCGGAACCTGTCTGCACTCATTTAATTTAATACATTGAAATATACATTTTTTTTCAAATATATCATGCATAAATTTAAGTATATATTTTATATAAATTTATAATTAATTCATATTTTCTATTTAAAAACATACTTTTTAATGCCTACTACTAGTAGTACAGGGTCATTAACGGGAAAAAAACATTTTTGACATGTAACAGTGTCACAAAAGTATTTCTTTTCTTTTTTTTCTGTTTTTTTTTTTTGTAACAATCACAAAAGCATTTCTCCGCCTTCATAGCTTAGTGGTGCGCATTGGACCACGGTGGCCTTTATGAAGTTATCTTCGTGTGTAATATAATAATAACAAAATCTTTCGCTTTATCCCAACGGCACAATTGCTCACCTTCAGAGCGCAAGTGAGAAGACGGGAAAGAGAGGAAAAGCTCCGAGAATGCAAAGTATAACGCTCTCTGAAAGCGTTTTTAGGGCACATTTGCGGCCCTCGTTTTGTCCTAGAACTTTTAAGCCTTTCAGTTGTAATTCTTCATTTTCCTTAACCTCTCAATTGCCGAAGCGAAAGTCGATGAATTCTCGTCGAAGTTTCAGTCTCGTTTCCTCGAGGTAACTTCGACTTCCTTTTCTTGCTTTTACTTTTTCTTCAAAGAAATCATTCGCTCGTTTTTTCGTTTCAACACTCGGTTCCATTTCGAGCTCTCTGTTTTTTCTCTGATTTCGGAAGCGTGAATTTCTGAATAAGTTGTCTGAAACTATTACTATTTTCCGTTTTCACTCCTCAGAACAGGAAATTCGCCAATGCCGTGTCGTTATCGCTGTGGATCTGTAAATTTTCTTATTCTGACATGTTTACCTTAACCGCTTTCTGACCACGTAATGAAGCTTTTCATCTCTGTACAAATAGAAAGACATGGAAATGTGAATTTTGTATCGATCTTCTTTAGCTGTTTCAAAAATAGGGGTTGGGAGCATGAGAAGAATATCCAGTTTCTGAATTAGTAGCGAAACGACGTGCAGGTATTCAAACCATCCATCTCAATATGCGGACGTAGATGAAAGTTCTTTAGCGAATTGGCAAGAAACGTCATCCACCACTGCGCGTGATTATGTAACTCTTTTCTGCCTTTTTTTTCATGTTTTCTTTTGCTCATTATGTCAAGGAGTTCTACATTTTGTATGAGGGATTTAGTTATTTTCTAGTCTTGAAATGAGTAGTAGTTGCTAGTCCATGCGGTCTTCTTCTTGTTAATTTTCCTGCTTTCGCACAAGATTTATTCGACAGAAAACGCTCATAAAGTGCAAAACTCTCACTAAAAGCAGCCTAATGGAGCAGATTCAGGGTAAAGTGACACACAGTTGTGCATTTATTGTGTACCAAAACTAGCCTTCCCAATGGTATAACTATCTATCCGTTGAAACATTCATGACCTCCTTCTGACTGTCTTGTATGAGGTGATAAACCAGAACCAGTTGGTATCAGCTTGATATTTGGCATTGTCCCAGATGGGACCTAACATATGGTGGCTCCATCATTGGTCACATTGATAGCTGCCACTGGTATGTTGTGCTTAGAATCATTAAGTAGAACACCTTAGCTTTCCATATTGTGAAATTTTCCTTGTTATATTTACAGCTGCATATGATCTTGGAGCAGTGTCCAACTTTTATTAACAGTTCATGCTTAAATTGTTTTAGTAGATTATCTTAACTTCAATCATGCTGGAAATTGCATACCTGCTAAATTGGCAATTCGAGCAATGGTAATTATACCAGCCACGGGTTAAGTTTAATTATCTATCATAGTTATCAAGAATTTAGTGATCATATTTGGCAAATGATGATTCATGCAAGATCCTTGATTTTCTATTACATATGCTAATTGGAGATACTTCATTTTAATTTCAGGAACTTGGATCTTCCAATGATGAGAGATGCAGAACAGCTACAAAATTAATGCCATTTGAAGATGATTCTGATGATTCTGATAAATCCTTGCCTGAAATTGGCTCAAGGAGTAAAACTTTTATAACCATTCCTGATAGAGCATGCTATAATTTGTTGAAGGTTGTGCCACTTTTCGGGTTGCTCACATTTCAAGGCTCTTCCAAGGCCGCAACCGCTTCAGATTTTGCTAGTGGATTGCAGCTGAGTTCGTATTTAGGGGATATTGGTGATATTAGCACAGGTTTTGCTTCAGTTAGGAAAATCTCCTTGTAACTTTTACGATCTGACGTCTTCCTTATTACTAGCCAAATCCATTTTCAGTACATCCTTATTTGGATACTATGTCCCAGCTGAACTGACTTTCAAGACTTGCATTTTTATTGATTGCAGCTTTGATTTTATGTGATACACTACACGCAAATTTTTTTTAAAAACATACATATGTAAATGTAGTTATATGATCTATCATCATGTTGATGTTTACCTTAATGTAATAACATCCAATGGCATACAATAGGAAGGTGCCACAAAAAATAGGACTCCCAAAAATCACAAAAACATTAATATCTGAATCTTTTTTACATTATTGATTGGATTATCCATTCAGCATACTGAACCTAACTTCTACTTGTTCCTAAACAATTGCATCAGACAATGTAAATCAGTCTGATCCTTTCTATATGAAAATTAAAAAATAGAAAATGCTAGAGGTTTTGCGTGCTTGATATGCTGTTCAATCAACCTTTTCATCCATGAGTCTTATGGTTATGCAAGAAGTATGAAAAGGTGCAGAATTAATGACTATGCTTGTCCACTTTTATTACCAATTTAAATTTTTTCAAATTTAGTTTTAGTACCTTTGTCAACAAAAGTATAGAAATCTGTCCCTAGCCTCATTTTAAAGCTTAAATTCAATTTTGATGGGCAGTCAATGACATATTTGTGTACATCATCCTTAGCACATGAAAATTAGAGAAGCCTAAGGGTGATATCCCCTTCTCAGCTGCATTAAGAAGTTATGATCTTTAAAATATATCCCACAGAATCTAAAGCCAAAGGCTTTAGGGGGACTTTAGGAGGACCAAAAAAATTAAATTAGGATATGTCCAGCATGATAACTTTCTTACCGTAACTCTGAAAAGAAGAAATTTTACCTTTCATTGGGCAAGCTTGAACTGATTGATCTTGAACTCTATTTATTTTTTTTTTTTTTATGAAGGCATGCTATTTATTTTTTCATCTTATATTGTTATTAGTGGCTTGCTGAAGCTGTTGTGTCTGTGCTTATTAAATTCTAAAAAAACCAGTTGTACGACTTTTCTATATCACCTCGTTCAATACATCAACAATGTTATTCTTTTTGTTGCAGGCATTTTTGCTGATTTTTTTCTCTGAACTAGGGGACAAGACCTTTTTTATTGCGGTAGGAATTCTCCTCCATCGATACCACCAACAGTTACATGTTTTACTATGTGGATCCAATATCTCTGATTGTGTCATGCTTGTATGCGTATGTACTTGCACTGTAAAACATATGGCAGCTTTCATCCATTGCTACTAATGTTTGTGACATGCAATAAATTCTATTTCTTTTACTGATACAGAAGAAAAAAAATGGATATGAAAAGTCATTCCCAGTTTTTTTTTGCTTCTAGAGGAAAAGTCCAACCAGATGCTTAAGAAGAAGTCTTAAGAAATCTAGTGAAGGGTATTTCTGGCTGCAGCAGAATGATGTTTTCCTTTTTATTATATGGCTTTATTATTATATTCACATCTGAAATCCGTATTTTCTCTCCTTTTTTGGGTTGTGCTTTCTGTCATAGAGAACAGAGGATGTCATTTCTGATTTTATATTAAAGGAAGAAATATTTTTATTCCAACAAAATTCTGTCTTTTAATGTCCCAAGCAGGCACTTTTAGCTGCCAGGAATTCTGCTGCTGTTGTTTTCATCGGGACTTTTGGTGCACTTGCGTAAGATCCTCTATGATATGAATGGTGATATGGATATCTTTTCCATGCATTACCCTATGTTATTCTATTACAATTTCATTTATTACTTCATTTATTTTCGTGGACTAAAAGAAGACCTCCAATATAAAAGACTGCATAGTTGGAAACTTCAGTGTACTCTTAGTTTACCATATAGATTTCAAGCAATTTCTTTAAGGCTTCTTGTAATAAAATAATATTTTGAAAAAGAAAAAGAAAACTCCCTTGTTGATGCCCCTGAAATCCCATTTTTAGTAGATAAGGTATTTCACCATCAGCAAATAGCAGTTTGTGATATGAATGGGAGGGTGAAAATTAACTTTGCTAATTCTCTTGTTTTAAAACAATTATCTACATTGTCACATACTTGAATTTCATATTTGAGACTGAATTAATGATTATAGAAGCTCATGTTCATCATCAGGAGTAAATGACTATGAAAGTGTTTGCTTAGATATTTATCTTGAGCAGGAATGTGAGAAATTGCAAACATCGAGTTGATGACACATGTTTTGTATTATGTACAGTGCAATGACTATTATATCCGTTGCTCTTGGCCGAACATTTCATTATGTTGATGGCATACTTCCTTTAAGGTACTTCCCTTGAGTTTCTCAAGTAATTTGGAAACTTCGGATTTATTAAAAAGAAACTGTGATACACACTGTATAGACAACAAGGATGATTTATTAATAGCGTTCTGTTACCTGCAATGGATATGCAGACAGATAGAATGCATTCTTAAATTGCTCCAACCTGGGATATCAGCTAAGAGATTCAGCCCCGTTGGATGATCCTACTCATCAATCCTGCTGTGTTCCTTTTGAACTGTGATACATGATTTTTTTTTTCTGTGTATCCTAGAGACCCTATTGGTCAGATGTTTATTTTCATATAATCTCAACAATAGCCAGGGTATTTCCTGGTAGTGATCAGTGGAATGATTTATCCTACCCCAGCAAGTAAATTGACTGAGAGTGCTTGATGTTAACAGAATCCTTTTTTTCACATTCAGCCAGGCTTCCTTTGGCTTTCATTCGGGCACTTCTTATTCTGGGAATTGATTCCTATGTCAAAACATCGTTTTGATTTGGCAGTGGAATTTATTTCCTCAGAAGCCGAAAAAATGGGAAACCCTTTAGTTTCAAAACCTATCATGCACTTTCTGTTGTTGTAATTGTAATATCAAGCAACTTAGGTGCTATGTGCTTGAAATTTTGTAGACCCTCCTTTTCTCTTCTTCAGGGGTATTATTGTCAATATTATATCTTTTATTTTCCTTTGGTATATCAACAATTTTCTGAACTCATTTAAGAATAAGTTCAGTTAACAGAAAACCCTTTTGTTTTTGCCCTCTCTTTTATTTATTTATGTTTTTTTCAGAATCATTTCCAAAATTTGGTTTGTGAATTAGTTATTAAGGCTGAGAATATCAAAAATAAAATAAAGTCACCTAAATATTTCTTGCTTTCTGCACTGACTCGCAGCTTTGGTGATGCTGATTTACCAATTGATGACATTGCTGCAGTTTGCCTTTTGGTAATTTTTCATCCTCCAATTTCTGGCTAGAGTAATGAAACAAAAACATGCATGTTGTACTGTATACACTCTTACCATAAAATGAGAGCTAGCCTAGTCCACAAGGCTCCCGCCATTGTGCAAGTCTGGGGAGGGTCTGATGTACACAGCCCTACCCCCGCAAGTGGAGAGGCTGTTCCTTGTGACTCAAACCCGCGACCTTTAGGTTGCAATGGAGCAACCTTACCCTTGCGCCAAGGCTCTTCCTTGTACATTTTTACCATGCATATAACAATTAAACAGATCAGTGCTCACACTTCTGCCCTTATTGAGAGATGCCATCACAAATGTAGTAATTATTGATTATACAGGTGTATTTTGGGGTTTCTACCCTGCTCGAAGCTGCCTCAAGTGATAATCTGAAGGCTGAAGAAGAACAAAAGGAGGTGCCATGTCAAACTCTGACATAAGATCTGATAATGTGTTGTACTCATATGAAATATATGGTGTTTTTAATTGAAATGTTTTGTAAAATTTATTCTTATATTAAAAAGGGGTGAATTGTTAGTGACTTAATTTGTTAAATATTCAAACAAAAAACAGAACTTAAATCCATCCAAGTTAATGCACAAGCCCTTTATGAAATTTCTAAGTAATATGGATATGGTGTTCCTTTTGCTAGAAATCAGTACTCTCTTGTCTTGTATATAAGTCAAAATTTTCCATACTATAGTAAACATATAAGCCCACATATATTGATGAGTACTAAACATTTTCCTTTGGAATGTTGAACTATAGAAATCTTTCAATCTGGTGATATTCTGAATTTTTCAATATAGGTGACTGATTATTATACTGAGAGGTAAATCCAAGGGGGCTTAAAACTCATACAAACTATCAAAGAATATTGTGTAGAAATAAATGTACTTACTCGGGGAGTCGGGGGTAAGCCAAGTTTTTACTTGAGCTGCCATCAAGTGTTGAAGAATTTTGTGTGGAAACGAGTCGCGTTTGATTGTTTGTAAGATTCTCATTTCAATTTCCTGTTGTAAAAGAGAAAGAGTCATTACTAATGGCCAACAATTTCTAGAACAATTTCTAGGACAATTGAATTGCCAGATTATTTGTTATTCTTTTGCGTCAACCTCTTTTAACTTCAATATGATTTTTGAAAATGAGATCTTTGATATTGAAATAAATTTGTATAATCTCTAATCATGAATGTACTCTGAACCAGGCAGAGCTTGCAGTTTCAGGATTTTCAGGAAATGGTTCCGGAATAGTTGCTGCCACTAATACTGCCATTAGCACTTTCCTTCTGGTTTTTGTTGCTGAATGGGGTGACAAATCATTTTTCTCCACAATAGGTGAACCTATGATACTGTATCTCATTGTTTAATGACTAAATATTTCCTAAAAGGTACAAACATACGATAGGAGAGAATAAGCCAGAATCTCCTTCTCGACTATAGATTAATATTCAGAAATGCCTGCCATTTGATAGCTTCACCCAGGGACATTAGTTGAAAGGTTAACATGTTTAGTTAATTGTTACCAGCTGATCAATTGGCTTCATTCTGATCTGTCTGCTATGTTTTCCTGGCTGTCCAAAAATTTTGATGGTTAACATTCTCAGAGAAAGTCGTGTCCTTGTTAGATTAAAATTTCTTTTATATACTTCATATATGTCCTACAAACATTGTAGGGAATGTTTTGATGCAAGATTCGTCTTGCAGTCCACCATCCTAATGCAATTATCGCTTCATGTACAGCACTTGCTGCGGCCTCTTCTCCTCTGGGAGTCATTGGAGGAGCGCTGGCTGGTCATGGTGTTGCTACTTTGGTAACCCTGTACTCAAAAATCTCTACTTTTCAGTCACCCTCCTGGAAAATGGGCAGATATTTTTACATGGTCATGTTGTAATTGATGGGATGGTCCATTTATTAATCCTGTTTTGCAGCTTGCTGTATTGGGAGGCTCTTTTTTGGGGACATTCTTATCCGAGAAGGTGTGCTCTAAGCCTCTATTTCTTAGCTATTAGCTTAAAAACATAATTACAAATAATGCCATTAATTTTTGGACCTCCTTTTCCAATCAAATTCTGTTACAAGTAATCCTGAACTAGGGAGTAGTGGTTTCAGCTTGCCTCTTGTCCTGATTTGTATGCGGAGCACATCAATATGTTATATAGCAATTAGATTTCTCGTACAATTACAGTTGAGCATTCAGATTACTATAAATATCAAACTTATTTAAGACTTTATTACTGAATGAGAAACATTATAGTAAAATGGCCAGAAAATTTCACTCAATTCATTGTCAATTCCAACCAAATTAATTTTGGCTCAGTATCACTGTTGAAATATGACTCGAACCCGCTGAAATATGACTCGAACCCTGCTGGATGAGTTCCACATCACCGCTGTTAATGGATGGTGTTAACCTTTAGCCATGCTCCCAACACAATTTCTCCTTTGTTGCTGTCTTTATATTTTTTCAACATCAAGATATTTGACTGTAAATATCTTATGCAGTAAATAAATATGTTTTCGCTGCGCCTCCTACAGGTCATTGCATATGTTGGAGGTGCTCTTTTTCTAGTCTTCGCTGCAGTGACACTGGTTGAGATAGTGAGTTGATAACTTGATGCTATACACTTCCAAATTTTGATCTTCCAAGATTTTTTTTCCCTTAACATCTTCAGAATATTCTTCTATTCAAATTTATTCAACTTGTGGATTTGATGCTTCTTCCATCATTTCTGAATGTATCATCTGTTTCCAAGCTGCCTAAAAAATTTTCATGGAGTTGTAAGACCTGTTGATTAGAAGGTACATGTATGCACTGAGATTAAAAACAGATACAATTACTTTGTTGGGGGGAAAGTTTTAAATTCCTTATGCATAAAGCAGCACATAATCCTTGACACAACAATCACTGAAGGGAGATGAGATGGCATGATCAGTCTTTGCTGTAGAAAGCCATCAGCTTCAAATCCACGCATTGCAGCCACCTTTCTTTCGGCTGCAGAATCCAAAAGAGAAGAGTGTGGGGCAGACACAAAGGCCTAGTGGCGAAATCGGTATACGTGGCACACCAAAGCCCAACCATTTGGGCTTTTTTCGTAAGTTGAATCTGAGATTGCAGCCGAAGATGATTGCTGGGTGGACAAACCCCACTTTGGTGTCGGTCTTGTCTTTTCCATTGGTGGCCTCCTTTTGCCGTGGAGATTGATTTTAAGTGATACTATTTCAAAATAATTCAGATTCAGTCCCACACAATGCTTGGTAATTGCAGACTAGTGATACTTTTTAAACATAATTAAGAATCAGTTTCAATTTCACTGTTTTCTTTTGAAAATACCCTCAAAAGACCTTGAGAACCTTTACACTCATTTCAGTCTTTTTTGGGGCATTTTTGAAACAAATTTTCTGTGAATATTAAAATGACATTGATTCTCAATTATTCTAGAAAGATATCACTAATTATCAATTACTAAAAATTGGAGATTGAATCGAATTCTTTTGAAGAAGTGTCACGGAAAATCAATTTTACCCCCCTTTTGCCACCCCATACCCCACTAAGCTTCGCTGTTCGTACTCCATCCACAATCCTCCCCTCCACTTTCCGTACCTCTCATAAACTATTCGCTTATTTATACTCTTTATTAAATTTAAATTTGACACCATGGAGGCTTCTCTCTCCATGTGCCGTAGAGGAAATAGCCCTGGTGGGCCATATACAAATTAAAATAGATTTGTGTCTCCCTCACTTAACCTAAAGAAATTAAAAATAAATGGCTGCAACATAAAAAAGACCAAGAACGTGTACTCCATGAAAAGATAACTTTGTTTTATGTATAAAATAATCGTGTGCATCATTTATTTAATTATGTCACGTGTAAGGGTCGTGAAGTGGACACACAGTGAGACTGCGAATAAGCGGATCGCAAAATCGCATATTCCAAGGCTAGAAAATCTAGGCAAATTGGCATGGCCACTAACGTCGTTATAGTCTCAGTGGAGAAGTTTACTTCAATTATAAAGCCAAAAACAGAGAGTTTGGACTTGGGAGATCAAATGGGAGTCATGCACAGAAGAAGAAAGAAGAATAAAAAGAAAGAATATATGTAGGTTTATACTTCCCCGAAAGGGAGAGAGGACGTGGATCTTACTTTCTCTAAAAAGACTAAAATTTAAAGAATTCACCACAAGGACCACCTGTTTTCCACGTAAATATACAAAATCTGATTCTAAGATCTTTTTTGTTCGCGCCAAGTTTAGCTCTTATCTTTCCTGATACAAACCCTTGTTGCCCTTTCTTTACCAGGGAAAATTGATTTTAAGTGATATTATTTCAACATAATTAAGATTCAGTTGCATAATTCTTGATAATTATAAATTAGTATTATTTTTAAAATAATTAAGAATCAATATCATTTCAATGTTAATAAAAGGTATTTTTCTAAAACCTTTTCATTTATTTTGTTACCAGGTTTACAAGTCTTTTTTTGGACATTTTTTCGAAGGAAGTACAGTAAACTGATATTAATTTTTAATTATGTTAAAAAATATTATTAATTCTCAATTATCAAAAACTGGTAATTGAATCTGAATTATATTAAAAAACATGGCTTAAAACCAATTCTGTACGTGATCAGTCGTACAACAGGTTAGTCAACCACCAGGCCACATTTTGTACGGTTATGATGCTTCTGTCATTTTCGTTTACATTGATGGCTTTGTTTGGGAACCACTGCAGGAGTGGTTTTAGCGGTTTCGCGCAGGCGCGGAAAAATCCGCCGGCGCAATCAAGCCGCCAAACCGGGCTTCTTGTCGGCCTGAAATCTTCTGGATCGATATGGGTTCATTCGATAAATAATAACTTTTTAAAGGTAAATGCACTATTACAAGCACTCATGCATGTTTTTAGGATGAAATTGCCTGCAGATTCTTTCCACGCATAGCATCCAACGGTGGCTGTTCTTTTACGTTGAAAAATATGAAATGCCCATTGAAACAACAACTGCCATTGGCTATAGCATCTCAGCAGCCAGCAGACGATTTCAAACATTGTTTTTCGATGCTGACGAGATGAATTTGATTGTTGTATCAGGAAATTTGCTTTTAAAGAACCCGGATTTCAGTCGCATAATATTTTTGGTAATGAAAAAAGCAGTGATACTTATATAAAATAATTAAAGAATGAGTGTTATTATACTGCTCGAAAAGGGTTTCTTCCAAAAATGCCCTTAAAAAACTTCTTAACCTCCTCAAATCATGAAAAATAAATTATTAGAGACCACTTCCTCTTATACCACCCAAGTTACTAGTGTGGAACGGATGCACGGATGTCCCATTTCAATAGGGGCCCTACAAAGATCGTTTCCTCTAGTGCCACTCAATGGGACCATTGTAGAATGAATGGGTGGATGCCCCCCATTTCAATAGGGGGGGCCCACACCCCAAAAACATCCTAGCCGGTGGTTTCATTGAAACATCAAATTTTGACTCCAAAACACATGTCAGTCAGCCAGTGGTTTCATTGAACCACTGAAATTTTGGCAGTAGAAGAAGTGCGTTCAAATTGTTATTGAGGGGACAAGCCATTTGAGGGCAGTAATTTTGGAGATAAAACAATTGATGAATATTAAAATAATACTTAATTTTAGTTATTTTTGAAAAATATCATTAATTTTCAATCACCAAAAATTAGGCGACTGAATCTGGATTATATTTCAAAAGTTTCACTAAATACTAATTTCCCCCGCTGTATCTTACTGGAACACGGAAGTGTGAGACCTGCACGTGGGACCCAGCGCCGCCGCACCACGGACGGTGACAAAGGATGCTGACGTGGAAAATATCTCGTCACGAATGACGTGTCAGGTTTTTTTTTTGTTCACCCTATCGTATCGCCACGCCTAGGCACTCCGCTTTTCAACCGTACATTGTATATCGAGCGGCCAGGAATTCGTTGCTTATCGTTAGCCCCTACTCCCCGCGTTCGGTGTTCGGCTTAACGTGCGCCCTTTCTTTACTGTGCGCTGGCTATTTGTCTCTTATTAGTTATTTCCACTCGTCTTCTCCGTTTATTTTCGTCTCTCTCTTCGGCGCCTCACTCTTTCGAGGTTTGCCGTCACTCGGAACCCTAGTTTTCCCTTCTCCATTATTTTCGCCGAATCCTCTCTTGATTTCGGCTGTGAAATTATCGATTTCTAGGTATACACTTTTTTTTAATCTTTCTTATGTGACTGAGATCTGAGTTTACCTGCTCGAATCTGTACTTCGTTAAAGATAACTTGTTTGCTTTGGTTAATTCTATGAGGAAACATTCATTTTTGCCGAGTATACCGATATCTGAACTCCTTTCTGTCTAAATCTATTTTTTTCCAGTTCGAAAATTTGATTTTTAACCCCACTTTTCGTGACTACTGAATTGTTTTGAAGTTTGTATGTTAAAGCATGCCTTCTGTAGGGATCCTTTGTTTGGACGGGTTAAATTGTCTTTCTATACAAAGAGCCTCAATTCGATATGATTTATGTTGTGGAGCTATTGCTTCGTCGATCAGGCCGAGAGGTTCAGAGTTTAATCTCTGAAGTTTATATCTATTTGCCTTGGGGGGCTTTTTTTCTTTTTCTTTTTTCTCTCTAATTTGAACTATGATTTGATTTTTCCCATTCCAAAGTTGGGGATTTCTTGTCCACGAGATTTTCGTATTAGACCGTTCGAAAAAGCAGTGAATCTGGACTATTTTATCGGTCGGGGTCATTCTCTCAATTGAGAAATCTTCGTGGATATGATTTTTTATTTCTGTCGTCTAATCACGTAAATAAATGAATACAGTTACAGCCGTTTAATTGTTTTCTATTTTTAGCAAATACATTCATTTTCTCTACTGCAGTTTTTTGAAGGCGATTTCCAGACAAAAGAAACATTATCTGGATCTATTTCTGATTATTTGCTATCCTACACGAAAAATTGATCTCTAGATTGCAAGCTCCGTTGCTTCGGTGCTTCCCCATCAGTCAGTTCTTTTTTTTTTTTTCAACAGGATTTAATATTTGTTTGGTTATGGTAATTCGGAGTTTGAAATCAGTGTTTGTGATTTGCGTTTGATCCCTTATTTGCAGTAGCTCGTAATTTAGTTTATTAGAACTTGAATATCAAAGTTTCTTTTCCCCATCTTTGATGTTTCCAGTATGAGGTCGATGATAGAAGCATTGGTTGTCTGTAATTTGTTTCTGACGTCTAAGAACCTTTGATCTTGGTTAGAATTAAGACTATAGTTGTAAAAATAGGTATGTTTGTTTGACCCTACTACAGTATTGTACCATAGCCTGCCAACACTTGAATCCATGCCACTCAATTGTGGATTATATTCTGAATTTAGAAGAGAATGAAAATCAGGCATATGAACTAATTTCCAATCCTTTAGTAGGCCTGGATAAAATTGTTTGTGGATCATATATCACGATAGAAAACATGGTAACCCCTAACCACTTTGTGCTTTTTATTGCTTTTCATGGTTGATAGCCACATATGAAATCATTGTAGTTGGGAAAATTCCAGTAAATAAATGGCTGCTCTATACGATTATTTCTGTTTCACAGCTTTTAACTTTATTTTTTGTCTGTAGGTTGTTTTAATGTGGTAATGCTTGTTTTAAAATCATATATTTAATATATTGTTGGGTGATGAATAGGAGGTTCCCCACTCAAAAACTTACATAGCTGTATGACTACCTATCTATTTGATTTTAGCAAATAACATATCTCCTGTTCAAAACTAAATTGACATGATTGTGTGACTACCATAAGTTTGGTTGATTTTAAGTTTTTTTTTTTCTTTCTTGATTGGTGTGCAATCATATAGAATTTGGCTGTGGAAGATATGCAATCAGGACTTCTATGCTGGTCACTTCCTTCACTGATGTTCTTGCTGATTGTTTCATTTTGCTTTCTCTAGACTATCTCACAGATGGATATCTTCTTTTCAGATTTAATTAGTATTTTGCAATGCCTTTGTTGACTATCTACAGGATGCATAATTTAGCTGACGCATAATGATTTTTCTGTATCACGAGTAGGATATACAGAACGAACTATTACCTTGCTCGATCTATTGTGTAACCCTTTTTCTCTTGTGAACTTTCATGCGATATGGAGACTCTTGCAATGGTTGATTCCTGTTCATGCTATATGTAT
The DNA here is from genome assembly GCA_947561395.2 of Buxus sempervirens. NCBI lineage: Eukaryota > Viridiplantae > Streptophyta > Magnoliopsida > Buxales > Buxaceae > Buxus > Buxus sempervirens. Next base: position 3,951,130 of record OX387193.1, read on the forward strand.
TTTATTATATATTGCCGTTGTTATCATGACTGATTACATGCCATTGGAATCTTTAAAAATTGGCTGTTCAATTTTTCAGTGGGTACTATAAGATACAAGTCCTTTTATTTAGTTATTTAATTTTTTTTTAGTGTCATAATCTACATTGTCAACAGTGGATTTGGTCATGGAAGTGGAAATAGAGTAATCTTTCTACCCAGTTGCCTTGTTCATGCATGTGGGCATGGAGGTTTGTGGGGTTTGATGACTTCATTATTGGTTTTTCATACATTGACACGAACTTTGTGAGCCACTGCAAGGAACCAGATCCATTCTAATTATGATTAATCCAAGATTGATTCTGCTGAACACAAACTGAGACCTGCCAACCACACAGATGCCAATTCTTGCACTTGTTGCCAGATATCATTTAAAATTATGATTAAAAAAAGTGACTCGGATTTTTCAAAACAATTTTGCCATTTATATAATATAACCTAGTTACCTTTTTGCCAACAGGTGGGTTGAAGTTAACTTAATAATCATGCTGACTGTCTGTAATCAGAGTCCTAAATACTCGAGCCGGCTGAAGTTAGTAACAAATTTTAAGAGAGTTTATTGTACTGGCATCAATTGGAATGATATTTGCCTTATGATTGTCCTTGATCAACAATTATCTTGTATAAGTTGATATGATCTGGGTAAGGTCTGGCTTATATATGATTATGTATTAGTCCAAATTCAAGACCTGATTCTTCAGTGTATTTGATCACATTCTTCTGGAATTGGTACATATTAAACAAATAAGAAGCTAATCTAGTTTCAGGTTATCTTATTCATGAAAATTTTGAGATTAACTTTTCACTGCTTACAATTATCAGCTTTATCCTTAACTATTGATTTGTTTTGAAACAGGATGGTTGACAGACATGAGTATACTCCGATGTGTATGAAAATGGATACAAGTTTTTGCTGATTTATGTTCTACTGTCACTCATAAGGAAAAGTTTGTTCCAAGTTTTTCCGGAGAATGGATCGCCGTGATACATCAGGATTTGTCAGTGGTGGTGGTGTATACCCTTTCCCAGACCTCTAACCCTAATTTTTTTATTCTGTTTGTTAACCCGGAAGTCAGGCTGACTGTCTCTTTACAATCAAGGTCTGGTTCAAATAAGAGCTTCGTGTTGAAGCCAATAGTATATGGAACACAGCTTTCAGCATTTGGGATTTGCTGCTAACCCCTCCTCAAATGCATTTGAGATTCTACGAAAGGCCATGCAAGTAGGAGGAAGTGGAGCTGGTTACTACTCAGACACTGTTTTACGGCTTGATTCACCTGCTTCGCCCATCCCTTCTTACTCTGCCTCTAAGGGAACCAAAAGAAAATGGAGTGTTATGGATGGATCCATTGGCCCGCTTGATGGTTCTTCTCTGGTTCTTGGGCTTGGCCATACATCTAGTTCGTCGGACAGCAAAGGGAGTTCAGCAACTGCTTGCACAATATCTTCTGCTAAAGAAACTGAGGAGGAGTCTTCAATGGATCTTGGCTTGGATTTTGATCTTCACCTCGGCAATGAGAAGACTTGTAGTCCCAAAAAATTGGTTAATGCATCTTCGAAGGCACTGGAAGCAAGACCTAAATTTGATCTTGAATTAAGTCTATCGACTGGGTCTGCTACATCTGATATAACTAGTGTCACTAAAGACTCTACTCCATTTCAGAATAACAGGAAGAGGCAATTGATAGTCAGCACAATTTCGCAAGTGGATGAAGTATCAACATCATCTTACTGGAAGCTCAGGAATGCTGTGCCCCCATTGCATATGTTGCACAAGGATACTTGTTTTGTAACTGATCAAGAACCTAATGAAATTAATCCAATTCCTAATGTTCCAGACCTTACCTCAACCATTGTTTCAACTCCAAAAAGCTCAGTCTCCTGCACTTCCGGGATTGCTCAACAGCAGCAGCAGCGCAGCACTACTGCCAAGATCTGTCAGTTTGAGGGATGTGGAAAGGGGGCAAGAGGTGCTTCTGGTCTTTGTATTGCCCATGGTGGTGGCAGGCGGTGTCAGAAAGCTGGTTGCCACAAGGGAGCTGAGGGCCGAACTGTATACTGCAAGGCTCATGGTGGTGGCCGTCGGTGCCAGCATCTTGGGTGCACAAAGAGTGCTGAAGGCCGTACAGACTACTGTATTGCCCATGGTGGTGGCCGGCGGTGCAGTCATGACAGTTGTTCCCGAGCTGCAAGAGGCAAATCAGGCCTGTGCATCCGGCATGGAGGTGGCAAGAGGTGCCAGAAAGAAAATTGTACAAAAAGTGCAGAGGGCTTCTCTGGCCTCTGTATATCTCATGGAGGTGGTCGTCGCTGCCAGTTTGCAGCATGCACAAAAGGGGCACAAGGGAGCACAATGTTTTGCAAGGCACATGGTGGAGGCAAGAGATGCACGGTTATTGGGTGTACAAAGGGTGCAGAAGGGAGCACTCCCTTCTGCAAGGGCCACGGTGGAGGAAAAAGGTGCTCATTCCAGGGCGGTGGAGTCTGCCCCAAGAGTGTTCATGGAGGTACCCATTTCTGTGTGGCGCATGGTGGTGGCAAGAGATGTGCTGTGCCAGAGTGCACCAAGAGCGCAAGGGGACGGACTGATTACTGTGTCCGGCATGGTGGGGGCAAGCGGTGCAAATTTGAAGGTTGTGGAAAGAGTGCACAAGGCAGCACTGATTTCTGCAAGGCACATGGCGGAGGGAAGCGATGCTCTTGGGGTCAGCCAGGGTTGGAGTTTGGTGGCCACACTTCTGGCCCCTGCGATCGGTTTGCGAGGGGAAAGACTGGTCTCTGTGCTGCCCACAGTGCACTCGTGCAAGATAAACGGGTTCATGGAGGTGGTACAATGGGAGCTACCACCCCAGATGCAAATCCTAGCAGTCATGAGAAGATGATAGAGGTCATAAATGTTGAAGACATGAATGTCGATGTTGTGAAGATGAGAAGCTTTGAACGGAATATCACACAGGGTTATGGGCATCCAACAATTTCCTTGCAGATGACACCTCAGGTACATCACCCAATGGGGAAAGCATGTCCACCACCGGTTCAAGTCTCGCTTCCAGAAGGTAGAGTACATGGGGGGAGTCTGATGGCAATGCTCTCGGATGGCAGCAAGAATCAAGTAGCTGATGGCCCATCCAAGCAAGGGAAATTCTATGCGATGCCTCGCAGCTGGATGTGAACGACTCTTTCTCCTGCATCGTGTTTGAGTTGATCTTGATAGAGCTTGTACTTGTTTCGAGTCATTAGGTGCTATTGGCGTTTTTCTGTTCTACATATGAGATAACTTCAAAGAGTTCTAGTTTAGTAATTTGTAATGTTAGAAGTGATTCGTTTGACAGACGTCTGAAACAGCGAGGGGAAAATGGTTAGGGCAATGTTAGCATTTGATAGTCGGGTCCTTTTTTCTTTTTCTTCCCTATTGTAAATGTCTATATATTATCATGTGCAGCTTATTGTGAATAAGGGTAAGGTTTCTTGGTCTTTTGATGAGTTGTGGTGGGGTGACCTTTTAATTGCTACATAAGTCGCAATGCTTTTCTCAACTTGTTTTCAGTTTTCCTTTCTGAGCCCCATTAAGCACAGGTGCTTGTACCAATGTAGTTTTATGACTGGTGCATTCAATTTAAAAAATAAAATAAAATAAGTAGTAAAAAATACTTTAAAGAAAAAAAAGTCATTTGAGGAAAGAGAAATTGATTTTTTAAGTAAATATATCAGTTAAAATTTGTGGATATTCTAACCACTTAAAGATTTCATGGCTCTATGCCTCCACCTCCTACAATTAATACGAGGGATGCTCCTCTTTTTATCACTTAGAAATGTTAATCAAGTCTAAACAATGTTTGAAGTTATTTTCGGGGACAGGATTTGTCAACATTTCAGTTGCATTCTCAAAATTATGAGACTCCTTAAGCATTGCTTCGCTTTTAGCTATTAGTTCTCTGATCTTGTGAAACAGCATCTATGTTTATGGTTCTCCCATAATAAGCTTGGTTCTTTTTTTAAACAAATGGCGTTTTGACAGTCATATTACACCTGAACTCCACACTTATCACACCAAGTTTCCTGACTAGTCCCTTCCCCCATATTGCTTCTTTAGCAGTCTTAGTAATTATTATACAATTGGCTTCTATCCTGTCACAAACAAAATGCCATGATTTGTGATACCTCTCGTGTCTATACTATTAGTAAAAAGTAGATGGGGGAATATTCTTTGGTTTTGGTGCGCTCCACCCCCTTCCATTTTTTTTTCTAAACTTTACTCTTCACAAACAAAACAATGCCAACAGATAACCTCCACAACAACCTCTCCTTCCACTGTTTAGGTTTAAACTGTGGACAGTTGTAATTGTTCCCTCCCCTACGCGCGTGAACCCTACTAGCACTTAAAAATCCACTTGATAACTTTCAAATGCTCTCTTCCCAGCTAGCCCGCGGGCTAATAAGCTACTTCATCAGGGGTGGACTGAGTTCAAACGCGATTAACGAAGTCACCGAAATTTATCCACAAAAAAAAAACGCTTTTAAAAACGGGGCCCAGTCAGCCCGCGGGCTAATAAGCTCCTTCACGGGCATCCCAGTCCTCCCCGATGGGCAGTTCAAACGCGGGAAACTGGCGCCCATTTGCCGCCAAAAAGGTCTCGAACTAAATGAAAACGCAGAGTACAGCCATGCGCAGGAACGTTCAGATCTGAAACCCTGGTTTCGCTCCCCTTCGTTCAAAGTCGATGTTCTCAGTCATCAACCACGGTTCTGGTTCTGAACTTTCGGAACCCTAATTTTTACACAGTATTGTGCCGATGGAAGGACTGTCCACCATTTGTGCCGGTCTTGGAATCGTTGAGGAGGACGAGAACGGCACCCGAATCGGTTACGTAAAGGGCGAATTCTGTTCCGGTAATGTTTGAATCTTTACTGGCACGCCTGTTTTATTATATTTAAGAGTTTTAGCTTTCCTCAGTTTACCCGTTCCTTTCCTGTAGAAAATTTGAAGGATTTGCTGAGATTCCTCAGGCGTGATGATCCGCAAACGCGTGATGTATTCAAGCAAGTTTGCAAATGGAACACCGTTTCAAAGGATTTAATACCGATTATCGAGCACTGCCAAGACGATCGGAACTTGGTGATAGACGCTGGTATCTACACTTTATCTATATAATCTTTGTTTTACTTTATTTTCTTTATTCCTTTGTTTAGATCTCTCTCCCGTGAATGTTCATAGCATAAGTGCCTACGAACAAGTGATTTCCCTCTCTCTTATAATTTTTATTTTCAGTGAAGGTTTTGGTATTTCTTACAATGCCCATTGAGGCTACATCAAATGACATCTCTCAGCAGATAGAGTATCTATGGGGCTTAAAGTCATCAATTACAAGAAGCGATGCAGTTGCTGTGATCGTTACCCTTCTTGAAGGCTCACTGGAGAACTTGGAAAGGTAAGATATAAATACATAAAGTATGGCAATTTTTATTATCAATTATTTTGCATTTTTTGTTTGTGCATTTGATACTTCCCTTCAAATATGACCGTGTAAGACAATGGGTTCCTGAGGATGCAAGTAACAATGAGAACAACAATATTGACAACAAAAACGTTTGTGTTCAGCAAATTGAATCTTGTTCCATCATCCCAAGTTGTCAAAATCTATAACTTTGATTGGATTATAAATTTCTCAGCATGTAGGATGGTGTTCATGGACATTAATAATTCCACAAAGTTCATGTCTTCAAGTCAACCCAGGTAAATATCGATCCTCTATTGTGAGACCAAACTAAAGGTACTGTTAAACTGATTTGTTATTGTTCTGCCTTGATGAATGGGGAACCCTTTACTCATGGACATGTGATAACAACCTTATTGTTTGCTTTCATGTGCACAAAAGTTTCTCAATTGTTTGCGATAACGGGGTTATGACTCACTTTTTTCCATAAGAACATAAGATATAACAATCAGTGGAACCTTATTGGCATGTGATTTTATTCAGTAACGGCTTTTTCTGACAATAAAATGACCCAAGGATAACTAATGTGATCAACCACAGTTTTGCAATCAGCTCAAGTTAAAAATGAAAATCTGTCCCCTCTGAAGGAACAAAGGAAGGTCGTGGCCCTATTATTTTAAAGAACACAATATTATCCAGCCAAATATTGGAACTTATGATGATATAGAGAAGGACTCATCTAGTGCTTTCCGTGGTACCATCCATGAAACGCACGGTTGCATGTCCCTTTTCAATAGTGTGACCCACACCCAAAAAAAAATCCCAGCCGGTGGTACCACTGGCTTTTATCACTAGGGGAAACTCATTCGGTGCTATAATGTGAACTGACAAACTCAGAAATATGTTAAAGAGCATTAATATATATGCGATGCTCATTATATCTGTTCAATTTCAAATTGTCACAGAAATATCATCATAGTAAAGAAGTCTCAACTTGAACATCTTGCAACTTCCAAGGACCATGAAATTTGTCCCAGCACTGCTTTTGGAATGGAGTTCTGTAACAGACATTTTTAGCATTTAGTATCTAAAATTTTGCTATGGGATCGGGTGCAATGGCTAAAGCTCTGTCAGCTTCTTGTAAACTGGCAGTCACTTAATTATTTTTTGCAGCTTAACTGGTACCCTAGTGGTATGCATTGTAAACAGTTCCAATTTTAGTGTCTCATCTTCTCTACAGAAGTGAAAATCGAATGGATAGAGCAGATGATCCAACTACAGAACTTATTTTTTATTACTTCCATTATCATGTCCTAGTTTTCAAGTTAAATCAAACTAAATGTCTTTTTTCATTTGCTGCCACTCAACAACATCAGGCCTCAGACCCGCACATTCCTCACAAATTTGTCTTTATTTCCACTAAAGATTGTTATCTTCTTGTATGAGAGCCCAGGTTGTGCAGATATGGTAGTGTTAAGAGTCTTCTGGATCTATTGTTGCCAATATGATTACTGCATTAATGCACACAATTGTTCATGCATCGCAAGATTGAACCTCTAAATTTATATTATTTGAAGATGAGAATGCAGTTACTTCTCAGTCACATGTATTTTTCCATATAATGGCAAATATTCAAGAGAATAGTTCATCCGAGTTTGCTTGGTGGTCACCTATGCACTCAACCAGGTCCAGGTCTAAGCTTCACGTATTTGTTTCAACACCATTGGTTTCAAAATAAATTTGGGTGAAACATCTTCCCATATTCTCATGAAACTGGTTGAATGTTTGCAGGGTTATGGGTCAAGTGATATTGCTGTATTCTCATTTCGTCATTTTGACTTATTTTTTGTGCTACATGTTCCCAGGCAAAACAAAGTTGTTTATTAGGTTCCCTTTTTTATGTGATATCTCTCATTGCTTTTTTTAATTATAGTTCTCTAGGATATTTTTTCTGCCTTTATGTTTGTTTTTGAGGCACCGGTCTTATGCCCAATGGTACTTGGAGCAGTGAGGCATTCACAGAGGATGACTGGAAGTTGCTCCAGCTTGTGCTCACTTTGTTTCGGAATATTCTAGCTGTTCAAGATATCTCTACACAGCAGAAGGCTTCTGGGTCTGCGCCTCAGTTTTTATCCTTGAGGGATAGGTTTCTAGAACTTATGTTCCATGAGAATGTGATGGATCTTATCTTAGTTGTGACACAGCATGTTGGTGGTTCTTGTGGCTATCTTCGTAAAGATAACTTGCTTCTGTTAGAGACTTTCCATTTCATATTTCTTGGACAAGAGCCTCAGCTAATTGCCAGAGTATCTAGAAAAGCTTCAAAGGTTGGTGTTTCTCCTGTTCCATTATATCTGTGGCAACATGAAAAGATTGTGTAAAAGGGACACAGAAAAGTTAGTGAATATAACTGAAAAAAAATAAAATTCAAGAGTCATAAGTCGATAAAATTCAAGGAAAGTATGAAAATCATAGTAAATAATGCCCGGAACCATAGCTTTATTCAGATATGTTCACTGAAAATTCGTAAGCTATTTAATTGAACATTTAATGTTGGCAAAAGTTACTTTGTCTTCATTTTCAAGCTCAATGTTAGTGTTTGACATGTAAATGGAATCCATTTAGCATTTTCTATTTTATAGGGGGATGAAGATGTCAAGGCATCTCTTACCTCTCTGAAGTCCATTGTGGCGGAGGAAGAAGAAAAAAGAAGGCTGCGACATTTGGGTCGTTATTCAAAATTTTGTGGAACATTCACTCAAGTTGCTGTGGTATGTGGTTGCAAATATAGATAATGCTTGGGTTTATCTAAAACTTTGGTAACACCATAACACCTTTTTTTTGGGTAACAGGATGGGTGTAAGACGTTATTCAAAGGAAACCTTAGTACTGCTTCTCATGACAGCCTTCTTAAAGCTCATACCATTCCACGAGGTCCCCTTAAAAAAATTGCATGGGACCAAGGAAGGCTACCTTCTTCAAAGGATACACTTTTGGAGGCACTCCATGATTTTATAAACCAGTTCCTTTCAGGGGGTTACAATGGTAATTATATAGTCATGAGACTTATAATTGTAGGTTTATTTATCATTTTCTTATTTGTTTTTTTCCTTTTCATGTACTCATTGTCAGCACTATGGTTATTAGTTTTGATGCAGTCAATTCATAAGGACATTGAAAAGGAATGTTATGCTATTCAGAAGAGCGATATTGTTGTTTTCTTCCAGGTTGCTCAATTTGTAACAGCTTTTCAACACCACAAGTTCTTAATATCAAAGGTTAGTAGTGATTTCTGTGAAACTTTCTTCTCCTTAAACACTGCTCAAGCTTACAAGTTTTATCATTTATCCATTGACAGTTCCTTTCCTTAATCACTAGGTTTTGGCAGTATGAGCTCTCGTCCTCCATTCCATCTCATCAAGATGCAAGCATAAAAATTCATAGTTGATAAAATGGTCAGGAAATGTTTCTGATCTGAATTAGTCCAGAATTTTGATATGAGTTGTCTTGAACTAGTTGGATGAGGCAGTATTGCTTTTTTAAACTATTAGTGGTTCATTTTGGGTAGTCTTATGCTCAAAGAGCACAGAGCATCTAGGTTGGTGACACTTATTTAGCTTCAACTGCATGGTGCCTCAGAGGTTCCAATTTATTGCTTTTAAGATTTTGAAAACAGAACTCTGCTTCGTCAAAATAGGCCAAATGTATATATATGAACTGTTATTTTCTTTTTAGCTATACTCCTCAATGCTGATTATTCTACCAGTGAGTAGAATTGCTTCAAGAAAAGTTAGCCTAATTTGTTATGTAGTCAAAAATAGTTCAAGCTGATTTTTCATGAAATTGGTACTTGTTTTCATTAAATAAGCTATTTAATAGGGGCTGAAAGCATAAGAACTTGTTCTGGTCTTGTTTGCCTTTTCCTTTTGCAAGTTTTTTAAACCAAAGCAAGAAGGCAATTATCCTGCCCATTCTGTTTTAAGAATATGCTGTGCCATATGTTGCAAAAGATTACTATGCTTTTATTTGAATTCCAAGAGAGTAAGAGAGAGGAAGGAGGAATGGAGGGAGGAAGGGATTCTATTGATCAATTATTTTGTGAGTAATTCTACTTATCAAGCACTACTCAGAGAGAGAGAGAGAGAGAGATAGGTAGAGGGAGGTTCAATTAATCAATTATTTTGCAAAACCATTGATAAATCATCATCATTTGACAGAAAACCATTAATAAATCAATATCATTTAAGGGAAATCAGTATCTCCAAGGAACAGAAACTGGTGACCCATTTTTCCCAATGATCCTCAAAGAACAAATGAGAAGAAAAGGCCAGTCAACTGGTTTGAGTGGTGGCCACTGGCCAGATAACATCTTTTCACATGTTGCAATCTTATTGGCTGAAGCATGGAATTCCATGTTTCCATCTATCATAGCAACATTTTTGTTCTTTGTGCTACACAGCTTAACTGTCATTTCATTTTTCCTGTTACCACAGCCAAATAACAAAAATGGCAAACATGAAGCTTTTATTGATAAAGATGCCGATAGCAAACCGTTTGAAGGTGAAATCTGTGGACCTATTGCAGCAACAATAAATGAATCAATGTTCTTATTAGTCTTATCCAAGTGGCAGAATTCATTTGATGATTTGAAGGAAACCAATGACTACAAGTTCCTGTCTGTTGCCGGGTCTCTTATGAAGACAATGGTAAATTTGAGAAAGCTGTAATACCCAGCACTTTGATATGATTTTATAGGTTTTGTTCATGTTTCTGTACCTTCTCTTTTCCACATATATCTGAATGCATGAACATTTTTGTTGTAAATAATTTGAATACTTGGGCAAAAATTTATTTTTACCATTCCCAGTTCTCATTTAATTCATAGCAAATAAGTTTAGATGGCCCCAGAAATCTGGGAGGAGCATCCTATATACAGATCAATAACTGATATGCATGCATGAAATTGAATATCTAGATGGTGGTTTGTGCAATCCCAGTTCTCAGTTATTTCACAGCAACTAAGTATAGGAATTCCCAGAAATAGTGAGGAGCATCCTATAGAATCATGTTTATGGTTGCAGCCTTTGCCTTTTTAACTACCTCATCAGATTGAAAAGTTTTCTTGTTCTACAATCTGAGAAAGCTCTTCAGAAAAAAAAATGTCAGAAGAATGAAAATATGGTATTATTATCTGGATCAATGGTGCTTGTTAAACAATATTCTTTACAGATTAAACAATAAGTGTGAGCTCATAGATAATTACAGTGAAGTTACTGTGCACCATGAGTTCATTGTTATATCTTTGAGAGACTTATGAGATATTTTAGTTGACTGTTATGAAATTTTTGAATTTGTCATCTGTAGATTAGCTTGTTTGAAATTTTAGTTGGGATGTGGATTTCACAAATCACTTTCATTGTTTGAAAGAACAAAACAAAATAAAAAATATTGTATCTCATTTAAATGTATCTTTACTGTGGTTTCTTGATCACCAAATTTCCAATTGATCAAGAAAATGGATAGGCTGCACTAAATAGTGGTATAAATATGTTTCACTTCTTGATTGGTAGGTACCCTTTCCTTAGCTAAAGAGTGAACTATTATTCCTCATGCAAAACAAAGGTTATTTTTCTTGGTTGAGGAATCACAACCAAAAAAAGTACTTTAGCACTTAAAACATACAGTCTTTACAAAAGGGAGAAGCATCAAGACATGGAAATCTTTTCTCGAGCAAGCTACTAAAGTCCTGGGAATTTCTTAATGGAGGAAAATATCTGAAAAAAAAAGGTAGTGTAAATGGCCAGGGAGAAAATTCAATTTGGCTCGTAAAATGTGACAAAAATTATCATAATCGTGATGATTAAGTGTCTTGTTCAATCATTTTGGGAAAAATTTAATTTTTGACAAACTACCCCTCTTCAGGTGGAAGTTTATCTCAAGATGGTCTGTGAATTTATGGAATATATGGTTATGGTGATCTTGTTATTGCATTATTGTTGCTGGGTTTCTGGGTGAGCAGAAATTATTTTGAATGACGCTGAAGATAGCATAGAACCTTTTATCACAACTGATCTAGGGAAGATAATTTCATGGAGGAGTGGAAAACAACGTCTTGTTTTTTCTTTACAAGTGATAAATAGTTGATACGTTCTGATACCTGTCATAGAAGACCTACGGTCCTCATTACCACATTAGTCCCAGAAAGACCCAGGAAGGATTTACATTACATGCCAAAAGATCGTAACTTTGTCATCAGTGACATAGTTATTTGTAGCATAGAACCTTCTTTTGGGTTTGCATGAATTTAATTTCAGTTCTATTCTATCTTGATCCATAAGTTGAATTTGGTATATCCTAAAGCCTCCTCATCCACATGAAATACGTACCTTTCCCTATTTCTCTTGGCCTGACCTTGATATTAAATGAAATTTCCTTTATTTTTCATTTTGTTGTATCATACACTCTTGCCCTGTCCTTGATATATGGATAAGAATGTTGGGCAAACATACACATAGGATGAATGTTGTTGAGATGTAGATGTTGAGATGGATGTATAGGACTAGAAAAGATAAAGGATGAACGTATCCAAGAGTAGCTAGTGTTTCCCACATGGGTGATAAGATGAAGAAAAGTAGGTCAAGATAGTTAATGTATGTAAAGTAAAAAAAACTAAGGAGGAGGTTATGAGAAGTGCAACGGGGGTACTCATTGAAATGTTTAACAGGGCAAAAGGACGACCAAAAAGAACATGGGTAGTGTCTGCTAGAAAGGATTTGGATTCTCATTGTCCAATTGAAGATAAGGTATTTGATAGTTGGGATAGAGTAACAAAATTCATATTGCCGACCCCAACTAGTTGGGATAAGGCATTTGGTTATTGATTGATTGATTATCTTTAACACTCTAAAATGTAAAATAATCATAATGGAATGTCAATATTCCTTTGTGAACAATTGTAGAATGTGGCTGGTCATTTGAGATACCAAAAGCTGAGAACTTGTATGGCATGGTTATATTTGTTTTGACATAGCTTGAAGACCCTTTTTTCTCAAATGAAAATATTTGTTCCGTTATATTTGCTTGAATCTATATAATTCCCATTGTTCCAATCTCAATGGATATTTACTGCAGGCTCTTTATAATTGAATTTTCATTTTACATTTTTGTTAAAATTATCCCATTTAGGTTTTTATTACTTAATATGAGGTTCCTTCTTGTAGAATAAAAGATTTTATTGACATTGCAGTCAAGACGAATGACTTCACGACTTTCCCCATCTGATTAGCTTTTGTTCTGTGCAGATTCGCATGTTAGATTTGGTGCTTAAACTTTCACCTGAAGATTCCAAGGAGCCGCAAACAGCTCGCATCCTTCTTTATAAATTATTCTATGATCAGACAGAGCAAGGAATGACTCGGTTCCTCATGAATTTAATCAGATCCTTTGACACTCATAAACAACCAAAAAGGTTTATTGATAATTTTTCCTCTCAAGTCTAATATTATTTTTTCCATTTTCCCCTTAATAATAATATGGGCTTGCCATAAGAGATTTAGTAAAAATTCCACACTAACTAAAATAAATCTCCTTTACACATTCTTGGGATCGTCAATGCATAAAATATATGAAAGAAACAAAATTGGTAAGAATTTCTATAATCGTTGTCTAAATTGATTGCTTCACATAGTACCTTTGATAATTATATCACAGAGAAGCATAATTTTAATGCAACACATTAGCACATTATCATCATCATTCTCACTTAAGTCTTCTTCCTATTATGTGATGTGGCTATAGAAGTTTCTATTTAGAATTACTCTCTAGCTATGGAAATAATCTTCCTGAGCCTTTCTATATTCACACATGACTTCACAGTGGCAATGATCAATGTCAAGTTTGGTATGACTTAATCCAGACAAGTATCTGTATTCCACAAAATCTACTATTTTTGTTGTTATGTATGCATAATAAGATCATCAAATTATGTTTTGATTAGAACCACTTAGGGAAAACTCTCTGATAGAGTCAAATTTGTTGTGCTTAAATGTTACCGTCGATGAAGCTATCCATTTTTGAATAGAAATCTAGTTCATAGAATCTATATTTTCCTTGAACATGTAGTTATCTCAAACTCACATATGCAAACATTATTGCCTGAATTTATATTTCTTGCATTGTTGTAAACATAAGAACATACTATTATACTTACAAAATATATATGTATGGATGTAAAGAAATTTGTTCTACTGACTTGAATACTTTGTTGATGGTGATATACTTTTATTGTCAGTGAGCTTGCAGATCTGGTAGAAATGATACATGTGGTTCTACGGCTTATGGAGAGTCTTCAAGCACGTGGCACATTAAGGGTATGTTGCATTGTACATTTATGGTATAACCTTTGAGGGAAACATGGATGTTTTTCCTGGAATCCCTCATGATTTTTTTTTATGAATTCAAAATCTAGTATATTGAAATTGTTGATATTGACCAAAAATGATTTTAAAACTGGCACACAGATGAATTATACCTATCCGGGATATGAATGCACTAATTGGTGGAAACCATAAAATGGATTCCACAAGAAGTGATTCCAGAAGTGATAACTGAGTATATTGTTGAGACAAAGGATAAAAGGTCCACAAGAAGTGATAAAAGATAGAACTGGAAGATGAGAAACCAAAAAGAATAAAAACCAGAAAAACAGAAAAAACAGGAAAGCAAAAACAAAGAGTACACAGTCTGTCAAAAGAAACTTGCTCCTACAATCCTAACCTACAACAAGTCATGCTTCCAAAGCTAAAGAGATCCAGTGCCTGAGGACATCATTATGAGATAGCATTCTAGACTCCTTGGTTTGCATGTAATTTTCTGTGTATTGGTTTTCTCTAACACTTCCAAAACTCATAGATGGTCACATCTATGATCTATTCCACCTGTGGTTTTACTGAAACAAATGAATTTTCTAATGCTTTCCAGCAATCGAGGATTACATCCTGGATTTGAACACACATTCAGATTCAAAATTTGGCCATTAATATGTAGAGTCTTTTATTAAGGTAGTAAGTATAGATGTATAAAAGAAGATGCAGATCTCTTTGCAACTAGAAACTCTCTCTTATTAAGATTTCCATGCTGCAATCTGGCTTTTATCAAACATTGAACCCACATTTTAGCCAGGCAACAGAGTGCTATGCTGTTAGTATTCAGATATGCCTCTTTTGTTTATCATATTCTTATTCCTTAATTTTTCCTTTCCTGTTTACACATTAATGTTCTTTCAGGATTGATGCTACCAATTTAGTTGGGATAAATGCATTCTTAAATGATTCTTTTTGGGAATTTGATATATTTTCATTTTGATAATAATCCCCTCTTTCTCTTATAACTGGTTTTATGCATTAGGTTTCAAAAAAATTGAGGGGAAGAAAGAAGAAAACATCGATGAACGGTGCAAAAAATGATGATAACTTTGGAGATCATGTCGACATATTGAGTGAGGCTGACATCTCCAACCATGAACAATCTGTAGATTGGAGTAAACCACCGAATGAAAAATTAATAAATTCAAAAAATGATGGAAAAGAAGATAACATCTTGAGTTTTGATCAGGTTCACGAGTCTGAAATACCCTTGCCAGCTTCTGGGAATCTTGGAGGCAACCCAATGCATAAGAGTAATGAAAAGTTTAGTATAGATAAAGATGATCTGGCACACAGAACAGGTGATACTTCTAGTGATGAGCAGCCAACCACAATAAATGAAGTTGATTTTAAGATATCTACTTTAGTTGCCTCTTTTGCAAATAACACTGTTATTCAAAACCTGTGTTGGTTGCTGAAGTTTTATAAAAGCAATTCCGCTAGTACAAATCACTATATTATATGCATTCTCCGGAGGATTTGTGATGATCTGAACCTTTCTCCAATGCTATATCAGGTGACAATTTGAAACAAATTCATTTTCCAAGTTACTGGTTAATGCAACTTAGAACATTTTCTTACATGTTTATGTTTGCCTGATAAATTTTGCAGCTATCACTCCTTACCGCATTTTATGATATTCTGGTTGAGCAAAAGTCATCTACATGTGATGAGTTCGCAGGCATTGTTTCCTTCCTCAAAAGTTTGGTGAGAAAAATGCTAAAGAAGATGAAGAGTCAACCCCTTCTTTTTGTAGATATACTCTTCTGGAAGACTCGAAAAGAATGCCATTACATCAACTCTGAATCTTTATTAAATGAGCTTCAAAACATGAAGCAAGAAATTAAAAAATGGCAGAGCATTTCAAGTGAGGATGAAGGAGTTGGTTTGGCTGGGGTAGGCCGGAGAAGCATAGCAGACTCACTTGGTGAGGATGAAGCTGATTTCGCTAATCCTTGTGCAGTTACTCATAATGAGTAAGACATAATCTCCAACGTTCCACTTATATTTCCTACTTTTTACCATTTAAATTTCTTGAATTCTCAAAAATATTTATAAGCAGGCTAATAGAAGTTTTTTTTTAGCTTCAAACATGATGTGCACTAATCCAGCTATGTTCCCTCCCTACATCTCTCTCTTTCATTCACATACATTTTGGATTGAGTTTACCCCCAAAAAAGATTTACTGGCACACCATTATTTTTAGCTGATTAATTCATCATACAAATTCATAGGCATGAAGTTCCATTTGAATCTGAGAGTCAGAATGTACTGCAGCAGACGGAGGATAGTGTTGAAGCAAGCAAAAGCATGGCCTCCAATTCAAACAGTGCGATTAATGGGATGGAAAATTTTGACATTGATGATACTTGCAAGTAAAATTCTTAATGGCTCATGGTATGCTCCTTGGTTCTATTAGCATTATGAACAGCTGATTGGTTGGTTTGGCTATTGCAGTGAGAGACATTCCTTGGGACATGACTCTCAAAGGATTTCTAAGAGAAGGAAAAGACTTGTTTTTAATGATGATCTGAAGGATAGGATTCAATTTCTATATGAGAAGTAAGTACTATAGCTTAATAATTCCATTGCAAGTTTAACATATCAGATTAGGTCTTATACTTGTTAAAAATACGATATATGAAAAAAATATGATATGTGAAACTTACGTGTATCTGCAACAATTTAATCAGTGGAATTATTATTATGCACTTGTGTTTTGGTTTCTGTTTTGAAGATATTGTTATTACTGTGGTCTTTTTCTTTCTTGGGTTCACAAATCATTCAACTGCATCTGTTTTGGTCAATGTGACTGTTCTAGATACAAGGATAATCGACACTGTGTTCGTCTTATTGCGGAAGAACTTGACCCCAGCGGAGAAGTGTCTCCAGTTCAAGTATCCAATAAGCTTAAACAGCTAGGACTTTGGGTTACAGCAAAGAGAAAGGCACTTCATGAAAATGTGCTTTTTCCTCAAGGGACCGATCAACATAGTGAAGGAAGGGCGGGGGAAAATGAGACTGCTCTTATGGCTGATGATTTGGGAAAAAAATCTTCACTGAGAAGATCTTTGTAAGTACTACATTCAAATTAATACTTGTCAGACCATACAGCTCATTTTGGTGCTTGGAAAATAGTATAATGGTCTAAAAAATTATCTCTTCTGGGCTATATTCATGAGATGTAACTTCAAAAGCTTTTTTTTCTTTTTTAAATTTTCTCGGTGTTCTATTGTTGATTTCGGTTCAGAAGGATGCCTCTATTAGTGAGCTTCAACTCAACCAAATCCTGCCTCTCTTTTTTAAACAGATTGGACATTGTCGATCTAAACCCAGAGTCCCAAAAACTGACCCCGGAAATCACTGACTACCTCATATTTCTTGTACAAAATTTTTTTAAATGGAAAAATAAGTTAATTATCATATCACATATACTGTATTATATAAATATTGTGTATCAATGGATAAAATATATTATATATTAATCATATTAAACAATATTGGAGATTACAACCAAATGGGTTGAAAGGTTGAATCCTCACCTGTTTATTGATAGGTTAGAAAACTTCAATCCAAACCTTCTTAAAGCATTGTTTCAAATTTTGTCAAAATTACCCTATGCTATTCTTGGAAATATTATCTCAAGTGGGGTTCCCCTTTCTTTCATGATACTGGCGGTATTTCAACGAAAAAATCACCAATGTCTCTGAAGCATTGCCAATATGGGCAATATGTTTGAATTTTACAATATTCCATTAAGATTTGATTTCACTATTATCAACTGAAAGCTCTACCACAACCTTTTAAGACTCAACCCTTTTATCTTTTGCCAGATCTGGGCTTCTAAATCAAATATAAGCGTTCAATTACAAATATCTCACATAAATCATTCAATGTTTGTATAACTCAGGCAACAGTATTTGATATTTCTATGTTTTATATTTGGATCTGATTTTGTTTTAATTCACGTTTTTCATAAATTTAGTTCATCTATGTCAAAAATGCATCTTAATATATTTACGTGATGCATCTACATGAATTTGATATTATTTTGAGGAATTTCCAAGTGATGAAGACCAAAAAAAAATTTAGAAACACGGTTTTATTTTTCATCCCTTAATAACTGGGCCAGTCCGGGCAAGGCTCAGACATGTATAAGGGCTCATACACCCTATGCTAAGCATGGTCCAGCCTGTAGAGTTGCTACCCCTGTTGGTTCACATGTGCAATTTCATGTACCAGTTCATACTTCATATTGAAAGTGCATATATTGGATTTCTAAAAGTTTGAATTGTTATTATGATCAGATTTTTGTTGTTATATTTTGAGTTATTTATGTATGTATTTAATAACCTTGAAGTTTCATTAATGAATTCCAAATTTTTCCTAATCTATTTCCTATTTCTCTTCATTTGGAAATATATTTTACCAAGACAAATATCAACAAAAATTTGGGTGTAATTTTCTGGAGGCTGCATAGCAAAATTTTGTACATAAGTGACGTTTAAAAAATTAGCTTAAAGGGCTGGAAATTTAAACCTTGTACCAAGCAAATGCTAGTGGGTTTTCACCAAAATTTTGGGTGAAATTTCCTAGAGGCTACGCGGTGAAATTTCATGCAAAACTGAAATTTATAAACATTAGCTTAAAGGGTTGAACATTTAAACCTTGTACCGTGTAAATGCTGGTGGGTTTCATCAGATTCTGCCTCTTCTATTTCATGTCACCAGAAAAGCAGATTTTTATGTTTCCGTTTATTCAAGCTTTGAGTTTTAAGAAGCACTTGCACTGCACGCCCTTATGATGTGGCATATTCAAATAACTATATTGTTGTGCTTTTCATAGTTAATAAGCTAATGCTTCCTGTTCCGTTTGTTTTTCCCCAGTCATAATAGGAAAAGAATATGTGCCTTCAGCAAGGATCAGGAACTGATGCTTAAAAGTTTGTTTGAGCAGTGAGTTCTTAGTTATCCTGTTTACTTAATGAATTTTTAGATTTGAAGCCTCGCTATTTTCAATGGTAAATAGGTTTCCTATGTATTCTTCACTGAGTAAGGGTGATAAATTGTTATGTTTCATTCATTGTGATTTTGATTTCTTTCTTCAGGTTTAAAGACCATGAAAGCTGCAACTACATGATTGCAAAGGCACTAGATGCTGATGACACATTCACAGCAGCTCAAGTTTCACGAAAACTTAAGCAACTTGGCCTATGCATTCCTCAACGGAAAAATCTGTCTAAAAAAAATAGGCCTTTGAGAGACAAGAATCCAGATGGATTGGTAACAGATGAAAGAGAATCAGACTCTGATTCGGAAACATTATTGCAACTGAAGAAAAGGTGAGATTTTTTCTTGCAATAAACATGCCTGTAGTTTTTGTTGAAGTTTTAAAGCTCTCTTGCTTTATTTCCTATTGTTGTATTGCTCATGCCACCACACATCAGATCTTACTTAGGAAGCATCTACATATATTTCAATTCCAGACTTGTTGGACTAAAATATATGTATTCCTACGAGACCATTAAAAGTTCACTGGTATCAAGAAAGTGTAGCAAGAGGAATTTGAAATTTTGAACCTACTTGTTAAGACATATGTAAGTTCTCTTCAAACTTATGTAACTGAACTTCTAGGATTACTCATGTTAGAAAATAATGTTAGAGAATATTTTTGAATGTATGGTTTCACAATGCTAGCAGAAAAATATGATTCCAATCGTGTTTTGGAGGAGATTTCACATTTTCAGAAGAAATGGCCTGAAAATGCAGTAACAGAAAATAAGTGATACTTTTTTTATTTTACTTTTGTAGCATGTTCAGAAATTCTTTTTGCATTTGGAACGTGTTACTTCAAACACCATCTGCTCTGCCAATCAATCTAGGTATCCATTTATGCTGGACTTCACTGATTCCTAAAATATTTGTTGTATCTATGAAAATAAGAATAACTTCATTTAAGTGTGATGCCCAGTTACCTTAGTCTCCTTTTGATGCTTCTAACACTGCAGTTGTTGGATTTTATTGCCTTATAAGTAAATAAGTAGTGCAATCAGGTCATGTTATATCTCAAATGTTGGCATTCAAATACATGTTGCTCACGTTGTATGCCTTCTTAAAACTCTAGGTTCAGAAACAAGGAGAATGAAAAGTTATTTGATGAGGCACCTGAACAGAAGACTCAAAGACCGTCACGGACTAATTATTCTGATGATGAAAGTATAAGCACTATTCTGAAGTAAGTACTCTTCCTCCTCCCTCCACTCCTGATATGTTGACAGGTGCTGAAGCATAATTTTGACAATGCTTGGGGATGCTGAAACTTGATTAAGCACATAAGAAATTTGTCTTTGGCAGCAAATCCTCTTTCTTATTTACATTTGTTTTTATTTTCTTTTCATGTTTGGATAGTAAAAAAAACAAAAAAGTTAAGTGGTTAGTTATTTTCCTTTCATTTATAATCAAAACTTTACCAGACACATATGCACAGGTGTTCTCATTGCAAGATTATCTTAACCCTTATGTTTTCAATTTGATTTGATGTATTAATACATATGTTTGCAAAACTCACTGCCAAACTCAAGCAGTCGTTGAAAAGCACATTTAATATGATGAGATATGTAATATTAGTATAATACATAGGCTTAAATACATCATATGCTCTTAGTTTTTCTATGTTCAGAAGGACAAAATCCCTGTCTAGTGGATCCCGAGATCTTCTTTCAGCCCTAATTTCATATAAACAAATATTCAACTAACCACTGTAGTAGTTCCCAGCTGGGACTCTCTTTCTTATGTGATATTAACCATGCGATTCTGCATGTGCTACTATTCTTCACGAGATGAACCCTACATCATCATCATCATAAAGCCAGTTTCCCACCAAAGTGGGTTCGTGACACGAATCTTGTCTCTTCATCCTGCTCTATCGAAAATCTTATCTTTAGTTAATCTGTGTTTTTGTAACACTGAATATACTTGCAAAAACAATTAGGACACCAGAAGCAAACATTAGGGTACCAGTGAGCAGCTTAATTGTTGGGCATGCCTATAAAATGGACATCAACATCAATAGAATGACTTTTCAAAATGAGTTGGGTCGGCAATACAAGACCTATCATATCTCAAGCTATCAAAGATCATTTCTTTCATCTGGTTGTGCCTTTAAATTTATCTCCATTTCTTTTTCTTATATGGCACAATTATTTCTATTGACATAGGAAAACTGATCACAGACTTCTCACCCACAGACATTGTGTAAAACTTGAAACCACTTTGGTTCAGGAGTCAGCAGAGAGAGAAGACGCTGCCAATGCTTTTGATATGACATTTGCATACGGAAAACTTCTTGCTGAAATGTTAGTGAACTTATCTACTATCTCATGTGTGTTAGAAGAACTGGTCAAAACCTTTTTCTAATGAATGAAGCACTGCTCAAACTGAAATTTGGAGATATTAAGGATCTTTCTATTCATACAAAGAACTGACAGTTCTCATATTGCTAACCAGTCATTGTTGGTATCAATCTTCCTGATCTGAACTGAAGTTTAAGGATATCAGTGTAGTCAAAATGTCTGGGCAAAATAAATTATTTGTTCTTGGACACACTAATATTAACATAATATTATTGATTGTTGAAAATGTATTAAAGCAATGAATAAAAGCTAAAACATCAACAATCAATTTATAATTAGTGACATGATAATATATTAACATATTAAAATCAAGGAAAATATAATAATGATTCACTTATTAGTTGCTGTAACTCTGAGACTCCGAGTTATCAATAACCATAAAAAAGTTAAAAAGATAGGCTACTTGTTTCATGCCAAAATGCAAGATAATACTCGCGAAAAAATAAAATATAGTCATCATGAACTTAATACTGGTCCTCTTTTTGTAAGCCTGTCCTGTTATCATTGAGATAACCATTTACTTCACTAATATATGTTTTTTTTTATCAAAACTTTGATTTAACTCATACAAGTAAACACAATAAAATAAGCTACGGAATAATTACTGCAAAGGCACTGTTATACTGCCTAAACAACACCTACCTTAATATGACTCAAGGTGTTTGATTATGCTATGAACCAGCTATCATTTTGTGCTTCTCTTTTGGAGATATTAATAATCATAATGGTATCAGAAGTCTGACAAGTATGTGATTCTCTTGAGTTTGATTTTACTTGTTCCATCCAGAGTTGCACGCGGACAATCCAGTAATGGAGACCCATTGCGTATTAATGAGAATGTGGAGGCCAACCTTTCAAACTTTGATGGCAAACCAGAAACAGAAGTAGCAAACTTTGGCAGTACAGCAGAAGGGATATGTGATGAGCTATTGGACAATGGTAATCTTCCATCACATCAGCAAATGTATGAACTGGCTGATGAGTTGGTAGACATGGAGGATGACATGACTTCCAATGCACCAAGAAATGTAGCATTAAGACGGAAACTGAAAATGGTAATTGATGAGGAGGATTAGTGAGCTTGTAGCATATAGAATTTGATGCGCCGTTTGATCTCCTCATTATTGACTTCTGTACTCGGAAACAAAGCAATGGAAATTCAATTCCCTGTTTCTCATAAAATCTTTATCATTTGAAATGTACACTCCCTTGGAAGTACTGTTTATGGCTGGTGATATGAAGCCATACTTCCTAGAGAGAGAGAGATGTAGCCCTTTTGTTGAATCAACAAGCTCGAATTCATGCTATAGAAATTTCTGTTTCATAATTTAAATCTCAAACAAACTTTTGGCAGTAAACTTGTGTGTAGGATGCACTAAAAAGACTATAAATGAAGATTTACAATTAAATCGCCTAGTTATAAATGATTTTGCATGCAAATTTACATGCCAGACAGACCCACTTACAGGCAATTTTGGATCCACCAATTTACATGTTAGACCCACTACCTTATCTATTTCATAATTTAAATTTCAAATGAACTTTTATCAGTAAATAAGAGTTCTACTATCACATCGAAAAACACCTTTCTTGGTTCCTACCTAAAAGTTTGAATACACTAATTTACATATTAGATGCACTTATTTGTTTGTAGGGTGTACTAAAAATCCTATTAGTGATGGTTTACAACTAAATTACCAATTATAGCTGATTTTGGATGCTCCAATTTACTTGTTAGATGCAGTCAATTACAGGCAATTTTGGACGCATCAATTTATATGTTAGACACACTTTTTAATGTATAAGGTGCATTGTTTTCTTGTCACAAAAGGATATTATAAATTACTCAGCTAAAGGCGATTTTTCTTTTTGTGGATATACTATTGCATGTTGTAAACATTTAATTGTGTGTAAGACAGCACAATGATTTAGCTATGTTGCCAATAGATAGATAATATGGTTAACAATTCCCATTAAAAAAAATTGAAAAAAGTGTTCACCTAAATGGCATACATGTGGATGAGTTACATCAATAAAACGCTTACACGTGGGCGATAACTAACCGAGACTTGGATTTCGAACACAAATCCTCTATTCGACGCGTGGCAGGCGTTTAGTTGTTGCGTTTAGTTGTTAACCATAGTTGGGTTAACCTCATCCGACCCATGACCCGCAGGAATCAAACTGGCAAGACAAACCTGCCGGCGCCGGAACTTGCCGGTGAGAGAGAAGGACAAAAATCAGAACCCCTTTCCCTCTTTTTGGTCCATGACCGGTGACAGTAGGCAAGGATTAAATCCCTGTTTTCTTGTTCGTATTGCAGAAACAAGTGATGGAGGGATTTCCGGCATGATTGTCATCTTTCTTCTCGTTTTCCCGATGTCGTTCTTCATTCATTGCAGGAAACTAGCCGGAATAAGCAGGTTTATTCATTGCACCTGTTTTCTTCATTCATTGTAGATATCAACAGCCATGCTTTGACTATCCGGAATCGAGATTCCCCGGAATCACTGGGACCTTTGGAAACTTCACGGTCGACTTTTTCAGATCTTCCCACGCTTCATCAATCATCGCATTATTCTCCGAGTTCATATGAGCTCCGTTCGTTCGATTTGCAGGAGAAGACAAGGGATCCTAGTTATCAAGACTTACATGAACGCTTGGTGATGGCTTGAGCGCCAAAAACTTTTTCGATTTTCCTGTCCGTCTAAGCACAATGGTTCTTCAGCGAAGAAACCTGCGGATTCCTCCGTCTCCGGCAAAACATCCGGAGGTTCAGGCGAGGCCCGGATCCGTTCTCCAAACAATGAACAAGGCTTCTCCGGCGATTTGAATATTCTTCGGAATTCGCAGAAATACTCGCCGGCGCCATGACTGAAAAAGAGTGAGAAATGGAGAGAGATACTTTTGGGAGAGAGCGATATTTCGGAAGTCTGCCGGAAAAGTTCATATAACCGCCGAAACATAATCGGCAGCTATTAAACCATGGTTAGTAGGGAAGGGATGAAAGTTTTGCCGGGTCTATTTACACACAAAACAAAAAAAAACAATTTTCCGGGTCTGAAATGGACCCGACCTGCCACGCGTCGAACGGACTGAACGTGCCGTAACGATGTGCGTCGTAGTGCAGTGGATTTGCTTTGTGGCTTTTCTGGGTTGTTTGCACTGAGAAAGTTCGACGAGGCGTATCCAGTATGGCAACGGGGAACGGTAGCAAAGACATTCAACTCAACTGGGAGGATCGCGGACGTGAACTACTCAATACTCAATAGTCAAATAAGCGTGTGCGTGGGGGAGATGAACGCATTTCCACCGACACCGGTGGTGCACCTCTCTGGTCATGGTCAGGCTGTGATTGCCGGAAGCCATGGAATGAAAATTAGACGCCGTGCCCGTGACGAGATTGGCCCACGTGAGTAATTATGATCGCCGTATGTTAAACGATCTAGTCTCGTTGGTTAGAGATCAGTCCAGGAGCTGGAGTCTTTGGCAATTCCCCAGTTCTTGGACCATTCTCCATTCACAACACTTCTTTAATTATTAGTCTTGACTGTGAAACAGTACACTCCATAGTATATATAAGCTTCGTGCTCGTCTTGCTCTCTTCGCACTTCCCATCCAAGGTTTCAAACCGCAACCTTCAGGAACAGTCATGGACTCTTCTTTGGTTTTTCGTCTCTTTCTTCTGTTTTCAGTTCTCCTCCCTCTCAATTTTGCACTTGCTATTAATGTGAACCATCATGTGCTCTCGTCTGAGCTCTGCGGCCACCACAAGTGTAACCCATCGCCTCCTCGTCACCAGTCACCACGCTCTCCATCACCATACTCACCACCACGCTCTCCATCACCACGCTCTCCATCACCATACTCACCACCACACTCTCCGTCACCACGCTCACCACCACGCTCTCCGTCACCACGCTCTCCATCACCATGCTCACCGCCACGCTCTCCATCACCACGCTCTCCATCACCATACTCACCACCACGCTCTCCATCACCATGCTCACCGCCACGCTCTCCATCACCACGCTCTCCATCACCATGCTCACCGCCACGCTCTCCATCACCATACTCACCACCACCCAAGGGGTTGCCTTCTCCGCCCCCAACTCAATCGTGCCCTCCAACTAGGTCTCCATCTCCACCAACAGTTATGCCACCAAGTGGGTCTCCTCCTCCTCTTAAAGGTGAGGAACTGCCAAGCCCTACTAAGCCTGGGTTTCCTCCATTAGGCCCTCCTTCTGGTAACAACGCTCCTCCTCCTCAAGGTGGTGAGCTGCCAAGCCCTACTAAGCCTGGGTTTCCTCCAAGAGGCCCTCCTTCTGGTAACAACACTCCTCCTCCTCAAGGTGGTGAACTGCCAAGCCCTACTAAGCCTGGGTTTCCTCCATTAGGCCCTCCTTCTGGTAACAACACTCCTCCTCCTCAAGGTGGTGAACTGCCAAGCCCTAGGCCTGAGTTTCCTCCAAGAGGCCCTCCTTCTGGTAACAACACTCCTCCTCCTCAAGGTGGTGAACTGCCAAGCCCTACTAAGCCTGGGTTTCCTCCATTAGGCCCTCCTTCTGGTAACAACGCTCCTCCTCCTCAAGGTGGTGAACTGCCAAGCCCTAGGCCTGGGTTTCCTCCAAGAGGCCCTCCTTCTGGTAACAACACTCCTCCTCCTCAAGGTGGTGAACTGCCAAGCCCTACTAAGCCTGGGTTTCCTCCATTAGGCCCTCCTTCTGGTAACAACGCTCCTCCTCCTCAAGGTGGTGAACTGCCCAGCCCTACTAAGCCTGGGTTTCCTCCATTAGGCCCTCCTTCTGGTAACAACACTCCTCCTCTTCAAGGTGGTGAACTGCCAAGCCCTAGGCCTGAGTTTCCTCCATTACGCCCTCCTCTTGGTAACAGCGCTCCTCCTCCTCAAGGTGGTGAACTGCCAAGCCCTCCTCAGCCTGGTTTTCCTCCATCAGGGCCTCCTTATGCTTACTTCGCTCCTCCTCCTGAAGGTGGTGAATTGCCAAGTCCTCCGCAGCTTACGCTTCCTCCATCACCGGCACCTCCATCTGATGGGGCCCCCAATAACCGCAAGCTGAAAGCTTAATTCAGAACTACGTACGGATTGCACATCCAACTTACTCGTTACAATAAGAACTATGGACGTATACAGCTTACAGATAGTCATCGTCTAGCGCCGTTTTTTTTTCTTGCCATTACTAGTATATGGAATTATGGATAGACTGTGAAAGAGAGAGAGACGTTGCAATGAAATATGTACTCAAAAATTAAAATAAGACTTTCTATGTGGTTAATCTTTTTCTCTTCCTATGATTTTATTTGTTGCTTTAAGTTGACACTTTCTATTGGCGACCAGTTATCACTTATATCGACCCCCTATACTACATGTAACGATAATAGGTTCCTTGAGAAGCATGCCAACAATTATGCAAAACTTTTCTAAAAGGCCTTTACTTTTTTTTGTTAAGCATAATATAATCAAAATTGTCTTTTTGTTTAAAATTGAGACAGTTGCAAAACTGTTCATTCGCTTTATGTGCAATATTGCATGTACACTCCACTTAGCGACATGATGGTTAATCATTTCACAGAAGTTGAGTTTTTAAATTGATACACCAATCAATCAAAGAGCCAATTGCACTTTAGATCAAATAAAATTTTTAAAAAAAATTTTTCAATTAATAACTGATAATATTATAAAGAAAGATATAATTTTTTTTAAAAAAAAGGAAAAACCTTTCTCCATGTTAAACTGTCTAGGATACAATCTTCTCCTTTAATGTAAGGTTGCTTATCGGGCCGGGCTAGCATGAGCACGGCACGGCCCAGCACGCTTTAAGTGTGCTCATGTCGGTTCGGGCACACTAGTGGGTTGGCACGACACGGCCCGTGGCCTCTAGCCGTGCTGTGCTGGGCCTTGCTTCTGGGGCCTATGGCCATGCCGTGTGCTGGCCCGACTGGGCCAACCCGCCAGGCAAGAAAAACGACTAGCCGTTTCCCCCCCCCCCCCCCCCCAAAAAAGTGCTAAAAGTTATTTTTAAGGATATCAGTGTAGTCAAAATGTCTGGGCAAAATAAATTATTTGTTCTTGGACACACTAATATTAACATAATATTATTGATTGTTGAAAATGTATTAAAGCAATAAATAAAAGCTAAAACATCAACAATCAATATATAATTAGTGACATGATAATATATTAACATGTTAAAATCAAGGAAAATATAATAATGATTCACTTATTGGTTGCTGTAACTCTGAGACTCCGAGTTATCAATAACCATAAAAAGGTTAAAATGATAGGCTATTTGTTTCATGCCAAAATGCAAGATAATACTCGTGAAAAAATAAAATATGGTTATCAAAACATTATTTACTTCACTAATATATGTTTTTTTTTTTTATCAATACTTTGATTTAACTCATACAAGTGGACAGAATAAAATAAGCTATGGAATAATTACTGCAAAGGCACTGTTATATGATTCAAGGTGTTTGATTATGCTATGAACTAGCTATAATAGTTTTCCTGTGGGTGGTTCATATTGTGGAAGTAATTCTCTTCTATCGTTTGGTGCTTCTCTTTTGGAGATAATAATAACCATAATGATATCAGAAGTCTGACAAGTATGTGATTCTCTTGAGTTTGATTTTACTTGTTCCATCCAGAGTTGCACGCAGCCAATCCAGTAATGGAGACCCATTGCGTATTAATGAGAATGTGGAGGCCAACCTTTCAAACTTTGATGGCAAACCAGAAACAGAAGTAGCTAACTTTGGCAGTACAGCAGAAGGGATAGGTGATGAGCTATTGGACAATGGTAATCTTCCATCACATCAGCAAATGTATGAACTGGCTAATGAGTTGGTAGACATGGAGGATGACATGACTCCCGATGCACCAAGAAATGTAGCATTAAGACGGAAACTGAAAATGGTAATTGATGAGGAGGATTAGTGAGCTTGTAGCATATAGAACTTGATGCGCCGTTTGATCTCCTCATTATTGACTTCTGTACTCGGGAAAAAAGCAATGGAAATTCAATTCCCTGTTTCTCATAAAATCTTTATCATTTGAAATGTACACTCCCTTGGAAGTACTGTTTATGGCTGGTGATATGAAGCCATACTTCCTAGAGAGAGAGAGAGAGAGATGTAGCCCTTTTGTTGAATCAACAAGCTCGAATTCATGCTATAGAAATTTCTGTTTCATAATTTAAATCTTAAACAAACTTTTGGCAGTAAACAGGAGTTCTACGGTACCAAAAAAAAACATTTACTTTTTTTGTTACCTTGCCCGGTAAGTATTGATGCATTAATTTACATATTAGACAACCTTATTTTTGTGTAGGGTGCACTAAGAAGACTATAAATGAAGATTTACAATTAAATCGCCTAGTTATAAGTGATTTTGCATGCAAATTTACATGTCAGACAGACCAACTTATAGGCAATTTTGGATCCACTAATTTACATGTTCGACCCACTACCTTATCTATTTCATAATTTAAATTTCAAATGAGCTTTTATCACTAAATAAGAGTTCTACTATCGCATTGAAAAACGGAATGAAATCGTCTGTTGCCTTTCCTTGAATTCATCCCTGATGTGACCGGGAGATGCTGCCATGTGGAGCATCTCATGGCTAGTGTTTTTTCATTGTGTTAAATGTTTTCAAGTAGGGCCCACATGACCAATTCAGGAAAAAGGCGACAAACGATTTCAACTCCCATTTTGCTGCCTACCTAAAAGTTTGAATACACTAATTTACATATTAGATGCACTTGTAGGTAGGGTGTACAAAAAAGCCTATTAGTGATGGTTTACAGTTAAATTACCAATTATAGCTGATCTTGGATGCTCCAATTTACATGTTAGATGCACTCAATTATAGGAAATTTTGGATGCATCAATTTATATGGTAGACACAATTTTTAATGTACTAGCAATATAGTAAACAACTTTGTACGTTTGGAATGATTTTCGAGAGTTAACAACCTTTTTTTTAAAATGACTAAACACTTAAGAAAATAATATAATAATGATGGAGAGACAAATAATCCGTATTATGTTTAAAAGGACTACTGGAGGAATTGTAGAAGGTTACACCATATCCTACTATTTGTAAATGGCTTTGCTGTAAGTAGGTTCATTTTAATTACTCTGGGATTAACTAAATAGATAAATAATATATATATATATATATGTCTGTGTGTGTCTGTGTATTATTAAAATTAGTATATCTAATTATATACTAATATAATTAAATAGAAAATAATATCCTACATTCAGATTAACAACTTCTAATATTAATAAAATATCCACTTTTTAAAATATACTAAAATTTTTAGAATATTACTTAATTAAGGTTAATATAAAATTGAACATATATGATATTAGACGATATATACCTAGTTGATATAATTGTGCAAGGGGCATTATCTAGTATTTTAATTTGTAATTATAGGATTTTGTAAGTAAACGACACCTAACAGCCATTAAACATTATATTTTCTCTTCTTAATTTAATATTTAATTACGACAATCTTATTTTGACTTTCTTTGATAATCTTGATTTGATTCTTAAATTATGATATTTTGATATTGTAGACACCCCAAATTGCACTAAAAATGAGAAAATAATTGGAAATATTAATTGGGATTTGAAACAGGTCAAAAAAGTGTAAAATCTGGCCAAACTGGTCATGACCGTATTTTGTTTACGGACTGGTCATACCTGCAGTTGATATACGGTCATGGCGTGCCCGTATTAATAATACGGGCGTGGCGCAACCGTAATATATATATACGGGCATGGGGGTCTTTGTGCGAATTTTACCTTTTTTATTTTTGAGCCTTATCTGCACCCAAATATCTCTCTTGGATAAGCGAATCCTCTTATTTATTCATTAGAATTATCTCATTTATCCTTGTGGATAAAGGATTGACATGATCTTGTGTTTAACTCAAACTGAAACTCTATCCTGCCAAACCTTGGACCAACCTCACCCCTGGGTGTGTCTATAAATAGAGGCTCTCTCCTCTAGCTAAGGGCCACGAAATTTTGAAGTCAAGGAATTCTAAGAAGCTCCAAGAGAAGAGAAGAACTCCTGCTGCCTGCCTGCTCAATCCAGGTAAGTCCCCTATCCCTTTTTATTTTTCTGTCTTCAATTCTAGAAGTAATAGGATCATCTCTATTGCTGTAGAACAAGGCCATATCTGTTTTTGTATTCCTAAACCTGCCTCCAAGTACCTCAAGGGTCTCTCTAGCCGTAAAACGTGAAGAGAGAACTAGGGGAAAGGGGAACAGGTGGATCCCTAGAATAGAACCCCATATCTGTTTTTCTTTTTTTCATAGAATAAGGCCTATGATTGTGTTTGTGTAACCAAACCTATCTATAAGTACCTCAAGAGTCTCTCTAGCCGTAAAACGTGAAGAGAGAACTAGGGGAAAGGGGAACAGGTGGATCCGTAGGGTAGACCCCCATGTGCTCTAATCTGTGAGATGGGGCTGTTTTGAATATCCTGATCATGTTTAATTGTTTTTATGATGAATCTGAATGAATAACATGAATCTATGATGTTTATAGCATGAGATCCCCTATTTTTGCCAAAATTTGGAATTTTGCCACTTTTGCACCTACAGCACTGTTTTCATGATTTTTGTGGTTTTAGGCTAGGATCCTGGATTTATCATGATCAATATGATAGATT
The DNA here is from genome assembly GCA_947561395.2 of Buxus sempervirens. Classification (NCBI taxonomy): domain Eukaryota; kingdom Viridiplantae; phylum Streptophyta; class Magnoliopsida; order Buxales; family Buxaceae; genus Buxus; species Buxus sempervirens. The sequence goes on from OX387193.1 coordinate 3,982,151, forward strand.
TGAATCCAGAAGCCTGAAAATAAATTATAGGGTTTCATGAGATGATTTTTAAATTGTTTTTCATTATTGAGAGAAGACCCTACGGTCTCAGTTCTCCCCTTTTGGTGTTTTTCATCAACGTGGGTATTTTTGGTCTTTATTTTCTGATTTAATGTGAAATTTGGGCTTTATCTATATCCTGGACTATTCAAGTTCAATTTTGAAATATTTTATAAAAATCATATTTTTCCAGATTTCTAGAATTTAACTTGAAGCCAGATTTTTGGATTTTTCACTTTAAATTGATTTTATTTGATTTTATCTCAATTTTATTTTGATCATGAAACCCTAGGAATGGTATGATCATATTTGAAAGTTCTGGATCAATCAGACTATTCATATGAAAAAACCATACAATTTTTGTCTTCTTTTGTGATTTTTCCTGATTTTTATAGCAAGCTTTTTCTCTTAATTTAACATGAACAATGCCTGGCAACCACCTTGTGTGGATGAATAGGGGTGCCTAACACCTTCCCCTGTTCATAACTTAATCCCCTTACCCATCTCTGGTTGTTTTTTTTAGGAGGGACATTTTGCCCTAAAATTTGCCTTTTGTGCTTATTTAATATTTTGGTGTCCATTCACCAAAATATCTGTCCATTCACCTAAATTGAATGGTGGCGACTCTTTGTTTTATTTAATCCCGTGTGATGATTGAGGAAATCATTAAATCGATTTTTTCCCATGTCTCACAGATATTATATGTAAGAGATATTTTTCAGCATCTAATGACTTTTACTAATTAGATATATATTAGATGCACTACAATTAGAAAACTATTTTTAACAGAATTCATATATCTTAATAAATTTTTTATTTTTTGGTTTTCTTTTTTTGTTTGAGTAGGATTTTATAAGTCAAAAAAACCAAATTTATCGGCCAATAATATTCATATATTACTATGACTTAATTATATATTTTTTCCTAATTATTTTTTTGTTTAATTAGGACTTTATTTTGATATTTTTGTCATTGCAATAAATTAATTTTCATTTTATTAGATAATCTTATTTTGATTATCTATATGGATATTTTGATATTGATTTTATATTGGCTTAATTCTCTTAGATATTTAGTTAATATAAAAAAAATATTAGTTTAGTTTAATTAGGATAATCTTATTTTGATTTTAGTTATTAGTGTCATTGGTTTGATTAAGATAATCATATTTTGAGTTTAGTTATTAGTAAAAAAAAATTCATTTCAAAGAAGAGAAACTTATAAAGCTTGAAAAATCGTAATAAGAGATTTTTTTGGTATATTTTAATTTTTATTAATTAGATATATATATTTAATTAGGATTCTATTACGACTCTTATTGATTAGAATTTATCTTTAATTTGAATTCTAAAACTATAAATTATCATATTAGGATTCTTATGAATTAGAAATTCATCTTTAATTAAGATTCTAATATCGTAGTAATCATTTTCCTGTTCTTATCAAGTCTAACTACTCTTATTTATTAGATAGTTTTTTTGTTACTGTTTTTTGTTTTAATTTGATTAGTTTTTAATAATTACCCCTTTTTTTAATTAGGATTTTATTTTGATATTTATTTAGTTAAGATAATCATATTTTTATTATTAAATTAAGATATTTGATATTACTGCTAATTAATAAAACGAAAAAATCCAATAAGAGATATTATCTGCTAATTAATAAAATTGAAATTAGGATATTTGATAAAACTCTACCAATATAAAACTAAACCAATATAATTTATATTTGAAAACCGAACGTGCGTTGATAAAGACTCTAATAATAGGATTTTATTGGATAAAGCTCTTTGACAAAAGTTTAATCGATGTTAAATATATGTGGAATTAAAGATTATAGAGAATGACATTTTAGGTATGTGAAAATTGAAAACACTTAAAATAATTCGTGCTTTTAATAGTAGTATAGATAAGGTTAACTATTTTCTTCTTAGAAAAACATATTATAAATTACTCAACTATAGGTGATTTTGGATATGCTATTGCATGTTGTACAAATTTAATTGTGTGGAAGACCCACAATGATTTAGCTATGCCGCCAAAAGATAGATAATATGGTTAACAACTCCCATTAAAAAAAATATAGTCCAAATGATGTTCACCTAAATGGCATACATGTGGATAAATTAGATCAATGAAACGCTTACACGTGGGCGATAACTAACTGAGACTTGGCTTTTCTGGGTTGTTTGCAGTTGCACTAAGTCTGACGGGTGCCTCAAACGTACGTGTAGGCAACGGGGAATGGTAGCAGAGACATTTCAGCTCAATCTGGGAGAACCACCGGTGTCAAATACTGAATGTATAGTCAAATAAGCGTGTGCGTGGGGGAGATGAACGCGTTTCCACCGGCGGTGCACCTCTCTCGTCATGGTCACGCCGTGATTGCCGGAAACCATGGACTGAAAAGTCGACGCAGTGCCCTAACAAGATTGGGCCACGTAAGTAACTGAGATCGCCGTATGTTAAACGATCTAGTGATTCTAGTCTCGTTGGTTGGAGATTAGTCCAGGAGCTGGAGCCTTTGGCAATTCTCCAGTTCAAGTCTTGTCTTGGATCATTCTCTCCATTCACAAAGACTTCTTTAATTTTTAGTTTGACTGTGAACAGTACACTCCATAGTATAAATAAGCTCCACCCTTGTCTTGCTCTCTTCGCACTTCCTATCCAAGGTTTCAAGCCGCAACCTTCCGGAGCAGCCATGGCCATGGGTTTAAACTCTTCTTTTGCTTTTCGTCTCTTTCTTCTGTTTTCAGTTCTCCTCCCTCTCAAATTTTCACTTGCTGAAGTGCTCTCGTCTGAGCTCTGCGGCCACCAGAAGTGTAACCCATCGCCCCCTCATCAGCAGTCACCACCCTCTCCATCACAATACCCACCACCAACCGAGGGTTTGCCTCCTCCGCCCCCAAGTGAATCGTACCCTCCAACTACGTCTCCATCTCCACCAACAGCTCCTCCTCCTCAATGTGGTGAACCACCCTCTCCATCACAAGGCTCACCGCCAACCGAGGGTTTGCCTCCTCCCCCAAGTGAATCGTACCCTCCAACTACGTCTCCATCTCCACCAACAGCTCCTCCTCCTCAAGGTGGTGAACCACCCTCTCCATCACAATACTCACCGCCAACCGAGGGTTTGCCTCCTCCGCCCCCAAGTGAATCGTACCCTCCAACTACGTCTCCATCTCCACCAACAGCTCCTCCTCCTCAAGGTGGTGAAATGCCAAGCCCTCCTCAGCCTGAGTTTCCTCCATTAGGCCCTCCTTCTGGTAACAACACTCCTCCTCCTCCTAAAGGTTGTGACCCGCCAAGCCCTCCTCAGCCTGGGTTTCCTCCATCAGGGCCTCCTTATGCTTACTTCGCTCCTCCTCCTGAAGGTGGTCAAATGCCAAGCCCTCCTAAGCCTGAGTTTCCTCCATCAGTGCCTCCTTCCGGTTACTACGCTCCTCCTCCTGAAGGTGGTGAATTGCCAAGCCCTCCGCAGCCTACGCTTCCTCCATCAGCAGCACCTCCATTTGATCACCGCAAGCTGAAAGCTTAATTCGTAACTACGTGCGGATTGCACATCCAACTTACTCGTTACAATAAGAACTATGGACTTATACAGTTACAGATAGTTTAGCGCTGTCTTTTTTATTTATTTTGCCATTACTAGTATATGGAGAGAGAGAGAGAGAGAGAGAGAGAGAGAGAGAGAGAGAGAGAGAGAGAGGGGTTGCAATAAAATATGTACTCAAAAAATAAAATAAGATTTTCTATGTGGTTAATCTTTTTCTCTTTCTATGATTTTATTTGTTGCTTTAAGTTGACACTTTCTATTCGCGAGTAGTTACCGCTTATATCGACCATCTATGCTGTATCAGTATGTAACGATAGTATGTCCCTTGGGAAGCGTATCAACAACTATGCAAAACTTTTCTAAAAGCCCTTTACCTTTTATTTTTAATGCATAATATAGTCAAAATTTTGTCTTTTCGTTTAAAATCAAGAGAGTTGCAAAACTGTTCACTCGCTCTACGTACAATACTCCATGTACACCCCACCAAGCAACATGATGGTTAATCATTTCACGGAAGTTGAATTTTTAAATTGATACACCAATCAATCAAAGAGCCAATTGTAGTTTAGATTAAATAAAATTTCTTTTTTTATTTTTCAATTAATAACTAATAATATTATAAAGAAAGATATAATTAAAAAAAAAAAGGAAAAACCTTTCTCCATATTAAACTGTCCAGGACATAATCTTCTCCTTTAATGTATTACTCTAATTTTAAAAAAGATATTCTAGATCTGATCAAGTTAGATTATACAAAAAATATATATTATTACGAATTTATATATTAAATATCATAACATATTATATTAGATATACATTAGATTTATTACATTATACATTAGATATATGCATAAGTTCTTTTCTTATGTGATATAACCATTATGTCATTCTTTTGTGCATGACTTATTTTAAAGGGATAAATCTTACATTTGATTTCCAAGTCAGAGAGAGGCTTCATTGTCACCCTATTTCTTGTTTGGCAAGAGCATTTTATGGAAATCACTATGCTTTGATCTTTCTTTGAGAAAGGAAGTAAATATTATAGTAGAACATTATCATTAATGTGTATGGTTAATGACACATAGGTAATCCCGGATTTTTTTTTTGTTCATATAATCTTCCCTACATTAATTACATTACATGAGCTGATCATAATCGATATCTAGAGCTCCCAAAGGTTGGACAACTGCATCTGCATGCTTGAACTTAGCCATCTTAGCAAGCTCATCGACTGCTTCAACCAGGTGATCAAGCCGGGCTACAAACTCTATAAGCAATGAAGTGAATGTGGCAAGTGACAGTGCAGCTGTGCTCTCAAGTGCTTTCATCCTTGGTAAAAAATCCTCATCAAGGCCACCCTCCTCAAAGTCATCCACCTCTCGAGATGGCCATGAATGGAGTCTCCTCTGCTGTTTCTTCATTGTTTCATGGTATGACTCAACTTGTGCAGTAAGGGGTGTACCAGAAAGGCTATCTAAAGGATCTAAGGGAGCTGGACCATTAATGGTGCAGTTGAGTTCCAGTGAGGGATTGGAGAGATCAGAGAGAGTGGAAGAGAGATCATGAGAGAGCTTGGGCATTACTACTGGCTTCGAAGAAGAGTCGGTGAGATCATGACTGGACGTAAGGAGGTAGGAGTGCATGTCTATGGCACGCTGCAGGCGCTCTGTTGAGGTGTGAACCCTTTTCAGCAGCGATGTCTGCAGACTACAATTCATGTTGCTAATGTCCTTTCCCAAGCTCCTCATTAGCTCTGCAGCTTGACTGCTGGCATCTTTGATTTCTGATTGGAATGTGCTCCTGAGGTTCAAAGGTGCCTGTAAATATATTGATCAAACATCCATGCATGTTAATCACTGTCATGCGTATATTTGGATATTTTTAATAAATCAAGTGGAGAAAACAAGCACATAACAACAACGACTCAACTAATATTTCATCACTAATAGAACTGAAAATTAATGGTCTCTTTTAATTTGAACAAAGAAGCTGAAATTCAACACCATGCAAGCACCTGGAAATTAGGGCCTCAGTCCATGATCAAATTAAAATCTGAAATTTTTTGGGTGGTCTTTTGTGGGTGTTTGTGTTCTCCCTGCTTCACTGGTAATTAAGTGGGGCTTCAGAGGTGAAGCTTTCAGTTAGATGGCACTGTACCACGGAGTACCCTGAACATGCAAGAAGATAAAGAAGAGAATCACCTGTATCTCAGAGTGTAGAACACCATGAAGCGCCATCACCTCATAGGCACAATACCGCAGAATTGCCCCAACCTTGACATACTCTGACCATGGATAGAAGAAGTGCCTGAACCTCCCATGCGGTGGTTCCCATTTCGCTGAATTTGCCTGCAACGTAACCAAAGAGAAGTAACAAAGATTAATATAGGTAATTAATGAACATATACATCGATTAATATATTTGCATCTTGTAGCTTGGAGGAGGAAAAACCAAAGTGATCGAAGTACCAAAGATTCGAGTTTCGAAGCTGAGTTTAGCGTCGCCCGGCATTTCCTATATGCAGGCTCATCAGGGAACTCGTCCATGACAGTCTTGGTGAACTCTGGGTGATCAGACCCATCGTCCTCTAAATATTTCCTGACACATTCTGAGGTGAAACAGACATGAACTCAATAAGTCCATCATCAAATTTAAGAAAAAGGCAAATTAATTGGTACTGAGTACTGTTGTTCATCATAAGTAGCTGACCTTCAAGAGAATCAGCAACTGAGTTAAAATTGTTAACAATCTCCTTGTGTAACTGCTCCCCTGCCCATATAGGGCAAATGAGGACATTCACTAATACTGCAACAAACCCTCCGATGGCAATCGTATAAAGCCGATCCATGGCAGTCTTCAAAGGATTCCCCATCCGATAACCCGAGACGATGATCAAACAGTAGGTGAAGAGAATGACTCTGAACCCATATTCATATGGGACGAGAGGCGGCCACATCTTCATGAACGACGTCAAAGCTCCTGCATGGGAATGTATGTGTGTCTCAAATCTTCTTTTGATTTATACAAAATTACTAAGTTCCGAAGATCACTGTTCAATGGTCGTACCAATAATGAAGATGCTGACACCGATTATTATAGGCTCGGCAACTCGGCCTGCACACAGAGCCCCCTGGACGACACCAGTAGCAAAGATCCCGGCAAATAAACTTCCAAGTGCTCTATTGAATCCTCGGTTAAACGTTGCTCCTTTGGAATTTACGACCATAACAAATGAATAAACATCCAGTTGAACCTATACATGCACCATATATAGTTGTGCGTGCGTGTACATATCGATCATGCATGTACACGTTATTTGCATATCATGTATGGTTTATGATACCATGTTAAGCAACCATTGCACACTTTAAGCTGATAGGTGAAAGCACAATTATGTATATAAGAAGGCCAAATATAATATTTCAACATTTCCCGCATGTGCGAATTCGCATAGAAAACATGTGTGAGTAGGACGAACATAGTGAATGAATATCCTGTAAACAAATAAATGTAAATGCAAACTTGCCCCAGGAGTTTGAATACAATACCTCCTAATCTAATACCATGTTAAGCGACCATTGCAAGCTTTTAGGTGAAACGGTTTGTGTAACAGTTTATATTAGGGATGCAACTCCGTTTGGTTTGGTCTAGGTTGACATTAACCCAAAACCAAACCGACCGAGGTTCGCCACGGTCAATCCAAAACTAGACCAAACCGGATTGAGAGCCCATAACTCTAACCCAAGGACCGACTTAAACATAGATAGATAGATAACTTCGATTCGGTTTGGTTTTTTTGAGACATCAACCCCCAACCGAACCAAATTAGTTCAGAAGTTACAAATTTCAGAACCGGATGCTTTGAAACCCAACCCGGGTTGGTCAAACCAAAACCGAACCAAGTTCCGCCCCTTTATTCAATAATTGTTCTTACCTACAATGCATGTGAATGTGTACACATGCATTCATGTGTATTGTCTATTGATGTATGTACATGTGCTTATGCACATGTATGTATGGTATATGCTATATAGATAATACGTACCGACGGTGTATTCGAACATGATAGCAACAGTGAGGATAGACCAGATGATGTTGGTGCCGAATACTTGATAAGGCGCTTGGCAAAGTATGAGCAACGACACGAGTACAACGGCAAGCCCCACTTTCAGTGAGAATCTCACCCTGTTGCTGTCTTCTTTGCAAAAGTGCCACAAATTCCGAATCCATCCCTTAAGCGACAAGCCTCCCTTCTCTGGTTTATCTCCGGTCTCCCGTCGTTTGGTTTCCGACGCCGGAAGAATGTTGATCTTTACGCCACCATTTTTCCCATTCATTCTCCAATGGAACAAACGCAGGCTCCTCAAGAAGTCCTATGTACAGAACCTCTGTTGGAGATTCCTTGGAGAGTTCTGTTTGAGTTTAATTTTGAGACACTTGGGAGTTTGAATTCTTGATCAGGCCAAGGCAAAGCTGGAGCCAAAAGATTTCTGAAAAGAAGTGTTTTTGGGTGTGGAAGAAGTGTGAGAGAACGGAGGTGATTTAAGGGGAGGGAGACTGAGTAAGGATGAGGGAAGCAAGTAGGGAAGAAACCGCATCTGCACGGTATAGATGTGATAAAGAGTGGAAGAATAATACAAAAAAATAGTGGAAGAAAAGATGAAGCAGAAAACTTGGACAAAGAAGATGCTTACCTTCAATAATGTTATAAGTTTGGAGAATCGGAATCCTGATGACAAAGTGAAGGTGTTTTTCCGTCGCCACATATCACTGCTGAAAATATCTTCCAAAAATCTGGCACAAAGGTTTCATAGAAGTTGTTATTAAAATAATAGAAGCAATAATTAAAATATTATTATTGCATGTTATTATTATTTTGATCACATTATAATCATAATATAGTTATTGTTTTAACATAAACATTTCAAAAGTGAAAATTATCTGGAAGGGGCATTTTTTTATAGGGTATTTTCATAAACGTTATTGAAGGGTCCTATTTGGAGAAGAGGGAAACTTTACAGAAATGATTTATAACAAGGCAATAGATAGACACTGTCTACAATCTCTAAGTTCTTCGACATTATAATGGGTGTAATTCCAAGAATTTATACAATATACGGGGGAAATTGCCTCCTTGGGAAGTGCGCAAACCAAAATATGAGACTTTCAGAACAACCCTTACACACCACTATGAAGATTCATTAATAAAAAAGGAAATAATATTAAAATCAAAACTGTCTTAACTTTTCAAAAACTTAAGCTGTTGCAAAACTATTCCCTTATCATCCCTCCCACTACATATGTGCAATAATGAACATATAACTTGCTAACTAGTTATTTTTTTAAGGCAGAAGAGGCCGAATTCATCTCCCTCGTAGCACTGAATCTGATTGATTCTCAATCTAGCACTAGAAAATGGCTTAATAATTTATATTCTTGGGATGTCTCTGATCAGTAAAGAACTCTTCAATTGTTGTTGTTGGTTGGACTGGTCGGGGAATGAATCGATTCTCGACAAGAGATGCATTTCAAACAATTGAATTTTCTTCACAAAGACCCAACCCAGTGCGGTGCTAATCTGTTAAGGTTTGGCTATGGCTGAAGCCCTTTTAGAGAAGTATTCAGGTGACAGGATTTACATGTCCGTATCAAGATGATGAGATAATGACGGCTAGATTCGCTACTTTGTTCATGAAAATTCAGTTTCTACAACTTAATTCCAGAAATGGGAGCATCTGATACAATTCCCAGAGAACATCTCACAATCATGGTTGATTGTAGGGAACTTTCAACATGCTCCCATAATTGGAGTATCTCAGGGGCCACAATTGGGCCTTGGTCTGTGGTGACATAAGTCCGGGCCGAGCCCCATCCATCGAATCTTCAGCCCAGAGATCAAAAGACCTTGAAGTTATTACTTTATGTAGGTAAGACACTGACAAAATATTAGGCATAGTTTGAAAAGAGAGAGGCCTAAAAATGGAGGGGAAAAAATGAAAAACCAATATACATTTTCCATGCATTCATCAGCCTCAGTGAACAGAAGGATGCAGTCGTTACAAAAAAACCCTCATCCTATCTGACCAAAAAAATAAGAAATACAGGAAAGAAAAAAGAATGATCAAATCAGCACAAGATACAACATCAGGACTCACATGAGAACACTCCATCATGATACCATAACCACTGTAGAATTTGAACTTCCTGTCTCCTCTGGCGGGGGCTTCACATATTTTCCTATCACTTTTTGGCGGTTTCGTCTCCTCATCCTCGATATCTTATCCCTACTTTGTTGCTTCTTTTTCTCCTTCTGTTTGTTCCGTTGATTCTTTTCCCTCTCATACACCCCTTGCCAGAAGATTTCACCAGTTGATGGCCACAACCACTGTCGAGTAGGGTGGTCAGCATCGGATTCCTCAGCCAAGTCTTCGTCCATGCTTTTTAGCGTGGTGTACATGAACCATCTGATCCACATTTGACCTCTCCTGCTCTTCAGCTTGTGTTGTTCCTGCATTTCACCGGTCTCTGGGTTCACATACACCATCCTCCTTGCACTGTGGTATGCCCAAACATTTACAAGAAGCTCAAGCACACGAGAATAGCAACGCCGATCCTGCACATTAATGTCCACGTATTCAACAAGCAATGTCATGAAATACAATCTTATCCCATCATACAAATGTTACTGCCCAACTACTTGAGAACAAATAAATTATCTCATCTATTGAATGATTCCACGCCCCCCACCACCCTGTTTCTTTCAGAAAAGCCAAACAGTAAACTGGTTTGCCAACCTATCACTTCAAAATAATTTCCAACTAAAAATGGACAGCCCCAAGTATGCACTATACTGTAATTTGCACTTGCTTGCACTCAAAAACAAAAATGTAGCTGCTAAAAAAAATTTACTCTTTCCAAATTTACCAGTGGGAGCCCTGTGCAATGTATGACAGTGATTCCAGGGAATCACCTCGTCATAACCCTATTACAATATTGCATTTTTATCTCACAATGCAGCATGACCATCAGAAGCAGATCAAGAAAATATGACAGAGGCCATGATACGGAGCAGTCTGTAATTTAGTCTGTCATTGCCATTAGGATGTCATGGTGTACATTTGTAGTAATCAAATATTTGTTGAGGTATACACATATGATAAGCCCATCAAACAAGAACAAAAAGAAGTAATATGAACGCGTCCTTTTTTTCTAATACGAAGCCTTCTCATAGTAGGAAATTTAAATTCACAAAGGATCAAATACCTTAGATAAACTTAAATAACAATGTCCAGTTTGATGATGCTCATCGTACATTTGTGCATCCAATGCATCCACAAACATTCTGTGAACATAAACACTGTGAATAAAAAGTTCCACAAGCAAAGGGACCAGGATACCATATCTTGAAAGATGAAAGAAACAACATAAACTGTAATCTTTATCACCTTGAAAACATGACAAACTCTAGGAATGACCTTGTTGGCAAAGCCCAGCTGTGCATGACCGACCATGTATTGCCATCCTTTGGCATGGGTGGCAAAGAATCCCAATCTTGTTTAACACCATACATCCTTCGAAGAGCCTCAGAAACCACAAACCTTCAAACAATCACGTTTAGGAGATGACCGATAGGATATTATGCAGTATTAAATAAAATTAAATAGATATATTTCATTCTCAATTAGAATGGTCAAAATAAAATAGATAAGAAATGTAATTGTTCTTACCTGCAATTCCCTGCATTTATAGTGTCACAGAAAGACCAAAAATCCTGATCCAAAGGGTTTCTTGGATCCTTGTCCAGACGAACCCAAAAGTAGAGGGTGTCCCCATGCCTCCTTGATTGGATGGCATCTAAAAGCACGCTTTCAGCATTTTTGGACAAAGATGCCTGTTTGAGGGTAAAATGAGATAAAATTAACATCAACAGAAAAAAAGAGAAAATAACCTAATAACATATATCACCAAAATGAAACTTTGGTTACTGTTTAAGGACAAAAATACGTTTTAACACCAGTACTTCAGAACCAAGACTGGACTGACATTTCTGACAACCAAGTATGCACCTCAATTGGAATTTTTTAGTGATTTCCCCGGTGTAAATTTAGGTGGCAAAGAACAATGAACACTTCAATGCTCAACCCTTTTTTATATCTAGCCATTTTCATGTTTCAACCATTATTTAGAGAACAAATAGGAAAAATACATAAATTTTTTGAATACCATATTCAATTTCTTTTTTAATCTCAAAATCTGTCTTAAACCTAACTTGCATATCGTTGGATTTACAAAGTTATTGCTTGAAATTCAATAAGTTAAATTGTTTGACCTAGCTGATCCAGATGGATTGATTTAATTAGCCCATCCCAAATAAGTTGAATTCCTTCCTTAGCTGTTAATATATCCTTTCATTACTCATCAAAAAAATATAATTATATATATATATATATATATATATATATATATATATAGATATTACTATCCAGGTCAGTTTTCCCTTTTCACACAATTGTAACAATGTATTAATCAAGTTAAGAAAAATAGAGAAATGGAATTTAGTTGAGAAAAATCAAGAAATTGCAGAAAAAGGAAAAAAAAAACATACCCTCCTTGCTGTTGCTCTCCAAGATTGAAACCCTATCCAAGCATTCTTGTGTATGCGATCTATCCTGTTAGCTATGGCAAAGAAGGCGCCATACTCACCAAGGACATCACGGTAATAATGGTTGCTAAGAAGTGGAAGCCGAGAAGGTGCATCCACATCATCCATTCTGGGTCTTCGACCTTTGGTAGACTGGACTCAACCAATCCATATATCTATATCAGATTAGTTAAAAGCTTTTTTGTTTAAATTTTACATGTGTGTGCGTATATTAAAACCAATCATAGCCTTAAAGAAAGAGCAGTAATGAAAGTGAAGTAAACTTTTCAAACTGTTCTCAGTTATGCACAGAATGCATAATATCATCACAAAATTTTCACCCAAAAAAATTATATTAATAACAAAAGACAAAGCAATGAATATTCCAGTTACTTGCTAGTTGTTTGTTGTTACATAAAAAAGAAATCCCCACATCATTCTTTGCCTTATATAATAGAGTGCAAGTTCCAGAAAATAAGGTCAAATAAATCATAAATTTTCTCTTCATTTCACCAGTATGTTCTTCTTTCTCTCTCTCCCTCCTTTATAATATAATCTCATTACTGACAAAAAAAATTGATAAAATTTAAAACCCAGAATTTTGTTTTCAATGACTATGATATCCAGGAGAATAAAGATGATAGCAAACTTCACAGACATGGCAAGGTAACTTACCAACCCAATTCCACGGTAGAGTGAATTTTGGTGCAGAAAAGGCCAGGTTCCTTCCCCATAGTATGGTTCATAAATGCACAGAGGCTGGCCAGTTCTTTCAAGCTCTCTATCATCTCTTTCATGCAAGTCATTCCTAGTTCGATCAGCCCTTTTAGCACTTCGATAAACATCTTCCCATGTTCCACGAGGTTGATCCGTTCTATCCTTCAACTGCACCAAGTTCCAACAGGAGATGATTCTCGCTGAGAATGAACATGTAATGTAGAAGGTCACTGGGGATCACTAAATCAAGTTTACCACATGCACATTAAACCCAATTATTACCTCTTCTTCTTCCCGCCTCTTCCTAGCATTAAATGTCTGAATAGCTTTTTCATCTACCCAATCACTATATGAAAACACTTCATCAATTGCAGTTGTAGCAGCCGAACCATCCATCTGAGTGGGGTTCCACTGCCCCTCAGCGTTGTCTAAAAATCTATAGCTTTTCAATGTGCTGTTGAAATACTTTGAATCCAACAAGCCTTCAAAGAGATGCCACTGCCATTCCTCTTTCAACCTACGAGGGATCTCCGTAACAGCCTTCAGAGGTGCAACTTCTGATGGAAATGTGAGAACCTTTTCCAATAGTGAAGCATACCCTTCAACAGTTTCTGCAACCATCATGTTTCTTGCAGTACCTTTTCCTAGTGACGCAATGTTCCGAGCAAAAGGAGACAATTTTCCTTTTGAGATTGCTTGAAACAAAACATCTGTTAGAACCCCAATGTTCTCCTTTGGGAAGAGATAGCCATTCACCCTGTCATTGACCTAATTGGTATAAGCAATGCAGTCAGCAGTAGGACTGCAGAAGGTTAATTATATTAAATGAATTATAATCAAGATAGTCAAGCATAATTGACAATCTATGCTCTGTCAATGGTACAAAATTGCCTGCAAATAGGTGGCACCTATAAAAGTATGCACATAATATAAATTTCCTAATGGGATTTTCTTATGAATTCATAGAAGTTCTCCTAGGATTGCCAAGTAAATGATGGTTTTTTTTAATTCTATAGATGTTCCCACATGTATTGTCATCCATTCTTTGCAATCTTAAGACTCACCAAAAAAGAAAAATTTTCCTCAGTAAAAGCTAAAAACAAGAATTCATGTTCAGAAGGCATACGTATTTCCTAATCATGGAGAGTTCCGGAGCAATAATTGGTTTCCCAAAGCACATAGCTTGAATCAAAATATCTGGAAAAGCCTGTTCATCAAGGAAAGAACCATATATAACAAGATCAACCATGCTAAGGAAATGGTTCATATTCCCGTCGATGCCAACATGCTTCACAATGCCACTTGGGTATTTCAATTTGTCAGAGATGGCCTATACAAGAAATTAAACAGTTGAGATTGTCTAACTGATAAGAAAACAATCCGGCCACAAAAAAAAAATGGAAGCAAAAATATTTCAGGTATGGAGCTCAGATCCTACCTCTACAACCACACTGTAGTTACTAATAGAATTCCCACATAAAACAGCTATTCTGAGATGGGAATTGGAACTGCTATCAGATGGGAAATCTGCCAAAATTGGTAATAATGCCTTTAAAACAAGAGCATGCTCCAACCAAAGACCACTATATGAAAATTGACTTCCAACAATTGCAATAACAAAATCATTCTCTCCATAACCCATCTTCACACGTAGATCACGCTGGTTGTATGAGGGCATGAAATTATCTGCTTCCCATGCTTCAGTGGGAGAACCCGGGATAACAAAGTAGTTTCCAGTATCAAACATTGAATACATCATCTGAGACGTAAGAAAAAAAGAGGAGGAGAAAAATAAGAAAATAATCAATCACAAAACATTCTTATTTAAATAGAGTACTGTAGCTAGAAACCAAGACATTAACAAATAAACAATATACCAGGACATGCAGTCACTTCAGACTTCTCACTTATAAGACTTCTCAATTCAAAAACCAACATGACCAAATGATCAAATCTAAATTCCATTTAATATTCCTGTACTGTTTTTAGGTAACATATTCACGAAAAACAATCAATCTGAGATAGATCAAATAAATATAATCCTCCAAGGACATTAATTTTATACTGAGATTTCCCAGACCATTGGCATGCCAGCCCTTACCAGCCCACATCACTACATATAGACACAAATAACTGATCCATCTCCATGTTCCTGATATAACAGCAATAAGATGGTAACTACTGTCCCATAACGAAATCTTGAATATTACCGGCAAGACATGATTGGAAAATACAACAACTGTAGCCCGGTTGAATGCCTGTTTCCAATCATTTATAAGCTGAATCTTCCCATTAGAAGTGTATTCTCTTAAACGAGTTGCAAGTGCACTCTCATGGATGGTCCATATAACAGGCAAAAATTTGAAAGGTTCCTGCACAAGACTGTAACAAGAATAAACATTCTCTTCACTCGAATCAAGAACTTCAAGAAGGCAGGAAAGCAAAAATTAAATCTCTGACATAGAAAATCTGGAAGGTTAGGTGGTTAGGAAAATATAATTTACCAGGAGAATACAGCCTTGGCCTCGAGAGAATGCACAAGCATACCATCATAGCTGCAGAAAGAAAAACACCTCGATCAGATTTGAAAACAATAACCTTAGTTTCAGTAAAAGAAACTTTCCTCTGACTATTTTCAAAGAGAAATGACACAATAGCCCCTCAATCATTGAAATATAGAAACATGATAGAAACCCCATGTCTCCACACCTCAAGCATCTCATAAATATAATCAACACACCAACTATTGCAATAGATGTCCCCCCAAATCAGACTTACCACATATTCCAAAGAAGTTCAGTTGCTTATTACTGAACCATGTATAAGATAAATCCATATGCGCTATTAAATTAAACATTGATTAGAAGTTCAGAATAATCTCACAACCTTGATTTTTAAGACATGGCACCATAAAAAAAGTACACTGATGGGTTTGGTTTGCTATGATAATGTAAAATGAGGAAAACTTAGATCTCCTACTGACAAAAAATCTTAGGAGCATCACATACACTATGCAAATCGTAACAGAATAACAGGCATATGGATTTTATCTTTCTGAAAAGAACAGATTGTAAGTAAGTCACTCCATCCAACAAGTTCAGTATACATTACAGAACAAATAAAAGGTAAGAGACTTGCATACTTTAACCAATCCACAGCAATTTTTGCTTCATTACTAGTTTGAATAATGGTAACTGGAATTTCTATATTGCTCCAAATTGCATGCACAGGACCATCCTCAAGTGAAAAAACCTGAAAACAGGGAAGCCAATACCTGTAAGATTTCAAGAAGAAATCAAAATAGCTATCATTAATTTGGCTAAATTAATGAACTTACTTTTTGGCGACAAATGATACAGCTAAATTACAAATCAAGCACAAGGAAATAAGAAAAGAATATTCTCTATTATAGCATAGACAGCTGTTCAACATAGAAATTCCCAATATAATTTCTACGTTTTTGGTTAAGGTTGGCATTCAAAGGTGATTTTGGTCCTTCATCTGAAGTTAAAAATGTACCACCATGGAACATTGATAATTGGATGGACCCGGAGCCAGGGAAAAAGAAGAACTCATGTTTCCTAACAGAGAACCATTAATACAGCCAGGACTGGCTTAGGTCCATACACACCATAAAGGTTCTTCCTCCATTGCTCGGGCAAAAGAACACATAACACTGTCTAAAGCACTATGTAACGGACATAATGGTGCAAATTAAAACAATGATGGATCCTCAGCTTTCGGCTTTGCATAGGTTCAAATAACACCTCATTAAACATGAAAAGATCTACTGCAATATCAAGTTTCAACATAAGATAAAAACAATTTCATAGTGTCTGGAAAAGTTTTCAAGAGAAAAAAACAGATTAAATCTTAGATCTCATCACGGCATCACCATAACGAGTATCAACTCAAAAAAAATGCTGGTTTCAAAATCATCTCCGGTTGGAAACTTAGCTGTCTGTGACTTAAAACTAAGAGTTTGCAAGTATTCATTGTTCATTATTTGCAAGGAGAAAACATACATAATGTACGGGAAAACTATACAACATGCAGGTCAAAGCTTCCAGAAGGCAAAAGAAATTAAAGATAAACACGTATAGAAGCCAATCAAAATACTGAACGAATGCGTCAGCGTTTCTGTCACAACATCTAAAAGCTGAATTCTATAACCATAGACTAACAAGATTTACCTGAATATCATACCCAACCTCCGACAAAAAAACTGCAACAGTGGCCATCAATAATTGCCCCGGCTCAACTGCTAGATCCGCAAAAACCTTCAAGCAGAGGACAAATTCAGAAAAATGTGGAAGAAACCAAAGAGTCCCAGAAACAAGAACCGCCAAGAAGCAGAACTACTGACCAACCAGAAATATCAAATCCAAGAAACCCATTACAAAAATGCAGATACAGAAACATAATTTGCCATTAGCTAAATACTGAGCGGTGAAACAACATCAAACCTAAACAAATACCAATAATTCAATGGAAAGAAAGAAAGAGAGGATGACGACTAACCAATGCGAGCTGTGGTCTTCGAGCTCCCAAACGGACTGCCATCTTGCTAGAAGCCGAAGAATAATTCACATCTTTATCCTCTTTCCGAAACTTGGCCAACAACTTTGAAGGTTCAAACTTAATACCTTGTCCAAAATCCAAGTTTCCCATCTCCTTCAGAAACGCCAAGTCCTCGGTTACTACAGCCGGCTCTTCAATCGAATCCTCCAACTTTTCCATCACTAACCCCGGCAGAAATGACTCGATTAGGACAATGACAAAGAAGAAGACTGCAATAGCGCAAATCCATTGAAGGTAATTAACCTTATCAAACAGCAGAAACCGAGCAAATCTCGATCTGGGTCTCTGAACAAACGGATGCCGATCGCCTCTGGTTGAAGACGCAGAGCGAAGCAGAGAAGTCCTCTTCAATGGAAACCCAAAAGTCTCCAAAGAACCCATCTATAGTTCCATAGATTTACAGCAACAATACATCCCAGAGAAGCCACAGGTAACAAATCAAGATTCACAAGAACAACAACAGCGGCACAATCTCCCTCTATCTTCCTCCGTTCTTTTAATACTCGTACTTGCAGTCAAAACAGCTCTGGTATTCATACAGATGGACATAGAGGTTCAGATTCCTCTGTCCTCTTCGATTAAAGAACGCAAGATAGCTGTGAGGTAAGTAAAAGGAGTGAGAGAGAAACAGTAGCGAAGGGGAACAGGTTAAAGTTCGTCCGCTCCCTTGTTGACGTGTCAGAGGTGTCGTCGATCGTCAACGAACTGGTTTTAGGCATTTCTAGCGAAAGATTTGGAGAAAAACGCGTTAATTGTGATCTAATGAGGAAACCCAAATAAAAACGACACCTTTATTACGTGAAGAGCTAAATATTTGCGAGCATCTACCTATCGAGCCACCTGTTTATGGAAGGAGGGTTTGTTTGTAAACAAGTAAAGAACATCTAGCTAGCTTTACTCAGATGGTTAAATTACTGTAATACCCTTCAATGTAATCAACGACATTTCTTTAGTGACTAAAATGCCCACGAAACATGCTATTGAAATTGAATGACCAGAATACCCTTTGATGCAGATCAAGATTCTAGGGATCACACATCAACTTGAATTACGAGAAGATCTGTTGGTCCAATGGTGGGAAGGATATATATGTCAACATCATTGACGTATACACCCCACCTACCCTTGGACCAAAAGATCTTTCAGGGGCTCCAACCGATTTGAAGTCTGAGCGACATGTCCAATGGTAAAGTATGTGTACAATCAAACTAATGTTGAGTTTGGGTTGGGTTCCAAAGATTATAATTCGGTTTTAGTTTTGAAATCTATAAATCGGACTAATTTAATCTAATTCAATTTTGGGTTGACTTGTCAATTTCAACACCGAACTGAATCAAACCAAAACTCCACCTTCAAATGTAGGTTCCAAAACCGAAGTAAATCAAACCGACTCCAACCTTCAATGTATATATTATATATTCGATTTGGATTTTAGCTGGCAGTCACAAATTTCGATTTGGTTTTGGGTTGGTGTCAATCCGGAACAGACCGAACCCGGTTGCACCCCAGCAGTATTTGAAGAGTTTATGATCGTTACGTAGCCAGCTGCACCGAAAACGGGTATTCCAAACAATGGGGGTATTTTGGTAATATCACGCTTCCAGGGTTAAGCGGAAATTGTAAGTCTTGTGAAGAGACTTCGCTGTAATAGATTATAGATAGATCGAAATCTTCTGAGATTATCACTTTGTAACAAACCCTAAGATTTGAACAAATGCAAGTACGAAGAAAGAGGAGAAGAGATTTCGATTTTGAACCTCGAAAGTGAAGTCTATTGAAATCTGTTGATCTACCACAACGAGAACAGTGATCGCTGAACGGACTGAGGTCTTCCGACAAGCTTTATTTTGACGCCGGCGTCGATCGACCTGACATCTGTTTGGTTTTTTCTATTTCTTAAAAGAATTAATTAGTTCCTATTTAGTGATTCACTGATTCGGATTGAGTAAAGAATGTTGAGGGTTGGACAAGAGTTCAGAACTGAAGTAAATATATTTCGCAAGAGAAGAGGAAAGTTTGCGAGTTTCGAAGAGACGGGGTAATTGATTGGTCAATTGTCAATTGAAATGCTTAGCGTGGATTTCTCAGCTCCGCCGACACTGCCATTTGGATTCGATGAACCGAAACGTTTCATTTTGATTAGGTGGCTGTCGTAGAGAGTGCAAAGCCTACGTGATTACTGATTGTACACGTGGCTCCGTGAATGGCCAGGCCCGTCAGGGGCGTGATAAGCCTATGGGCGGTGGCTGGAATGGCTTTAATGATCGGCTCAACATCAGCCAGTAATTGCCCACCACCTGACAAACAAGCGTTTGTAGTCCAACGGTTAGGATAATTGCCTTCCAAGCAATAGACCCGGGTTCGACTCCCGGCAGACGCAAAATCATTAATCCTTTTTCAATTTTTAAAGTTGAAGGCTGTATTTTGTATTGTTTTTTGCTTTTACTTTTTAATTTTTTAGAGCAATAAACATATTTGGAAAGTGAATGCTTTTGTTTCTAAGTTAAAAATAATATAATTGACTTTTTTTAGAAGTAAAATTTTATTGTTTTTCAATTTTTATTAGTTGGTCAAGAGAAATTGAAAAACAATAAAATTTTTCAAGAGAAGCAAAAGCATTCACTGTTTAGGCTTATTTTGTTTCAAAAAGCAAAAAACAAAAACCAATGTAGCCAAAATAAGCCGCTAGAAAAAAAAATTATCCCTAACCTCCAAACTATAGTTATTTTAAAAATTACAGATAATTTGCCATCTATTTGGATGCTAATTGTCAATGTCAAGCACAGGAGTGGATATGGGCAGATATTACAGGTATTACTGCAATAGTTGCATCAGGCCCAAAGACAACCCAACCAGAAGATTGAACAAATAATGGCAACCTTTCAACTTTCGAGTCACGAGGCCTGGGTTCTGCAACTAACAAACAGAGGCTTTCCCTTCAAGAAACTGCAACAAACAGAGGCTTTCCCTTCAAGAAACTCAGCCATACAATGAATGATCACATACATTTTGCTTTTTACTCATCAACAAAGGTTAATAAAAAATATAAAAAAAAAAGTGCTTTTTCACTTTTCTTAAAAATCTTACCAAGACCAAAAATAAAATAAATAATAAAAAATAAAAAGCTGGATGTATCCCACATAACATTTTTTTTTTCAGCAAAGTAAGCCCATCATTTTTTGTCACGATGCATTTCAAGATAGAAACAAAGTAAAAATCGGCTTGAGATACACTTAACTAAACATGGAAAGGCATGCTACAGGAGGGAATAAAAGAAGGAACAAGAAAAAAGTTATTTTTCAAGACAGCCAAAGCCAACAATAGGTGTCCAGGCTGTATCAATATAAAAAATATATACAAAACTCATTGCAAGGTTTCTCCTTCAAACAGCAAGCACCATCTGATTCAAATTTCCACTAAACAAGGGAAATCTGGAATTTATATATGAGTTCATCACCAGGAAATAATGCTCAAATCCCCTCTATGAACCAAAGTATTCCTCGGGAACGTAAAACTTTAAACCAAGGGCCTACAACCAATGAAAAATACTCTCAGTAGGTAACAAGATTCCACTATTCCTTGTGCTAGTGCACAAAATCATGGTCAGAAAATCAACTTTGGCCAACAGCATCAGACCCAATAAGAATAGGGTGGTAAAACCATTAGCTAACCTGAGCAAACTTGATATCTGCATCGCTATGATCATTGTCTCTCCCAGCTGCGTCACCAACATAGAAGGACCTATGGTTACAGAGAAACATCATATCAAACAATGGTTCCATATCTTAAGACCATAACATGTCATAGAGTTATGCAAAACATGAAAGACAGAGGAATAACTGATTCATATCAATTGCAATGCCAGAGTTGAACTCTTGCTCCATTATTCTCCACATCCCAGTTTTTGGTTTGCGAAAAGTGTCTTCCACTTTACCTGTATTACCTACACCACAAGCTACAAAAACCTGCATGCAGAAGTACCAAAAAATCATCTGAAAGTAACAAGCCAACTTATTATCACATGTAATGTAGAATTTCCAAAAAGAAAAGTCTCCCATTCCTATTGCCATCAATGTCTGAAAAATCATCTGGAAGTGACAACTGGCAGAACTAAGCCGCAATACCCAGCCATCAATTGGAATACCTGTCTCACTAACTGCAATTGGTTGGATGGATCCATCATTTTCTAATGGCCTACACAACCAAACTTTTGGTTTGTGTTGACAAAGTCTGCACCTCCCACAAAGAGGTCACAATCAAACCTTTAAGATTCTAGCAATCTTCAGACATGGACCAACAACATATTCCCTGATCAACATGTGCATAGAACAAAAGGTGAACAGAAAGACTAAGGCCACATAATATAAGGTGAGTTGCATTGATCACAGTATTTACACCAAATCAGATGAAATAACTCATGCCATACTTACAGAACTCCATAAATTTCCAAGACAAGTGAATATTACCACAATGGGTTGGTCATAAATCATAGACAACCTAAGAGTCAGAAGCTTGTTGCACTCTTAAGATAATGAAAGATAAAAAAATGTGTATCTCAGGATAGTTCATACACCTGAATGGGAAGTTTGACTTGCTTAATGAAATTGTTGAGCCGTCCTAATTTCGAGTCAATGGCTAACTGTCTCTTATTTTTCCAGCGCTCAATATTGGACTCATTAGTGAATATTACCTGACAACAGTGAAATGAAGACACACAAAAATACCTACTGTTTAGAAATAAAACACCTTGAGCAATCACCATAAAATCAACTAGGAAAAGCTCATGAAACCCTAATATTTTTCAATGCAACAGTTGCATTTTAGTAACGATTATTCCAATAGCAACAGTACAGAACATGTTTAATATGGGAAAGAAACAAACCAGCTTGTAGCCATCATCATACAGCCCTCGCAGCTTCTCTGGTATTGAAGGATATAGAAGGGACCAAGCATCTGGACCAACCCTAAAGTTTGGTAATATTATTAAGTCAATGTACTTATTTGGGTAGCAAGCCATTCAGAAGCAAAAAGAATAAAATAAGCAAAATTAAAGAGAGTTTTTTATGATGTTAAAAGATTATAAAAGTAAAAAAAGTGGAAAAGAATCCATTTCTAAAACAATCACTAAGACAGTGCCTTCTGAAAGCAAATGCATTAGATTGATTTGTTTCAACCGTTGAGTCTACCTATGTTAGGAGAAGGCATTACTGTTGTCATTATGGCCTGCCCTCATGTGCTCAAACCAATATTTGTATGGACTCTGAAGACAAATACCCGTGGAAAATTTAAGCAGGCCTTCAACATAACAAGAATTCATAAAGCTCTTAGCTGAGACAATGAACATAAATGATGATTCAAAATGATTAGGCCAAAGTGTAGAAAAAATGTATTGGATACCAAAATAGAAGATCACTCAAGATAACCAGGTCATGCCACTGTGAAGGGAATTTTTAAACTATTTCATTATGCCAGGCTATTTGAAACACAAAAGGAAATTCTCTAGTTCATGAATCACTGTGGGTGCATGCACACATCGAATGTCTGCAATTAAACTCAATCAAATAGTTGCAAGAAACATCCAATTGAACTACAAGTATTACCACACAGAACATCTTTAGTTTATCAATTGGAATCCACAGTTTTTTATCATAGGCTAGTAGTTCTGTTCCGAAACTTCAACTATTTATCGAAAAAAAAAACATGTTATGCAAGATAGTTGGGTCAGACCACCAAAAAAAAAAACAAAAAATGGGAAAAAAACAACTTGCAACAAATGGTAGCTTTACACTAAAAGTACCAGAATATCAATATATGCCAGAACAGAAGCAAGGTAGATTGAAGTTACACTGAGAACTTTCAAACTTTTCCATGCATGGTTAACTACTCCGATTTAGTACTTATTAAATACAAATATTTAATTAGCTACGTGAGGACAAGCTTTTTTCTTTCTTTTCTTTTTCCTCATATTTCCCCTATGGTACTCGATGAGGTGCTTGCACAGTTTCTCTTGTTTCTACTGATTTAATGGATCGTTTGGAAAGAGAATTATTGTCCATCCATTGACTGAACCAATAATCAAGTCAACAGGTAGAAGTTGCCACGGAATCAAGGGAGAAAACCAAGTCACCAAGTTTGTTTCTGCAACTATTTATATTAATTTTCATATGTTTTATACATAGTGAGTGGGGATTCAGCCTAGGTCAAATATCTTGAATGTCAATGTGGTCAGAACCATTTACCTTTTCACAGATGTTTTCGCAAGACAACCATCAAAATCAAATGCAGCAATTTTTTTAGAATACTGAAGTCCATCCACCTGGGGAGAGGGAGCAAAAGGAGAGAATGAGAAGAGATATAAATAAAATTTAACTACTCAATATTACTATAAAAATGGCTTCACGCCAAAAAGATAAGTGAATGCATTTTATGCATGAATCCAGCAACTTGGAATAAAGCAGTAAGAGCAACGGGAAGATCAAAAAGAACTTAGATCAAGTCAGTCCAAAAGAATTTAGCCATATATGAACTGACCAAGACATGGTTTCTGAAAAATTGAGATGGAGGAAGAGGTTTCATACTGCGAACACCAACAAAATGGGTTAAGGCTTTTTTTAGGTGCTGTTTTTGTTGTTGCAAGTATGCACAACTGAATTTAACAAGATTTTTAACCTTCATGAACTAAAATTGATTTATACTCCTAATCAACTAACCATTGACATGAACATATCCTTTATGTCCCTTTCCTATCTAACTCAAAATTTCTTAACCTTGTGATAACTGCTTCCACTAGATGTGAGGAGCAATATTTAAATTTTGATTCATCAAAACATCAATCCTTCAAAAAGGATAAGTATTGAGAGAAGCTTCATAATGGTGTAAAAATGGGAAATTTTTAGAAAGATAGAGAAGCCTGGAAAAAAATTCTAGTGGAACTTGAAACAAAAAGAATATAAAGAAAATAAATCCAAGAACAGAAGTATTAATAACTTGTGGAATAAGTTAGACAAGACAAGGACATAAAAACATGCACCAATGACATGTATACAATAAAAACATACTAAAATAGAAATAGCATCACTGGAATTTTTTTTCTTTAATATTCAAATGTAACCGAATAAATAAAAAACCAAACAACCAAAAAAAAATATTCAAACAAAGCATTGGTCATAGCAACATCGAATTCCAAGTCTGCTTAAGGTTTCTTAACCTATGCTAACTGAATTGATGACAAAACAACTACTCTACAAGTTTAAATTTCATAGCCAACTCATTTGTTATGGCACCATTTGATATAATCACAGACATATCTCTAGTATTCATAATCACTGATTTGGCCCATCAATGGATAACAAGATTTTGAGCTGCTGACACCATAGATACAGATGATACACACACGTGAAGGCTCATTTTAAAGCCGATATGAGTATCCTAAATATCTATAGCCGTATCTACATCCATCAATTTGTCAAAACTCCTCTCAATGATTTACATCTCCACGATAGAACATAGTTTGAAATTTAATATTTCAAGCACAAAAGTATAGCAAGATTTGATAAAAAAAACAGGGGGGGGGGGGGCGCGGAGTTTCAAATGCAGAGAAGCATGTAATAAAAAATTCTCTGTTTTAGGCATGCTAAGGTAAGTTCTTTATAATTAGTTGAATTCAAGCTATGAGCATCAGATACCTCTATATGTATTGAAAGTATACTGTATAATGGGGAATACAACTGATATAGCATTTCCCAAATACATATGGAGGACGAATTAGCAAGTATAACGGAACCATATAACTTTGGCAAGGAGTTGCACAAGAAACCAACTCAATGATACAACTATTGAATTATCCATTTACTAAAAGGGAGGCAACATAAAAGTTATGAAGTTATGGTGAAGCTGTTAGAATCAGATACATATGATGAAACAAAGAATATCTAGAACATGGAAAAAAAATTGCAATTTCATTCTATAAGGAGAAAAACCAGATATTCAACAAGTACCATAAATTATCAACATAAACGGAAAACAACCTGAAACCTCATATTGGATTCATTTCGCAATTGAAGATATAACTCATGGTTATTATGAAAATATTGGATCATAGAACTCCTAACTCACCCGTTCCAGAAAAATGACTGTTTGGAAGGCCTTCCATTTTGGCAACAGTGCAGCATCCTGGATTAAGCCAAAAAATATATATATATATATATATATATATATATATATATATATATATATATATATATAAACAGAATTGATGAAACCATGTGGATGTTTCTTCCAAAATTGAATCCAACAAAAAATAAAAAATTCATTTGTTAAATAATTTTATATGAGGAGAGTGAGAAAAGAAGGATAGAGGAAAAAGAGGGGACTTAACAAGTATTGCTCAAACCTTGTAACTATTCTTTACATCAGAAGTAGAAAAAATTATCTCCATTTCAGCTTCTTTGCCAGTTGTGGACATCTGAGAGCAATGTAATGCCAAAAAACAATGGGGGGAAAAAGATATTAGGTGTTGTGAACAAACATAGTGAAAGGTATTATAAAGAGTATAAGCTTTCTTCAGGATACGAAACAATGTGCAACTCAATACAAAATTGGCGAGATTGGTATATCCAACTTCAACGTGCCATTATACCCTCTCCTGTCTATATTATAATGGCTCAATGAGTTGGCTGAATATTAAGATGCTATCTCATGATTCTAGATATTTTTTGGTGTAAATCATGTAGAATCTATTGATAATAATGAGAGAAAAATAATAAAACGACTCATAGTAAAGAAATTCAAATAAGAGACAACAACAAGCCCAACCACTGATGAACAAACACGCTATACCACAAAAAACTTCCTAACAAAAACTCCCCATGCCCTCATTAACTGAAAATGCATATAAGGAATGAGATATTCTACTCATATGCAAATAAGAGGAGAGCACCCAATAACACTCAATAGTTATCCAAATAAACCATGTGAGACCATCAAGACTTATGAACCATAGGCCAATGCAACAAAGCAACTTCATAATTCTAGATATGATACGTTAAAGTCAAACAACTGAACTACAAGCGTCTAAAAGAAAGAAACAGCCACTTTCCCAACATAAAACAACAATAAAGTGAAAAAACCATACACACTCAATTTAGTATTAAAAGGAATTGGAGCAGGGAAATGCCTTGTAAACCACTTCAAGAGAGTATATATACCTTTGGCTTCTTTGAATCACTTGTCTGAATTCCATCCATTCCACTTCCATCCGCCTCACGTTTCTGAAAGAAATAAACCATCACAATAACAAATAGTATCAAACTGAAAATTCCATGATAGATAGAAATCAAATTTGCTTACAATCGACTCATTAGAATTTTCTTCTTCCCTTCCTTGAACATCCTGTTTATCTGTTTCAATCATCTGTGCAAAATATAGGACTGGCATTCATAAATGGTTGCTATGACCAAATCCATGACAAAAGCAGGAACAGCAACGGCAATAGAGACAAATGCAACAAAACAACAAAAAGTAAAATAAGTATACATATGCATATAAACTTAGAAGTACCAAAATGCATGCATTCACTGATGCAGGTTCATCATCCAAAGGAAAAAAAAAAATCTGAAGCGGGTCTTGTTTGTTAGAGACTAACCCAACTGCTGGTCAATGAAACAAAGCAAGGGAAAGGTGGATGCTCCACCAAGGACGCTCCCCCCCCCCCCCCCAAACACACACACACACACACACAAACTCCAGGATCAATATAGGGTGGTAGGACATAAAGGGTTTGAACGACCCCAAAAAACAAAAGGCTGTTCTGGAGGTGTGGCTGTCCCTTGAATGATAGGCAAAAGTTTTTTCAACCACACCTAGAAAAAAAAGAATTCACTTTAGACCTTGGGTCTAGTGGATCCTCAACACTTGCAAGAGGTTCCTAACACTAGACTACACCACTGATGAATGACTTCCTGTTGAGTATTGTCTAACTGATTGGATTCAAACAGCTTAATTAAGTCTAACATTGTAATAGAGTCTCGATAAGAATACAACAAAGCCATTACTGAAATCTAAGCCATAAACGCAACTAATATGAACCCCTAGGTGATATCACATAACAAGCGCTCGCACCTCATTCTGAGAGCGATCATATGCCTCCTCCAACGTCTTCAATGCTTCTTGATCACTGCCCTGATAACACAGGTAGGTTCCCAATAAGGATAACTTAGAATGAAAACTTTGATTTGAACAATTGAACTCAGTGAATAAAGCGAATTCTGACACCGGCCGAACCCTCAGTGAAGAAAACCCTTTTATCTTCTCAGCACAAATAGCCGATTCAGAATTCGTCGGAAAGCAATCAAAGTGATGCCATCTCGTCATGCCGAACCCTCGTGAGTCTCTGCTCACTAAGCCCAGCCTCAGAGTATTCGCCGTAATCGTTTTAGCACATTTCTTGCATGAAGAACGACCGGACTTTGCGTATTCCGCGACAATATTCGAAGATGCCATTAGAGACACTCTGTTACCAGTGTTGTATAATGAATTTGAAACGAGGAGGAGAAATTAGGGGAGTTTTGCGATAATAACACCCTCAAAAAATTAGGGCTTCGTTGTACAGCAGAGAATGTTGAGATGCTTAACATGAACTGAGAACATCGATAGCAAATATTGTTTTCTTATCATCAGAACTTTGAACTTACGAAGGGGATTCTCCCGCCATTTTCGCTAGAGAAGAGTGGATGTCTCGGACCGTTACGGCGATTGTCTGCTTTTATCAGCGAGTGAGGATGTTCGGGGCAAGGACAAGTGCGGAAAAGGGATGCATCCTCTGCAATTTTTTCTGCGTTGGTTTCTGCTGTAGGCAGATGCTGTCACGTGGGCATCTTACCCTTAGGATCTTTTCGATTTTGAAGCTGCAATTTTTGCTGGGTTGGTTTCTCACTTGGCAGATGTTGTCACGTGGGCATCTTACTGGATCTTTTCGATTTTGAAGATATTTAAGAAAAATGAAATATTTGTTAGATAAGGCTTAACTGTCAAATGATACACATGACAGATGGATCGTAGTAACAAACGGCAACAGACCTTATCATATCCTTTTTTGCCTTTTTTTTTTTTAGATAAGGGGAGAACAATCTATTATATAAAGGGCAAGAGGCTCGGGCTGACGTGGCCGCCTCGGGCAGCCTCGCCCTCCCGAGCCTCTTTTATTATTATTTCTTCCCGCGTTTATCGTTCTTTTGTTTTTTCTTAATCGAGAAGAGTCGAGAATTCCTACCCAAAAAAAAAAAGAAGGGTCGAGAATGCTCTTGAAACCTTTCCTGTCTCCCTTCCCTCTGGCGTTCCTTCTTCTCTCTTCCTAAATGCCTCCTCCCTCTCTCTACTATTTTGCTCTGTCTTCCTCTCTCTCTTTCTCTCTCTCTGTCTCCAATCGAAACCTTTTATATCTCTGTAAACCTGATGGAGGAGCTGGGAGCAGGCATTGTTCTTCTGTCAGAAATTAGAGCAAGTGAAGGCAAGCTGATATTCTTCTTCTGTTAGAAATTGACGGAACAGACCGGACATAGTGATTTGGGGTATTGATTTCGGGGTATCTCTTCTTTTTCATCTGGCGATTCCTCTTCTGCTTTCTCCATCTTCAAGTTTCCATCTTCTGAAAGCGTTAGGAGGTTTTAAAAAGATCTGTGTTTATCAATTTCATCCGCTATCATTTGTTCAATTTGTTTTTTTTTTGTTTTTGGCTGGAAAGGGCGATGGTAAGAACACAAAGTGTAGGCTTTGGAGGAGTTTATCAGGATGTCTTTCGAAGGTTCTAAAAGAGGATAGAGAGTAGCGTCGAAGAGCTCTGATTCTTCTTCATCCTCTGATCCGTTTAGTTCATCGGTGGATTCAGTGGTTCAGGCTACATCTAAAGATTTCAGGGTGATCAGGCAAGAATCGTTGCCATCCGAATTCATTTTGCATGCCTTCTTGGTAATTGAGTTTCTACTTTGTTTTTTTGTTGTTCCCTTTCATCTTTACAAATAGGTTGAAGGACAATAGGATCATATGTATCTGGGGTTGAGCTAAAATTCCTATCTGGAAGATTCTCCATGCTCTGAAGGAGACCATGTTAACACTTTAACATCTCATGACGGAAAATCCCCTCTTTTGGTGGAGGATGTATTTACTACTGGTGAGAGTTGGCTGATGGAACACATCATCCTAAACATGGCGTTGGACATGGTCTCCGTAAAGTACTTCTGTAACAAGGTTTTTTAGTTGATAAGCTACTGGTTTGATTGAGCATTGGTGCTCCTGAGCTAAACCTAACCAATTTAACAATAGCTGTTAACTTAAAGGTTAACTAAAGCTATTAGAAGGTCATGTTGGCACCTTTAATTTTTTTTTCTTATACCATTGTCTCTGCAAAGAGAAACTTGAGAAAGATCTAAGCATGACTGCAAGGAGAAACCTGAGAAATATCTGCTACTGGTTTGACAAATTGCCTGTGTAATTTTGGACTCTTTCTGTATTCTTATGTTTGTACTACTACTTTCTCATAGCCTTTAATGTAACTTAATTTAATAAGGATGTTGCATCTATGCCATAATCTTCATGGGTTGGTTATTCCTAATGTCAGTCATTATACTGATATATTGTCTTTTTTTATGCTTTTTCTATTTTCTTTGTTTTCTTTTTATATCTTTTACATTATGCATAAAATATTATTTATTTTTGTGCTAAGGAACTTTGTCTGTTGTCTGTTTGACGAATTGCCTAAGTAGTTTTGAACTGCTTAGATCATCAATTGTCAAGTTTCTTAATGATTTAAAATGTACAACATTATGATCTCCTTCTTTTCATGGTCTTAAAGCCTAAAACCTTTGTAAATAGTGGCACCAATACTTGAAATGACATTGAAATGCCAGATCTGACATTATATTTGATTTGTTAAGTAAATTTTTTTTGTTACTTTGCATAAAATTATTCCATGATTAGCTGTCGCTCTTAGTTGCACCAAACTATTGCTAACGAACAAATTTTGTGAATATAGTGAAAACATACATCTATTTTCGGTTCTATTGTTTCGCCAAAAAGCATAAAATTGAATACAAATTTTTGACAGAAGCACATATAAAGTGGCTTACATAAGTGAAATACATATATCCAAAGTTAGATATGAGATGCCTTCTTTTACATCAAGGGAAGCCAACTAAATAATTGTCAAATTACATGGTTTCCAAGTTAGTGGTCTAGACAATCCTCTACGAGCAACGACTGAAAAATATGTCTAAATGCATGTCAAACCTTTTGTAAACATGCAAGGCAGTTGTTGTACATGACCAAGCACTTGGATACATGGTAAATCTTGACTGGGAAGTCTATTTTGACTTCCTTAGAGAAATTTCAAGTTTCCCCATTTTGACAAAACACATGAGATGAGGGGCCTGAATCATCACTAGGTTGTGGGGACAATGAACCTGGGATGTTCATTTGATAGACTCAACCATTTAGCCTAAGTGTTAGTATGAGGACATCAGGATATTGTTGAGATGGTATTTGGAATCGGTGGAATTTTTTTTGTAGGTGTAATGGGAAGAGATTGACTATATGGGTATGTCCATTGTGAGAAGACAATACAAGCACTTGATGTCCTAAAATTGAATGAAGACTATAACTGAATGAGGTCTACCTTTATAATATTTCTTTGAAAGAGAATTATAAGTTGGCAAAAGCACTTTCAGAAAAGCGGGTTCATGTGCTCGTTCATGGGATCTGTTGTACCATTTTTTTTCCACACTAGAGTTTTGTTTTGTTTGCTATTAAATCACCCTTTTGATAAGTTATGTAGTTCACCATTAAGTTTTGAGGCTTGAACATGCTTTGGTGCATCTTTAGCATGAGGAAACTTCTTATTGATTAATCCAATTGCTATTCAATGTTGCTTTAAGATTGTTTCACGCACTTCTTTCTGAAAGTATATCTATGCTAGAGTATTTGCAAGTGACCAATATCTTGGTGTACCACAACTAATATAATTGCTTGCACTTTACCTGTTTATTGTTAACTTCTAATAATACTCTGGACCTCATGTTGGACCCTGTTCATCAATTGTGCACCTGTATGAGGCAGCATAAATTAATTTACTATGATCCAACTAAAGAAATTGCGGCATTATCTTTTCTCTCATTCTTTTTATGTTAGTTAATGAATGCCATATTAAAAGGCGAAAAGCAAGTACAAAAGAAATGAATTAGTATCAAAAGACATCTAAATTCATATTTGGACTTCTGGATGGGCTATCTATCTTCTTCTCATAGTATCAAAAGACATTTAAATTCCTATTTACATTCGTTTTTCCTTTTAATTATTTTTTGAGCAGTCCTAGATGCTAGAAACATAGAGCATTTCAATAGATACCATGTGTTAACCAACCGAGACAAGGAAGGGGGTTGGATGTTGGCGGGAGATATTCCCTAGAAGTAAGCTAGAAATCCACCTTCTCCATATTTGAGAAAATATTTCTGTTTTTTGGGATCATCTTAATTTGTTTCACATCTTGCTAAATTTTTTGACATTTTTGTTCTTCAGGATGTATTTGAATCTAATTAAAATGTAAGTGGCGAACAAGAGTTCTACTTTCAGGTGGACAAACTTGGCTTATCTGTCTTCGTGGCGGAAAATTCCATGCCTTATAGGAGAATGAACCTGTTGGTATAGACCAGAAAATCTTCTCTCATGTTTTTATAGATGATGTTTGATTGTTATTGCCTGACATAACTAAATAAATTTTTATCGCTGACTTTTCATTCTACTGTGTCCTGCTCGCTGCTGTTACCATGTAATGTTTTTTTGGAGTTGCTACATGCATTTGCGTGGCTTTGTTTGGAAAGTCTTAATATAGTCATCAAAAAGAAATTTCTACTTCAAGTGAATGTTGCCTATTTTTTCTTTTCTGTATCTTGAAACATTTTTCTTTTTTTCCTTAATATTGGCTAAACATTACTTCTCAAGAATATGTTTCTAATTCAAATACCCAATCCATGTTTACCGATTTCCTTCTCATGCTATTCAACTCTTAGTTGTCAGTTATGATTTCTCATCTGTCTAAGCTTTTTGTTGACGATCGGCAACCTCAAGCTTATTGTATCAATGTTGCTTAGCCTAGCGTTTGTGTTTCTGTTCTCTTTAGTGATTGGTAACCTTTTTGCAGATTCCTAAGAATTAGAAGTGGGATTAGACAAATATATATATATATAAAATTAAAGATGAGTATTTAATAAACCAATATTTAATGTAATAATTAGGATATAAGTTTTAGTTAAATTTAGTTGAGGAAAAGCCATTGTAAATAGCTTATGATTACAATTAGACAAGCTTCTAAGTAATTACACTTACAATTAGTCAATACATGGTAATTATAGCCCATGCATCACACGGGCCATCAGAAATAAGATGTGGCCACCTCGGCCAACCTCGCCTATCTGTGCCTCTAACTACAGAGGAGGAGATGTTGACATGGAGCCTATAATTGCAGTTGTCGTACAGTGAAAAGCATATATAAAAAAGGAGGTGTGGCATCAAACAATCTTTTGGTGGGCCAGACGATTCGGTATTTTTTGTCCAACTTGAATATAAGACATTATCATACACACGTAAGCTATTGGAGTTTTTACAAAGTTTTTTAAACAGTTCATCTTTTTTAAATTATCTCACTCTCTCCAAATTTATTATCAAATTGTCTGGACCAAAGGTCTAAAGTCGTCTCTTATTATTTATTATTAATAAATAATAAATGATCATATTATTATATACCTGTAATATTATTATCTAATATAATATTTAGTATATCTTTAAAATAAGAAATACTGGATGGGATAAGCAAAAAACAAAAGTTATTTTATACATTTAAAATAAATTTTGTTTTCTCTTTTCTTCACAAAGGCAAATAGCTCAAGCCCTTAAAAAAGCCTTAATAATAACTTAAAAACTTTACAATATATTGAATTCTACGTGCGAATGCCCATGTACAAAAATATATATACAAAAATATTTACAACTTAAAAATGCGGTACATAAAAATATTTATAACCTATAAAAATCCCAATTGTTTTTGGAAAATTAAAAAAAAATTTATACGAATGTCATTGTTAATAATTGCTTTTCCTATATTTACTAATATTTATAAAATTTGTTCCCAAACTATCATATGTATTAAACGTATTTCCCGTGCGTAGCACGGGTTCCAATGCTAATAATATTAATGGATAGATCTTACATATGTTACCCCTATAGCTTCATCAAAAATTGGGCTAGAGATAGGAGGGGTAAATATTCCAGCATAAATAAGAAAAAAATTCTAACACATAATTGGCGAGCATGTCAACAACTATATTTCCTTCAAGAAAGACAAGAGAGAAGGAGACACAAAGGAACCTTCTACAGATATGTTTGATTCTATTAACCATAGCTCTGATTGACCATGGAATTTCAAGAGAAGGATTGGATAGAATACCTTTTTCCTTCTTGTCAATTTCACATGAAGTCCACTTGAAAAGAAAAAAAAAACACATTTCCTCAAGTGCTACAATACAATGGTACCATGAAACCACCCGATAGGATGTGCTTTGGTTTGGCATAGTTTTATTCTTAATTTCAATTCAATTTTAATTTGGAAAAGTACAACCCGAATTAGTTTGGTTTGTTTTACGATTTAGTTGGTGCAAAAACTGAATCAAACTAGAAACAAACAAAACTGAAAACTAAACTATATTATTATATATGTATAAGTTTCTATTACATATAATATATATATACAAATATTTCAAAACCCCTTATCACATTTTGTTGTCAAAACCTAAGGTTTCTCTCTGTACGAATCTCTATTAGGAATGAGGTCATTTCATGTTGATGTTACATATTAGGAGATAAGTTTTTTATTATGTATGTGACTGAATTTATTTGTTAATGTAAGATTATAGGAATACCGATTTTTGTTTTCTAGTAAAGGATAGTCTTCATATTTGTATCCTAGTAAACAATATGGTTCAAGCTTTAAAGATATTGTAATTTTGGATTTTCGGTTCATTTTACAGGTTAACCATTTTATTTTGGTTAAGTTTTCGGTTTATAGTTTTTAATTAATATTCGGTTTAGTTCGGTTTTCGATTTTAATCAACATAATTCAGTTTGTTTGAGATTTGGTACAAAAACCAAACCAACTTGACTGAATTACATTCCCATCATTTAACTCCAAAAGCTCATTTTAATCCCTGTAACTCATTCAAGCCATAGAATGAGTTTTCAAAATAAACGCCAAATGACACCTTAGGTAAGCTTGATTTTGTGCTGGATTGGATAAACCGGTCTCAATCAAAAGATTATTAGGTAAGCTTGGATCTAATGCAGGGACCATTTCGTCTGGTGCCACTCGATGGTACCGGAGTGAAATGGACGGATGGATGCCCGTCTCAATAAGCGGCCACACTCACTAACCCTATCCCAGCTGGTTGTAGCACAATAACAGCAGTGTAGCGCACCAGAGGAAACAAATTCTCATAGATTAAAAAAGGACATCCAGACAAAAAGATTATCCGAGATTTATAAGATTCACATTAGAACCACAGAGGATATTCACTGGAACGGCGCGCCCGCGTTTATACGGAACTTTCACGTGCAGCCAAACCCATTCGTCATTTGTTTTCAACAAGATGTTCTGAAAGGTCCATTCGCCGGCCAATGAGATTGAATCCACAAATAAGAGTTCAAAGGGTGTTTTAGTCATTTCGAGTTACAACATGGCCATTTTCGGAGACGACTCGCGTCTGTGTCTTCCTGTCAAATACGCTTCTCTCGGAGTCGGAGTCGGAGTCGCCGACTGCACTGTCCGAGATGGGGAACTGCAACGGCGTGCCGGCCAGAGACGATCAACTCCGACCAGACGCCGGGAACATCGCTGGGCATCAACGCGTTTCAACTCCAACAAACTATGACCTGAATGTGCTCCCACCTAACGCTACTCCTACTACTAATCAGCACCAAAGGCCCTCGCCGCCTAAGCCGCCAACCACAGTCCCCCGACCTCTTTCCGGCATCGGCCGTGTTCTCGGTCGTCCACTGGAAGATGTGAGATCTACTTACATTTTTGGTCGCGAGCTTGGCCGGGGCCAGTTCGGTGTAACCTATTTGGTCACGCACAAGGATACCAAGGAGCAATTCGCCTGCAAATCGATCGCTACTCGGAAGCTCGTGAACCGCGACGACATCGAGGATGTCCGTCGGGAGGTGCAGATCATGCATCATCTGACCGGGCATCGAAACATTGTGGAGTTGAAAGGGGCGTACGAGGATCGGCACTCGGTGAATTTGGTCATGGAGTTGTGTGCAGGTGGTGAGCTCTTCGATCGGATCATCGCCAAAGGTCATTACTCGGAACGGGCGGCTGCGGCTTTGTGTCGACAGATTGTGACCGTTGTTCATAATTGCCACTCCATGGGGGTGATACACCGGGATCTTAAGCCAGAGAACTTTCTATTTTTAAGTACAGATGAGGAATCTCCGTTGAAGGCCACGGATTTTGGGCTTTCTGTTTTCTTTAAGCCAGGTACGTCTCTTCGCCTTGTCCTTTTCGCGAATTTGGCTTAATATTGGTGGACTGAGGTCAGTGTGTATTATGCTGAAGGAATTTTATCAAATAAATGGCGTGCAGCTCGAAGCACACTGTTCTTGCTAAAAATATATCGGAAATCCAGCATGTGTATTTGGAATAATATTTTTGGTGTCATCTCAATGCGTGCGAGCTCGCTTCTCTTTCTTTTGCACAACTTCATGCTGAGTGGGATGTATAGTCCATTTACCATTCGATTGGACTTAGAAGTATACTGTATTTTGTAACTCAAATTTGCTCTGGGATATTTGTTGCCTCTCACAGTTAGTTAGGATAGGGCATTTTTTTTATCGGTAATGAACATAGTATATATATAGTGATAATTACAAAGAATACATGCATCATAAAAAAAAATGTTAAGTCCACTAACCCACAAGAAGTGGGATGTACCTAATCGTAAAAAACCAAAAACATAAATTCATCCCCATCGACACAGAATCCATACAACTAAACAATCAAAACTTCCCAATTTCTAACAATATCCCCTAAACCATAATCACGAAACACCGGGGTAACCGAAGACCAAAAAACTACAACTCCCAACACTGCATCAAAAAGAGCCGCACGACATGTGTAAACCTCATCAAATATGCCTCGATTTCGGCTCAGCCACACCATCCAAACTGTAGCAAAGAATACGCCATGGTAGAATGCTCTTCCTCTTCTCGACAAATGAGGAAAACTCCACTGAATTGCCAACTCACAAAGGGATCTCAGTAAGATCTACTTCACTCCAGCCCTCAGTAGAAATCTCCCCCATATGTATCCCACACAACTGCAATGCACAAACAAACGATCAATTGACTCCCGGTCATTCATGCAAAGATGACAAATGGATGGTGACAATACCCAATTTTTCCTTCTTTGCTGTAAATTATCTTGAGTGTTGATCTTATTCAAGAAAGAAGTTCATACAAAAATTTTCACCTTGAGAGGAACTTTGGCTTTCCAAAGGAAATAAATAGGAAAGGTAGGAAGATTATTCGACCCCGCTTTCAAGAAATGAGACACACAAGACTTACAAGAAAACCGACCATGAGACTCTAGAGTCCAACACCTGACATCCGGCACCTTGTCATGAATGATCACCCCCTCTACATGATCAACCAAGGCACCCAACTCATCTATTTCACTCTCGTGAAGATCCCTTCTAAACTGAAGGTTCCACTCTAGCCCCCTCTTTAATCATGCCAAAATGTTAGAAACAAATGGATCCCTAACTTGACGAAAATATAAAAGTATCTCCCATGCGAAGCTTAAAATCCCCCCACCAAACATCCGACCAAAAAAGTATCTCCCATGCGAAGCTTAAAAGATATTAGAGGCAAAAAAGATTGAGACAACATCAAGATGGATTTACAAGGACATTCATAAGGTATTCAAGCACTGTGACAAATCTCCTGCCCATTGTGATGAATTCCAAACTTACTCGAGAGCACTTGACACCATAGCGCCCCCCTTTCTTGACCAAACCTCCAAAGCCATTTGCTAAGCAGAGCAGAATTCTTCAAATACACATTCCCCAAGGAAAGGCCTTCCAGGCTCTGATCCCTACAAACAACCTCCCATCTAACCAAATGAGACTTCTTTTGATTTCGGTCACCTTCCCATAAAAAATCTCTTTGAAATTTCTCAATAATCTTCACCACTTTCATAGGAGATCTAAACAAAGACATAAAGTACAGTGGCATATT
Organism: Buxus sempervirens; assembly: GCA_947561395.2. Classification (NCBI taxonomy): domain Eukaryota; kingdom Viridiplantae; phylum Streptophyta; class Magnoliopsida; order Buxales; family Buxaceae; genus Buxus; species Buxus sempervirens. The sequence goes on from OX387193.1 coordinate 4,020,018, forward strand.
GCTAAGTTTGAGTTGTTGTTTAGGATAGGGCATTTCTCTGATATATTTGTTTTCATATTATTAAATAAAAGCAAAATCAAATTAGTAAATTAATAGTTATCAAACTCAGTTCTGATTCTTATTGTTTAGGTGGTAATAAACTGCAGTTGTAGTGTTATTGTGTAAGTTTTTAATCCAGCTTTAGATCTGCACAGCACAACGATAGAATTAGTGTGATTAATTAGTCGGAAGTGTTAATGTTTTGATACCTAAATACACTTTTACAAATTATATCAGACGACTAAGCTTTATAATTATGTAACATGGAAACCAGGTAGTCTGATGAGATGCACTAGAGTTGGAACTCTGGTGTCACAAGGATTTTAAGTGGTAGATGATCAAATGAGCCTCCCTTGTCCGTGAATAATTAAACGTGACCCAACTTCACATATTAAGTTTCAATCATATGCTAAGTTTGACACGGGATCAACTTCTAAATCTGGAATCTTTACCGTAATGAGTTAAAAGAATATTTTTAAAAAGGACTGCTGATTCATGTGACAAAATCCTTTGCACTTGTCAATGGGGCTTATGCTGGTTGGAGTATTTCCTATCTAGTATATTCAGAGAGTCCCTTATCCGGTGGATCATCTAGATAGGCCAATTCATTGCTCAAGAGGGTAGAAAAAGCCATATTCACATACACATACATTATATGCATGGGTGTGGGTGCGGGGTTGTGTCGATGTGTGGGTATGGGTGGTGTTATGAAAAGGATTTCAGATTTCTCATGTGGATCAATGATGTAGTATCCGTTCTAAATTGCCAGTCTAGTGGGCAGCCTTTTAGATATGCTCCTACATCCATATAATCCCCATTAGTATGTTTATATTCCACTGTTGTAATTTATAACATCATCTGTCGAAATGTTTAATATTTTTCAGAAAGACAGATGCTAGTACCCTGTGACATCTGCTTTTGAAAGAGCATGTGGACATGCGGAGTTTTACCAACTCACATCATAAGCATCCCATTAGTCAATATATTTTGATCCTAGATCAACAATACTAAGGCATTGATTGTATGGTTGACCAATCTAAAACTATTCTCTCCTCAAATTCTTTATCAATAAAAAATTATTTTGTTAGGAACTTATTATTCGGAAAAAGAAATATTGTTTTTCTAGTTGGTTTAGAGACAATTATGGTTTTCCTTTTGGGAATATAATTTTGTAGATTCTAATGGTTCTTCTCCTTGAGGAGGGTTCTCCATGGTGGAGATATAGGGCTTTCTCATTTAGGAAGATAATTGCATGGTCAAAAGGCTTTTATGTATATCCGACTGCTAGAGAGACTGAGAAAGGTTTGCTGTTAGGATTAAATTGTGATTCTCGGGAGAGTGTTGGAAGAATAGCTTGGTGGTTGCATCTGTTATTGTTCTTTTGTTAAGAGTGTAAAATGTTTTCTCTGAAAGAATGATCCTTGTTAAGAGTGTTTTAAAGAATTTAGTTTTCTTGAGTCTAGGCTATAATGGAGTGTTATTTTTTCAATTCATTAGGGTTTGTTTTGAGAAAGAAATTTGTATTTGTAATCTATATCGTAGTGGAAATTCTTCATCTTGTTTCATGGTTATTAATTAATGTATAAAGTCTACCATGGTGGAAATTCTTAATTTTCTCTACCATGGATGTAGCCCTATTTTAGTTGACCATGTATATCTTGTTTTGTGATTTGACTATTTATTTTCTTTCTTTTCTCTATTTACATTTTACAGTGGTATTAGTGTTGTTTTTTTGCTTGAGTCTGTAGGATTGCTTACTTGGTTTTGAGGAACCCATTTGTATAAACAATCTTTATCGTGTAATAATTCTTAATCTTGGTACTAAGTAACAAATCTGTATCTGTAGTCTCTATCATAGTGGAAATCCTTAAGTTTGTTCTTATGGTGGATGTATTCTTATTTTAGTTTGCCATTTGTATCTTGTGTTGTAATTTGACCATATATTTTCTTTTTTCTTTCGCTTCAGTTGTTTTCACAAATCCCATAACCTCTGATCAGGGAAATGTTGAAACAATAGAATTCAGAACCTTTTTCCCATTTTTTTGTCATTCTTGCCAGTTGATATGACATAATCCTAGCCTATAATTACTCTTTTGATTATTAATATTTTGCCACCATATTCATATTTTTTAATGTAAAATTAGTCCAATAACAATCACATTCATGAATTGATGTATCATCACCACCTTGCATACACCTTTTTCTTATTTCTGATGGTTGTTGACCATTTATATGTGGGGTGAGGTGCAGGAGATTTCTTCAAAGATCTTGTTGGAAGTGCTTATTATGTGGCTCCCGAAGTTTTGCGACGAACTTATGGAGCAGAGGTTGATATATGGAGTGCAGGGGTGATACTTTACATTCTACTTAGTGGGGTACCACCTTTTTGGGGAGGTGTGTAATTTCTACAAATATGCTTGTAGAATGTATGTGGTCACGTGTCACATAATAAATAAATAAAAGGCAAATTGGTGAATTTAAAGCCCATTACTTCTATTGAACACCACGTTCCTTAATAAATGTATTAACCAGGTGTTTGGACCCATTTGGTCAAATGGTTGGTACATTTTGACTGTTATGTTGGTGAAAAATCAGAACAACTGGGGATCCTTGTATGAAAATTTGATTTTTGGTAGATGCCCTACTAATTGACTTAACTGTATCTGCAAATATGGGCTAAGCCCAGTAGTTTAATGCATATCTAAATGTTTTGTCTATCAAGCTCTAGGATGATGAATCCAGTTTCGTCCATATTTCCAGACTAACTGAAGCAGAATGCACCCAATTGATTTTGATAATTGTGAACTTACATATTGGTTGGTTTCTTTCGACATGCAGAGAATGAGCAGACTATATTTGATGCTGTTCTCCGGGGGCATATTGATTTTGTATCTGATCCTTGGTCATCCATATCCAGTAGTGCCAAAGAACTTGTGAAGAAAATGCTACAGGCTGATCCTAAAGAACGTCTTTCTGCTGCTGAAGTTCTGAGTAAGTAAAGCCATGTTTAAGTGGCTTCAAGGTGTCCAACACATTGACTGTAAAGTGAATGACCATATTGCATAAACTTGAGTGGTTTGTTAAGTATTTATAGCATATCCAAGGTTTGCAATTTCAGTGCTGGTGGGCGTGCTGCCCATTGGCCAAAATGAACCGGCGTGCCACCGAAACAGCGGAAAAATTAAAAAAACAAAAAATGGGTGAAAATTGGTTTTTTCTGATTTTAGGGAAATTTCGTTGGCACGCCGCTCCGTTTCGTCGGCACGCCGATCCAATTCGCCAATAAAAAATACATTTTTTCCCGTTTCGTTCCGTTTCGCTCGGCACGCTGCCCCGTTTCGGTGACAAATCGTTGAAATTTCGGTCAAGTCACCAACGATGCGCCCCCGGCGATTTCCCCTAGGGAAATGCATCGCCGGGGGTTCAAAAACCGAAATTGTAAACCTTGAGCATATCAAAAGGCAAAGTTGTCTCAAAATTTATATTTGGTAGTTTATCTGTGCAATTATAGATTTGTGGTTGCAGCTATCCTCTGTGGGTTTATGACTATGTGATGAGAACACTTGATAGTGTTTGTCTGATGTCTGACATTATTTTAGATCGTTTAAGATCAGCGTAAAAAAAGTCTATTTTGAGGAACAATAAAATTTCCATTACTGTTGCTTGGCCGAAATGGTCATCCAGATTATTTTTTATTCGTACAATGTCTTGACATCAACCTAGGGTATGAGGGGTGGGGAAGCTCTAGTATTTTTTATTCGCAATAATAACTGGAGACTTGCCTCTGGTGAAAGATAGATTATGAGTATGCATTCAATTATGTACACCTTGATACTCTAAGAATTATATTTGCACATAATTGTTTTCTTTTTTTTTTTCCTTGTGATATCCTATTAGATATTATGATTTAAATTTCTTGTCTTTCTGGAAAATATAAAATGAACTTCAGATGCTGAAAATGCAATGCAGATCATCCATGGATCAGAGAAGATGGGGATGCATCTGACAAACCAATTGATATAGCTGTCTTGACTAGAATGAAGCAGTTCAGAGCAATGAACAAATTAAAAAAAGTAGCTCTAAAGGTGGGAGTGGCTTCTAGTTCTCCCCATTCTGCACCTGCTTTTAGAACTGTCTTAGCATTTCTTATGCTTCTTTCTTCTTTCTTTTTTCTTTTTTCTTTTTTCTCTACAGGTAATTGCAGAAAATCTTTCTGAAGAAGAAATCATGGGTTTGAAGGAGATGTTCAAATCCATGGACACGGATAACAGTGGGACTATCACATTTGAAGAGCTGAAAGCTGGTCTTCCAAAACTGGGTACTAAGCTTTCGGAGTCAGAAGTTTGGCAGTTGATGGAAGCGGTATGATCTCTATTTTTCGTTGTTATTTGTTGGGTTTCCTATAATGCTGTAAGAAAGACAAACTGAGCAAAGCTGAAGTCAGTTTTTTCCTAGATTGCCTTGGACCCATTAGCATTGAGTTGGGCTCACTGGCTCAGGCTTGCTGACATTCAGAAGGGTTAGATTTGGCTCAAAAACTCAAGCTGATTACTTGTAATTCTATGCAACCTATGATTATATAAAATTTAAGATTCAAAAGCTGAAATTTTGTAGATCTTGTTTTCTAAATTTAGATATATAGTGGTTAGTTCTATAAAAAAAAAATGGAAAATTATGAACATATTATGATAAAAGTAATGGAGCCAAATCCACCTAAGCTTGGCTCAAGCTTATTAAGGATGCTTTTTTTTTTTCTCTCTCTCCCTTTCTCTGTATTTCAGACTTAAGCTAGATCTGTAGGTCTAAATTTTGAGCTCAGGCTCAAGTCATGCTACCCAAGCTGAAGCCTGAGGCTTAGCTGAGGTACCTTGACTCATGGAAACCTCAGATACTTGGGTATTTTTTGGAATTCGTTCCATCCTCCTTGTAATTTGCAACTAATATAATGCTCAGTCCAATGTCATCAAAGTCCAATTGAGTATAATTTTCATGGTTTGTGAGCTATTATCCAAACTTCAACTGCGTGGCTAATTAGCAAGGAAGATCTAGCCAAAGACACCAATTTGAGTACCTTAACCTTCTGATTAAGTTTAAGACCTAGGAAGTTATGGATTGAATACAATTGACCAAGGGTTTGAAAAGCATTCATGATTTGAGCACTTGTAGTTGGTGCCCCTCTTTTCAGTCATTTTAATGTGAGTGGTCAAAAATTAATTGAACAATCTAATATAGGTGGTCATGAGTGCTGTTTGTAGAAATGGTTCACTGAATATGATAGATCTTAGGTTTGTTAAACATTTTCGTAGCAATATGTGTTCTTCATTCTACTCTCTGAAGTACATCCTCTTTTTTCATGTAGAATTAACTGTGTACAATTTATGTTTTACTGTTTCTTTTTAACTAAATCTGAAGCCTTGTGATAATTTTTTCCTTTTTTTTTTATATCTTTGTTTCTGTTTGTCTGATGAGGGAAGGTTCAAAAATTCTTTCTGACTATGATTTGTCAAAAGAATAAACAAGAGGAGGGTACCTCAGTGGATTACCTTAATTGATATATTTCACTTTTAGAGATTTTAGATATTTGATGTCATGGATGGATATGAGGTGTCTGACCAAGTGAGATCATGAAACCTGACAAAATAAAATGTCTGCACTAATCATGATTAGGCCATCAGAGATGTGAAGGCATTGGTGTTCATGGGAGGCTCAGTACTATTGGTCCTTTCCCCATAAATCATAAATGGTGCATAGGTTCCCTCGATCCACATCTTACATAAAAAATTGGATATCTCACAGTTAATGATCTTGAACAGATTGTCAACTATGTATTGTATCAGTGAGCTGAATCTAATATATCAACAATGTCGCCCTGTATATCAATATTAGCTGTGTTAATTTTAATTGTTGGGATATAGCTTCAAAAGGAAAGATAGAAGAAAAAAAACATGAACAAATTGCTGATTACTGAATTCTTGTGGTTCTAATGCATCTAGCTAAGAGTTGACCTATGAGTTTAGGGTTGATGTAGGTGGACAGCATGTAAGTTGGTGTTTGTGTTTGTGGTTACACGTAAAAAAAAATGTTCCTTTTAAACTTATCATGTAAAGTTCTTAAAGTAGTATATATCTTGATATGCAAATATGAAAACGAAGTACAAAAAGAAGTAAAGAATGTTATAATATCTCTGATGGTATGTTTGTGCATTTTATTGAAAGATGTATCTGCAGTCCTCAAAATAAAAGCCAGATTTTGTTTAAATTATTTTTTCTTGAGCTGCTTATTGTCCTGTGGCTGCTTCCTGCTGTATGTATGCATGTCTAGAAACACAATCAAGTTAACTTTGTTTTCATGGTTTGTTAAAATAACAATTATTGCTTCCAGGCTGATGTGGATGGAAATGGAACCATTGATTATATTGAGTTTATAACAGCAACGATGCACATGAATAGAATGGAGAAAGAGGACCATCTGTATACTGCCTTTGAGTATTTTGATAAGGACAAGAGCGGGTACTCTATCCTTGTAACTTCTATTGTTTCTTGTCGTGTAATTATTAGAAATTCAGGTTTGATTTCTTCCTTCTCCTTTTAGGTACATTACAAGGGATGAATTGGAGCAAGCCCTGAGAAAGTATAATATGGGAGATGAGAGAACAATAAAGGAGATCATTGAAGAAGTTGACACGGACAATGTATGTTGTAATTACTCAAAATGTGCTTATTTTTCTTTTCTATATTTTGTCCAAGGTTAGTTGAATTTCCATTGAAGTCTGAAATGGGGTTAGGGTTGAATCCAAGTTCTTAATTGTTGCTGCTCTTTTTGATCTTGGGAACAATCTGAACTGCACTCCAAACACACACGCACACCCAAGAATGGAAAAAATAAATAAATAAGCTAGGGGCCCTTACTGTTGTTCTTTTCTTGTGAAATCTTTTACACCTAGGATGCTTCTGGGGTTTGAAAATAAATATAAGGGATTCAATTTGTCTAGCAATTCATATATGATTGCAGATATGGTCTGCCCCTTCAATATTGTTATTTTTGGAAATATATTGGTTTACAAGCAGAAGGTGATAAAGTTGAGACATGATATTGACTGAATATTTGTATGTAATCTTAATGTTGTTGTGCTAAATACACCAATCATCTGTATATTATTGGTAATATTATTAGTATTACTATTATTGTTTTTGTTGTGATTATTTTTGTTATTATTATTATTTGCTTATGAAGTTCCTGAAACAGCTCATTGATGTTTGTCATTCAATTTCAACTTTTCATGCAATGCTTTAGCCTTGCTCATATTACTTTTTGCAGGATGGAAGAATTAACTATGATGAATTTGTCGCTATGATGATGAAAGGCAATCCTGAGTTGGCCCCAAGACGCCGGAAATAACTTTTGATGTATTTACATGTTTTGATGTGGTTAAGTTCATTATTCCAGGACTGAATGCAAGATATTGCAAATTGCAATCATCAGATCCCAGATTCAGTTTCACCTTTAGTTACATCCTGAGGTTTTTGCTCAGACAAGATTATGCTTGCATGCACCCTCTTGAAGTTAGAGGAAGTAGATTTAATGCTTTTGTTCGCAAGTCAACTTAAAACAGTTTCTTGGGCGTGGGATATGTACAGCATTTGTATGGTTAAGGTACAAATTCAGAAAGAATCGGACTCTGGTCTTTGTGAAACATGATGAAAGCTTCAATCCCATTTTATCACCGAGAAGGAATGTTAAGAGAAAAACAAGTGCAAGAAGTCGGTTTGTAATTTTCAGTTCTTTCAATCCCTGTGCTTGCATGCATACGATTCTGAACCGTGTAGAAAATGCATGCTTTTGTGTAATTGCTGTTTGTGCTGTTTTATTCATGGGTGCTTTCTACCTGGTTTCATCATGCACCTACCTGTGATCTTGAAATGTTTGTGTGGTTTAGACATACAGGTTTTTAGTGGATAATGTATAAGAATTCGTGTTGAAGATTGTGTAGCCTGACAACCCAAGATGCGGCAGATCTTGTTCTTGGACCGTTAAGACTAGATTTTCCCTGGCCAATCGGAGAATCAACAGAAAAGTGAAGCCCAATCAACCCGAGAATTTCCGAGGCAGCCTTTTGGACATGGATTTGGATTGGGAATTGATCCGAGATGCCATTAGAACGAACGGTTGTCTCGACATGATTCAATATAGAGTTTTAAGCTCAGCATTAGAAACTGCAGGCTAGTTTACTGTCATTAACAAAGACACCATCCAACTGATAATCAGTCTGTACCATGAGTTCATGAAGTGCCGGTTGACTGGTACATATTATTCTGGTAATATTGAAGGTTGGCAAGGGTAACAGCAAGGAGGTTTCTGAGATGCGTGCAAAATGTGTATTCAAGATTATAACAGGACAAAGAAACGAAATTTATGCACCGTTGATGGGCACTCAAAAATTAACAAGGTCATCAATTTGAATCTTAGCAGCACAACTGTGATTCAACTTATACAAGGCAAGGTAACATGCGGCTCCGTATGTTCAATAAAGAGTCTTACATTATTTCAAGAATAATTATGCGAAAATCATCTTTACATGCTTGTCGAAAGGAAGAAAAAACATTCTGCCTTTTTACACAAGCTAGTCGCCTAGCGGCATGCCACATGTGAATAGGAGATTTTACGTGTTTAGATTCCTTACTACAAGTGGCCTAGTGGTGACTCATGAAAATGATCATCCACAAGCCAGAGGCCAAAGTCGCGGAAGCGTTTGGTCTTCTTGTCAAAACCTGTGATGTAATTGTTGTGGATTATGACATGCATTCCCTTGGTTTCCTCGACCCATGTTTGATTCTTGAAGTATAGCCCTCCTGATGGGAATGCAGCCTGTGGCAACAAGTACAGATCCACCTGCTTCAATCACCAAATCTGTCAAATTCAATATGCAATCCAGCAAATTATCATAAACCATTATTGATTAAATTACATCATAGCACATCTTCAGTTCAACAATAATGAAACAAGACATCTGTATAGAGAGAATCTGCAGAAAGGCAACAACTGCTTAAAAGTGATATGGGTTAATTTATTGCAAATGAATCATTTTGCACAGTGCATTGACCTTACAGCCCATCATATGGGGGCATTCCATGTTCTATTCATTTAAAATATTACGAAAAGACCAAAAGAGTAACAATTAAATTAAGAGCATTCCATTGATAAAACATTTCAATAGGGATCACCAGATAAAAAAGCTTCCTTAGCTCGCACCTGTCCAGCAGTTTTATTTAAGGCCCAATTGAATGCAGGCTGGTCATTGGTCTTGGTTTTTTTAGACCATGGTTGAACTTGGAGTTCTTCTATCCACTTCTTCATAACCTGTTTCGCTCCCTTAGTTGGGCGCAGGAAGATCATGCAACTGCAAATGTAAGTGCGTCCTTTCTTCCCTGGAGCTGGCAAATCATGAGAGTGCTTTAGAGGTTTTACCTGTGTTTTATGAGGGGAAAAAATCAGTTATTAATGAGCAAAGGAAAGCAGTAGGCAGTGAAAAAATGAAAATACAAAGTGCTGCTTTCTAGAAATGGACCATCCAAATGTTCCAACTCCTTAAAGGTATACACAAAATGAAAGAAGAAAAACAAATTCTTAACTGCTCCCCATTCCATAACCTCTTATAATTGACAATTTTGTAACTATCATTTGGGACCCAAACATAGTAAACCTTCAAATAGAGTTAGCATACATACTGCAGGCATATCGTCTGTAAAGTAAACGTCATGATATCCTTGGAGATAGGGAAACGGGTCTTCCAACCAGACCATGTCAACATCATTGTACATGACATTATATCCAAGCTCCAAAATATGCAGCAGGTGACGAGGTCTGCGGGACGTAAAATTGAAGAAACCCTGTCAAATGAATAAATCAGGGAATTCCAATAAGTCATTTGGTGCAACCACAGATATATGAAAATTAATCTTCACCTATAACTTGAGACCTTAAGAGTACAATATAAAACTATACATTGCATTAAACTTCATATCCCAAAAAAGAAAAATTGCATACCAGAAATCCCTTGTAACATCAGAAGAGATCATGTTCCCTTCCCTATTTGTTATATTCAAGTTCAATAATCACATAAAATATGGGAGGAGAAAAAGAGCAGGTAAACCCAACATCTACTACATCTAAAGACATACGCAATACTAGTTTAAATTTATGTAGAGATAATAGCAGTTAGCATAATGATTTGTTGAATCGAAGAGCTATTCGTGTATTTATCTCAGTTTCTTATGGATATGGACAGAGTGGCCTAAAACTATACCAGATAGCATCCTGATTAAAGAAAGGTACCATCGTTCAGTTGGATCAGCAGCCATAATCTTAGTCAAGAAGAATGACAAGCTTGGTTCCAATTGGTAAACCTAAGCTTTCCACAACTTGCACTACCAAATTGAGTAAAGGTCTCCACTCAATCTTTGTTGCCAACACAAACAAGAATAGTAAAAAGCTAAAAATAAAAAATATAAAAAATGCAAAAAAACATAGTAAAAGAAAAAATATAGCGAGAAACTCTTTGAGTGCATATTTGGATAACCACCCCACATCTTAGAAGCAAGAAGATTTACAAGTTTATAAAACAATATATATACCTGAGAACCGAACTTATGGGCACTCTGAGCATCAGGTGCTGGAGGAATGAGGACGGCATGACCAGGCCACTTCTGATTCACTTTGTAGAGGGTCGCATAATCCTCAGCAATGACAAGCACCTTGTCCTGATGCTTCTGCCTGGAAATACTGATTAACCAATTATTTAGAAAAGGCAGATAAGGGTGGCTCACGGCACAAACTATGACGGTTCCATTCTTTGCCACAAAAGATGCTGCCTGGGCCAACGTATAATCCCGCCATTTTGAAAGTGAACTTCCATTGCTAGAAAAAAAGCCATACGGCATGCCCATCCAAGGAAAAAATACTCCAAGAATTACCATCAAAGACAACAAAATAAGAAGACCAGTACGGCTGAAAAGTGAGATTGTCCTCTGGTGACTGCTCATGGAGCGTGGAGAAATTGGGTAAGGATTTGGAAGAAGCTGCTGCTGTTGTCTTTGATGAAGAAAAGATGACATTTTTTACCACTTTAATGATATCCCAACAGAATGAATGTTGTACAGAAAACAGGACAGAACTGCAAGATCAGATCAATTGTTGAACAGAAATACTCTAATTTCTCCACTCTTTCACTGTTCTAGCATAAACAGCCAAAAAAAAGAGAGAGAGAAAAAATCGATACAATGTGCAAGTTAACTGCCTAATTATAGCCATAGATGGTAAAGAATTGCCATCTGGTCTCCCCACAGGTTCAGAGACATCGACGTATCGCTACCGAAAGAATAAAGAATGCACAACATACTATACTCTCAAAATCGAACTTAAAGCTTCAAAAGCGCGCAGAAGGTCTCGAATGTGAGATCGACGCAATGTAATATAAAGAAGATCAAGTGAAACACAATTTGTACAATCCAGTTTTAATCACCTGAAATGTGGACAAAGTAGACTGCGTATGAGCACAAAGATAAATTCCAGTTCTTTTTTTTTATAAAACTTCCGAGGATTTCATTAAGATATGACACAGACAACAAGAAGATGCTTTCTACATCATAGATCTACGAAGAGTAGACTGAAAAGATAAAACTCATAGAGAGTGAGAAAGAGACAAAGAAGAACTTACCAGAACGCCGTTCTTCACCACCGACGTCTTATAAGAAAGCCCTCGCCGTGCCGTCATCCTACTGGACAAATGTTCACGGCCACGGGTCACCGCGACGGTACAGGAGAAAGGAGGGATTGTTAAGAAGAGAAGAAAGAGTTTAAGGTGGCGTTTGGGATTGCTAGTGCTTATGGATAAGTACTCAAAAGATAAGTTGTCTTTGTTCAAGTACTTATCCATAGTTATAAAAATTGCTTATTTAAAAAATTTGGTGTTTGGTTGACACCTATATTTAAGCACTTAATAAGCAAAACAGATGGCAAAAACTAAAAACAGCAAGGAGTTTCAGGAGTTTCTGCCTGAGGCATTTTGACAAACATGTGGCAGGCATGCCTTATGAGCAAATATGTGAAACTACTGCAATCTTTTTACTACCCCCGATTTGCCAAAATGTCTTGGAAATACATCTGAAGCAAAAGCATTGAGAAATCATCAAAGAAAATTAAAAACCTCAGGTCATTCCACATCTAATACACACTCATTAAAGCCATCAATGAAGGGCCAATTACTTCCCACCAGTACCTGTCTTTTATCTAATACTTGTTCATTCTAAGAGCAAGTTTTGTGCTGGTAGATGAAAGAAACCCCGTACTAGTATGTGACAGCTAAGGCTATTCCACAATCTTTCATCTAGTAATTTAATCTATACCTATCATGGCAGAAAATCACAAATAGTCATTCATATACCAGATTTGCTTGAAGATTTAACTGCTGGTGCTGGGGCCAAGGGAATCTCGTCTTCACCGAATCTTCCAGTTTTGCTGTCGAAGAGCTCACCGCTGGCAGCGTACTCCAAGACGATGGCAAGATAGGTCGGAATCAGAACGACCTACGAAATCAAATCTCAACAAAACCCCAATAATTCAGCTTGAGATGTAAGGGTTGAAGCTGTTTTATATCAGGATACCCTTATTTTGGGTGCCTTAGATATCTGTGATTACGAGCTCTCTCATTTCCTTGTTCCTCGTAAGCCTCGCCATGCCAAAAATTCACAGATCCTAACAATGAATCTTAAAACGCTGCAACATGAGAGAGAACATTTCTGTGAGAACGCAAATCCACGTTAGACGGTGCAATGAATGTGATAAAGAAGGCGAGACGCTGCAGCGAATGAGAATGAAGGATTGTTTTTGCCGAGAACGCGAGAAGACCAAAAAAAATTGTCGAGAAAGAACGCTTACCGCATAAAAGGAAGGAGAAGCTCTTCGGTGGGGCTTCTCCTTACGGGTCCCCTCCCTCTACTCCTTATGGGTAATTACTTACCCATGTAACATAACCAAACATCTTTTGAGCTTAAAAAAGTGCTTTAATAAGCTATAAGCTACATTAAGCACTTAATTAAGCAACCCCAAACACAGCCTAAGGTAGCGTTTGGGAGTTCTAGTGCTTATGGATAAGTACTTAAAAGATAAGTTAGCTTATTTAAGTACTTATCCATACTTGTAAAAAAGTGCTCATATGACAAGTTTGGTGTTAGGTAACACATTTATTTAAGCACTTAATAATATCGTAAGTGCTTTTTAGTTAAGGAAATTGTTTGGTAAACATATGTATTAAAGCACTTACTTTTTTATTTTATCCAAATTAAACATAACAAAGCCTTGTATTTTATTTGGATCTCTATAAAGAACAAAAACTAAAAAAAAGGAAAATAAGGTTAAAAATAACTTTTGATAAGGAATAAAAAAAAGAATAAGTATCTGACAAAATAAATTCATCTATCAAGAAAATATAGAAAGTAATTCATAACAAAAGAAAATAACATCTATGAAATGAAACCCTGCATATGTATCAAATGCCAAAATATGTAATTAACTAAAACTAATATGACCACTATCATGGGCAAACTTTATAGCATTTGCAATTGTATCTCTAATACAACCCATCTCCCCAAGCAGCTGTTGTTGGATGATACCATCAGGATTTGGTTCATCATCAAAGGATCTTTTTTCATCTTCATATATGCACTCTTCATCTTCGTATTGTCTAAAGTGATCATCATATAATGCAGTTTGTCAAATAAAATTGTGTATAGCCGTTGTTGCCACAACAATATTTCTTTGTGTTGAAAATGGATATGGAGCCATCAATTTTAAGAACGGTACTTGTACTTGGGGTGTCTAGACACAACCACTAGTGGTGACTAATGCCTATTCTGGTTGGCAATCTTCAGATTCCATTTCTGTTCTTGAAAGATCCCTTCGAAAATAGCTCATGACCACTGATCAATTGGACTTGGTTTGCACTTGATTGGATCGGTATTTGTAATGGGATTAAGTGGAGCTTCTGCAGCCATTCAGTGCATTCTACATGAAACTTTGACAGCTCTCTACCTTAACATACCCCTCAGAATTAGCATGATCAAAGAGCAACCTTGTATCACAATTTTCTCATAATTTATGGCAGATTCAATATAATGCAAATGGGATTTGGATGGAACATAAATCCAGCCAAAAGCATGGAATGGCATTTGTTACATGGATTAACAGTAATCTAATTCCTCTTTAACATGTAAAAGGCATTTTGAACTACATGGGATGTCATGGGTTTAAGGTATCAGGGTGAGCAGAGCTCAGCTCTGTTCCATGGAGATATACTGCCATCAGCAGAGAGAGATTGAATATTCACTTGATCTTCATCCTTGCAAAGCACAAAGTGACCATCCAACATATAAACACTTACCTCAGATTAAGGTTTGTATACAATATTGTTGTTTATCACCAAACAAACATAGCCAGAGACCAAAAAGATCTTTCCAATCAAATATTATATCAATGGCAAGCAGCAAGAAAAAACTAAAGAAGAGTTTTTGGGACTATTATAGCCAAGAAAGAGATATTTCTCTTTGTTTCAACTCACTGTTCATGGACTTACACAGTGACCATGTTGTTGCCAGTGCTGCAGAAGTTTAATTTGAAACCCACGAACAAATTTCAACACAGCGTAAGGATCTTTTCTGGTGTACATCAGGTTTCATCCTAACTATAAAACATATAACTTTCCCATTCTCCCTTTAATCTATCACCTCAATACGTATTTCAAAAATACTAATTTGCGAGTAGACCAGAATTTTATTTTGAGGAGAATCATAGCCTCATAGGAATAGATTTTCAAAAAGGTGCGAAGGATATAGAATATCAAACTTCCCCAAGACGTTTAGTACTCAGTGGTGCCTCACTAAGAGAAAGGTCATTATCTGAGAGACCCTCTAAAGGAAATGAGAAAGTTGAGGCTTCAAGCTAGGTGGCTTGAACATAGCATTCTATGAAAAACATGTTCTATTGAGATAACAAGTTAAGGAAAACTGCAATTTCCACAAAATTTGCCATCTAGGTATAAATGCAACTGCAAATTACAAAAGTTGATAATAGATCATCTCATCAGTGAGAACTAGATTTTTCCTAGCTATCAAAACATAAGCAGAACTGATAAGGAGACCATAAACCACCTTCTTACTCACTGTTCCATAGCAACTAGTAAATAATAACATTCAGTATAGAGACTTGATGTGAAGTAGTTGAAAATTATCAAATGACCACTAATCATTATTTATGTCCATATGTCTGAAAATATATTTTTATGTAAGAAGAAGATCTTGTATAGTTGTATATGATACACCAATTTTGTGGTGGGCATGGAGTTTGCTTCACAAGGGGAGACGTACTGTGATCCATGATGAGCCAATTCTTGAGAGGGTTGTTTCTGTTATTGGCTCTTGTTAAGAGTGACACTTCAGTGGAAATTGTCCAAGTCCAATCAATCCAAACTTTTAGATATAGGAGATCTTTATGAGATTTAAAAAAAAATCACAAATTAAGGGGGGTATAAACGGAAAAGAAACTTGAGGACTGCTAACAGATTTATCAGCAACCAAAATTCCCTTCTTGACAAACATTTATCAGCAAACAGATTTCCAACTGTCTACATCTTTGCTTAGGACTGCTATTAAAGTCTCTGTTTGGTACTATATGGTAGTCAGGGGCTGGCTTTTTCCATTTTTATTAGTAAAATACCAAACATATTTTGTTAGCTATTTGCTCTTTCACACAATTCATCAGACACAGACAATGCACTGAGAAGTGACAACCACACATATAACAACAAATAAAATCAAGTGGTGCATAACAGCTTTTGCAATTGCAAAAATATACAAAGATCCACGAACAGAATTATACAAAAATTAGAGGATGATCAATGCAGATCAAAAAACAGAAATACAGATAAAAGTGACGGCTGAAGGAATGAAGAATTAAAAGTAAAAGAGGGAGACGAACCTGTATTCACTTGAGGTAGGTTTTGGCAGAATCGACTGCTCCAATGGACGAAGTTTGATGCAATAAAATCGAAAAATGAAGAGGTACAAAGTGTTTCTCCGAAGAGCAAGCACCCTTTCCAATTGTACAGGTTCTCTACTTCGAAGCTGTGATAGAGGAGAGGTGTTACAGCTGAAGAGAGAAAGACGGAGAAATTTCGCAGAGACTCACAGAGACTCGAGAAGGCGAGAGAGAGCTCAAAGGCGAGAGAGAGCTCGATCGAGAGGGCTTATCGAAATTGAGGAAGGAGAAGCCAGTCTCAAGTACTTCTCCGGGCCATGTTCCTCTTCTTTTTATGGGTAAGTACTTACCCATCTAACATAACCAAGCAGATTTTAAGCTTAAATAAGTGCTTTAATAATCTATAAGCCCAAATAAGTACTTATTTAAACAATCCCAAACGCAGCCTAAACCTAACAACTGAAAAAAGGGCAAATGAAAAAAGGTTTAAACCGAGAGAGACGTGCTGTCAAGAAGAGAGCGATCAATTAGACCGGGAATCTGGAATTCGGTATATCACTTAAGGGCGTGTTTGGAGAGATCCGTGGGCGTAGAAACACTGTAACCACGGAACTTTCATAAACGCTAATTTAAAATAGTTTTTAACGAAGAGCTCCGCCCAAATCCTTTCAAGGTTCTCATTCAAATTGTTAATTACTATCTTTTTAAAATTACTTCTGCGAGAATCATTTTTGTCAGGGAGAGAATTTATTTTATCTTGGTGCTATTTCATAATATATACTTAGCATGGTGCATCATGGGAAGGAGTAGTTGATTAACTGATTGCTTGTTTAGTTCCGTGGCATTTTTGACAATTCTAACCCTTTATTAATGAAACTTGATAGTGTTGTACAAGAACAAGTGTGGAAAGTTGGTTACCAAAAAAAAAAAAAAAAGTGTGGAAAGTTGAATATGATACTGGGCACGATTCCCCAGGGAAAGCATGTCAATTCAATTTGTTTAAGAATTTTTAGCATGGACTAAAAATCTGAAAGGAATTGCTCCCAGCTTGACACTACGGCAAATCACTCTATGTTGGTCAAAACAAGGGAGAAATCGATAGCAGACGCCATGCAATTTTGGCCGAAATTTGAAAACAAGGGAGGGGTGGTGTTGCTTACCTCTTGTAAACACTTAAGCAAGCCTTCTTGTTTCCAAATCAACCCACGAACAGCACCCTTGGTTGCTCTTTAATTGGTGCTCCACAAATCTTCAAGAAAAGTTCCAAACGAAAATGGTTCTTGGGGGTTTCTTTCTTTTCTTGCAAGCTAACACTTCCAATGAGTTGGAAATGGTTGGGGACGAAAATGGGAGAAGATGATGAAGGAAATGGGAGAGGGGAAGAAGAGGAGAGGAAGAAAAGGTTTGGGAAAAAGGGGTTTGGTTGTGAATGGGCTTTTCCCCTTTTGTTTTCTCACTTAAATCAAACTCCCCCACAACACATAAATTACAAGTTTACCATTCCTCCCTTCAAACACCAAAGTTATTTCACCTTTGCCACTCCACCTCCTATTGCACAATACCAACCAACACTTAGTCATTTTTCTTACAATAACAAATTTTATTTAACCAAATAGAGATTACTCACCTTCACAGGTCACTGTCACTCGGGGCTTAGCCACTTTGGCTGGCTTCCCGCTTGGGCTCCTCCAACTTCTCCTACACATCAAGCTCATTGGTTAGGGTGTGCTAGGGATATTGGAGCAGGGTTTCACAGAAATAGTTGAGTTGATGAAGTACATTGAGGGTGATTCTGGGACCATCATCTAGTGGATATTGATGGGTACCGACAGTTAGTAGAGGTTGGATCATATTATTCGCTTGGTATGGTTCATTTTCTCCGGTTGGAACATCTCAATCCAACACATATCTAGATCTGCAAACTCTAGTTCGGATCAGCTAGCTATACTTGGGGCCTTTAGGGAGTGTTTGTTCACAGGGGACTGGATGGGGTTGGTGTAACTGCTGTACCTGGTGCTTTCTTCTTTTATGATTTTATGCTTGTCTTTTTTACCTTCATAAATCTACTTCCCTTTCTTGTGGGTCATATATAATATTTGTACATCTTTCCTCTTGTCATGTATAAATATATACATATATGTATGTGTGTGTATATATTTTTTCTTTTCTTATAAGTGATCAAAAAAGACATAAATCCTCTCTTGGTTGCATGTAAAAAACATTACAACTCTTTCAAGTTATCGTTAGACTGATTCATGAGTCCTAATATTTGGGATTTAACCATCAAAGATGTTAATTTAGAATCAATTTAAGACTAAGCTCATTAGATTTGGGTTAAGAGTCGCAGAACCCATGTTGTGCCATGCTTTTAATGGATTTCCATTTCACTTAATATTTAGGTTGCCATGTGGGTTTTCTTTATTTATCATGTTGTATTGTGCTTTTGCATGGAATGTTAGATTTATATATCTAGTCAAAGCTGATTTATCCAATATCCATTTCTCTCCCTTCATCTGTATAACCAAATTCTCCGATATGGTAGAGAAACTCTAACAAGATGTAGGGTTGAATGACGAGAATTTTTTCCATGAGTGACTTCAGTAATCCTAAATTTTTTTTCTCAACAATTTGGAGTGCAAATGTTACAGCCTACTTAGCATTCATAATCTGTGACATTAAACAGAAATTTTTGCCCCATGAAATGTAAACTAGACACCTATTACATCCAATTTCAACCAGAAAATTTCATTCAGTCAAAATAAATTCTGACAGAGATAAGATAATTAGGAGCTTTTCATGTTTATGCCAACTAATAATATGACGAGCATGTGCAGAGATAAGATAATATGGCTTCTTACATATTCCATAATGATTTAATGTAGTAATGTTATTTATTTTTTAACACAAGTAAATGGGATGGCCGCGATTTCTATGACCTTTTATGTAGATTTTTTGGCTACTTTTTTGAGTTGAGAACTAAGGGAATAAGTTCAGATTCTTCATATACTATTAATGACTCAAAACACATGCTAGGTATTATGATCATAATCCCATGTCGACTAGATGACCAAGGTTTCTGGAAGAGGAATTTATTCCTTAATTTATGTTAAATTCTGTAACATGCAGTGATCAAATTATGAAGTTCTTATGACAACAAAGAATTCTCTATATAGAACTTTACTTGTTTTTGTAAGATAAACAAAGAATAGTGTAGAAACATAAGGTTGAAATGGTTTGGCATTCAATACCAAACTCAAAGAATCTCATTAGTATTTGTAGTGTTACAGTATAACAGAATTGAGTACAAGTAGGAGGCTCCTCAACTTAGTTGTTACAGAGAGGATTTGAAAAGGTCAGAAGATCTAAAAAGATCTGAGAGATCTTAGGAGAAGAAGTTTCAGATTTGCATATTCAAATTTGAATGAATCTCTATCACCTACTTTGATTAGATACTTTAATATCCCCCTACAAACTGTTGGGTAGTATACAGACCAGCAGTTTGTCCCTTAGAAAAACGAATCTTGCAGCTGTTTGACCTTTTTGTGAAAATATCTGCCAATTGATCTTGGGTTGATATGAACTTGATCTAAATATCTTGATTGACAACCTTCTCTCTTATAAAATGGTAATCCACTTCAACATGCTTGGTGCGTGCATGAAAAACTGGATTAGAAGCTAATGCAATTGCACCAATGTTATCACACCAAATCATAGGTGCCAATGGAAGAACAACTCCTATTTCTTTAAATAACATTCTAAGCCAATAGAGTTTTGCTGTAGCTAGTGCCATAGATCTGTACTCTGCCTCAGTACTGGATCTAGAGACTACATTTTGCTTCTTTGCACTCCAAGAGATTAAATTCTTGCCCAGAAAAATACCATATCCACTGGTACTTTTACGATCATCGGGATTTCCAGCCTAGTCACTATCACAAAATGCAGTCAACTGTATTTTGGATGGTATATAGTAAAGTCCAAAGTCAATTGTACCTTTGAGATATCTCGGAACTCGTTTTACTGCCAACCAGTGAGGTTCACGAGGCTTATGCATAAACTGGCATAGCTGATTTACCGCATATGCAATATCCGGTCTTGAGATGATACAATACTGCAATGCTCCTACTACACGTCTGTATTTTGTAGGCTCAGACAGTAAATGACCTTCCTCTGCTGACAACTTTGTTCTTGAGATTGTTGGTGAAGCTAAAGGTTTTGCACCTGCCATCTTGGTGCTTTCCAACAAATTTGTTATGTACTTTGTTTGTCACAAGTGAAGTCCTGCATGAGTTCTAGAAGCTTGTACTCCAAGGAAATAGCTTAGCGCTCCAAGATCTTTGATGTGAAAGCTTGCTTTCAAGCTATCAATAAATCCAGATATTGCTGTATTGTCAATCCCTGTGACAATTATGCCATCCACGTATACCAACACAAAAAGTTTCAGATTATCTGTGTTAAAAATAAATAGTGAATGATCTACACAGGACTCTACAGAACCAAATTCCAATAGTTGCTGTGATAATCTATGAAACCAAGCTCTAGGGGCTTGTTTAAGCCCATAGAGTGACTTATGAAGTCGGCATACATAATCTGGTTGAGTATCATCAATGAACCCCTGTGGTTGCTCCATAAATACCTCTTCATCAAGTAATCCATGGAGAAATGCATTTGAAACATCTAATTGTTTAATGTTCCACTTGAAGGATACTGCCAATGCCAAAATCAACCTGATTGTTGATGGTTTAACTACAGGAGAAAAAGTCTCATGGTAGTCAATACCACAATGTTGATCAAACCCTTTTGCGACTAATCAAGCCTTGTACCTTTCTATGCTCCCATATGGTTTTCTTTTGATCTTGTAAACCCATTTATTTCTGACAATGGGTTTGTCATTTGGTCTTGGACATAGAGACCACGTTCCATTCTCCATTAATGCATCAAATTCACGACCCATAGCAGCACGCCAATCTTGGTTAAGAACTGCTTGTGTGAAGCATGATGGCTCAGATTCATGAAAAACACTAGACAAAACTTGAAGAGGATGACGTGTGGAATAGAAGGTTTTATAGTCAGGAAATTGTTTAGGCTTGGAATGTCCAGTTTTGGAACGTGTTATGATGCCTTGGTGAGAAATATTATTTTGAGAAGGCTCAGTTTGAGGCTGTACCAAAGAAGGAGATGGGTGAGACATATTAGGAGACTCTTGTGCAGGCAAATCCAGAGTATTTTCTGGATTGAGAGGTGCTTGTGTGGGGTTAGATGAATCAGGAGACATTGTGGGAATGGTCCCTGTAGGTGAATGGTTAGACAGTAAAAACTGTTATGAAAATGGAGTGAAAGTTATAGAAGGAATCTTACCAGGCGGCATGTCACTCTTTGAGACTTGTAAGTTTGAACTTCTATTTGATGTTGGAAAGAAATCTTCATTAAAGATCACATGTCTTGACACATACACACGGCCTGTGTTTAAGTCTAAACACCTATAGCCTTTATGTTGACTGGCATACCCTAAGAAAACACATTGCTTGCTATGGAAGGACAGCTTGTGTGGTTCATAGGGTTTTAATAGATGAAAACAAGAGCATCAAAAAACTCTTAAATCAGAGTAATGAGGTAGTCTCTTATATAACAGATAATATGGTGTGAGGTTTTTCAAAACTGTTGTGGGTAATCTATTAATCAAATATATTGATGTGAAAAAGGCATCAACCCAGTATGTATTTGGAAGGTGAGCTGTGGCTAAGTGAGTTAAGCCCATTTCTTTTATATGTCTATGTTTTCTCTCAGCAATTCCATTTTGCTGAGAGGTATATGGACATGTCAACCTGTGAAAGATCCCATGTTTTGATAAAAATTCTTTGAATTCATGAGGCAAATATTCTCCTCCATTATCAATTTGTATTTGCTGAATTTTGCAAGAAAATAGATTTTCCCTTGTATTTCATAAAAATAGCAAATACTTCAAATTTGTATCTCAAAGGATACATCCATGAGAATCTAGAATAATCATCGACAAATAAGACATAGAATCTATAGCCACCAACTGAAGGTACTGGAGATACCCAAACATCTGAATGTATAAGAGCTAGAGGTCGAGTACTTTTCCTACTAGAATCCGAAAAAAGGTAACTGCTTAGCTTTGCCAAGAGGGCAAGCTGAGCAGAATTTTGTTTTATTGGAGGAGTCACTTATTTTGAGATAATGAGAACGACACAAATGATCTAAAACTGACTTGGATGGATGACCTAGTCTACAATGCCAGGTTTCCAACGTAGTCTTGGTTCCTATTTCTGCAGTCAGACAGTGAAGTTTATTTGAAGAATCCTTTTGGCCTGCAAGTGGATAGAGTCCATTCTCAACCAGTCCGTGGAATAGCAGCCTCCCTGTCTTGTTCTCCTTCACACAAAAATCATCTCCAGTTAGCACAAAATAGCAATCATTGTCTACACAGAATTTATTTATTGAAAGAAGATTGGTAGATGCATCAGGACAATGTAGGATATGGTTAAGTGAAAAGGAGGAATTGGCTAAATGAAGGGAGTTAGAACCAATGTTTTGGATCATCAAACCTGAGCCATTGCCTACTGTGACAGTATCTTGACCTTCATAGGGCTCTGGGGTCGCAAGATTTGCTACATTGGCATTGATATGAGTGTTGGCTCCACTATCTGCATACCAGACTTGTTGTTCATAGGAGGAATTAGCTTCAGCTGCCATGGCTGCAAGATCAGCGGGAGGTAGGCGGCCTTGGTAAGAAAAATTGAACCTCGAATAGCAGTCAAGTGCTATGTGGCCTGTTCTGCCACAGATTTGACAAACTGGTCTGCTACTATTGTTCGATTGCACTTGATGTGGAGCAAGATTGGAGTTTGCAGTGTTGGTCCTCTGTTGCACACGATCAGATTGAGGTCTTGGAGTACTGCCTTGTGGTTTTGGCTTCTTCATAAAAGTAGACGTTTTGCCTTTTGTAGCGACAAAGGCAAAGTGGTGATCAGATGTGGGAGTATGGTGATTTTCCAGAAGTGATTCAAAGCTCAAGAGCTCGGCTTGAAAGTCTTCAAGAGTGAAGTCTTTGTCTCTGAAGTGATATAGTCACCCGTCATTTTGTAACCAAGCTCATGTGTCTTATTACATCTCATATATATATAGAACACACTTTTGATATGCACAGCATAAATTGTCTTAACACTTGCACTCGTTAGGAAAAAGTTTTAAAATTCTCCGCATTTTATCAAGTAATTGGCCCACTTGCCATAGTCTGGGACGGGTCGGGCCTTGGAGGGGCAAACTTGGTTCCGAGTCGTTACAGTTTCGCCAACTGGATTCCCATAAGTAAGGCTGATGCTTCGGCATATAAGGCATCTCTCTCCCCCATCAGCCCTGAAAAGCATTGGATAATCCTCCCTTCATGATCCTAAAACACTCCAATTCCTGCAGGCCCTATATTCCCAAAAGAGATTGTCTCAATGTTTAGTTTAATAAACCCTTCTTCTAGAGGTTTCCACACCATGTTGATACTATCCTTTCAACTTGGAATCTGACACAATGCTGACCAGGCCCTTGCAAAATCTAATAAGTGGGTCTAAAACCAGAGAGTTCGCTACACCAAAATGCTACAAGCCCTATGATATTATCCAGAATGGCTGAAAAGCTGGATTTTATGTTTCCAGAAATCTGTTTATTCCTTTCCAGCCAAATACTCCACCATATGGCAAAAAGAAGGAACTGATACATAGTATCACCCTTACGCCCCAAACCATGAAATATCCACTGCTCTTGAAGCTGATTGAAAGATAATAGCATCACCCATGAAACACCAAACCTGACAAGGAATAAACTCCATATTTTGGGAGCTAAAAAGCAATGTACAAGAAGATGGTCACTTGACTGTCTTGCCTCTCAGCACATCGTGCATATGTGGGGGGATAGAGCTTTGTATTTACGCCTACATAGAATATGGTGAATGCATGCAAAGATTCAAAACAGATAGTCGTTATTTAATTATTTTGCATTATTTCAGGAAAATACTTGAGTATACCAGACTTCTCATTGGACTTGAATACAATTTTCTAGCAGAAAGATATGCTTTCCAATAAAGAACTAAAATCTTAAACCACACCAATAATGTCATTATTAAGCACAAGTTATAAATAAAAGAAAAAATCCTCACCCAGACTGCAAAAGCAAAGTCCCTGGAGGGGTGAACAGGCAACAGAGCTGCATTTTTTGTGCAAAGCAGCTGTGGTCAGACTCAAACCCACAAGTTTTACTCTGACAGCCTAAGGCTTTTATCATTAAACCCAATGATAGTCGCCGCACATTAAATTTAGACCATAATGACATCACGAAGTACTAAATACCCCCACATAGAAAACTCTTAGATTCACTCAGAAATACCAGAAGAAAATAAAGCTTGGGATTAAGAAAAAGGAAAATCATTCATGGATTTAACACATTATGAACTAAAAAAAATTCCAATAATAATTGTTATTGACTATTGTTTGGAAAAAAAAAAATCCAAGACGCACACCTGACTGACTCTGAAACATTTCGGCATGCATTCTCAAACTGTATAATCAGATCAGGGATAGGCATCAACCCTGCAATTAATAAACTGCAGATTGCAAGAAATATGATTAAGATAGTTTTTTTTTTATCAGTAAGTATATGATGTAATATATTTATAAACAAAATAGAATGCAGAAGTTACAGGTACACACACTGTGTACACACACTGGGCATTTACTTTATTACCCTGCACAAACACTCATATGGTTTATCTGTTATAGGGTTAAATTGGGCACTAATAGGAAACCGACGTGGATTGGGTTGCTGATGTGGCTAACGGTTTGGGAGGCTGTTGGAGCTCAACCAATGGACCTGAGTTCATTGGGAATGGACAAATGAGAGAGGAGCTTTTAGAGGAGGAATATTCGGAGGAGATTGAAAAATAGCCTCAAATGTGGAAAAATTAAGTTTCAATCATACAATGCAAAATATTCTAAGATATATTGATGGCTGCAAAAATAATTAAAATTTTGACATACTTTTAGGAAATAGCTAAAACAAATTATGATTTAATTTTACAACTTTTACGTAGACTCAAACAATCCTATTAAGTTTATGTCCTAAATAGAAGTGGGGCCCTTGAAGATGTGCTTTTGTGCCCTATGATAACGTGTGGTGTTTCCTATACAAGTGTTGTGCGTAGCCTATAACGATGTAGTGTATGTCCTATGGTGATTTTCTATAAGACCTACGATGATTCCATGTGTGCCCTACGATGAATGTGCAATTCAACCCACAGAAAAATTGCATAATAAACCATGCATTCATTTAAATTATTTTTTAAAAGTATTGCCAGTTTTTAATTATTTCAAAAGCCATCAATTCATCTTTATTTATTTTATAAAGTGTTGATAAACAAAAAATTTGCAATTATATACTCACACAATAAGTTTCCACATTCCTAATACGAAATTAAAGAATAAGAACACGAGAAACTCACAAATATTTAAAATTACCCCAAATCATAATATCAAACCTCACTCACTCGAGCATAATGAAGAAACCAAATAAGAGCCTTTTGCGTTTTAACAAACCTAAAAACTCCAAGCTCCCAAGCAAAATCAGGATGATAGCATGGAAAAAGAAGAACAATATTCAAATAAATCAAACATCCTGGTAACTAATTAAAAAACTAAATCCACTTATCAAGACGGGCGACTGGGTTCTTCGTGTGATATATGTTGTAACACTGATAAACCATTGCACAAGATATTAGTCCACATTCACTAACTATCCTTGTGGAGGTTCATACACATATACTAATATTCATATATGTACCTGTAAGTGCCGATATAGTACCAAATTCAATTGCTGTGATTCAATAGCTAATAGTATCTGCGTAAACCACGTAAGGAGCTTATCATAAATGTTAAAATTTATCATAGAACCGGAATACCCAAAAATAAATTCTATGTTGATTGATCATACCTCGTCTTGAAATAATGCCCATTAATATAATCCGATTACGGGGTTTATAAATAAAAAGCATTAGAGAAAAAACACATCAAATTACTAGATCATGAGTCAGTTGTTAAAATCCATAAAAAACATCCGACCAATACATGAAATAAAAAAAATTCGATACCTTATTTATCTTCTGCAAAGAAATTGCAGTGATCCTCAACCGAAGAGGGCTTTCTGCCCTTCATCACAACCGTTGCTCTCGCAGCATTTCTTGTAACAAAAATGCAAAAAAAAAAAAAAACGTCAGAATAAAAAGAAAACACCTACCTACTTCAACGTAATCAATTACAAAATTTTGACTTACCTCTTACCAGCTCTTTGAAATGAAACTCCTCAGCTCTACGCTTTATGTTCGACGATTTTCACAAGACATATCTCGGTCAAAAAGATTGGAAGAAGCATCAAAGCCTAAATTAGGATTATAGCTTAGGAAATATTAATAGAAAGATCATATCCGCTAGATTAATTGCTAACCTTTTGGTTTTCTAAGGATATGCTCTGATTGGTCACGCTTCCGATGACTGTGTAATGAGCTTCAAACCTAAGTTGAAATAGAAAAAAAGAATCAGTAAAAATGAAAATACCTTACAGAAACCTTACCAACCAAAAGCAAAAGGAGGGAGGAGATGAGATAAACCTTTCGAGGCAATGTTCTCTCTTTCAAAATCCAACGTATAGCATAAAAGACAACCAAAGAGTATCTTGAAAGCTAAGACCATAGAACAAGCCAGAAAAGTTTAGCACTGGAAATGAATTCAGATGTGTTTTGGGAAATCGGTTCGTATAAAGAAAAAAGAGAAAAGCAGCAATAATGCAACTCCAAACCTACGAGACTATTCCCTCGACCCTTTGTTAGTTAAAATTCTACAAAAAAACTATAAACAACAATAGAAATGAGAAAATATATTAATATAGACGAAAACAAACATCAAAAAAATATTTCAAGATTATTAAGATTCTTAGAAGAAATAAGTACAGTAAAAAATAAAAAATAAAAAATAAATTCTAAAGGTCAAATCAATTAGTACGCTAATAGGGAGGATGAAAATTGGAAACATTAATTGAAAAATAGCTTTAAACATGGAAAAATTAGGTTTCAATCATACAATGCAAAATCATCTAAGTTTTATTGATAGCTGCAAAAATAATTAAAATGTTGACATACTTTTAGAAAATAGTTAAAACAAATAATGATTTAATTTTACAACTTATACGTGGACTCAAACAATCCTATTAAGTCTATGTCCTAAGTAGATATGGGGTCATTGAAGATGTGTTGTGTGTCCTATGATCACATATGGTGTTTCTAATACTAGGGTCGTGCATAGCCTATAACGATGTTGTGCATGTCCTATGGCGATTTGCTACAAGACCTATAATGATTCCGTGTGTGCCCTACGATGAATGTGCAATTCAACCCACAGAAAAATTGCATAATAAACCACACATTCATTTAAATTATTTTTTAAAAGTATTACCAGTTTTTAATTATTTCAAAAGCCATCAACTCATCTTTATTTATTTATAAAGTGTTGATAAACGAAAAATTTGTCATTATATACTCATACAATAAGTTTCCACATTCCTAATACGAAATTAAAGAATAGGAACACAAGAAACTTACAAATATTTAAAATTACCCCAAATCATAATGTCAAACCTCACTCACTCGAGCATAAAGAAGAAACCAAATAAAAGCCTTTTGCGTTTTAACAAACCTAAAAACTCCAAGGCAATCCCAAACAAAATCAGGATGATAGTATGGAAAAAGAAGAACAATATTCAAATAAATCAAACATCCCGATAACTAATTAAAAAACTAAATCCACTTACCAAGATGAGCGACCGGGTTCTTCGTGTGATATATGTTGGAACATTGATAAACCATTGCACAAGACATTAGTCCACATTCACAAACCATCCTTGTGGAGGTTCATACACATATACTAATATTCATATATGTACCTGTAAGTGTCGATATAATACCAAATTCAATTGCTGTGATTTAATAGCTAATAGTACATGTGTAAACCACGTAAGGAGTTTATCATAAATGTTAAAATTTATCATAGAATCGAAATACCAAAAAATTAAATCTATGTTGATTGATCATACATCGTCCTGAAATAATGCTCATTAATATAATTCGATTACGGGGTATATAAATAAAAAGCATTAGAGAAAAAACACATCAAATTAATAGATCATGAGTTAGTTGTGAAAATCTATGAAAAACATCCAACCAATACGTGAAATAAAAAAAATTCAATACCTTATTGATCTTCTGCAAATAAATTGTTGTGATCCTCAACCGAAGAGGACTTTCTGCCCTTCATCACAACCGTCGCTCTGGTAGCATTTCTTGTAACAAAAATGCAAAAAAGTGTCAGAATAAAAAAAAACACATACCTACTTCAACGTAATTAATTACGAAATTTTGACTTAGCTCTCACTAGCTCTTCGAAATGAAACTCCTCAGCTCTACGCTTCATGTTCCACCATTTTCTTAAGACATATCTCGGTCAAAAAGATTGGAAGAAGTATCGATGCCTAAATTAGGATTATAGCTTAGGAAATATTATTAAAAAGATCATATCTACCGGATTAATTGCTAACCTTTTGGTTTTCTAAGGATATATTCTGATTGGTTATGCTTCCGATGACTTTGTAATGAGCTTCAAACCTAAGTTGAAAGAGAAAAAGAGAATCAGTAAAAATGAAAATACCTTACAGAAACCTTACCAACCGAAGGCAAAAGGAGGGAGGAGATGAGATAAACCTTTCAAGACAGTGTTCTCTCTTTCAAAATCCGGCGTATAGCAGAAAAGACAACCAAAGAGTATCCTAAAAGCTAAGACCATAGAACAAGCCAGAAAAATTTAGCACCGGAAATGAGTTCAGATGTGTTTGGAGGAATCAGTACCATATAAAGAAAAAAGAGAAAAGCGACAATAATGCAACTCCAAACCTACGAGACTGTTCCCTCAAACCCTTTGTTAGTTAAAATTCTACAAAAAACTATAAACAACAATAGAAATGAGAAAAGATATTAAAATAGACGAAAACAAACATCAAAAAAATATTTCAAGGTTATTAAGATTCTCAGAATAAAAAAGTACAGTAAAAAATAAAAAAATCAGAAATTCTAAAAGTCAAATCAATTAGTACTTTAATTGGGAAGATGAAAATTGGAAACACTAATTGAAAAATAGCTTTAAACGTGAAAAAATTAGGTTTCAATCATACAATGCAAAATCATCTAAGATTTATTGATGGCTGCAAAAATAATTTAAATTTTGACATACTTTTAGAAAATAGTTAAAGCAAATGATCATTTAATTTTACAATTTTTACGTGGACTCAGAAAATCCTATTAAGTCTATGCCCTAAATAGATGTGGGGCTCTTGAAGATATGTTGTGTGCTTTATGATAACGTATGGTGTTTCCTATACAAGTGTCGTGCGTGGCCTATAGCGATGTAGTGAATGTTCTATGGCGATTTTCTATAAGACATACGATGATTCTACGTATGCCCTACGATGAATGTGCAATTCAACGCACAGAAAAATTGCATAATAAACCACGCATTCATTTAAATTATTTTTTAAAAGTATTGCCAGTTTTAATTATTTCAAAAGCCATAAACTCATCTTTATTTATTTTATAAAGCGTTGATAAACGAAAAATTTGTCATTATATACTCACACAATAAGTTTCCACATTCCTAATACGAAATTAAAAAATAGGAACACGAGAAACTCACAAATATTTAAAATCATAATATCAAACCTCACACACTCGAGCATATTGAAGAAACCAAATAGGAGAATTTTGGGTTTTAGCAAACCAAAAAACTCAAAGGGAATCCCAAGCAAAATCAGGATGATAGCATGGAAAAAGAAGAACAATATTCAAATAAATCAAACATCCCAGTAACTAATTAAAAAACTAAATCCACTTACCAAGACAGGCGACCAGGTTCTTCGTGTGATATATCAACGAACACTGATAAACCGTTGCACAAGGTATTAGTCCACATTCACTAACTATCCTTGTGGAGGTTCATACACATATACTAACTAGTTTTCTTTAGTTAAAATTGAATAATATAGGCTTCAATTTATAACACAAGATTACAACATCAGGCCAAGTGTTACGAGCTAAATGTTCATGAAATAGATGGACAAAAAATTTACAGATGAAACCTATGGTCGAACTACAGAACTCCATCGCCCAAGGCCTAACCCATGCATTGGCCTGAATAATGGATATATATGATATCAAAAAAGATAAACAAAAGTTCGGGTGCAATTAATTCTATTGAATAATAAATTTTATCCACACAAGGTAGGGAGCTAAATTAAGTAAAATGATGGACATTTTGATAGAAATGAAAAGAGTGGGCCACATGGCCGGAGCTAAATTATAAAGCTTGGGCCAGTTTTGGTATGTATCAACTTTAAGTCCCAAAAACAGTGTGCACAAGGACAAAAGACATGTCTTCATTCCTAGATATTTCTTGAAAAAACTTCAAATAAAAGGATAAAAAAGAATCGACGGTGCTTGTTACACATGATAAAATCCTAATAAGGACTTCTTTCAGGTGAATAATGTTGTCCATATACAGGCTAACTTTTTTGTTTTTTCTTTTGCGGCGGGAGTGCTGCTCGTTATTTCAAAAGAGAGTGTTATGCCAAAAACGCCCCAGGGAGGCTCTTGTAACCTGCTGTAGATTTTAAAAAATCCTAATAACGGTCACAAGAATGACTTTCTAAAAATTTTCGAGGAAGAAGAGTTTTCAAATGTTCCTCGTTAGTTTCTAGGGTTTATGGATTTGCAAAGTACGAACGCGTCTGCTCCAACGATAATTCTCTTGTTTCTTCGTCATTTTGAATAGGATATGATTCTAGATCGCTTCCCTTCAATCGGGAGGGTTGGGGTTCGCCGGAAAATCCTCATCATCTCCTCTCCAACCGTTCCTAATGTTCATTCGCTCCGCTCGCCGTTGGTAAACCTTCACTGCGTCCTAAGTTTGGCCTCATACGGCGTCTGCAGCAACAATGCCAACTCCCTCAGCGCCGTGACGAAGAGGTTGAAGCCCGGAAACGCAAGCCGAGGAGTGTGATAGCCGTGATGGGATCTATAATCTCAACCACTCCTGCGCCGATATGCCCCGACGAGAGGTCACCGCCTTCAGATCATCCGTCAATATTGAGCCGGATGGACCATGCTTGATCATTACCCCTTCTCCACTTTCTTGAAACATTCTCTCTCTGTTCAAGAACCTGAGGTTCTGCCCGTCTGCGCCTGAAGTGGTCTCGGTTACTATGATCGGTCTTAAGATCGCATGAACCCCAAAAAAAAAAGTTTAATAGATTTCGTGATCATAATTTCTGGATCGGTCTCTGGAATTGATCAGATGTCAACAGTTCAATGGGTTAATGAATGTCAAAGGTGGTACTGGGAGCTGAAATAGCTAAAATTTCAATTATTCCTTCTTCTTTTTTTTCTTTTTTCTAATGGCTTACAGATACTGTATGTCTGAAATACGTTTGTTCTATCATGAATTCAGGTTTTAGTGATGAATTTAGTGTTCTCATATTAGGTCGTTGAAAGGGGTTTCATGGCATTAGCAGCAATGGCCCAAGTTTGGGAAGATTCTCTGCCAGAAGAAATTGAACAGAATGAATTGCGTAAAAAGTGGAGATCTGATCAGAAGATTCATATGGCTAGAATATTTTCATCTCTCTTGCAGCAGGCTTGGCTCATACCCATACAAGAAATGGTATGTTCACATATCCTGTGTCTTAAACCTCACTTCTTTTAGTTTTGGTAAAATTCTCAAGTGATTTCTTTTGGAAAGCTGAGAATGACATTCAGATTCTATAATCTGTGTAAGACCTTATAACTGGTGTCCTTCCTCTATTCTTTTGCAAGTCTTGTTCTTGAAATTAATGAAAACTGTTAAAATGTGTTTTAGTTTTTTCTGTCTTTAAGCCTGATAATAGGACATGTCAATTGAAGGGGGATGCAACCTAAATTTATGGACTCCATCTTGGATGCATTTTATGTAAGAAGTTGATGCAGTTGGAGAACTGATGGTCCCATATAAAGCTACTTAAAAATAAAAAAATAAAAATCAATCATTGATTCTAATATTAACCTAGAAGATCTATATTCATTTGGTGAAATCCTTTTGATGTTGCATCTGGATCTTGTGCATGTCTGGCAGTTGTACAACCTTTTTTTTTGGGGGTAATATTGCCTTTAAGACTTAAAGAAAAAGGCAACTTTGTTGGGAGGGGATATTCTCCCTTTTTCATCATTTACAAAGTCTTGGAATTTATTTTAGATTATTATTCTTATTTTTTTCCTGTTACATTACAAGGGTCAGGAAAGAGAGCTTCCTCATCCATTACCCCCTTCATCGTGCATAAATGATGCATCAATATTGCTCCGGTCCATAATGGAATCTGTTACAGAAACCAATGAAATTATAGAGCTGAAAATATCAGAGTTATTAGTAGTTTGGGCAGATTTGGTTGCGGACTGGCATGCTTGGGAAGAGCTGGAAGATTTATCAATCTTTGACACCATTAAGGAAGTTGTCAATTTAGATAGAACATACAGGCTCATGAACTTCATTATAGGAAGGATGCATTCTCTGCCAGCTCCACCTGTGCCACAGTGTTCTATTATTGAGGGCATTGGTGCTTTTGTCAGCGAGGCCATTCTGCAATGGCCATCTGCAACATGGAGGGCTTGCTCATGTGTCCATTTACTACTGCATGTTCCAAGTTTTTCACTTGAAGCAGAAGGTGTCAGGGCACTTTTGTCATTTTGAAAGACGGGTGCCAAAAAAGGGTATGTTTTGTTATTTTAAAAGATAATTTTAAAACAAGGCATTTTGGTTATTTAAAAACACAGGTAGGAAATAGAAACTGTCAAGGTGAGTTTGGCCTTTGGAGTGTGCAAAATTGGGTGTTGAAATGTATATGGCACAATAGTACAATGGGTTGACTCAAGCTGACCCCCGGATGAACTTGTTTGAACTTTGAACTAGCCTGCTCCCCTTGCTGGATTGGCACCCTAGCTGGGTCTTAATACATTTTAGATTCCTTTTTTGGTTGTCATCACCATGAATTCTTTTTTGGTTGTCAATATGTATTTTTTATATTATAATTTATCAAACATGCTTTATTCATGAAAGTAGAAAGTTACTCATACAAATTGACTATTGAAAGTTGCCATTTTTTTTTCTAGAGCAACTTTTGAAAAGCTTGTCCAAACATTTTCAAAGTTATCTCACTAATGAAGCAAAATGTAATCCACTTGCATTACCAATAAGATCATGAAAAGAATGATATTTATTGATAAATAAATTGTAACAGAAAGAACAATATACTTGCAAAACAAAAAGACCTCCCCTCCACCATGACACCACCAAGCCCCCTGCACACCCACCCCCAACCCCATGAAAGAGAAAAAAAAAAAAAAGAAAAGAAAAGAAAAAGAAAACACATGTACCCACACCCACACACACCCATCTAAAAAAAGGGAGGAAATTTCTCAGTTTTCGTGGCTAATCTCTGCAAACTGACAAATAAATGAATTCTATTTAGATGGTTTCTAACATGTTCTAGTGAGCAATTAGCAATAATATTGGCTAAAGAAAGTTTCTGACAGGAAGCTACAATGGTTTCTGGGACAGCACAAGAATAGTAAAGATCATACTAGAATGGTTCTGAAAACTACATGAACAAGATAAAGATAGTGATTTTACACTAATGTGCATAGGCCTTATCAGGCTATATGCTCAAAAGTTAAAACTATAAACTAATCTGTAATGGATCTTTAAAATAATTGTGGTGAATTTGGATGAATGAAATTAGGGACTCAATGTGAAAATTGTCCTAGAGATTTTGTTGCAAGAATTGTTAGAGAATGCTCTATATCCAGCCAAGAAGCCATCTTTTCAACCACACATTAAAAAATATAGCCAAAAATGGAAAATTGGAGGTTTGTTCATGATGATAGAGGGTAAGACAATGGTTCTACCAGTTTAGATACCATACCCACTTGTTCTGGAGTGATCATTTCCCTGCAAATGTAAACATCTTCTATTCCATTTCCTAAGATCTTGTGCTCTTTTTCTCAAAGATTTTTATATTTTTAGATAATCCTAGGTACATATCTCCACCCCCCATCAAACAACAAATCAAAATAAACAGACAAGTTCTGTCAAGATTAATTCAAGGATCAAGGGGTTACTTATGTAGTACTTCCACTGGCAAAAACTGTTCCTTTAAATCCATAACATGTTAGCACAATTTATTAGACGATTTAAGTGAATAATATGGGATGTATCTTGATATTTGTTAATCATCTCAGGACATGATTGCTGTATCTAATCCACGGGAACCTAATACTGAGGAAAAGCCTCAAAAATCTCTTAATGAAAAGCAGCAGGTAAGTGGCCATTAAAATACATGAAGAAGAATTGGATTCTTAACAGTGCTTTGTACATATTTGATGATTCATTTGCGGTTTTGATGCCTAAACTTTTATAGCACATCTCCTAACTGTTAATTTAGTTCTTACTATCTGTTATTGTGGTACAGGAGAACCAGGACTTACTGATAAAATGTATTTCACAAGACCTAGGATTCTCCGGGGGCAAACCTATTGCTACTTGTGTCATTTACAAATGCCCACTTCACTGGAGGTCATTTGAAGTTGAAAGAACCAGTGTTTTTGATCGTATCATCCAAACAATAGGCACAGCCATAGAGGTATGTCAAATTTTGTGTTTAGTATGTACAATATGTAAATTAGAGTTAGCCATCAAACACATGATGCTTGACATTCTAAGAATATAGAATAGACTTGTTAATGTTTACCCAGGTTTCTTTCTACTGAGCTGATGGAAAGAGATGCCGAGAGTACTTCCTGTTTGAACTTTATTTGAATTCTATAACACTAATTCACTAATATTTGCAATTTCCACTGTTCTGCACGCCCAGGATAATAATGATGTATTATCCTATTGGCTATCCAATGCATCAACATTATTATTGCTCCTCCAACGCACATTGAAAGCAAGTGGGGCAGCTAGCTTGACTCCACAAAGGAGTAGATCAACATCAGCTTCTCTATTTGGAAGGATGTCTCAAGTAGAAATCTCTCTCTCTCTCTCTCTCTCTCTCAATCTATATTGATTGGTTTCTCCAAGCTTTATGGAATCAATTTACATTTTGTTCCTTTGGCTTAAAATTTTGTAGGGCCTTAGAGCATCTCCTCAAAGTGCAGGGATCTCGTTTCTTAAATGGAAGGATGCTTGGACTAGATGACTTACGGCAATTTGAAGCAAAATATCCAGCTTTACTCTTTAAACAGCAACTGACAGCCTTCCTTGAGAAGATATATGGAATGATAGAGACAATCTTAAGAAAGAGATATCCCCATTGCTAGGCTTGTGTATTCAGGTAGCCACCTTTTGCATCATGATGTCCCTCTTTTTTTCTCCCCCTGTGATCTTATTCTAACCTTGATGTCCATAAGTTCCAATATTTGACATAATTATGTCATGCATGAAGAAGGATATGGAACCCGAGCGGGAACTTGAACGGTAATCCCAATTAATTCTGAGACATTAACAAACAAGCTGGCTGACACTTCATATCATGCTTGATTTCCTGAGATAAATTAACCTTGTTTCGAATAAATGAATTTGTTAAAAAAAAACCAAAATTCTATTAACTCTGTGTATGATACTGTTGAATTTAATTATGGCTGGAGTTCAATAGAACTAATCTGAAGGTGCATAAGCTATGTAGGGCTCTTGTTTATGATGGGTTGGAATGATATAAAAGACATACGTTGCCAGCCTCTTCTAGTTAGGATAAGGTAAAGTGTTGTGTTGGTGGAAGTAGCTTACTTTTCTAGTATTCTGCCTTGATCCTTTTATTAGTCTCGGGGATTGCTAACGAGCCACCTAAGAATTGATATGTATGACCATCATCTATTTTTCATGTAGATGCATGCTATTATATGTATGGTATGAGAACTCCTTTTTTGGAAAAGAAAAAATCGATCAGGATAAAAATGTTTCCATAATTCACATTAAAAATCCATTCTTGCCGTTCTTGTTTTCTCATAATTATAACTTTGCCTTAACTGATGAAAGGGATAACAAGAAAAATGATTAAGATATTCCAATGCATAAGAAGCAAACATATGAAGGACCATATGAATGTTATATACTCAGCCGCCCAAAGGAATGCCTGATTTATCTTCATAAATAAATCTGTTATATGATGCAAGTGGTTCTACACATGCTTCATGATCTGATAACTGAATTGAATATTCAGGTTTCTGTATTATGCAATCTGGTGTTGTATTTGCTCACTAGACTTTAACTTTTATGTGTATGCAGGCACCAAGGACCTCTCGCGCTAGTTTAGTGAAGGGGCGTTCTCAAGCAAATGCTGTTGCTCAACAAGCTTTAATTGCTCACTGGCAAAGCATCGTTAAAAGTCTAAACAGTTATTTTAAAACGATGAGAGCCAACTATGTAAGTTTTGAAGTCCCAAATACAATTGCAACAATTGTGATCCCTTCTTGTTCACAACATTCATGCACGCTTTGATTTTTCAGGTTCCCCCATTTTTGGTTCGCAAGGTTTTCACTTAGATATTCTCATTTATTAATGTTCAGCTGTTCAACAGGTAAATGTTTGATCCATGGGTACATAATGTTTAAACTAGCTAAATTTTTATTATTACTGCTGTTGCCTTTATATGACATGTTTCTTCTTTTGCGGCGGGAGTGCTGCTCATTTAGCAATGGGGAGTATGTAAAAGCAGGGTTGGCTGAGTTAGAACAGTGGTGTGTGGATTCAAATGAGGAGGTGAGGATCATCATTATTTAGCTTTTTTCCCTTTTGTTCTTCGGTTGGTTTTATCTATAATCATGTTACTTTCAGTACGCAGGCTCGGCCTGGGAAGAACTGAAGCATATCAGACAGGCAGTTGGATTCCTTGTTTGCTTCACTTACTTGGTTTTTCACACTCATTATTATTTTTGTCGACATATATAGTGGCTAACCATTTTATGTTCTGTACGCTGATGACTTAGGTCATACACCAAAAGCCTAAAAAGACCTTGAACGAAATAACAAATGATCTTTGCCCAGTGAGTTACTCTTCCCTTTTGAACATTTGAGATCCTACCAAAAATGTTTATTGTGTGATATCCTTCCATGATTGAAAATTCTCATCTTTCTTCTATTCTTGTTTCTTTCAGGTGCTCAACATACAGCAGTTGTACAGGATCAGTACGATGTACAGGGATGACAAATATGGCACGCATAGTGTATCTTCAGATGTGAGTTCTTCCCTAATTGATTTTAACTTTTATCTATGTGCACCACCTACATGCCATTTTTGGTGTTTGTTACCTCACCCTGTTCCCATGTTACATTTTGCCTAATAATCACCTAAATTACCTCAATATTGACAGGTTATATCCAATATGAGAGTTCTCATGACAGAGGACTCAAATAATGGTGTCAGCAGTTCTTTCTTATTAGACGATGACTCAAGGTAATGACCAAAGAATTATTTTGACAAAATATTTGCTCACTTGCTCTAGTTATACCAATCCATTCATTTTTCTATGATCTATGCAATATACCATTTACTGTGGATGACATCTCCAAATCAATGCAACAAATAGACATATCTGATATCGATACTCGACCATTGATTCGTCAAAACTTAGGATTTATGTTCTTAGCCCAAAGATTTGAGTAATGTTCATTATCTGACTATTCCATCAACAATCTTGCCCTCGGGCTTGATGTGCTGCAGCCTTCAAACATGTGCATATAATCTCATTTCTCTGTCTTTTGTGTATTATATACAATTTTATTTTTTTGCTTGTTTCCGGACATATTTGTTCCCTGTTCGGATCGATTCATTTTGTTTCCTCCATGTTTGGAAATACATGGAGTATATGTTTAAAGGATATATAATGTCCTTATTATGATGTATAGAAAGATGCACCAGTGTCCAACATCTGGTCACACGTGCAAGCTCTTCGGGTATGTTGGTTTTTTTTTTGTCTTTCAAGTTTAACATTACAGTAGTGTTATGGATGTAATATGACAAAAGCCGCATTTTTAAGGCATGATTTGTTATTTTGAAAGTAGGAATGTATAACGCATGATGCAATATTCTCTTATTCGTTGGGAGTAGACTGTGCTTTAAGGACGATGTTTTTGGTGTGATTCCACATATGCTCTGTGCATTTGAAGGATAGGACCGAACGTGTGGATTTATGACATTTTGTCACATCTGTTTGAATAAGCAAAAATGGTATTTGTGGTTTTGAATGTTCGGAGGATCCTACGATAATCTATAATTTATATAACGCAAGGCATCCCTTTGGGAATAGCAGCAAGTAAAATGTGAGACTTTCTGAAACAACCCTTATACATCATTGTGGAGATTTATTAATAAAATGGTATAATAATAGTCAAAACTGTCTTAATTTTTTAAATGCTTAATAATCAGTTGCAAAGCCGTTCTCTCATTTACCTCTTTGCACCCGGCTAGTCATGAAAAAAAGAAAAGGACGAAAAGTTTTCCAAAAAGAGCCTCTTGTAGTCTTTATTTTAGGAGTTGATCGGATCGAACTAAACGAGTGTCTTTGAACCTTTCTTTTTTTTTCTTGGTTTGGCCAGTAAGTCAACCTATGAAGTAAGGGCCAATATTTTTTAAGTTTCAAAAATTGAGATAGAGAGAGATTTCGCCAAATTGCATCCCCTAGCTTCCATGGTTGGGACTTGGGAGGCCAGTTGCACTAATAAAATTCCCTTATATTAGAATTATGTCAAGAATATTATAATTTTAAAAATTAATAATTATTTTTAATAAATAGATAATCACTTTTTTTGGAAATCTTAATCTTTATATAATAATATTTTTAAAAGAAAATATTATTAATTCTATAATTTTTAAAAATATTAGGATATGAGTTTCATGGGAACTAAATATTGAAAATTTGGGTTACATAAATCCCAAAGAGAAAGAGAGAGAGAGAGAGGGCTTTTGAGCAGAAGTTTTGGAAGGGCAAAGAACTAAGAGGATTTTTTTTCCATGTATTATCTTATGTTTATAGGAACTGGAAAACTTTGATATTTATTGATGTACCAATAGCTTATTATGGCTATATGGTTCTAAGTTTTGAGTGATTGAAGGACGCAGTTTTTAAGAAAATTATTCAAAGAGAACTCGATTCTAGCACTCACGTTCTCAGTAGGACATGAATCATGTTATTGGGATTTTATAGATAGTTTTCCTTCAACAACTTCCAACTTTTAGAATCAAAATTTTGCTCTCGAATTCAACCCCAGTTTATCAAACAGACCATTAAATGAAGATACAGCATCTCGAAAACAAAATAACAACACTAACTATAATATTGAATAAGATGAAAAAAAATAATACTCACATTTGTTGTTTCTCAAAGAAGTAAACAAATACTTTCTTGCAATCAGTTGAGAAGCCCCAGTCCTCGGGCTCACTTACCTGCCATTGAAAATCAATTCGACGCTTGTAAAATAAATTAATTATAGTTCTCATTTTTTTTCACCTCTGTTCCTACACCTATTTTTTTTTTCATGGAACAGTAGTTTTTCATTGTCACTTTGATTTCTTGGATTTCAATCATGGAAGGGCTTAAACTTTTAGCAAAAAAAAAAAAAAATTCAAAATTAGAATTGAAATTAAAAAAATTCCTTGTACAACAGGAAGCTAAGAAATCAATGGCTGAAAACATTAATTCGGAAAAACAATATGCACAAAACACACAAACAAAACCCTAAATTGCGATCGTTTGAGAAAATTTAACCGAGTCAAAATGAAAATCCTAACGAAATCGAACTCTGAGGACTGGGCAACCAATAAGAAGCTTA
This sequence comes from Buxus sempervirens, assembly GCA_947561395.2. NCBI lineage: Eukaryota > Viridiplantae > Streptophyta > Magnoliopsida > Buxales > Buxaceae > Buxus > Buxus sempervirens. The sequence continues at coordinate 4,060,091 of OX387193.1, forward strand.
AAATACTTGTAAATCACGCAACAATTAGAGAAAATTTCATAATTTTTTATAATATTGTTCCCAATCACAATTATCTTCTAACATGTATAACTACAAAGATCAAACCAAATGAAATCCCCACTGAAATAACCATCATGTTGCAGCAATTTGGGTCCATATAGAGATAGATAGAAAGCAATTTGGGTCCAGACAGAAACATAGAGAGAGGGGGAATAAAGAGTGAGGAGGTTACTTGTTGGCTGCCCGTGCTCTACTGCGGCCGAAAGTTGGAAGTAAATGACGAATGAGACTCCAAATCCACGTTTCTCACAGACCAAATGGAGGAGAACGGCTTCAAAAATCTCACAACATTTTATGAAGGGCTTTTGCATCAATCGATCAGATCCACTCTGTTAGGTTGGATTTGAGCGAGAGAGAACTAGGTACAGTGAGAGAAATCGAATGAGATGGGAATTGAGTGAGAGATAGAAGAAAATAGTTTCAAAAAACCTAATAACTATTTTGAACCAACTCCACTACTCACAAAACGCCTAAAAGAAGATAAAGAAAATATCCAATATCCATCCTAATTTGGATCCAATCAGCTCGGCAATCGCCCCCTCAACGCAGGGTCCAAATGGCACCATCCGTGCCATTCACCCAATATCTCTGACAAGGCAAGCCCGTGGAACTCAGGAAAGACTAATGCCCATGATGCAACCATGAACATAATCATATCGAAAACCCGATCCACCAATCTCCTCACATCCTGAAAAATCCTAGAGTCCGCTCTAGCCAGACATGTCATATTACTGCATAAAATAAGAGGCTATAAATGATGATTCCATCCCTGCTCAGTCCCATAATCCTCCACTTCTTAGACCTCAATTACCCATTTGGTCTTTATGGTCCCTCTTTTATACCAAGTTTCAACCCAAACACTTTTGCTAGGTGGTAAGAGGCATATCCTTGATGTAACCTCTTTTATTTGGAAAGCTGTAAAACTATTATGAAATTCGGCAGCTACTTCTGTCGAATACAACGTCTTATAAACAGGTAGTAATGGAGCTTAATTCCATTAAAGATATTAGCAACCTATATGGTCAGAATCTAAGTATGACATAGCAACTTTACATTTTCAAAAGACTCCATGCAACATGGCTTTTCTCCTATTCTTGTTTTCAGTGATAATCATAAAATGAGTGTTTGGAGAATATCCCAATGATAAAGAAGAATAAATAATAATTTATTTGGCCACAAAAAAAAAGGTTTGTCGCTTGCTGTGTAAGGAAATAATTAATTATTCCTTTCCATTATCATTGCAGATTGGACAATACATAGCTACAAACGGGCTTGTTGTCATAGTAGAAGAGCTTGCTCCATTTCTTGATGTATTGCCAGCAGAGGATTCTGTGGTATTTTCGTGCTTCAATAGAAAAACTTGTCTTTTTCCTTTTGAATTCAATTGCTTGTTTTTTTGAAACTTTAGTATTTTGTTCAGTGAGGCTAGTGTAAGACTAAATTGGAACAGTTTTTTGGCTTTTTATAAGATTTTTAGTGGATGGGCATTCTTTACCGAAATATAATTTACCTCATTGACTGTGATAATCAATTGAGTTGATTCATCTCCACCCCTCAGGTCTCTACATTAACATTGTTTTTTCTTGATTCTGAAACATGAATCCTAACTGACAGTTTTGGAGCTCCTCCCACTTGTCTCTTTAGTTTATTTTTGCATTGTTATTTCTTGATTTCTTAAGACTCTTAACCAGGAATCTTAAGTCTACATTTTTGGAGCCTGATAATTTATTATACAATATTTACTTCCATGCTTTTCCTCATCATTCAAGATTTATCCCATGAATCTTCTCATATGTAATGCAATTTATGTTGATTTCTATGTGTGGCAGTTTCAAAGCATCAAATCCTGAAACTTTTCTTCTATGATTTTCTTCAATTTGGTTAAAATGTATTTTCCACATATTGTATAACCCTGATAATCCTTAACACCAAAATCTAAGAGACTAAGTGAGACTTTTTGTTCAATTTAATGTGAATTACATTTAATTTTCTTTTAGAATCTCATTAAACTTTAATCTTGTATACTTTTATTGGCGGTTCCAGGATGATGAAATCATACATTGTACCAGTTCTTCTATGGTTTAATGGTCATCCAGAAGTAGATGAAGAGGTGCGTTCAGATGCACTTTTAGTTTCACTATTTTGGTTGAAAATACCTGTATGGTTTGGTCACTCAAAGTTGATTGTCACCCATGGATCATTTTCATATGTTCTACATGTTTTGCATGCGTCTGAACAGCTCATCTAATATAACAAAATCCAGGAAATTTTTTTGGATCGTCACACTTATTTTCACTGGCATAACGGGTGATCATGCAGGGAATATTATGTATCGATTTCCATCACTGCAGCGAACTGCCTCTTCCCAGAGGAGTGGAAGGAAGGAATATGTTGGGAGAAGATGGGCAGATTGGGTTAGAGGTGTTGAAAGTTTTTCAAGGAGAAGAAATGGCAATTCAGGTTTTCAATCTCTTTGAAATTTCTTTCCTTTTTGCTTTTTCATCGAGATTCTTACCCAAGTGGTATAAATTTTTTTAACTAAAATACTGGTGTTTCACAGTAAAACAAGCAACTCAGGGCAATGGTTATAGGTTTGGGTGGGCTAAATCTTTCTGGGGTTATCGTTCTTGGTACAATGTTAAGGTATGCTTTATTTCCCTTACTTTCACTTCACAATCCACCTTATCTTTTACCTATCTAATACTCGTGTGCTGATTTTTTGTTGTTCTTTAAAGGAATACCGCAGTTACAACAAGTGGATTTATAACTTTTGTTTCTGACATTTGTCCTCTTCTTCAGGTGTGATCCTATGTTTCACTTCAAAATAACAATAATAAATCGATGTCTTTCAGGATAAATATGCCAATCAAGGTCCGTTTATGCTTCGTATTCACTGGTTTCAAGTATTCAACTTCTCTGTTTTCATGGAAAGAACGAAAATCACATTGTTGACTGCTAGATGCATGTTAACTTGAATATTATTTTTTTCCCACTTTTTTCATTCTTGAAAATTATGATCCAAATGTTCTGTTGGGATCTCAATCTGTTGTATAATGTTGATTTGCCACCTATGCACTTACTGTGGCAGGTTGACTATTGAGGTGGATGAGTGTGCACAAGGGTTGAAAGCCTAATTAGCACAAAAATATGTTATTAAAAGAATACAACTCCATCATCAGAAATAAAATCTATTATTTTGCTATTTTGCTTTAATAAAATCTTTTAATGGACTGTTTTGTTTGGGAACTGATTTGCAAATACCCCAAGTTGACTTAAATCTGCGGACAACTAACTAATTCCTATTTTTCCATGCATTGATTTATGCATTATTAAGATGATAAAAATTTCTAATTCTATCTGTTGCAGACCCCAAGTTGACTTTAAATCTGCGGGCAACTAACTAATTCCTATTTTCCCAAGCATTGATTTATGCACTATTAAGATTATTAAAATGTCTAATTCTATTAATGGTTCTATCTCTTGTACTGTATTTTCACTTATTCAGTGATAAAATGACTGCAGATTTATTCTGGCTCTTTTTTTGCAATTCCACTGTTTCGGTGGTTCCTCCTTAGCAAGGAAAATGCTGAAATTGCAAAGAGGAACCAAGTAAGAGAACAGCATGCTCATGTACTTGAGTTGCCAACTCCTCATTTGAGATAGAAGGTAATGTTACGTGAGTGTAGAAATGATTCTTTCACTCATGGCCATCTTTGAGACTCATACTTTTTGCAATTTTAGATCTCTTTTTTCATTTTGCAATTTGATGGCCTAGCAATCCCATAGTTTTTTCTTTCCCTGTGCTCTGTTATCAAGATTTTTCCACTAGAAATGGTTTAAATATCAACCATCTTGCCAAGAATTCTATTTATTAGAAATTTAATGACATCGAAAATTGCATGCTTCTCATGCTTTGTTCTTAAGAACTAGGTGATTTTGTTAACATATATGTTCTTCCTACAAAAGTATTAAGATTTTTTTTTCCAATGTAGCATTTTTTTTTTATTTCATCTGATACTTCTGCAGATTGTTCTTCCCGTTTTGACCAAAACATCAACAAAGAAATACCTCGTTCAATCTAGTTTCGGTTAGCAACATAGATCCTGTTCCAACATTCCATTATATAAAAAATTAAACCTTTAGTCTGGAAATTATTTCTGATCAAGTGCCATCCATGTCCTTTTCATATATCCTTCAATAGTCCTAACCTAATTAGAATGGTGTTGTTAATGGCTGATGATAACAATGAAGTACCCAATGTAAAGCTCCAGCCTAGTCCTTGGAAAGTATTCAGAGCACCCTGTTATTCCTAGAGCAGTGTACTTAATTCCTCATATTCCTGCTGCTATTGGCAAGTACCATAATGATCACCTATCTTTATTGATCTCTAGCTTTTCGAATATCCGGATGTTTGCTTTAAGCTCTATAAATGATTGATCATGGAAGGATCAAAATAAGCAAACTCCCATCTCCATGATGGTATCTAATAAAACCAGTTTCAGTTTTCTCTAAATAGCATAAAATGTTGAAGACGTGCAGTATGGGCTGATCACTTTGCCAGTGCAAAACAATTAAGGGATTTTTTTAATGGCAATAAGGCGATATAAACAACAGATAGTGAGGAGTGCACTTGGTTTGCACATATATATCACCATGTCTGTGCAACGAACGTTCTTACCTCTTTCAGCGAGGATACTAAGTATTTGATATCATGTTAGGAAGAGATGCTACTAGGACATGATCAAATTGGCATTACAGATTGATTTTTTTGTATCTTTATTTCTGTTCTTATGAATTCGAGATAACTATAACTACAAAATGGAATGGCCATGAAGCTTTACATGTTTTATGCTCATAATGATACTTGATTAACAATTTTTACAGCATAATACAGATGATAAGTCACTAGTTGGAGGAAAATGCACAAATATATTCTCAACAAAAGGAATGTTAAGTTAAAGCATTGACACCCTCTTGCAGCGGGAGATAATAAATTCTTGGACCTTCCAAAGTTGCTGGGTGAAAGTGCCATGTATCTCTTCTTTGGAACCAAGAAGGATTTGTGGAATTTGTTTTTAGATAGTGAATGAAACCCAATCTTTGACCCTTTTTTTATATGAAATTCTTGTTATAAAGTAATTCACATCGTCATGGTTTATTTAGTATGGGAAATAACAATAAAATAAAAAAGGCGATAGTCAAATTAAGATTATAGGTACACAATTGCTCCCAAACATCAGCCCTATAGATCATAGCAAATGGGATTGTACTCTAGACCCCAATGGAATACCCTCAAATAGAGCAACATGACACATCCCCAAAAACCTCTTAACCATAGAAAATCGTAACTTCCACTAAGGGTCTCCTCGAAAATCACTAGTTTAGGACCCTTTTTATAAAATCTTCATAATTATATTCCTGTGATGAAGCCCAAAAGAACCGCTGATCCAATTAAGATTTATAATAAGAAGTCCAAGTTATAGACACCAAATAATTCTAGAAAAAATTCCAATGCAACTTGTTATCATCTTTGTCAAGGTTGAAAGTACACAACAATACTTAACAAAAGCTGGATTCATTGGGATTTTATGATGTGATGGGATAGCTGTCATTTTGGACCTATGTTCATCTTCTTAGATGTTACCCCTCAGAAGTCTTCTTTTTTATTGCCTTTTTCTTCCTTTTTTTTCATAACGTATGTTTTGATTAACTGTGCCTTTTTACCTAATAATTGTGATGCATACTCGTATTTTCAGGCGGCACTAGTTAATATTGTTGTCGGTTCTCATGTATGGGTCGAAGATCCAGTTTTGGAATGGATTGATGGGGAAGTTTTTCGTATTAATGGTCAGGAGGTTCATGTCAATCTTACAAATGGAAAAACGGTAAGTGCTTCCATTTTATGTTGCAGTACATTTGAATGGACATTTTATGCGAATGCAAAAACAAATAATGCAACTAGCTAGAATTTGGCATCACAATCCCTTTAGATAATGTGCAGTTAGTGTTCAGCTCCATCTTCCTGTCATCCTTGCTAAAGAAGAACCTAGATATTTCTGCGCACACAAAATGAATGCATACATATATGTTATAAAACCATTATCTTGACACGGTTTGGTATTAGTATTCTGATTGGCTGGCTGGATAAATACAGGTTACCACAGATATATCAAAAGTGTTCCCCAAGGATACTGAAGCCTCTCCTGGAGGTGTAGATGACATGAATAAACTTTCGTATTTGTATGAACCTAGAGTTCTGCAGAATTTGGCGACTAGATATGAGCTTAATGAAATCTATGTGAGAAATTTGCCTTATTTAATTTTCTTTTCCATTCTTATTTAGGATGATTATTTTCTTATGATGCTAAGACTTCATTTTTACTTTCACAGACATACACTGGCAATATTCTTATTGCAATAAACCCGTTTCAAAGATTACCCCATATGTATGATATCCACATGATGGACCAATACAAAGGAGCAGCATTTGGGGAACTCAGCCCCCATGTTTTTGCAGTTGCAGATGTTGCATATAGGTGATTACAGTTTCTTTATTTCAGAAATACTGTGGTGTATTTGGCTTTAACACCTAAACTTGATTGTTCGTATTTTGCAAGTTAAAAATTATTTTGACCGAAACTTGGTGTTTGGTTTTGTGGCCTGTGACAATTTTAGGAGAAATGGGAACAGAAGATCCACCAATTTTTCATGAAATTTTCTCAATGTATGGCGAAAAAATTGAGAATATCACAAAATAAGCTGCAGTATACTTGTAATAGAAGATAAATGTCTTTATTTGTTAAAGAGCAGATTTACTATTTTGTTTTTAGCATACATGTAATTTCTGCCAACCTCATTTGAAGACTTGAATGGTTCAAAATGAAAGCCAATTGCATATTCAACATTCGCAATTTTCATAATGATTGGCAAAATGGATTTTGAGAGTCCAAATTACAAGTCAATATTTTTGGTGGTCCTTTCTATTGATATGTGATCTTCCTTAAGAAAATAGGGCGATGATAAACGAAGGAAAAGCAACTCTATTTTGGTCAGCGGAGAAAGTGGTGCTGGTAAAACTGATGCTCATGAGACAACAAAGATGCTCATGAGATATCTCGTACACCTGGGTGGCCGATCTGGAGTAGAAGGACGGACTGTAGAACAACAAGTTGTTGAAGTAAGATGACATTTTCTTTAATTCCATATGCCTCTAAATCCTTAAAAGGTTGTCTGTGGCTTTAATGTGTTCATTAAATTTCCTTATAATTCTCTCTAATATCCCAATGCTCTCTTTAATGTTGATATTTACAGTCCAATCTAGTCCTTGAAGCATTCGGAAATGCTAAAACTGTTAGGAACAACAATTCAAGTTGAGTAGTTTTCTTAAGAAGGGGCTTTCCTGGGACTCATGGGAAATTGTTGTTCTCAGCATATTCCTAATCGTCTCTTTCATTTGGGTTGTTATATTTATCAGCAACGTTGGTTTCTTTTTTCCTTTTTTTTTCGTTTTAGTATCATTTTCAATCATTTTTAAGGTTCTGATTATAGCATATTTTTGTGTTCAATCGTGGCAATGAAGCCATTTTGGAAAATTTGTTGAGATCCAATTTGACAAGAATGGGAGGATATCTGGGGCTGCTATTAGGACTTACCTTCTTGAAAGGTCTCGTGTTTGCCAAATATCATATCTTGAGAGAAACTACCATTGCTTTTACCTTCTTTGCGCAGCACCACGTGAGGTATTTGTACAATATATGCTTTTTAGAGATTCTGTTTCTCTTTCCTTCAAGCATTATCATTTGATTTTTATTAAAGTATACTTTTCTACAGTTATTGGTAGTTGTTAAATAACCACTGGTAATTTTTAACTCTTCATGTAAAATTTGCAGGATATTGAGATATATAAGTTGAGAAACCCGAAAGAATTTCATTATCTAAACCAATCCAGTTGCTATGAGCTGGATGGAGTAAATGATGCTCATGAATATCATGCAACTAGAAGGGCTATGGATGTAGTCGGGATCAATGATCAAGAACAGGTTAGCTTGTCCATGGTTCCAAAAGATACTTTCCAGTTCTTTTTGCTGGCATATTTTCTCTGATCATATGGAATCATGTTCAGGAGGCAATTTTCAGGGTTGGAGCTGCAATACTTCATCTTGGAAATATTAATTTTGCAAAAGGAAAGGAGATAGACTCTTCAGTTATTGAGGATGAAAATTCTCGTTTTTATCTTAATATGACAACTGAACTTCTTATGTACGTTGTCTTTAGTTTTTCTTTCTTTGGAATCTTTTCTTGTATGTCCTGTTTAGAATTACAGTCTCTATTAATTGAAATCTTTCAATAGGTGTGATGCCCACAGTTGGGAAGATGCACTAATTAAGCGTGTAGTGGTGACACCAGAAGAAGTCATAACAAGGACTCTTGAACCTGTTGGTGCAGTGGGTAGCAGGGATGCTTTAGCTGAAACAATATACTCTCGCTTATTTGATTGGTAAGGAATTTATAAAACTCCATATATTCTTTTCTTATGCGTTCTGCCATTTTGATACTCATTTAAATGTGATGGAAAAATTCTTAATTTCTTTTTCATTATGCATGTCTAGTTATAATGTTTTCTATCATATTTTTGACAGGCTCTTGGAGAAAATCAAGATTTCAATAGGGCAAGATCTAAACTCAAAATCATTAATTAGAGTTCTTGATATCTATGGTTTGGAAAGTTTCAAGTGCAATAGGTGAGACGATGACCTAAAAATATGTTATCAGTGCAAGCATTTTAATTTTTCTTTATATATTGAAAAATTCATATTTTGATCTATTCATGTATAGTTTATCTTTAGTTTATTGGTCTTGTGCTAACATTCATTCATGTAGTACAGTTTTGAGCAATTCTGTATCAGTTTTGAGCAATTCTGTATTAATGATCCATTGGTCCATCTTGATGCTGGTCCACTTCATTGAAGTGCATCAAGTTGGCTGTTATTTTAAACCTGGTTTTCTATTCTTGGTTTTTAATTTCGCTGAAAATGACAATAAAATCCTTTTTTTAATATACCAGTGGAGATGTCAGCACTAAATAAACCATACTCATTCCAAGAGATTTTCTGACAAAATAATGTTTAGAAGTGCAGTTACAACTTCAATCTTTGATGGAAACCTTGAGTTCGACTGAACCTCACTACATCAGATGTGTCAAGCCTAACAATCTCCTGAAACTTGCTATTTTTGAGAATTCCAACATCATTCAACAGTTACGATGTGGTGTAAGTTTATTTTGGGAAACTAATTTTGCTATATTTGGTTATTGATTTTCAGCTTAGTTTCACATGGGGACTTTTCTTATATAAATAATCATGTATTGTTCCTATGTTCTTTAGGGTGTTCTTGAGGCAATTAGGATCAGTTGTGCTAGATATCCTACTAGACGGGCATTTTATGAGTTTCTTCACCGTTTTGGTGTTCTTGCCCCAAAGGTTTTGGATGGGAAGTAAGTCTCTTATTAATCACTATGATTATGTTTTCAAAAATCAAATTGGAAGTTAATTTCGGATAATATATGTGATAAATAACTTGGATCATTAATGGCAAATGACATTTTATGTGGATTTTTATCTTCATTTATAGTTATGATGACAAGGTTGCATGCCAAATGATTCTTGATAAAAAGGGATTGAAGGGCTATCAGGTTAGACCCACATTTCTTCTAACCTTCTCATCCTGTTGGTGCTACAAGAAAAGTTGTTTCAATGAATTTTGAGTTATTGCCAATCACTATTGCTATCAACTTGTCTTCTGCAACAAGTTTTTGGAAATTTATCATACCTTATCGCACAAAGTCGCTTTTGGCAGATAGGAAAAACAACGGTGTTCCTGAGAGGAGGTCAGATGGCTGAGTTGGATGCAAGAAGGGCAGAGGTGCTTGGCAATGCCGCAAGGATCATTCAAAGACAAATTCGTACATATATTGCTCGCAAGGAGTTCATCTCGTTACGCAAAGCTGTTATTCAACTGCAATCTTATTGGAGAGGTTTTCTGTTGATTCTATTTTGTTCTTATGCTTTTCAATTTTGTTAAATGGTTCATTATTCTTATAAAAAATTGTAATTGTGATATTAAGATAATACATGTTTCATAAGTGCTGGAAAAATGAATCCTGTGTAGTTTGGAGGAAAGCATAGGTGTTGATGGCAGTAATTGATATGAATGGACTGAATGATCTGAGAATATTTGTGGGCCAATGACTACCACAGTTAGATGAAAGGAAAAGAAAAAATCAAATAAAGACACACATGTGTACATAAATTCTTGCTTACCCATGAGGACATTACAATAAGCACATATTGTTATTAATATACAAGATGCATAAAATAAACAAATACTCTAGATGGGTGAAGTTTCAGATAAGGCAATTCTAAATAAGGCAACGCCTTCATTGCTTTGCCTGCACCTAACACTGCTGGCAGATTTGAGTACTTCAGTTGGACTTTTTGGATGCTGATCCAGTATATCCATCACTGTGTTTAGGTATGATGGCTTGTAAACTTTATGAGCAGCTGAGCAGGAAGCAGCAGCCATGAAGATCCAAAAGAATTTCCGTCGGTATATTGCTAGGAAATGCTATAAGACAATTCGTTTATCTGCAATCACTATGCAGATAGGTCTAAGGATAATGACTGCACGCAATGAGTTCAGATTCAGAAAGCATACTAAAGGCGCAATAATAATTATTAAGGTATGATTACTTTGCTCGAAGAGCTAGTCATATGTATATCCATTGTCTTACAATTCAAGGACTTCTATATCTTACAGTTAAAAGTTGTACCAGTCACTGCTTTGATTTTCTTGAAATGATCATTGGGTTTCTGGGAAGTTAAACTGACTAATTCACCATTATTTGTCGTCTTGTCGGCTTGCTGGTAAGTGTATTTAGTTTTTTAAATACTTACCGGGATCTGTTGATTACTTTTAATATTGTTCTTCTTTTTCCACGCTATCTTCCTGATTTTGCTTGGGATTGCTTTGGAGTTTTCAGGTTCGCAAAAGGCTCTTCTTTGGCTTCTTCATTATGCTCGAGCGAGTGAGGTTTGGTATTACGATTTGGGGTAATCTTAAATATCTGTGAGTTTCTCGTGTCCCTATTCTTTGATTTCGTATCAGGAATGTGGAAAGTTATTTTGTGAGTACATGATGGCTGATTTTCCTTTTATCAACGCTTTATAAAATAAAGAAAGATGAGCCGGATGGCTTTTGAAATAATTAAAAACCGGCAATACTTTTAAAAAATAATTTAAACGAATGCGTGGTTTAGTATGCAATTGTTCTGCGGGTTGAATCGCACATTCATCGTAAGGCACACACGGAATCATCGTAGGTCCTGTAGCAAATCGCCACAGGACCTGCGCTACATCGTCGTAGGCCACGCACGACACTAGTATAGGAAGCACCATACGTTACCATAGGGCACACAGCACATCTTCAAGGGCCCCACATCTACCTAGGACCAGACTTAATAGGATTGTTTCAGTCCACGTAAAAGTTGTAAAATTGAATCAGCATTTGTTTTCACTATTTCGTAAAAGTATGCCGAGATTTTAATTATTTTCTCAGCCATCAATAAATCTTAGATGATTCTGCGTTGTATGATTAAAACCTAATTTTTCCACGTTTATGGCTATTTTTCAATTACTGTTCCCAATTTTCACCTTCCCTATTAACGTACTAGTTGATTTGACCTTCAGAATTTCCTATATATGTTATTGTTTACCATACTTTTTTCTTCTAAGAGTCTTAATAATCTTGAAATATCATTTTGATGTTCGTTTTCGTCTATTTTAATATCTTCTCTCATTTCTATCGTTGTTTGTAGTTTTTTTCTGCAGGATTTTTTACTAACAAAGGGTTCGAGGGAGGGGTGTCGTAGGTTTGGAGTTGCATTATTGCCGCTTTTCTCTTTTTTCACTATACGGTACCGATTCCCCCAAACACATCTGAGCTCATTTCCGGTGCTAAATTTTTCTGGCCTGTTCTATGGTCTTAGCTTTCAGGACACTCTTTGGTTGCCTGCTCTGCTGGACGCTGGATTTTGAAAGAGAGGACACTGCCGCGAAAGGTTTATCTCATCTCCTCCCTCCTTTTGGCTTCGGCGGGTAAGGTTTCTTGAAGGTATTTTAATTTTTACTGACTCTCTTTTTCTCTTTCAACTTAGGTTTGAAGCTCATTACAGAGTCATCGGAAGCGTGACCAATCGGAGCATATCCTGAGAAAACCAAAAGGTTAGCAATAATTCCGGCGGGTATGATCTTTCTAACGACATTTCCTACGATATAGTCCTAATTTCGGCTTCGATACTTCTTCCAATCTTTTTGACCGAGATATGCCTTGAGAAAATGGTCGAGCGTGGAGCTGAGGAGTTTCATTTCGAGGAGCTGGCGGGAGGTGAGTCAAAATTTCGTAATTGATTAGGTTGAAGTAGGTAGGTGTTTTCTTTTTATTCTTACGCTTTTTTTGCGGTTTTGGTACACGGAATGCTGCGAGGGCGACGGTTGTGATGTAGGGCAGAAGGTCCTCCTCGGTTGAGGATCGCAACAATTTATTTGCAGAAGATCAATAAGGTATCGGATTTTATTTATTTCGCGTATCGGTCGGATGTTCTTCACGGATTTTAACAACTGACCCCATGATCTATTAACCTGATGGGTTTTTTTCTCTAATGCTTTTTATTTATAAACCCCGTAATGGGATTATGTTAATGGGCATTATTTCAGGACGGGGTATGATCAGTCGACATAGAATTCATTTTTGGGTGTTACGATTCTGTGATAAATCTTAACCTTTAAGATAAGCTCCTTGCGTGGTTTACGCAGGTACTATGAGCTACTGGATCAGAGCAATTGAATTTGGTACTATGTCGGCACTTACAGGTACATGTATGAATATTAGTATATGTGTATGAACCCCCACAAGGATAGTTAGTGAATGTGGACTAATCCCTTGTGCAATGGTTTATCAGTGTTACAACATATATCACACGAAGAACCCGGTCGCCCGTCTTGTAGGCTTGTTGGTAAGTGTATTTAGTTACCGGGATGTGTTGATTTCTTTTAATATTGTTCTTCTTTTTCCACGCTATCTTCCTGATTTTGCTTGGGATTGCCTGGGAGTTTTCAGGTTCGCAAAAGGTTCTTCATTATGCTCGAGCGAGTGAGGTTTGGTATTACGATTTGGGGTAATCTTAAATATCTGTGAGTTTCTCGTGTCCCTATTCTTTGATTTCGTATCAGGAATGTGGAAAGTTATTTTGTGAGTACATGATGGCTGATTTTCCTTTTATCAACGCTTTATAAAATAAAGAAAGATGAGCCGGATGGCTTTTGAAATAATTAAAAACCGGCAATACTTTTAAAAAATAATTTAAACGAATGCGTGGTTTAGTATGCAATTGTTCTGCGGGTTGAATCGCACATTCATCGTAAGGCACACACGGAATCATCGTAGGTCCTGTAGCAAATCGCCACAGGACCTGCGCTACATCGTCGTAGGCCACGCACGACACTAGTATAGGAAGCACCATACGTTACCATAGGGCACACAGCACATCTTCAAGGGCCCCACATCTACCTAGGACCAGACTTAATAGGATTGTTTCAGTCCACGTAAAAGTTGTAAAATTGAATCAGCATTTGTTTTCACTATTTCGTAAAAGTATGCCGAGATTTTAATTATTTTCTCAGCCATCAATAAATCTTAGATGATTCTGCGTTGTATGATTAAAACCTAATTTTTCCACGTTTATGGCTATTTTTCAATTACTGTTCCCAATTTTCACCTTCCCTATTAACGTACTAGTTGATTTGACCTTCAGAATTTCCTATATATGTTATTGTTTACCATACTTTTTTCTTCTAAGAGTCTTAATAATCTTGAAATATCATTTTGATGTTCGTTTTCGTCTATTTTAATATCTTCTCTCATTTCTATCGTTGTTTGTAGTTTTTTTCTGCAGGATTTTTTACTAACAAAGGGTTCGAGGGAGGGGTGTCGTAGGTTTGGAGTTGCATTATTGCCGCTTTTCTCTTTTTTCACTATACGGTACCGATTCCCCCAAACACATCTGAGCTCATTTCCGGTGCTAAATTTTTCTGGCCTGTTCTATGGTCTTAGCTTTCAGGACACTCTTTGGTTGCCTGCTCTGCTGGACGCTGGATTTTGAAAGAGAGGACACTGCCGCGAAAGGTTTATCTCATCTCCTCCCTCCTTTTGGCTTCGGCGGGTAAGGTTTCTTGAAGGTATTTTAATTTTTACTGACTCTCTTTTTCTCTTTCAACTTAGGTTTGAAGCTCATTACAGAGTCATCGGAAGCGTGACCAATCGGAGCATATCCTGAGAAAACCAAAAGGTTAGCAATAATTCCGGCGGGTATGATCTTTCTAACGACATTTCCTACGATATAGTCCTAATTTCGGCTTCGATACTTCTTCCAATCTTTTTGACCGAGATATGCCTTGAGAAAATGGTCGAGCGTGGAGCTGAGGAGTTTCATTTCGAGGAGCTGGCGGGAGGTGAGTCAAAATTTCGTAATTGATTAGGTTGAAGTAGGTAGGTGTTTTCTTTTTATTCTTACGCTTTTTTTGCGGTTTTGGTACACGGAATGCTGCGAGGGCGACGGTTGTGATGTAGGGCAGAAGGTCCTCCTCGGTTGAGGATCGCAACAATTTATTTGCAGAAGATCAATAAGGTATCGGATTTTATTTATTTCGCGTATCGGTCGGATGTTCTTCACGGATTTTAACAACTGACCCCATGATCTATTAACCTGATGGGTTTTTTTCTCTAATGCTTTTTATTTATAAACCCCGTAATGGGATTATGTTAATGGGCATTATTTCAGGACGGGGTATGATCAGTCGACATAGAATTCATTTTTGGGTGTTACGATTCTGTGATAAATCTTAACCTTTAAGATAAGCTCCTTGCGTGGTTTACGCAGGTACTATGAGCTACTGGATCAGAGCAATTGAATTTGGTACTATGTCGGCACTTACAGGTACATGTATGAATATTAGTATATGTGTATGAACCCCCACAAGGATAGTTAGTGAATGTGGACTAATCCCTTGTGCAATGGTTTATCAGTGTTACAACATATATCACACGAAGAACCCGGTCGCCCGTCTTGTAGGCTTGTTGGTAAGTGTATTTAGTTACCGGGATGTGTTGATTTCTTTTAATATTGTTCTTCTTTTTCCACGCTATCTTCCTGATTTTGCTTGGGATTGCCTGGGAGTTTTCAGGTTCGCAAAAGGTTCTTCATTATGCTCGAGCGAGTGAGGTTTGGTATTACGATTTGGGGTAATCTTAAATATCTGTGAGTTTCTCGTGTCCCTATTCTTTGATTTCGTATCAGGAATGTGGAAAGTTATTTTGTGAGTACATGATGGCTGATTTTCCTTTTATCAACGCTTTATAAAATAAAGAAAGATGAGCCGGATGGCTTTTGAAATAATTAAAAACCGGCAATACTTTTAAAAAATAATTTAAACGAATGCGTGGTTTAGTATGCAATTGTTCTGCGGGTTGAATCGCACATTCATCGTAAGGCACACACGGAATCATCGTAGGTCCTGTAGCAAATCGCCACAGGACCTGCGCTACATCGTCGTAGGCCACGCACGACACTAGTATAGGAAGCACCATACGTTACCATAGGGCACACAGCACATCTTCAAGGGCCCCACATCTACCTAGGACCAGACTTAATAGGATTGTTTCAGTCCACGTAAAAGTTGTAAAATTGAATCAGCATTTGTTTTCACTATTTCGTAAAAGTATGCCGAGATTTTAATTATTTTCTCAGCCATCAATAAATCTTAGATGATTCTGCGTTGTATGATTAAAACCTAATTTTTCCACGTTTATGGCTATTTTTCAATTACTGTTCCCAATTTTCACCTTCCCTATTAACGTACTAGTTGATTTGACCTTCAGAATTTCCTATATATGTTATTGTTTACCATACTTTTTTCTTCTAAGAGTCTTAATAATCTTGAAATATCATTTTGATGTTCGTTTTCGTCTATTTTAATATCTTCTCTCATTTCTATCGTTGTTTGTAGTTTTTTTCTGCAGGATTTTTTACTAACAAAGGGTTCGAGGGAGGGGTGTCGTAGGTTTGGAGTTGCATTATTGCCGCTTTTCTCTTTTTTCACTATACGGTACCGATTCCCCCAAACACATCTGAGCTCATTTCCGGTGCTAAATTTTTCTGGCCTGTTCTATGGTCTTAGCTTTCAGGACACTCTTTGGTTGCCTGCTCTGCTGGACGCTGGATTTTGAAAGAGAGGACACTGCCGCGAAAGGTTTATCTCATCTCCTCCCTCCTTTTGGCTTCGGCGGGTAAGGTTTCTTGAAGGTATTTTAATTTTTACTGACTCTCTTTTTCTCTTTCAACTTAGGTTTGAAGCTCATTACAGAGTCATCGGAAGCGTGACCAATCGGAGCATATCCTGAGAAAACCAAAAGGTTAGCAATAATTCCGGCGGGTATGATCTTTCTAACGACATTTCCTACGATATAGTCCTAATTTCGGCTTCGATACTTCTTCCAATCTTTTTGACCGAGATATGCCTTGAGAAAATGGTCGAGCGTGGAGCTGAGGAGTTTCATTTCGAGGAGCTGGCGGGAGGTGAGTCAAAATTTCGTAATTGATTAGGTTGAAGTAGGTAGGTGTTTTCTTTTTATTCTTACGCTTTTTTTGCGGTTTTGGTACACGGAATGCTGCGAGGGCGACGGTTGTGATGTAGGGCAGAAGGTCCTCCTCGGTTGAGGATCGCAACAATTTATTTGCAGAAGATCAATAAGGTATCGGATTTTATTTATTTCGCGTATCGGTCGGATGTTCTTCACGGATTTTAACAACTGACCCCATGATCTATTAACCTGATGGGTTTTTTTCTCTAATGCTTTTTATTTATAAACCCCGTAATGGGATTATGTTAATGGGCATTATTTCAGGACGGGGTATGATCAGTCGACATAGAATTCATTTTTGGGTGTTACGATTCTGTGATAAATCTTAACCTTTAAGATAAGCTCCTTGCGTGGTTTACGCAGGTACTATGAGCTACTGGATCAGAGCAATTGAATTTGGTACTATGTCGGCACTTACAGGTACATGTATGAATATTAGTATATGTGTATGAACCCCCACAAGGATAGTTAGTGAATGTGGACTAATCCCTTGTGCAATGGTTTATCAGTGTTACAACATATATCACACGAAGAACCCGGTCGCCCGTCTTGTAGGCTTGTTGGTAAGTGTATTTAGTTACCGGGATGTGTTGATTTCTTTTAATATTGTTCTTCTTTTTCCACGCTATCTTCCTGATTTTGCTTGGGATTGCCTGGGAGTTTTCAGGTTCGCAAAAGGTTCTTCATTATGCTCGAGCGAGTGAGGTTTGGTATTACGATTTGGGGTAATCTTAAATATCTGTGAGTTTCTCGTGTCCCTATTCTTTGATTTCGTATCAGGAATGTGGAAAGTTATTTTGTGAGTACATGATGGCTGATTTTCCTTTTATCAACGCTTTATAAAATAAAGAAAGATGAGCCGGATGGCTTTTGAAATAATTAAAAACCGGCAATACTTTTAAAAAATAATTTAAACGAATGCGTGGTTTAGTATGCAATTGTTCTGCGGGTTGAATCGCACATTCATCGTAAGGCACACACGGAATCATCGTAGGTCCTGTAGCAAATCGCCACAGGACCTGCGCTACATCGTCGTAGGCCACGCACGACACTAGTATAGGAAGCACCATACGTTACCATAGGGCACACAGCACATCTTCAAGGGCCCCACATCTACCTAGGACCAGACTTAATAGGATTGTTTCAGTCCACGTAAAAGTTGTAAAATTGAATCAGCATTTGTTTTCACTATTTCGTAAAAGTATGCCGAGATTTTAATTATTTTCTCAGCCATCAATAAATCTTAGATGATTCTGCGTTGTATGATTAAAACCTAATTTTTCCACGTTTATGGCTATTTTTCAATTACTGTTCCCAATTTTCACCTTCCCTATTAACGTACTAGTTGATTTGACCTTCAGAATTTCCTATATATGTTATTGTTTACCATACTTTTTTCTTCTAAGAGTCTTAATAATCTTGAAATATCATTTTGATGTTCGTTTTCGTCTATTTTAATATCTTCTCTCATTTCTATCGTTGTTTGTAGTTTTTTTCTGCAGGATTTTTTACTAACAAAGGGTTCGAGGGAGGGGTGTCGTAGGTTTGGAGTTGCATTATTGCCGCTTTTCTCTTTTTTCACTATACGGTACCGATTCCCCCAAACACATCTGAGCTCATTTCCGGTGCTAAATTTTTCTGGCCTGTTCTATGGTCTTAGCTTTCAGGACACTCTTTGGTTGCCTGCTCTGCTGGACGCTGGATTTTGAAAGAGAGGACACTGCCGCGAAAGGTTTATCTCATCTCCTCCCTCCTTTTGGCTTCGGCGGGTAAGGTTTCTTGAAGGTATTTTAATTTTTACTGACTCTCTTTTTCTCTTTCAACTTAGGTTTGAAGCTCATTACAGAGTCATCGGAAGCGTGACCAATCGGAGCATATCCTGAGAAAACCAAAAGGTTAGCAATAATTCCGGCGGGTATGATCTTTCTAACGACATTTCCTACGATATAGTCCTAATTTCGGCTTCGATACTTCTTCCAATCTTTTTGACCGAGATATGCCTTGAGAAAATGGTCGAGCGTGGAGCTGAGGAGTTTCATTTCGAGGAGCTGGCGGGAGGTGAGTCAAAATTTCGTAATTGATTAGGTTGAAGTAGGTAGGTGTTTTCTTTTTATTCTTACGCTTTTTTTGCGGTTTTGGTACACGGAATGCTGCGAGGGCGACGGTTGTGATGTAGGGCAGAAGGTCCTCCTCGGTTGAGGATCGCAACAATTTATTTGCAGAAGATCAATAAGGTATCGGATTTTATTTATTTCGCGTATCGGTCGGATGTTCTTCACGGATTTTAACAACTGACCCCATGATCTATTAACCTGATGGGTTTTTTTCTCTAATGCTTTTTATTTATAAACCCCGTAATGGGATTATGTTAATGGGCATTATTTCAGGACGGGGTATGATCAGTCGACATAGAATTCATTTTTGGGTGTTACGATTCTGTGATAAATCTTAACCTTTAAGATAAGCTCCTTGCGTGGTTTACGCAGGTACTATGAGCTACTGGATCAGAGCAATTGAATTTGGTACTATGTCGGCACTTACAGGTACATGTATGAATATTAGTATATGTGTATGAACCCCCACAAGGATAGTTAGTGAATGTGGACTAATCCCTTGTGCAATGGTTTATCAGTGTTACAACATATATCACACGAAGAACCCGGTCGCCCGTCTTGTAGGCTTGTTGGTAAGTGTATTTAGTTACCGGGATGTGTTGATTTCTTTTAATATTGTTCTTCTTTTTCCACGCTATCTTCCTGATTTTGCTTGGGATTGCCTGGGAGTTTTCAGGTTCGCAAAAGGTTCTTCATTATGCTCGAGCGAGTGAGGTTTGGTATTACGATTTGGGGTAATCTTAAATATCTGTGAGTTTCTCGTGTCCCTATTCTTTGATTTCGTATCAGGAATGTGGAAAGTTATTTTGTGAGTACATGATGGCTGATTTTCCTTTTATCAACGCTTTATAAAATAAAGAAAGATGAGCCGGATGGCTTTTGAAATAATTAAAAACCGGCAATACTTTTAAAAAATAATTTAAACGAATGCGTGGTTTAGTATGCAATTGTTCTGCGGGTTGAATCGCACATTCATCGTAAGGCACACACGGAATCATCGTAGGTCCTGTAGCAAATCGCCACAGGACCTGCGCTACATCGTCGTAGGCCACGCACGACACTAGTATAGGAAGCACCATACGTTACCATAGGGCACACAGCACATCTTCAAGGGCCCCACATCTACCTAGGACCAGACTTAATAGGATTGTTTCAGTCCACGTAAAAGTTGTAAAATTGAATCAGCATTTGTTTTCACTATTTCGTAAAAGTATGCCGAGATTTTAATTATTTTCTCAGCCATCAATAAATCTTAGATGATTCTGCGTTGTATGATTAAAACCTAATTTTTCCACGTTTATGGCTATTTTTCAATTACTGTTCCCAATTTTCACCTTCCCTATTAACGTACTAGTTGATTTGACCTTCAGAATTTCCTATATATGTTATTGTTTACCATACTTTTTTCTTCTAAGAGTCTTAATAATCTTGAAATATCATTTTGATGTTCGTTTTCGTCTATTTTAATATCTTCTCTCATTTCTATCGTTGTTTGTAGTTTTTTTCTGCAGGATTTTTTACTAACAAAGGGTTCGAGGGAGGGGTGTCGTAGGTTTGGAGTTGCATTATTGCCGCTTTTCTCTTTTTTCACTATACGGTACCGATTCCCCCAAACACATCTGAGCTCATTTCCGGTGCTAAATTTTTCTGGCCTGTTCTATGGTCTTAGCTTTCAGGACACTCTTTGGTTGCCTGCTCTGCTGGACGCTGGATTTTGAAAGAGAGGACACTGCCGCGAAAGGTTTATCTCATCTCCTCCCTCCTTTTGGCTTCGGCGGGTAAGGTTTCTTGAAGGTATTTTAATTTTTACTGACTCTCTTTTTCTCTTTCAACTTAGGTTTGAAGCTCATTACAGAGTCATCGGAAGCGTGACCAATCGGAGCATATCCTGAGAAAACCAAAAGGTTAGCAATAATTCCGGCGGGTATGATCTTTCTAACGACATTTCCTACGATATAGTCCTAATTTCGGCTTCGATACTTCTTCCAATCTTTTTGACCGAGATATGCCTTGAGAAAATGGTCGAGCGTGGAGCTGAGGAGTTTCATTTCGAGGAGCTGGCGGGAGGTGAGTCAAAATTTCGTAATTGATTAGGTTGAAGTAGGTAGGTGTTTTCTTTTTATTCTTACGCTTTTTTTGCGGTTTTGGTACACGGAATGCTGCGAGGGCGACGGTTGTGATGTAGGGCAGAAGGTCCTCCTCGGTTGAGGATCGCAACAATTTATTTGCAGAAGATCAATAAGGTATCGGATTTTATTTATTTCGCGTATCGGTCGGATGTTCTTCACGGATTTTAACAACTGACCCCATGATCTATTAACCTGATGGGTTTTTTTCTCTAATGCTTTTTATTTATAAACCCCGTAATGGGATTATGTTAATGGGCATTATTTCAGGACGGGGTATGATCAGTCGACATAGAATTCATTTTTGGGTGTTACGATTCTGTGATAAATCTTAACCTTTAAGATAAGCTCCTTGCGTGGTTTACGCAGGTACTATGAGCTACTGGATCAGAGCAATTGAATTTGGTACTATGTCGGCACTTACAGGTACATGTATGAATATTAGTATATGTGTATGAACCCCCACAAGGATAGTTAGTGAATGTGGACTAATCCCTTGTGCAATGGTTTATCAGTGTTACAACATATATCACACGAAGAACCCGGTCGCCCGTCTTGTAGGCTTGTTGGTAAGTGTATTTAGTTACCGGGATGTGTTGATTTCTTTTAATATTGTTCTTCTTTTTCCACGCTATCTTCCTGATTTTGCTTGGGATTGCCTGGGAGTTTTCAGGTTCGCAAAAGGTTCTTCATTATGCTCGAGCGAGTGAGGTTTGGTATTACGATTTGGGGTAATCTTAAATATCTGTGAGTTTCTCGTGTCCCTATTCTTTGATTTCGTATCAGGAATGTGGAAAGTTATTTTGTGAGTACATGATGGCTGATTTTCCTTTTATCAACGCTTTATAAAATAAAGAAAGATGAGCCGGATGGCTTTTGAAATAATTAAAAACCGGCAATACTTTTAAAAAATAATTTAAACGAATGCGTGGTTTAGTATGCAATTGTTCTGCGGGTTGAATCGCACATTCATCGTAAGGCACACACGGAATCATCGTAGGTCCTGTAGCAAATCGCCACAGGACCTGCGCTACATCGTCGTAGGCCACGCACGACACTAGTATAGGAAGCACCATACGTTACCATAGGGCACACAGCACATCTTCAAGGGCCCCACATCTACCTAGGACCAGACTTAATAGGATTGTTTCAGTCCACGTAAAAGTTGTAAAATTGAATCAGCATTTGTTTTCACTATTTCGTAAAAGTATGCCGAGATTTTAATTATTTTCTCAGCCATCAATAAATCTTAGATGATTCTGCGTTGTATGATTAAAACCTAATTTTTCCACGTTTATGGCTATTTTTCAATTACTGTTCCCAATTTTCACCTTCCCTATTAACGTACTAGTTGATTTGACCTTCAGAATTTCCTATATATGTTATTGTTTACCATACTTTTTTCTTCTAAGAGTCTTAATAATCTTGAAATATCATTTTGATGTTCGTTTTCGTCTATTTTAATATCTTCTCTCATTTCTATCGTTGTTTGTAGTTTTTTTCTGCAGGATTTTTTACTAACAAAGGGTTCGAGGGAGGGGTGTCGTAGGTTTGGAGTTGCATTATTGCCGCTTTTCTCTTTTTTCACTATACGGTACCGATTCCCCCAAACACATCTGAGCTCATTTCCGGTGCTAAATTTTTCTGGCCTGTTCTATGGTCTTAGCTTTCAGGACACTCTTTGGTTGCCTGCTCTGCTGGACGCTGGATTTTGAAAGAGAGGACACTGCCGCGAAAGGTTTATCTCATCTCCTCCCTCCTTTTGGCTTCGGCGGGTAAGGTTTCTTGAAGGTATTTTAATTTTTACTGACTCTCTTTTTCTCTTTCAACTTAGGTTTGAAGCTCATTACAGAGTCATCGGAAGCGTGACCAATCGGAGCATATCCTGAGAAAACCAAAAGGTTAGCAATAATTCCGGCGGGTATGATCTTTCTAACGACATTTCCTACGATATAGTCCTAATTTCGGCTTCGATACTTCTTCCAATCTTTTTGACCGAGATATGCCTTGAGAAAATGGTCGAGCGTGGAGCTGAGGAGTTTCATTTCGAGGAGCTGGCGGGAGGTGAGTCAAAATTTCGTAATTGATTAGGTTGAAGTAGGTAGGTGTTTTCTTTTTATTCTTACGCTTTTTTTGCGGTTTTGGTACACGGAATGCTGCGAGGGCGACGGTTGTGATGTAGGGCAGAAGGTCCTCCTCGGTTGAGGATCGCAACAATTTATTTGCAGAAGATCAATAAGGTATCGGATTTTATTTATTTCGCGTATCGGTCGGATGTTCTTCACGGATTTTAACAACTGACCCCATGATCTATTAACCTGATGGGTTTTTTTCTCTAATGCTTTTTATTTATAAACCCCGTAATGGGATTATGTTAATGGGCATTATTTCAGGACGGGGTATGATCAGTCGACATAGAATTCATTTTTGGGTGTTACGATTCTGTGATAAATCTTAACCTTTAAGATAAGCTCCTTGCGTGGTTTACGCAGGTACTATGAGCTACTGGATCAGAGCAATTGAATTTGGTACTATGTCGGCACTTACAGGTACATGTATGAATATTAGTATATGTGTATGAACCCCCACAAGGATAGTTAGTGAATGTGGACTAATCCCTTGTGCAATGGTTTATCAGTGTTACAACATATATCACACGAAGAACCCGGTCGCCCGTCTTGTAGGCTTGTTGGTAA
This sequence comes from Buxus sempervirens, assembly GCA_947561395.2. Classification (NCBI taxonomy): domain Eukaryota; kingdom Viridiplantae; phylum Streptophyta; class Magnoliopsida; order Buxales; family Buxaceae; genus Buxus; species Buxus sempervirens. The sequence continues at coordinate 4,083,839 of OX387193.1, forward strand.
GTGTATTTAGTTACCGGGATGTGTTGATTTCTTTTAATATTGTTCTTCTTTTTCCACGCTATCTTCCTGATTTTGCTTGGGATTGCCTGGGAGTTTTCAGGTTCGCAAAAGGTTCTTCATTATGCTCGAGCGAGTGAGGTTTGGTATTACGATTTGGGGTAATCTTAAATATCTGTGAGTTTCTCGTGTCCCTATTCTTTGATTTCGTATCAGGAATGTGGAAAGTTATTTTGTGAGTACATGATGGCTGATTTTCCTTTTATCAACGCTTTATAAAATAAAGAAAGATGAGCCGGATGGCTTTTGAAATAATTAAAAACCGGCAATACTTTTAAAAAATAATTTAAACGAATGCGTGGTTTAGTATGCAATTGTTCTGCGGGTTGAATCGCACATTCATCGTAAGGCACACACGGAATCATCGTAGGTCCTGTAGCAAATCGCCACAGGACCTGCGCTACATCGTCGTAGGCCACGCACGACACTAGTATAGGAAGCACCATACGTTACCATAGGGCACACAGCACATCTTCAAGGGCCCCACATCTACCTAGGACCAGACTTAATAGGATTGTTTCAGTCCACGTAAAAGTTGTAAAATTGAATCAGCATTTGTTTTCACTATTTCGTAAAAGTATGCCGAGATTTTAATTATTTTCTCAGCCATCAATAAATCTTAGATGATTCTGCGTTGTATGATTAAAACCTAATTTTTCCACGTTTATGGCTATTTTTCAATTACTGTTCCCAATTTTCACCTTCCCTATTAACGTACTAGTTGATTTGACCTTCAGAATTTCCTATATATGTTATTGTTTACCATACTTTTTTCTTCTAAGAGTCTTAATAATCTTGAAATATCATTTTGATGTTCGTTTTCGTCTATTTTAATATCTTCTCTCATTTCTATCGTTGTTTGTAGTTTTTTTCTGCAGGATTTTTTACTAACAAAGGGTTCGAGGGAGGGGTGTCGTAGGTTTGGAGTTGCATTATTGCCGCTTTTCTCTTTTTTCACTATACGGTACCGATTCCCCCAAACACATCTGAGCTCATTTCCGGTGCTAAATTTTTCTGGCCTGTTCTATGGTCTTAGCTTTCAGGACACTCTTTGGTTGCCTGCTCTGCTGGACGCTGGATTTTGAAAGAGAGGACACTGCCGCGAAAGGTTTATCTCATCTCCTCCCTCCTTTTGGCTTCGGCGGGTAAGGTTTCTTGAAGGTATTTTAATTTTTACTGACTCTCTTTTTCTCTTTCAACTTAGGTTTGAAGCTCATTACAGAGTCATCGGAAGCGTGACCAATCGGAGCATATCCTGAGAAAACCAAAAGGTTAGCAATAATTCCGGCGGGTATGATCTTTCTAACGACATTTCCTACGATATAGTCCTAATTTCGGCTTCGATACTTCTTCCAATCTTTTTGACCGAGATATGCCTTGAGAAAATGGTCGAGCGTGGAGCTGAGGAGTTTCATTTCGAGGAGCTGGCGGGAGGTGAGTCAAAATTTCGTAATTGATTAGGTTGAAGTAGGTAGGTGTTTTCTTTTTATTCTTACGCTTTTTTTGCGGTTTTGGTACACGGAATGCTGCGAGGGCGACGGTTGTGATGTAGGGCAGAAGGTCCTCCTCGGTTGAGGATCGCAACAATTTATTTGCAGAAGATCAATAAGGTATCGGATTTTATTTATTTCGCGTATCGGTCGGATGTTCTTCACGGATTTTAACAACTGACCCCATGATCTATTAACCTGATGGGTTTTTTTCTCTAATGCTTTTTATTTATAAACCCCGTAATGGGATTATGTTAATGGGCATTATTTCAGGACGGGGTATGATCAGTCGACATAGAATTCATTTTTGGGTGTTACGATTCTGTGATAAATCTTAACCTTTAAGATAAGCTCCTTGCGTGGTTTACGCAGGTACTATGAGCTACTGGATCAGAGCAATTGAATTTGGTACTATGTCGGCACTTACAGGTACATGTATGAATATTAGTATATGTGTATGAACCCCCACAAGGATAGTTAGTGAATGTGGACTAATCCCTTGTGCAATGGTTTATCAGTGTTACAACATATATCACACGAAGAACCCGGTCGCCCGTCTTGTAGGCTTGTTGGTAAGTGTATTTAGTTACCGGGATGTGTTGATTTCTTTTAATATTGTTCTTCTTTTTCCACGCTATCTTCCTGATTTTGCTTGGGATTGCCTGGGAGTTTTCAGGTTCGCAAAAGGTTCTTCATTATGCTCGAGCGAGTGAGGTTTGGTATTACGATTTGGGGTAATCTTAAATATCTGTGAGTTTCTCGTGTCCCTATTCTTTGATTTCGTATCAGGAATGTGGAAAGTTATTTTGTGAGTACATGATGGCTGATTTTCCTTTTATCAACGCTTTATAAAATAAAGAAAGATGAGCCGGATGGCTTTTGAAATAATTAAAAACCGGCAATACTTTTAAAAAATAATTTAAACGAATGCGTGGTTTAGTATGCAATTGTTCTGCGGGTTGAATCGCACATTCATCGTAAGGCACACACGGAATCATCGTAGGTCCTGTAGCAAATCGCCACAGGACCTGCGCTACATCGTCGTAGGCCACGCACGACACTAGTATAGGAAGCACCATACGTTACCATAGGGCACACAGCACATCTTCAAGGGCCCCACATCTACCTAGGACCAGACTTAATAGGATTGTTTCAGTCCACGTAAAAGTTGTAAAATTGAATCAGCATTTGTTTTCACTATTTCGTAAAAGTATGCCGAGATTTTAATTATTTTCTCAGCCATCAATAAATCTTAGATGATTCTGCGTTGTATGATTAAAACCTAATTTTTCCACGTTTATGGCTATTTTTCAATTACTGTTCCCAATTTTCACCTTCCCTATTAACGTACTAGTTGATTTGACCTTCAGAATTTCCTATATATGTTATTGTTTACCATACTTTTTTCTTCTAAGAGTCTTAATAATCTTGAAATATCATTTTGATGTTCGTTTTCGTCTATTTTAATATCTTCTCTCATTTCTATCGTTGTTTGTAGTTTTTTTCTGCAGGATTTTTTACTAACAAAGGGTTCGAGGGAGGGGTGTCGTAGGTTTGGAGTTGCATTATTGCCGCTTTTCTCTTTTTTCACTATACGGTACCGATTCCCCCAAACACATCTGAGCTCATTTCCGGTGCTAAATTTTTCTGGCCTGTTCTATGGTCTTAGCTTTCAGGACACTCTTTGGTTGCCTGCTCTGCTGGACGCTGGATTTTGAAAGAGAGGACACTGCCGCGAAAGGTTTATCTCATCTCCTCCCTCCTTTTGGCTTCGGCGGGTAAGGTTTCTTGAAGGTATTTTAATTTTTACTGACTCTCTTTTTCTCTTTCAACTTAGGTTTGAAGCTCATTACAGAGTCATCGGAAGCGTGACCAATCGGAGCATATCCTGAGAAAACCAAAAGGTTAGCAATAATTCCGGCGGGTATGATCTTTCTAACGACATTTCCTACGATATAGTCCTAATTTCGGCTTCGATACTTCTTCCAATCTTTTTGACCGAGATATGCCTTGAGAAAATGGTCGAGCGTGGAGCTGAGGAGTTTCATTTCGAGGAGCTGGCGGGAGGTGAGTCAAAATTTCGTAATTGATTAGGTTGAAGTAGGTAGGTGTTTTCTTTTTATTCTTACGCTTTTTTTGCGGTTTTGGTACACGGAATGCTGCGAGGGCGACGGTTGTGATGTAGGGCAGAAGGTCCTCCTCGGTTGAGGATCGCAACAATTTATTTGCAGAAGATCAATAAGGTATCGGATTTTATTTATTTCGCGTATCGGTCGGATGTTCTTCACGGATTTTAACAACTGACCCCATGATCTATTAACCTGATGGGTTTTTTTCTCTAATGCTTTTTATTTATAAACCCCGTAATGGGATTATGTTAATGGGCATTATTTCAGGACGGGGTATGATCAGTCGACATAGAATTCATTTTTGGGTGTTACGATTCTGTGATAAATCTTAACCTTTAAGATAAGCTCCTTGCGTGGTTTACGCAGGTACTATGAGCTACTGGATCAGAGCAATTGAATTTGGTACTATGTCGGCACTTACAGGTACATGTATGAATATTAGTATATGTGTATGAACCCCCACAAGGATAGTTAGTGAATGTGGACTAATCCCTTGTGCAATGGTTTATCAGTGTTACAACATATATCACACGAAGAACCCGGTCGCCCGTCTTGTAGGCTTGTTGGTAAGTGTATTTAGTTACCGGGATGTGTTGATTTCTTTTAATATTGTTCTTCTTTTTCCACGCTATCTTCCTGATTTTGCTTGGGATTGCCTGGGAGTTTTCAGGTTCGCAAAAGGTTCTTCATTATGCTCGAGCGAGTGAGGTTTGGTATTACGATTTGGGGTAATCTTAAATATCTGTGAGTTTCTCGTGTCCCTATTCTTTGATTTCGTATCAGGAATGTGGAAAGTTATTTTGTGAGTACATGATGGCTGATTTTCCTTTTATCAACGCTTTATAAAATAAAGAAAGATGAGCCGGATGGCTTTTGAAATAATTAAAAACCGGCAATACTTTTAAAAAATAATTTAAACGAATGCGTGGTTTAGTATGCAATTGTTCTGCGGGTTGAATCGCACATTCATCGTAAGGCACACACGGAATCATCGTAGGTCCTGTAGCAAATCGCCACAGGACCTGCGCTACATCGTCGTAGGCCACGCACGACACTAGTATAGGAAGCACCATACGTTACCATAGGGCACACAGCACATCTTCAAGGGCCCCACATCTACCTAGGACCAGACTTAATAGGATTGTTTCAGTCCACGTAAAAGTTGTAAAATTGAATCAGCATTTGTTTTCACTATTTCGTAAAAGTATGCCGAGATTTTAATTATTTTCTCAGCCATCAATAAATCTTAGATGATTCTGCGTTGTATGATTAAAACCTAATTTTTCCACGTTTATGGCTATTTTTCAATTACTGTTCCCAATTTTCACCTTCCCTATTAACGTACTAGTTGATTTGACCTTCAGAATTTCCTATATATGTTATTGTTTACCATACTTTTTTCTTCTAAGAGTCTTAATAATCTTGAAATATCATTTTGATGTTCGTTTTCGTCTATTTTAATATCTTCTCTCATTTCTATCGTTGTTTGTAGTTTTTTTCTGCAGGATTTTTTACTAACAAAGGGTTCGAGGGAGGGGTGTCGTAGGTTTGGAGTTGCATTATTGCCGCTTTTCTCTTTTTTCACTATACGGTACCGATTCCCCCAAACACATCTGAGCTCATTTCCGGTGCTAAATTTTTCTGGCCTGTTCTATGGTCTTAGCTTTCAGGACACTCTTTGGTTGCCTGCTCTGCTGGACGCTGGATTTTGAAAGAGAGGACACTGCCGCGAAAGGTTTATCTCATCTCCTCCCTCCTTTTGGCTTCGGCGGGTAAGGTTTCTTGAAGGTATTTTAATTTTTACTGACTCTCTTTTTCTCTTTCAACTTAGGTTTGAAGCTCATTACAGAGTCATCGGAAGCGTGACCAATCGGAGCATATCCTGAGAAAACCAAAAGGTTAGCAATAATTCCGGCGGGTATGATCTTTCTAACGACATTTCCTACGATATAGTCCTAATTTCGGCTTCGATACTTCTTCCAATCTTTTTGACCGAGATATGCCTTGAGAAAATGGTCGAGCGTGGAGCTGAGGAGTTTCATTTCGAGGAGCTGGCGGGAGGTGAGTCAAAATTTCGTAATTGATTAGGTTGAAGTAGGTAGGTGTTTTCTTTTTATTCTTACGCTTTTTTTGCGGTTTTGGTACACGGAATGCTGCGAGGGCGACGGTTGTGATGTAGGGCAGAAGGTCCTCCTCGGTTGAGGATCGCAACAATTTATTTGCAGAAGATCAATAAGGTATCGGATTTTATTTATTTCGCGTATCGGTCGGATGTTCTTCACGGATTTTAACAACTGACCCCATGATCTATTAACCTGATGGGTTTTTTTCTCTAATGCTTTTTATTTATAAACCCCGTAATGGGATTATGTTAATGGGCATTATTTCAGGACGGGGTATGATCAGTCGACATAGAATTCATTTTTGGGTGTTACGATTCTGTGATAAATCTTAACCTTTAAGATAAGCTCCTTGCGTGGTTTACGCAGGTACTATGAGCTACTGGATCAGAGCAATTGAATTTGGTACTATGTCGGCACTTACAGGTACATGTATGAATATTAGTATATGTGTATGAACCCCCACAAGGATAGTTAGTGAATGTGGACTAATCCCTTGTGCAATGGTTTATCAGTGTTACAACATATATCACACGAAGAACCCGGTCGCCCGTCTTGTAGGCTTGTTGGTAAGTGTATTTAGTTACCGGGATGTGTTGATTTCTTTTAATATTGTTCTTCTTTTTCCACGCTATCTTCCTGATTTTGCTTGGGATTGCCTGGGAGTTTTCAGGTTCGCAAAAGGTTCTTCATTATGCTCGAGCGAGTGAGGTTTGGTATTACGATTTGGGGTAATCTTAAATATCTGTGAGTTTCTCGTGTCCCTATTCTTTGATTTCGTATCAGGAATGTGGAAAGTTATTTTGTGAGTACATGATGGCTGATTTTCCTTTTATCAACGCTTTATAAAATAAAGAAAGATGAGCCGGATGGCTTTTGAAATAATTAAAAACCGGCAATACTTTTAAAAAATAATTTAAACGAATGCGTGGTTTAGTATGCAATTGTTCTGCGGGTTGAATCGCACATTCATCGTAAGGCACACACGGAATCATCGTAGGTCCTGTAGCAAATCGCCACAGGACCTGCGCTACATCGTCGTAGGCCACGCACGACACTAGTATAGGAAGCACCATACGTTACCATAGGGCACACAGCACATCTTCAAGGGCCCCACATCTACCTAGGACCAGACTTAATAGGATTGTTTCAGTCCACGTAAAAGTTGTAAAATTGAATCAGCATTTGTTTTCACTATTTCGTAAAAGTATGCCGAGATTTTAATTATTTTCTCAGCCATCAATAAATCTTAGATGATTCTGCGTTGTATGATTAAAACCTAATTTTTCCACGTTTATGGCTATTTTTCAATTACTGTTCCCAATTTTCACCTTCCCTATTAACGTACTAGTTGATTTGACCTTCAGAATTTCCTATATATGTTATTGTTTACCATACTTTTTTCTTCTAAGAGTCTTAATAATCTTGAAATATCATTTTGATGTTCGTTTTCGTCTATTTTAATATCTTCTCTCATTTCTATCGTTGTTTGTAGTTTTTTTCTGCAGGATTTTTTACTAACAAAGGGTTCGAGGGAGGGGTGTCGTAGGTTTGGAGTTGCATTATTGCCGCTTTTCTCTTTTTTCACTATACGGTACCGATTCCCCCAAACACATCTGAGCTCATTTCCGGTGCTAAATTTTTCTGGCCTGTTCTATGGTCTTAGCTTTCAGGACACTCTTTGGTTGCCTGCTCTGCTGGACGCTGGATTTTGAAAGAGAGGACACTGCCGCGAAAGGTTTATCTCATCTCCTCCCTCCTTTTGGCTTCGGCGGGTAAGGTTTCTTGAAGGTATTTTAATTTTTACTGACTCTCTTTTTCTCTTTCAACTTAGGTTTGAAGCTCATTACAGAGTCATCGGAAGCGTGACCAATCGGAGCATATCCTGAGAAAACCAAAAGGTTAGCAATAATTCCGGCGGGTATGATCTTTCTAACGACATTTCCTACGATATAGTCCTAATTTCGGCTTCGATACTTCTTCCAATCTTTTTGACCGAGATATGCCTTGAGAAAATGGTCGAGCGTGGAGCTGAGGAGTTTCATTTCGAGGAGCTGGCGGGAGGTGAGTCAAAATTTCGTAATTGATTAGGTTGAAGTAGGTAGGTGTTTTCTTTTTATTCTTACGCTTTTTTTGCGGTTTTGGTACACGGAATGCTGCGAGGGCGACGGTTGTGATGTAGGGCAGAAGGTCCTCCTCGGTTGAGGATCGCAACAATTTATTTGCAGAAGATCAATAAGGTATCGGATTTTATTTATTTCGCGTATCGGTCGGATGTTCTTCACGGATTTTAACAACTGACCCCATGATCTATTAACCTGATGGGTTTTTTTCTCTAATGCTTTTTATTTATAAACCCCGTAATGGGATTATGTTAATGGGCATTATTTCAGGACGGGGTATGATCAGTCGACATAGAATTCATTTTTGGGTGTTACGATTCTGTGATAAATCTTAACCTTTAAGATAAGCTCCTTGCGTGGTTTACGCAGGTACTATGAGCTACTGGATCAGAGCAATTGAATTTGGTACTATGTCGGCACTTACAGGTACATGTATGAATATTAGTATATGTGTATGAACCCCCACAAGGATAGTTAGTGAATGTGGACTAATCCCTTGTGCAATGGTTTATCAGTGTTACAACATATATCACACGAAGAACCCGGTCGCCCGTCTTGTAGGCTTGTTGGTAAGTGTATTTAGTTACCGGGATGTGTTGATTTCTTTTAATATTGTTCTTCTTTTTCCACGCTATCTTCCTGATTTTGCTTGGGATTGCCTGGGAGTTTTCAGGTTCGCAAAAGGTTCTTCATTATGCTCGAGCGAGTGAGGTTTGGTATTACGATTTGGGGTAATCTTAAATATCTGTGAGTTTCTCGTGTCCCCTATTCTTTGATTTCGTATCAGGAATGTGGAAAGTTATTTTGTGAGTACATGATGGCTGATTTTCCTTTTATCAAACGCTTTATAAAATAAAGAAAGATGAGCCGGATGGCTTTTTGAAATAATTAAAAACCGGCAATACTTTTAAAAAATAATTTAAACGAATGCGTGGTTTAGTATGCAATTGTTCTGCGGGTTGAATCGCACATTCATCGTAAGGCACACACGAATCATCGTAGGTCCTGTAGCAAATCGCCACAGGACCTGCGCTACATCGTCGTAGGCCACGCACGACACTAGTATAGGAAGCACCATACGTTACCATAGGGCACACAGCACATCTTCAAGGGCCCCACATCTACCTAGGACCAGACTTAATAGG